>CM061049.1:37840256-39117756 GCA_030762985.1 Adelphocoris suturalis
CCGGGCCCAGGGGGGGCCCGGTCCGGTCCTGAATTTAGTAAATAAAGTACCTGTTTTAGAATGTTTAGGCCTACTTAAAACAGAGTGTATTACACTTGACGGACCCTGATCAGATTATATTTGATTTACTACACCAGACTGTTTCTCTTAAACAGTTGCGATGATTGCGATGGCCCAAAATATTACTCTTTACCCTTTACCGTCTTTACCAGTAGGCACTCGGCTGAAGACTTGGGAGAGAGCATCCATGGGCCAAGAAAGGTTGAATTCCCTTGCCATTCTCAACATTAAGCACAAGTTAGCATCCAAACTTGACTTTTCTAACGTTATTAAAGAATTTTCACTTAAAAAGGCACGAAAGTTCTAAGTGTTTTATCTTGTATTTTTGAAATTAATGCAAATACACTTTTCCTCACTTCACTTTATTAGTTTTAAAATGTTTCATTTTATAAAACATGAAATTATAGCCTAATACAGTTTTCTATATTTAAAAAGTTTTCCACAATTACAATTACAATTACAGAATGCTATTATAACTCAACAAAACAAATTTCTCATTTTACTAATTCATATTTTTGATAGGTAGTTTTTCACTAAATAATTCTTGTATCTTTTGTTGTTATAAATCTAATTCTTTACTGCATAGCTTCATTACAAGTAGATAAACTGTAATAAAACAATTATATTTTTGTAGATTTTTATTTTTTTTCCAAAATTAATAAATGTAGGTATTTTTTCTAACATAATTATTGTTTCAATTAATTCCTTCAGTCATCTTGTATACAGAGACTTTCCTTTTTAATCCGTCCATAACATTAAAATAAAGTTAATTGTATGTGTTGATTAATGATTATATAAAATTTAGTCAATCATAATTTCTGCTACAATCGTCCAATTGAGGAATGAGTAAATTGGAACTTCTCTGAATACGCCCTCTATTCACAAACAATTGTATTTAAAGTAGTTAAAATAAATATCCAATGACTGATTGGATATAGAATTTCTGTTTCAAGGTAATTTATTTCGTTTTTATGGTTTTGTAATTGGTTGGTAATTACTAGAGTTGAATACTTGAATTTTCAATTCTTAAGTTACACTTTACTTTTGATTAAATGTTGAATAAAACGTAGTGAAGTAGTAAGAGTTCAGTCCCCCAAGTGTTCTAATTCAAACATTGAACCTTGGTAGGAAGTATAAATGATTTTTCGTTTGGTTAGAGAAGGTTTAATAGTTTTGTTTAAACAACTATCATAGCCATCTCTAAAGTGGCGCGACAAAAAAAAAAAAAAAAAAAAAAAAAAAAAAAAAAAAAAAAAAAAAAAAAAAAGGGGGGGGGGGGGGTGGCCAGAATCTGGTCCCGGGCCCGACTTGGAGATGTGGCGGCCCTGCCGGTCAGATATATCATAAATAAATATATATGATATACCTATGTTATAAATAAATGACTGCAGTGCCACAGGCTATTCTACTAGTATAGACTGCAGACATTTAAGCTGCTGCAGGCTGCAGTGGCACAGGAAAGTTTACATTTGATATCACCGTTCAGGTTGGTGTTCGGAAATAGGGCTGTGAGCCGCCATGGCCAAAGACCTTACACCCCAGAAGGTACCATTCTGTCACAGGCTCCCATTGCAAGTGGATTATCTCTTCGAAGTACGAAGGGATGTGTTGGCGATTCCTTACCAAAAGAAATCACAATGAGGCATTGACTTCTACCTGGGGTCATATTAATTAGTTTTTTAATTTAAAATCAACCAAGCCTGGTAAGCCTGATATGTGTGTGTGCCTACGGATTTGGTTGAAGGTGTTCTAAACAATATAGATTCACCACTAATTCATGTTTTTCTTTCTCTACCTGAAATTTTGAAAACCATTTTTCGAAATTCGCACAAAAACCTGGAAGCTTAAATACAATTTTTCTCTCTATGAAAACCCAGATAAGGAGTTACTTTTTGTAATTTTGCAAAGACAATAAATTCTTATCTGTTTTTTTTTTTTTTTTTATTTTTATCATTTGTTTTTTGAAAACTTTAAATGTAGATTAATCGTAAAAAAATTGATCGAAGTTGTATAGAATGGCTAATCCAGAGCAACCATGATCACCATGGCTGTTCGTTACAAGCAAATATTGACATTTAAATATTAGTTTCTGAATATCAGTGGTGAAGATACACGTTCATATAATCACTGTGCTACGTTTCGTCTAGTTATTAGAGAGTTCCAGGTCACTAAGGTATACTAATACAGTGAACACGAGTATAGAAAAATCAAAATTTCGCTAACACTACGGCTACTGCTACGGAGCAAGCTCGGTGTTTCGCGCGTCTTCACACATCGTCTCTTATCAAATGTTTTGTAACCTGACGAGAAAACGGGACAATGACCACCCTTTTTGAGGAAACGGGAAATTTGTCGAACTTTCTAAAAAATGGGACATTTGCTACCATCTCTGTGAAAACGGGACATTTGCGGCGGCCCTCTTTGAGAAAACGGGACATCTGCCGCCATTTTTAAGAAACGGAATCTGCCATCCTCTCTTAGAAAATGGGACATTTGCTACCCTCTCTGTGAAAACGGGACATTTGCCGCCCTTTCTGAGAAAACAGGACATTAGCCGCCCTCAGATAACGGGACATTTGCCACCCTTTTTGAGAAAACGGGACAATGACCACCCTTTTTGAGAAAACGGGACAATGACCACCCTTTTTGAGGAAACAGGAAATTTGTCGAACTTTCTGAAAAATTGGACATCTCTGTGAAAACGGGACATTTGCGGCCCTTTCTGAGAAAACGGGACATCTGCCGCCATTTTTGAGAAAACGGTACATTTGCCACCCATTCTGAGAAAACGGGACATTTGCCAACCTTTCTGAGAAACGAATATATGCCTCCCTTTCTGTGGAATTGGGACATTTGCTAACTGCCCTTACTGACGGAATTGGACATTTGCCGCTCTTTCTGGGAAAACGGGACATTTGCCGAACGTTCAGAGAAATCAGGACATTTGCTGACCTATCTGAGAAAACGGGACATTCACCACCCTGTTTGAGGGAATGGGACATTTGCCGCCCATTCCAAAACATGGGACATTAGCCGAACTTTCTGAAAAAAGGACATTTGTCGCCTTTTCACAGAAAAAAGGACATTTGCCGTTCTCTAAAAAAAAAACAGAATATCTGTCACCCTATCTCAGGAAATGGGGCATTTGCCGTCCATTCATAGAAAACGAGACATTTGTCACCCTCTCAGGGAAAATGGGACATCTGCCGCCTTTTTTGAGAAAATAGGACATTCACCACCCTGTTTGAGGAAATGGGACTTTTGTCGCCCATTCTGAAAAAAACATGGAACATTTGCCGAACTTTCGGAAAAAAAAGGACATCTGCCGACATTTCCCAGAAAACTGGACATTTGCCGCCCTCTAAAAAAAAACAGAACATTCACTGCATCCTATCTCAGAAAATGGAACATTTTGCCAAACATCCCGAGAAAACGGAACATTTGCCACCCTTTCATAGAAAACGGGACATTTGCCGCCTCTCTTAGAAAATGGCACATCTGCCGCCTTTTCTGAGAAAACGGGACGATTCCTGCCCTCTGAGAAAACGGGACATTTGCCAACAATTCTAAAAATCGGGGGATTCTCCCAACTTTCTGAGAAAACAGGACATTTGCCGCCCTTTCTGAGATAACAGGAAATTTGCCACCCTTTTTGAGAAAACGGGACAATGACCACCCTTTTTGAGAAAACCGGACATTTGTCAAACTTTCTGGAAAAAAAGAAATTTTTGCTACCATCTCTGTGAAAACGGGACATTTGTGAAAACGGGACATTTGCGGCCCTCTTTGAGGAAACGGGACATCTGCCGCCATTTTTAACAAAACGGGATCTGCCATCCTCTCTTAGAAAATGTGACAATTGCCAACTGTTCTAAGAAATCGGGATATTTACTGCCCTTTCTGAGAAAACGGGACATTCGGCACCCTCTCTTAGAAAATGGGACATTTGCCACCATTTCTGAGAAAACGGGACATTTGTCCACCCTCTCTTATAAAATGGGACACTTGCCGCCCTTTCTGAGAAAAATGGACAATTGCCGCCCTTTCTTAGAAAACGGGAAATTGACCACCTTTTTTTAGAAAACGGGACAATGCCCACCCGTTTTGAGGAAACGAGACATTTGTCGTATTTGAAGGGGCATTGGCTCGTAGTATAGATGCTATAATTGTAGTAATATTGGTGTATGAATGTATCTTCAGTTTCGTTGACTAAGTTGTTTTTGGGCACTCGATGATTGGACTGCTTCGAGTGAGATGAATATAAATAAAATGAGTATTATTTTATATTATGTTATTATATTTAATTCCTATTTTAAATAATATAGTTAATTGTTTAGTATAATAATAATGAACTGAACACGCTTATCACAGAAACCTTTCTCGGGTTCATACATTTGAGGGCATAGTGGTAACGTGGTAACCTTGGACTTTCTAAGACTCGATCTTGCGTTGTCAATCAAGCGGTCTTCTGATCACGTCGCGTGAATGCAGTAATTTGTCAGCTGTCGATTTTTACCAGATCAGCTGATCATGGTTCACGTGCACCGTGTGATCTGTAACCGCGGTAACCAGGAATTCTCTATTATAGAAGTTACAACATTGCTGTATCCATGCTTAGGGGACCACCTAAGTATCGATACTCGATACGATCCAATATTTATCTAGCAGTATCGATACCCGATATTATCAAAAGAAAAGTATCGATACTTCTCCAATATCGGCTGAAAAGTATCGATACTTTCGATACTTTTTTACGTGTAAAAAACAGGTGGGGGGAATGCCATTTGGTCAATAGTTTTTTTTTATTGGAATTTTCTCACACCTCACGTACCTAATAGGTAGGCTTCGGAGGAGGCATCCAGAACTCTGTCGAAAGGAACTGACGATAGGATTCTTAATCAGTTATTACGTAGGTGAACGTTAGGAATTTCATTCTGGTAGGGCTGAATAATTTAGGAATTCATTTAGGAGTTTTCAGAGCAGTTTCCTTTCACAGAAAACATTTTAAGGTGAGTTCTCCAGTGAGGTGTTAAATTTTGCTAGAAACAATATTTTAAAGAAATTTCTTCTTTTTTTAAAGAAGAAAAATTGATTAAATTAAAGAATATTTCAAAAAGTAACACAAGATTTTGAATGAGAACAAAGTTTCATATTTTATATGAGAATTAGCTAGGCCATTGAAGGTTATTTACTTGCCTATTTCACTTCACAACATGTTATGGTTTTCAGAGTAATTATGATCATTACAATAAATGGAATCATAAAATACATCTACATCTTACATTAAAAGGATATTATGTTTTATGTGAGTAACTCAATGGTTTGATGAACTTGAGACAAATGTGGCAGGTCAAAACTTTCAAATTTAACAGGGACATGAATTCATTTTAAAATAAACATTTATGAGGAAATTTTAATGATGAAAAGGAGGTACTGAGTCTCAGTTGGTGAAATATGGTTTCCAATGGAATTATAACTAAACTGAGTTGCTTTATCACTGAGTACCTAGTCTCCTGCCTCTATAACAAAGGGGCAGGTGGTGGAGTGGCTAAGCCCCCATTTAGGATTAAATTTAACTTAATTTGATAGGTAGATAATAGAATCTGGAAAAAATTATTAGAATGTTTTACTAAAAGTGATTTATCCATATAACATTCGAAATTAATAAGAGATTATAGTTTACTATGAAAAACCACGAAAGGATAAAGAAATCATATTTCTTGATTTGAGAAGACGTAGGTATTTTGTTGGAAATTAAATAAACACTATTAGAAACTATTATGATTTTAGTTTGACAAGTTCAGATTGACCGTATATTAACTATTGCAATCCAATATGAATGGATTTGACTCTAAAATAATTTAATTGCAAGCCAATATTCTCAAAGTTCTCAACAAAGTGAAATAATTACAATACTCTGTGAGCCTGGGGTAGGCTGGTCGTCTCCTGGATTTGTGGTGGGAAAATTAGATTGAAAAAAGAGAAAAAATCAAGGAAAATATCGGTGGTATTGGTCACCAAGTATCGATACTTCCGATAATATCGGGAGAAAGTATCGATATCACGATAGATCGGAAGTATCGCAACGTCCCTATGTATCCATGCTTCAGTCCCTTAAATGTCATATATGACTGATGTGATTTAGCTTCAAGCTCGAGCAACCCACAGCTTCAGGCAGCCCATTCAAGGTTGACACCTCGCCCAGTTCAGGTTAAGAGGATAACGTATCTTCCCGTTGTTGTCCCGGCTCGGAGGCGGGTCCGAGATTTATTATCAATCACTAGCCCGAACAGAAGGGACCTTCGCCTCGCGATATTTACGGCTCCCCCGGCTTCGGGAATTACGCACGATGAAGCACGCCCCGCTCCCCTCTGCCCCGTCATTAACAATGCAACAAATCGCTGAGAAAACGCCCTTTCCGTCGAATAAATCAGTCGGGTCGAATGGGTCCGCGTAGCCAGAAGCTCCTGAAGCGAAGATCAGTTGGCTGCCTTCGAGCAGCTTCGCGCTCTCTAACTTGACGGATGGGGAAGGTTCGATCGTTGAACCACATAGATTCTAGTTTGATACTTCATCCAAGTGATTTAACTAAGATTTGTTATTTATTTGATTGCTTGAGCAAGGCACTTATGCAAATTTATTGACTAGAGTCGGAACGAATTACGCAAGTGTACGCAAATTGCTTTCCAGGGAACAGCTTTGCTTGCACATTACAACTTCTTACCAGTAGATTCCAAAACATTTCAAGTTTCATTCCAAAGGAAATTCATTTGTTTGTTGTAAACTTGAAGAAAAGTTCAATTTAAGCAAATTTTCTTAAAAAATAAAGCTATTGCAATGGCTCCAAAAATTTTAAAATAAAAATTTTCAAAAATTTTCTTCATCGAAATCTGTTTTGAGGCATTCTGAAATGATTCCTGGATTTTAACGCTTTTTTATATTATATATATATATATATATATATATAATATATTATATATATATATATATATATATATATATATATATGTATGTATGTATGTATGTATGTATGTATGTATGTGTCATTCCAGACGATAACTCTCGATAGAATTGAGATACAAATTTCGTTCTTTCGCCAAAAAATCAAGTATTTCAAAAGAAAGGATGAGTTCGTTGGACAACACTTTTTGAGAACATTAAATTGGTCAAATTTCAAAAAATGTACTAAAAAAATCACAAAAAATGACAAAAAAAAAGGCTAAACATCGGTGTTTTTATTTTTTTTTAGAACAATATTACTCAAATAAAGTTTATCAACTATGAAGTTGGTAATTTAAAAATTAAAGCTCAAACCTATGCTCAAAATTGTAATTAAATTTCATTAAAATGTGCTACAAAATCGATAAAAATGTAAAAAATTCTAGAAATCCAATATCTTTATTTAAATAATAGAATTTTATTTAGAACAAATTTTTCAGCAATAAAATTGATAGTTTACAATGTTTTGCAGACAATATGACGAATTTGAGCAATAAAATTAATAGTTAACATTTATTTTGCAGACAGTAAATTTCAACTTGAGCGTTGCTAAGTGATGGGAGGCCGAAAATCATAATGTGAATATCGTAAACGTTAGCGTCTAAGACGTCCAGAATAATTAAAGTTGATTTAGCGATGCAAAATAGTCAATTCTTACCGAGTTGTGTCACAACAATCACATGTGAACTCTGACATGTCTTGAATAGTGGTGGCAGGAAATCATAAAATGGATGATAACAGAAAACATATGTACAGTGACTAACTCCTGTAACCCATTTAACCATTTTTTCTACTGAAGTTGCTCAAAAGTTCAATACAATTTAACATATTATAGTACGAGAGATAAGAAAATTCGCTCATACGATCATGCTGCATGACTGAAACCTTTTTGGTTTATTATTTCCAATAATAAGCCTATGTGATCGTGTAGCAAAAAATTTTTATAACCCCCCCTCAAACTTTGTCACTTTACGTTTCAAGGTGCGTAGAATCCAAATTTGAAATGCGGGGGGGGGGGGGGGGGGGGGGGGGGGGGGGGGTGAGAGGAGGCCCTTGTGGTGGGTACGGCGCCGGCGTTCCTTCGAGGCATGAATATGTTTTTTTCAAGGTCATATTTGTGTGTTAATACCAAAGCTTTTCCTACGCATATTTAATAATATATCCTCTCGACTTTTCGTACGTACTTAGATAATGATATTATTAAGGCAATAACTATTTGAATAGATAGGAGCTCAAATCGAGAAATATAAACATGCGTATATAATTATAGAAGTATAGGTTGTGGCAACTCGAAGTAGGACACGCCGAGGAGTCTGGACGGGCCTTATGACGTACGCTAGCCAACTAAAACTACGATCATACTCAATTGAAAAAATAATAAACCTTTGTGAAATAATTTGCAGCGTTTTCATTGCAGATTAGAATCCTATGTAAAATTTCATTAAAAAAAGAACCGTCACTCGATTTTTTTAGTGCTCACAAACGGGTGCAATTCCGCACTAAAAATGTGCAAAACCACTCCGAAAGTGAAAAAAAAAAAAAAAAAAAAAAAAAAAAAAAATAAAATAAAATAAAATAAAATAAATAAATAAATAAATGAAATAAAATAAATAAATCGAGTTATTTAAATAAAATAGCAGCTGATAGAATTGTAGCGGGTATTTGATTTCCATATTTTAACACCTGATGGATTTCTGATCACCCGATAAACACGTTTTGAGAGACCCGTTTGACATCCTATGGGGTATTGAAAAAAAAAATACGAAGCCGATTGAATGGTAGTGTGTGTTTAATTTCAATATTTGATCGCCCGAAAGATTTCTGATTGCCCGATAAACGTGATTCGAGGGACCCATTTGATATCCTATCGGGTCAAGGAAAAGCCGATAAAATGCTAGAGTACCCAATAAGATTTGAAGTGGTAACCCGATTGTTTTAAATATTTTCCCATTTGAAATTGGCACGACCCAATTGTTTTCAATAATGCCCGATAGATCGGAAACAGAACCGTACCCACTTGGAGTCACCAATCTTGCGGCTCAATAAATATTCAAGGCTCACCTTTTTGATTATCAAGTGGGCATTTTAAAATACCCGTTTGGAATTTGCCCAAAAAGGCTCGATACTCACTTGGATTTTGGCACTACTCGCTTCAAGAACCAAACTACCCGCTTGGATCCACGGATACCCGTTAGGATTTCTATCGGGAACTCAAATTGACGCCTTCCTATCAGGTAGGGTGCGTCTATTTTTCCTCTCCGTGACATTTAGAAATGAATTATGAGGTCTGCCCCCTAGATCAGCTGAGTGAGCACCGGAGGTAATTTTTGTTTGTTGCTATACAACCTATGAAGCTTGAATATGGAATGGAGGCCATAATCTAGAAACGAAGCACAAAGTCTAGATCCCTCAGGTCAGCTGAGTAAAATCCGTATCGAGCTTCATTACTATTCAACCTATCGTGGAAATTTCTTCGCTATTCAACCTATGAATTTGAAATTTAAATAGAGAACCCTTGGGACTTTTAGATACGGGTCATGAATTCAAGAGCCCCCCAGATCAGCTGAAAGTGATCCGGAGCTAAGTTCTATGCTATTCAACATGGAGCTGGAATTTTAAATAGAATTTTAAATACCCGAGTTTTTATGCGGTTTTATTAATTTACAGAGTTTACGGCCGCTAACGAGGTTCACAAAGTGTCTGCTCATTACGTGGCCGAGTCGGTGTTATCGGTTTGCTCAATTAACCTTGAAACCCCGAGGACTTGCATAGGTACTTATTGGGGTAAGGGTATATTCGATAACAACTAATGATAATACGAGTGATTTGAATGCAGTTTAATTGCCTTGGCTGTCGGCTTGACAGACATCATTCATCTGTTAGTTAAGGTCAATGGGACCCTAAAAATGACTTGAATCTTACATGAACAAGCTTCAAGGGGTATTTGACTGAATATGCAATTTTCGCAACCATATCGCGAAGAATTACGCGAAAAACATGCTTACGCCCCATCGTTGCATCCGGTTGACACCAAAAACTATACAGACTTTTCCGGGTGCTTAAGGAATTCACGCACGAGACTCAAACGTAGGAGAACTTTTACACCTTTACGTCAACCTAAAGGCGTGAAATATATTTAAAAAATACTACAAGCAATGCCGTGATAAGTTGAAAAATCGAATTCATGCAGCTAAGCGCAAGTACTTTGATACGTTGTTTGAGAAATCCAAATGCGATTCTAAAATGGATGGATTGTAATTATTGAAATTCTGAGTAGAGGAAACTTGAATGGGAACTGTCTAATTACTGTCTAATAAACTGAAGAATTGGTTAAAAACTCGCGATCCCAATGATTTCACCTTGCACTTCACTTACTTTGTTCTGGTATATGTACTTAATGTACAATCCCATGAATAAAAAAAAAAAAAAAAACGTAAATTATTACTTGAAGGTTTATTATTTCAGTATTAAATAGCCTTGCTGCGCAGATCATTGGTCTATAATTATTATTAAGCCCCATATATATCTAGTAAATGATCAAAACTTGGCGCATCGTGCCTCCCAAAAAGGGTTCACACCTTTACAGCTCAGGAACCCACAAGTTTACGGTTTATAGTAGGTGGATGTTGAAAAATTTTCCAAAAATGTCGAAACAACAAAACAAAAAACTTGGTAAAACGGCAAGTTGAAAAGGAAAGTATCAAGAAATGGGGGTTTTTCAAATTATTATTAGTTCATTATCCCACCACGTCAGGCAGATGCAGGATAGGGATTGGTCTCAATCCATTCTAGTATACTTCATCACACTCCATGAAACCTGGTGATGTCAACCGCTCCATAAAGCCGGGATCTACTTCGTCATTACGCTGCCCATCAGATCGTCACTTGACTCGTTACGTTCTCCTGTGTTGGTAGAACTGCGTGGCCCTCTTCTGATTCGCTGGATCAGCCCGGCTTCACTTCTTGCTGCAGCTTCGGAGTTCTCTCTTACTGTTTCAAGCTATTTTTGCTCTTGCTTTTATAAAAGTCTTATACTCACAGTTCACTATAATAATAAAGTCAGTATTCAGTTCAGTTGTGATAATTCTAGTGAAGTTCATTTCGATTCACCTCATCAAAGTGAGTAACTTATTTAGTTAATACTATTTTCGATCAGTCTGAAAAAGCACGAATTCGTTAAACCTGCTCAGGTTTTTCAGCGAATGATCGATTTGTTCGACAACGATCCTCAGTAATTATAAAACAGCATCTTTGCTGCCCCGCAATCTTACGAAATGAGGACGCAAACATATTGTTGATTTTATGTATGTAATCCGCAAGGATCATGTAATATTTCTTCTTTTTAAAAGGGGGAAGTCAGTTAGATTTCGTTCCCTTGTTCATGGTGACGCTTTCAAATCGACCGCCATGATGTTTTTTTCCTTTTGTTACTTGTGCACAAACTTAGGTAGGCAGGTTAGGCGTCCCTCCGCGCGAAAAATGTACGATAGTTAGGGAGGGAAATTTTCCCCGCGGGGAAATATTTCGCTCCGACCGACCAGCACTGATGTAATCTCTTATCAGTGTTAAGGTTACCCTTTCTTTAATTGCGCAATCGTGTTTTTGTATACAAATATTACGATCCATTTGCGAGTCTGAAGTAGAGCTCTACCTGGTTCAGTTGAATCAGTTAATGAATCAAAATCCTAGGTACAAATTATCCTCTGCCAAGATTCCAGTCCCCAGCATTCTGAGGAGAATGAAGTTCGGCCGTTCCTTTTGCCCACAAAGGCGGTATTCGGGCGCGAGTTCCGTTGATGGGGTTTTTGCTGTTAAACACCCAAAGTAAGTTGTCAAATGTACGAACCCTGGAGTTAAATATATGTAAAAAGCGCTTTACTCCAAAGTCAGGTGGTGCGTGTTTGCTTTAAGCAAACCCTTAAATAATAAATAGTTCTACATTAAATTGACTTTCTCGAGTTGCAGCCCTCGATAAGACAGATACCGAGAACTCATTAAAGTCTGATACGTTTTATAAAATAGAAAACGTCCGTAGGGCAATACTAAAGGGGTATATATAAAAACGAGACTGAATGTGTCCCCGTTACTGGATAGCAGAGAGGAATAATTAATTACAAAATCAACAATATGTCAGCTTACTAGGAATCCGAGCCAAGTGTAGGGGACTGTAGCATAAAGTGTTCTTTCTCTCAATTTGTTTGGAAAATGAATATGAACATAACATTAGAGTAAAATTTTAATATCTTTAATATCCTTCTAAGTAATTGTATATCTGACTTAATGTACTACCTTGCATATTTCATGCACAGTCTTTTCTCTTGAGTCGGATTCTTTGTTATGAACTGCTTAAAATCCCTCCAGGGCACTCCTACCTTTTTCACCAACCTTGGTTGGTTGATTTCTGGCGGCCCAATAACATGACAATGAGGAAATTAAAAATCAACCAACAACAGGGTGTCTTACGATGCTGAAACCTCGAACATACAGATTGGCTAGCTTGCCGTTTGTACTAATTAACCGACGCGTGAAGCATTGGAAACCTAGTCACGGTGAGGTGGCCTCTCTCTGTCGGAACTGAGGTTCTGGGTGCTCGAACATTAGCGAGTACCAGCCACACTGAAAAGAGATATATTTTGTGTCTAGCTTAATATAATTTCCCTTCCGTATTGACTCATTGAGTAGGCGGACACTGTCCGCTCTAAAACTAGGTTCACATGGGAAATTCTTCTTTCCCAAAAACTAAGCATTCACGCTTTCCAAATTACTACCGTCCTAATGGATGAATAATCTGTTGACTGTGTAACAGTGTGGAGCATCGACACCCTCAGTCAGACAAAAATTGGCTATAATCTAAAAGTTAGTATTTAGTCACAAGGTTGGTAGTTGTAAACAGAGATCAAAAAAATAATGAAAAAGGTAAAGGGTATTTCGTAATAAGTCAGTATCTGTCTGTGACGCAGGATGTCGATGTAAAAACAAAGTGCTACCAGAATTGCACCACAAGCACTCAAGTTCCAATAATGATGAGAGTACACTACAGTCAAGAATTTAAAATTATACCGAAGCTCTAGTTAAAAGAAAAGTCATTATGAAATTCTAATTATTTTTAATATTTCAGGATGTCTGGCTCTTCCGATCTCGATTTTGAGCGATCTGACTCTGAACTATCTGAGTCAATGGATCATCGTCCTGAGGATCGCCGCCGTCGCCCCAAAAGGCAATCCTCAGCCGCCCGTAAAACACGCTCAGAGCCCGACTTTGTTAAGATGATTGCTGATCTGGAGGCCAAATTAATGAGCTCCTTGAAGGAGGTAAAAGAGGAATTTTCTACTATTAAGGAGAAAGTGAACCATTATTCTGAGGTAAGAGACATAGATTTTCTCTTTGGTGACCGTTCAAATCATACCCAAATATCAGATAATGTGCCCGAACCTATGGATACCTCTAATGCTCTGCCTGTAGTTTCTGAAACCTCTGTTCTTCCCTCTATGTCAGCACCAAATGTAGCGACTTCTGCTCATACTGTCTCAGATCTAAACTTTGTAGTAAATAACAATCATGAGTCAGAGCAGGTGTCAAATCCTTGCCTTCCGCAATCACAAAGTAACAGCTTGCCAATATCAAGTAATCCTAGGAGACTTGATGGAGTACGGTATCGCCCCCTCTCAACAAAATTGGAGGAAAATTCCCAGTTTAAACTCTGGCGTCGGAATGTTGAAGCTGCCATTGATGCTCAAGAATGTGGCTTTTTGTTGAGAAGGGACGAGCCCGTGCCAGAAGGGTACACAGCTTTTGATTATAATACTGCTAAGAAAAGAACCAGATTTTTCCTTTTAGAGTCTATGTCTGACGACTATCATGAACTTGTTCAGGAAGTTGAACACCCATTAGATATGCTAACTTCATTAGAGAAAATCTGTGAGCCCTTCTCCCCACATCAAGTGAACCAAGCTGTACTTTATTTTAATACAATGTACTACGACTCATCAGCTGAGAGAGTCATTGACTTTCTGAAACGATTTGATGATGCTCAGCGCAAACTCGTGAAGCTCCATCCAACGATGATGTCCCCAACTTACATACGCCAGATCTTTGTCTTGTCAATTCGCGACACACAAACGTATGAAAAAGAACAGCTAAATCCCGGTAAATATACGGTGTCAGAACTGCGTGAAATGCTGTCTGATGAAGAGATGCGTCTTGAAAATTTAAACACCCTTTCTAAAAGATCAGACTCCGCAAAGTTGGCGAGGGCTTCACGTAGTACCCATTCTACAGGAGTCAGAGGAAGGGGAAAACGATCTGTAAACTCACGCGTTCCCTTTAGACAGAATAATATTCCTTTTAGACAGAATAATATGATCTTTAGTCAAAATAATCTCCCTAATTCCGTTTTTCCATCACAGAACAGAGGGAATACTTTCCGAGCTCAGAGCAAACCTAGACGCAGACCTCGATGCACTTACTGCCACCGTCTAGGACATGACAAGGAACGTTGTTTCAGTCTTCAGAAAGTTTGCTTCAACTGTGGAGGAGACCACTTGGTCTCCATCTGTCCTAAACCCTCAAGGAAACAAATTCCCAATCCTCTTAAGAGAAAGTCTGAGGCCTCCACGTCCGCTACACCAGCACAAGATAGACTAACTAGAAATAAACGATTTAGGTCAATGTCAGTTAAGAAGCCAAATCTTGTTCGAATGCCCTTGGGACATGCTAAGTTGCTTCAGCGCCGATTGGCTGGGCATCAAGATGCTTGTTTTTCAATTGCTGGCAACTTGGATGGTCCCGATGACAAGGAGGTCTGGGTCACCATGGGTGACGAAGAGGAACAGGAGGTTGCTCACATAAACTATTGCTCTGAGAAAAACTCAGGCTCGAAAGCCCTTACCATCATCACTGGTAAGAATCCTAAGTATTTTAGGGCCATCGTAGACACAGGATGTACAGAGCACTTAGCGTCAGAAACAATCTGTCTCTCTAATCTGCGTCCACTTAAAAGTCCGAAAATTTTTAAATGCGCGAATAGTGATGAAAATGCAGATTTAGTCGGTACCATGTCAGGAACCTTAAATTTTGTTAACAATAATAAACCCAGAACACTAAGTGATGTGATGTACATCCCGGGTCTAGGCTCAAACCTGTTTTCTGTTAGAAAAATGACTGATTTAGGTTTTCATGTGTTATTCACTAATGAAAGAGTCGATTTTATACAACCTACCACAGGTAAAGTTTTCAAGTCCGGGTATTTTAAGAATAATCTATGGTACGTAGATCTAGAATTACTTGAAAAGAACCCTCTTAAAAGAAAGTCTGATCACTCTGTTTATGGAAACAAGAGAGTCAGACTTGATAATTGTTTTACTTCTATTCCTACAATAGATTCCCCATGTAATCAAGAAACTATCACTCTCTCCACCGATATTTTGTTGGGAGGGAGGGAAAATGGTAGTCCTAAAAATGATGATTCTTCCGAACTTCTAGGAGGGAGCGCTGCAAAGTCGCAGTGTTCCACTACAATTCAAGGGGAAAACACTAATAAAATTAATGCCAGTAAAAATCTTAGTGCCAGAAACCTATCAAATAGTGACAGTCTAGTACCTAAACATAATACAAAACAGAGTTCAATTCAAGTAGGACAACTTTCCAAAACTCCAGGAGGGAGCTCTACCTCTAGTGACAGCTCTAAAATTCCCACTTGTAGTAAAAACTTAGACAATGAAATTTCAAAATATGATAACAAAATGTTAAGTCAAGTCTACAAGGAAAGTCTGAGAGATAACTATGGTACGCTATGGCACATACGTCTAAATCACGCTTCAAAACATTACCTGGAAGCAGCCAGCAAATTTCTACCAGAACTAAAGTCAGTTAAATTTGGAAACGAAATTCTAGACTGTGTAGATTGTGCCCAAGCTAACACCAAAAGAAAATCACATAAAGAGGTCAGACATAGAGTCCAAAAACCCTTTGCAGTTTTACACTCAGATTTGATGGGACCTATTCGTCCGCATAACTTTAGAAATGGTGATTCCTATATAATAATCTTTGTATGTGATTTTTCCAGATATCTGTTTGCTTATTCCCTTGCAAACAAAAGGGAAGTCCATCTTGCTTTAAACAAATGTCTGAACGAAATAGCTACCATTAGTTTGCAACAAAATTCGGTGTTTAAAATTAGAGCTGACAATGGTCTTGAATATAAAACTTCCGAAATGAAAAGTCTGTTAAAATCCAAAAATATCACCCTAGAGACGAATGAACCATATACCCCACAACAAAATGGATGTGCCGAAAGAATGAACCAAGAATTAATACATAAAGTCCGTGTTAACTTGTTGTCAGCAAAAATGCCCTTGTCGTTTTGGGGACATGCTCTGAACTATGTAACCCATGTCTATAATCGAATGCCACACTCTTCAAATAATTTTAAAAGTCCATTTGAAAAAGTGTATAACTATTCACCTACCCTAAAATATATTAAACGCTTTGGTTGTCTGGTGCTAAGTGTGGATAACGAAAATACAAGTAAATTTGCTCCAAAAGCCAAACGCGGGTACCTACTCGAATGTACCAAAACAGGCTATGTAATTTTTAGCGAAAAACATAAAACTCTCGTAAACTCATGTAATGTAAAATGTATAGAATCACAAGTATATGGTGATCATATAAAGGATTATCCTCAACCACTTTCTGAAATCCTTGAAATAGGAGAAAACGTCGGCTCTTCTGAGGAAAGCCTAGGGGAAGTCGACAACTCAGAAAGTCAGCCTTCCGCTATTAATGAAATTTTATATGTTGAACCCTATTCATTCTCTGATGCAATGAAGTCACCTGATAGAGATCTATGGGAGGAAGCCATGCTTGACGAATTAGAATCCCTCTCTAATAAAAACACCTGGGAACTAGTACCAAAGTCAGAACTACCTCCTAAAACAAAAATCATAAAGTCCCGCTGGGTCCACAAGCGAAAAATGGAGGCTGACGGATCCTTTCGTTTTAAAAGTCGTCTAGTAGCTAAAGGTTTTGCTGACACGAATGATTATATACTGTCTGAAATATACGCACCTGTAGCAAGGCTAGGTGACGTAAGACTATTACTATCAATAGCAAACAAATTTAATTTACATTTGTATCAGTTAGACGTCAAGACAGCTTTTCTAAATGGAAAATTAGAAAAACCCGTTTTTATGGAAGTCCCTGAAGGTGTAGTAGAATTAACTGACGTCCCTGAATCTGTTCAGCAAACCCATGTCTGTAGATTAATTAGATCTCTGTATGGTCTAAAAGTATCTCCGAACTTATGGTTTAAAAGATTTACTGGACTAATGAGTAAAATGGATTTTGAAGAATATCCACATCAAAGATGCATTTTCAGATGGCAACAAGGAGAAAAGTTTGCCATACTTCTAGTTTATGTCGATGATATTTTACTAGGTTCTAACTGTAAAACGAAAGCCTGTGAAGTTATAGAATGTCTGAATCAAGAGATTGAAGTGATAAATCTAGGAACCCCAAAGAAATTTTTAGGTCTAGAAATAGAACGTAACCTTGAAAATCAAACTATCTTTATTTCACAAAAATTATTTATTCAATCTCTCTTGGATGAGTTTCTCCCACCTGATTTCCCAATCTGTGACATTCCAATGACAGATAGAATATGTACTCTAAAATTCCAGTTGGAACACCAGTCCGAAAGTACGTCACTCCCAAATGTTCCGTATCGCAAAGTCATTGGCTCATTACTCTACTTGCAAGGAGGTACGAGGCCAGATATTTCATATGCAGTAAATTTTCTTAGTAGAAAACAGGTCAATTATACGTCTTTTGATTGGGAGTGTGTACTAAGAGTCCTAAGTTATCTTAAGGGTACTATAGACCTGGGACTCTTATACACTGGGACAGGTGATACCATATTCAGTTATGCTGATGCCTCTCTGGGATCAAGTGATCTCAAAGGCAAGTCCACAACAGGATATACTGTTTCTGTATTTGGAGATCTAGTGACCTGGCGGTCGAAGAAACAGAATCATGTTGCCCGATCGACTTGCGAGGCTGAGTACATAGCAATGTCAACAGCTTGTACTGAGGTTATTAGCTTCAAAGAACTCGTAAAATTTCTAATTAAACTCGTGATAACTCCCACTATATATGGTGACTGCACCCCAGCAATAGCCCTAGCGATGACTGATGAATCTAGAACACTAAGACATATTGTTAAACTTAGCTATCACTTTGTAAAAAATGAATATAAAAAGGGGACAATAAAGTTGGAATGGGTACCTACCCAGGAACAGTTGGCTGACTGTCTCACAAAACCCCTTCCAAAAGGACTATTTACAAAATTTAGAAATGATTTATTGTTCTCTATGTAATTATATGCCACCTAAAGATGTATTACTGCATTCCTTTTCGTTTGTGTTTCAGATTCTGATGATGAGTGTTGGGCCTAATCAGTTCTGTATCTGCCTGCTTCTTTTACCATATAACTAAGTGCCCAGAAAAAGAAAACAAAAAAAAAAGGAGGAAAAAGAAATTCTTAAGTTGACTACTTAATTTTTGGTATGCCTGAATCTACACAACAATGTTCTCCACCAAGAGTGAGTCAGTTCCATGTATTTCCTATCAGTAGCTTCCTAGAAACAATTCTCACTTGCCTTCCATTTTTCGCGGAACTATCATACATGTAATCTAATATCGCGAAACCGTCTCGGGGAACAATAGCTCTTAAAGCGACTAATATACTCTTATCTTCCACAAGTCTGACCTATATAACTTACTGTGACAATCTGTCTGAAGGGCACATATTTCTTCTCTTTTAAAAAAAATTTGAAAAAGGAGGGAGTATCAAGAAATGGGGGTTTTTCAAATTATTATTAGTTCATTATCCCACCACGTCAGGCAGATGCAGGATAGGGATTGGTCTCAATCCATTCTAGTATACTTCATCACACTCCATGAAACCTGGTGATGTCAACCGCTCCATAAAGCCGGGATCTAC
Source organism: Adelphocoris suturalis (assembly GCA_030762985.1). NCBI lineage: Eukaryota > Metazoa > Arthropoda > Insecta > Hemiptera > Miridae > Adelphocoris > Adelphocoris suturalis. The sequence continues at coordinate 37,859,314 of CM061049.1, forward strand.
TTCGTCATTACGCTGCCCATCAGATCGTCACTTGACTCGTTACGTTCTCCTGTGTTGGTAGAACTGCGTGGCCCTCTTCTGATTCGCTGGATCAGCCCGGCTTCACTTCTTGCTGCAGCTTCGGAGTTCTCTCTTACTGTTTCAAGCTATTTTTGCTCTTGCTTTTATAAAAGTCTTATACTCACAGTTCACTATAATAATAAAGTCAGTATTCAGTTCAGTTGTGATAATTCTAGTGAAGTTCATTTCGATTCACCTCATCAAAGTGAGTAACTTATTTAGTTAATACTATTTTCGATCAGTCTGAAAAAGCAGAAAGAAATTAGCCTCAGATGCCCCATCAGCTATTTAGTAGTCCTCCGAACCTCGTAATTGTTTTTGAGGTGTCCCGAACGAGCTCCAGTAAATTTTAGCAACTTGAGTTGTTTAGGAAAGAAATTAGCCTCGGAAGGTTCCAAAGCTGGGAAGAATAACTCTAGAACTGAAAATATTACAGAAATATAGAATAGGTGATTCAGAAAGAGTAACGCTTAGACAACCGAGAAATTTCAACGACCCTCTGTTTGTGAGCAAATTGAAATGAACCAGAACTTGTTGATCATACTCTACATACAGATATCAAAAAGCGTTAAACTCAAGGAATTTCAAAATCAATATCTATGAAGGAAATTTTGGATTCATTGATATAGCATAATTTTCTTTGAAAATCAGCAAAAACGTTCAGACCTTAGTAGACTCGGCAGCAATTGACCTTCTTTTATTGTAATAATAATTTTTAAAATAATAATTTAATTAAGAGTAAGCTAAGTATTTACTGATAAATAAATTGATAAATTAATGTAATTGAAGTAGGTGACTACCTAACTACGCTTCGCAAGCCCAATAGTATACAGAAGTTATAATAAACTCGATTTCGGGAAGTCAGAATTTCATTTGAATTATATTACCTATCAGTTGATTCAATTTTCATAGTTTTCAAGGCGATTCTTGATTTGTTTTACTGGTTACGATTCACTCCGAAGTTGATGTTTTCTTTTCCTATCGATGCTTCAGCTCTTAGGGCAAGCAAACAAATAAACGAACAGCAACTGGGGTGGTTTCGTTCGATTCTTTGGGTGGATATCTATAAATGAACCTCAAAAAATCATTATTGTTACAGGGAATGATTTCAAGATCTCGATTTTTGAATATTGCAGCCCTTAGGTACTACCCTTTAGTGTTAATCAAACGCAACGCCGTTGTTACTGGTTCATCCACGGTCGATAAATGATGTTTAAACCAAATTTCTTGAAGTTTGGTCCAATGCTCTTTGAGAAAAGCTCCGGACGGCGCGGCGTGGCGTACGGTGGGCGGACGAGTTTTTATTTATTCGATTTTTGCATTCTACGCATCTTGAAACGTAAACCCAAAAATTTTGAGGGGTGGTTACATTTTTTTTTCTTGATCGATTACTAAGGTTTATTATTGAAAATAATAAACTAAAATCGCAGATTCCCACGGACCAGGTCAACCAGGCTTCCTGTGAAGCCTTAACACTCATTTCTTGGTGGTGGGCGAGTCTCTAGCTCGCAAGGGCTAATATATAGTCCTAATATTTGTTATTATTATAGTATATCCTTAATATACAGGGTGTCTCAACTTAAGTAGGCAAGACTTCAGGGATCAATTCCACAAGTAATTTGCAACAAAAAGTGTCTCTTAAAGTGTTATTTTTTAGAGGCTTCGTTTTCGAGTTATTGACGATCTAAGATTTTTTTTTTGTGTTTTCGACCTTATCTCCTAAAAATGGCTGTGACCCCATCATTCTTTGAGTATTCTCAAACCTGAGGATACCGTTGGAAAGAACGTTAAATTTCCTATCTTTTTGATGCCAAATCATAATGATTCAAGGGAGTTATAAGACCGAAAAAAGAGATCAAAGTACAAACTTTGTAAAATTCTAAACATTTGGGTTTTTTCAATCTGATTCCTTCCTCCATAAAAAAAATGAACAGTCGTTTGCAAGTACAGTAAAAACTTCAAAATCTTATCAGCTTTCTAACGGTATAGCCAAAAAATTGATAAAAGTAACAACAAGGAGAAAAAACGGCTTTTGAATGCGAAAAAACGTGGTATTTTTAACGAAAATCGATGGATTTCAGGAAAAAACGATCTCCCACAACTTTATGATTTAAATGTCGAATTCTACGTAATTTTTCACGCAGAATCGAATGGTGACACTTGCAGACCTCTACGACTAACGAATAAGGGCGAAAGTGCCCTTTGACCCTCGAAACTCAGAGAAGGGCACTTTCGCCCTTATTCGTTAGTCGTAGAGGTCTGCAAGTGTCACCATTCGATTCAGCGTGAAAAATTACGTAGAATTCGACATTTAAATCATAAAGTTGTGGGAGATCGTTTTTTCCTGAAATCCATCGATTTTCGTTAAAAATACCACGTTTTTTCGCATTCAAAAGCCGTTTTTTCTCCTTGTTGTTACTTTTATCAATTTTTTGGCTATACTGTTAGGAAGTTGATAAGATTTTAAAGTTTTCACTGTACTTGCAAACGACTGTTCATTTTTTTTATGGAGGGAGGAATCAGATTGAAAAACCCAAATTTTTAGAATGTTACAAAGTTTGTACTTTGACCTCTTTTTATGGTATCTTAACTCTCGTGAATAATTATGATTTGGCATCAAAAAGATAGGAAATTTAACGTTCTTTCCAATGGTATCCTCAGGTTTGAGAATACTCAAAGAATGATGGGGTCACAGCCATTTTTAGGAGATAAGGTCGAAAACACGAAAAAAATCTTAGATCGTCAATAACTCGAAAACGAAGCCTCTAAAAAATAACACTTTAAGAGACACTTTTTGTTGCAAATTACTTGTGGAATTGATCCCTGAAGTGTTGCCTACTTAAGTTGAGACACCCTATATAGTAGATTAATATATACAAACAAGAGGTTTATGTCTTTGAATGCAATACTTAGTTGCCAGCTATAGACCGAATTCCGTGGCGCTGGCAAGAATAGCGAAGTGTCATATAAGATAGATTGTATGGCAATCAACATTAGTTCTAACAATAATTCATTGTATTCAATAAGACATTAATGGTTACAACTTATTAAATATCTAGTGAAGTAAATTAATAAATTTTAAACATGAATACTCCCTATCAAATCTTTGACTGCATCAAAGCATAAACTAATCAGCCATGAATAAACAAATTTTTTGCACTTGTCCCTACTTACAAGAGGATCTTGCTTCAGAAAACCTGGCAATGTCTCATGTACATCGTACATTATATAGTGGGGGCTTTTAAGAAAAATGGATTTTTGGGATGCAAGTTAACGATATTGCCTGAGGACTGATAGGTGAGTGGTATACGAATGCAAATAAGGCTGTACTTAAACATGGGTGCTTATACGTAGTAAAATGAAAGAACATATCAAAATGTTGACTGTGATTCGGCAACACTTAACTCTTACTAAGACGAAGTTTGAGGATGCATTTCTGAACCTCAAATAAACTTTTCAAATGGGTTGTAGGATAGCCTCCCCATACCAAAATTCCAAACTGCAATAGCGCCTGGTCTAAGCCTGTATAAACTAGTAGTACTAATTTTTGTAAATCGAGAGTACCCCTCAGATTGAGAAAATTAAAATAAATAAGTAAATAAACTTTTTCAACTTTTTAAAAATGGAACCTACGTGACTCTTCCAAAGCAATAGATCAACTTTTTCAACTCCTAAATATTTATATTCCGATACCTTCTCAATTTGAACGCGGAGGCAATTGCGCTGGAGATACCAAGCACAGTTGACTTGGAAGGAGGTCATTTATCAGCCCTACTACCAAACAGCATAAATTTGGTTTCAATATTATTGATTGTTAAAATGTTTGAGGTAAACTAGTTTGATACTAAGTTCAAACAACTATCAATTTCAGAAATTACTTACCTCATGCCACAACGATTCGGGAATTAAAAGAGCAGTATCATAGGCAAATAAATTAAATTTGCATAATGCAATATTCGAGGGTAGGTCATTGTTGTACATTTGGATTTTCTATCTCTCTCCCTCTCCCTCTCTCATGTATCTGATAAATTTCAAGTCGATTGCTACAAATTGCACCCTCGCGATGTTCGAATGTGTTTACAAATCATTAATCATAAAAATTATTATAGCGACAATAGTAGTGGTAAGGATAGTAGATTGAGCTGTACCCAGGGTTGATGAATTCGATTCAGCACCCTAAAAAACACCAAACAGTAAGAAACATTTGTTGTCCTATATCTTTGATGATTGTTGACAATAATATTGTCGTTGTATCGAATCCGATCGCTCTGAATGTCATCTCAATAGATTTAACCCGTTAAAAGCTGTTGGTAAGCATACATAAATAATTTTTATTATTTTCAAGTTGGTTATTTTTACTTAGTGTATTAAAAGAATAATTAAAAATAAATTTCTCCCTTGAGAAGAAAAACAATAGATCATGGATATGTCAAAGTTGTTAACATTACTTTACACTCTGTAGGGATGTTGGGAACGTAAAAATGGACATTACTTTCCACTCTGTTGGGATGTTGGGAAAGTAAAAATGGACATTACTTTCTACTCTGTAGGGATGTTGGGAAAGTAAAAATGGACATTACTTTCCACTCTGTTGGGATGTTGGGAAACTAAAAGTGGACATCACTTTCCACTCTGCTGGGATGTTGGGAACGTAAAAATGGACATTACTTTCCACTCTGTTGGGACGTTGGGAAAGTAAACTGTTTAACGCAGGAGTTAAATCATCAGTTGTCCATGCATATTCTGTAGAAGAACATTGCGGTAGTACCTCATTGATTTATACCTAGCCTTCTCTTTTCGAGTTAATAATAATCTAAAGTTCCAGAGCGTTTCTTTTTGTGTGGAGGACAAAAAGTGTCGCGAAAAATTCCTTGACCCCCAGCCAAAAGACACATCCATGTCAAAAAAGCGCTATTGTATTAATTTTGTCCGTGTATGTACATATGTATGGCCACTTTTCAACACGGCGGACAAATCGAGTCACTGCGCGATAACGCTGGTACTAATGCTCGAATTCACAAATTTTTTATTTTTATTTAACACCCCGAAAATTCTTCATTTCGCTCCGATATGATCTTTTTTAAACCTCTCAAAATTTTCGAGTTATTCAGTGATGAAGGGCCGGATCGTCAGTTCTGTCATGTGTCCCCAGGACACAAAGGTGAACTGTACTTTAAAATATTTACTTTGAGCACTGAACTTCTGAATGTTTCTGATATACCGATAATATAGTACGAGTACATATGCCCTCATGACCAAGGTCATTTAAAAATTGAAGCTCAAACTTATGCTGAAAATAGTACTCAAATTTCATCATAAAGTGTGCTAAAAATTCGATAAACATTTTAAAAAAATCTAAAAACTCAAAATCTTTGTATAGAAGATTATTTTTTACAACAAGTTTTTTCACAATAAAATTAATTGGTAACAATTTCTTCGCTCACAAACTTCTCAAATTACAACTTAATTTAACTGAAGTGTAATACGATAATTATGGGAAATTCGCTCATATGATCATGCTGGAAGACTGGAACTTTTTTTTCCATGTTCTACTTCAGTTCTTTGATATTAGGTATGGATATATAATTGGGCATTACATATTTTCCAGGTTTTCCTTTTTCTGCGCATCTTAATTCTCGTTTTTTAATTCTAGTTTTTCAGTCTTCAGAATGGCCCCTCAGAAGAAGAAAGAAACAGCAGAAAAAATAAGAAGAAGAAGCGAAAAAAGATGTTTCCCCTTTATTTTACTGGACAATGACACATTTTTGTTGGTTCTTTATACTCAGTAAAGTGTTCTATTTTTGATCTACCTATTAGGTGAGAATTTTTAAATGTTAAACAAATTTGATATCCTGTAATTTTTCTTGTCTATTTTTGATATTTTTGCGTTTTGTTCCTTTTTATAGTTCAGTTTCCTACATATTTCTCAGTAAATCTCTTTATAAATCTTCTTCCTAGGTAAGTTATTTATATTTCTGCAAGAGAATAGGTTCAGACTGATCTCTACAGTTGGTCGCATCTACTGTCCTTCCTATATGACTAAACTACTCTTCGTCGTCAATAGTGGAAATATTTTAAGTGTTCTGAAGAATTTTGTAATAAATAAAATATTTTCTACGAACCTCCCGTGTACTTTGATCTCCTTTCAGGTATTATTTTATGTGAATGCATACATTAAATTATGCTGGACACCCTTTTTAGTTCAGATTCGGTCATTTCTGTCACATGTTAGTCAGTTCTGTCACACTGCATAAAACACTCATAAGTATTCTTTAAATTGAAATTTCAAATGATCCCCTATCACATCCTCTTCCAAAAGATCTTCTTTTGTAGCTACCGTCTTTGAATGAAATGTCATCTTCTTTATTTGTACTCTATATGTAATATAAGATATGTGAGAATGAAATTGACCATCAAAACCGTAAAAAACTGAAAAATTCTTTAATTGAAAAATTATGCTCAGCAGACATTGCCGCAAGTAATACCAGACTTAAGCGAAAAACCAACAACGAGAACTTCAGAGTGACTTCATCATCAAATACAGGCGTGACAGGACTGACACTTCGCAACAACTTTTAGAGCTTCTACTTGGAGAAAAAAATTGAAAAACTCAAAATTCAACTCGGCCGTTTTAGGGATGGGTTCCCAAACGTTTTCTTGAACGAAAAAAAGTTTTTCCAGCGGATGTTAATTACATCGACTTGACAAAATTTTCTTGAGTCAATTTTTCCGCCGTGTTGAAAAGTGGCCGTATGTGTATCTACGTAAGAGCCCTTAAACTGGAAAACGGCTGGACCGATTTTGACGGGATGGGTCGCAAAGTGATCAGCTAGTCATTAAAAATAAAGTAGTTGCAAAAATCATCATTAATAATCAGCTGGGAGAGCTGATTTCGTGATCCAATTTCTATGTTATTTATCCTGCAAAGCTGAAATTTGGAACGGAGCCTCTGTGAGCCAAGTTGCATACGATATTAACTTGCCAAAACACCCCAATCAGCTGAGTGTGAATTCTTAGCACTAATTTCTATGGTGTTTATCCTACGAACTGAAATTCGGAACGCAAATTCTGTGAGACAGTTAGAATAGTATTTCAACTTGTCGAACCACCCCAATCAGCTACATGAGCTCTTATCGCTAATTTCTCAGTTCAAGCGTTGGACCCCCCCCCCCCCCCTCCCGAAGTTTTCATTTCGTTATTCCCGGTAAAAGAACTAATTTACTTGAAAGAAAATGTGCTTAACATGTGGCTCACCGCTATTCATCCTACGACGCTGAAATTCGGAACGGAGCCTCAGTGAGACAGGTAGATTATGATTTTCACTTGCCAAACCACCCTAATCAGCTGATTGAACTCTCGACTCTAATTTCTATGCAATTTATCAGGTTTGCTCCATCCACCACACCGCGGTTTAACCCACAGTCAGCCCGTGGTCCACAGCCTCTATGATCGCGGTTGGACGAGCGTAACCACGATCCAACCATGGATGGAACGCTCAACCGCAAGTGAGGTAAAATAGTGTTACACCAGTCATTTCGTGTGACTTAATTCTGGATGTTACTAGATCGCAACTCAACCGACCTATTTTTCACTAGAAGTTTGCCGTCGTATGTCAACCTAATACGTTGTTTTACATTTTTCAACAGTTTTGTTTTGCGAAAGTAATATAAAGTTTCAATTCAAATAAATGGTTGCAGTAATGCCTGCCAGCGCGATTATTGGTTGTAGACGATACCGATCTAATAGTGAACGAGTTTTTATTTGGACTAGGGACTATTATAGGAAATCAGTGTCCGAAAACTAAAGAACTTCATTCGTTTAGACTTAGAATAAATAAACTGAAAAATAATGGAGAAAAAATAGTTGAAAATTCCTCAGATCTCTGTACTGCGGTGTAGGTAGGTACTACGTAACCATTGCCCTGGCAGTTTCATCAGCGTTTCAGACATGTTCTTATTACTATATGTGAGGCAGCTTTACTTATTTTATATAATGAATGAAAGGATAGTGTTCCCGCTAGGGACGTGGACAAGAAACTATTACGAGAGTGTAAAATTATATTCTTATAAGGATACAAAGAAACAGAGTATATAAAGAGAACTCCGAACGCGACCCGCAATATATTGTTCATCAACCATCATTTTTTTTTTCTGTTCAATCACCTGACTCAATCACTTGTTCCGTGCAGTCTCCTTAGTGACCGGAGGGGCGCCGCTACCTACTACTTAACCCCATGCAGAGTGAGGCAATGGCGCGCGACCAAACATCCTCCCCAGCTGTGAGGCAGAATGGCTCACAAATTAACATAAATAGTCTGAAAAATAGTGCGTGTTATTTATTTGTGTGAATTTTATTTAATTTTATTACTATGTTTTGATTTTCATGTTGTAATGTTGTGTGAGCGCTATATGTTGTTCTGGTCAGGATGTTCATGGAATGAGTTGTCATTGTTAGGGTCAGAGTCATTAACAAGAGGACAGAGCTTGCGGATGAGTCTTTGTTTGACACCGTCAGTTGTACGTACATCTGCAACACGGGAGATACCATCACGTCCATAGTACAATTTTTCAATCAGTCCTATATTCCATTGAAGTGGTGGCAGTAGATTATCATCACATATCATTACATCAACAACCTTAGCCGGGGGCTGTGGTGTATTCCATTTGTTTCTTGACTGTACTTCTAGGAGGTATTCCTTTTGCCACCTTCTCCAAAAGGTATTCAAGACGTGTTGTGAGAAGGTCCATTTGTCTCTTAGAGAAGTTCGAGCATCGAAGTGTGGATCAGTAGGTATTGCTTTTAGAGGCCGAAATGACAGGAAATGACCTGGCGTCAGTACAGCCAAATCATCAGGAGACGAAGGTAGAGCAGTCAAAGGCCTTGAGTTGAGTACAGCAGATATTTGTGCTACAAGTGCTCTAAAAGTGTCCATTTGAGGTAAGTATCTTTGGTGCGTTGTTCTAAGAAGTTTTTTAGCTGACTTTACTGCAGCTTCCTATAGTCCTGCGAAGTGAGGTGCATGAGGGGGAATGAATTTCCACTCACAACTACTTTTGGAAACTTCTGCCACGATTTCTGTTCTGAAGTCGTGGGAAAATGAACGGCATTTTATTCTTCCAAGTTCGTTCGCTGCTCCCGAAAAATGCCGTCCGTTATCGGACCAAATAACAGAAGGATATCCTCTTAAAGAGACAAAAGTTTGGAGAGCAAGGAGGAATGAGCGGGTGGTAAGGTCTTCAACCACTTCTATGTGAACCGCTTTCGTAGTAAAGCATAGGAAAATAGCTATGTATGCTTCAGTAATTTTTGATCCACGGAGCGTAGAATGTTTAACAGAGAAAGGGCCTGCGTAATCTACGCCAGTAACAAAGAACGGTGTCACTGATTTAACCCTTGCTGCTGGTAGATCACCCATCATTGGTTCGAATGGCTTTGGAGTTACCCTCCTACATCTCGTGCACTCTCCTATGGTGTGACGAACCACATTCTTACCATTCACGATCCAATATCGGGTTCTTAATGAGGCTAAAGTTGCCAGGGGACCAATATGAAGGTTCCATAAATGAGCCCAGCGTATTAGGAGAAGAGTTGTGGGGTGATCTGCAGGAAGAAGAGCTGGGTGTTTTGTATGGTCTGGTAGTTCAGCATGTCTCAGTCTGCCACCCACTCGTAAGGTACCTTCTCCGTCAACAAAGAGTCCTAATTTCTTGGTTATTGGAAGCCTTGGACTGGGAAGAGTGCTATCCTTTATTTCTGCCTGCAAAGCGTGGGCTTGTGCTCGTCTAACCAGAACCATATCGGCCTTTAAGCGCTCCCCAGCAGTAATAGGGCCGCATCTACGATGCACAGGCTGAGTCGCATTGTGATAAAAACGTAAACACCACGCGACTGTAGATTGAAGGCGAATGTAATGAGAATATTTATCTTCAAGAACATCACGACAGTCATCGATTGATCTAGTAACTAGACTGACATTTGAAATCTTAGCTTCATTTTTTACGACTTCCTCATGCAGTTGTGGTCTAATTCGTTTCAACGGCCATTGGTTTGGTTGATTCCTCAACCAAGGCGGGCCTTCCCACCATAAATTGAATTTACCAAGTTCTGTTGGTTTGAGACCTCTTGAAGCGCAATCTGCAGGATTTTGCTCAGATGAAACATGGAACCATTGTGGAGCCGGGATATTTGTAATTGTTTCAGCTACCCTATTACCCACAAACACTTTCCATGTGGGGGCTGGATCAGCCGTAATCCAAGATAACGCAACAGTGGAATCTGAAAATCCCAAAATGCGGGATGGATTTGCAGATGGAAATAGTGGAGCTACTTTTTTCATGGTTTGACTCAGTAGATGTGCCGCACAGAGTTCAAGTCGTGGTAGAGTGAGGGGCTTAATGGGAGCAAGTCGGGATTTAGAACATACTAACCTCACTACAGATACAGATTCACTTGTGACCTTTATTGGTATTGAAATAGCATAAACCACAGCAGCATAAGCTTTTTCAGAAGCATCTGCAAATCCAACCAGGTATAAGTCCATTTTATGAGATGGCATGAATCGAGGAATTTGTAGGGAACTGAGTGAAAGCAACTCAGATGCAAGCTCAGACCAATCAGCAATCACACTAGACGGTAGCTCGTCATCCCAGCCAAATGAATTTTGACAGACTTTTCTGAATATTAAGCGAGCGTATACAGTGATTGGGACAAGCCAACCTAACGGGTCAAATACTTTGGCAATCTGACTAGCAAGCTCACGTTTAGTTCGAATCTGAAGGACTGGAGAAGGACGATAATGGAATGAGTCTGAAACTGGATTCCAACACAGACCTAACATCTTAAGGACAGAATCCTCATCTTCATCCATGAGGATACTCACAGAAGCAGGAATAATATGGTCTTCAGGTATGTTGGCTAGAAGACGGGGGTCATTGGAGGCCCATTTTCGAAGCTCAAGCTTTGCTTGTGATAATAAGTCAATCAACTCGTCACGAATTTGTAAGGCGTGTTGAATACTATTGCTGCCTCCATTGACATCATCTACATATGTTCTGTTTTTCAAGATATAGGAAGCTTGAGGATGAGAATCACGACCTTCGTTAGCCAGTTCAAGAAGGACTCTACCGGCCAAGAACGGAGCTGATGCCGTACCATAAGTAACTGTGGTCAAACGAAAATCCTCAACAGGACTGTCCATATTTGCCCTCCACAGAATACGCAAGAAATCACGATCTTCTTTACGATGCTCTACTTGCCTAAACATCTGCTTTATATCTGCCATGAACACATATTTGTCTGCCCTGAAACGAGTAACTACCTCACATATGTCAAGCTGAAGTTTTGGTCCAGGAAGTAAAATGTTATTCAATGACAAACCACTTGATGTATTTTGGGATGCATTGAATACTACACGTATTTTGTGGGGTGGGTCATCTATGCGGCGTACAGAATGGTGTGGAAGATAGTATGTAATTTGTCCAGGTGCTGGTGGGGGACAAGGCTCCATGTGGCCGAGATCGAGATACTCAGACATAAAAGCCTCATATAACAATCGTTGAGCAGGATTCTTTTTATGTCGAGTTTCAAGTTGAAATAATCGACGGAGGGCTACAGGTCTGGAAGTGTCCAACAAAGTTGGATCCCGACTAAACGGAAGGGATACCTCAAAACGGCCATCAATTTTCCTAGTGTGATGCTTGCAAAAATGCTCTTCTGCTTTTAGCTCATCCAGGAACCATGGTGAAACATCAGCAACCGATTCAAGTCGAAACATTTTTTCCAATAACTCAGCATATTCAGGTTCTTCTTTAGGGAGAGAAACAGAAAATGATCTCGGACAAGCCGCATGTATGACATCTTCGGTAACCGATAGCCTGGATAAGTGAATGACGGTCGGTTGTGGCCACATCCTCAGAGAAGATGGAGAATTCAAAGAAACGGACTTGTCATTCACTAAGGGAGTGTATTTGACTAATGAAGATGACGAGGTTCGCGAGCTATATTCAAGTGACCCTGCGCAACCATTCCTATTGTATCGGAAACCTAGACCTGCCGAGCGTTGAGGTAGAGGTTCATCAGCACGATGAGAGGGCGAGTTTAGTTTATCGGAAGTTAGACTAGAGATAAGGGCAACATCTTGATTATACGAAGTATCATCCTTAGCCATCAGCAATTTTGTCCTTGAATCGGTATCCGTAGACAATATTTTCTCTTTAGCTGTGAATAGATTAAAGAATTTTTCCTTGGGAAGAGTAGTTTTTCTTTCATCATCGCAAACTGAAGGATGGAAGGTAACTCTTTTAAGGTGAAGGCTATATGATCCAGAAATGACCCATCCTAACGTAGTTTGTCGAGCATTAGGGGAACCACCTAGAGAGTGCAATATCACTCCAAGATCAACTTTATCAACGATCTCTGATCCAAATACGATATCAACGGGACTAGGAATATAATATCGAGAATCGGCAAGATCTAGGGATTGCAAATGTACCCAATTCGAGTGAGGGATTCTAGTCGATGGAATATCTAAAGTTGTTCTTTCAATTACTCTGAACGATATCACCAAATCTGGACGGCAACTTCTTTGTTGTACAAACGCACAAGTGGTACCATGAATACGTACTTGATTCTTACCACCTATACCTGAAAGAGATACAACAGGTGAATCCTTAATTGAGAAACCTAATCTATTTGCACATTGTTTTGAAATCAAATTAAGTTCCGAACCTGTGTCCAAAATGGCCCTTGCCTGGTGATATACTTTGGAATTTTGACTAATGCGGATTATAGCAGTAGGAATTATAGAAGTTTTATTTGGTATTTTGAGAACTGATCGAATTGGTTTGTTTATTAATTGTTGGGATTTTGATATTTCACCAGGCTGGCCTAACTTTCATTGATTGTGTTCAAACTTATTATTGTGTATGTGAGACATAGTGTTCATATGTGGTTCGTGTGCAGTTAATTTTATGTTCAGTTGACCCAAATTGTTGCGGACTGTGTTCGGTGCACGCCACCGCTCCTCACCACACATGCTACCAAGAGAGTTGGGGTGTGATTTTGAATCAATAGGGGGCAAAATAGCTGTTGGTCCTAAAGAGACTGCACGTTCAAAATCACCTACACAGGTATAGGGCTGTTCGTCATCATCTGAGCAGGACTGAATTCGAGAGGAATAACATTGTTGAGATACTGGTTGAGCATTAGTTGGTTCTTGAGATATCTGAGAGGGAGAGAAGTAGTTGGGTACTTGACAAGGAACAGATGAGAAGTGGTCCACTCCAGGTTCCAAGTGAACAAATCGGTGATGACGCTTCTTGCAGTAGGAGCAGACTCGTTCAGATGGGCAATTCTCCACATTGTGTTTACTTGAAAAGCAGTTGATACATAATCCTGTAGATTCTACAAATCTTCTCCGGGCTGAATTCGATTTTTCTAGGAACTTCTTGCAGTGGTATAGAAAGTGGGAACCCTTACAATAAAAGCAGGGGAAAGGAGGTGAATTTTGGAATTGAGTAAAGGGTTCAATCGGTTGACATTTCTGATTTGGAGCTGTAGGATAATGAGGTGATTTTTTGAATGAAGAATGTAATTTGGTGTCTTTGGATGGTGACGGTCGAGTACGAAGCAGTTCAACTTGTTTTCGAACAAAATCTATAAGTTGAACATGGGATGGAAGATCGGTCTGTCGAGAAGTAACCTTAGTGTAGAAATAATCTTGTAACTCTGAAGGCAACTTGGAATGAAGATGATCAAACCACATGAAACTAGTCAAATTCTCAACAGGAAGGTTAAGCATGGCTGCGGTTAAATTTTCCGCATCAACTAGAAATTCTTCAAACCCATTTACATTATTTATTGGAACAGCCTTCATGTTGCGCCAGCGCTCCATAAGTGCCGTCGCGACTCTGTAACTCCCAGCGTATTTTTGGTCTAGTAACAAACGAGCTCTCTCATAATCTCGAGGGGATGTCCCTAAACCTTTCAATAGTCGTAAAGCGTCACCAGAAAGCTTCTTACGAAGTGCAGTTAACTTTTGTGTGTCAGGTATGAGTCGCAAATGCGCCGCTTCCTCAAATGCTAAAACAAACTCTGGATACAACATCACATCTCCGGAAAATACTGGAACACTATCCATTAACATGGTGTGTAACTTGATCTCTTGAATTCCTTGCTTAATGGGATCGCTAGTGGGTTTCATCGAAGGATTAGAAAATTCTGGATCAGCATGAATATTTCTTAATGTAGGACGAACATGAGTCTCAAAGGCGTCACACATTGCGTACATTGCCTCCGTCAGTCGGTCTTGTGTTAAGTCACGGTCTTTATCACTATCGATTTGTAGAAGGAGTGTATTAACACTGGAATAGCGATCTAAATTAGTGTGATAATCACTCGATAGCATCACCGCTACATTCTGTGCAGTAGAAGATGTTGACTCGAAACCAGAAAATCTTAACTTAGCATTAATTAGGTCTTTATGAATAATGTTTAAGCTACGTTTAGCGATTTCAGGATTGAATGATTTCAGTATATCGTGTTGGGTATCTCGTGTACTGTCAGTTTCATCAATGTTCTTATGAATAGAATGATCTCTAATCGGAATATTCTCACCGATTTTGGCGGCATTGGCTGCTGCTGACATGCTTCTCGTTGTAGGGCGGCAAGGATGAACCTCAACCGTGACTCGTGAATCGGCGAATTCGTCTTCCGAATCGGAACTCATCATCACTTTAAAACAATGTTCTCCCGGGTTTTCGGCACCAGATGTTCCCGCTAGGGACGTGGTCAAGAAACTATTACGAGAGTGTAAAATTATATTCTTATAAGGATACAAAGAAACAGAGTATATAAAGAGAGATAGATTCGGTAGTTTGTCGAAGTAAACAAGGCAGGTTGGTGCTCCACCAAAAAACGGAACTACGTAGGTACGTACAGCCTACCAAATTCGCTGTTGGTCAAAAATAAACCAAGTAGGTTGATTGTTGCTCTGCAAACGAATTTCAACTGCTTATCAACAAGTTTGTCGAATATCGATTCAGGGAATGTGCAACATGAATGATAAACCTTGAAATTCATTCTTCTGAAGGTTAGACTTCATTAATCTTTCAAGTTGATTCATTTTCAAGTTCTCAACTTCACACACGACCACAGAGTAGAAGAACTAGACAACGAACTAGACACGACGTACAACGAGTAGGTTGAGGTTCTAGGTTGTTCCATGGAAGAACAACTCTCTTCTTCCATGGTTGTTCTGTGGAGACCCACCCACCGAGCTCGAATTTCAAATGAGGAAGGTTGTGAGTAGGTTTCAATTTCGTGAGGTTTCCTATAACAACCGGAATGAACCGTACTCCATCGGGCGGTCGGTTTTGGTTCGACCGCGGTCGACCCGTGGTCGACCACGCTGCTATGATGGAACAGTGGTTCAACCACTGTGTTGAGCTGATTGTTGGGATGGAACAGCGGTTGACGTTACTGCGCATGAGTCGGTCGAACATGGTCGACCGCGGTTAGGTGGATGGAACAAACCTATCATACAACGACGAAATGCAGGGCGGAAACTCTGTGAGACAGTTAGAACAGATAGAATTTTAACTTCCGAACAACCTCAATCAGCTGATTTCTCCGTTCCATCGTTGGGCGTCTTCCCAAAATATTAATTTCGTTATTCTTTGTTATAAACTTATCTGTATAACTACTTAACAGAAAATGCGCTTAACATGTGGCTCCCTACGCGAGTAATGATCTCTACTTTTAATGTTGTACGTCGGCCCAGTATCGCCATCACATCTTGTTAGATCGGCACCACGTGCTTTACAGCATATTGCTCGATAGCTCAAAAATGCCGGGCTGTAGCGAGGGACAGACATACAGACGAATTACAGGCCGAATCGAAATAGAAACTCGCTTTTGATATTTTTCCGCATAAAACGTCCGAATGAGACAATGCGGAGTCAAGTCCAATTTACCCGGATGATAGAACCGGGTTCGTTATCACTAGCTTGCAATTGCACGTTCATCTAGCTGAGCGTAATTATAAAGTAATTAAAATAATTAACTGAGCTCACTATCACCAACTTTCGAACCATATATAGGTAACAGTTCCAACGTAAATACATATCTTAGAACGTTCTATTTCATAAGGTGAGTACTTCTGATGTTTTCATTCTTCGTTTTGTTTCTATCTATCGAATTTTTCTGACAAGGCTCAGTATTGTAGTTTATAAAAGTTATAATTATGTAGATTTGAAAGAAAGACACTGCATTTTGTTAAAAATTTTACTTACTGGTTATTCTAAGACAAAAAAAAAAAAAAAAAAAAAAAAAAGACGGCGTTATGCTAATCTTTAGGTAAGCGACAGTTTTCAAATTTGTGTACAAACGGATTCGTAGTTTTTTAGTCTCAAAGTACTACTTACAACAAGGAGGTGATGTGAATATTGGGAATGGAGTATTTATACCCCTTCAAAGGGTTAAAGCGATAAACCTGCTGTACCTAGAGGATATCATGGAAGATGAAAAGCCCAGGAATTATCCAATGATGCGGCAGTTACAAGAATCAGACGGGAGAACTACCCATATCCATCAAATACTTGGAGTCCTGACTTCTGGAATGTTGGCATGTTTTTATCTAAGAGTGTATTCAGTTGTATTCTTGTTGGATTTCCCCTATACCTTTTCAGTGAATTTTACCATATAGGTATTTGTTGGTCGAAGGTTTCTGCAATAACCAGGAAAGTGAAGTTCTGTCCAAAAATGAAGTCCAATAGAAACGAGGGGACCTGACGTGTACGTCCCTCTGAATATAATTCATTTAGACAAGGCTTCGTATATCGGATTTGATCAAGGGTGGTATGAGAACCCCCAAGCACGAGAAAAATTTGTGTAAAGGTTTATAACTATGAATTTCGTGTATGAAAACTTTATTTAAGAAGACTTTATCACATCAAAAATAAACGTATGATGTGACAAATTTATATTTGAAAAACTGGGCTTAAGATGCTGAAAATTCCAACTATATTACCAGTTATATGAGTTATGTAAAAAAGGCTTCGAAACGACTCTGAGTTTCTCAGTGAGGACCAACATTTAATTTGACTCGGTGGCATTCCAAATATCAAGTTAATCATTAATATTTTTTGTAAACCATCAATTGTCTTTGTACCTCTGTAATATATCAGAGGTACCAAAAAGTAATGTGATCATTTACTTGATAGTATTGCTGTTGTTTCAGATATTTTAATCCAAATCCAAGCAAGCTATCCATCACTCCACGAAGGAGATCGCCTATTTTTGACCACCTAACGAAGAATTATCTCTAATAAATCGTTCTATAAGTAGCTAGCCAAGTATTCACCGGTGGAAATGAACTTCAACTGGTTTTTCTGTCTGGCAATCATTTGCGTCGTTTTCGCGACGTTTGCTGCTGCAGATGATTGCCTCGGAAATGGTGCTGGTGTAAGTAATAATAAAGTTAATGTGTTAATCTTGTTAATGAACCCTTCTATATATTAATGAATCGGAAAACCGGGATCGTGCTTCTGTGAATGTATTATAGAGCGATGAATGAAAAACTATATTAAAAGGCTGAAATGAATGGGTGTCCGGAAGAAGGGTCTTTGCCAAAACATCTACATTTTACAAGATCATTAAAAAAACTAGAATATTGCTAATTAGTACTATTAGAAGTATGCCGGAGTGACATAGGCCCTTTTTCGCACGTACCTCTGAAGCAAGGATACGTCAATACAGGGACGACCTATTGATCCAAGGGACAACCCAAGCATGAGAGAAAAAAAACTTGGCCCTTCGGGCTTCGCCCCCTGGACCCCTAAAACATGCAACATGCTTTCTTCCCAAAAATTCGTAAATGTGAATATATTTAAAACTACGACATAAATGTTTAACTAATTGAAATTAGAACAGAGTACCTAGATAGGTAATTTTCTGATATGGTGCCCGTCTACAATAATTACTATAACCAAGATTAACTTCTCAACCAAGTGACAATAAAACGAACGGCATAGTTTATTGTTGTTGTTATTGTTGTAATCGGCCGGGTTTATAATATTTGAGCCAAATTTCATAAAGATCGATTCAATAGTTGTAAGGAGGATGGACATATCATGTTTTATTTTATTCATTTTTATGTATTTATTTTTATTATATTTTTCTATTCGATTTTTAAAATCTGCGCATCTTGATACGTAAACCAGCAAATTTAGATTACTAAAATATTGTTCAAGAAGGTTTATTATTTCTGTATTAGATAGCCCTTCCACGCAGTTAACTAGTCTATATTTATTAATCCCTGCTTAATACTATATCAACAAAACTTGGCACATTGCGCCTTCTAGATAGCTTTTCACCTTAACAACACATTGTTTTACGCCTTTTAGTAAATGTCAAAATGTGTAGGAAAAGATGTGAAAAAAAAGGGATATGTCAAAAATGAAAGAAATAAGCCTCAGAGGCCCCTCAACTGATGAGTGCGTCTTGATGATTTAATTGTATTCTAGAGTCGGAATTCATAGACGAGAATTGAGTCTGAGTGGGCCCTTAAGTGTATCGATCACGGAATCATGCTCGGCGCGATTCATTGACGTGATTTGAGGGTGAAACTGAGGGCGCACTGAGTAGGAAATCCAAATCCACATTCAACGGGATTCATAAACAAAAATGGCGTTGAGTTGTGTGTCACCCTCGGCTCAACGGTGCAACATCCTGAGTGACAGCAGGAGGTCACTTAAGTGTGCCAATTGATAACTTTTATTATTATATTCACGTAGTTACTGGTAATGTATTAGAGCATACGTTGTTTATTCCATTCGGAGTTCATTCAAACTACTCATTGGATTTCGAAGATTTGAATAAATGGACCAAGTATCGTTTTATTATATTCGAAAACAGCTGGGTAGGTACAAATGAGATGTAGCTAACAGATCCCATTCGAATGTTATACAATCAACAACGAAATATTTCACAAAATATTACATTTCGGGAAAGAGACAGTCATGAACAACTACTATCCTGAAGGAGCCTAGGATAAATGAAGAGGATTTATAACCACCACAGCTGAAAGTGCTCTTTGAGCTTATGCAATCTCTACATACCAAGTTTGTAGAACCTGATTTTCCAATCCATTTTGGTTTGTGGAATAAGTTGGTGGTAGTTGCCTAGCTTTCATTCATCAGGATAGCGCAAACAATGAGAATTCCAAGTAAGTAATAAATTTGAAAGCAAACACAAAAAAACAGTTAGAAGTGAAGTTAATGCTTGAGCAGAGCGTTAATAAAATCTTTAGGAAGTAGGTAGGTACTTTTTGTTGGAAATCAGTTGTGAAATTAATCCCCGGAAGGTTCTCAACCAAAAGGTTTAACACCCTGCACATATATATTTATATAGGTAATAAATCATTAAATATCATGTGTGCATGAGAGTTATTTGATCGAACTCGATAAGTACTATTGACATGGAACATGTTTTTCTGATCATAACCCGGCCAAATATGAGACAAAATTACCGTAACGTGACAGTTAGTGCGTTACACTCCTATTGACATTTTATGTCTTTGCTCTGGCACATAACTCGAAAACCGTTACCAAATTTGTTACTTTTTGTTTTCTGATGATTTCCGCTTACAACCGAGTCGTTGCTAGGGAAATGGTACTTCGTCGTTTTTCATCCCACAAAATTCGTTGACCATTCGTTCGAAAGCTCTCGATTTATCCAACCATATTATGTTAACTACTGAGAAGTGCGTGGCCACCAAGCTGAGTTATGAGCATGGTTATTTGAATAATTGTTTACACACAGGTGATCATTCTCAATAATTGATATTGTGAACATGATTGCAACTGCTTGTTAATTTCTGACGATTTCATTGAGCTGTTGTTTCGATGATTTGATTCGTAGCAGGTGATCCGAATATTGCGAGAACGGTTTGATTTGTGAAGCGGTGGTTAAATAATTTTAATAGGTAATTTCTATGCTTTACACTCTAGGAAGCTGTAATTTCGTATGTAGTCTCTTTAGGGCATTTACGTGACGATACCTTGGGTCCGGATCAGATGAGTGGATCTTAAAGCTAATTTCTATGCTTTACAATCTAGGAAGCTGTAATTTCGTATGTAGCCTCTTTAATACATTTAATTGACCATGCCCAGGGTCCGGATCAGATGAGTGGCTCTTGAAGCTAACATCTATGCTTTACACTCTAGGAAGCTGTAATTTCATATGTAGCCTCTTTAGGACATTTACTTGACGATGCCCAGGGTCCGGATCAGATGAGTGGCTCTTAAAGCTAATTTCCATGCTTTACACTCTAGGAAGCTGTAATTTCGTATGTAGCCTCTTTAGGACATTTACTTGACGATGCCCGGGGTTCGGATTAGCTGAGTGGCTCTTAGAGCTTGCATACGAGTCTGCAACTAAAGACATAAAATGTCCCAATGTGTTGCAGACTTGTGTGCAAGCGTTTCTTATGATTTTGGGCTGGGGGTCATTCTAAAATTTCTTTTGATTTTCATGTACAACCAAGCCGTTGCTGGGGAAATGAAACTTCTTTAGTTTTCACCGGATAAAAATCGTTCTTCACTCGCTGGAATGCTCTCGATTTATCACGCATTTCTTTCGTACCTACTTGTTTTCTGATGATTACCGCTTACAACCGAATCTTTACTAGGGAACTGTATCTTAAGCATTTATCATCGTACAAAAATCTTTCGCCAGTCGTTGGAAAGCTCACAATTTACCTAACAGTATTATGTTAACCACTGTACCGTGCGTGGCCAACAATATGAGGTATGAGCGTGGTTGTCTGACTGATTGTTACATAAAGGTGATCCTTCTCAGTTAATCTTGTAAACATGATCGCAACCACTAATAGACCGGAAAGAAACTTGGAAGTTGAAATGTGATACGGATACTCTCTGGGACATTAAGAGACGATTGAAATTATCGGCTCTTTCCTAATCAGCTGAGTGACCTAAATTCTCTCCTATTCTCCTAAGGAACATGTTTTATGTTCTCTCAAGATTTAGGACTAAATTTTGTCTAAGTTTTTTTGTTTCATTTTCAGTGCCTGGATGACAATCAGTGCTGCTCGGGCAAATGTCTCAGAACTTATAGTAGATGCGTAAGTATCGTTTACTTGAAGAAAAAAAAAAAGTTAATAACCTCCAAGAAACCTATTCCTAAATGTAGAGGTAGGTACCTATTACTTTCCTTCATTTTTTCCACCCTCGGCTCCTCCGGCTCCTATTCATTTATTTTATTGGATTCCAACTTGTTCAAAAAACTGTTTGAACGCGTGAAAAGGATATCGGATAAACTGGGCTCCGTGCAGTGGTGCCAAAGCCCCCAAAAGTGGCAAAAACCTCTTAGCGCCGGAACACTGACACAAAACTAGGAAGACCCATGTTTATTGGGACGAAGAATCCGAATCTGAAGTCAGTAATTGTTTAAAAAATTTCTGATACTGGATTTCATACATTTTATAAGTTTTAAGGAGTCTTTGATATAACATTTAACAAATGTCATTAAAAAGGATTATTTTTCTTCTTTTCCTAATCGATTCTGTTCCAATGGGTTCATCAATTTTTGAAGCAAGATGTTTGAAATGCTTTAAAATATAAACCGGTAAAATATAGAGAAAAATTCGTTTTATCTCAAAATTGATATTGTATTGCGATTCTGTCGGAAATATATTAGTCGAAACTTGGAATCTTCACATTTTGAAAGCAGGGTTTTTGCCGCCTCGGCACCACTGTGCTCCGACCCTAGCGGCCAAACTTGTTAGTTCGAAGCCTCACCAAACGCTCAATGTGTTATTATTTTACACAATATGTGATTTGAATTTCTTTTTTTTTCTTTTTTTTTTTTTTACAAAATAGGTAGTAAAAATATTTTCTAAATTATAATTTTCAAATATCATCAACTTTTGGTACATTGTAGTATCACGTTTAATTTTTTCTAGAAAATTGCGTATGTTCTTTCCTAAATATAGTAGTTGCATCTTTTCTTCTATAATTTGCACTAGCGTATGAATTGAAGATATTCAGCTGTTTTCCTATTAGCGAATTTTCAAAGAAAAAACGAGCTATTTAGATGGCTTCGAAATTTTAAAAGTGGGTTTGAATGGCCGGAGACCCCCTACGAATCGTTTCATACATCAAAAAACACGGTCATAGACTTTAACGTGGTATATATATATAGGTATATATTATGTATATAGGTATATAGGGTGTATTTCCAGACGATAACTCCCTTTAAATAACGGCGTAAAAAATTCTTACCAACCCAGAAAATTTCGAAATTGACAAAAGACATGTCAAATTCCTTGGCCAGCCCGATTGCTCCATAGTTTCAGGCCTAAATTCACAACTTAATGGCTCAAAAAATGCTAAAAATTAGGTTTTTCGACAAAAGAGCAGTGGGGTGTCACAGTAGAAGTATTTTTTTAGCTCTGAGTCGATTGCGACCACTCCCAGATCTCTAAGATTCATAATAAGTGAGGGAAATCTATTTTAAGGTGAAAAATGCCCATGATTGACTGCATTTTGACAATAAAGGGCATGTGGGGTGTAACAGTTGAAGTATTGTTTAGCGCTAAGACGTTTGCAACCACTTCCAAATCTCTAAGATACATAAATAAGTGAGAAAAATGGATAGTTAAGTAAAATATGCCCATTATTGACCAAATTGTCCACTTCACCTGCGTGTTCCAAAATTTTCTTTGCGATGTCGTCACACGACTGTTTCCCCAGTTTTTTTTGTTTCCCCAGTTTTTTTTTTTTTTTTCAGATCATAATTGGCCTCAATAATCCGAATCTAGGTGCCTAATTTAACGTTATCTACAAATTTTCTTTGAAAATTTGCTCTATCAATCATGCTGCATGACTCAGTTCTTTCTTGTGTGCCTACTAAGTTATTTATTGAAGACAGAAAATGTGAGGGCACATCATTGTACTCGAAAAGTGCTACACGATTATGAATATTTGAGATTTTCTGAAATATACAGTAAAGGAATATGAGAATACACCTTTTATTCAATAAACATCCTCATTATATTATTCACAATGTCCTTAACAAATATTGCTTCGATTTTCAGTATGGTGACTGATTAACATGAATTGAGTAAACAATCTCAATCGATCTACGGAAGGCGAAGGACAATTGAAACGTCGATGAATCAATAAAAATAATTATTCAGAATAATAGGTTGTGGTTTTATTATTGTACTCTCAATTATTAAAGATGTGTAGTGGCAAAGGTCAAGTATAAATAATAGTATTGGTAGATAGATTGTAAGGAACAATTGCTAATGATGTCGTATTTTTGTTGTTTACGAAGTTGTGAATTGATGAGAAACTATGAATTGGAGCAGATTCCCATTTCAATGTTGATGACTAAGAACTCGCGTTAGTAATTTTCCATGTTTTGTTTATGTACCTACTATGTTTGATGGTATTATAGTGATTGCTATGTAAGTAATGTTTTGAAATAAAATACACAAAATTAATGATTTCATTTCCTGTGTGTTCTGGTACCCAGTTACTATAATTAACCTAGTTATTGAATTGGGATGCATAGCCTACTTAGTTTAGTCAGATTATCTTAAGCGTCTTTAACGAGTTTAAGAGTTGCTGCAGAACTTAAGAGTTCTTCGATGCTAATCTCACTATTTGTTGTTTTCTAATAGGCTACCATAACGTCGAACAAAGATAGAATACATACCTGACTCTTGAGGATGGCAATGTTTTCACCCAGATAATGTTATCCTGGCCTGGGGGGCGAGCTAGGGGCTAGCCCTCTATCTGGCCTAGTAAAGAGAGAAAATTCACGCAACTTACTATATCACATGAGATGATGAGCTACCTCATCTACGTATACATCTTTTACGTTCTTTAGATTGAAATTCTGTCGGAGCAGACGATAACAAGGGATGACCATTTTTAGAATCGCCCTCTGAAGCTAGGTATAATTGGCAAGGCTTCGTATATAACAGGATAGGTAGCCCTATTGATATTGATCCAGCGTGATGTGTTAAACCCAAGCATGAGAAGATGAAGACGTAAAGCTACTAACTTGCGCCTAAAGGCTAAAGAGTGATAATCGTTGAATACGTATCGACGTTTTTGGAGTAGAATAACAATGAAATTAGCTCCGGAGCTCACACAGCTGATCTACTTTGGGGGCTTCAGAATTTATATTTAATTTCTAGATGATCCAAGGGGGCTCCATTTCAAATTTAGGGTTTATAGGTTGAATAGCAGAAAACTTAGATCCTGATCTCACTCAGCTGATCTGGGAGGCTCTTGACTTTATGATTCGTTTCTAGACATCCCAAGGTTTTCTTCAATCAAAATTTTAGCTTCAAATGTTTAATAACAAAGAAATTAGATCCATAGGTACAATTTCAATAGATATCTTAGTATACACCCGGACCCGAAGATTCTTGTCACTCTTATCTGGCCGGGGGAGTGTCCCCCCTCACCAGGCCAGCACTTATATTAGAGCCAAGAGGGCCGCTCAAATATGCTATTCTCTTGTTAGATTCTTGGAGTTATTATTTCCAAGCCTCATTACACTGGTGACTACCCGAAGCGATATCGGCGGTTTCCAGACGCCCACGACGACCCCCTTCAGTGGCACCACCATTCATGACATCTCCAGAGCCTTCCTTCACTGCAATACACATCCGGGTGATGTTCCCAGGGCCGCAGTCATCACTCCTTTGGCACTTTTCACTTCACTCGCATGAATTATGGCCTCCACGGACTTGACAGTGTTTTTTGCACAATGTCCTCCGGGACCTACCCTTTGCTTACTCATATCTCGATGACATCTTCATCACCTCATCAGATTCAACCCAACACTACCATCACCTGAAATAGGTGCTCTCTACACTCTCTCGATTTAGCCTCCAAAATCTACAAAACAAAATGCCAACTTGCAAAAACTTCGGTCACCTTCCTGGGCCACCGAGTCTCTTCCAATGACATCTCTCCAATGCCTCATAAGTTTGAAATCATCAACAAATTTCCCAAGCCTCACAGGGTTCAGGTTTTACAAACTTTCCTGTAACTTCTCAACTTCTATCGACGTGCGATACCTCATGCTGCCCAGGCTCTAATTCCACTACAGAAACTCATACCTCTGGTCGCTAGAAAACTTGACAAGCGTCTTCTTTCGTGGAAATCAAAAGAGGACTCGGCATTCCTTCACGCCAAACAACTCCTCTCGACAGCAGTATCTCTCACACACCCTGATCCGTGTAAGCCACTGGAGCTTCAAACAGACGCGTTCGATACAGTAGTAGGAGCTGTCCTTCATTTTAAGGATGGATATAAACTCTACCCTCTTGGTTTCTTCTCCAAATCACTTAATAAGGCACAATAGAACTATTCGGCCTTCGACAAGGAGCTTCTCGCCATATATCTCGGCATCATCCATATCCAGCAGGTGATAGAGGCACCATCCACTTTGACCATCTACACAGATCATAAGCCCCTAACCCATAATCACCTCCATGTCAAATTCGATTCCCATCTTCGTTTCATCTCAGAGTTCACCTCCGATATCCGTTACAACCAGGGGCTTGGCAACATTTTGGCCGATTATCTACGAGATTCACAGCATTGATGGCACTCCTATTTTTTGTGACATGTTAGCTTCGCCCAGGACCTACATCCCTTCTCCCCTCCGACCTCTAGTCTTCAACCGTTGCTGGTGGTTCCATTCGTTGCTTCGGTAGTTCTGGCAATCTGAGTCGTTTAGCTGAGTCGTTGTACCAAAATGCATTTTCCTCCGGCAAACCAAAGAGCAACAAAGAACCGTCGTCGCACAGTGGACCGAAAATGGAAAATTTCGGACAGATGTATGTTTTTCATATATTTTTATACGACATTTTAAGCTGATCAAGAATAAAACTCATTTTTCTAAACTATATTCGAGTTTCACCTACCTAGGTTGTTTGCAAGTTTAAAATACACGTTTTTCAACATATTTAGCTATCTGAAGCCTGTTCCATTCCATTATTCCCATTATTCGGAATACGGTTCCATTATATCCATTATAAGGAAAACTGTTACGTTCCATCACATAAAATACGGGGAAAACCGTTCCATTCCTTTTCTATCATTAAGAGGGAAACTCTTCCATTCTATTAAATCCATTATTCGAGTTAATTGCGTCCGAACTTATCAGTTTTATCAGGGTGATTGCATACCTTGTTTGTTGTTTTTACCAGGCAGAAAAAAAAAAAAAAAGAAAAGAAAACGATCAGTAATTATCATAGTTGATTGAGAAGTGTGGTTGAACTAAAAAACAGTTATTGGTAGGTTAGTGTAAAGGTCGTTAAATTCTATATTCCAGCAGTAATGACGTAAATGCAATCGGGTTTTGCCACAATCCTTTGGAGTTTCGATCTGAAATTTCTACTCGCTTGTTTTCAATGGCGCCAAATCCAAATAATAGATCTAAGATCAAAGATATCGATCCACGTATGTTGATCATTCAAAAATAAATTAAAATCAAATTAAACGAAAAGATTACCTTGATAAGGACTGGGGTAGAAGGTGATCCTTATTAGTAGGTACATTGGTGTTGCACATTATCTCGTGATTTGTTATCATTCTACTTGTTAAGATCAATTGTGTGTGTTTAATATTTAAACATAGTTAATTGAACTGTTATACTCGGTTGTAACAGAGTTGGAGAAATCTGGAAGTGGCACCGGTAGATTCAGCGTGAATAAAAACGTAGAAACTCACCCCAAACTCGTAAGTTCATTGTAGGTTTTTCTAAGAGACCCACAATTACATTGAAAAAGTTCCAGTCATGCAGTATGATCTTAAAATGAGCGAATTTTAGTAAACTATCGTGCATAATAAATAATATTGGTTTGAAATTCGAGTAGTTTGAGTGTGAAGAAGTTATTAACTTACCAATTGTATGATAAAAACTTGTTTTAAATATTATTCTGCAATTCAAAAAAGGTTTTAGATTTTTAGGTTTTTTTGCAGTTTATAAATTCTTCGGAAAATATTAATGACATTTAAGTACCCTTTTCAGCACATATTTGTGCATTTTTTTTTTCTAAATGTAGTTCATCGTTGATAAAATTCTATTGACTGCAATTCTGCTAAAAATTACAAATCTGACGACTTTTAGCCGTTTTTAGCTATTTAGTGGCTTTACTTAGCAGATTTTTTTGAAATTTGACCGCTTTAACGTGCTCAAAAAGTGCTGGTCAACGAACTCATCCTTTCGTTTGGAAAGCTCAAAAATTCGGCGCAAGAAGGGAATATTTATCTCAATTCTAAGTAGAGTTTTTGAAGCTTTTTTTTTTTTTTTTTTTTTTTTTTTTTTTTCAAATTGTTCAGCATGAACTCAGCTTTTTAATGACCTAGACAATTATTGTCAACCCTTGAAAGATATCAATTGGGCGACCATTGTTATTTGAAGACGAGAAAATAGATTTTTCTACAAATCGTGTTCTTAGTTTACTTCAGACTTTACCATTCTATTGAGCTGGGATTTGTCGTAAACTTTCTTCCGGGATATCTATTTACCGTCAAGCGAGAATTTGTTCCAGTAGACAGTTATTTTACGATCCGGCCACCATGAATTTGGAACTGAGTTTTTTCGATAGTGATCCCTTAATTTTTCACTGCAGTGTAGTTCCAGTGGAATTTATTATAACGTTGCGAAATCGAGTTTATTAAATACTAGCCGCTCCGGCTCGCTACGCTCGCCTCCACGTCCAGCCGGGGGGCAAGCCCCCCGGACCCCCCATTAAATTGCTCGCTTCGCTCGCAAAGTGTGGGATGTGTACATGCGATGTATTACAATTGAAACATGTAGGGGATGTTGCTCGCTTTGCTCACAAACGGTAGATCCCTAAGGGTAGGTTTAACGTGTGTAGGGGATGTTGCTCGCTTCGCTCGCAAACGGTAGGTCCCTAAGGGTAGGTTTAACCTCTGTAGGGGATGTTGCTCGCTTAGGTCACTTGAGGAAGTTATACTGCCCACCCAACTTGGCAGACGTTTTTTTCTGTTTGAAATTCTTACAAATTAAATCTTATAAAACTACGTGGAACCACGAAAAGTTTATTAGGAGATGTTGCTCCTTCGCTCGCAAGGCATACCTGTATATAGGTAGGAAAAAAACCCGTATTTATTCTTTTGAAATAGGCCTGCTCGTAACGTTGTGAAATACCTGAGTCATCGAACCCTTCACGTCAATTCTTGAGCCTTCTCGCGTCCACGGCACAATAATTTTAATCGCTTCGCCTCCCTTCCCCTCGCAATTTGACCAACTTCCCGTCACTTTTTTCGATATCCGATTTCGGATTCAGATTCGGCGGGATAAAACCTTTATTTCGCCCGCGAAAACCGTTCCGAAAAACGTACCTTTATGGGGTATATTTTAATCGGAAAAAACGTAGTTTTTCGTCGGACTTTTCGAGAAAACGGGTCCGTACTCTCGCATTTTTTTTACGCATTTCCCGATACTTTTTTCGCGATCCGATCGCGCCGTCGTCTTTCTCGTTCAAAAACCTACGAAACCGGTATTTTTCCGGAATTTTTAACGGCCGTTTAGAGGGGTAGGGGAAGCGGGGAAGTCCAAAAAGCGCACATTAATTCTTACTTCGACCCCCCTCCCGCCCTACGGCCCATGGTTCGGCTGGGATTAGAAAATTTTAAATTCGCTTATACACCCTATCGGAAAATCCCAAGAAGATCCCCCCACTCGTAGACTCCCCCCATTCAGCAATTTGGCCGTGCATAGCATGGACAAACAGACAGACGGAGTTTCATTCTTATAAATAATAGAGATTGTCCGTGAGATGTAGGTACCTACTAGTGAACTATTCGTACCTAAATGCTAAAGTAGCGGAAACGTTGTTTTCACTTTCGAGAGATTCAAAAGTTGTGGTCTCCACTAAAATCAAGCGGCTGTTGTTTTTGTACAGTGGTAAGAATTCCACTCGCATTTTACGTTTTAGACTATTCTGAACAACTTTCATTCCGTGTCTTTCTCTCTCTATCTCTGTGTGTGCATATATATGTGTATGTATGTCCGCAAATCCTTGTAACAAGCTCGATTTCCACAATATTCAACCGGTTCTTATGGACTTTTCATGGTATGTGCGGGTTAAGGTAAAGATGGTTCCCTGTGAGTTTCGTTTTTGCCAAATCAATACTTCACTCGGCGCATGCGCAAACGTAAATTCCATCAACCATTATTTTCTCACGCCCCAGTTATCCGATATCGCTCAAATTTAGAGGGTAGGTGGAAGAGGTTAATTTGAGCATTCTCTAATAATTTCAACATAATCCTATCATTTGTAGATATGGAGCATACGCGAAAATATTTTCCATTTTAAACGAGCCTAATTTTCACATTTTTCATGTGATTTTGATGACATTTACAGTGAACGTGTGGGTTCGGCGGTAAAGGGTCCACTGTTAATTCCATACATCTGATATCATTACTCCATTTTGCGCATGCGCAACGGTAAATTCCTTTAATCATAATTTTTTTACGCCATAGTCGTCCAATCCCGCTCAAAGTCGATGCATAGTTGGGGGGACAATAATGAATTGATAATTAATAATTGTCTTTGATAATTCCATGTTAATTTCAACATGATTGCATCATTATTAGCTCCTGCGCATGTGCAAAAGTGTACTACGAGGAACAAGGTCTAGTTTTCATCAGATTTTGATTACATTTTCCGGGAATTTGTGGGTTAGGCTGTAGATTGTACCCTACCAATTTCATTTTTTTCAAATCATTACTCCTTTCTGCGCATTCGCTAACGTAAATTACTAATTTGTACGCAATACATGATTTTGGGGTATTTCAGAATCTCCTAGTGATGCTATTTAATGATATTTGCTACTCCATCATGGAAAAAACACGTAAAAACGGCATTTTAGTACATTTTGCGCTGTGGGGAAATGCGCACTTCTGACAATTTTTCAGCGCTTTTCCAAACTTGTGTTATGGATATCAATAAATGGACATCAATACGCGATTCAGATAACTAATTGTGATCGTTTTTGTGCACTAAAAAACATCAAGTGAAAGGGATCATTTTTTCTTGGAATTTCATTAGGTTAGGAATCTGTAATAAAAATAACCAGTCTGAGAGCATGATCAAACTTTGAAACTTGAGCACTTTGATCGCAAAGAAATGGTAAATTCGTTCTTCTATATAGTAATGAATCAACTCAGGCCGAATCCAACCAATCGAAACCAACCCAACGTAACAATGCAACAACAAAACCCGAGTTGATACCGTCGTTTACCGCATATCCTCCACAACGTACAATCATTTCAGTTTATGGCCGAGGTAGAAAGTCAAATGCAAGGCTAACAACTTGGTTTGGTGCATGAAAAGATTTGGTTGTGTGTTTTGTGGAATATGATTGCTGTAAGTAGCCAAAACAAATCAGCTGCATTTGAAATTCCTTATCGTATGCCTAACAAACTTTCTCACCTGTCGCCTTAGTAACCAACAGGTAGCTCCGGATGCCTTCCAAAAGGGCCCAAGAGAAAGCTGTGGGGAGAACCCTTCCTTTTCTTTTTACTTCTATTTCATCTCCAAAAATAATAGGCAACGAAAGGAAAGAGAATATAAAGGGCTGAGAAAGGGGGGATGTCTTTCAAAAACAACGAGTCTGTGGGCGCCTCATGGAAAGGAAAAGGGCCATAAAACGCGACCGCCAGAACCTGAAGGTCGGGCACGTGTGGTCAGAGAACTTTCTTGTAGGAGCGCGAGGCGGTTCCGCCTTTGAAATTCCTTGGATGGTTTCTCAAGTTGGTAACTAGTAGTTAATTAACCCTTAACAGCTCTCCTGCATTCCAGAATCAAACTTTACCAGACATTTTACCTATGTCGTGATTTAACGTTGTTGAGCTCCTTCGGCATCTTTGTGGCGCAAATTCAACACACCGCGATTCGATTTGAAAACGTAGGACAAGGGTTAGTGTGTAGTTTCAAAAAAGAATATTTTTAGAGATGGTCAAAATACATTTTCAAATATTAGAGCTCTCATAGACAAATTTTTTGAAGGAATTCTGTACAAAGCCGTATTCCACATACATCACCGAATGTCTATGTGTTTGGTTCGTTTGTGGAACTCCGGATTTTTCACCAGTTTCATAGCACTCTTATCCATCAATAGTTTTGGTTTTTCGCTCTTGTATCCCAGGATTCCCAAAAGACGCTGAAGTCAGACTAGTTCCTTCACTGCCTCAGAACCTGCTATGTATGCTCTGTTGTAGAAAGACTGACTGACCTCTGTTTCATCGAGCACCAGAATACAGCACCATTTCCAAACTTGAAAACATCTTGTAATAGATCGCCTCGTTCTCGGATCACCTGCGAAGTCTGCGTCGCTATATCCTATTAGTTCAGCTCAGTGACGGATTAATAGAATTTCGTCGGTGGGGGCGGTAGTCCTCTACTGAGAAGACCCCCCTCCCCCCCGTAATTTTGACATTTTATGTCTTTGCTATGGCACATAAACTAAAAAAACGTCACGGAAAATTGCTCACGAAAATATTTTGATGATTTCCGCTTACAACCGAGTCGTTGCTAGGGAAATGGTACTTCGTCGTTTTTCATCCCACAAAATTCGTTGACCATTCGTTCGAAAGCTCTCGATTTATCCAACCATATTATGTTAACTACTGCGAAGTGCGTGGCCAACAAGCTGAGTTATGAGCAAGGCTATTTGAATAATTGTGTACACTCAGGTGATCATTCTCAATAATTGATACTGTGAACATGATTGCCACCGCTTGTTAATTTCTGATGATTTCATTGAGCTGGTGTTTCGATGATTTGATTCATAGCAGGTGATCCGAATATTACGAGAATGATTTGATTTGTGAAGCGGTGGTTAAATCATTTTATGCCTTTACACTCTAGGAAGCTGTAATTTCGTATGTGGCCTCTTTAGGACATTTACTTGATCATGCCCAGGGTCCGGATCAGATGAGTGGCTTTTAAAGCTAATTTCTATGCTTTACATTCTAGGAAGCTGTAATTTCGTATGTAGCCTCTTTAGGACATTTACTTGACGATGTCCAGGGTCCGGATCAGATGAGTGACTCTTAAAGATAATTTCTATGCTTTACGCTCTAGGAAGCTGTAATTTTGTATGAAGCCTCTTTAGGACATTTACTCGACAATGCCCAGGGTCCGGATCAGATGAGTGGCTCTTAAAGCTAATTTCTATGCTTTACACTCTAGAAAGCTGTAATTTCGTATGTTGCCTCTTCAGGACAATTACTTGACGATGTCCAGGGACCGATGTCGGATCAGCTGAGTGGCTATTAGAGCTTGCATATGAGTCTGCAACACATACGAGTCTGCAACTAAAGACATAAAATTTCCCAATGTGTTGCAGACTCGTATGCAAAAGTTTCTTTACCTTTCTTTTGTTATGTCTTTACTTTGGCACATAAACGAAAAAAGCGTTAACAAAAAGCGTTAAGAAAAAGCGTTACGGTTGGTTTTCTGATGATTTCTGCATACAACCGAGTCGTTTTTGGTTGCACCTGTGATTGACACCCCATGATTGACACAGCAGTTCTTCTGTAATAAATGATTCCGTGTTTTTAACTGATTCTGAACGTCCATGTTACAATATGCAAGGAAACTATACTGCCCGCCCACTTGGCAAACTTTTTTTTTAATCCATAAGCGTTACACCCTGTGTAATTTTCCTTGAACCTCTTGGTGTTGAGAAAGTAATCAGATATGATTCAGAGAAATAATAGATAGGTAGGTACGTGATATTTACGTTCTAAACTTGGAGATCAATGCAGCGTAACCTAGAAACTGAGACATTGAAATCCCACACAAAATGAGCAGCAACTTTCTTCGTCATTGAGGCCAGTTCCTACCCAAATCGATTCGCATATGATTTTGGACGGAGCGGCACAAACGGAACTTAAACAAGGCCCCGCGGACTTGCGCCTACGAAGGCAGCTTGGAGCTCCGTTCGAAGTGAAATCCGCGAGAAAACAGTCGTCAGATGATAGAATGATGATATCATTACAGCGGTATTCAACAGGCCTCCACTTCCACCTCTGTCTACCCAACAGCCCACACAATGCGCTGATCGATGGGTGGCAGATACCGCGACCTTTATCGCTCGAAGGCGGTCGTCCGTCTTGCCGCGAGAACATCACATCCGTCACATGGAACCACGATTGTTAATTTATAGATGCGGTTGAGAGTAGTGTCAGCAGACAGAATTATCTTATACCTTATGCTCAATAGGTAAATACGCACATCATGTACTTGGTGCTTCGCGTCTCGGCCTGCTGATTCTTCTGGGCCACAAATGAGCACCGCCATATGCAGAACATCCTAAGTGTCATTTATAAAATTGTCCAGCACACCTAAAAAACTGTTCATAGCCGAGCAAAAAAATGAATGAAATGTCTTTTGTAGTTTTCCATGTCTGTTGTACTTTTTTGCGAATTTTCTTAGAAAATAAAGCTATTGCAATGGCTCCAAAATTTTTCAAATGAAAATTTTCAAACATTTTCTTCATCGAAATCTGTTTTGAGGTATTCTGAAATGATTCCTGGATTTTAACGCTTTATATATATATATATATATATGTGTGTGTATGTGTCATTCCAGACGATAACTCTCGATAGAATTGAGATAAAAACTTCGTTCTTTCGCCAAAAAATCAAGCATTTCAATAGAAAGGATGAGTTTGTTGGACAACACTTTTTGAGTACATTAAATTGGTCAAATTTCAAAAAATGTACTTAAAAAATCACAAAAAAGGCAAAAAACCGCTAAAAATTAACAAATTTCTATTTTTTTAGCAGAATGCTACTTGAAAAAAATTAATCGAACATGAACTAGGACATTTGAAAATTTAAGCACCAAAATTGTACAGAAAAATGTACTTAAATTTCATTAAAATAAGCTAAAAATCGACAAAATCGTTTGTTCATTGGAATATTACTAACAAAAATTTAATTTGTTATAAAATGAATAATAAAATTTTTATTTGTCCCCAAAGTGCTCAAATTTCAACAGAATTTAACATAAATGTAATACGACCATTTATGAAAATTCGCTCATACGATCATGCTGCATGACTTGAACTTTTATTATTGTTTAATTACTAAATAAATCAACAAATAAAATTAATTATTCTATTATTAGAATAGAATATTTCTGATAGTTCTAATATTATTAGAATTATTATTATTCTATTAATTATTCCAACCCAAACACCCTAAGTGCCCATCCCCTTGCATAACTTATTTTGGTAACCAGAAAGGTAAAATTTTAGTTTATTGAAAACATTTCAGCCTGTGCTCTGATTCTTATATCACAAAATGTTGAAGAAAGGGTTGAATATGGAGTAGGTAGGCAATTAAAACTTTTACTGCACCAACTGTATTTGAAAGAAGTAATTAAAATGTAAGGAAAGCATGAGACGTAAAACAGTTTGAAAAAAACAAAACATAAAATTTCTCTCATTTTTGATATAAACTGTACTATTAGGTATCTACATAAAACTCTAATGGTGTCAATATTTGTGCTACTCAATCACGTAAAAACTACTAGACCTATTGAGCTTAAATCGTACATGGACATTCATAGGGTCCCTGGTTAACGCAAATACTGTAATATTACAATCCTCTAGACTTACTCCTTCATAACTCGGCTTTCCCGGTAAGAACGTGAACAACTTTGTAATTAAGGAAAAAGCCGAAATGCGTCGAACTTACGTCAAATTAGGATGGGGCGGGTTCACGGGTAAAGTTTTCGATAACGAATTCGACGATACCGAAACGATTTTGGTGGGTTCAGCCGAGAAGTGTTTATTCGTAAGATATTAAAAAAAAACCTGTTCAAAAACTGATATTCAAAACGCTTTATTAACTGCAGCAATGTTGGTCGGAAATAGTTTTAACGTAACTGAGGTTATAATGAGGTGGTTATGTTGAGGGGACATTTAGTTGAAAAATTAATTACTTAAAGCTTGAAACGGGATTGCTGAAATTAAAGTTGAAGCCTCCTGGGGACTGCTAAAAATGAGCCGCAGATGTGGGTCCATGCAATGCACGGGTAACCGGCTGGTCTAAGTAAAAATTTTGATTTTTTGGGGATAACCATGGAATCGTGATTTCAACGCTCTTCATCTTCCCGGCAGTCCATTTTTTTGGAGGAAGGGTAGCGGACTGAAGATCCGCTGTCTTTTGCAATGGTCATCCAGTCGTAAAAACTGTTTACCGACTTTAGCAAATTCCCTGTTTTTTATTTCACCCCCCAACGTTATCTGAGCAGAAGATTGTTTTTGTTTTGGGCGATTTAAGATTTGCTGTATAAGTAGTTATGAATACAGGTGCCCTCTGTCTCGTCCTAAAAATATTAGGTCTTCACCACTATCGTCGATATGAATCCCAAGGTCTAAGATAAGATAAGATAATGATACACGTCAGTTGTCTGCTACAATACATTTGGGATGTGGGCAAAGTTAACTTAAACCGAATGAAGGGAATTTTATTTTTCACTTGTTTTATTATTAGTTCGTTCCCTTGTAAAAAACATCAATCGGGGGATCATGGAGGAAGCATAGCAACGCAGGTAACGTTGTGCAACAGAATGGGCACTTAAGGCCGTATCACACTTGCATTTTTTCCGCATTTTAAACGCTGAAACGTGAAGAAGGCAAAGTGCGTTTTTTCAAGGTCAGCAGTGAATGTTGAAGAGGAATAACTGCAAAGCAAAAACAGCGCATTCTGGCGGAATGCAATTTTATTAAGCCTGTCAGGTTAGGGCTTGAAATATTGAAGTAACGTTTGACGTGCCTAGTGTTTTCAAACAGTGTCTTGACAACTCTTGTTCTTCCAAAGTTATTATACTATGAAGACGCACAATAATAATAAAAATAACGTAACAATAAAAAAAAATTGAAAAAAAAAAAAAAAAAAAAAAAAAAAAAAAAAACGGTTCCCGTTAGGGACGTGGTCAAAAACGAAAAATGATTATTCTATTTTAAATTATATTTATATAAGAAGACAGGTACCTATGTAATTTGAACTCAACAGAGCACACGGCAATAATCCTCAAACAAAAAACCACTTCTGCAGTTCATTCACCTGATTCGGCATTTGTTTAGTGCAGTCTCTTTGTGACTGGAGGGGTGCTGTTACCTACTTAACGTCATGCGAGGTGAGGCATTGGCGCGCGACCAAACAAAAACGTAATAAAAATAGAAGTTCGGCACTGAAATAAGAATAATAAAAAAAGAAGTTCGGCACTAAGAAAATAAGAAAACTTCGGCAAGGAACTAGGAACAATATTTTTGGCACATGAGAACTGGAATGAAAACGGGAAGGTATAACGCGGTTTCCCAGTGGTTTCCGATTTCCCAAGGGTTATGTTTAGCATTTTTCTTGCGTCAAGGTAAAAATTAGAACGTGTTCTAATTTTCCCAAGTGAGTTTAAAAACGCCCCGCCAGGGTACGCAATGGTCGAAAAAGCTGACCTTGGAAAATAGCACTTCTTCTTCTTCACGGTTAGGCATTAAAAACGCAGAAAAAATGCGGAAAAACTTCTCGGAGCTCTACTATTGCTCTGAAACTTCATGAGCTGTTGTCCTATGGCACATAAGGTCCGAATCCGTTAAAAAACGCATTTCTCAAAAAATGGCGCTTTGGTTGTTTTGTATATGACGGTCTTCAAATAAAGTACAAAGTTCTTTGTTGGCACATTATTGCTAAGATACAAAATAAATGAAGAATATACAAAAAGCAGTGGTAAAAGAAATCCAGCTTACGTAAAAGTAAATACAATTTCCAAAAAATGATTAGGAAAAATAATCTCCAAAACATTAGCGCCCACCGCTATAAAAAATAAACAACAACTCAAATCTTGGAATGGAATAGAAGAATACAGAATATAGGAAAAAGAAATCGATAAATCAAATGGGATTGTGTGTTACAATGATGAAAAGAAAATGTAATGGAATTCATGAGTAATTCAAAAAGGTACTGACAACACAGGTCACTACGACTGGAGGTAAGATTCTAGGCTCCTCTTAGGTGCGAAAGACTCCCCCCCCCACCCCTTCTCATTGTTGAATGCAAAGAAAGAATGTAAGATTTCGAAATGTTACACCAATAAAAATATTTGAAACGTGAAATCCAACATGCAATGAGAGAAATGGCGAATGTCATCGTAAAACTTTACAACCCATTCAACAAGTCTATTTATAAATATACATGATTAAATCTATAAATGGCTATCCGGCTACCAGTGCGTTGCACGGACCCATATATGTACCTACGGGTCATTTTTACTGGGTCATTTAATGCATGTGTACCTTGTCATTTTCAACCAGCTGTCCCCAAATAAAACTTCTCCCGTGTGGTCTTTAGCACACCTGGTTTTTTTTTTCTTTTAAGAAACGTAGGAAACCTTCACGTACCTATTATAAGAAATGTTACTTTCTTAGACGAATGAGAAACAACTCGTAAACGAGTTCCACTATCTGCTTTACAAAGATGGATGTGTCTTTGATTGGGGATTTCATAACGGTTGTCCTCGAAAGTTGTAAACAAATCCTTTAACTTTTAACAAATCCCTGGGCCGCATCCCGACTAATTCCAACAAAACAACGGTTTACTTATAGAAATGTTGAAAATGACTGTGGAGAGAAGCCACTACAATGAGTTGTTGTTAACAGTCAACTGTTGTCAAGAGGATGAAAATGTTTCCTCTGGAGTGGAGTAAATGATGCTATTGCTTTACGTTAAGAATATTGTAACCGGCTTATTAAAATTGTTTATAGTCCAATCAACTTAGTTTAGGAATGTAGCCAGGTACGTAAGGAGGGGGAAATTGGTAGCTTGAGATGTGAACATTTATCACTTAAATCAAGCGCTTTCCAACG
This sequence comes from Adelphocoris suturalis, assembly GCA_030762985.1. Taxonomy (NCBI): domain Eukaryota; kingdom Metazoa; phylum Arthropoda; class Insecta; order Hemiptera; family Miridae; genus Adelphocoris; species Adelphocoris suturalis. The sequence continues at coordinate 37,897,335 of CM061049.1, forward strand.
AGTGGCGAACGATTTCTGTGCGATGAAAACTGCGGAAGTTCCATTTCCCTAGCAACGGCTGGGTTGTACATGAAAAAAACTGAAATTGTGACACAAATTTTGCGTCACGGAAATTTTTGGTTGACCCCCCAGAGCAAAGACATTTGCTCAAAATTTGCCATGTCAAAAGTATTTGTACAAACAAACAGACATTGGATTTTACAAGCAGAGAAGCTCCTTGAATGATTTCAGCATCCTAGGCCGAATTAGAAAAGAAATTAGCCTAAGGACTCACTCAGCTGATCAGGCTAGTTGCCCTCATTGCAATTATATTCCGCATGTCCCAGATAGGCTCCGTTTCAAATTTCAGGATCTCAGGTCGATTAAGAAAGAAATTGGCCTCAGAGATCTCTCAGCTGATCAGGGTGGTTCCCCACGTGGTAATTATATTCCGCGTGTCAGAGAGAGGCTCCCTTTCAAATTTCGAAAGGAAAGGAATAGGTCGATTAGGAAAGGAATAGGTCGATTAGGAAAGGAATTAGTTTCAGGGCTCATTCAGCTGATCATTGTAGTCAGCTGAAATATACTTCACGGCCTATTCTGCTACCTACCAAATATACTTACAAAATGTCAAAAAATCAGTGGAGCCGTTTCGGAGCAGTTTAATAACTAACACGTGACACGAGATTTAGAGACCTATAGAAGAGTTGGATACCTATAGATTACCCTGCAGTCCCAAAACGGCTTCAATTCAAATTTCAACTGGTATATAATTAATTTATCAACCAAGCTTCCTCTCAATGTAACCAACTCAATATAACCTTAGATACGTTAAAACTATTCGCGACCAACTTAGCTGAGGCGTTTTGAATCAATTTTTGAAGATCTACTTATCTTTGAATTGGCTTGAATTTGCTTTCGAAAGTTTTTTACGCGTGAACCCATCCCATCCACATTTGACGTGGAAAGTTCGACGCATGTCTGGTTTTTCCTTAATTACTTTGTTGTATACTCAGGCGACGTCGTTAGGGAACGCCGAATTCTCGATGAAGGGGTAAGTCTACAGTATTGTACTATAGCCTAAGTTATTTCCGGTATTTATGTCTTTTAGACGATAACTCTCCTTAGGATTGAGATAAAAATTCCGTTCTTCCGCCAAAAAATCGAGCTTTCCAAGTGGAAGGATGAGTTCGTTGGCCAGCACTTTCTGAGCACATTAAATTGGTAGCATTTCAGAAAATGTCCTAAAATAGCTTCATTTTCTACGAAAATTCGCTAAAAACCACTAAAAGTTGCTCAAAACGGCAGAAAATTGTTAAATTGATATTTTTCAGTAGAATTATGGTCAAAAGATGTTTATTAACAAAGAATCAAAATATTTAAAGATGTATGCAAAACGTTGTGCAGAAAAATGTACTTAAATTTCATCAATATTTGCTGAAAAATAGGTGAAAACTGTAAAAATGCTAAAAATTCAAAGTTTTTTTTTTGAATCACAGAAAATATTTAGAAGGATTTTCTCTGTCATAATATTGGTAGTTAACAATGTTTTCTCACTACTTAAAGTCTTGAATTTTCATATCAATTTAACATAATATAGAACGATAATTTACGACAATTCGCTCTTATGCTCATGCTGCATGACTGGAACTTTTCTTGCGATTTGAGAACCTGTGCGGTGCATTGACGAAATATTCCGACTGATGAGTGATGGGCCACTTTCAAATTCAGCTGGCGCTCTGGTTTCGGCACTCGAGCATTTCTCCGTCGACTCGAGAACCTCGTAATTGTTATGCTGATTCGCGCTAACAACTTGAAAATAGCTCGTTCAAATTGAGAAAGCCTTTCGAAACGGTGAGGAATGAATTTTGACGAAACGGTCATGCGTAAAGATGAGGAGCTGTTACGTCATCATATACCGGAAGCGGTGTTTGCTCGTGGAGTCGAGTTATGGAGGTTATTTCTGATGAAAAGAAACTTGACGATCCTTCTGTAGGCTTGAACATTCATAAGATGGCTTAAACTATATATTTGAACATCGTCGTGTCTGTACCATGAACACATTCTCATGTGGAACACTGGTTTTTGAAATTTCATTTTTATAGAAGGATTTCCCGGATTAGTTGGTGGGATTAATGGATCAGTCCCCTCATTACTTTCCCAAAAATACGAAACTTTCTGTACGTACCTACTCATATCTGGATATACAGGGTGCCCTCCCCCCTCACTGCCTAATTCGTTATTTATGGGTAAACATTATTTTTTCAAACTTAATGTTTTAAGCGAATTTTTGAAGAAAATTAAGCTATTGCTCTCGCCTCAAAATTTGTAGAATGTGAATTTTTGAAAAAAAATTTATGCAGAAATCCGTTTCATGCTATTCTGAATCATATTCTGAAGTTTAACGCATTTTTTTATGTATATATATATATATATGTATGTATGCGTCATTCCAGACGATAACTGTCCGTAGAATTGTGCTAGAAACTTCAAACAAACTTTAAAATGTTAAGGACACAAAACGAAAGTTCAAGTTCGTTGGGCAGCATGATCGGATTACATCTTCGGGTTGAAATTTTCTAAAATGTAGTCAAAAATTTCAAAATAGCCTGTTTTTTGCGATTTGTTGTGCGAAATAATTTTTTTAGCAAATCAACATGTGGTATATTCGGAATCAGCGTAAAAGTTCCTATAAGAATATGTATCAAGAAAAATCAGTCAAAAATCGAAATAATGCCGTTCGCTAGTTTACAACTATCGGTAATATTTGCATGAAACATTGTCCAAATTCAGATTGAACTACTCTTATGGAAGTATCCCTGTATAACCAATCCTAGAACCATGATGTTTAAAACGTAGGTAGTAAATGATGTAGCTTTAATACTGACTGTGGCTTAGAAAATATCAGCCATGAAATTATTTCAATTACCAGAATCCTTGCTAACTATTTATCGTAACTAATACCCACTATTACCTGAGACACACATTACTTGAAATAATTTTTACTGATACTGAACTTACTAGACACGAAAAAAACCTTGAAAAATAATGTAAATATATTCAAATTACGCATAATTGAAGACAGATCTGTAGCAATTAACCAATTTTACAAGTTCACTCAGTTCATGTAGACACGTAAGATCTGCTGAACTAGGAACCATAAGTTTATTTTAGCGAATTTCGGAAAGAATGGCATGGACCTAATTTAATGTATCCGCAACTTTTCTTTGAAAATTCGCTCTATTTGTCATGCTGCATGACCGAGTATTTTGTCGTAAGAATGTAAAAATCACGAAATTGCTTATTGCGCACTTGCCCAAACGTGCGCAATTGATATTAACTTCATTTTTAGATGGAAACCTCCTGTTATATTGTAGATTCGAATTCTACATAAAATTTCATCAAAAGGGCGCGATTCCGATGTAAAAACTCACGACTCCGCTCTTAAAATGCAAAACTTGTGATATACCGAGTTATTAAAGATATTTAATTGCCACTTGTAATAAATGATTTTGGGGTATATTTTCGCCCTGAACCTCGTATTGATGTTCATTGATTGATATTAGCAACATAAAAAACACCGAAAAAATACATTTTAGTACGCTCTGTTCTGTTTGGAAATAGTGAGAAAAGTGCAATTCTGGTCGATTTTTTTCGGTGTTTTCCCAAGTTGGTGTTCTAAATATCAATAAATGAGCATCATTACGAGGTTGAAGAAAAAATAAGCCAAAATAATGTATTACCTATATGAGACAATTGAATATATTTAAAACTCAGTATTTCTCAATTTCTGGACTGTTAGAGCGGAATAGCGCATATTTAAAGCGGCATTGCGCCCATTTTTACACATCAAACAAATCGAGTTTTTTCATGAAATTTTACGTAAAATTTTGTTTATTTGGTGGTCCTTAAAAAAAAGAAGTTTTTAAACTCATTTATAATGATTTTAGCGGAGGGGGGGGGGGGGGGGTTCGGGGAAACGTAAATAAATGAACAAAAGGAGAATTCGCTTTATTCCTCGCTACACAACTGCAATGAGTGATAACTACGAATTCACTTTATGAAAACGGATTCCTTCTCAAGAAGGCTGACTCCATCCATAATTTCTTACGATGAGTAGTTTTCTTTATATGATTTTTCGAAGTTTCCTGCACTGGAGACGTTAAACTCGCCAGAGGATCCCCCATTAGGTGGTAGGGGTGCTTTGACATCACCAGTAAAGTAAAATTTAAAAAATTTTAAAATCCGAAAACGTTTTTAGCTAATTTTTCGAAGAATATTAAGATATTGCAATGGGTTCAACAAGTTAAATCAAAATTTTTGATGAGTTCCTTCAAGGAAATCCGTTTTGTGGCATTTTGCACCAATTCATATAGTTTAACGCTTTTTTGTATATACATAGGTACGTATAAAATACTCTTAGGATTGAGATGATTCCGTTCTTTTCGAGGACAAAAACTCAAGCTCAACTTTCAAATCATGTACCTACTCAAAAATCATTTAATAAAAGTTCCAGCCAGGCATGATTATGATGATTATATGAGCGAATTTTCTTAAATTACCAATCGTAATAAATGATATGTTGAATTGTTTTGAAATTTGGGCAATTCGAGGACAAAGAAATAGTTAAAAACCATTTTTTTTTGTTTAAAACTCACACTAAATAAAATTTGGCTGTTCAAAAAATATTTTGGATTGGAAGACTTTCTTATTGTTTTAACTGATTTTTAAGCAAATATTAATAAAAATTAAGTACGTTTTTCAGCATACATATCTAGTTTTGCATACCTAATTATCGCAGATAATTTTGTTTCGACTTAAATTCTACTACAAAATTATAATTTCAACAATTTTTGGCTGTTTTAAGCTATGTTTGGGGATTTTTGTGTTTTTAGAATGCCTCAAAACTCGTTTCAGAATGTCTAAAAACGGATTTCAATGAAGACAATTTCCAAATAGTTTGATTTTAAGAAGTACATCCACCAGGAAGTCAGGCGATGTGACAAGTAGGCTGTTTGAATTTTATCAATTTAGTTTTTCATTCCAGACGTTTTGCAATGATGGGACATTGCATCATCAGGGGATCTGGGGGACAACAAACAGGTATTAAATTTCCGAACCCTCACCACAAAGCCAAACTCAGTAGATTTTAAAATTTTCCGAACCAATGCAATAGCTTCATTTTCAACAAAAATCGCTAAAAATGGCTGAAAACGGCTATAAATATCGTTAAATTTATATTTATAGCAGAATCAGTTAAAGGACATTTATCAATTATTATGAACTAGAACAGTAAAACAAATTATGCTCTAAATTATGCTGAAAAATGTACTTTAATTTCGTTAACATTTGCTGAAAAATCAATGAAAAATCCCAAAAAATCGAAAAATTAAAAATCTTTTAGCGAATTTTTGAAGAAAGTTAAGCTATTGCTCTCGCCTCACAATTTGTAGAATGTGAATTTTTGAAAAACTTTTATGCGGAAATCCGTTTCAGGATATTCTGAATCATATTCTGAAGTTTAACGCATTTTTTAATGTATGTATATATGTATGTGTCATTCCAGACGATAACTGTCCGTAGAATTGTGCTAGAAACTTCAAACAAATTTTAAAATGTTAAGGACACAAAATGAAAGTTCAAGTTCGTTGGCCAGCATGATCGGATTACATCTTCGGGTTGAAATTTTCAAAAATGTAGTCAAAAATTTCAAAATAGCCTGTTTTTTGCGATTTGTTGTGCGAAATAATTTTTTCAGCATACTAACATGTGGTATATTCGGAATCATCGTAAAATTTCCTATAAGAATATGTATCAAGTTTTCAAAAATTTCAAAGTTGAAAAATCAGTCAAAAATCGAAATAATGCCGTTCGCTAGTTGTAAAAATCGGTAATATTTGCATGAAACATTGTCCAAATTCAGATTAAACTACTCTTATGGAAGTATCCCTGTATAACCAATCCTAGAACCATGCTGTTTAAAACGTAAGTAGTAGGTGCTTGTTTGAAAATAAAAAAAAATGTAATCACAACTGATGAGTTTACTCTGTGAAATATTCCGTCCTCCGATTTCTCTACACGATCAATAGCGACTGAAATGTCGAAGATTTCTTCAAAAATTCGCTCATGGGGTCATGCTGCATGACTGGACTTTTTGGTTTATTATTTCCAATAATAAGCCTATGTGATCGTATAGCAAAAAATTTTTATAACCCCCCCTCAAACTTTGTCACTTTACGTTTCAAGGTGCGTAGAATCCAAATTTGAAATGTCCGCCCGCCGTCCGCCGTTTGCCGTCCGCCGTTCGCCGTCCGCCGTCCTCCGTCCGCCGTCCGGGCCATAAAAGGCCTAAGAATTGACTTAAAAAACCCATCCTTTCGCACATAGACTCCATTTGGGGTCTAGTTGGTCCTAACGTTTAACCATCCCGATCGCTTTACTCGCATAGATGCTATGGGCCAAAAACGGGCGAAAAAGTGTCATTTCAAGGCTTTGTTAGACTTACGCACGCACGCACGCCTGGCACGCTTGGCAGGGGGTCACGGTGGGTGGTGAGGGGGGGTGAGCGGGGGGTGGAGTGAGAGGAAGCGCCGCGGCACCTTGTGGTGGGTACGGCGTTCCTTCGAGGCATGAATATATGTTTTTTTCTAGGTCATATTTGTGTGTTAATACCAATGCTTTTCCTACGCATATTTAATAACATATTCTCTCGACTTTTCGTACGTGGTTAGATAATGATATTATTAAGGCAATAACTATTTGAATAGATAGGAGCTCAAATCGAGAAATATAAACATGCGTATATAATTATAGAAGTATAGGTTGTGTCAACTCGAAATGGGATACACCGAGGAGGCTGGACGGGCCTTATGACGTACGCAAGCCAACTAAAACTACGATCATACTCAATTGAAAAAATAATAAACCTTTGTGAAATAATTTGCAGCGTTTTAAATAGCAGATTATTACTTGGAACGATTTTTTTTTGCCCTTAACTTAACTTTCAACAATTTCTTGTCACTAAAATTGCTCAACTTTCTAAACTATGTAAAGTTATATCAGGTTTACGTTAATTTACGAAAATTCGTTCGAATGGACATGCAGCTTGACTGGAACTATTTCACTCCAACCTGTGCATTCAGTCGAAGGTTTGATTTGAGCACCCGTTGTGTATTGATAGCTTACCCATAACACGCGTTCGTCAGAAGAACAGTTTTTTGTGCTGTGCTCATAGGTGCAAATCTCCGAGTGATCCCCAAACCCCTTATTTGCCTGTTACAACCGTCTGTTACAACAGGCGAAAGGCAACTTCATCACTGGGTTTCAAGATGTCGATTCTTAACGAGGTTCCTCACCCAGAGCTCTAATCTCTACAAAGGCGATAAAACGGTTGAAAACTTCCCGGCCATTTGTTTTTCTTTTAGGTACCTACTTGAGAACAATCTGCGGATTCGTGTCAACGACTTCAATTTTACGATGCGCCGCTAATAACGCGGGAGACCGTTTTATAGCGCGTACTATAGCGGAGTTATTCAAGAAACTCTCTCTTGCAGCGTTTTAGACTTATTTACGACTCCCAGTGGATATGGCATCGCCGCAAGTTATATTGGAACTACCTAAGGATCTTGTTACACCAATTCAATGTGAATCTGACGTTGTGCAAACACTGATAACTAGTGGTGTAGTTTGAGGATTGGCATAAGAGAGCATTTGAGAGCCCCTCCATGAATCATAGGCAGAAGTTCTTTGTATGGATACAAGATAAAATTAATAATTGTGCGCTTCTAACTTCAGTAGGTATCTAAAACCTTCAATTGGAGAATGTAATATACAGTGGAACCTGGATAATTCGAACTTCTTTAATTCGAAATCTTCATTAATTCGAATATTTCTCTTCGTATTTCGGTTGGCATTTTGTATCTAAACAATGCTAAAAAATCGTGGATAATTCGAATTTTATTTTGGATAATTCGAATTTTATTTTGGATATTTCGAATTTTTGGCGTGCTAATTAAGGTATAAATTTTAAGCTGCGACTCTTAATAATTGTAAATTTATCGGGAAATACGTTTTAGTAACGAAATTCGGTTAAAGGTTTGCGTTAGACCAAATGCATGCAAGTCAGTGCCATCGTACAGTCTGATAACTCCCCTTCCCCTCCCGCCCGCCGACCGTCCCAAAACAACAAAACAAAGCCACGTTACAGGTCCAAGTTTTTTTGAAAGCCAAATTAATGTAAGTGATTGATACTTCAACTCCTTGAATGCGTTGGAATCTTTTATAATGGCCGAAAGACTTAATTCAAGGAAATAGGCCAAAATATCATCCTTTTTTGAAAAACAATGGATTGTTTTTTATGGTTGCAGTTGAAAACAGTACCATTCCAAGTGTCTTTATATTTATTGTTCAATATTCTGTTGGCCAATACAGTATTCAATGTTACTGTATGCACTTTACTTCTTACTGTAGTTTGTTAAATTATAATTTATTGTTAGCGTGGTAGTGAGGGGATGAGATATTAGTTTAGGCTACTTTTCTCATCGTTTATTGGACACTCCTAGCGCTTTCGCCCATTAGGGCCTCATCAGGGAGTTTAAGTTTACATATTGTTGTAGCAATTCGTTTATTTCGATATGTTTATTTGGTATCCGTCTCATTTGGAGTGTGTCGCATCGGGTTTATAGTCATTATGATCCTTACAATGTAGTAATTAGTCGTAATTTTGTGTATTAAAATGTGTAGAATAAAAACGATTTGCGATAATATGAGAGCAGGCCTCTTGCCTTTCCAAGAGGCCTGCTCTCATATTATCGCAAATCGTTTTTATTCAACACATTTTAATACAAAAAATTACGACTAATTACTACATAGTAAGGATCATAATGACTATAAACCCGATGCGACACACTCCAAATGAGACGGATACCAAATAAACATATCGAAATAAACGAATTGCTACAACAATATGTAAACTTACACTCCCTGATGAGGCCCTAATGGGCGAAAGCGCTAGGAGTGTCCAATAAACGATGAGAAAAGCAGCCTAAACTAATATCTCATCCCCTCACTACCACGCTAACCATACTTAATAATGTAATGGAAAGGCTACCAACTGTAATGATTTATAATTTATTAAAAACTTCTTTAATTCGAATTTTTGGTTAATTCGAAGTTTTTGACGGGTCCCTTGAGGTTCGAATTATCCAATTTTCACTGTAGTAGGGTTGTTTCCGCAGTCCCCCAGTTCATGTTCGATACAAGATGACCGGTGTTTCCGCCGGAACAAGGAACATGGTCCGAACATGAACTTTCTGCTCCACTGGAAGACCAGGTGCAGCTTGTTCCGCGCATGCGCTCTTCGGAACTTTAGATAACTTGATATATCCTTCCCCAAACTTCTATAACCTTTCACAGAACAACAGCAGAAGACAAGGGTTCGTTTGCTAAAGCTACGCCAATGTGACTCAATTTTCATGAATTTTTGTGTATCCATGGTTACTGGCCCGAATATGTACTTGAGCGTTTCCATTGCCATTGCATTTGCCATCTGAACTGAACAGCCATGGAGGTACTCTTGCTATGCACTTTCTCTGAACTGAACCTGCTCCGGAGCAGCAGTGGAAACAATCCTATTATACGAATCCGGTTGCCTAGCAACTTTAGACGCTCATAGAAATAAAGAAAATTTTCCGTACATAAGACAGAGCTACAATATAGACAACTGGGAAATGGTTTACCCAAATTAAACATTTTAGCAACCAAATTCAACATTATTTACTAGACCCCCCCCCCCCCCCCCCCCCCCGAAGCATGGGGAAAGAATTAATAGTTGAGAAAAATGAAATCCAGCGAGATCATGTAATCCATTTCTGTAATACAGGAAATGCACTCACTATTCAAAGCACTACAGGTCTTGCCAGCAAAGCCCGGCTAAAGAAAGAAAACCTTTACCAACGCACTGAGCTGAGGGTCTTTTCTGTTATATCCCCCCCTTTATAAACTATTTTCTATAGAATGGGGATTGATCGGATTGATGATCCCCATAATTTTTACGTCCACTGTGGTAAAATAGATAAGAATGCGCAAGCTTGCATCTCAAAAGTACATAACATCAAGAAGTCAATCCCTTAGTAAAAATACAGATTAGTTGGACATTCAGGTCAGAATGAATGAATAGTAGAGAATTAACGGAAATATGCGGGGATATAACAGAAAAGGTCCCTGAGCTGATTCAATCTCTCCTGGGCACATCATCTGGATCATTTTTCATCGCGTTTGGCTTCTTGCAATTTCGCCCTCCGCCGCCTTTCTGGTTCAGTGCCGTTGCCGGTTCTGCGTGCTGTGTTCTACGCACTATTCATGAGCTGAGTGTCATATAGTGTGATCTTGTGGGGCAGTTCTGGTGGTGTTCTCTCTATATTCAGACTGCAGAAGGCAGCTGTTAGAATTATCTTTGGTCTTGGTTACCGAGAAAGTTGTAGAGGTTACTTTAAGAAATTGAATTGTTTAACTGTTCCCTCACTATATGTATTGGAGTGCTTAAAGTTTGTAAAACCTTAATCAATAGTAACCAGCATCATCATAACTATAGTACGCGTTCATCTAACCTATTATGCCCCCCTTTTGTACGTCTCTCTGCGTCTCTACGTAACGATCCCCTGCAAAACGGAATCCGTTTCTTTAACAGACTACCAATTTCATTAAAAGAATTGCCGGACAAGACTTTCTTGAGAAAATTAAAATGTATCCTGGTTGAAGCCGAACTTTATGACGTACCTGAGTTTTTTAATTTAAATTTTATTGACTAGCATGCCGAGGAATATCCCCAGTACTCGATGATACTTAATTTTAGTTTAGTTTAGTTTATTGCTGGATGGGTACCTCCATTGCAGAAGAAAATGTGTTACTGTTGCTTTTGTATGTTTTTTATGCCAGTTTTGTTATTATATTGACTTGTTGACAGTTTCTGTTGGTAAAATAATTACCTTTATAGTTTTTATCTTCTGTGTATTAAGTATTATCTTGTTAATGACGTTCCTTCTTTTGTATTTTGACTATTGTTATTCCCCTTTTGGGCCCTACAATAAAAAATATTTGATTGATTGATCAATGAGAGGTGTCCATAGCTTAGTTTGCTGTTTTTTTTAATTTTTCTCAACAATTCTTTATTTTCCTTGCTTTTTTTGTGGATTTAGAAAATAACGTTGAATTTGGTTGATAAAATGTTGAATTTGATTGGTAAAATGTTGGAATTGATTGGTAAAATTTTGAATTTGGTTGGAAAAATGTTGAATTAGATTGAGAAAAGTTAGGATCTAATTCTGTATAATTTAATAGAACTCATTTGATGGGCTACGTTTTCCCAGGTTCAGCAGGCATCTTTGCAATTCGTAATATCCATCGTAGTGTTGTCAGATCCGGACATTTACAAATAAACCGAAGGCCTGAAGTCGCAGCATAGGCGGGAACCGCGGCCGCCACAAAAAAACCTGTCACGAGGAAGGTGACGCGATGATGAGGCGGGGCAGGGTCACTTTCTCCCTGACCTTGACCTCCAGAGAAGGCGGGATTCACTTGTCTCGTCGGAGGCTGGCAACCCCCCCCCTCTCACCTTATCACCTCTCCTAACCACCACCACCCCCTTCCCTCTATAGCTTATCACCTCACCGCACCTAACCCACCCCTCCACCCACCCCTTTTCCACCAGCCACTTCACCTCGTCACCAGCCGCCACACTTTCACAGAGGGGGATCTTCCTCTGTACACACGGAGATTCCTAGGAAGTCGAAGGACCCGCCCATAAGTGCTAACGGACGATCCCCATCCGGGTCTTTCAGCGAATTTTGGAGGAAAATGAAGTTATTGCAATGTCTCCAAAAAAAAAAAAAGTTAATTATAAAATTATAATGAATAATAAAATTTTTAATTAAAGAACATTTTCTTCATCAAAATCCGTTTTGAGGCATTCTGAAACGAATCCTAGAATTTTAAGTTTTTTCATATACCTATATATATAGCATTTCCAAGTCATATTCAACCTTTCCCAAACCATATCCAACCTTTTCCACACCAAATTCAACCTTTTCCTTCAAATCCAACCTTTTCCATACCAAATTAAACCTTTTCCACACCGAATTCAACATTTTCCAAGTCGAATTCAACATTGTCCAAGTCAAATTCAACCTTTTCCAAGTCAAAACCAACCATTTTCGTCAAATTCAACCTTTTCCTAACCAAATCCAACCTTTTCCATACCAAATTCAATGTTTTCCGAGTCAAATTCAACCTTTTCCACCAAATCCAACCTTTTCCACTCCAAATTCAACCTTTTCCGATTCAAATTCAACCTTTTCTAAAAGAAATGCAACCTTTTCCAAATCAAATTCAACATTTTCTGAACCAAATTCAACGTTTTCCATGTCAAATTCAACGTTTTCCAAGCCAAATTCTACCTTTTCCAAATCAATTCAACTTCTTCCAAACCGAATTCGACCTTTTCCAAGTCAAATCCAACCTTTCCAAACCAAATCCAACCTTTTCCACACCAAATTCAACCTTTTCCAAGTCAAATTCAACCTTTTACAAAACAAATTCTACTTTTTCCGAACCAAATCAACCGTTCCTAAGTCAAATTTTACCTTTTTGGAACCAAATCCAACCTTTTCCACACCAAATTCAACATATTCCAAGTCAAATTTAACCTTTTTCAAGTCAAATTCAAACTTTTCCGTAAAATTCAACCATTTCAAAAACAAATCCAACCTTCTCCACACCAAATTCAACCTTTTCTGTCAAATCGAACCTTTTTCTAATCAAATCCATCCTTTCCCGATTCAAATTCAACTTTTCCAGTGTAGAAGTGAATGTGGGATCCGGTTAGTTTTTTCTGACCATCCAGTAGATATGTGTGAACATTTTTGAAAGTTCCAAAGTTTTAGTTCCATAGACAAACGCATACGGAACGAATTCATTTTCTAGTACTAAATACGTTTTTTAGCTATCTTGAAAAACTGAACTTTCAGAAGCACCCTTACTGCAGACAAAACAATTCTGATGAAAAAGCCACTCTTCCCGCATCTTATATACAAATAAAGAGTAGGTAACAAAACGAAGGAAACTATGTCAAAATCGAAAAACATTTTTTGGGGATTTTTCCAGCCTCGCGGCATACGTTGAATAAGAGTGGAAACAACAGTAGGGTAAAACTGTACACTTACATTCGAACGCTCATTAAAATTGGCGTCATCATCCTGGAGCTATTTTTTCGCATGAAAACGCTCGAAAATAGCTAAGATATGTTTGATTTTAAGCTCCGAACCGGCCTATCCTGAAGCTGTTTTGTTTGGAAACGCACACACACAGTTAAAATTACATGATGTCTGCTATTTAGTTAGTAAAAAAGGAAAAAAAAAAAACCATAGTCAGAAGCTGAAAAATGCATTAATTTGGCGCGCACTGGTGGTGTGGCCGCTAGCAAACAGGCGTATAAAATCTCAAGTAAAGGCTCTTTTGGCAATTTGTGTGCGTTTCGTGCTTTTGGGGGGCATCCCCATTATAATCTATGATACATTGTAAACTTACCGTACACGTCGACTCGGTATGTTGCTGCCGCCTCCTCTCCGCTGCTGCTACGCTTAATTGACTATAGTAAGTATTTTAATCAGCTACTTATGTGACAGAGTTCCCGTCAGAATCCCAGAGAAAGCGCTGCCGTCGCTCCGTTGGAAAACAACGGGCGTCGCACGCCACCTCTCGTGTTCTTGAGAGGCTGAGTTTGGCGTTGGATGGGTGATCCAGGTCCTGGAAATCCAATCTACTCCGAACATAGCTCATTAATGCTATTAGTAGGAGTGGGTATCTCTCTGACGGGATACTGTCATCCTCCTCTACCTCTTTTTCGAGGATTTAGGACCCCATTGCACCTCTGGGGGGCTACCTAGATCCTTGATACTTATTACTATAGTGAGTATATATAAGGTTGGTAGATGGGGCCTGTTTGCTGGCGGCCACACAACCAGTGTGTGCCAAATTAATGCATTTTTCAGCTCCCGACCATGGGTTTTTGTTCCTTTTTTACTAACTAGAAAGCAGGCATTATGTGTAATTTGGCTGTGTGTGTTCGTTTCCAAGTGAAAAAAAGCTGCTTTTTTCCCCGTTTTACCGCTAAAAACAACCATATCTCAATTATTTTCGTGCGTTTTTATGCGAAAAAAAAAAAAAAAAGCTCCAGGATTATGAAGTTAATTTTAATGAGCGTTCGAGTGTGAGTGTACAGGTTTACACTACTAACAACCATAGTATAATTTCAATAAGCTTTCTGCAGAGACACTATCCGTATCGAAAAAACCTCGTATGGAAAATATATCAGAACTCAGTTTCCTATCTAAATAGTCGCAATGTGAACTCCAGGTAAGGGTCGGTTCCAGCAGCACGCCTAAAAATTTCACTGTATCATCGCACTTGAATTTAGCAGGACGGAGGGTGATATTGATGCACTTTTGACTCATTAAGATACATTTCGTTGCTGTCCATCCATTCTCTAGTTTCCTCTATCATCCGATCCCTGATGATGGCTGTGATTCACAAAAAAAACGGACGGTAGACCTACGGTTCTACAGTCAGATCATTTAATAATGATTAATTTTACACCTTATTAATTCATTATGGTTACTCAGCTATATTAGATTATAACTGAGCGTAATAAATCAGCTTTCCTTGACGCTACAGAGGCTCAGGGATTGAGATGCTGTGATAAAATGAGAACATTCCAAAAAGTGGCTAACGATTTTCCTGCTATGAAAACTAAGGGAGTTACACTTCCCTAGTAACGCATTGGTTGTACGTGAAAATCTATCGAAAACCCCTCCGTGACGTGACGCTCGTGAGGTGACGAAAACAAATGGAAACGTCTTGTTAATCAATATTAAATGATAATAAGCAGTAAGCACTAATTTGGCGCTTTAACACAATTACCCGACATTATACACATACATAGACATTATAGGAAACATAATCGTGTCTTTGTAACAGCGGTTCGTACTCCAAGTGAAACCTCTGCTCGCTCTGAACATTCTTTTTCAGTTGGGTCTACCGATAGGTTCACTTTCACCATCGGGAGGGTATCGGAAAGGGATCCTCACGATAAAAATCTTCATGACACTGAAAAAAAAAGTAGATAAAGACTTACTGGTCCTTTTTTTCACGTCCGCGTGGGACGGGGCGATCCGAGCGCTTCCATAATGGGGGTAATAATTCTCAAAGGCCGAATTCCTTGGCTGACACAATCCAGGCGGATGCATGTTCTGTTCGGAGATCGGACATACCAGCTTCACGTTCCACGGCAATAAATAACCGAGATGTTACACGAGAGCATTTCAACACTTTTGCATCGTCTACGATAAAGTTAAACGTTTATAACTCAATCGTGAGGGTAATTACGTAGATACCCCATTAGTTTGATACATTCCGTTAGTAGTCCAATTTATTCTTTTTGCTTTTGCTGCTGTTGTTGTTGTGGGATCACCATTTCAATTTATCCAGAAAAGCTTAACATTATTAATGCTGGGTTTAGGTTGAAAAACGGATCATCTCAACATAAAGTCGCAGAGGTTATAATGATTCCCAAACCAGGGAGGTCACCTAATGAGAAATCAGGGTATCGACCAATATCCCTTTTCCCTGTAATGTCAAAAATATTCGAAAAATTGCTTCTTAAACGTCTTAAACCAATAATAACAAATAGGAATTTCAACACAG
Organism: Adelphocoris suturalis; assembly: GCA_030762985.1. NCBI lineage: Eukaryota > Metazoa > Arthropoda > Insecta > Hemiptera > Miridae > Adelphocoris > Adelphocoris suturalis. The sequence continues at coordinate 37,913,070 of CM061049.1, forward strand.
ATAATCAATTTTGTTTCAGGCAACAATATTCTTCGATAGATCAAGTCCACCGAGTCACTAACGTAGTAGAAAAGGCCTTAGAAGGTAGACAAATATGCGCAAGCATTTTCTTAGATGTAGCTCAGGCCTTTGACAAGGTTCGGCATGAGGGATTAGAATATAAGCTGCACAGAGATCTCCTTAGACAGTATTACAGACTTTTAAAACCTTACATTAAGAACAGACATTTTAGGGTCAAAGAAGATGATCAATATTCAAGCTTGAAGCCCATCAAAGCAGGGGTCCCGCAAGATTCTAGGGCCTGCACTGTACCTCCTGTTTACGCGGGACCTACCCCAACACGAAAATACAATTTTAGCTACTTTCGCAGATGATACGGCTATCCTCTCTGTTGGTAATAGAGACAATGAAAACGAAAATGATAGGTTTTTTATGATTAGATTAAAATGATGATTCGTGATGTCATATATAAGATGATGTAGTAGATAGTCTTTCTGTGAAAATTTCTGGTGTGTTTTAAACCCATCGTCTTCCAGGACGTTGGAAAAATACATTCCGATAAAGCCGTGACTTAATGAAGAATCCCAATCGGTAGATACCTAAGCATCCTGTAACTATTAATCTTGGTTGTGGGACGTAAGTCATGGAGGAGAAAGTGAAAGTTTAAAAGAAACAACAATTTATTCTCAGTGTTTTACTCTCCACACTTGATTGTTTCGTTAGAGGCAGATCCTACCGCCCGCCTCAACGCTGCATCACGCAGGTGTGGGAAGCTCTCATTTAAACCTGATATCGTGATCGGATCACCATGTTTTTTCCGCCTTTCCTCAATTACCATTGATCCGTTTAGAAAATAGCAGTTAATCTCGTACTTGTTCATCTCAGTCAAAACGCACGCGAACCACTATCCGGTTAGAGCTGCAATATCGTTACTACCAACTTTGTGATTTCGTAGAGGATATCTTACATACGACGGCAATACATTGGGGGAAAACGGAGCAGTCATATTCCTCAACTGTTACTATGAACGATAGGAGCCGAAGCTCAATCGTCTTAAATTCATTATAACATCAGGAATTATAACCCAAAGATTTGAATTTTGCATCGCTATTATCGACGGAAGGAAATAGTATTTCTGCAAGAAATTAAAGTTTTTTTTTTTTTTTTTCAATTGCAATTTTTGCATCTAAACGCTTTAGTGCCATGGTAGAGTTAAGGTTAAAACTTAAACACAGGCGTTGATTACTTCTGAAACTTGGTTTAAACTACTGATCGTGTTTGGAGTGTTTACAAGCCCTTATCACTTTGGTTTAGGAAACTGGAATTTAAAGTCAATAAAAGAGAAGAAGAAAACAAAAAGGCAGCACTAACTCGTGAAAATAAAAAGATAGTCAAAGTTACAGAAAAGTTACCTTGAAAACATCGGTCCAGCCATAAAACATATTCATGTTAAAATGCTATTTTTTCCCACCTCTATAACAACTGTTCAACCCGTTTGTTAGCAAGCTCACGTCTACGGGTAGCCAAAGCTCCCTCAAAATCGGTAATCAATATCCCTTTACAGCCCCATGAATTTCGGGCAACACGCCCCCCGCAAACCTCCCCTGGACGCAACGGCCGGGGAATGATATGAATGACCGCGGTCCCTAACGCCCCTAACCAACCATCATAAAGCATAGTTAGGCGAGCTGGAGAGGCCAGACTTGACCAATGGCTTCCAAGCAATAGATCCCCATTTGCCGATGAGGAGGGCTAGAACCCATTCTCAGCCCCCGGGCAATTCCCACAGAGTTGACTCTCCTGACCGTGAGCTCCCCATTTGTTACTTTCCTTACTTCACCGAAATTGTCAACGGAAAGTAATGCGACCGGGCTGGATGGAAAAAAAAAGAAAAAGAAAAATTCTGGAAATCTGAAAGGATATGATTTTTGTCATCATTTGAACTACATAATGTCTATACGGTTCTACGTTGCTGTTAAATTAATGTTCGTGTGAGGGTGTAAGTATATAAAGAGTGCCCCAGTTCAGCGTGCTACCCCCCCCCCCCCCCCCCCCTACCGTTTTTTATTTTAATAAATATCAAAAAGCTTCTTCAAACGAGCATCTCTTTATACGTCTTAGAATAGGGTTTTACTGTAGTTCAGTACATATGTATGTTTGGACTGATGGGTACAGGAACAATACTAGTCCAAAATCAGCGTTTGGACATATTTGCACTTAACGGTTTCGTTACCTGCTGAATCACCATCACTAAGTTATGACCTTTGGAAAACCGTAAATTTTTGTACTCCCAGGTCCTTTCTACAAGGTCAGCTATTCTAAATAAAGATCTTGTCATCATTATTTCCTAAAATCCAGCCAAATTTTAGCGGAAAATTGAAGTGTCTTATACCTACATTTGGAATAATATCTTATTGCGTGTGATTAAAGACGAAAGTTGGCATGTCAAAACCCTTTCAAATTTTACAAGTACATAATATTTTTGCTCAAAAACACACAATATAACAGTATAATTTTTCTGGCCAAAAACTTAAAAATGGTACCGGCGTCTGAATCGGCTCCCAAGCATTCAAATTAGATTAAAGTAGATTTTAAATAGTTTCCTATTTCAACTCTAAAAATAGATGGTGGAACTATACGCCCCGACAACCTAAACCAAAATATAAATTAAAAAAGTTTCAGTCATGCAGCATGATCGTATGTGCGAATTTTCGTAAATAGTCGTATCATATTATATAATAAACATAATTGTTTTAGAATACGTACATTGTTTTGAAATTTATTGACCTGTTTTGAGATTCCAGCATTTTGAGCGCATATAACATAGTTAACGTAGCATAATATAGTTAACTACCTACTAATGTTATGGCAGCAAAACACGTTCAACATAATATTCTGCAATTCAAAGAAAATTCAGAATTTTAGTTATTTTTTGGAATTTTTTAAATTAGATTTTTCAGCAAATATTAATGAAATTTTATTACAATTTTTAGACTAATTTTTTGCGTAAATTTTGTAATGTTCAATTTTGTTATCGATCAACTTTTTTAGATTAAAATTCTGCTAAAAAATATAAATTGGACAATTCATAGCCGTTTTTAGCCACTTTTAGTGATTTTTTAGATCACTTTTTAAATGTGATCAATTTAATGTGCTCATAAAGTGTTGGCACCGAACTCATCGTTTCGTTTGAAAAGCTTGATTTTTTGGCGCATGAACGGAATTTTCATCTCAATCCTAAGGAGAGTGATCATTTGGACTGACACACACACTTTTTTTTTTTTTTTTTTTTTTTTTTTTTTTACAAAACTCCCCTCAAAGGTGTAGGGGGCACACCATTAAAGCTTAAAAAAGAAATTCAAAGAAAGAAAAATAAATAAATAAAAGAAATGGGGAGGACGCCCAGGTTTACCCGACGCTGGCCCTTGGGATCAAGGAAGCTGAAGGTACACACGCTCAAGGTTGATACAACATAGCATTGTTATAATAGGTGGTTTAAGAAAATTCGAGTATACAATCATGCTGCATGACTGGATTTTTTTGTAACCGTACGTACTGTTGTTGCTTAATCGCTGCTTTGACATATACCTTTAATATGTTAGGCTTGGAAAAAGTATTTCCCCCAAATGGTTGATTTACACTTTTACTGTTCTTGTGCTTGTAGATTCAATAATATAGAACAGTACCTACAATCATACAGCCACGTGCTTGTAATTCTTTTTTTTAATCAGCTAATTACTGAACTCCGTCTTATCTTGTTTTCAAGCAAATCGGTCACGGAATTTGTAGTGTACCCACGTAGAAGTCATTAACCACGGACAACATTGAAATCTTTTCCCCGTTCCGGTCAATTTCCATCATGCAGTTCATGACTACTTCTAAGGAAAAATTAAGTCGTTTTCATAAATGACGAAGGAATGAATTGGTGTATATATACATGGGCAGCTTAGGACAAGTTCTCCTATTGCCTTTGAACGATAAGCGGACTTTACAATGAGAGCTAACTTTCTGTTCTACTGTGCGACATTTGTCGTCGCCTCTGTGTTCATTGATAGTCTGGATGCATTGAATCCTCAATTAGGTATGATCATATACTACGTTTTTAAATCATTTATAAATGCATTATACATGTATTTTTGGTTTCGAGCCTTCCTAAAGGTAGTAGAAGCATTGTTTACACTTTCCGGAGATGTGGAATTTTTCCTCTCCATGAAAATTTCTACATTTAAAGCCATTCCTATGACTTAGACCATTCTTAACAACTTTTATGTCTGTGTGACTTTCGTGTCTGTCCGTATGTCTGTCGTGTGTCCGCAAATCCTTGCAACACGCATAAAGTCTACTGTTTAGATTTGATGTTGATGACATTTTCAAGGATCGTCCCCTTTCATTTTCAGTACCTACTCACAAGTCAATTCTACAATCTGCGCATGCGCAAACGTAAAATCAGTCAAGCATCATTTCTCACGGCCTAATCATCCGATCTTGCCGAGAGTGGGAGGGTAGTTGGGAAAAGATGATTTTATCACTCCGTATCGATTTCAATACGACGTCATCGTTAGCAGCTGCTACGCAAGAGCGAATTTGGCATCCTTGCAAAAAGCATTTCTTCTACTGTTTCCATTCGATTTTGATGACATTTTCAGGGATTGGATGGTTTATCTTTTAAGATTATTCAAAACCTTCCGATGATACACAGATTTATGTTACGGATATACGGATACTAGGAAGCTCTTTACATACCCATCATGGCAGACGTTCTACTTTGGTTTTCATCGGATGAAATTTGAATTTTGTTACGTGAGCCTAACACTGATTGGACCAACCAAGCCAGCCTCTATTAGAACTCGCATATCCGTATTTTTATGCATATTCGTATGATGGACAGCATAAGCGGATTTTGTGGGTCACTGGGACACCATCCGTATTCCAGCAGTTTGGAGCACTAGTTGTCAAACACACATCACACAACACAATTGGGACATTTTGGGATTGGTTAATTCTATTTATTATATTACTCAACATTGCTATTTTTTGCTTCCTCACAACCAAAGGTAGAGATAGGGAAAGGGATGTAGGAAGGGTAGCTGAAGTGTTAGCACGAGAAATTGAAAAAATGGTCGTCCTTTAAGACAACTTTACACTGGCTTTTTGCGTTCCTAGCTGATCGCTTTTTATTTTGTATCTGTCCGATCTGTGTTTATGAGCCGGGGCCGATTCCTTGTCACGTCTTTACGGAAAGTTAACAGTTCAACGTACAGTATTTCGGATGGCTGTTATCGATTCTTTGGGATTATATTTATCATTGACAAGCAAAAACGTCTGCCATGTTGGGTGGGCAGTATAGCTTCTTCACACATTGTAACATGGACGTATAGAATTAGTTGAAGAACAAAGTACGAGTCGAAATTATTGATAAATCGACGTTATATGAAATTAACGTTTGCGCATGCGCACGGAGTACTATTATTTCAACGGCAATGAAATTCATAGGGAAACGTTTCGGAGCAAAACTGTAAAATCCTTGAAAATTTCACAGGAATCAGTTCGATATCCTCGAGGTTTTGCGTATCGATTAATTTTAGTTTTGCGCATGCTCTATAGTTAATACTCCGCCAATCCACAATATAGTCCATTCGGAATTCTCATAGAACATATATATACCTACTCCCCCAAGTTTGGGCGAAATCGGACTAGTAGATGATACGAAATCGACGCTATGAGAAATTCACGTTTGCGCATGCGCACAGGCTGTTGTTGATTCGTCGTCTTTGAAAATTATAAAGGACCGTTTAGGAGCTAACCCGCACAATTCTTGAAAGTTTGATTGGAATCCGACTGAAACTTGGTATAGTATGGGGCGTGACAAAGATTTACCACAGACAGACAGACTACCCGACACAGAACCAGAATTGATCAGAAAGCACTGAAACGGGAAAAGCAAAGTGGACATTTAGATTTTGGAGCACAAACATTTTTTACTACAATCACGAACACAAAGCTTCCCGACCTTCGGTAGTGAGGAAGCCAAATTGCCACAGAGTGAATTAGAAAATATGTGTCATAAGGCGAAAAACAAATAAGTTAAGTAAGGAATCGAAGCTTATCCAGTGGTGTGCCTGGCACAGATTGATCTACTTTTGTTTTGTTCCAGGCGGAAACAGTGGTCCCTTCCAGAACTGGGTTCCAAAAAAGGGTAATTATTTATACTAAACATAATAGAATTACCTATCCTAAAATTATATTTTATTCGATTTTCAGTAAACGTTTTATTAAATTATATAATAAATTATCATCTGCGCATGCGTACAGACTACTATTCATGTGACGGCAATGAAACTTATAGGGGACCTTCTAGAAGATATCTCGCACAATCCCTGAAAATTTCATCAAAATAGTTCCAGTAGACTCGGAGTTTCGCCTTTGTCAATCGATATTAGTTTCGCGCCTGCGCAATGGTTATTACTCAACCAGTCGCAATATAATTTATAGGGCATTTTCTAGAACATTATACCTAATTACCTACCTAGTTTGAATGATGTCAGACCAATGGATGATAAAAAATCGACATTACGAGAAATTCACTTTCGCGCATGCGCCCAGGCTACTGTTGATTATATAAGCTATATATAGAGAGAGTTTTCCATTAAAGTAGATGAACCGAACAATAAATAGGTTAGTTCATAATTATATATTAGAAAATTATTAAAAGCGCATTTTTATTACAGTAGTACTTTAGAAATTTTCTTTAAGTCCCCAATTTCAATCAGTTTATTTTTTTTTACGTAAATACATAGATAGATGGATAGATTTATTTCAATAGAGACTGATACTTATGATGATAGTACAAAATTAGAAGTAGGCTATTCGCCTAGCTTACTGTTCCAACCGTAGGCATGGCCCGGCGTTAAGGTCCAGGCGATTTGCCCATAATTCCAAAAATGGCAAGTTGACATAACATCGCATATGCGTCTACATAATCTACACATGGCTTAAATATTATAACTACAAGGTATTTGATATTTCTATCTTGCTATAGGTAGAAAAACTTTCTATAGTAAAATTATTGTTTTATAGTACCTACCTAGTATACATAAATGCTGTTTATATGCTATCAACATTATACAATAGCAACAAGTTACCATTCATCATAATATTTTACCTATTTATCAAGTGATTTACTTCTTTTGTGTTCAAGATTCAACTTCGGACACCGATGGTAAAAAAAGCGAAGGCGGTCAAGGTGAGACAGAAATAAAAAAATGGATTCAAGTTATCGTAAACGTTATGATGAAATAATAGTAAAACTACTTTGAAATATGTTATCCAACAGTAATATATCTTCAGCAGTTGATATATTATGGATATCCAAGATCCTGATTAGTTGGAAATGCGAGCTAGAACGCATCCCTCGACCCGTAGGTTAAGATGTGTGGGACTTGTGGGGAATTTCAAGGGCACTGACTATGTGATCCTGAAAATATTCCAAGATTGAATCTTGGGGGAGACCACAAAGCACATAGCCTAAAGACTCCCAAACAGGAGTTCTGGATTCCACGAAAATATATTTGATCCTCCAGTTCCTTATATCTTACGCTTTCATGTCCACAACCAGAAATCTGTACCATTGGCTCTTATTGGGATCGCAATCATCCTTTGGTAAGCGTTTCCATCAATTAGGGGCAGCAATGTCTTTTAGCGTCAAACTGAGCTTGGCTTTTGTATTCTAGCTATATTTTTCAAAACTAGTTTATTGATAACCATTTTGACCAAACTCAAACTCGGCCCTAGCGTAACACTTTGAATACTAGTACTAACGTTGCCTTTTGTAATGTTCAAAATCAAGTTTGTGCCTTTTTACTGGATCTTGCACCTCTAGCCCTCATAATATGGCGGGTTAAGCAAAGATCTCATGCTCAATAACTGCCCACCAAAGTATCGCAGGTACAAGTCATTACTCTACCATTACTACTTTAATGATGACGAAATAGATTTAGTAATATGAAAGTCCGCGACTCCTATACGATGGTTATAATTTATTTTAACAAAAAAGTTGAACAACAATCAGCTATCAGCGAACTAAATCACTCGCGACGAAGTTGTAGAAACCCATTTCAAAACGGAAGTTTGTGAAAAAACGTTGTCTATTTCAACGAAAATAAAGAGGTACAATGTTAAATCGATTTCGACGGTTAGGTCATCATCAGTAACAGACAATAACTGAAAACATATTAGAAAGGACACAGCTTATATAGTGGCAGGTGAAGGGAGATTGAATCCCATTGGTCGAGAGAAAGGAAAGGGGCAGGAGGTACAACCAATTAGGTGCATACAAAGTGAAGGGGGATTTAGCTAATTAGATGAAGTGAAAGAGGGATATAACTAAATATGGTTTCAACAGTGTGAAGTGGAAATAGACAACAGTTTTTTTCGTGGAAATAGACAACGTTTTTTCACTAACTTCCGTTTAGCTATTAGCGGATTACCGAACGTGTATTGCATATATTTACGTAAATGTGAAAATATCACGACGTCAAAAAACTAGACACGTTGATTTGTAAAATCTTTCTGTTTTGTCACACAGGTCAAAACAATGGCAAAGTCGGAATCTGGAATCCACGAAGTGGTAAGAAACTTCTGTTGTAACAATAGGAATACTTCTACGGTATATTGAAAATCGTTCCATATGCTTCATATTAGTTAAACAAACGTTTTTGTACCACTTTCATTAAATTTAAATTAATTTCAACATCACATCTGATTAATTTTACTCTTGTTTTCACAGGATGGCCAAACAACTTGCCTAATCGCAATGGTCATCAAAATCCGTCTTCCAACATAGGAGGTTTGAATTTACCTTTATTATTATTGTCTCTTAAGCAAGCTAGCCAGAACCCGTAAGTAGAATAGGTATAATATGATTTCCAGTTACAATCCATGGTATATATATCTAGATTAGGTTAGGGGTTACGAGGGATAATGCGGGAATAGAATACAAATAGTGAAAAGTGGAGAATTTTTTTTTAATTTCAAAAAGTTAAAAACAAAATAAATACATTTTTTAAAGGACGCTGCAAGGGAGGGGGGAGTCAGCTGCTTGTGTTGAGGCCAGGGGGTCTTAGTGCGCCCAACACCAAAATCCTGGCTTGCCCAACAAAGTGTAGCTATAGTGGGTAATCATTTTGACATGGATATGTCTTTGGGCTGGGGGTCATTCTAAAATTTGCGTAACGACACCAAAATTTGTGACGATCCGGCACTTTAGATTACTATTAACTCGAAAAGTGAAGGCTAGGTAGAATTTCTATTGATTTTTCACGTACAACAAATGAGTTACTAGGGAAGAGTAACTCCCATAGTTTTCATAGTAGGAAAATCGTTCGCCACTTTTTGGATTGCTCTCATTTTATCACAACATCTCATGACCTCTAAGCCATTGTAGTGTCAAGGAATGCTGATTTATTACTCTAAGTCAGCGGTTCCCAACCTTTTTAGCCTGGGGGCCCAATAATATTTTTTGAAAAAATTCGAGGCCCACCCCGATTATATATATACCTATATATATAATGTTCCCATAAGTATCTAAGCAAATAATAAATCAAATGAAAACATACTGAGCAAAGGGGGAAAAAATAACTTTTTACTGAAGAACCTTTATTTATTTATAGATATATTAACATGGCTGTTCAAACTTAATGGGATTTCTGACATTGTTTGTCCCCTACTAGTGCATCAATATCGGGATCGAAACTTGACAATTTTAGACTTAAGTCACTCCCCACGTTTAACTTATTTCTATACTTATTTTTCAAATAAACCAAAGTAGAAAACGCTCTTCACACAGATAATTAGCTGAAAATCCCATCAATTGCGTCAGTGCAATTTTGCCAATTGCGAGATAGTCTTTTCGCACATTTATCCAAAAAGGAATCAATGGGGTCATTTTAAAACTTGATTTCAGATCACAAGACAGTTCAATTAAAGATACCTCTTCACCTGAAGAGGTGTTAACTTTTTAAAAGTTATCTTCATGAAAAGGATTTTTGATCCATTGGATTTCGCCTTCAATTTGAGGGAACTAGTTCCTAAAAGAAATATGAAAAGACTTAGTTTTTTACTGTGATTTGTCAGTCCAAAAATAAAAAGTTAAAACACAAAGCAAAAGAAAAGTGATGAGATGAGACAGGTAATTGGAATACATTTTGATAAATATATATTTAAAATTAAACTACCTGAGGTTGGAAGCCAAAGATGAGAGGTGATCTTTTATGGTTGCAGCTGTTGTTTAATCAATTTTGACTTCGTTGGTTTCAAGGAAATCACGTAGGACAGAAAATACGTCGAAAGAATTTTTTTTTCCAATTTGTTAAGCCCATTGTTGAAGTTTTATTATCATTGCCTCTATTTTTTCTTTTACAAGAAACTTATGAATATCCTTGCCCTGAAGAGTTAGATTAAGAGTGTTGAGGGCACCAAAAATATCTGCCAAATACGCCAACCGCTTTAACCAGTTTTCATTTGTCACACAGTCTAAGAAAGAACTTGCACGTTTGCCATCATATGCCTTCATCAGGAAAACCCAGAGTTCATCACGAAGTTCAAACAATCTTGATAAAAATCTCTGGATAGCCACCGAACTTCACAGTGAAGTAGAAGCTATTTGTGTTGACTGCTCATTTAATCACACAAAACACTGAAAAGTCTCGAGTTTTTTGGCCTTGCTTCGATAAAGTTGACGATTTTTACTGCATCGTCAAGAGTTTTTTTCAGACACTCGCCCGAACTTTTAAATGCAAAAGCTTCTCTATGTATGCTGCAATGTGTCCATTTGACAAAGGGAGCTACTGACCTAACTCTGGCGATTAACCCCCTATGAATACCAGGCATAGCTCGTACCCCGTCAGTTGTCAAACCTACACACTTTGACCAATCTAATTAATCTTCTGTTATAAAATTGTCATGCGACTTGTTAATAAATTTAAAAAATAAAGTAAAATAATTGAATCACTAAACTTACACTATCCAAGAGAATGCCTAAATTAATATTTTATTGCGAGGACCGATTTATTAATACCGTACTTATTTTGCAATATTTTAATATTATGTTCCGGCCAGCATCCGCGGCCCAGTAGCGAGCTGCCTGCGGCCCACAAGTGGGCCGCGGCCCAGCAATTGGGAACCGCTGCTCTAAGTTATAAACTAATATTGTTTTGTAACCGTAATGGAATAATCTTGTGAAAACAAGGCACTACATGGTTGGTATACGATTGAGTAGTAGCTGTACCTACTGGTAAGCAGTAGGTACTAGACTTATCCATGATCTTTTGTTCATCCCATCAAGGGAGAAATTAAAATTTTCAAATGCTTCTGTACTTTTATCTTGAAACAATCATTAATTGGTTGATGGGTTGCTTTCACCCCCTGTCAGCTCGAGATCGGTTATTCATTCTTGAATTGAATTGGCGGGATTTTTTTACTCTTTCTTTCAACTTCGATTCTCTTCTTTAGCTCTTGAGACCAAATTTCAGATCGATTTTTACCCCACTTCCCGATATCCAATCGATCTGAAATTTTGCACACGAGTTCATGCTGGCGTACATTTTAATTTATCAAATTTCCGCGAAGAAAAAGTTAGTTATTAAATTTAATATGGGAAACCTTACTTTGTCATTTTATGCAGACGTTCAATAGTATATAGTATATGTATATAGTAATATAGTATATATATATACTAATAGTATATAGTATAGTATATAGTAATATGCAATTTACTGTTGCCAAGAAACTACCAAATATTGAAACAACAATAAAATTAACCGAGAACATGAGAAAAAGAAAGAAGAAAGAGTTACATTAAAAACTTGTTTTTATGGGTTCCTTTTTTTCCTACTTAGAAGGCATCAAACCGTGCATATCAGGTCGTAGACATAAATACGGCTATGGCAGCTTTCTGATTCGTCAACTATATAAGTGTGTAGTGTTTTACGGGAAGAAAACTTTACTCTCTGGTCAACCTTAGCACAGAGTACTCACCTGGGTTTTTGACGGGGCTGTAGACCCATTGAAGGTTCGCTTTCCTTCTGGTTAATTGTTGAGATAACATATCGGCCAAGTTCGTGGGTCTCTTACAGGTTTGGCTTGGCACCCCAGGAAACGCATCTTTTGTCAGTGAGTAAACAGGATTTCAGGAGGATAAATATATCTTGCACTAGCACTGACGTAGCCCTTTGTACTATTCAAAATCCATTTCACATTATTTTTTACAACAATCATTCTCTATCAGCAGATTCCCGAACGTGTATTGAATATATTCACCTAAATATAAGAATATTATGATGTCCAAAAACTATACTCATTAATATGTAAAACATTTCTGTTTCGTCGCAGGTCAAGACAATGGCAAATCGAGAAACTGGTTCAATCCCTCAAATGGTAAGTGACTTCTGTTGAGACAATAGGAATACTACAACTACGATATATTATGTATGTGCAGTATGCTTGAGATTAGTTAAACAGACATATTTTTAACCACTTTTTCAAAATTTAAATTAATTTCAACATCTTCTCTAATCAATTTTATTGTTTTCACAGGAGGTCAAAACAAGTTTCCTAAAAGAGATGGTCTTCAGTTTATCAAAAAAGGAGGTTTGAATTTACCTTTGTTATTATTGTTTTTAGCATGCTAGCCAGAACCCCACACTAGAAGAAGTATGATATGGTTTCCTCTTACAATCTTACAATGAAATGATTTCCTCTTACAATATTAAAAGGTACATAATTATATATACCTTTAATATTAACCCTCGGGTGAGCGCGCCTTTGAGTGTAACAAGAGCGGGCGCGGGCGGCCCTGAGGGCCGCTCTTTGTTGTTTGGCGTTACTAAGTGTCGGATTAGGGCCGCGAAAAGGAAAAAAAAATGTACTACAAACATGTGAGCATTTAAAAGTATTTATTTTCATCAACACAATATAGTTTCTTAATAGTACTGCAATATCCCTCTACATTGGCAATACATAAGTAGGTACCTATCTTTTTTTTTTTTTTTCTCACTAAAAAAACTCACGTTGCCTAGGAACTCGTAACTTGCGAAAATGTATTTACTACCGTCTACCGACATTTATTTTATCCATCTCTTTTCTAGAGAAGATGAAAAAAATGATTGATTATTTCTGACTTAGAATGAAAGTTAGGAAAATGTGTAATGGTAACATTTGATAAAACAATAGAAAAAATAAAAATACGTTTTTGGTTGTAAAACAGTCTACAATTTGTAATACAAGATATTATACAAACATGAACAAACATTTATACTAAGTCGTCTGAAGAGTTATTATTATTTTGATCGTCGCAGGCGTTGCACTTCACGATCTTCCTGCAGTGATTCCTGCACACTTTTGTCTACACTTCCTCGTTACCTACTGATAAGAAGTAGAGAAAGAAAGAGGGGTCGCGGAAATGTTAGAGGGGGTCTTGTAGAAGGATTACCGGGAGTGGGGGTTCAACCTTTCCCGCTAGTTTTCGAATCTGAATAAAAAAACAGCAACGGCGGACCTGAGGTCCGCCCCGCGCCCGCCCCTGGGTTAATCGGTTAATAAAACAGTGTAATTGGATTGTTTTACATGGCTTCTCTGGATGTTGTAGCCATCTCGTTATGCCAGTCCGCAAGAAATACTAAACCAAACCCAGTTTACGTCATTTTTTTCCAAAACATGTCTCATGGATGATAATGTAATTAATCTCACATCTCATATAAAAAATTATCCTATGAACCCGTGGGTAAAAAATATAAGCAGACATACTGCCAAAGAAAAAAACAACTGCCAGTGGGGTGGAATCGTATTATGAATGAATACCATCTGACTATTTAGATAGCTGTGCGGTGAAAGAAATCTACAGCACATATTCATGTACCTAAAATGCCAGACTAAATCTCTAAAAAAAAAAAGCCTGAATGAGATTTTTCCTCTTCGTCAACGAATAGAAGAGTGACTTTAAAAGTGCGACATTGCCAAAATACATATATCCTAGAACTAAAATTCAGAACAACACGATTCTCTCCATTTAAATAAATTTCTTCATGAAATAGAAAATTAATATACTATGGATGCCTGGCTATCAGTCACGTCATTTTACCTACTGTTTGTGACTAGTTGAGAGTGAAATTTTTTTAGGAGAAATCGATTCGGATTACGTTTCAGTTTTTATTGGTTTCCATTGATTAAGAACAATGTCCTGAAAATATCATAGTTGATAAAAAAATAAGTTTTCCTTTAAAGTAGATGCATCGGACTATAAACAGGTTTGATCAAATTATATATTAGAAAATTATTAAAAGCGCATTTTTATTTCAGTAGGTAGGACTTTAGAAATTTTCTTTAAGGCCCCAATTTCAATCAATTTCTATTTTTAGTACCTTAATAGATACTAAAATTTATTTCAATTGAGACACATACATATGATGATAGAACAAAAGTTGTCCTGGCTTACTTTTCCAACGGTAGGCTTGGCTCGTGCTGTTGCTTCAAGGTCAAAGCGATTTGCCCATAATATCAAGCACTGCATGTTGACATAATATCGCATATACTTCTACATAATCTACACATGGCTTAAATATTATAACTACAATGATATTTGATGTTCCTATCTTCTTATAGGTAGAAAAACTTTCTATAGTAAAATTATTGTTTTATAATATTATACGTAAATGCTGTTTAGCATAGTTTCGCAATCCACTGCCCCATTTTTCACTAGCCACAAATCTATACTATCAATATTATACAATAGCAGCAATTTACCATTCATGATAATAACTTTACCTATTTACTAAGTGATTTACTTCTTTTGTGTTCAAGATTCGACTCCGGACACCGATGGTAAAAAAAGTGATGGCGTTCAAGGTGAGACAGAAAAAAAAGAATGAGTTCAAGTTATCGTAAACGTTATGGTGAAAGAATAGTAAAACTACTTTGAAATTCGTTATCCAACTATAATATATGAAACTATGACACCCAACATACCTATTACCTATGTACATATTAGATTTCTGGCACAGGAATTAGTAATGAATCACTGGCTCACTCTATTAGTACTAATATGAACCAAACATTTCAATGCGGAGAGTAAATAGCTGTTTCCTCGTATAAAATAATTAAATTATGGAACTCAAAAGTAGTTTCTAGAAACTATAAACGCAGATTCAGTTAGGATATAAATTTCAAGCTTGCGTTGGCGGAAATACTCCGTCAATGTCTGCAAATTTTCGACGAATTCAAATGAAAACGATGGCTCACATCGCTAATTCCGAGTCTTTAGGTGTCTCCTGGATTGCATGGAGAGTTTCCTGGCCGGTATACATCATTTGGTGCAGTTGAGGGATGTTACATCCCTATTTCCGAGTGTAATTTGTGGCCTCTTCTCCTTCTCCTTGCCATTAGTTATGTGTGTGCAATAATTGGAAAAGTGCGGGTTCTCTTCTATACCTGGATTACCTGTAAATCTACCACACGGCTGAGGCATCATTGGGCTGTAAAATCCATTAGGATTTGTCTTTCACGGAATCTTTCAAAATGCAGTTGTCACATTTCTCCGCTCACCTGTTCCGTACCTCCAACACCACAAAGTTAGGAGGGAGAGTCTGTGGGATTTGGAGGAGCTTCTCGATGCGCCGTGCTTTCTTCAGCACTGCCTTCAAACTCCTTTCAGCTTTGTGATCTTGATTTGTTCCTGACCTTAGCACTGATTGCTTCACACGAATCATCTTACATCTGATTGAGGCTTTTTTCATTTCTATGACTGAGCTGATCCCAAGGTTTTCTCCATTTCTATGATTGAGCTGCCACCGATGTTCGAGTGTACGTTTCAGACTTATTTGTGAAGTACCAATATACAAAGTCTCCAGTGGATTGAAGGTTCCCAAAAAGTCTTCAGCTGTGGCATCGTATTACCTGTATTTATACATACTGGCTTAACAGCAACTGCTGAGCATACATAGCTGGCATTGGAACGTGAGTCAGCGTTGACCACGGAATTTGATTGAAGAGCGCTAATTCATTAAACCTTAGGATCCACTCCTTAAACAGTCAAAATGATTGAGCTGTGGTATTCCGCAGGTGAGGAAAAAGAGGCTAGCAAAGAGACACCTTCCTTGTGTGTGGCTAGCGACCATTCAGGCCTTAAGGGTGCAGTTTGGCGCATTCTCCAATAAACAGTACTGCAGGCGGGTGAAGCCCCAGGTTTCAGGTGCATATACTTTGTCAAAGCCTCGCCTGCCTGCTCCCCAGTAGAGGTTGGATTCTTGAGTGCAGCGTCTCCTCTCAGGAGGATCCTCCTAGATTTTATCTGGAGGGAAACCACAAGGCACGTAGCCTAAGGACTCCTAAACACGACTTCTGGTTTCCAGTAATAGATATTGGATTATTCTGCCTTTTATACCTGCTGTAGGATTCCTCAGGTGAGTACAAAACGGTATGCACAGAGACACCTTGTCTGTGTTGGGCTGGGAGCATTCTGGTCTTAAGGGAGTAAGGGGTGCTGTTTGGTGCCTCCTTCAACTGATAATACCGCAGGCGGGGGAATCTCCTGACCACAGGTACAGGCACCTTGCCAATGCTCAGTTGAGCGTAGATTCGTGGGGACAGTGCTTTAAGCACCCACAACATGCAGTCCATTCTGCGATAATCGGGTTGAGGTCCGTGGGAATGTTGACTCGCGGGGGTGAGTCCCTTTTCACGGACCTCAGCAGTTGATATATTATGGATATCCAAGATCCTGATTAGTTTGAAATGCGAGCTAGAACGCATCCCTCGACCCGTAGGTTAAGACGTGTGGGACTTGTGGGGAATGTCAAGGAATATTCCAAGATTGAATCTAGGAGGAGAACACAAAGCACATAGCCTAAAGACTCCCAAACAAGAGTTCTGGATTCCAGAAAAATATATTAGATCCTCCAGTTCCTTATGCCTGATTTTCCTATCTTTCTTATAGTTTAACTGGTCTGATTGTCTATCTGGATACGCTCCCCACAATTATTTGATGGTGCACCTGTGCAGCCCCACATCCACCACATTCTCCTGCGAGGTCAAACAGGGGCTTAAAGTGCTTTATACATATCGCGTATCGAAACTCCTTTGGAATAAATCTATACCATTGGCTCTTATTGGGGTCGCGATCATCCTTTGGTAAGCGTTTCCATCAATTAGGTGCAGCAATGTCTTTTAGCGTCAAACTGAGTTTCGAGTTATATTTTTCAAAAATAGTTTATTGATAACCATTTTGATATGACCAGCCTCCTCAAACTTGGCTCTAGCGTTAAACTTTGTTTACTAGTACTGAAGTTGCCTTTTGTAATGTTCAAAATCTAGTTTATGCCTTTTTACTGGATCTCGCACCTCTAGCACTCCTAATATGGCGGGTAAAGCAAACAGCTCATGCTCATTAACTGCCCACCACAGTATCTCAGGTACAAGCTGTTGTACTATACCATCACTACTTTAATGATGATGAAATAGATTTAGTACTAGGAAAGCCCGTGACTCCTAAACGATGGTTATAATTTATTTTAACAAAAAAGTTGAACAAAAATCAGCTATCAGCAGATTTCTGATCGTGTATTGCATACATTCACTTAAATATGAGAATATCACTACGTCAACAAACTAGACTCGTTTTTTTTTTTTTTTTTAAGAGCTTTTAATATATTTATTATCAATCACCGGATTTTTGCGGCGGACATTTTTCTGATTTCAATATATCACTTATGTTGTTTTATGAATCCAATTTTTGATAGTTCATTCACATCATGCTATTTCCTTTAGCTGATGGCAGGCACAGCAGCTCCATCCTCCAAATTCAGGTGACGCAACTTCCTGCGGCTTCCTCGTAAGCGTAGAGACACCGCCCAAATGATAGAAAATTGAATTTTCACTCTAACCCAGTTCAACACTTGGCTGTACGGCTTTGCCCACTTTTCACTGAGCCGATCTGCCAGTCTCTTAAGAAAAGCACTGTACTCCACATGTAAGGCACCATCACAAGAACAGATTAATGGAGTAAATGATCCTCTTCTGTCCTCTGCTGCCACATCATATTTTGCATGCTTCTGCTGTGAATGTGCCCTTGCAGTTGCGTCCCAATCTTGGTGAAGGTAAGAGGGGGCGTCGGCATTAACAATGCGGTTATCTAAAAACGCTTTCCTCCCACCTTCCCACAATCCTTCCACCACGATATCGGCGATGAGCGCTGGCCTCTCGTTTTCTGCTTCTCGTAATATTGGTTCCACTCCTACACTTCCCCAAGCTAGACTAGCGAGTTTAGCGCAATCATCCCTGTGGTTGTCATGTCCATGCTTGACAAGGCCCCCTTTTTTGCAATTGAGCGCATGAGTCAAACTCATTTGCTCTTCGCAACCATCACAATGTGACGGTAGCCCAGATGGGTCCCTTCCATATCTTAGGGCCAGTGCATCTCGAAACTGAGTAGCACTCAGATCAAAATTGTCAGCCATGGTTGGACTTACAGTCAACCACTGGGAAGATTTTGCTTCTACTATTCGCTTTATTGAGCGGGACTGTTTGGCAGGGAGTAAATCAACGAGCTGTTCAAACTGAGCTTTCTGATCATTGTCTCGTACTGAGCGCCCTTGTTTCCTCACTCGCCTCACGTTTTCAATGTGCTCAGCTGTGTTCAGGGGATCTCCACTCCGAATAGCATGCATCAATATTGCACTGGATTCCGCCGATTCACTAGTTGAAAAAGCTGACGCACTGGGGTCTTTCACATCAACTCCACCTAGCCTTGCTGGTAAGCAGAAAAGCCTCCTCTCTAAATCTGTGATTTCCCTTCCTAGTAGATTCGGAATGAATGCAGTATTTATTTCTACTGATAGGGACAGATAGGAATCATTACTTCCCTTTGTTACTCTCTGTAAAAATTCCCATTCACATTGGAGAGACCTTACATACGCTGCATATGCTGCCTGAGGACTTTTCGATGAAGCAGTTGCAAATTTTGAAACGCATTGAACCCACTCTGCAACTTTTGTTTTTACATACTCGTCCCGATCTACGGAATCTCCTACAAAGCCTCCAAGAAACCTGCTTGAATAGCATATTTTTACATTTTGCCTTTTGAAATACTCCAAGTTATTCCTTGTTTCCATACCTCGTTTGACTACTAGAACGCTTTTGTTAGGTTCTGGGTAGTACCCAAACTTTGGACCTTCCTCTAGGAGCAATTCCATCCATTCTGCAATTGCTTCCATTGATCCGTAGCAGGCAGAATCGTCAGCATACCAATTCTGTATCCATCTTCTTGATTTGAGGCGTTTGATGAGAGGTAGCACTCCAATTGCATACATAATCATGGCTAAAGGATCTCCTTGTGTTGTACCTTCTTGACTCAATATATGCTTTTCATCTGTCAACAAAATCAAGGGGTATCCACGGTAGGTGTTGAATAAAAATCTAGCACAACGAGGCCAGAAGACCCGAGCATGCCAGAGCGCCATAGGTCTGTTCAATGCATTAAATGCATTTGCTGCATCTACTAAAAGGAGGCCTTGTTGGTCCCCTTCATCAAACAGTGCTGACATTGTATGGATCGCACCTTCAATACCTCCCTTTGTGCCTGCACAGAGTTGATCTGCACCACATGCCTCGGTGGCATCTGGCCCGGTTACAATAGCCATTGATTTGGCGCATATCCGTTGTAACAACTCTCCAACTCCGATAGGTCTCACCCCTGGACATTTATCTAGAGCTACACCACGTCGTGCCAAGAAAGGTCGTAGAATATTCCATTCTACCACGTTGTTTGCTATATATCTGGTTAAGGAGGCCACACTTTCACGCAATCGTGCACTGTGGGCTCCAAAACGCAGGAGAAAGCTTTGCCATTGTTCGGCATCAGTGCCACTTGGTCCTGCGCTCCCACGAATTCGTCTCGCTACGTCTTCAATATGGGATGATGTAACATCAACATCAATCATAAGCGGTAGGTCGTGGCAATTCGTGAATGATTCTAATGCAGGGTACTTTTGAGTAGGATGTTTGTCTTGAAGTACTTCGAACACGGTTTTTCCATTTGGCAGAATAGTATTAGCTTGCATCACTTTTCCACCAGATCTGTCAGTTATCCATCTTGTTGCATCCCGCAACTTCCCTTGGCAAACAAGACGTGTGAAAATTCTCACTTTATGATTTTCATCGAGATCCATTTGAGACGATTTGAACTGTCTACTTATTCGCTTAGCTTCCATGAGAAGTTCGTCGTATTGCCCTTGAACCCACATATCCATCCTTTTCCCCAATAGGCGTCTAATATCGGTTCCTTGTTTAACCCTTTTCTCCTTTTGTAGAATTGTGGAACACATGAAAAATACCTTTTCAAACAGACCGGTTCTACTGTTATTGGCTATATTTTGAATCTCTTTAGTCAATAAATCTACGAAACGACGGCCAACTGCACCCTGTGGAAGATGGTATTGTTTACCTTTCAATTTCATAGCTTGTTGCCACCTATCGGTCCATTCCAAATCCATCCCAATTCCTGCTTCATTAACCAGAGGTGCTCCGAATGCTCTCGTAAAAAGGTCATTTATGTAAGTAGGTATTTCCGCGTTCCCATCATTTGTGCCCGAGTCTTGGTCGTCGTTGTTATGGGCTGCTCGAATGTGTCTTGTCAAGCCTCTGCGCGTATAACTTCCTCCACAGTGTGGGCACAAAACACTAGCTTGGCTTTGAGAACTGGCTTCATGTGACGATATCGATGAACTGTCCATTACGCGTTTATGATTTTCAAACTCCGTTGATAAGTGATAACGGGTAACGTGGTAAATCAACGCCGAAATTTCACATTCTCGTAATTTCAAAAATCAAATTTTCATAAGAACACAATTTTGGAATAAAATAAATTTGATAAAATGCAAATTATCGAACCAAAAGTACTTTCACCTCTACCAGGACCGTTCTACCAAATTTTGCTCACTTTATCACCCAACAAACCACTTAAAACACGATTTAATGATTCCGTCGATAACGTAATGTCACTTCAATTCAGTATCCAAGGGAATTTGTAAAATCTTTCTGTTCTGTCACACAGGTCAAAACAATGGCAAAATCGGAAGTTGGACTCCACAAAGTGGTAAGAAACTTCTGTTGTAACAGTAGGAATACTTCTACGGTATATTGAAAATCGTTCCATATGCTTCATATTAGTTAAACAAACATTTTTGTACCACTTTCATAAAATTTAAATTAAATCCAACATCATATCTGATCAATTTTACTCTTGTTTTCACAGGATGGCCAAACAAGTGGTCTAATCGCAATGGTCATCAAAATCCGTTTTCCAACATAAGAGGTTTGAATTTACCTTTATTATTATAGTCTCTTAAGCAAGCTAGCCAGAACCCGTAAGTAGAATAGGTATAATATGATTTCCAGTTACAATCCATGGTATATATATATATTAATTGCTATGCAATTCTTAGGCCGACCCCCAATAAATTTTTTTTGTAACGTCCCTAACGAAATTAAAGATGATTTTCACGTACAACCGAGTAGTTGAGTAGTTGCTATAGATTGTGTCACAATTTCAGTGTTTTTCACGTACAACCCAGCCGTTGTTAGGGGAATGAAACTTCCGCAGTTTTCATCGCACAAAAATCGTTCGCCACTCGTTGGAAAGCCCTTGATTTATGTGATAAATGTTCGCATTTCAAGCTACCGATTTCCCTCTCCTTACGTACCTGGCTACATTCCAAAACTAAGTTGATTCAGGCTAAGAATTGGATAGCAAATTATCCTCGTTTTCTACGCAGTAGAAAAGAGAAAAGATCCGGCGAGGCGCGAAGCGCCGAGTATAGATTAGGGGGGTCCAGGGGGGCGAAGCCCCCCGGCGAGGCGCGAAGCGCCGAGTATATATATATATATATATATATATATATATATATATATATATATACCTTTTTTAAAGGATGCTGCAAGGGAGGGGGGAGTCAGCTGCTTGTGTTGAGTCCAGGGGGTATTAGTGCGCCCAACACGAAAATCCTGGCTTGCCCAACAAAGTGTAGCTGTTGTGGGTTATCATTTTTCAAATGCTTCCGTACTTTCACACTTTTATCTTGAAACAATCATTAATTGGTTGATGGGTTGCTTTCGCCCTCTGTCAGTTTTAGATCGGTTATTCATTTTCGAATTGAGTTGGAGGGCTTTTTCCTACGTAGAAGGCATCACACTTCGGGCATAACAGGTCGTACACTTAAATACGGCTCTGGCAGCTGGCTAGCCATAAACTACATAAGTGTGTGGTACACACACACAGAGTACTCATCTGGGTTTTTGACGGGGTTGCCATTGAAGGTTCTCTTTCTTGCCGGTTAATTGTTGAGATAACATATCAGCCAAGTTCGTGGGTGTCTACAGGTTTGGCATGGCACCCCAGGAAACGCATCTTTTATCAGTGAGCTAACAGGAGGTCAGGAGGATATATATATATGTGCTATTACTGGCGTAGCCCTTCGTACTGTTCAAAATCCATTTCACATTATTTTTTACAAGAATTATTAACTATCAGCAGATTTCCGAACGTGTATTGAATACATTCACTTAAATATAAGAATATTAGGATGTCCAAAAACTAGACTCGTTGATATGTGAAATCTTTTGGTTTTTTCGCAGGTCAAGACAATCGTAAATTCGGAAACCGGTTAAATCCCTCAAGTGGTAAGTGACTTCTTTTGAGACAATAGGAATACTACAACTGCGGTACATTAAAAATAGTTTGGTATACTTGATATTAGTTAAACAGACCTATTTTTTCCACTTTTGTAAAATTTAAATTAATTTCAACATCATCTCTAATCAATTTTACTCTTGTTTCCACAGGAGTTCAAAACCAGTTTCTTAAACGCCAGGTCAAAAAAGGAGGTTTGAATTTACCTTTATTATTATTGTCTTTTTAGCATGCTAGCCAGAACCCCACACCTAGAATATGTATGAATTGATTTCCACTTACAGTATATGGTATATACCTTTAATATTATTCGGTTAATAAAACAGTGTAATTGGATCCTTTTACATGGCTTCTCTGGAAGTTGTAGCCATTTTGTTATGCCAGTCCGCAACTATTACTACACTAAACCCAGTTTAAGTCTTTTTTTTCCAAAACACGTCTCATGGATAGTGGGGCTATTACTCTCTCATCTCATATAAAATATTATCCTATGGACCCGTGGGTAAAAAGTATATTCAGACATACTGCCAAAGAAAAAAAGTCTGCCAAGTTTGGTGGGCGGTATAGCTTCCTCACATTGTAACATGGATATATAGAATTAGCTGAAGAACATAGTACGACCCAAAATGATTGATAAGTCGACGTTATAAGATATTTAGGTTCGCGCATGCGGATAGATTGCTATTACTCCAAAGACAATGAAATTTATAGGTGAACGTACAATTAACCGCACAATCGTTGAAAATTTCATAAATATCGGCCCATTAGTCTCGGAGTTTTGTCTGTATCAATCAATTTTTGTTTACTGCATGCGTTATTATTCCACCAATTGCGATATAATTCATAAGGAATTTTCCTAGAACTTATACCCAATTACCTACCGAGTTTGAACGAAATCGGACCAACAGATGATAAGAAATCGACGTTATGAGAAATTCACGTTTGATTCTACGCGCACAGTTGATTCTACGGCATTGAAAATTACAGGGGACCGTCTTGGAGCTAACCCGCGCAATCTCGGAAAATTTAATCGGAATCGGACTGAAACTTGGTATAGTTTTGGACATGATAAAGATTTACCAAATACTGACAGACGGACATACAGAAATAAGGACAAACAACGACGGAACAAATTTCATCGGAATCGGACTGAAGCTTGGTATAGTTTTTGGCGTGATAAAGATTTACCAAATACTGACAGACAGACATTTAACAGACAGACAGACATACAGAAAGACGGACAGACAACCACGGAAACAAAATTGATCAGCGAACTCTGAAACGCGAAAAACAAGTGAAAATTTTGATTTTGGAGGACAACAATTTTTTCGACTTCGTTCACGAACACGAAGCTTCCCTCCCTTCGGTCGTGAGAAAGCAAAACGAGATAGTCGTTCCAAACGAATTTCAAAGAAACGGAATAATTACAGTCGTGTAGCATAGCCACATGAACAAATTATCGTAATTTGTTGCATATTATAAATGCCTAACATAATTCATAAGTAGTTAGCTAACATATTTATGGGGGAAAACCTTTAAACAATCAATATCGTGCGGTACAAGCCGATTTTGGGAATTTGATTTTTCGTACAGTTCTTATCATTTTTTTATATGAATATTTCTCGATAAATATTAGCATTTTATTTTCCTCAATAAGTGCTGTCCAACGTTTCGGATTTTCTATTTTGTTGGAGAATAATCGGATTTTTTATCTTAATTTTAAGGAGAGGTATGTATCGCCTGATTCCGTCCAATAACTAGGCACCTACCCACACATGAAATGGTGTTCCATATGGAGAATTAGTTTGAGAATGCCTTAAATCGAATTTCCATAAAAACTTTCTGAAACATCTAATTTTTAAAATTATTGGTGCAGTTCTAATTTCAAGAATATCTGAAAGGTTCAGATAAACCTTTTAAATTGTTGAACTACCAGGGAGACGATGTAAAATAATATTATTTCTAATTTTGTTAGAATGTTGGATTTGATAAGTTTGATATAATTATAAATTTTATGTATTGCATCTAATTTAATTGTTCCATTGTTTTATCTGATTTAATTGTTTTCAGAATCCGTGCTCAGTAGGTAGATGATGTGAAGGGCATAAATGTCGACCATCTGCAATAGTCCACTACAATATTTACAAATTAAATCAATGGATAATAAATATATATCTTTATGCGACTTAATCCAAGAGTTTACTTAATTCGACCCTTTACGAGTTCACGGCACATTTTGCGAGCAATGTGTGTTCAGAATGTATGTGGGTATGCAAAAAATATGTATAATGCGAACTTTTATTTCCCTAAAATGGAACCCTCATTTTCTATTTCAGATTTGGAATCTAAGTAAAATTTCATGGAAAACAACCTTCCACTTATATGAATGCGCAAAAATGTGTTATATAAAGCGTAATTTGTCGAGGATTGAGATTGCAAAGATATTTAATTGTCACATGGGACACAATCATGATTCTGAGGTCTTTTTTCTGAATCACATTGTGATGACATTAATAGTTGCCATTATTGTGAGTTTGCTTTGGCACAAGGCGGAATTTTGAGTAACAAGACCATTATTTGCGCCACAGAAATGCAAAAAATGTCGCGTAAGTGTGATTCTTTTCTGCCTATCCTTATGTGTTGGGATTTGAAAGGGATACGCTCTGGGGCATAAAAATACAAGATGGTTCTATTGCGCCGCCAGTCATCGTCGTGGAGTTGGTTCGTCATCGTGTGAAGCAGCAGTTACTTGATAAGCTTAAATCTAGAAGGTCATTGTTGTCAAATAGAGATTTCGGCTTTATTAATGGGGATAAGGAGTTCATTTATGTTAATAATGGGCTAACTTATTTCAATCGTAAGCTACTCAGAGATGCAAAAGTTGCAAAACGTGATAAGGGGTATAAGTTTCTTTGGTTCAGTAATCGTAGGTTGTTGATCAAGAAAGATGAAGCGAGTACTCCGATTGTGTTACGTAATGCCAGAGACGTATTAAGCTTACAATGAAGGTATGTTTTCTGTTTGATTTCCCTATTGATATATAGTTATGGCAAGTGAAGATTACAATAATTATTTTCAAGTTGTAAGTCAGATTAATTTCGATGGTTGTAAGAAGCATTTCAAGGTGGCACACACGAATGTGGAATCAATAGTAGCTCATTTTAATGATTTTAAGATGGCATATGGTGCGGCAATATTTGACGTCATAGCCGTTACTGAAACTTTTCTTAAGCCTAGCTTGCCCTCGTCTGTGTTTGATTTAGATGAATATAAAATGTTTCGGAATGACAGACTCAACAAGGAAGGGGGAGGTATTCTGTTATATGTTCATAGTAGCTGGCAGTGTAAAATTTTAAAACAGTCAAATGGAAATTACACGAAATCGGTTGAATATATATTTGCGCAAGTATCGAATAAGTTTGGGAAAATACTGATCAGTATTGTGTATCGCCCACCGAAAGCCATTGGTTTGAATGAGTATTTTGCCGAATATCAAAGTTTCGTGACTATGTACGATAATGTGTTGTTACTGGGAGATTTTAATGTTAATGTCGATCCTAAGAAAGATGATCAGTATAAGCGACAATTGATACCGTTAGTGCAGAATTTCAATCTTCAAATCCTTCCGTTGCAGGCTACTTTTCATCGGAATGAAGTTCATTCTTTCCTTGACCTGATCATCACGAGAAAAGACGCTAAGATTCATAAATTTGGGCAGTTTCCGTCAACAGGTATGTCTTCGCACGACACAATATTTTGTTGCCTACCATTATTCTACAGAGAAAAATATAATAAATAAACATAGATCTGTCAGAAATCGTTGTCCTTATTTGGATGTGACGGGTGAAAACGAATGAGGAATACCCGCCCTTGGTTTTGTAAAACATAGAATCTCCAATTATTATTTTGAAACCAATTCCATTTTGAGAATGTTTAGACTAATATAATACCTATGATCGATTGATGTTTTCAAGAATTAGCCAAGTTTCGGCAAGTAGTGGGTAGTGCTATCGCCAAAATCCAAGGGGGCCCGGTCTGACGGAAGGAAATGCGATGACGAACTCTCGGAAAACTAACTACTTGCGTAGGTGAGTACAGTTTACCAAGGAATATACATTATAGGGCAATTATGAAACATACACGTAAACAGGTATCCTCTTACATTCAATCACCGATCGGTTTCGATTTTTCCAGGCTTGGTTGTTTGGACTCAAGGGAACGGTAACTTCAGATCGATGTGGAGTAGGTATAGAATCAAGGAATTAAACGAAGGGTTGGAGCAATATTGTATTTGCGCCCGCACTTTCTTTACTTCGCCCGCGCTTTCTCAACCAATAGATAACGAGGTAATGCCACAAATTCTCGATAACACCACATAAATCGGGGTGTCATGTAAACCCCTGAAAAATAAGTGGCATTGAGAAAAAAATGATTATGGCATTTTGTCGAACGCGGAATTTGTTGAAACTTTGGAGTTTCTTCCGAGTTTGAGGTTACCCAATTCTGTCGAACGGGTCCTATTGTTTCATTTTGAATACTCCAATGAGTTGAGAGTTCGTATTAATCGCAGTACAGAATGCCGCCTGCACCACGGCCACGGCAAAGTAGTGTTGCGGAGGACAACAAACTGTTTACTCAATGTGTTAATTTATCACAACAGCCTCTAGCAGAGGTCGGAGCCTTGTTTTTCTTTTGTTACCACAGTTAGCGGTCGTACAAGACGCTGATTTCCAGCCCTTTTGGATTTCAAATAGGCGGAACCTCCACACGTTTCCCGGACCCACTCGGTCACTCAAGTTTCGCAATGCTCTGAATAGATACTCCCCTCTGGCGGCGCGGTGAAGTCGGATTTCGTCGATCCCATTGTGAGTAAGACCTGTTTAATTGTCAGCAACTTGATAATCAGATGGAGACAAGTGTAAAAGTGGATCACGGACTCCGCAATGAGTGTTGTAAGAATAGTTCATTTGGAACTGCCAGATAGTTGCT
Organism: Adelphocoris suturalis; assembly: GCA_030762985.1. NCBI lineage: Eukaryota > Metazoa > Arthropoda > Insecta > Hemiptera > Miridae > Adelphocoris > Adelphocoris suturalis. Next base: position 37,940,791 of record CM061049.1, read on the forward strand.
AAAGCGGTTCTCAAAATCTTTCAAGCGGCACATACGGTCTTAGCATAATCCTCACCTACTTTTTGGTTTATCATCGAGCACGGATCTATCCACTAATTACACTAATGCTCATGCTGTAGGGAATGTTATAATGATCGTGCGTAATCAATAAAATAGCGTTGAGTTCACGAGAGAAAATCACATGATGGATGCTTTTGAGATCAACTCATCTTTTGCAGCGTGCTACTCTGTTATGATACTATAATGCTTTTTTGGGACAACATTTCGCTCTTCACTTTTATCTTTTAAAATCCTTTACTTTTTAAATAATGATTCTATTTAGGGAAAGTACCTATCCTCCCACTCATCTCTTACCAATTTATAGTGATATACACATGCCTGCTACCTAATGAATAATTATTAGTGCTTCACTTTCAAGTCTTTCCCTGAAGATGCCTATATTATGTAGACAACACTAGTAGGAAATATGACTGCAATAAAGTTGAAGAAGCCAAACTAGCATATTTTTCACCCTCAATCACCCACTTTTTGTTATGTTACGTAGTTAATGTACTGTTTTACCAAAACAGTAGATTCCAGATAGAGGACAAATTATGGAGCACTTCACTGACTGTGAGGGTAATGGTTGTTTAAAATTAAATATAGAAAAAGAGGTGAGTACCTATATTATCGGGTTTCGTAAACGCCTGTGAGATAATGAGCTTTCTTCTAAGAAAACTTTAGGAAAATCTTAAGCCCGAAGATAAAATAGGAAAATCTGTAACGAACGGTGATTTATGTAGAGTACAGATTACTGTTATAGTGTACACACCAACCTAAATACTTATGCAATTTCACACGTAAATTATGGGCGAATCCTTGACACAGAATGTGTTTTAGCCTTGGCATCTCCAACCGAAAACGAAACGTTTTGTGTTAACGATAATGCGTTGCGTTTTTGTGTAACGAAAATGTGTTGCAACAATTTACTGACGGTTTCCGCCTACAACTGAGGCGTTGCTAAAAAAAATGGTATTTCGTAATTTTTCATCCCACAAAATTCGTTGACCATTCGTTCGAAAGGTCTCGATTTATCCAACCACATTATGTTAACTACTGCGAAGTGCGTGGCCAGCAAGATTAGATGATATTAATTTGATTGTATGAATAATTGTTTACACACAGGTGGTCATTCTCAATAATTTATATTGTGAACATGATTGCAACCGCTTGTTAATTTCTGATAATTCATGTTATATGAATAAATGAAAGCTTATCACGAGGAGGGGGGAGAAGGGGTTGTCAAATATGGATTTTTCGCGAAGGGCTCAAATTAAAGCTTATGACGAGAAGGTATCAAATATGGCACTGGTGATTAATCAATAAAACAACGAGATCTCGCAATAAATACACCGCAAAATCTGAGTCATTTTTATATACGGGTTTCACAGGTTTATGTGAAACGCATGAGCTAAAACACGTTCTGTGTTTCAATGATTTCATAATGCTACCGGGGGTCCAGGGCAAAGCGCGGAGCGCCGAGTTTTTCAATTTTCCGATTATATTCAAGTCAAGTTTTTTCCTTCGTGTTCTATCAAGGTGGCGGTACATATATTAGGAAGATGGGAAAAAATCTACCAACGTCAAAATATTTACTCATATTCTATGTATGTTAGACCTTTCTGAACAACCTCGGTTTCGTGTCTGTCTGTCTTGTTACAGGCTGAATTAAAAAAATTCCACAACATTTTTGTAGCCATCAAAATAGCTCCTTTTTTCTCTTGAAAATTTGCTAAAAACCTTTAAACTCTTGGTTACATTTCAGAATATCTCCAAACGAATTTGATTGAAAAGAATTTTTGCAAAATTTGATTTTATAATTTTTGGAGCAATTGCAATACCTTCATTTTCCACAAAAATTCGGCTGGGGAAAAAACTACAATGCTTGGATAAAATCTAAGAATTATTTCTAAATGTGATTTATTAAAACTGCCTTTTTAATATCCAATATTTTTTTATTTAAAAATTGACATTCGCAGCAATTAAAATAATAATTAACTTTTGGGTAAAACTGTCAAGTAAGCTAAAATGTGGTGTCAAATTCAAATTAAGCGGATGATAGTTGATAGGAACGTCTTCTCAGTTTTTCCGGCGACATTGGCACAACCTTGGGAGTCCTATGCTGATCGTAACACAGGTGTAGATGTAATTCAGTTTACGGCAGTTAACCGCTTTTTTCAACCTTGAGCGGATTTCGGTAGCTGACGAAGGCGGATCATGAGTACCTGAAATGTAATCCGCTGTTAAGATTGTTATAGGTCCCACTTGTTGTTATGAAGAAGAAATTGTTTTCTCGGTCAGTATTACTTGTTAATTATTGAAGAAAAAAAAAAAAAATAAAATAAAATAAAAAATAAAAATAAGTAAATAAAGGACAAAAATATTGTGGATTTAGTCAGTTATGTGTCAGCAAACTTAGGAGGCCCCCTAGCCAATTGCAACCCACCGTTCCCAATTGCTCTGAATTTTTACTAAGAAATTGACTATGGAAGGATCCGTACACACATTAGAGGGGAAATAGGTTTTACACGGAAAAATCAGTGTATATCGTGTTGAACCTTCTCTACTGAGATTGCTCTGAAGAATGAGGTCCCCTTGCCACTCATAATAATTATGCTACTACGAGGATACACATACAGGCATACATAAATGGACAAAGTGAATACAAAAGCTCATTTTTCCCCCTATTTAAAAATGCGCTTAAAATGAAGAAAAAAAAAATTTAAGTGGTGGGTTCTACGCTTTCCATTTTACCGAATTACCTTAGAAAATAAAGCTATTGAAATGGCTCGGAAAATTTTAAAATAAAATTTTTTGAAAAATTTCTTCATTCAAATCCGTTTTGAGGCATTCTGAAACGATTCCTGAAATTTGCAGTTTTTCATATGTATACATAATTCACCTGAAATCTTTGGCTCCACTGGAGCTTCTATATAATAAAAAAATAATAGGAAACACTGAAATTAACACAACAAAACTATTTCTATATTTCGTCTTCTACCTTTTTCAAAATCTATGTACCTAAGAAGAGACAATTTTTTTGAAGGATTGCTTACGACGTCGGCAGAGAAACTCGAGTTACAATGTGGCGTTGTACGATGCGTGGTCATCTTCTAATATTAAGTCCTAAAGGATAATATATAAAGGATAATATATTTTTTTCTGATTGATGCAGCATTATTTTATTTTCGTAGGGTTTCATTTTTCGAAGAATTTTAATACCGAAACAATCATCGAAAGTCCCGTTGTGTAACATAGCATGTCGGATTACGGGTAAATCACCATCAGACCTCACAACCGAAGCACGGTGATTGTTTACCCTCAAGTTGAGCTGTGTTTCAGCTAACCCAACGTAGAAAACAGGGCATTCTTCGCAAAGCAACTCATACACACATATTGGCGTTTGACAATCTGCCGATACTTTGCATCAAAATTTTTGCTCAACATTATGCTGAAAAACGTACTTAAATTTCATTAATATTTGATGAAAAATATTTAAAAACTGCCAAAATTTCAATATAATTCAACATTATTGTAATACGATAGATAATGTAAGAAAAATCGCTCATACGACCATGCTGCATGGATGGGACTTATTGTGTATTCAAGGTTATTAGATAAAGAATGTTTAGGTATTTGAGAATAGAAGATAACAGTTTTGCGTAATTAATATTTGTTGAAAAATCTAAATCAACTGCTCAAATTTCAATACAATTGAACATTTTGTAATACATTAGATAATTTAGGAAAATTCCCTCATACAACCATGCTGCTTAAATGGAACTTATTGTGAATTAAAAGGTTATTAGATAAAGAATGATTAGATATTTAAGAAGAGAAAATAACAGTTTTTGTGCCAGCTGGAGATGGTCAACATTTTGGTTTTTTTCCCCAGTCCCGCCTGCACGTGTTAATTTGAAGGCTTGCCTGCCGAAGGGCTAAATTTGATGACATAGACATGTTATTTGGATGATATAGAGTACCTCGCTGATGAATCAATCGTATTCGAAAAGTAATTCTGATTGATTAAACCCTTAGTCAATCAAGACGACTAAGATAAATAAGATCTATACGTACCTGGATGTTTGGTTCTATGGGAAGTGATGTTTATGTTACGCTTTACGGTGAGTAATTTTCACTGGTTGCTCCTATCAGTTCGTGTAAATCAACCTGAATAACCGAATACCTATCTGATCCTACAATGGATGACCTATATGATTGGCACTCACTAAACGGTTTAGAGATGGATCTTGCGTCACAGACGAAAGATGGTGACGGTTGGATGTTGCACATCAAGAGAGTAATCAGAGCAAGGGTGATTATAAGGTATCTTCCCATTAACTGGCTGGCAAATCAGCTTCATAAACAATCGATAGTGATTATCCCTACTTATTGGGATTGATTTAAACGAACGGAACAGCGGTTTATCAATAAATTTCGTTATCAGTGAAAATTTTGTTGTTGATGTTGTAAGTTCGAAGCTTCACGTGTTAACAGGGATAACAATGTATTTGGGCTGGATACACAGTTCCGCTGTACCAAAATCTGTAACCTTTCACGTATGTAGAATAAGTTTCTAGGGAAATCTATAACTTTTAACGTATAAAGTTTTTACGGAAATCCTTGCCGAAAACTGTCATCTAACAACGCAACAAAAAAATTATAGGTATCAACGACATAAGTATGGGCCATTCCCCCATTTCGTTCGAAATTGGAATTCTTGTTTCCATGAAGAAACATAAATTTGCAATTCGTTCAGATCAAGATCTAGACAATTTTCAAGGTAACAGTAATTTTTTTTTTCTTGGTACTTTTCTCACCTATCCTGCACAGGAACATGTTTATTGCTGGAATTTCGAAAAGCTACAATACATACTTAAGTTGAAAATGTTTACCTTCGCTGCTACAAAATGAAATTTCGCCGTTTATACGTCACACTTCACTGTCTTATTGAACAATATTTTGCCTTTTTCAATGCCCCGAATTCGTTTGATGTGCCCATTGCATTTCTTGTGATTTGCGACTTTCGTGTATGTAAAAAAATACTCCATTTTCAAAGGGTCTTTTATCTGAAACAAAACAAATTTAAAAACCGTACCGAAACTCGTAAACGAGTTCCACTATCTGCTTTACAAGCAGATACCATGTTACATGGATATGTCTTCGATTGGGGATTTCATAACGGTCGTCCTCGAGAGTTGTAAACAAATCCTTTAACTTTGGACTGTAGGCGACGAAATGTAGGATAAAGAATTTATTTTATCATTCTTGGAGGCACAAAAAGCATACTATAAATTAAAGTTATTTCTCCAATACAGACGCAATGAGTTGTTGTTAACAGTCGACAGTTGTCGGGGGATGAAAATGTTGCCTATGGAGTGGAGTAAATGATGCTATTGCTTTACGTTAAGAATATTGTAACCGGCTTATTAAAATTGTTTATAGTCCAATCAACTAAGTTTAGGTACGTAAGGAGGGGGAAATTGGTATCTTGAGATGTGAACATTTATCACATAAATCAAGCGCTTTCCAACGAGTGGCGAACGATTTTTGTGCGATGAAAACTGCGGAAGTTACATTCCCCTAGCAACGGCTGGGTAGTACGCGAAAAACACTGAAATTGTGACATCAATTTCGCGTCACGGAAATTTTCGGTTGACCCCCCCAGAGCAAAGACATACCCATGTCAAAAAATATCAACATTCATATGATTTTTGATCTACTACAGTCTCATTATAGCAACACATACATAGATTACATTGGTTGAAATGATTATTTATATCAGAAACCTACGTCCGTCGTTTACATGCTGACATAAAGGTATGCTGACTTATAGGTACCGCAAGCTTCCAATAAGCAGTTGATAAGGATTTTTGTTCGTCTTGCCTTTGGAAAAAACACTGAGCTATGTTAGTTGTATTCCCTTCCCTAACGATGTGTATATAGGTACAGGTTTCGAATTTTCAAGACCGAACTCTTTGAGTGAATTGTGAACATTTTGTTTTTACTTGATTAAATTCTGTTCCCCCCATATTGAAATTTTCCATGATCTTGCACGCTGAAAACTTTTATTACGTTTTTCTAGGATTTTTCGATCCACTCTTGGTTTTATTATGCAATCCAACTAAGAGGATTCAACATCATTATTCGTTAGAAATGCGTGTAGTTTCTTGTACCATTGCCACGGCACTGGCTTGAGACTTGCGCTCGTTTTAGACGACAAATTCTATTTTTCTTTTTCGATTCTTCAATCGTTTTACGTGCAATTTCCTTCACATTTGATTCAGGGTTACTATTTGCACCATTTGAATTTTTATGGTGCTAACTTCAGGATATCGGTTACTAATATTAATAGTTTTATTAATTATTATTTATTTCCACGTTTAAATGCAACCTTCTTGAGACCACAGGTTTGACTGGTAGGTGCATTTTTCTAGCGAGTTTCATTTGATAGGAAATGTGTTTATATAATTTTTCCCATTGAACAGGTTTTACATGAATTCGTTTTCCAATAAGAGTTTCCTACAGCTCTATTTTAAACAGCAATATTTTTTAATTTCTATTTTAATAATCCATGTTCAATGAATATTCAAATATGTAGGTACATAGTTTTGATGTCCGATAGCTGATTTGTTTAGCTATTTTGTGAAGATTAGTGTTATTACTATGTTCTTTTTCATAATAATATAGTATGATTTATCAAACTTTTTGTTGCCGAAAGGGTTTCTCCTGATTGATTTCTCACTATTCCTCGTTATTCTAAAAGAAATTACAGAATATTCAAAATCTGTAATTTTTTTACAGACATGAGGTTTGATTTGATGTCAGGTACGTATAACGCGTAATTAAAATTGACTCCGTTTGACCGGTGTCTCTCTGGATATACTTTTTAATGAAATCTAGCTTTTAAATCCAATTTGTTGTATACTGTAGTTTTGTTGGGCGCAGTTGTTCTATTCTGTAATATTTCAAAAGAAATGAATATTTCTGTTATTACGCGGTCATGTGTGAGATATACAAACTGTCTGTTGAAGGCATTCTTTACTATGAGAAAATAATTCCTATCGTCGACGATCTTTGAGTTTTATCATTTCTTATTGTTCTGCACAAGGCGATATATCATGTCCTCTTCCCTTGCAAAAATACTAAACCATATCTCATTTCTGTCTGAGTTATTGTCTATTATTTTATTAGTGTGATAACTAGCCGATCGTTTATAGGTGTCAAAATTTTGTAGGTTCCGCTTCATCTGTCGTTTCCTGATCATATTTTCTTTCCAGCATCATATTTCTCCAGTATTGTAATGCTAAGTATTTCAGGATTTGGAAGTTCTTCGTGTGACTCAATCGCACATCTGCAGGCTAGTAAAATAGGCTGTTAAAGTAAAGTTTTGACAAAGAGATCATGGTATTTCAACTTTGTGAAAAGTTCATCAGCTGTGTCAAAAAACTTCCATTGATGATCTTGCACAACACTACCTCTATCTTTTTATTTTTCTAGCTTAATTTGTTTTACGAGTTGTTTTTCAATCTGGTCCTAGGCTGATAAATGTTTTGAGCTTGAGCCACGAGTATCTTGAAGTATTTTTTTCATATTTTGCCTGCTTTACTTCACTAGAGGAAATCGTCAGAATTATATTGGCTTGCACTTTTAGATCATCAATGTCTCATTCCTCTGCTGCTTATTGAGACGTTGGGTTTTGGAATGATGTTGGTTCCGATGTAAGAACCGCTCAGGACGCGGGTGGTGATACCACGGAGCACTCCCGCCGAGATGCCCATCTCGTGTAATTTCGTGGCACTTTTCCCGCACCATATCCCGCGCCATGACAAGGTCGTGGCCATGACTCATGTTATTGGTCGCCACTGTTATATATTATATGTGCCATCATTGACTCCATTGGCAGATCGGAATGAGAAGAAACAAAAACAACATTCCGCAGAGGAAGGCATCGCTGCACTCTGCCACACCACTGAGTAACCCTTGCAGCGGATAAAAAAACCCAAAATGAAATATCACATATAAGACTAAGTAGTTAATAAATATACTTATAACTAAATTAATATTACTATATATAATAGAAGAAGTGTAATAAAACTGTTACTAGATAATATAAACACATCACCGATCGGATATCAGAGTTCTATAGGTACAAATAGGAGGACAGTCCTCCTAGTCCAGGTGCCTAGGCTGAAAATAGGTAGTCATTTCGGAAGAAGGTTTGAGATTAGATTTTGAAAATTAATCAGTTCCGAGTGAAAAAATCGTCAACTGCCACCAAGATATTGGTGGAATACAAAATGGCGGCCTCATAAATATGGCATAAAGTGCCTATTTTAAAGCTTTTCTCTGATAATTCCTATACCGTACATCCCACAGAAATTTTTATACGTAACGAATACGTAGATAGAAGAAAACCAAAGCGATTCTACCCAAAAGTTATGAATTGACTACCGAAATAAGGGGATTAAGGACAATAAAAAATCGGGCTAATTTTAGAAGGGTGTCATCGAATTTTCGTATATTGCAATGGCTCCAAAAATGTTATAATCAAAATTTTCTAACATTGAAATTCGTTATGTGACATTTTGAAAAGATTCCTGGACTTTAATTCTATTTCATATGTATATATATGTATGTATCATTGCAGACGACAACACTTCTTAGGATTGAAATATGAATTCCGTTATTGCTCCTAAAAATCAAGCTTTCCAAGCAAAAGGATGAGTTCGTTGGTAAGACTTTTTGAGCACATTAAATAACTAGTTGAAATATAACTAATATTTCAAAAAATGTGCCAAAAGAACTAAAAATGGCTATAAACTGCTTAAAATCGTTAAAATTGTATTTTTTCGCAGGATATTGCTCAACAAGTTTTTTTTTTTTTTTTTTTTTTTTTCAACTATAAAATAGAACATTCAAAAGTTGTGCAAAATAATGCTGACAAGTGTACTTAAATTTCATTAAAATTTGTTAAAAATCGATAAAAACTGCAAAAAAGCTAAAAATCCCAAACCACATTTTGAATAGTAGATTATTATTTAGAATACGTTTTTTGCCAGAACAATATTATTTAACAATTGAATTGCGCTCAAAAAGCTCACATTTCAAAACATTTTAACATTATAGAATACGATAATTTACGGAAATTCGCTCATACGATTATGCTGCATGACTGACAGTTATTTCCTCCCCTCGTCTAGACTTTCGTCCTCCAAAATCACCCAGCACCCTGAATATCGGTATGATTTAGGTCTGCCAAACCTCATTCGCTTCAAGGTTAAACACTCTCCAAAGTTCATATCAAGCAAGTTTTTGCTCAGACCCTTTCCCACTAAAGTACAAAGTAAAACTCCGTATTTGCGAACAAAGTTTAAAATGACATAAAATTTATGATTTCTGCTGTAAATCAATGGGGAAAGGTCTCAGCTAAAATATAATCCATATAAACTTTGGAATGTATTCAACCCCGAGTAGAACGGGCTTTAGCATACTGAAATCAGACTAATATTAACGCCACTGGGAGATTTTGAAAGGCAAAAGTCGGGAGGGGAGAAGATTGACCCAAAATTAGCCCAATGTTCAATTGTTTGTAGTTCACCTATTTCATGAGGTAATTCAGAGTTTAGGAATTGAATCGTTTCTTTTTTTAGCTTTACAACTTCGTTTCGTATAAAGATTTCTATAGGATGTACGGTTTAGGAATTATTTGAGAATAACTTTAAAATGGGAGGATTAATGGCTATTTATGATGCCACCATTTTGTATTCAACCAATTTCAAAATGGCGGACGACGATTTTCTCACTCAGAACGTAATAAATTTTCAAAATTTAATCTCAAACTTCCTCCCGAAATTATCAAATACCCAGACAACATCTCCAGCTTCTGCGCAAAGCAGATTAGTAAGACCTGTTATTTATATTCCCAAGAATATTATGATTTATCATATTTCACTTACTGTCAAGTTTCCAGTTAAATTTTCAATTTTGTATTTTAATTTTTGCCGTATGTAGACCTTGTCGTCCTCGTCCAACTGTAAAAGTCAATGCATAGTTAAATATAGAATACTGCATATTTATCCTAATAGTTTAACCTGTCGATTCCATATTGTGAGTTACATATGTATAACATTCCCAAATTTAAATTACACGCTTTCCATGTAATGTTAAGGCTTTTCCTCATTGAAATTAATATTTTCCAGAAATAGTTGAATAGTACTATCACTATATAAACCATTATTATTATAACGCCAACATGAGTGTGAATTTCAGCTGACGTGACGCAATGAATGTTATAGGGGACCGTCTACAAGCTATCCTGTTCAATCCCTGAAAATTTCATCAAAAACGTTTAATAAGACTCAAAGTTTTGCCTGTGTCAATCGATATTAGTTTCGCGCAAGCGCAATGCTTATTAATCTACCAATCGCGATGTGATTAATATGACATTTGGTTAGAACATAATTGAGGAGCTGAAATGGAAAAGCAGTTAAGTCCAAAAATCGAAAGAACATTTTTTTTCGTCGAAGTGCAAGTAAGCAGTCACGCCAACGGCCTTAGGTCCTCCCGTCCTTGCTAGATCGCACCCTGAATAAATGTGTGACCTTTGCATGGAGAAGAGATTATGTCCAAAAAAATCTGATAGGTAAGAGTTCAGAGGGAGTTCCTATGAAATTTGATTTTTGGACTTAACTGCTTTTCCATGTCAGCTTCTCAATTATTCCCAGTTACCTACCAGTTTGAACGAAATCGGACCAACAGATGGTGGAAAAAACTGAGAAAAACATTATACCAACCCACAATAAGACTAATTATCAAAAATGAGGTTTTTTGTAAATGTCGAAAATCTTGCATACAATTCTGCAAGGCATTGAGACATTTTATGTCTTCACTTCCCAGTCTCATAGTGGTAGCAATTATGTTTACAAAATTAACTGAGAAGTATCACCACTGCGCAGTGGTTAACATAATAAGGTTTGGCAAATCGAGAGCTAACCAACCACACGCAAACGATTTTTGTGCGATGATAAATGCCCAAGATGAGTAATAACGATTTGGTTGTAAGCGATAATCATCAGAAAATCAAAGGTAACACTTTTCCGTAACGTAATGTAACACTTTTCGATTCTATGTGCCAAAGTACAGACATGAAATGTCAAAAACTCTTGACACACACATTTCGCGGCTGAACACGCTAACCAACATGGATTCTCGTGCAAGAATGAACATTACTATGTTGGATTCTATTTTGAACAAATAATTTTTACGAATAATGTTCAAAACAATAATTTTAATTACAATTGTGACAGTTTCAATGATTTCAATAAACTCTTGTAATAAAGCAATTATCTCTAACCACGGCTTTGTTTTGGCGTTTTCTCGAAGTGATTTCTAACGTGGAAACTAATAACATAAAACAAGCGGCATTTTTCACTACATCCATTAATATCATTAAAAAATATAAAATGGCGACTGAAATACCTAGATTAAGTACAAGAGAAATGCGATATAAATTGAGGCTTTCCAACGAATGGTGAACGACTTCTGTCCTTAGAAAACTTAAGAATGAAGAACTTGTTGAAAACTTCATTTCCCTAGAAACGGCTTGGTTGTACGTCAAAATCATTAGAAATCAATTGTTACGCTTTTTGTAACGCAACGCTTTTCGAGTTCATGTGCCAAAGTAAAGACATAAAATGTTAAAATATACGTTCAGAGAAATTCACGTTTGCGCATGCGCACAGACTAGGTACTGTTGATTCAACGGCATTGAAAATATAAGGGGACATCTAAGAGCTAACCCATACAATATCAAAAAATTTCATTGGATTTGGACTGAAACTTGGTATAGTTTTGGGCTTGACAAGGATTTACCACAGACATCAGGCAAACACGGAACGAAAATTGATCAGCAAACTCTGAAAAGCAGAAACCCAAAATGTAACTTGTGCCAAGAATAGCTACGTTTCCAAGTTTCTACCTGCACAAATTATTATTGAAGAGTAAATCATCAAGTCATGCTATGCGTGCATTTTACCATTAGATACACCTTATAGTAAGGAACTAGCAGCATATTCACTGATGCTACCAAACTATGGAAATCATCACAAAAATCTGACGTTTTCCTTGGAAAAACACTAATTTCTTGCCTGGCAGTAGCTGGCCAAAATCACTTAGGGTGAGATGGGTTTTGCTTTATGTATTTTTTTTTTCAGTTGACCAAGCAACAGAAAAAAAGATAATTATGGGGAAAAAATGAATAAAAATGAATTATGGATAATGTTAGTGACAAGAAATGGTATTGCTTCAATTAGCAATAAATTGTTCCTTATCTGTTTAGAAAAATTATAAACTGATTAGGTACTGAAGAATAACTTTAAATTGAGAAAAAATGCTTGTATTCAATTGAAAAAATCATTAAAATAATGGGCCTATTTCATATAATAAATTCAAAATATATTATTTCCTGAATTTCAATTTAAATATATTCAGATAAATTAATAGTTAAATTGTCGGTAAATGAAAGAGTCTCTGTTGACGAAAAAATTATTCTGCTGCTTCCTGGGTTTGAACTGGTGGAAGAAGAGATGATTCAGCTTTGAAGCCTGACACTTTACCTCCTGAGCACCAAGGCCTGATTATTAGGAGGGCCTACTGCTTTTAATCAATAAGACTTTTCCTTTCCTTTTCCCAGTACTCAAAACACCTTTTAGGGGCTTCTTTTGATCAGAATAACCAGTACAAAACTGAAGAAGGAGTAAGGGAAAGTACTTACAGGAAAATCTGGAGACTGGGATCCCAAATACCTGATTCCAATGCTGTAGGCAACTGCACAAGGAACATCAGTTGGATGAAGACTGAAAAGGCTCCTCTTCTTGCACAAACCGCAATTCCACCGTGTTATACACGTATTTGTCCACTTAATTCCAAAGAAAATCAGCAAGGGGTTGTATTATATAAGAAATCCAGCAAAACTTAGGCTGAGAAGAATGGTGGGACACTACATGAGTGAGAGCAGACAAAGGAATGATGATGGTAACTTGGGAGGCCAAAGAATTGGGGATCAGTGATGAGTAGGATCTTGTAGGAACTGGAATCTGTTGTTGTCTGATGGGTTCCTTCTGGATCACTTTTACTATTAATTTGCACGACACATTCACAATCACCAAATCACTTGTTTACCGACAAGAATGTAAGTATACATTAGGTGAGAATCTTATTAGATGAGAATAAAAAGAAACATTTTCCTAGGTAAGTACCTCAGAGTTAAAAATACAAGAATAGAAGATACAAATAATGTTTATGATAAATTTTAGATTAAGTTGTAGAATAAGTCTTAGAATAGAATTTAATTATAAGTTTTAGTTTGTAAGTGATTATTCTGTGCATTTTCAACAGATAATTATGGTGTATTTTGGAGATTTCTTCCACGAATGATGAACGAAAGATAATATGAAAGTGTCAGATTGCTGTGAATATTTAGATTTCTTTAACAAAGGCCTGGGAAGCCAGAAATCGCGTTCGCAAAAACAATGCCCACCTCCCCAGGAAATACCCAAAATAAATAATGGGTACACCACTGTTAATTATTTGCAGCTTTTTTCATATTAAATTTTGTTCTTAAGGGTTGTAGCAACTATATTGTAACTGGGGTTCTGCCCGTAAAATCTTAGCTTACTTGGCGAAATGTTTTAGTCCATCCTCTACAACATATACCAACTGCTAAAATTGCCAACGCTACCAAATAATATGATCGAGAAGAACTATCCATCTTGGCGGCCGATGTCAAAATAAAATGGGCAAATAAACGCTATAATAAATTCTAAAATAAAACGCCATAGAGTACATATCATTCATTGACGTCAAAGCACTCATAAAAAGGCTCGTCAAATATTGGCGATGAATGAGCCGCATATCGTAAATATTTCATTAATATTGTCCAAATGGATTAGGTGGTTTTTTTTCATTCTAGCAATAATCCGATAACGCCGTTTTAACGTTTTGGATTGACACATGTATGAATCGTATTTGACTAATCAGAATTGGAGTTTGACAACTTTATATATTATAATGGAATGAAAGGATGACGCAAAGCTCACTTCTTCATCATTATGCCAACAATAAATTTGTGAGGGAGAGTGTGATCTCACATTAAACCTTAATAGTGGCTGAGTGGGGTAATATAACACTTGTCATAACATCGAAAGAAATTCGAGACACTTCACAGTGAGGCGATTGCACTGAACCCGGGGACATTTAAGCTTCGTTCTCAGTGTGCGTTCTGTGAGTTCGGGAGGGTTCTGGGCATGCGCAGTCAAGTTTTGTCGTTAGCAGTGCCAGAACGCCTAGTTCCGGAAAGCCAACAACGCCGAGTTCCGCGTTCGTAGCGTTTCGCGAACCCAGTTCCGAACGGTTCTGACAGTCCCCGTTTTTTGACATTTTATGTCTTTACTATGGCACATAACTCAAAAAGTGTGACGTTACGGTGTGACGAAGAAAGCGTTATGAAAAATTTCTTATGGTTTTCACATACAACCGATTCGTTGCTACGGAACTTTAACTTCACCAGTTATCATCGTACAAAAATCGTTCACCACTAGTTGGATAGCTCTCGATTTACCTAACCATATTACGTTAACCACTGCGGAGTGCGTGGCCGACAAGCTGCGGTATGAGCGTGATTGTTTAAATAATTGTTTACACACAGGTGATCATTCTCAATAATTCTCATATAAATCATTCTCAATAAAGAGATGTACGAGTCTTGGAGATGAAGCTCGGACTGTGTTTATATTTAAGAAAATTTTTATGAAGTGCACTCGTGAGTGTGTATATAAGAAGCTGTGTATAAGGCACCACCAGTTACGACGAAACATTACATGGAGCGTCAACAATCATCCAATGGACCATTGATGAAACGGGAACTTCCCAAGTCGGGCAAGGAGCGGACGCGTGAATAAAGTACGAGGTACGTGGTGTGGGTGCGGAAGGGGGCGTAAAGACATAAAATGTCCCTCGTGGTTGCGTACTTGTACGAAAGCTGTACCCAACGTTTGTGTTTTGATACATTCTCTAAGCCACAATTCAGTTACATTTTTACACTGCTTTGAGATTTTTATTTCGGAACTGTCAGAATTCGAACGCAAGGACGTAGTTATCGCATGCGCATTTCACAATTTTTCAGATCTCGTCGAGTAAACAACTCCCTTCTTCTTCATCGAAATCATACATTAGTCTCTATACGTTGGTATAAGTTCCTATTCTATGATCAAAATGTCAACTAGCTCGTCAAGTTCGGAAAGCGATAGTTTCGACGATGGTGTTTAGTTTGAAAATGATGAGGACGAGATTGAAGTTATAGTTGGATCTCGTCTACATCCACGAAACTCAAACTTGTTCGAGTATACTCCTCAACCATCGTGGAATTTATTTTTTTTTTATTGCCGTGGGGTAATAGTTAAGTAATATTCACGGGCATAATAAGTAATATATTCACGGGAACTAAAAATATTCTGAAAAGGAGCACCAGAAAGTAACACGAGTTGAGTGAGGTTACAAACAACAACACAGGATATTCCACTTCCAAGTTCTGAAATCGTTCGCAGTGCAGAACGCGGTTCTACAAGTTCCGGAACGTCCCGGGATTTCCCGTCCCAGTTCTGATGAGTTCGAGAAATGTCATAACGTGCACTGAGAACGAAGCTCTCGATTGGGACTAGGAACATTATTAACAGCATCTTCATCAAAATGAGTTTTTAAGGTTTCCAGGGCATACAATCCGAATTTGCAGTTATTTCTCCGATAATGACCGTCTATCAGACCGTATGTATGTCTGCCTGCCTTTTGTTACATTAAAAGTGGGTTCATTCCAACGGAAATTGACAAAACAGCACATATAAGGCACATATTATAATCCTGCTCAAACAAGAACTACGGTCGGGCCGGACGTCGTCGGATCAGTGTATTTTCCTCTCATATATAACACTCATGCTAAAAGATTCGTAAGCCCGTTTCTTGAAGCGATTTGTAGCTTTAATCAAATAGACATGAATGTGCGAGTATACCTACATAACTTTAAAAATACCATATTTTTACATCAAACAGAAAATCGCACCAACGTTGAGAAATCCGAGAATAATTAACTTTTTTTCTTGTCTAAAATGGTGAAGAGTAATACTGAAAACCGCAATTTTCTTCACTAAAAAATAAATAAGCACCCAGCATCAATAAATATTGAATTTCTACAAAACTATCAATGTTTACGAGACGTTCGCGAACAATCAAGTTGAGTCACGAGACTCAAGACCCGGACCAACTAATCTAAATTTTTAAGGGATTGACTACTTGATGTTACGTATTTTTGAGATGCGAGCGTAGCGAGCATCCATATCACTAATTTAAGCAAAAAACTGATCTGCGTAGAATCTCAAGGCGACTGTAGCGCTGGGAATACCACGCAGTGGGTAGTCGAACTAAAGAGCATGTCAGAATCTAGAGTCTCGTGACTCGACTTATTGTTCGAGAACGTCACGTTTCATATTTTGCATGTTTTTCTCAGATTATATGTCCAGAATCTTCACAAATCGTATTTTTATTGAATTTCTTGCTTTCTCGAAAGCTCTGGAAGGTATATCAACTCCTAAATTATTAACCTGCATAGTTTTTAAGGGTCAGTTATTTATTTCTCACTTCCTGTGAGACAGTCACGTCGTATCAAACTTCTTCTACTATTGTCCACAACTAACTTACCCTATGCAATTTATTAGTTTCCAACGTTTTTTACATTTTACTGAGTTATCTGATTTTTTCCAGTTTTTAACAAGAAAACCCGTCTAAAACAATGTGAACAACGATTAAAATAACTTACAACCACGATATTTATGTTCAAAGAACATTTTTTCGTCATCCGACTCCAAGAAATAATTTCCGCCACCTTTGCCGTCCTTTACCCCCTATAATGTGCAGCATGTAAGTCATTAAGTTTAGTTTAACAACACCTGTAACCTGTGCAAAATTACATATTGTATACAGAGGTTCTGGACGTAAGGAACAAATTTACATACCTCATGATTTTTTTGAGGTTATAGTTGATGACAGTAGGTTATACTTGATGACCTAACTAAGTCAAAACAATATAAATTAATCGGTTCAATGTAGCTTTTTACAGTTTTAGTAATTTTTTTAACGAATTTTTTGGAATTGGAGCACTAAACTTTATTGTGCTCAAAAAGTGATGTTCAGTGAACTCATCTTTCTTTTGGAATTTTTGGGCATAGATACTGTGTTTTTAAGAAAAGATATTCTCTATATCATGACACATATTTGTATAAATGTATACAAATACCTAATCATGAAAATTCAATAGGAAAAATTCGGGAAAATTTCATTTCTGAAATTTGTTGATCTATTGACATTACTTCATTTTCTACAAAATATCGCTAACGAAGTACCTAGTTTTGAAATGAATGTAATAACAATTTCTTAGAGGAGAGTGTAGAATATTCATCCTCATTAATGAAAACGACCAAAAACATCCGGGTGAAAGTGCACTCAGAAAGTTTTTTTTGGACTAAATTCAGTTCAATTCAAGTTTGTAGTATCACTCGTAAAACATCGACTTCGATGGTGCTGACCTTGTATTGTATTGACATAATTATTCCAGGATCTCTCTCTCTCTCTCTCTCTCTCTCTCTCTCTCTCTCTCTCTCTCTCTCTCTCTCTCTCTCTCTCTCTCTCTCTCTCTCTCTCTCTCTCTCTCTCTCTCTCTGTCTCTCTCTCAAACCCCCCCTCTCTATCTCCATATCTCTCTTTCTAGCTCCAAATGAGCAGCGTGTAAGTCATTGAGTTTAGTTTCACAACACCTGTAACCTGTGCAAAATTACATATTGTACAATAATGCAAAGGCGCTGGACGTAAGGAACGGATTTTTAACGCCGGTAAAGAACCTAGTGGGAGCAATCAGGACAATTCTGTTGTGAACCGAATCCCCAGCACGCGCCGTGAGTTGCAACACGACTGATTGATAGGTCACGTCCCGTCAACAGCAAACTAACGACCTTACGTACCGCCATCTATACGAATTTAGTTTGAACAAGGAAAACCCCGCAGTCATCGAAGTTGAGCGGGGAGGACCCAATTCAGTCCCATAACAGAATGGGGATCCCGACTTGACCAAAACGAGATGGCGAGTTCGTGAACAGGAGAATTCTAGAGGATTTCGTCAACTTGGTCGTGAGTGCCGGGTTAATTCGATTTGTTTGTGGGGCTCGTCGGAGTCACCCTAGGGGGGAAAACCTTGTTAAAGGGTTAAGCGGTGTACCTTCTCGATTTCGTAACAACGGTTAGAGTGTCTCGACTGAAGCTGCCCTCGAAATCCTGAAATACATTCAAATCTCTTTTTAAGCACTTCAAAGACATTTGAACTTATCTAGAGTTTCTAACCTTGTGACAATCTTCCGATTGTCGTGATCAAAATTCTTGGATTTCTATAATATATTTCAATCTTTGGTATAATTGTGGGATTCAGGTGAAATAATTAGAACAGAATTCAATAACTTGGATAATTTATTACGCTTTCTCTATATCGCTCCAAAAGAAAGGTAGTAAGGAGGGTTTTCTATCTAGCCTGTCGGTTGCTTAATTTCTTATATTCACTTTCTTTAAAGATGAAAGAAATACCGCAGGAGAGAGAGAGAGAGAGAGAGAGAGAGAGAGAGAGAGAGAGAGAGCGCGAGAGAGAGAGAGAGAGAGAGAGAGAGAGAGAGTGATATGCGGGGTAGCAATGGATTAGGTATTAGTATAAACGATAGGAGTTTATATAATATTATTGCTATTAACGCAAGGTGTAAGAGAAAGGGACTCACCGTTTTGAAGGTTCAACAACGATTGGATTCTCCTGTCGTGATCGCTGGTGGATACCAGTGATCACAACGTTCCACTGAACGAATCATCGTAACATAGCTGTTACATCGTTAATCTTCATTGTTTATATCAATACCGATATTTTGTTTCAGGAAGTTAATTGACGATTTCATTTACCGTTGCTGCCTTGCGATTGTTCCCAAAATGGCAGCCACAAGCGGGATAGATTTGAACTATTTGAGGGTCTTTGAAGAAAAAATTGATCATTAATCACATCGATTTACATTATTAATCCAAAGTAAAGTCGTTTGTGTCTGTTACGCCTGTGTTCAAGACAGAAAAATACATAACCAAGAGGAAGAAGGTTGATAACAAAAGTTTGTCGATTACTTGCTTTTCGTATGAATCGTTTTGTAGATACAAGCTACCTCTGTGTCTACCTCTTGTCATTTTTCTGTGCAATGGTGAAATTAGATCAATTTAAATACATACATACCACGAAATTCAGAAATTTCCGTGAATGCTAAGTAGGAAATGCCCGATATATATCGTATATGGTGTGTTTGAAGGTGATGAAGTTATTTGTTATTAAGATGTACTTAGCAATGTGAGCATCCGGATCACTGATTTACACACTTAAAGGGGACGCATTTACGTTTGGAAATTAGTCAACAACAGATTGGGAACGAAAAATAAATACCTAATTTTAATTTGATAAAAGGAGTGAAAAGAGAAGACGAGTTTCAATGGGTAGTGTGGTGTGATCCATCTAATATCATTACCTATCGTGTTTTCGTGTTGTCATAAATATACTCCCATCATAAGTGTTAACTAATTTCAATATCGTTCTTTAAAGTTGTTCCATAATTTCATTCTGTCATCAATTAAGATGAATAGAGCCCACGTTTCGTTCTAAAGGTTTACA
This sequence comes from Adelphocoris suturalis, assembly GCA_030762985.1. Classification (NCBI taxonomy): domain Eukaryota; kingdom Metazoa; phylum Arthropoda; class Insecta; order Hemiptera; family Miridae; genus Adelphocoris; species Adelphocoris suturalis. Next base: position 37,960,616 of record CM061049.1, read on the forward strand.
ACAATTTATTCATCTTAATTCGCTCGCTATGTATCGATTTGAAACCTGAGCAGTTCAATGTTGATCCAAATTCTCTCACCGTCTCTCTAGAACGAAAGTATTGGTTGAAGACATTTGAAGACTTTGCAGGTTCTTTTGATGGTATCAACGATGCTGGTAAGCTAAAATTACTTATTAAGCAAATATTTCCGACGATGTATCAACTTATTGCGGACAAAACTACATTCGCTGATGCTTTTGGAACATTGAAAACGATCTATGTTAAGCCAACTGATGAAATATTCGCTAGAAACCAGCTCGTCTCTCGCGAACAAAATTTAAAAATGCAATTGAAAAGTAGTGAGTTGGTAGTCGATACAGTTATCATGAGAGAACTTTGGCGGAAATTTCACCAGTATCAGGTATGCGCAATCAAGCTGGATCTTTGGCGGAAGAAAAGGGAAGTCGGTGAAGAACATGGTATATTTTCATGAATTTTAATTATGATACCTCTCAACATTTTTCAGCATTAATAGATTCACTTCTATGACACTTGAAATTACCCCTTCAGAATGTTGAAATAGGACCGTCACGGTCGAGTTTCTGTAACGACATTCACTTTGTTTGACTAGCTACTATTCTCCGTTCATTTTGTTTGAACTTCATTGGTTGTAACTTCCAGCACCTTCCTTTTTCTTGACCAATGAGATTCAAGCTCCTTTTTACTGATGACTCTATAAGCTGATCAGTTATTGTTTGTCAAAGAAAATGAACTTATCGTCGAAATTGATCTGTCAATGTAGACAACGTTCTTCATTAACTTTAACTTGCTTTATTGAAATGGATTTCCAAAATTTTGTCGCGAGTGTTTTGGTTTGGATTTTTGGATACTAAAATGGGGTTTGCTCCTGTTCAGTTTCTATCAGCGGCATTGAAACACTAGCAGCACATTGAGCAGGAATGAAGACGTGGATGCTGGATGTTTTCCTACTACATATCGCTAACTGAGATCTTCACGGATTTCCAAGAGGCGACGGGAATTGGACCCGATCATCGACCGTTTAGCTGGTCGCCTCTTCGGCCTTGGCCCCATATCTCACAATCTCCACTAACGAGAACGTATAGTACGCGCCGAGGGCGCCTTATTCGTGTCCGGCAAACCCCAATTATGGAGATTCATCATCCGCGACCTCCAAGTGACTTATGAGCCCTTGATCATATTGAGACGCTCATCGTGTAAGGAAGGAACTGGAAATCATCCTTACCGCCATTTCACTATTAACCCTGACACACGGACATGGTCGCAGAGACACTGAATGAGAATGGTCAGACGCTGAAAAGGAATATAGGTAGGTACCTATCTTGAGAAGAAGACCTTTCAGCACCTCCACGATTTCCATCAACTACCTGCTCCATAAATCTTTCGTTGATGATATATTCACATGTGCTCATAATTACATCAATTGATTCCTTACTAGACCAAGTCTTCCTTCACAAGTAACAGAATTGATGTTCTGTTCATGTCAATGTATCTACAATTCAATAGGTACATTGTTTTATCCCGTTTATCACCAAGGGCGATCTCCTGTCTGGAAAACCTTGAAGAATGGTATCGTTCCGTTATCTTATTTGCTTTAGTCTAAGTAATCGTTCAAATATAATGCTGAAGGTGTCGTAATTGATTTTCTATAATAACGGATAGTTCCAAAACCGGTATCTCAGCAGAATATTGTGCCCCTACAAAACCATGGATTCCAATTTGCTAGAAATGTCCATATTTTAGAGTAGTATGCAAAGACTTTGCGTTCCACTTGACCGATTCGACACACACACACACTCACATGTACATACATATGAAAAGCGCTATGAAATTGTTTCAGAATGCCGCAAAATGGATTTCTTCGGGAGAATTTTTCAAAAATTTTAATTTTGAAATATTCGGAGCCATTGCAATAGCTTCACTTTGTACAAAATTCTAAAAAAAACCATACAGATATTACGTATTCTTATGACAGTGATGTTTTCAGTAAAATTTGCTTGTTTTTACGCAAACTCTGTGGGCATTTCCTGATTCCGCCTACCTGGTAGCTTTAGGACCAGCTGGTAGGTGGCATTGGAATATTCTGTACTGGACTGCCCAAAATCTGAAAAAATAACTGTTTGGGAAAATGCAGTTTTCGATTTAATTTTTGTTTTCATAATTTTTTTACGAATTTATTTAGCTCATAAAATATTGGTTCGGCGTTAGGTAGATAGGAAATTTGAATGACAAACGAAAACAAACCAAAAAACAAACGAAAAAATTAAAATTCTGAAGAATTTTAAAAATTTGTTTTATTAGCTTCTTTTTTTTTTACAAAGTTAGCTTTTTAAAAAAAAAGTCCTTATTTTTTAGTTTACAGTGATTTTAAGGAGAGTTATGGCTATGTTAATGACATTAGATACAAAACACTAAAATAATCTTAAAATTAAATTACTCGAAAACTAAGCGTTCAAAATATATCTCCAAGACGAACTTTCGATAAGAAATGAGCTCTAAAATGGATCCCTGAAATTTTGTTCGCCTTGATCATAACTCCCTGTATTTAGTACGAGTGAGATAAAGATTTACCTATCATAATAACATGAAATATAGCAATTGTACATACATTTTATAATAACAGATTATTTATGAAAAACTGTTCATCGATCATAATTTGAGGCATCTTTAGTTATTAATTGAAAATTCACGTCTATAATTTGCTAATTTCTTGAAACAAGGGTAGCTAAAGTTACGACTCCGCTTTAACTAGAAATCAAGCCATAAAATGTGAAGGAGGTGTTCACGGGGTCGGGAAACATTTTACGCTCAACTACATGCAACAATTTATCACGATTAAAACTTTAAATTGTGTCAGGTAATATTTTGTTTTAAAAACTGCTTTTCCTCAAGCCCTTATTAAAGTTAGCCCTCGACGTTATATCTTAATATTAAAGTTGTTTAATAAGCTTCTGTCTGATGATGGACATCCGCGTTAACTGCCTTTCTAGTCTCCTCTTAAAGTTTACTACTGGTTTATATTGTTGTAGGAGAGATCTGATGAGTTACATTGAAAATTCGGTTGCCAGACGTAGTACAATAGCATTTGTACTGTATTTTAGTTTGAAATGCCTTACTATTTAACAGAAAAAACAAATAAAAAAAGGAAATAAAAAAAATAAAAAAATAAATAAAAACAAAAAGTTACAGCTGATCGTAGGACCGGATTTTCGTAAATTATCGTACTACACTATGTTACATTGTTTTGGAAATTAAGGACTTTGAAGGAAAAGAAATTGTTAACTACCAATTTTATGGCAAAATACTCGTTCTAATTAACCCTGGAATGTCCCGGCTAAATTTCCAACACTTAACTCCCCGGTGGGGTGTGTCAAACCCCAACTTTGAAAAATGTTGGAAAATTCAAAAATAAGTTACACTTGAATCAAATTTTATTTTTATTCCGTTATCAAGAGTGTAAAGAAACATGAAGTAGGTACCTAAGCTCATGAAGAAAAAAGTAACACTAAGGCAAACCTCACGCTCTGAAGAAAACATAATAGCAGAAAGGTACCCCATTGTAACAAAATTTCAATGTAAAATTAGCACATTTTCATTTAAAAACATAAATAAATAAATAAAATCTACAAAACAATTTTCTGAGATTAGTTTGATACCACTTACAAACCCAAGAACTAGAATGAAAAGGTAACATAAAATTGGCACCAAGCAATAGGATCAACATTCTCAACACTTTGAAGATCTATGATGTTCACAGAAGGAACTTCGGACTAGTTCCTCCGAAACTGTCACTTTTGACGCTTCTTCACCGGAGGCAACTTCTTGTAACTCGATATTATCTCCCGTGTTTGAATTTTCTCCGTTAAAATATACATCTTCTTTCTCCAACTGTTCCAAAATGGATCTAATGTCTTCAGGATCCGAAAACTTGCGTTTTTCAGCCATTTCTAACGATGAGCCAATAAGAAAACTGTGGGAACGCCCAAAAAAATAAAACTTGCTATAGAGAAAATCACTAGCGGTTAACTCCCCGGTGGGGTTTGCCAAACCCCAGGCACAAGAAAGTTCTACACTACACAGAATTCTTGAACGTACTAAACTGGAAAAAGACTGAAGCCTTTAGGGAAGAAGTGGGGGATGATATAGAAGGGGGCAAGAAGAGCCAGACGTGCGGGATTCAACATGATAAACTGACTTTAAATCGCGATTGGGGTTTGACAAACCCCACGGGGCATTCCAGGCATTCTGCGATTAAAAAAGAGATTTTGGATTTTAAAATTTTTTCGGTTTTTTTCGATTTTTTAACACATTTTAATGGCATTTAAGTACATTTTCAGCATAATTTTGCACATAAATTTGTTGAAGCTCTATTTTATAGTTAATGAACTTTAGTTGAGTAATATTCTGTTAAAAAATATAAAATTAACGATGTTTAGCCGTTGTTTGCTATTTCAGTGATTTTTTCAGCATTTTTAGTGAAATTATACCAATTTAACGTGCTCAAAAAATGCTGGCCAACGAACTCGTCCATTTGTTTGGAAAGCTTGATTTTTTGGCGCGAGAACGGTTCTGAGTGTTTAATGGGTTAGATTAAAGGATTTCTATAACTCAAAGGCTAGGTACAGTGTCTTAGCGTCCTCAAATCTTCTCTCATGCAATTAACAAAATATATTCAAGTTAATCTATCAAGTCATTTCAGAACCAGATAATTATTTTAAGTAACAACAATTAGATTAGGTACTACATTACCTACCAAAAACGCTGCAAATTATTTCACAAAGGTTTATTATTTTTTCAATTGAGTTTGATCGTAGTTTTAGTTGGCTTGCGTACGTCATAAGGCCCGTCCAGACTCCTCGGCGTGTCCTATTTCGAGTAATATTATATACGCATGTTTATATTTCTCGATATGAAATCCTATCTATTCAAATAGTTATTGCCTTGATAATATCAGTATCTAAGTACGTACGAAAAGTTGAGAGGATATGTTATTAAATATGCGTAGGAAAAGCATTGGTATTAACACACAAATATGACCTAGAAAAAAACATATATTCATGCCTCGAAGGAACGCTGTACCCACCTCATGGTGCCGCGATGTATTATATGGGTACAACACGTAAAAGTAATAAATATCCATTCTCCTTCACCCCTCTGCTACGCCCCTGGTCACTCCAGCCACCACAAGGTGCCGCGGCGCCTCCTCTCACTCCACCCCCCGCTCACACGCCTCACAACCCACCGTGACCCCCTGCCAAGCGTGACAGGCGTGCGTCTAACACGTCTAACACTCAAAGCCTCGAAAAAGACACTTTTTCGCCCGTTTTTGGCCCATAGCATCTATGCGAGTAAAGCAATGGTTAAACGTGAGAACCAACTAGACCCCAAATGGAGTCTATGTGCGAAAGAACGGGTTTTTTAAAAGTAAATTCTTAGGCCTTTTATGGCCCGGACGGCGAACGGCGGACGGCGGACGGACATTTCAAATTTGGATTCTACGCACCTTGAAACGTAAAGTGACAAAGTTTGAGGGGGGGTTATAAAAATTTTTTGCTACACGGTCACATAGGCTTATTATTGGAAATAATAAACCAAAATAAACTAAAACTTTAAATTTAAAAAAATGATGGAAAATGCATTGCTCGCTGCTTCCTGGACGCAATAGGTGGCTGTCGGAAGGGATTATGCTTCGGGAATAACTAAAAATCTCATTCAAATTAACCATGAGCGACTGCGTGGCGTCCTCAGGGTCAACCGCGACACCTTCTCAAATTCCCAGGACCTCGCCTGCGATCCTTTTCCTTGTTGAAGGTCTTCGAAATTCTCCATATCACCGCGAACGAATTAATCACGGTTGGATATTTCCGGGATTAGCCACCCGGGTCATTACAACGCGCCCACTCGGATGATGGCCCTCATCACTGCTGACGGATAACTCCTCGAAGGCGTTTCAATGCAATTCGCAGCGCCAATTACGTACCTGTGTCCTGGATCTGAGACGAGTGATGTATTGTGACTCACAAAACTGTTGTTTGCCTTTTGCTCAAACTGATCACTGAATCTTCTCTTCAATCTTCATTTTCGCCTAATCGCGCAATCAAAACCTCTCAATGTGATTTCTTTGTGTCTCCAATATTGTGAGAAGACCTTAATTTACCAGGACATGATGAGAGTAATGAAGGAGGTGAAGTTCTAACCATCACTGCATCCGTGACTTATCAATTTTATCAAAATGCACATTTCATTTCCTTCCAACGCCGCACGACTCGAAATGATGAGTGAAGGAGATTTGTTTTAGCGAATTTTTGAAGAAACTTAAGCTATTGCTCTCGCCTCAAAATTTGTAGAATGTGAAATTTTGAAAACATTTTATGCAGAAATCCGTTTCAGGCTATTCTGAATCATATTCTGAAGTTTAACGCATTTTTTTATGTATGTATGTATATATGTATGTATATATGTATGTATATATGTATGTATATAGCATTTCCGAATTGAGTTAAACTTTTTCCATTTAGGTTTAGTCCTTTTTCATTTTGGTTTAAACCTTTTCCATTTAGGTTTAGACCTTTTCCATTTAGATTTAAACCTTTTCCATTTAGATTTAGACCTTTTCCACTTAGATTTAAACTTTTTTTATTCGGATTTAAACCTTTTCCATTTGGATTTAAACCTTTTCTATTTGGATTTAAACTCAGGAAATTATCGTATTGTTAGAGGTAAAAGTACCCAAGTCACGAATTCAACACGTGGGAAAATCAAATGCAGAATATCCAACCTAAGAAAATAATTCATTATCATATTTACCAAACTAACTTTTGAAATTTTTTTGATTTTCGCACAATATGAATTTACCTTCTCAACCAAACGCCTTCGGCTCCTTATCCATTACCGAGATTTCCGATTCATAACAAGCTTTCAAAAATGCGTATTTTCTCTTACCGCTTCCTTTTTTTTTACTTCTAGCCTAATGAAATTTTAGTAGGTAGGCACTTACTTACTATGATGGGGCTAACTACTGACGTTTTGATGGAGTTTAAATCCAAATGGAAAAGGTTTATATCTAAATGGAAAAGGTTTAAATCTAAATGGAAAAGGTTTAAATCTAAATGAAAAAGGTCTAAATCCAAATGAAAAAGGTTTAAATCTAAATGGAAAAGGTCTAAACCTAAGTGGAAAAGGTTTAAACCTAAATCGAAAAGAACAAAACCTAAATGGAAAAAGTTTAACTCAATTCGGAAATGCTATATTATATGTCTGTGTCATTCCAGACGATAAATGTCCGTAGGATTGTGCTAGAAACTTCAAACAAATTTTAAAATATTAAGGACACAAAACAAAAGTTCAAGTTCGTTGGCCAGCATGATCGGATTACATCTTCGGGTTGAAATTTTCAAAAATGTAGTCAAAAATTTCAAAATAGCCTATTTTTTGCGATTTGTTGTGCGAAATAATTTGTTCAGCATACTAACATGTGGTATATTCGGAATCAGCGTAAAACTTCCTATAAGAATATGTATCGTGTTTTCAAAAATTTCAAAGTTGAAAAATCAGTCAAAAATCGAAATAATGCCGTTCGCTAGTTGTGAAAATCGGTAATATTTGCATGAAACATTGCCCAAATTCAAATTGAACTACGCTTATGGAAGTAAGAGTACCCCCTAATTATTTTTAATAATTTGATTCCATGTTTGTCTATCAAAATCATAAACTAAAATTTCTCTACACGATCAATAGCGACTGAAATGTCGAAGATTTCTTCAAAAATTCGCTCATGGAGTCATGCTGCATGACTGGAATTTTTTCTTATGTTGGATTCTTTTAGTATTTAGCCTCAGAGTCTACCTACAGGTACAGGAAATATTGTATTTACTTCAGGAAGAAGAATTTTTTTATTACCAGCATTTTTCGCCAAAGCCAAAATTTCTACTCACATTTCACGTTTTGTACCATTTTTATCACAGTTGTGTGTTGGTTGGTTTGTCTGTTTGTATTTGTGAGTATATCTGCCCTTGTGACCTCAAACCCTTGCAACAAGAGTAACTTTACAGTTTTTATTTGATTTCGAAAATATTGTCAGGGGTATGCTGGTTTGGCTGTTTATGGTCTGTCCGACTAACTAACCGTTACTTCGTTCAATCTTGTTAAATTTCGGACAGTAGTCGGGAAAAACTGATTTAATCAACACGCATCAATTTCATCACGATGATATCAATTAGTTGCTGCTGCGCCGCTGCGAATGTGAAATCCTTCTAACACTCATAACTCCTATTTTCACTCATTTTTGATTAAAGTTTATGGAAATTCGTGGAGGGGGGGTTAGTTGAATGCGCAAATGCTTCGTCTACAAAGCGTTATTTCTTCATTGCCCAATAGAGCGATTTTGCCTAAACTCCATGGAAAACCTCGATGGCATATTTTAAGATTATTTTGAAACATTTTACTGATATATTAATTTAAGTTACAGATACGAGGAAGCAATTGGCCACCCCCAACTTTTGATTATTTTCAGTAAAAAAAAAACCTTAGATACCGACCGAATAAAACATTTGCGGACAATGGTTAACGAAAGCAAGTCATACAAAACCATATTCACATATTGCAGAAGGTATAACAATCTACCGATTTATTTGGACAACGATCCTGTCCCAGAGACTGGCTGTCCACGATACTAGGGGTTCATCTCGATAAAAGGATGACCTACTCGGCACACATCGGCGATCTTGTTAACGCTTTAGGTCACGCATTCACCAACTTAAACCTTCACTGCGTTCCCACTCTCCTCTAGCTCTTAGCACCAAACGTCTACTATACCTGTTTCTCATTCAATCCAAATGGCAATATGCTTCCGGGCTATGGGGATCCGCTGGCGCTACCCAAATTAACAGGATTCAAGTCCAACAGAATAGAGTGCTAAAACTCATCACGTGCGCTCCATGGTATGTGAGGAATCCAGCTCTCTACAGAGAATTGGACATACCTCAGGTCAACGATGTTAATGACCAATCATACCACCGCCTCCACAACTCAATGTCACACAATCCGAATACAATAATCTCGAACTTTACTAGAGAACTTTCCACCTCCAATACCCCTTCGATGCCTGAAAAGGAAGCACCACTCTGACCTCCGTCCTGGCTAACTTTACGTAGGACCATTAATGAATAGCATCCTACTTCAAGTTCCAAGCATAAGTTGATCTATTATGTGTTATTACTGTATGTTCCCAACTGTGATGCGATAAATTATACTATAAAGCTAACTCAATTGTTTTAAACAAATAGATCAGTGCTCACGAAGTAAGTCACATGATAGCGCATTTTATTGTAAGGCGATCCGCGGGAAATATACGCTTCCTGCGTTGAATATTAGACAAAATGGCTTTGGAGCTCACTCAGCTGATCGATGACCTCTCAGTTGTTTTCAACATTCTCCCTTTAGCCTCCCTCTAAAATTTCAGCTTGCTCCGTCGGAAAGGAGACAAAATGGCTTTTGAGTTCACTCCGCTGATCAATGATCTCTCATGCGTCAGCAGCCTCTGATACATCTTAATCCTCGCCATGTTTCAGATAACATCCATACCTAGTTTCATCAAAATCAGACTTTGAGAAGTGGCATTTAAAACGATTTTAAGAGGACATACATACGTACATACATCAACGGACAAAGTGAACACAGTAGCTCTTTTTTCCTTAAAAAAAAAAAAAAAAAAATAAATAAAATAAATAAATAAAAATAAAAAAACGCCTGCCAAGTTGGGTGTGGCACATAGCTTCCTCTTTTACCCATCATGAATGTATAGATCTTTTTTTTTTTCGTGATTTATTTATTGCAACTGAAACATATAGTACATACACTTCATATAGCAATATTTCATTTCATGATAAGCTCACTAAAGGGGGAGGTTTACAGCAAAACCTGGCCCATACTTGTATCAAGAACAGTTAAAAACACTGGATTACACTTGCACTATTTGCACAGCATAATTAGGTCCAGAGGTTTATTTCTCTTGAGTCGCCGAAGTTCTCCTTCGTTGTTTACAACGTTGAGCATCTCCAGGTTTTCGTGTTTGTGGAGGCGATGTTTGTGCTTCTTTGCGTATTTGGCAATAATTTCAGTGAACGTTTCTACCCTCAAGTCTCGATGAATATCATCATTCCGCATGAACCAGGGGGCCCGAACTATACTTCTCCGTATTATATTTTGTCGGGATTAAATTGTTTTAATATTTGATTTTTTCGCACAACCCCAGAGCTGAATCCCATAGGTCCAGATAGGGCGCAGCATCTGTTTATATATGACTACTTTATTGTGTAGTGAGAGATGGGAGTTCCTTCCCATCATCCAGTACATCTTTCTGAACTTGATTTTTAGTTCCTGATTCTTTTTTTCAATGTGGTATTTCCAGTTAAGTTTGGAATCAAGGTGCATCCCTAGTATTTCACATTGGCGCATGCGAAGTGTAAGTATTAATGATACAATCGTGTTGAAATTTATGAGGTAATCAAGTCATCTTCTTCCAACTACCATCCAAATATAAGAGGAATTGAACGACTAGAGTGTGAAAAAATGGAGCATAATAGAATTTACGTTTGTGCATGCGCAGAATGAGTATTGGTTTGGCAGCAATGAAACTGATAGGGGACCATCTACAACCTAACTCGCGCATTCTCTGGCAATTCCACCGAAACCGGATGAAAACAGTGGGAATTGAGTTCGTTACAAGGATTTCACATAGGTGCATGTGAAATAGCTATTAATGATACAATCAACTTGAAATTGATATGGATTGATCAAATTCAAGAGCCTGAAAAATGGAGCATACTGGAATTTACGTTTGCGCATGCACAGAGTGGTGTTGGTTTGACAACGATGAAACTGACAGGAGACCGTCTACCCTCTAGCCCGCACATTCCCTGAAAATTTCATCCAGATCAGATGAAAACTGAAGAAACTGAGCTTTTTACAAGCATTTCATATTGGCGCATCCGCAATAGCGGTTAATGGTACAATCATGTTGAAATTGATGTAAGATGATTAAATTGTCATCCCTTAACTATCATACAAATTTTAGCTAGGTCGGATGACTAAGGCGTGAGAGAGTGATGCTTGGTAGAATTTACGTTTGCGCATGCGCAGAGTGATGTACTGAGTCAAGAACGATGAAACTGATAGTGGATCGTCTACCGTCTAACCCGCACATTTCCTGAAAATTTCATCCGAACCGAATTAAAACTGTGGAAAATAAGCATGTTACAAGGATTTGTGGACACACGACAGACACAAACAGATACACAAACAGACAGACACGGAACCAAAGTTGTTCAGAATGGTCTAAAACGTAAAATGCGAGTGGAAATTTTGGTTTCGGAGACAAAAATTTTTAAACTTTGTTATATCTCAACCTATTCATTCAATTCAGCTAGTTCAATTTTGTAACTTTACACACCGAATACAAAGCACCTCACAACTATACAGGTTGGTACGCTATCATAGGCATTTTTGAGTTCCGTCTTTTACAAGGAACAGGTAAGCGCTAACTCATCTGCCCGCTCAGTCACTTTCACTCAAATCCGAATTCCTCAACCGCGATGAAGAGTTTGTGACGCACCGTATTTTTACCAAGTATCAACTCCACGACGGAAATAACGCTGTGAGGATCCCCTCATATCTTGCGTAATGTTTGTTTACCGGTTCTTCATTCCAGAGAAATTTTTCCGTCCGCCATGAATAGGCTTTTTAGTGGTTGCGTTTCACTTTCTGGGACCCCCATTCAGTACTTTATATCTACGAATGGGTGGGTTTTTCTAGTCACTTTATAACGACCAAAATAAAGGACTAACAGAACTATGTGAATACGAGAGAAAGTTTTTATCTAGCTAAGCTCTACCTAATATTTAAACTTTTTGATAACGCATCTAAACCTCAACTCCGGTTTGAATTACAAAAATTTTGTTTTCAGCTCGTTGAAAATGTGTGTCATAATGATGTCTCAATTTCGGGTAAATATTTTGAGTCATGAAGGTTTGTAATCAACAAAGAATCAATTAATTTTACCCTCCACGAAAATTGTGTTGTCTAGCGTTGATTTAATATCGATAATTCTTTTTGGAAGGAAGATGTACACACAAAAACGCTACAATTCATTACACAAAGGTTGATTATTTCTGTATTATATAGCCCATCTACGAAGATCGCTGGTCTATACAAAATTCACGAGGGGAAATCAAAATGCATTTTCCCAACCACCCTCAGAATTTGAGCGTGAGAGAGTTAAGCTTGATGGGTTTTACGATTGCGGATGAGCAGAGGGGAGTAAGTTATTGATATGTGAGCTATTGGAAATTGTAGGAGAGGAAAATTTAATTTAAATTTAATCAAATCCCGTAAATTTAATCAAAATCTCATAAAAACTATAGAAATTATGATTGTTATTAGGATTTGCGGACACACGGGTAGACGGAAACTACAGCGGCACACGCATACGCAAGACTGTCACAGGGCATTTTGTTTTCAGAATTTATCCTTCAAGCTCTATTATGATGGTGTGGCGCTGCCACTAACAATATCAGTTGAGACAAATTTAGTGGAAAACGTTGTTTATTTCCACGAAAAAATAAAGAGTTAATATGTTAAATTGATTTCGACGATCAAGTTTTCATAAGTAACAAACGTCTAGATTCTAGATTAGATGTTTGGATAAAGTTCCAGACGGCCTTATTCGATTCTTTGGGATAAATTTGTGATTCAGATTAAAAAAAAAAAAAAAAAAAAAAAAAAAAAAAAAAAAAAATCTATCAATTTTCGATAGACATACAGAAAACGTGTTCACGACAAATCCCCGCTCAATAGAACTGTCCTGTTAGAAATAAATCATGAACACATTTTGTAAAAAAATTTATTTTCGCGTATTAACTTGGTAAAACAAAAAATGTTCTTCTTCTAACTATCTCTCTAGTTCAGGCGAACGACAAGAGAGTGAAAAGATGGGACAAGATGGAATTTACATTTGCACATGCGCAGAATGAAGTATTAATTTGGCAACAATGAAACTGAAAGGGGACTATCTACATTCTAACCCGCGCATTCTCTGACAATTTCATCGAAATTGGATGAAAACAGTGGAAATAAGGGTCGTTACAAGGATTTCAGTCTAAGTAAGACGTTTGACCTGATACCGCATGACAAATTGCTGCTAAAGCTGGCCCATTATGGTTTTGGACAAAGCACCCTGAAATTTTTCAATGATTTTTTGGTTGGATGGAGGCAATCAGTTTTCTTCAATGGGTCTTGGTCAGAGGCAGCCTTAATCCCTTGTGAAGTTAAGCAGGGTTCGGTCCTAGGGCCTTCTTTGTTCCAGCTATTCATAAATGATCTTGCTTACCAATTTCAGAATAGACGGGGAGAAATATTTTTGTTTGCGGATGATATGACGGTGTTGGAATCTGGTTCTGACGAGGTGAATCTTGCAGCTGGTTTGCAGTCTTCGGGTGTCTTGATCAGATCCTGGTGCTCTTCAAACTCGCTAAAATTGAATGTTGACAAGACGCAAGAAATAAAATTTTGTTTGAATGGCAGCCTGGAGAATCCTGTAACCTTTCTTGGTTTTCAGAATCGATAATCGACTCTCCTGGGCTCATCATCTGGATCATCTTTCATCGCGTTTGGCTCCTTGCAATTTCGCCCTCCGCCGCCTTTCTGGTTCAGTGTCGTTGCCGGTTCTGCGTGCTGTGTTCTACGCACTATTCATGAGCCGAGTGTCTTATAGTGTGATCTTGTGGGGCAGTTCTGGTGGTGTTCTCTCTATTTTCAGACTGCAGAAGGCAGCTGTTAGAATTATCTTTGGTCTTGTTTACCGAGAAAGTTGTAGAGGTTACTTTAATAAATTGAATTGTTCAACTATTCCCTCACTATATGTATTGGAGTGCTTAAAGTTTTTGTAAAGAGTAAGATGATCTTAATCAATAGTAACCAGCATCATCATTACTATAGTACGCGTTCATCTAACCTATTATGCCCCCGTTTTGTACGTCTCTCTGCGTCTTTACGTAACGATCCCCTGCAAAACGGAATCCGTTTCTTTAACAGACTACCAATTTCATTAAAAGAATTGCCGGACAAGGCTTTCTTGAGAAAATTAAAATGAATCCTGGTTGAAGCCGAACTTTATGATGTATCTGAGTTTTTTTAATTAAATTTTATTGACTAGCATGCCGAGGAATATTTATACCAGTACTCGATGATGCTTAATTTTAGTTTAGTTTAGTTTATTGCTGGATGGGTACCTCCATTGGGTGATTGCATTGCAGAAGAAAATGTATTACTGTTGCTTTTGTATGTTTTTTATGCCAGTTTTGTTATTATATTGACTTGTTGACAGTTTCTGTTAGTAAAATAATTACCTATATATTTTTTATCTTCTGTGTAGTATTATCTTGTTAATGACGTACCTACTTATGTATTTTTGACTATTGTTATTCCCATTTTGGGCCCTACAATAAAAAGTATTTGATTGGATTTGAGATAGGCGGATGCACAGGAGGCCAGTCATTCTGGCTCAAAAAAGGGGAAGTAGGGGTAAGTTTTGATCCAGTCGTAATTTTTGCACCCTTCATGTTTTTTGGGTCGCTGAACACGAATATGAGGTTTGCTGACAGAAATTTTTCCCGGAACATTTGTTTTTTTTGCAATTTTACTCAAGATTTTGGCATTTTTTCCGGTTTTTTGCCCATATCTTGGAAAGCATGCGTTTTTTCGCAAATGTCATTATGTTCAAAATTAAAGTAGACAAAATTGAATACATGTTTTACCTCGGACGATTTTTCCTACAACTAACTGTTTGGCCGCTAGAGCGCGCCGCAAAACGGGCAAAAAGGATGATCTAGCCCCCGCCCGGTATGTCCCATGATACCAGCGCTTCCTAGCGCTTTCTTCTTTTCGGGTATACTCCTTCTGTCTCTACTATTTATCCCCATCGTGACATCTTTTACCAGTCAATCCCTTAGTAAAAATGACGATTAGTGGACATTTAGGTCAGAATAAAGTGTATAGTTTGGTGTTTTGGATGCTCACAAGCTCGCATCTCAAAAATATAAAACATCATGTAGTCAATCCCTTAGTGAAAATTCAGATTAGTTGGACATGAAGGTCAGAATGGCGTTTTAGAAGCATATTTCGGGAGTTGTACGAGCAAAAAATTATATGACCAGTCAACATGATTTGAACCCACGACTTTCATCTCACAAGACCATTATCATAACCTTTGAGCTACGACTCAACTACCTTTTCTCGAGACAATCACAGTAGGTACTTCACCATTCAGTAGGAGATGAGGAGCGGGAGGTAGAAGTTTCTCATTATAACCGCTAGGAAGCGCTGGTATCATGGGACATGCCGGGCTGGGGCTTGATCCTCCTCCCAACTTCAAAAGCGCGGAAAGGTCGAGAAGATCAATGAAGACAACATCTGCTGACATTCTATTTGATGAGAAGATGATACCAACCATACAAAAAGACAAATTCCTGGCCAACCCAAATAATAAAAAACGGTTGATTGCCATGATAATTGACAAGCTGGCCTCACGCAGCAAAGCATGGAGACAGGCATTTGAAGACGCAGACACCCTTATTGTTAATGAGGCCCTGTCTTTAGCTGAGAGTACTGAAACTGTGGTCATTGTTGGAGAAGATGTAGACCTATTAGTCATTCTAATAGGTCTTTGCAAAGTGAACAACGTCTTTTTCATAAAACCTGGAAAAGGAAACAATCCTCCAACAACTTACTCTCCTGTGCACAGTATTGACAACGACATGGTCAAAGAGCATATCATGTTTCTCCACGAAATAAGTGGGTGTGATACCACATCAGCTCCGTACAACCAGGGGAAATTGAAGTTCATCAAAACAATGACAAGGCAACCCAGCCTGGCTGATGTGGTCAGAATCTTCAAAAACCCTCAGGCAACTCAGAAAGACATTTCAGTGGCAGGGGAGCGCTTTCTTGTGCATGTATATGGTTACACGGGGAGAACTAAACCATCTCTGAACCAGCTGAGGTTAACCCACTACAAGAGAGCAGCTTTCAGGGCCTCATCACACATAGCTGCTCTGCTCTCCCCATAGCTACTCAGCACAGTTTCCAGGTGTACCACCAGGTCCAGCAATGGATGGGGGTTGAGAAACAACCTGAAGAGTGGGGTTGGAGGAGAACCAACAATGGTCTAGAACCCATCACGTCCCTCCAAGCCCCTCCTCCCCCCGAACTGCTGCGTATGGTGACGTGCAGATGCACAAAGACGTGTGAAAGATCTTGTGGCTGCAAAAAAAGCAGGCCTCAGTTGCACAAATCTATGCATAAACTGCGAGGGGTCATGCACCAACATCCGAATCGAGGATTATGAGGAGGAATTAACTGCAGACTTCCTTCAAGAAGAACTTGGGGTCGATTTTACTGAAGCAGCAACCACAGATGGTCAAACCCAGGATGCTGCCATGGTTGAACGTAGGTAACACTTCCATTTCCGACATTGATGGAGCAATGATGAACATGTCACTAACCCACTAATGAATTGCTCCTTTTCCCATTTTTACAGATTCACTTCCACCCATCAAAAAGAGGCGAAAATTAAGGAAATGTGAAGAAGCGCAGGGGACAAGCACTTCTGCTACACACAAGGGTAAGAAGACTAAATTAATGCAAGTTACTACTTTCCACATCCATCCATTGAATAATAAACCTCCAATAATACAATTCGATCTGCTTTATCTGTTCCAGATGAATAATTGAAGAGCACTCCATCACTTTTTCTTTAAAAATATTGTTACTTACATCATTATGTATTACTTTTTTATTTTCTGCGTCATTTTATCAAGTTAGTGAGTTAAGTTTTATAATAATACAATTTTTCATGTTTATAACTGTTTTTTAATTAATTTTGCACCATTCCACTGTGTGTATACGTTAATGTCTTCTCTATTTTCTGTTTACTGCGCTATTACTTGGAGAACGTCCTCCCCTACATTTTCGGAGACGGGACCTTCGAGTTCCGTGGACCCGCGGCAGGGGAGGCATGTATATATATATATATATCTACAGAGTATATCATGCTTGGTTCAGTGTACTTGGATAATTTCGACATCACTGGCCACCACTAGTATCGAAACACGGGTCGTTTCCGCGGAAATCGTGGTTTTTCCATTATCTGGCAATTTCTTCCGTTTTTCAGCGCGCTCTAGCGGCCAAACAGTTAGTCATAGGTAAAATCGTCCGCAGTGAAACATCTCGGTAATTTTGCCTACTTGAATTTTGAACATAGTGACTTTTGCGAAAAAACGAACACTTTCCAAGATATGGGAAAAATACCGAAAAAAATGCCAAAATCTTGACTAAAATTGCAAAAAAAAACAAATGTTCCAGGCAAAATTTTTGTCAGCAAACCTCATATTCGTGTTCGGCGACCCAAAAAACATAAAGGGTGAAAAAATTACGACTGGATCAAAACTTACCCCTATTTATGCCAGAATGACTGGACTATTAATAATACAATCATTTTGAAATTGATATGGGATGATCAAATCGTCATTCCCCAACTAACATCAAAATTGGAGCGACTGGAGCGTAAACAAATAAAGCATAATGGAATTTACGTTTGCGCATGCGCATATCGGAGTATTGATTTCGCAACAATGAAACGGATCGGATGAAAACTGTGGAAAATAAGCATGTTACATAGATTTCATATTGGCGCATGCGCAGTAATTATTAATGATACGATCATGTTGAAATGGATATAAGATGATCGAATTGTCATTTCCCCTACTATTTATTTATTTTATTTATTTATTAACGGGCAAGCCCAATTCACAACAGCATAACAAAAGTTGCAATTCAGTGTACACAAGAATTTTAAAATTTGAGAAAAACGTCATGAAAAAGAACAATTTTACCAGAAACAGCAATAATTAATAATAATATAATTATGACATAATAATATAATATAACAGTAATAACATAACAGCCTCTTATGAAGTCAGTAGAGCAATTTGGATATAATAGTCAAAACAAAGCGGGAGAAGTGAGCACTAAAGTTTTCTGAGATGAAAGGGGACTATTGAAAAAGTCAAAATCAGGGTACAAATTTAAGAAGAGGTTTGCAGAACGGGGGATGCGGTGCAGTGGTCGACATAGAAGATAGTTTGTCGGAGAGAAAGGGATGTGGAAAATTTCAGGCTGACGACTTGAGATGCGAGGGATGGAGAGTCGAATCTCCGCCAGCAACGGAGGACAGTCGATACCGCCATATACGAGCTTGTGGAAAAATGACAGGTCAGCCATGCCACGCCGCACGAAAATCATGCTTGATAGAATTTACGTTTAAGCATGCGCAGAGTGATATTGAGTCAAGAACGATGAAACTGATAAGGAACCGTCTTCCCCTTAGCATGCACCTCCCCTGAAAATTTCATCAAAATCGGATAAAAACTGTGGAAAATAAGCTTGTTACTAGGCGGACACACGACAGACAGACAGAGACACACACACACATGTGGAACCATCAGTCTGGGTGCATCCGGTGTGGGCAGTTTCAGTTCCGGTTTTGTGTGAGTTCAACCGTAGAACTCATTGGTCAATATACACAGGTGGTAGCAGAATTGACGAGCATACATGATGTGCATTCGTGGTATACCAGGGTGAGACAATAATATTTAGCGGGAAATATCGTTTGGCGGACTGGTGTTCGAATAATCAGGGCGAATTGCTGGCCCTTGCCTTGAGCTGGCTGGATGAGCAGGAGATCCCGGAAGAAGATAGAAGCGTTACTCTGTTTATAGACAGTACAGTATCCCTGGATTGCATAGTGAATCTGCATCTGCGAACGGGAACAATGAACAGGCAGACCGTTTGGCCAAAGAAGCTGCCCAGGAACCTGAGGGGTGCGTAATGTTTCACTTAGTGCCAAAGACATTTGTGAATAAAATGAGTTTGGATGTTTCTTTTAGACAATGGGAAGAGGAATGGCAGTCTAGCGAGAGAGGAGGGCACACATGGCAGTTTTCCCCCAGTAGGTATATATTCACGACTGACTACTGATTTGTCACTGACCTATAAAGTAACTCAGGCTTTTACCGGCCATGGCAGGAATGCCACTTCTCTCTTCCGATTCAACCAGGCTGACAACGCGTTTTGCAAATGTGACGGATTGATAGAGCAGACATGGAAACATCTTTTGGAGGACTGCCCAATATTTCAACCAGAGCGAAGTACCGAAAAGTGGTGTTAAGTGGTGAAACGTGGCCGACTGAAGTGACAGTTTTAGTGAATAAGTTTCTCGAACTACCTATTCACAACTTTTATAAACAGTATGGATTTTGATAAAATGTGAATGGCGAAAATCCAATATGGTTATGAGATTGAAATGTAGATACATAATATTGAATTTTTCATGTAATGATCAATGTTGAAATGAATGTTTGCACTGTTAAAAACATGTAGTCATGGAAATGGAAGCATGCTGAATAAAGGCCCTCAGCTCAGGGTGTACTGACTGCTAAGGAAAAAAAAAAAAAAAAAAAAAAAAAAAAAAAAAAAAAAAAAAAAAAAAAAAAAAAAAAAAAAAAAAAAAACACAGAACCGAAATTGTTCAGAATGGTCCAAAACGTAAAATGCGAGTGGAAATTTAGATTTTGAAGGCCAAATATTTTCTTTCCCGAAAGTGAAAACAATGCTTCCGCTACCTTTAGGTTGATTCGGAAGCAATAATAGGGTGCATCCCATCTCCACTAGGTACCCAATCACGGGATATAATGTGAACTTCGATTGATCTAGGATCTTTGGCGTGTACAAGGAAAAGTGATCTCTTAATAAATTCTTTTGAGGCACAACAATACAATAAGTTATTGTTTGTCACCTTCAAATTCAATTTAGTATTGTAAGTCTTCATTTTCTTGAGTCAAAGTTCTTTACTAACATCCATGACATTACTCTTGGACAAATTATATCCCGTATGCCTTGAGACTACACTCCTTGACCTCTTCAAGCTTCAACTGAAGTAAGTACCTACGCCAGTTCATCTGATTTCGCTCAGAACTGAAGAGCATAATAGAGAAAATCCCCACTCTGACTCAGTTTATAATTGTACGAGTGTGATTCATGGCTTTCTGTGTCAGAACACCAACAGTAATTTTCTAATTTAGTTGATACCTTCATAGCTAATGTCAAGGTCAATGTAAAAGACGTAGGCGGTCAAATGCAATTCCTTGCTCTTCGTCTTTTTGGACCCGAAAAGGTCACTTTGCTCTGTTTCTGATGACTTTCAATTAGTGAAATCACCATCGCCTGGAACTAAATGGCCGAAACGAAACGTGACTTCGGCGGATACTTGATATTTAATTTGAAAAAGGTTCTTTGTTGGAGGTGAAATTGGTTTGACTTTCGGGAATTAGCAGTAGGTACCTGGCATTCAGGAACTTGTTGTTATCTTTTGGTTTATTTTTTTCAATAATAAACCTTTATAATCGACCAAGAAAATAAATTTTTGTAAACACCCCCCCCCCCCCCCCCAATCTCCTTCCCATGTATTTTTGTTAAAATTAGTTGGGATGCGCGGATTTAAAAAATAATTAAAAAAAGTAAGCCTTCGTCCGTCTGCCACCACCGCACAATGGATAGAATAGTGCAAAAACCTCAAAAAAAAAAAAAAAAAAAAATTTTAGAAACAATTTTTTATTATTTTTATATTGTTCCTAGATACCTACTGTAGCAAACCTAGTACTTGGTGTTTTTATGAGAAGTGAAGGAGGGGCATTCGGAAGGCACAAATCAGCGCCATTTTGTACCTTATCAGTTTCATGGCCTAGATAGGCAGTGTTAAATTTTACATTGTCAAAACGGAAGTTAGTGAAAAAACGTTGCCTATTTCCACGAAAAACAAAGAGTTACAATGTTAAATCGATTTCTACGGTTATAAAGACGTGAATGCTGTTGATTTGGTAGGTCAGGCAGACTCTTGAAATTAAGACCTTTTTTTCACTTCCGCACCCCAGGGTGTTTGAAAATGGTCCTATTCGATAATGCACCCTTCTAAATTAGTGTATCTAATTATCTAGTTATTGTTTGTCACTGATGATGGCCTAACCGTCGAAATCGATTCAACATTGTAACTCTTTATTTTTCGTGGAAATAGACAACTTTTTCTCAATAACTTCTGTTTTGAAATGGGTTTCCACAACTTCGTCGCGAGTGATTTAGTTCGTTACATTGCCAATTTGAAAAACTGGAGTCATTTAGCAGAATATATTTCACTTCATGTCAACTAATTTAGTATTAGCTTGATGTGCTGTCTTCTCTCCTCAAACGTATATTCACAATTCACCCGATCAATTTCAATAGAGGCTATCTCAAGTGTTATTCGCGATGACCAATTCCTTTTGTGAATAGACCAATTTTATTTGAAAAACTCATTATTTTAACGCCTTGATAAATTTTTCAAGCATTTTAATTTCTCCCTTGATGGGAAAAAACAATAGATCATGGATATGTCTAGTACCTACCCCCCAGCCAAAAGACATATCCATGTCAAAACCTAATTTTATTTGTAAGCGAAGTGCCAGTAATATTGGGGAACTAGTTATCGATCTACTGCTCACAAAACAATCGGATTCTAGCAATAAAATTGCATTGCTTCGATCAGTATCCGTGGAATACCTTATGATATTGTCCAAATTGATTTCAGCACCTTAGGGATGTACAGCGTAGTATATATCTGGATTAAAGCTCGTTTAGACGCCAAGAATCCTGCGTTTCAGAGGGTAGGTGCGAGGAGGTACACGGTTTTTCACTTTGTGTTCCACCTTTTTAATGTTTTCGGAGACAGGACTCGAGCACGTTAGAAATATAGGCCATAAACCAGACGGAATGGTTGTTGGGTGACGAGTATACTTTATTTCTCAGCCCTAAGCCGTTCTGTGCATTTATTGGACTCCACAACATGGAATAGTAAGTAAGCATATTGATGTCATAATTTTCATAAATGTCAATAATTTCACCGTCCTCTGGTTTATTTATTTATTTATTTATTTTTTCATTAAAGAACCTATGTAATCGATCGTGACATATATCGTCGATTTTTCATAATCCATCAGTCCGATTCCGTTCAAATCCGGAGGAGTAATCTTTGAAAAAAGTCCAGTCATGCAGCATGACCCCATGAGCGAATTTTTGAAGAAATCTTCGACATTTCAGTCGCTATTCATCGTGTAGAGAAATTTTAGTTTATGATTTGGATAGACAAACATGGAATCAAATTATTAAATAAAAATAATTAGGAGGTACTCGTACTTTATTATTATTAAACTAATCTGGTAGATTTAAAGACAAATGTAGGTAAATATTCATAGATTTCGATGTCCAATGTGGTCAGTATTGAAGAAATTACTACCTACGTTTTAAACAGCATGGTTCTAGGATTGGTTATACAGGGATACTTCCATAAGAGTAGTTCAATCTGAATTTGGACAATGTTTCATGCAAATATTACTGATTTTTACAACTAGCGAACGGCATTATTTTGATTGTTGACTGATTTTTCAACTTTGAAATTTTTGAAAACTTGATACAAATTCTTATAGGAAATTTTACGCTGATTCCGAATATACCACATGTTAGTATGCTGAAAAAATTATTTCGCACAACAAATCGCAAAAAACAGGCTATTTTGAAATTTTTGACTACATTTTTGAACATTTCAACCCGAAGATGTAATCCGATCATGCTGGCCAACGAACTTGAACTTTCGTTTTGTGTCCTCAACATTTTAAAATTTGTTTGAAGTTTCTATCACAATTCTAAGGACAGTTATCGTCTGGAATGACACATATATACATACATACATAGATTAAAAAATGAATTAAACTTCAGAATATGATTCAGAACATCCTAAAACAGATTTCTGCTTAAAATTTTTTCAAAAATTCACATTCTACAAATTTTGAGGCGAGAGCAATAGCTTAATTTTCTTCAAAAATTCGCTAAAAATGAAATTATTAGGGAACAAATTCCCAAAAAATGTAATCAACATTTGATGAAAACTAGACCTTTTTCCTGGGATTACACTTTCGTGCATTCGAAGGAGCTAATTATGATGCAATCAAGTTGAAATTAACATGGAATAATTAAACCACTGTCCTTCCAACTATGCACCATGTCGGACGACTAGGGCGTAAAAATATGATGCTTGAAGGAATTTGTGTTGAGCATGCGCAAAACGAAGTAATGATTTGAGAAATACGGAATTCATAGTGGACCATTTACAGCCTCACCGTCACATTTCATGAAAATTCGTCAAAATCGGATGGAAACTGTTAAAATTAGGATCGTTCAAAACTAAAGACCACACGGGAGAAGTGTAAACTTCAATGACGATTTGGACATTACTTTCTACTCTGTTGGGATGTTGGGAAAGTAAAAGTGGACAGACTTCGCCCCTGGACCCTCGGTAACTTTCCGCCTTGAGCCTTCGGCTAAAATGCTAAAACATGGAACATGCTTTCTTCCCGCTAATTCGTAAATGTAAATAAATTTAAAACTACGACATAAATGTTTTAAAATTCGAAATTAGAACAGAGTACCTAAGTAGGTAGTTTTCTGTTATGGTGCGCGTCTACAATTAAGCACTATAACCAAGAATAACTTCTCAACCAAGTGACAACAAAACAAGCGGCATTGTTTACTATATCCATTTATAACATAAATAAATATAAAACTGCGACATGAATAAAAGAACAAATACGAAAGAAATGCGTGATAAATCGAGAGCTTCCCAACGAGTGGAGAACGATTTTTGTCCGGTGAAAAATAAAAAAATTTCATTTCCCCAGCAACGGCTTGGTTGTCCTAACAGCGTGACGGGAAAAAACATGACGGTAAAATCGTATTCACACCCTAAAATTTTTCGACGCGGTGCGCCTATAGAAGTTTACACTTCAAAAAGAATACACATTCGCGCATGCGCAGTAGCTACTAATGGTAGTATTATGTTTAAATCGCTAGGGAATGTTTCAATTAATCTCTACCATCTATCCTCCAAATTTGAGCAAGATAGGACGACGGGGGCGTGAGAAAATGATGCTTGATGGACTTTACCTTTGCACATGCGCTGAGTGAAGTATTGGTATGGGAACAACGAAACTCAAAGGGGACCATCTTCATCCTAACCAGCACATTCCATGAATATTACATGAAAATCCGTAACCCAGCATCACTATCTAGCGATCATTGATGGAATTTAGAGCTTGATCGTCTAATCAATTGATCCGCTAGCAGCGCAACAAAAACCGCGCTTAGAAATTCGAAGGTGTTTTTCGATGTTCGTCGAGCCCTTAGAGAAAACTCACCGTTCAACGCACAGCGTTGGGGACGGTTTTAATCGATTCTTTGGGATTATATTTATCATTTACAATTAAAAAATCATTACTGTTACATTGCAAGTTGTTGAGATCTCGGTTTTTGAATGTTAATACCCCCCCCCCCCCCCCCTTTTAATGCTACCCGTTATGGTTGACAAAAATTGATGCCGAGCGTTTAGGATCTTTTAGACCCCAAATGCGATTTTTGACACAAGTTTCATGAAGTCTGGTCAATTAATTTTGGAGAAAAGCCGCGGACGGCGGACGGACGGATTTTTCTGTATTCGATTTTTGGATTCTACGGATCTTGAAACGTCAACCAAACAATTTTCAAGGGGGGATAAACTTTTTTTTTTTTGGGGGGGGGGGGGGGGGGGGTTGATTACAAAGGTTTATTATTGAACAATAATAAACCAAAAGGGTTCTGGGTTACTCCTAGCGGGGTCAAGAGGCGGAGCCCCTTCCGAGGCGCGCTGATTCATGATGCATATGTAGCTCATTCAAATTGAATTGGCCTTTAAAAAAAATTAATTTGTCCTTTTACAAAATGAATTCGTCCTGTTACAAAATGATTCTGTCCTTTTACAAAATGAATTCGTCTCCTTTTACAAAATGAATTTGTCCTTCAAAAGGAGAGGCCAAACCTTGAAGGCAACTAAAAAATTATATGCAGATACCTTTTCCTTTTTCGAAGAATAATTTATTACATTTGTTTGCATGATAATAAACATGTAATTGATGAAATTTCCTACGCTTACAAGGAATTGACACAAGGAATGTGCAAAAAGTTTACTGGTAATTCATACAAACCCAGTTTTGGTTCATGTTCAATAATGAACCTTCGTTATTGATCAAGGGGGAAAAACCCTCAAAATTTGATGCTTACGTTTGAAGTTGCATAGAATCTTAAAAAATCTTCTTCTGGAATCTTGGTACGTATCTTTGAACATAGACCTACCAAACCAGGGGCCTATTTCATTAAGCAACAAGTGACAAGTTACAAGCCGATTTTATGTACAAATTGTGAAAAATGAGTGTGCAAGCGTTTCATAAAGGTTACAAGTGTAGACTTGTAATGCACTGTGAAAATTAAAAAGTGTGCAGGCGAATTTGGACATGTTACAAGTTTCCCCATCATTTTGAACAAATCACTGTTTTACAGTTGTAAAAAATGGCCGAATTTTTAACCTACGTCCGTTCACCTGTAAACTCATTTTCCAGCATTGTGAGTTGACAATTTATCGGTGTTTAATAAGTGGGAATCATCTTCTGCTGAAGAATACAGACAAGAAAGAAGCATTCAGCGTAGAAGACGCTCATTTCGTGGGTATTTTGAGTTTAACGATAGATTTAGGACGTCTTCCGAGACCCTTGAAAGATTCAAATGGTGCGTGACCCTGTGCAATCTCGATCTCCCCATCGTTGAAGAACAAAGTGAAGAGTGAAGATCATCTTGAAGATCATCATTTCCGCTGAATGAAGGAGAGAAATTCGATTATGTCAGCCATCAGAATAAGTTGAAATCAAATAGGTACCCACTTTCTCGACTTTTCAGTTTATAATTTTGTCTGTCTTCCAATCATTACACCTTGTCATGTACGGTAAACATCCTATCGTGTACTAAACACCGATTTTATATTATGATTCGCTGACAACACTTCAATTTCGACATACCGCTTAACGTTGTTCATTTTGTTTGTCCCCACACGCCATTTTTCTTTTCTGCTACTCTTGTAAACTTAGCTTCTTAAATTGTAACTTTTCTACACTTTTACTCTCTTTTTTGGTGAAACACTTGTTCTAGTTTACCCTGTAATACAAGTAGCTGTAAGTACTTTTTTACTTGTACTCTTGTAACTTGTTTTATGAAATAGGCCCCTGGTCGATTTCAAAGATACGTATTAAATAATAAACCATTATGGTATTCCAGAAAAACTCAAGTTGCCCCTTCCAATAAGACATAAAAACATTAAACGACCATTGTGTAATATTTTATAATGCTGGGATATTTCTATCGTTTTGTTGAGCGTCAAAATGATGAACCCGTCAGGCCATAAGTAACGGACAGCAGGGGGATAGCTGTCATTGGCAATGAACGATTAGGAGCGCGGCCAATGTCAAGGCAGGAGGTTCATCATTTCCCTGAAACGGTGATCCGCGGGGGATTTGTGAGGTCGTCCCCACCCACGGGCGCCCCCTTCGCCACGACCTCTCCCACGGCGGACGGACAAAAGAGCGGGGATGATTTTCCCACCCCGTCAAAAGCGTCTCCGACAGAAACCCCCCACTCGTCAGATTTAACTCCTAAAAGGAGGGGGGCCGGCATTTACCGGGGCGGCCCCACCACTTTGGGACTATTTCCCCGCCGAATGTACCTCATCAACGTTCCCCTCGTCACCTCTCACCCAGGGGGTACTGGGAACTCCTGCGTGCCTATGATCTCCTGGTGGCGGAGGGTCCCCGGGCGGACGTGGAGGTGGCAATCGGCCGCCCCCACTCACCACCGGAAGCCGTCCTGTGGAGGGGGTGGCGACCGTCGCAGTCCCCCTTGAGCCGCCCTTTCTGATCCACGAGCCCTCAAACCTTCAGGTTCCCCCTTTTTTCATTATTTCTCAATTTAACAATGCAAATTGACAAGAAAGACGGCCTTTACGAATAAGGACACAGTAGAGATATATACCACCAGACAGTGCGTGATCCAACAACCAGATTTTCACATATAATTCCCCTCTAACAAAATGACGAAATATATAAACTTGGAAGGTACCTTCTAAGATGGTGAAGAGGACTCAAAACGTAGGAATTAAGCACCTAAGAATTAACTGCAACTAGCTTTGATGAGGTCAGTACAAGGCGAAAGCGCTCAGCAATAGACTGTATGATTTGAGAAGCCTTCAAAAATTTCTCAATCCTCAAAAACCATTACCGTTCCCAAAAGGGTTTTCAACACTGACGCCAACCAGAGATGGGCAAAAATTAGTTGCAGCTAAAAGCTAATTTAGCTGAGATTCCTCCTTACTAAAAACTAAAACTTTAGCTGTTAGCTATTGAGGGACAGCTAATTTTTTAAATCAATATCAGATACCCACTTAGCACAAACCAAAAGTTTACCTTTTCACATTAATTATCTGGTAAGTATTGATTTACATACATGTGCTTCCCTTCATTACATTTCAACACTTCATTATATTCCATTCATCTTTAATAACATTTCGGCATTTTGTCTACAGTAAGTTTGAAAGTGAATACCTAGTTGAAATAAAAATCCATTCTACCTAGTGAAATCCATTTACCCTCCTCAAGTTCAAGACCCTTGATGTATCCACCACCTATGTGATTGAGGTTTATCCCACCCGCTATCTAACGTATGTTGATTTTATCAGTTAATCATTGAGAAAGATAGATTTAGGTTATGTTGGTCCATTAATATACATAGTTAGACACTTCCCTATATAATATATAGGTACATATGTACATTTTATTCCTTTTTATTCCTGCCTATGATTAATGCATGTCCGATTTCTTAATGCATTTCTTTGTAGCCCTGAGGATGGTACGAGTATATAAATATACCGAAATGTTGGACTAGAAATATCGTGGTACGTTTTCTGACTGAACCTCAAGACCCCAACAAATCTTATGTTGCGAACTAAATCACATCATTCTTTATTTTCGAATATGAATGTGAATTAATTCATACTTCACCTATGTGTGCATGTAAATGTGAATTAATTCACATCCACAACTTTTTCTGTAACTTAAATTCACGAAAAATTTGTGTAATATTCACAAAAAATGTAAATAACTACAAAAAAACCTGTACAATTTCTTAATTTACAAATGAATCTGTGAATTTTTTTTTCAATTCACACCTAAATATGTGAATTTGTTTTAATTCACAACAAAATAGGTGAATTCTTTCAATTCACAACTAAATATATAAACTTTTTTAATTTTCGGCGAATTAAAATAAAATTTGCGGTAATTCCATTTCTAGCGGGTCTATTTTCAGAATGATCGTTTTGAAGTTGATAAGCGCGTATAGACTGAAAAAGAAATTAAGTGGTACCTAGGAAAAATTGCCACAAAAATTACATTCATCGGTTTTTCTCAGAGAATCACAAAATTACTAGTCAGCCGACCCCCGACAAATGGAATTACCGCGAATTTGATTTTAATTCGCCGCAAATTCAAAAAGTTCACATATATATATTTGTGAATTTAAAAAATGCAAATATTTAGTTGTCTTAAGAATTTCACAGATTTATTTGTGAATTGAAAAAAATTCTCAGGTTTTTTGTAATTATTAACATTTTTGGTGAATTATTCACAAATTTCTTGTGAATTTAATTTAATTTACAGAAAAAGTTGTGAATGTGAATTAATTCACAACCTCATTTATTAATAAAAATGTGCCAACTCTGCTTTCAGTCAACCCCAAAGGGCAGTATTGAAGGGCTGAAATATTTCAGAATCGATACCTATATCGAAAACTTTCGAAATGAGAATGTACTTCTCGTTTGATTTACGGACAAAAAGGTTAAATTAGAACCTTTAACCTTTGGAGAAAAAGGAGACCATCCGGGTTGCTTGTCGTTCATCCCTTCATTTCCCCTAATAAAGGGCATTATCGAACATATCGAGTCCTGCCATACGTATGTATACCTTAGATGATGCTATTCTTTCATTCAAGGCCTTTGGTTCAGGGCTAGAGTAACTGTACGGGCGGCTGGGGTTCGAATCCTACCGGGTAATCTCTCACAGTCACTTTCGCTTTTTTCCCTTAGTGTTATTTATTGTTTTTTTCTTTTTTCTTTTAAGCTCATTTTCTTTAAAAAAATGAAAAATGAGTTATTGGCTAGTATGCATAAACCCGAAGCTGATGCTTTTACTCCACTTACTGTAGTAGATCCTTCGATTTTAACTCATAAATAGTAATCACTATAGCACGTGCTACCACCTTTTACTCCACAGTGAAGTAAGTGAAGCAGAAGCTATAGCATCGACTCCAAACTGTATGCATAAAGAGTATTCGGTGAAGGTAATGCATCAAAATCGTATAATGGGCCACGACAGACTACAGTTCTCAATCTACAGGTGGGACCCGCCCGGAATGGCGCATTTATTCAAGTGCGTAGTGATTAAGTTTATAAAGAACGGAGGTCGTGCAGAGAGAGTGAATTTAAAAAGTTATGCTGGTTTGATGAAGTGAACGTGAAGTGGATAAGTGACCACTTTTGGGCACAGAAACCGGAACAGAGGTCTTTCGCCTGAACGAAAAATGGAAATTTTCCTCAGATACTTGGCATATCCACCATTCCAGGTTGGAGTGGGGGAAGGTAGGGGTGCACCAAAGTACAGTTTCTCGTGCAGTGGAATTCGCCTCAAATAAGATCGTACTGCAGGAATAAGGATTGAGTTTCCGAGAAATCAGGAAAAAATTGAAGAGAGTCAACAGGTATTCACGGGGATGAATATGTGAACAGAAAAGGCGTGGATTACTGTACAACCGACATATGATATCGGTGGAAAATTCACTAGATTCAATGTACGTTGGCATGGTTCTGATCTTGGTTCTCGCATTTGGAGAAAGAGTACACAGTACAGAATCATGTGGGACAACGGAAACGCTGTGATTCGCAAGAGTTCCAGGGGAGTGTGGAGGAAAGTCCCATGTCAGCGTCCACAGCTGGAGGGACCTTCCCTTAGTGTCTGCTTTGTGGAAGATCCTTCGTTTTGTATACAATTTGAAGGCAATGCTTCTACTCCGAACACGAGGTAAATCTTCTACTATTACCTTCTACTCTTTTGCTTTTACGCATACCAGCTATTGTGTTCACTTTGTACGTTGATGTATGTATGTCTTCTTAAAATCGTTTTAAATGCCACTCCCTGACGTCCGATTTTGATGAAACTTGGTATGGATGTAATCTGTAACATAACAAGGATAAAGATGTATCAGGGACCGTTGACGCAAGAAAGGTCATTGATCAGCTGATTGAAATTCAAAGTCATTTTGTCTCCTATTCGACGCAAAGCTGAAATTTGAGCGGAAGTCTAAAGGAAGAATGCTAAAGACGACTGAGAGGTCATTGATCAGCTGAATGAACTTCTAAAGCCATTTTGTCTACTACTATTCTGCGCAGGAAGCGTTCTCCAGGAGGATCTCCTTACAAGAAATTGTGCTATCATGTGACTCACTTCGTGAGCACTGGTTTACTTGTTTTTTAATTTCTTTCTTTATTTTTTTCCCCTCTATTTTCTTTGACATTGTCCAGTTATATTTCGATTATGTACCATAGACTTAGTTTGATATGCGATTTTCTATGAACCAGTGATATGCATTGTAGAGCTATCTAATTAAGAAATAATAAACGTTTGTGAAATCGTTTACAGCGTTTTTATACCTTTTCATATTAATTTATATTCCTAAGTGCCTTAACTTGCCTTATTATTTCAGTCACAAGAGTTAAGATCTTAAATTTATATTTCCAGGGGGTTTCTAAAAGTCCCCCGAAGAGTACAAACTATTACCCAAAGTCCCCAATGGGGCAGCCTATTACTAAAAGAGCCCTTCTTTCTCACCTTATTAAAGCGAAATCCTAGCCCACTGAGAGCCAGATGCGCAGTACAGTTATCCGATTCGATTTCACACTCGATCACCGCTTTGTTCTAACGTTGACAGGTATATAGACGAAGAGATATTGGTATATAGACGTTCTTTGACCTTGGAAAAGAAAGTTTGGGCCTACAAAAATTCTCTTTCCGGGGTCAAATATTTCGTCACCGGGACTCCACGTCAACTTTCGAGAAAAAACCAACATCGGTCGGAGCGTATAAAGTTTTATCGTTAGAAGAAAGCTGCGGGTCTTACTCAATACCCCATTTGCGGCGAAAAAACAAAAGTGGGCAGTTGAGAAGGTGGAAGCCGATTTTCGTGGCTTATGTCCCTGGGCTGTAGTGGAGATCCGTGTCCTTGCACTTTACTTGGGTACCTACTCTAAGGGTTAATAGCTCCTTCCTCCTCTTCCACCTGTTGATCGAGTGTAGGGAATTTCACTGTTACTCGGCACCTTTTCTTCTCACATCGCTTCACTGACGGAGTTTGTCAAAGACGGAATGACGGTGAAATTGCGTTTTATAGCTTGGCGTTACGTAAGATAAGAGTTACCTGGGAGCTGTTTGTAGTAATAAAAAAGTCTGCCAAGTTGGGTGAGGCAAATAGCTTCCTCGTTTACCTATCATTTTCCAGCTACCATTCTTGCAACTCTATGACTATTCCATATTTTCGCACTACTCTTGGTTACAACTCATACCCAGCACGAGGTGTACTTGGGTTTAATGCTCTTCCAGAAACCCTGAGATCGGCACTTTTACATAAAAACAGTAAAAATAGTCAGAAACTAAAGAAACACTTCATAATGTTATAACTTCTGCTAAACTGCTGCTTTTAGCGAATTTTTTAAGACAATTTTAGCGAATTTTTGAAGAAAATTAAGCTATTGCTCTCGCCTCAAAATTTGTAGAATGTGAATTTTTGAAAAAATTTTATGCAGAAATCCGTTTCAGGCTGTTCTGAATCATATTCTGAAGTTTAATTCATTTTTTAATCTATGTATGTATGTATATATGTGTCATTCCAGACGATAACTGTCCTTAGAATTGTGATAGAAACTTCAAACAAATTTTAAAATGTTAAGGACACAAAACGAAAGTTCAAGTTCGTTGGCCAGCATGATCGGATTACATCTTCGGGCTGAAATTTTCAAAAATGTAGTCAAAAATTTCAAAATAGCCTGTTTTTTTGTGGTTTGTTGTGCGAAATAATTTTTTCAGCATACTAACATGTGGTATATTCCGAATCAGCGTAGAATTTCCTATAAGAATATGTATCAAGTTTTCAGAAATTCCAAAGTTGAAAAATCAGTCAAAAATCGAAATAATGCCGTTCGCTAGTTGTAAAAAACGGTAATATTTGCATGAAATATTTTTGCCATGAAATTAATAGTTAGCAATTTCCTAGCACTCGAAAAACTCAAATTTCAAATCAAATCAACATTATACAATACGATAATTTACAAAAATTCGCTCATACGATACGCATGACTGGAACTTTGTTTTTCTATCTTGGTACCTGTTTTGTTTTCATTGCACTCCGATCCATTGCAGCTGGAACAATATTATTGTATTATTTTTAAAAGAAGCGTGTTTCTTTTTCTCTTTTTAAAATAGGTAGCCACATATGAACATTTGTTATTTTTCTAGCTGAGGTTCGACTCATCTCCCTTCCACGGGCAATGCCCACATAGGGGATAAGTTTCTGCATTTTTTTTTAAAGCAACCTGTATTATTTTTAAAGAGCATTTTATTTTAAATTTTTATGTATTTGTGTTATGAAAAAGAAATAAAGAATCTAAAAAAAAAAATTTTCTTCCAACAATCATCCAAATTTAAGCGAACTCGAACGACTAGAAAGTGAAAAGATGAAACATGATGGAATTTATGTTCACGTATGCGCAGAATGAAGTATTGATTTGGCAACAATGAAACTGATAGGGGACCATTTAAAACCAAACTCTCGCATTCTCTGACAATTTCATCGAAATCGGATGGAAACAGCGGAAATTAAGGTCGTTACAAGGATTTCACATAAGCGCATGCGCAGTAGCTATTAATGATACAATAATTTTAAAAATTGATGTGGGATTAATAATCGTCATCCCTCAACTATCATCAGTGGCGTAGCTGAGTCATTTCTTATGGAGGGGCAACAGTGGAGGATTCCATTTTATTTTATAGTTTTAGTATTCATTTCTAGTGCTTGTTGCTGAGTAAACGAAGACTGTTAATAAACTGTCTAACGTTCATATAAGTAGGTAGGTGCTCAATGGATTTGTGTAATGATGTGAAATCATGGACGTTTTCATATTCATAAACCTACCTATGGATTATTAAAGCATAGTACTACTTAGAAAAAATATTATCCAAATAACTAATCAGAACGTGAAAAACTACGATAAATACGAATAGGTTAGGTTAGAATAGAAATACTGCTACACTGGATTATTTTGATCTTTTCTATTAAACTATTTCAATCACCACTGCAGGCTTCTATTTACTTATTGTATTCTTGCTTCATTTTAACTGGGATTTTATTCGTAAATTAATGGTGTAATACAGCGGGAAACTGTTTTGAAACGAACAACCAAGCTTGATCAAGTAGGCAGTGAAAAGTAGGGGGAGTTCATAGGGGAATTGGTGGATACTGAACAATGTATATTTTTCTAGGGAAAAATCGCATATGGGCTCGCCCCAGAAGGTAGTGGGGAACTATTTGATTTCAGTTTGTACTATCCACATTTCCGTTTCCTTGACTAGTGATTTTACTAGTCTCCGTGGGGCTGTACAATATCCACGCCATTTTGCCCCTACAGAAACGAACCTAATAAAAATTTCTTCATTTCAAAGAGCGTTAAACTGTGGAAAATAAGCTTGTTACAAGGATTTCATATTGGCGCATGCGCAGTAGTTATTAATTATACAATCAAGTTGAAAGTTAAATAAGATGATATGTTATATGCGATGAAAGATGAATGGTTATATAAGATGAAAGTTATATGAAGATGACAACCCACAACTCTCATCCAAATTTGAGCGAGATCGAACGATTAGGGCGTGAGAAAATGATGCTTGGTATAATCTACGTTTGCGCATGCGCTGAGTGTTGTATTGAGTCAAGAACGATGAAACTAATAGGGGACCGTCTTCCCCCTAGCCCGCACATTCCCTGAAAATTTCATTCAAATCGGTTGAAAACTGTG
Organism: Adelphocoris suturalis; assembly: GCA_030762985.1. Classification (NCBI taxonomy): domain Eukaryota; kingdom Metazoa; phylum Arthropoda; class Insecta; order Hemiptera; family Miridae; genus Adelphocoris; species Adelphocoris suturalis. The sequence continues at coordinate 37,994,857 of CM061049.1, forward strand.
GAAAATAAGCTTATTAAAATTATTTGCGGACACACGACAGACAGACAGACAGACAGACAGACACACACACACATTTTTTATTATTATTATTATTTTTTTTAAATTTATTTTTTATTTTAAGAAACCTCCCCTCAAAGACGGAGGGGGCACGCCATTAAATTGAAAAATAAACAAATAAAATAAAAAAGTGGGGAGGACGCCCAGGTTTACCCGACGCCGGCTCTAGGGATAAGGGAAGTTGCAGGACGAGGAGGAAGAATGGGATGAAAGGAAGTGCCCCTATAGAATGACCACCAGTTAAGGTAAGAGCCCCGAAGTACGCGGGTGGTGAAACCCCGGAGCACTCCTGCCGAGATGCTCAACTCGAGAAGCTCCGTGGCACTTTTCCCGCACCACACCCCGCGCCATGAGACGGTCGCGGCCATGACCTTGATGTAATTAGGCTCCACTCCTTTTGCTCAGATATCGCTTGTCGCAGATCACTTCTATCATATTTACTTTTCTTAGCCCGCCAGGTCTGCTCCATGTCCACGCTGCCACTGACAACCTGGACATCCAGGATTATGGCAGATCCATCAGGCTTGATCGCAACGATATCTGGCTTCTTGCCCCGGTCACTCGGCATGTGGTATAGTCTCTCCCTTTCGACATCCCAACCGCTAGATGACAAAGCACCTGCTATCTGCTTTGCAACCGCATCGTGACGTAGAATGCGGCCACCGTGAGTACGAGGACACTGCTGCACTACATGATAAAGATACAACAACACACACACAGACACACACACACACACACACATACACACACACACACACAGATACGCAAGTAGGATATACCTACCTACTGATTAGGTAGACTCGTGAGCAAAATGTTTGCCAAGTTGGGCAGGCAGAAATCTTCCTCATACATCGTAACATGAATTTAAAACTGTTTTAAAACTACTAATTTAAAACTTAGTGTTAGGGACCCTAATAAACGCTCTCCAAGTTTCACTTTGAGTCAATACTCTTGGGGGAAAAATTAAGGGGAAGGGGGTTATTTCTATTGAGAAAAATGCTCAGATTTTGTTCTGTTTTGGCTCAAGTCGGAGCTTGATATCGCTAGTCTTCCTCGGTGTTTGAGAAAAAACAAAAATAATAGGGTTAATCCAATCTCCATTAGGTAGGTACCTAATCATGAAATGTATTGTGAACTTTGTCCGATTATTCTGGGGTCTTTAACGTGTACAAGAAAAATTGATGCGATAATTAATGTGATAATCTACGAAGTTTCGCTCATACGATCATGCTGCATGACTGGAACTCTTTTCCTCCAATTCTTTCTCAATGCCAAATTAACTGCTATTGGTTTTATAGAACCTTGACGATCGACGACAGGTAAATCCTCGAATCACGACGTCAATACGGACGTCAATATGGACTCTTTTATTCAAATGAAAATTATGTTTAAGCAATGAAAGGGGGAAGATCACCTTGGGACATTGTGTGGATGAGATGAGCTTCCTTTCACTTGGAACGTGAAGCAACCCAGTTGTTACGATAACCAACCGAACGCGCTCCCTTAAAACACTGTCCTTGATACGCGTGCAACTCTTTCGTCCTCATAATGAACAGCTTTGTTGGTTTTAGGGGGGATCTGACGAAACTGGGGACTTGAAGCGAGAAGCCTCCACGGAACTTTAGATCACGATTTGTACTTATAAGCCGGTGGATAAAGTTATTAGTCCAGAATGTGTCTCAATTTGATTTACATTCGTTTCAATGTTGAATATTTGCCCTCTTTCAGGAGAGATACTTAGAATCAACGAATACCTACCACGAAACTATTGAGTACTTACTTAGGTATGTATACTAGTATAATAGGTATATACTACTGGCGCAACTCCATTAAATTCCAGAGTCTTAAACTCACGAATTTTTAATTCACTTGTTATACTCAATTTTATGTGTGTTTAATACTAAAACTAGTTAGTTAAAGTTTAAGACTCTGTTATAACGGAGTTAAGAAGATCTGAGGAAGATCTGCTAGTGTTACCATTCGATTCAGCGAGATAAAATACGTAGGAACCGGTTCCAAACTCGAATTTTCTTAGAGAGTAATTTTTCACCAAAACCTTTGTTTTTCAAAAAAAAAAAAAAAAAAAAAAAAACATGTTTTTTCAACATGCAAACGTATTTTTATCTCCCTTTTAGCAAAGTAAAAGTAATATTGACTCGACCATTCAAAAGCTGACCGTAAGACGATTTTTTTCGAAGAGCCTGCCGAAAAACTCCCATACTGGAAGCAGAAAATCGGAAGAAAAAACGTCGATTTTTTTCTAATTTGGTACTTGGTACTCTAATTTGGTTGGTACTTTGTACTTATACGCCGATGGATAGAATAATTAGTCTAGAATGTGTCTCCATTTGATTTACATTCGTTTTAATGTTGAATATTTGCCCTCTTTCAGGAGAGATACTTAGAATCAACGAATACCTACCAAAAAACTATTGGGTACGTACTTAGGTATACACTAGTATACCTACTGGCGCAACTCCGTTAAATATCAGAGTCTTACACTTTAACTCACGGATTTTTAATTCACTTTTTATGCTCGATTTGATGTGATTTTATGGCTAAAACTAGTTAGTTAAAGTGCAAGACTCTGTTATAATGGAGTCGGAAGATCTGCTAGTGTTACCATTCGATTTAGTGAGATAAAATACGTAGGAACCGGTTCCAAACTCGAATTTTCTTCGAGAGTAATTTTTCACAAAAACCTTTGTTTTTCGAAAAAAAAAAAAAAAACAAAAAAAAAAAAAAACATTTAAACGTTTTCAACATGCAAACGTAATTTTTATCTCCCTTTGACCAAAGTAAAAGTAATATTGACTCGACCATTCAAAAGCTGACCGTAAGACGATTTTTTTCGAAGAGCCTGCCGAAAAACTCCCATACTGGAAGCAGAAAATCGGAAGAATAAAAGTCGATTTTTTCTAATTTGATATTTTGGTATTTTTTTTACCAATTAAAACTAACTAATAAACTTTATTTTACATCAGGGTTAGAGGAAATTTAACGCTGTTGTTCTTCGGTGTTCATAGTTTGGAGTTTACAGTGATTCTGAGGGGAGTTATGGCCATTTTAATCTCATAAGGTACAAAACAGGGGAAAAAAAATCTTAAAAATTGAATAACTAACTCAAAAACAAATTGTTTAAAAAAATCTCGAGAAGGAACTTTCGATCAGAAATGAGCTGTAGAATTGGTTTCCTTAGTTTGTCCTGTAATTACTGTACACACCCTGTATAATTTGAAATGTTAACAGTTAAGATTGCTAATTTAAATGCAGGTACCCACTAAATACTATCCAGGTCTTTGCGTAAAGAATCGCGAAATTGGTAACAACTATCAAAACCCGGCGATCTCGGAGGTTTTCGCCAAAAAAACCGTGAAGGACGCGTTGGAGATCAGTCAGCTTTGATAACCAACTGGATTAGGTTCGTGAGCCGCAACAAAGATCGTCTTGCGCCTCTCAGAAGATTTTTGCCCAATAAAGAAATACGACACTTCTTTTATGCCATTGTCTTTCTATTCGCTGAGCATTTGTTCTGATACGGATCTGAATTTAAATCAGACCTTTCTTCCATCCTCATTTCACCAGAAGACCTCGTTATTTCTCAATATCTGCGGTTTGGAGTTTCCTTTGTGAATAAGATCATCTTATGGCTAATTGCTCTCAAGGGTGGGCTGAAAAAGGTTCATGGTCACGCTGCAGGACCATAAGAGCAAATTGGTCATTTGAACACAAATGTTAGATATGTAAATTTTCTTATGATTTGAGCACTTTGTATAAATATAAAATTAATAACCACGTTTTATATTAAGCTAGTGTTTCGGATATACCATAATATGAGCAAGCATTCGTAGTTGTTCGTATTATATTCATGTCAAATTGTTAAAACAATTGAAAAATTGATTTGTTTAGTGATTTAAGCTACAAATCAACCAGAAGAATCATTGGCGCCATTGAACAAGGCGTAAAAGCGGAAACTGCAACCATCACCGCCACTAAACGGATCGCCATAATGGACTACACTGGCAGACAGAAAGGAGGAACATAATATTCTTTAGATAAAGGCATCCTGCACTCTGCCACAAGGAATACAGCGATTACTACGATTTAACCCATACAGCGTATAAAGAATAATAACAAAAAATAAAAAAGTGATAGTAAGGCTACAAGATGTTTTATTCTCAACTAAATACATATTAATATTTTATAAAATCAGCAAAGTTCAATAACACTAACTGGATGCATACAAATCACAAATCGGTCTCAAATACAATTGCAAGGACTTTACCTGAATCCACAAAAGATGCGTACAGGATCAAGTTTTGACAGATGGTGAAGGTGAACTCTGACGTCTAAATATTTTTTTGGTGGTCTGGATGCTGGCAAGCTCGCATCTCAAAAATGCGTAACATCAAGTATTCTATCCCTTAGTAAAAATGCAGATCAGTTGGACATATAGGTCAGCATGGTGTGTATAGTTTGGTGATATGGATGCTCGCAAGCTCGCATCTCAAAAATATATGACATCATGTAGGCAACCCCTTAATTCAGATTAGTCGGACATACTCGTACTATACAGGTCAGAATGGCAGTTTGATGGTCTGGATGATCGCAAGTTCCCATCTCAATAATGCGTAACATCAAGTATTCAACCCTTAATAAAAATGCAGATAAATTTGACATATATGTCAGAATAGTGTGTATAGTTTGGTGGTATGGATGCTCGCAAGCTCGCATCTCAAAAATACATAACATCAAGCAGTCAATCCCTTTTAGTAAAAATTCTGTAGCAGACCCTGCCTACCTAAGATTTGGAGTGCCCAGTTCAGGTGGTTGAGTTGCCGCTGGTGCCCAGTGCTGGTATGCTCAGAGGAGGTATGCTGGACTCGGAGGTCCGTAAGGTATGGACAGTCCTTCGAAAACTGTCGGATGGACAGATCAAGCCCACACCTACCACATACACAACATCACGAGCTTCTGTGACGTACAGGTATCAGAGAGGAAGACGGCCAGTGGCCAGTGGCTAAAATTCTGAAATACTCGTATATACCAAGTTTAGGATTTCAATAATTTTGTACAGCTTAATCGATTTTTCGAAGCATTATAATCAATGTTGAATAGCTTGATTGACTCCTGTTTTGCCATTCAGAATGTAAGGTACCTATGTACTTTTCAATCCAACAAAGATCGCTGAACAAGAACAACGAGAATTTATTGGGCTGCTAAAAAACGCATGACAGTATTGTCACAATGATATCGGCATAAGAAAAACCAAACAAAAATGAACTATTCCTCTAAAACATTCACTTTTTTAGCGCATATTTCGAAATTGTAACGATTTATTTTCCTCAAAAAGTGGTGTCTAACGACCTTGTCCTTTCTTTTGGAATGATCGGGTTTTTTCAAAGAGTTGAGCTCCAGAATCGTTTCAGAATGCACGATACTGATTTTCATGAAGAAAATTTCGGAGAATTATGTTTTGCTATTCTTGTTTGTTACTGGTGATGACTTAACCGTAGCATTCGGTTTGAAATACCTCTTTATTTTTCGTGGAAATAAACAACGTTCTTCACTAACTCCCGTTTTTTATAGTAGTGATCTCCTGTGAAATAAAAACTAGCAATGTGAAACTTCACTTCTGTCCACCTTAATCAGCTATTTATCCCATAATGCGTTGGATGGATACATCTAAATCGTTAGTAAATGTTAATTAAATAATCAATTTAATGTGAATTAAATGCCCTGACTGCGAGTTTCTTGCTTGTTTCCTAATAGCATCAGATTCTGTTCCTAATTCCATCATTACGTTTCTTATGTTTCTTTACATTTCAATCATACCAAGGTAAATTTAGTTGCAGATCACGAGTGATCACGATCGGAAACAAAAGACAGACGAAGAGTGGTGAAATGGAACCACCAAGCATATTGTTTACATTGAAGAACGATTCATTTACCGCGCACCTTCCACTGAGAAGACAATATAATTGAAATTACAAGCATTGCGAACCATTCAAAACAAATAACTTCAATTGATGTTACTCAAATAACATTTGCCTAAGAACGGGTATACGTACTTACTTACCAAACCGCACGACCGCTAACAACTCGTTGTTACGTTATGAAATGCAGACGTGGAAAAATTTGAGTTGAGAAATTATTTACTGTTGACTCCGCAAGATAATGATATCCTTCAACAGAGTTGGTTTGAGCCGTTACTAATTTTGGGGAGTTAAATATAGGGATCAATGGATAATGAATTCTTTACTATTACTTCAATAACTAGTCGATCCGTGCATTACGGCAGTACGGCTCGACTAGGTTATAGATGTTAAAACGAAATCCGAAAGTTTGTTAATGATCGGCAAATAAATATGAGAATGAATAGACCATTTCTGCTGGTAACGAGCAGGTTTGATAAGCGTCTCATCAACCCAAATCAGTGGCAGACCAAATGTCGCCTGCCGACGCTGTTTCTATTTCATTATGTTGTAGTCTTATCCTACGATCAGAAACCACAAATACTTTGATTTTGTCATTGCATGTTGTCTCAAAGCTCACACCAGACAGACATTTCACAATTACTTAGTATGAAATGCAATGTATAGTTTCCCGTAATGGTTTTTCTCACGTGCAAGGGAGTGATGGGATGGTTTACGTTAGGAAACCCTGGAATCATTGGTTCTGGGTATTTTTTGGGATCGAAGAGGTAATACGCTGAGAGTGAACCCTTCATCGTTTCAAAATTTTAATGAAAATCGAATCACGCGAAGTTCTATTTTATCTGCTGAGTGGTTTTGACGTGTAAGCTTTCATAGGCGCACCGCGTCAAAAAATTTAGCGGGGTGTGAATACGATTTTACCGTCACGTTTTTTTTTTCCGTCACGCTGTTGTTTTCTTTTGATTTTCATGTACAACCAAGCCGTTGCTGGCAAAATGAAACGTCTTCATTTTTCACCGGACAAAAATCGTTCTCCACTCGTTGGAAAGCTCTCGATTTATCTCATTTATCACATTTATCATTTCTTTCGTACTTGTTCTTCTATTCATGTCGTAGTTTTATATTTATTTATGTTATAAATGGATATAGTAAACAATGCCGCTTGTTTTGTTGTCACTTGGTTGAGAGGTTAATATTTCTTATAGTAATTGCAGGCGCGCACCATAACAGAAAATTACCTACTTAGGTACTCTGTTATAATTTCGATTTGTAAAACATTTATGTCGTAGTTTTAAATTTATTTACTATCGCCATCGCTCTAATTTTAGTGTGAAATAGGGATTTAAGTACCTTCGTAATTATTAGAGATGGTTAGAGATGTCTTGAGTAATAGCGAGGATTAACTGGATGCGTTGACGGTCGTATTGCACTGTCAAGTCGTACTCAAGCAAGTAGAGAGAATGGCTGCCAGACGAGAGTCGCAGCAGCTTGGCTTGGTGGCGGACGCAGTCCTGCCACCACTCCGGATTCTATCTTCGGATGGATCTCATGGAGTGCGGATGAAGGCTTGCAATGCCCACATTTACATTTACGAATTAGCGGAAAGAAAGCATGTTCCATGTTTTAGCATTTTAGCCAAAGGCTCATGGCGGAAAGTTACCGAGGGTCCAGGGGCGGAAATTAAAATTGAAATTAGTCTTTACAAAATTTTTTCGGCAACCAAAATCATTTCCATAATATATTTTTTTCCGTCACGCTGTTTTTGACATTTTATGTCTTTGCTATGGCACATAAACTAAAAAAACGTCACGGAAAATTGCTTACGAAAATATTCTGATGATTTCCGCTTACAGCCGAGTCGTTGCTAGGGAAATGGTACTTAATCGTTTTTCATCCAACAAAATTCGTTGACCTTTCGTTCGAAAGCTCTCGATTTATCCAACCATATTATGTTAACTACTGCGAAGTGCGTGGCCAACAAGTTGAGTTATGAGCATGGTTTTGACATGGCTATGTCTTTGCTCTGGGGGGTCAACCAAAAATTTTCATGACACAAAAAATATGTCACGATTTCTAATGATGTTCACGTACAACCAATCCGTTGCTAGGGGAATGGAACTTCCGTAGTTTTCATCGCACAGAAATCGTTCGCCACTCGTTGGAAAGCGCTTTTTTTATGTGATAAATGATCACATCTCAAGCTACCAATTTTCCCCTCCTTACGTACCTGGCTACATTCCTAAACTAAGTTGATTGGACTATAAACAATTTTAATAAGCCGGTTACAATTTTCTTAACGTAAAGGAATAGCATCATTTACTCCACTCCATAGGAAACATTTTCATCCTCTTGACAACAGTCCTGTTAACAACAACTCATTTTAGTGGCTTCTCTCCACAGTTATTTCCAACATTTCTATAAGTAAACCGTTGTTTTGTTGGAATTAGTCGGGATGCGGCCCAGGGAAAATAAATGAAATTATTTCATTTATTGTTTAATTTGATAACGTTTCGTCCTCTTACTGAGGACATCTTCAGATCTTGGTGTGTCCAGGAAAAAATTTATAAACATCCGAATATAACGGATTTGTCAAATAAAACAGTGGCTCACCAAGTCAACTCAATGTCAAGAAAGCAAGATCTGAAGATGTTCTCAGTGAGAGAACGAAACGATCAATGATATAATTTCATTTATTAATGAAAAATCAGGCTATTCATGAACATAAAAATGATAGCGCCTGTATTGGAGAAATAACTTTAATAGTATGTATAGTATGCTTATTGTGTCTCCAAGAATAATAGAATAAATTCTTTATCCTACATTTCGTCGCCTACAGTCCAAAGTTAAAGGATTTTTTTACAACTCTCGAGGACAACCGTTATGAAATCCCCAATCAAAGACATATCCATGTAACATGGTATCTGCTTGTAAAGCAGATAGTGGAACTCGTTTACGAGTTTATAAGTAGGTATGTAGTTTTGAATAATTGTGTACACTCAGGTGATCATTCTCAATAATTGATATTGTGAACATGATTCCAACCGCTTGTTAATTTCTGATGATTTCAATGAGTTGGTGTTTCGTTTCTTTTGATTTTCACGTACAACCAAGCCGTTGCTGGGGAAATGAAACTTCTTTATTTTTCACCGGACAAAAACCGTTCTCTACTCGTTGGAAAGCTATCAATTTATCACGCATTTCTTTCGTACTTGTTCTTCTATTCATGTCGTAGTTTTATATTTATTCATGTAATAAATGGATATAGTAAACAATGCCGCTTGTTTTGTTGTCACTTGGTTGAGAAGTTAATCTTTCTTATAGTAATTGTAGACGCGCACCATAACAGAAAATTACCCACTTAGGTACTCTGTTCTAATTTCGATTTTTAAAACATTTATGTCGTAGTTTTAAATTTATTTACATTTACGAATTAGCGGGAAGAAAGCATGTTCCATGTTTTAGTATTTTAGCCGAAGGCTCAAGGCGGAAAGTTACCGAGGGTCCAGGGGCGGAAATTAAAATTGAAATTAGTCTTTACAAAATTTTTTCGGCAACCAAAATCATTTCCATAATATATTTTTTTCCGTCACGCTGTTTTTGACATTTTATGTCTTTGCTATGGCACATAAACTAAAAAAAAGTCACGGAAAATTGCTCACGAAAATATTCTGATGATTTCCGCTTACAGCCGAGTCGTTGCTAGGGAAATGGTACTTAATCGTTTTTCATCCAACAAAATTCGTTGACCTTTCGTTCGAAAGCTCTCGATTTATCCAACCATATTATGTTAACTACTGCGAAGTGCGTGGCCAACAAGCTGAGTTATGAGCATGGTTTTTTGAATAATTGTGTACACTCAGGTGATCATTCTCAATAATTGATATTGTGAACATGATTGCAACCGTTTATTTCTGATGATTTCATTGAGCTGGTGTTTCGATGATTTGATTCATAGCAGGTGATCCGAATATTGCGAGAACGGTTTGATTTTTGGAGCGGTGGTTAAATCATTTTAATAAGTAATTTCTATGCTTTACACTCTAGGAAGTTGTAATTTCCCTAAGTAGCCTCTTTAGGACATTTACTTGACGATGCCCGGTCCGGATCAGCTGAGTGGCTCTTAGTGCTTGCATACGAGTCTGCAACACATACGAATCTGCAACTAAAGACATAAAATGTCCCAATGTGTTGCAGACTCGTATGCAAGCTTTTCTTCAAGATTTTTCTTTTGATTTTCACGTACAACCAAGCCGTTGCTGGGGAAATGAAACTTCTTTATTTTTCACCGGACAAAAACCGTTCTCCACTCGTTGGAAAGCTATCAATTTATCACGCATTTCTTTCGTACTTGTTCTTCTATTCATGTCGTAGTTTTATATTTATTTATGTTATAACATGCCGCTTGTTTTGTTGTCACTTGATTGAGAAGTTAATAATTTAAACAGAAAATATAGAAATAATGTTGTGACTAGTTTATGTGTGAGAAAAGTTTAATAATGTTTGAATAAAAATTTTGTATACTTTGAAATTGGTCTTTACAAGATTTTTTCGGCAATCAAAGTCATTTCCATAATATTTTTTTTATTTAGCAGAAAATCGTCATAGAAGTTTACACTTCTCCCGTGTGGTCTTTAGCACACCTGTTTTTTTTTTTTTGACCCAGTTTAATTCTGCTCAGCTGCTGTCCTGATCCCAAAATTGATCATACAAGAAAGTTGGATGCACATCTGAAAGAAAAAAATATTAAACAATTCCTTAAATGGGTTGCGGAAGTTTCAGAACTTGGCGAAATTGAAGTTCCGCGTTGGATCAAGGCTTTTATGGAGCCTGGCAATGTGACTTTACCCATGTTTCGTGCTGCTACTTCTAGTTCGTAAGCAGCAGTGTCTTTTGTAAGTGTTGAGGCAAAAGGCACTTTTTTTGTGACTCTGGTAGGAGCTAACTCGCGAGATGCTCCTTTAAAAAAATTTGCTATACATCGTCTTGAGTTGCACATACAACGATTGGTGCACGACTGGCATCATGTATCGTCAAGGACTTTAAGCAGATTGATTGCTACTTCTGGAGTGATTCCTTTACTGTTTTAAGCTGGATTCGTTCGCGAAGAACCATGGGCTGTTTTCGTATTCAATTGAGTAAAAGTCTCACAAAGCATGGTGTATGGAGACATGTACCCATGTGCATGTACATGTGCTTCTAACCCTGCAGATTTAGATAGCCGCGGTTGTCGACCAAATGAGCTACTAAAATCTCGATGGGAGTGACCAGATGGGCTTCATCAGTCCTAAGAAAAATGGCCTACATCCTACATTAATCCAAATGAAGATGATATATTGTCTGAAAAATGGAAAACTGTAGTTCTAGCGATCAGCTGTTCTAAGGATTTTAATTCAACGTGTCTGACAAAGTTTTCAAAGTATTCCAAGGTAACTCGACGTGTTGGATGGATGCTCCGATATTTTTTTTACCGATTTTCCAAGAAACAGAGATCAAGTGCGAATCTACATGTATCTGAGATTGAACGTGCCGAAAAGGTGGTGCTCAGAATAATTCAAGATGAGTCCTTTTCGGGAGTGAGAGATACAATTCTTTATATGCTGAAACCACGAAAAGACGAATTGATTTTAGAGCTCCCATCATCTTACTTTCAAAGCATGATCTCGTAAGTTGATTTTTGAAATCCACGAGAAAAATGGCCACATAGTCGGCCAGTCTTTGTTAAATTTGATCAGAGAAAGATTCTGGGTTGTTCGTGGTCGCCAAGTCCACCCTTTTGGGAGGCACGATGCGCTATATTCTGATCATATGGTATATAGCATTTCCAGACCAAAAGCAACCTTTTCCAAACCAAATTAAACTTTTTCCAAACCAAATTAAACCTTGTTCAAACCAAATTAAACCTTTTCCAAACCAAATTGAACTTTTCCATACCAAATTAAACTTTTTCCAAACCAAATTAAGCTTTTTTCTAACCAAATTAAGCTTTTTTCTAACCAAATTAGTTTTGGAAAAAGTTTAATAATGTTTGGAAAAGGTTTAATTTGGTTTGGAAAAAGTTTAATTTGGTTTTGAAAAAGCTTAATTTGGTTTGGAAAAAGTTTAATTTGGTTTGGAAAAAGTTTAATTCGGTCTGGAAAAAGTTTAATTCGGTCTGGAAAAAGTTGTATTTTGTCTGGAAACGAAACCAGGTAAAATAATTATATACAAAATGATCTGCGTAGAAGGGCTATCTAAACAGAAATAATAAACCTTTGTGTAATAATTTGCAGAGTTTATTATTCAACTTGATGTTAGTAAATAAGTACGAGTTTTATGTTACTTCATTTATTTCAGCACTCGGAGCCCAGCACAATAGACCGCTGCCACCACTACCTTGTACACATTTATAAATTTGCTTGATGCCTTGTGTTATAACCTTTGTTCTTAACCATCAACTTTTTCTTCTACTAACTTCATCTAGACATTCGCATTATAATATTGTAATGGTAAAGTAAACATCTACATGGGTCTATTCTATTATACAATATTATTTTTAATGTAACTAATAAGCCTATTAAACTCGATTTTGAATAGCATACATTCCAAGGATTGCTCATATACGGGCGTTGAAAATTATCAACAAATATTCAAGTATTTAGTAGAGAGTATAAATAGCAGAGGATCCCTCTACACAACTATCATGGTCTGTTCGCAATACAGAAGAATTTCCCTGAAAAAATGTCTTTGTCGTCAGGATAGACTCCAAATACCATCGATATCTCAGTATAAACCAAAATATACCAACGATTTATCGGTTTTCTGCTCAATCTGTTCAATATATGATGGTCAGTAGGGCAATAACTTCGTCTCGTTTTCGGACTTTGGTACGAGTAGATATGATTTTTTAATTGTTTATTTGTTATTAACATAAGATTTTTTATTTGTCGCTGATTGGTGGATGTATGAATTGTTATGAAAACCCTCCTGCGTGCAGTGGTGCTAATCATGGAATGAAGAATTGGATTGATGTATCAATCTTCAGTATCATCCAAGCATCACTAGTCTCTTCTTCTTGAATTTCCTGTTCTTCTAGTATCATTCAAGTAGTTTACTGATGCCAGCTACCAACTCCCCAGGAAGATCTTCTGTTGAAATGAAAATTGCAATATCAATTATTCAGTACATGTCTGCTTAAACGGACAATACCTATGTTAGGGTTAATTAATTTCTACGACAAACCTTTTTAATATAAATAAATAAATACCTAAAAATAAAAATAAATTTATAAAAAATTCTATCTTTCCTCTAAAATTTATTGGTTTAAGTTTCAAAATGAGCAGGAACCGAATGCTGTCCATTATTACTCACAGGTTCATAATTTCTCTGTAGGATCCAAATTCTTACTGGGTAGATCCAAATACCTATTATACAAATATCGACTCATCATCGGGCTTTCTTGGTAGATTTTTCTTACACTTTATTTTTCTTTATTAGTTTTTTAAGAACCAAAATAATGCTGTTTGATGATATGACAGCAAAAAGAGTTGATATTCAGAGTAAAATTCGGTTATCAGCGTGTCAAATGCGATTTTATATGTATTTAGAAAAAAAAAATCAATAACTCCATTATAATATTTTAGGACCTCCTTTAATACCCTTGTTTTGGGGTTCAGTTCTCTGAATGAAATTAAACTGACTAACATAATTTATAGGAGGCATTCTTAGACAATAACTGGCCTTCAATCTCAATTGTTATTTTCAAAAAACATGGATCAAAAGCGTATTGTAAAACCGAACCTAAAACCGTATTTTCATGAAAATCAATTTTATGTGAAAACCCTCTTTTTTTAATTTGGCATCAATGTAGTACATCATTAAGCTATATGGTGTACATATAAAAATAATTGTAGTTAAAAATGCATATTTCAAAACTTACAATCAAACGATTACAGTAGGTTAAATAGAAATATTACATTCAACTAAATATTTTTATACTGGTTCAAATATAAAAATATGTTATTAGAACTCAAAATTGTGACAAAATTAAATGGATGTTCTATGCTATTACTGCTCAAAATAATATATCTGTTTCAATATAAAATATAGGGCATTCCATTAATAAATGTTCCAATTTTCCTTCATGTACTTCACAATGTCTACACTGGAGAAATTTTTCGGGACAAGTGCGGTGTAGGTATGCATCGCATACTCCTTATAATATGTGATCTCAATTGAACTACTGATCTTAATATATATATATATATATATATATATATATATATATATATATATATATATATATATATATATATATATATATATTAGAAATTAGGCCTTAGAAATGTGTTCTCCTATGAACCAAGGGCGCGTGGGGATATATGGAAAAACCCTTGATTTTGCAAGAAAACCCGACGTTTTTCAACATTAAAACAAATTTATCTCCCATAATTAGGAATTTATGATTAAAATTCGCAACACTGGTGGACAGCTAGAGCTTCAAAAAAAAATTTTTTTTTTCTGTAACAAAAATCGAAAAAATAATTTTCCCAGAGGGTGTACAGGCATTTGAAGGGTGCAGCGATTTTGGAAATATGACAATTATCATTTCAAACCCAGATTTCCCCCAACCAATGTGCTTGAAACCTCATAAAAGGATAACATTCTGAATAGAAAATTTACTTATTTTTAAGGCTGTGATTTTTTTTTTATTTTACAGTGAAAATTAGGGGAGTTATGACTATTTTTCTGTCAGAAAGTCAGAAATACGAAAAAATTCAGAGAATTGAAATTGCTCAAAATACAGCATTTTAAAAAATCTCAACAAGGAACTTTTTGTTGGAAATTAGTTGTACAATCGATTCCTAGATTCTAAGGATGGGCATCAATACACGATTTTTTGCTACAATAATCAATATTTTGAAATCAATTTTCAAGTAGGGACCCGATAAAACTAAGAATCGATTTTTCCACAACAATTTTTCAAAAAATAGAACACATTTTTTGTAACCAATTTTTAAGAAATTCAATAAAAATTAGCTTAGTTTTGTTTTTATTACCCTACAATTTTCGTAGACAAAAACGCTGTGAATTGTAGTACAAAGGTTTGTAGTTATGATGTGATATTGCTATGGTTCCAAAAATTTTAAAATAAAAAAACACACACACACACACATCACATAGACATTAACCTACGGTTTTAGAATGGAATGAAACGGATTTGTATGCAGTTTTTTTTCTTTCTCGTGTTTGGTTTGTCTCACACCCCCTGGATCAATTCCAATAGGCGTCCCTCTTATTAACGAAGCCTTGCCTATAAGGCATGGGTTCAGCGGGACGTCCTAAAAACGTTGCTCGACGAATGCATCAAAAACGAATTTACACGTAGAAATTATGAGAACAAGTTGCTTCAAAAAGTTTTGAGTCATTTCTGTGTTATAAATAATTTTACAAGTCTTGAACGTAGTTTATCAAGTGAATAGAGTAAACTCTAGCAAGAGTACAGGCACACTAAAACTTGCTCATACGAAATTGAAGTTTAGTATAATTAACACTAACTAAATAACAGGATTTTGTTAATGCCTGATAAATAGCTGGAATTATTTAATAATGATTTGGTACAATATTTTAGTACTGAAGCATAAGTTCTAATAAATAATGAAAATTTTACATATGTAGTAGCATACATTTTAATATTCAGATTCTTCTTGAGATTATTCATTACTCAAACCAAAAATCCAATTCTAGCTTATTTTCCCCCAAATCCGTTGATGACTTGTGGATAGAAATTTATATCAGTCCTCGGGGCTAATTCAGCAATATTGTCTTTCGAGTCAATAGTATACTACTGGAATGCTTGTTAGACTGCAGTTTAATGGTTAAGCAAGGTAGAGTTAATTTCAGCGTATTTTCGTAAAAAATGAAGCTGTTGGCTCGGAAAATTTTAAAATCAAAATTTTTGAAAAATTTCTTCATTGAAATCCGTTTTGAGGCATTCTGAAACGATTTCTGAAGTTTGCGCTTTTTCATACTCTCCTTAGGATTGAGATAACAATACCGTTCTTGCGCCGAAAAATCAAGCATTCCGAATGAAAGGATGAGTTCGTTGGCCAACAATTTTTGAGCACATTAAATTGGTCAAATTTCGAAAAATATACCAAAAAAATCAATTAAAATGGCTGAAAACGGTCAAAAATTGTTAAATTTATATCTTTAAGCAACATTTTAGTCAAAAATAAATTGTAAACGGTTGACTAGGACATTTGAAAATTTTTGCTGAAAATTATGTTGAAAAAATGTCTTAAATTTCATTAATATTTGCTAAAAAATCTATAAAAACGGCAAAATATCTAAAAACCCAAAATCTCCTTTGAATTGCCAAATTCTATTTAGTATGAGTTTTTTGCCATAAAATTGGTTTTTAAAAATTTCTTACTACTGAAATTGCTTATATTTCAATACAATTCAACATATTGTAATACGATAGATGGTTTATGAAAATTCGCTCATACGATCATGCTACATGACTGGAACTTTTTATGTCAGAATGGAAGACAAATAAATGATACATTTTTTTACCGCGGCCCACTGTAGCAGACAGCTATGTTTTGAAGACAGACAGACAAAGATATAACATGTTACAGACTAATGCACGTATAGTCAAAGTAGAGACTTACTTCGTCATTAGTTGATTTGAGTGTTTAAAAATATCATTATCAAATGAATTTTTTTTTACCTCCTGAACCCAAACTAGCCCATAGAAGAGAGGGACGCTCATCTGATTTATTAATCGGAGCGGAAAGCCCACCATCGGAATCATCTGCATTGGAATCCCCATAATCATCATCATAATCGGAATCGCCACCGCCGGAATCGTAATCACCGGAATCGCCATCACCGGAATCCTCATACGAACGGATATGGCGATGGGTACGAGGATGGGCCGTCGAGGAAATTGCAAAAGCTGCCATCAGCAAAGCGTAAATGGACAAGATCTTGACGCCCACCATCGTTGAAGACTGGACGACCATCGAACACGTTCACTCAGTAAAGTCTTCCTGAGTAAAATACGAGCAGATCCAAGAATATGTACCTACCACAGTAATGGACCATTCTGGATTGGCCTTCATCGGCCGACGTCAGTGACTTTACTTAATAGCAATCCAATTTTCCACATTTCACAGTTTCCATCTTCGATATGAATACAGCCATTTGAAAACAATAGCTGACAAATTGGATATACATAAAATATTATTCACGACTATCCTCTAATTATTTCTTCCTGACACCTGTGTAATGACTGGATAACGCGGTTGTGAAACCCCGAGTCACGTTTGTCACTCAGTCTACACCTATTTCACAAGACATTTCATGTTCACCTAATTATTTTGCCAAAATTTAATTCTCATATTCTCAATGAGTCTTTCTGCTTTAGTGTTCAAAAAACGGAATTGATTTCGTGACTATCAGACGTTATGCGAATCTCTGTGTGCAATTTAGTGAATCGGATGGGATTGCCAGGAGCGCTGTACGACTAACTACATCTCGTTCTACCGAAGCCAATCAAAAAAGAATAAGTTCTATGAGCAAATTTTCGTTAATTTGACTTCATTTTGAACTGTTTTGACATTGTTCACTTTAGATGCAACGAAATCGTTAACCATTTTATAACAATAAACTTGGTCTAAATAATACCCTGCTTTTCAAAGGAAGATTTCAAGCATTTTTCTGCTGTTTTCATCGACTTAATCGCACCTATTATTGAAATGTAAGTAAATTTTTCATTATTATTTTGTGCATATATTAGTTAATGTTTTAGTTTTCAGTTGTTTCAATTTTTATTAGTAATGTTTTGCTGGAAAATGTAAAGGTAATTAATTTTAGCTGGTTTTGGCGATTATTTTTAGTGATTATTTCAGCACATTTTTCGAACTTTGCCAATTTCGAGTGATTGTTTTCAATAATGAACCTTTGTAATTGACCAAGAAAAAAATGAATAAAAATAAATAAATAAATTAATAAAAAATAATAAAATAAATAACCCCCCCCCCCCATCCAAAATAAAAGTTGCTGGTTTACATTTCAAGCTGCGTAGAATCCAGAAATTGAATAAAAAAATCTGTCCGTGCGCTGTCCGATAGACGCCGTCCGACGTACACCGTCAGAGCTTATCTCCGTAAATACTGGACTGAAGTTAATGAAGCCTGGACATCTAGGATATCTAGTTGGTCATAGAAGCTCTTCATAAATTTCGGTCAATCTTCAAGGACTGATTCTAGGACTGAAATACTGAAAAATCTAGATCATGAAAACCTTTATGGTAATAGTAATGCTTTTTTTGGGTATAGTTTATAGATATCTATAAATTAGTTTCTAATTACGCTTTCTAATCCCGAAGAATCGAATGAAATTTTGTGGAAACCCTCAATTACGCTGGTTTTTCAACGTTAAAACAGATTTATCTCCCGTAATTAGAAATTTAATAGTAAGATTTGCTTTACTGGTGGAAAGCTAGGGCCTTAAAAAAGTTTTTCCAGTTACGAAAACAGAACAAAAAATTTTTCTTAAGATAAAACTTAACCAACTCCAGTTTTTCTTAGGAAAAACTTAACTTACATTTCTTTTTTTTTTTTTTTTTTTAGTTACCTATATAAAAAGTGCAGAGATTTCGGAAATGTGACAAAATTATCATTTCAAACCTAGATTTTCTCCATCCAATCTGTTTGAAACTTCATAAAAGGATACATTTCTGAATGGAAATATAACTTATTTTTATCACTGTGCTTTTTATTTTAGTTTTTTATTGAATCGTTTTTATGGGACACGGTCAGAAATACGTAGAAATTCTGAAAAGTGAAATTGCTCGGAAACAAAGCATTTTAAAAAATCTCAATAGGTAGGGAACTTTTTGTAGGAAATTAGTTGTATAATCGATCCCTAGATTCTAAGGATGGGTATCAATACTCGATTCTTTAATACATCGATTTTTGCTCCAATAGTCGATGATTGGAAATCGATTTTAAAGTACCCGATACAATTGAACAACGATTTTTTCACAACCAATTTTCAAGACGAAGTAGCTCGGTTTTTTTTTATGCCCTACGATTTTTTTATTATAAAAACGCTGCAAATTGTAATACAAAGGTTTGTTATTTCTATTTTTATGATTTTTACTAATTTAACTTAAGCTCTTCTATGAGGATCATAGGTCTATAGATAATTATCGAATGGAGTCTTTGGAACACGTGTTGTCATTATAATCACATCTACAGACGTAAGCACTCACTGGACGAAGTAGGATGACATGAAATAGAATAACAGATTCTTACATACCTACAGATTTTTTGAGAGAAAAACAGAGTTTAAAAGCTACATGTATGTTTCTTTCTACTTCAGAACACATTTACATTGTTTATCAATTCGATTTAAACTTTTATATCTACCTATTCCAAAAATAATAAATAAATAAGGCGGGTTGATTTGAGTGGGCACGAAAAATCATGAAAACGTCATCAATTAGTGCAACTTTCAATACAATTAAACGGTAATTTGAACTTGAGATATGAAAATCAAGTTTCCAAAAAAAAGATTTTTTATTTGTCTAATTTTTAGAGTATTGATTAACTAAAACGTATTCGAAATTAGTTTAAAAAGTTACTGCCATACAGCAAATTTTAATAAAATTTAAGAACATTTTTCTGCATAGTTTTGCACATAGATTTTTTAATGTTATATTTTACATTTGATAAACTTTATTTCAGCAATAACCGGCTAAACATTATGGATTTAACAACATTTAGCTGTTTTTTACCCATTTGTAGTGTTTTTTCATCACATTTTTTGAAATGTGACCAATTTAATGTGCTCAAAAAGTGCTGGCCAACAAACTCATCGTTCGTTCGGAAAGCTTGATTTTTCGGTGCAAGAACGGAATTTTTATCTCAATCGGAAGGAGAGTTATCATCTAGAAGGACACACACACACACACACACACACACACACACACACACACACACACACACACACACACACACACACACACACACACACACACACACACACACACACACACACACACACACACACACACACACACACACACACACACACACACACACAAACACACACACACATCTCCTACACACACAGAACTGATCAACACTGGGGTATATCTCTACTAACCCCTCCTCCACAACCCAATACGTGAAATAATTCAATATTACACTTAAGTATGCAATACTCAGCATCCCGAAACACTTCGGAAATTACAATAAGCACATGTTTTGAAATTTGCCCATTTTTGACGATATTATCGTCGTTGCATCGACTCGGATCGCTCTGAAAGTCACCTCAATCAAATTAGCAGACTCAAAACTTCTATCGGAATTTGTTCAATCAAGACATAGATGCGAGGAGTTACATTCAAAGATGCCGAAGAAAATGCGGCCTGTATTATATCAGACAGATATCTTTAGAAGAGAGACGGACAAAAAATATATGTAACAGATTAATGCACGTATAGTCAAAGTAGTGACTCACATTGTCATTAATTACATTGAATGTTTGGAATGAGGATCAAAAAATTGAAAACATTTTACCTGCTGTATCATAACTGGACCTTCAAAATTTGAGATGCTCATCTGATTAAATGATCGAAGTGGGATGATCTGAGACCCCATGATCGGAATGCCCATCATTAGAATCGCCATGTTCGGAATGTTTTTCATAATAATCCCCGTGATCAGAATGCCCATAATCAGAATCACCATGATCAGAATGTTCTTCATAGGGATCCCCAAGATCAGAATGTCCATCATCCGGATCCCCATGATCAGAAAGCCCATCTTCAGAATCCCCATGATCGGAATGCTCATCTTCAGAATCCCCATGATCGGAATGCCCATAATCAGAATCGCCTTGATCAGAATGTTCTTCGTAGAGATCTCCATGATCAGAATGCCCATCTTCAGAATCCCAACGATCGGAATGTCCATCTTCGGAATCTTCATTACCGGCATGCCCATCGTTGGAATTCCCGTGATCAGAATTCCCATAATCAGAATCGCCTTGATCAGAATGTTCTCCGTAGGGATCCTCATGATCGGAAAGCCCATCTTTAGAATCCCCATGATCAGAATGCTCACCTTCAGAATCTCCATGATCAGAATGCCCATATTCAGAATTGCCATGATCAGAATGTTCTTCGTAGAAATCTCCATGATCAGAATGCCCATCTTCAGAATCCCAATGATCGGAATGCCCATCTTCGGAATCTTCATTACCGGGATGCCCATCGATGGAATTCCCGTGATCGGAATGCCCATAATCAGAATCGCCTTGATCAGAATGTTCTTCGTAGGGATCCTCATGATCAGAATGCCCATCTTTGGAATCCCCATGATCGGAATGCTCACCTTCAGAATCACCATGATCGGAATGCCCATATTCAGAATCGCCATGATCAGAATGTTCTTCGTAGGGATCCCCATGATCAGAATGCCCATCTTCAGAATCCCCATGATCAGAATCTCCATCTTCTGAATCCCCACGATTGGAATGACCATCTTCAGAATCTACATTCCCGGGATGCCCATCTTCAGAATCTAAATTACCGGGATGCCCATCTTTGGAATCCCCATGATCAGATTGCCCATCATCAGAATCGCCATGATCAGAATGTTCTTCGTAGGGATCCCCATGATCTGAATTCCCATCTTCAGAATCCCAATGATTAGAATGCTCACCTTCGGAATCCCCATGATCGGAATGCCCATAATCGGAATCGCCATGATCAGAATGTTCTTCGTAGGGATCCCCATGATCAGAATGCCCATCTTCATAATCCCCATGGTCGGATGGCCCATCTTCAGAATCCCCATGATCGGAATGCCCATCTTCTGAATCTACATTACCGGGATGCCCATTTTCGGAATCCCCATGATCGGATAGCCCATCATCAGGATCAGCATGATCAGAATTAACTTTGTAGGGATCCCCATGATCTGAATGCCCATCTTCAGAATCCTCACCATTGGGATGCCCTTCTTCGTAGGGATCCCTATGATCAGAATGTCCATCTTCAGAATCCCCATGATCAGAATGCTCACCTTCAAATTCCCCATGATTGGAACGCTCACCTTCAGAATCCCCATGATCGGAATGCCCATCTTCTGAATCTACATTACCGGGATGCCCATTTTCGGAATCCCCATGATCGGATAGCCCATCATCAGGATCACCATGATCAGAATTAACTTTGTAGGGATCCCCATGATCTGAATGCCCATCTTCAGAATCCCCACCATTGGGATGCCCTTCTTCGTAGGGATCCCTATGATCAGAATGTCCATCTTCAGAATCCCCATGATCAGAATGCTCACCTTCAAATTCCCCATGATCGGAACGCTCACCTTCAGAATCCCCATGATCGGAATGCCCATCTTCGGAATCTCCATTACCGGGATGCCTATCTTTGGAATCCCCATGATCAAAGTGTTCTTCGTAGGGATCCCCATGATTAGAATGCCCATCTTCAGAATCCCCATGATCGGAATGCTCACCTTCGGAATCTCCATGATAGGAATGCCCATCTTCAGAATCCCCATGATCAGAATGCCCATCTTCGGAATCTTCATTACCGGGATGCCCATCTTCGGAATCCTGATGATCGGCAATCCGATCATCAGGATCACCATGATCAGAATTATCTTCGTAGGGATCCCCATGATTAGAATGCCCATCTTCAGAATCCCCATGATCGGAATGCTCATCTTCGGAATCTCCATGATAGGAATGCCCATAATCAGAATCGCCACGATCAGAATGTTCTTCGTAGGGATCCCCATGATCAGAATGCCCATCTTCAGAGTCCCCATGATCAGAATGCCCTTCAGAATCGCCACGATCAGAATGTCCATCTTCTGAATCTTCATTACCAGGATACCCATCTTCGGAATCCCCATGATAGGAATGCCCATCTTCAGAATCCCCATGATCAGAATGCCCATCTTCGGAATCTTCATTACCAGGATGCCCATCTATGGAATCCCCATGATCGAAGTGTTCTTCGTAGGGATCCCCATGATTAGAATGCCCATCTTCAGAATCCCCATGATCGGAATGCTCACCTTTGGAATCTCCATGATAGGAATGCCCATAATCAGAATCGCCACGATCAGAATGTTCTTCGTAGGGATCCCCATGATCAGAATGCCCATCTTCAGAGTCCCAATGATCAGAATGCCCTTCAGAATCGCCACGATCAGAATGTCCATCTTCTGAATCTTCATTACCAGGATACCCATCTTCGGAATCCCCATGATCGGAATGCCCATATACAGAATCGCCATGATCAGAAGTTTCTTCGTAGGGATCCCCATGATCAGAATGCCCATCTTCAGATTCCCCATGATCAGAATGCCCATCTTCAGATTCCCCATGATCAGAATGCCCATCTTCAGAATCCCCATGATCAGAATGCCCATCTTCGGAATCTTCATTACCGGGATGCCCATCTTCGGAATCCTGATGATCGGCAATCCGATCATCAGGATCACCATGATCAGAATTATCTTCGTAGGAATCCCCACCATCAGAATGCCCATCTTCAGAATCCCCATGATCAGAATGCCCATCTTCAGAATCCCCTTGATAAGAATGCCCATTATCAGAATCGCCACCATCAGAATATTCTTCGTAGGGATCCCCATGATAAGAATGCCCATCTTCAGAGTCCCCATTATCAGAATGCCCTTCAGAATCCCCATGATCGGAATGCCCATATTCAGAATCGCCATGTTCAGAATGTTCATCGTAGGGATTCCCATGATCAGAATGCCCATCTTCAGTGTCCCTATGATCAGAATGCCCTTCAGAATCCCCATGATCGGAATGCTCATCTTCGAAATATTCATTATCGGGATGCCCATCTTTGGAATCACCATGATCAGAATGTTCTTCGTAGGAATCCCCAAGATCAGAATGCACATCTCCAGAATCCCCACGATCGGAATGCCCATCTTCTGAATCTACGTTACCGGGATTCCTATCTTCGGGATCCCCATGATCGGATTGCCCATCATCAGGATCACCATGATCAGAATTATCATTATAGGGATCCCCATGATCTGAATGCCCATCTTCAGAATCCCCACCATTGGGATGCCCTTCTTCGTAGGGATCCCCATGATCAGAATGCCCATCTTCAGATTCCCCATGATCAGAATGCCCATCTTCAGAATCCCCATGATCAGAATGCCCATCTTTGGAATCTTCATTACCGGGATGCCCATCTTTGGAATCCTGATGATCCGATTGCCGATCATCAGGATCACCATGATCAGAATTATCTTCGTAGGAATCCCCACCATCAGAATGCCCATCTAAAGAATCCCCATGATCAGAATGCCCATCTTCAGAGTCCCCATGATCAGAATGCCCTTCAGAATCCCCGCGATCGGAATGTCCATCTTCTGAATCTTCATTACCGTTATGCCAATCTTCGGAATTCCCATGATCGGAATGGCCATATTCAGAATCGCCATGATCAGAATGTTCTTTGTAGGGATCCCCATGGTCAGAATGCCCATCTTCAGATTCCCCATGATCAGAATGCCCATCTTCAGAATCCCCATGATCAGAATGCCCATCTTCGGAATCTTCATTGCCGGGATGCCAATCTTCGGAATCCCCATGTTCAGAATGCTCATAATCAGAATCGCCATGATCAGAATGTTCTTCGTAGGGATCGCCATGATCAGAATGCCCATCTTCAGAGTCTCCATGATCAGAATGCCCATCTTCAGAGTCCCCATGATCAGAATGCCCTTCAGAATCCCCACGATCGGAATGCCCATCTTCGGAATCTTCATTACCAGGATGCCCATCTTCGGAATCCCCAAGATCGGAATGACCATATTCAGAATCACCATGATCAGAATGTTCTTCGTAGGCATCCTCATGATCAGAATGCCCACCATCCGAATCCTCATGATAGGAATGCCCATAATCAGAATCGCCATGATCAGAATGTTCTTTGTAGGAATCCTCATCATCGAGTTGCCCGTCTATGGGATTCCCATCATGAGAACTCCCACCTTGAGAATCTCCATGATCAGGATGTTCTTTGTGGGTATCCTCATGATCGGGATGCCCATCTTTGGAATCCCCATGATCGAAACGCCCATGAGCAGTATGCTCACCATCAGAATCGCCATGATCAGAATGTTCTTCGTAAGAATCCCCATGGTCAGAATGCCCATAATCAGAATCCCCTTGATCTGAATGCCCATCGTCGGAGTTTCCTTGATCGGAAATCCCATATTCGGTATCCCCATGATCATAGTGCCCATCTTTGGAATTTCCATGATCAGATAGTCCATTATAGGAATCCGCATACGTTCGATCAGAATCATAATCTGAACGGATTTGGCGTTGGGCATGGGGGTAGGCCAGTGAGGAAATGGCAAAAGCAGCCATCAATAGAGCGTAGGACAAGATCTTGACGCCCATCATCGTTCAAAACTAAGCAACCACCTGACACGTCCACTCAGTAAATGCTGCTGAGTAAAATACGAGCAGATCCAAGAATATGTACCACAGTGATGGACCATTCTAGAGTGGCCTTCATCGGTCGATATCAAACAGTGACCTTACTCAATAGCACTCTAATTATCCGCTTTTCAAAGTTTCCATCTTCGATATGTATACAGCTTTTTGAAAACAATAGCTGACAAATTGGACATACATTAAATTATTATTCACGACTATCCTCTAATTATTTCTTCCTGACATCTGTGTAATAACTGGATAATGCGGTTGTGAAACCCCAAGTCACGTTTGTCACCACGTCTACTCCTATTTCACAAAGACTTTTATATTCACCTAATTATACTGCCAAAATTTAATTCTCATATTCTCAATGAGTCTCTCTGCTCCAGTGTTAATAAACGGGATTGATTTCGTGACTATCAGACGTTATGCGAATCTTTGTGTGCAATTTAGTGTATCGGATGGGACTGACAGGAGCGCTGTACGACCAACTAGATCTCGTTCAACCAATGTCTATCGAAAAAAAAAAGTTCTTTGAGCAAATTCTTTTAGTTTTGAAATCATGTTGAATCGTTTTGAAATTTGATCACTTTGAATTCAACGAAATCGTTATACATTTTATCACAATAAACTTGGTCCAAATAATACCCCGCTATTCAAAGAAAGATTTTGGATCTCAAGCATTTTTCTGCAGTTTTCATCTACTTAATAGCACACATTATTGAAATGTTATTAAATTGTTCAACATTATCTAGTTCTTATATCTTTTGAGTGATATTCCAATCAAAAATATACCTAAAGTTGATGTTTGCCGGTTTTTGCCATTCTTAGTGGTTAGTTCATCACGTTTTTGAAATTTTGCCAATTTTTCAATAATGAACCTATGTAATCGACCAAGAAGTAAATAAAAGTTTAACACCCATCTCCTCCGAAAAGATTTGTTTGTTTACTTTTCATGCTGCGTAGAATCCAAAAATTGAATAAATAAAGGAATATTTTAAATAAATCGTCCGTGCCCGGTATATTGACGCCGTCCGCCGTACAACGTCCGCCGTACACCGTCCACAGCTTTTCTTCCAAACTACATGACAAAATTTTATGAAACTTGGGTTAAAAATCACAAATGCGATTTAATTGTTCCTAAAAGCTTGTTATACATTTCAGCCTACCACAAAGAGTAGTATTTAAGGGTTGAAATATAGGAAAATCGACATTACAGTAACAGTAATGTTTTTGGTTGTAATTTGTAGATATCATCTCGAATAATATTGAATGAAACCACCTTGATTGCCTTAAGTTAGGCCATTCGCTCTTCTTAAGGGCTAGGAATTTGGCAGATAAAAGTTTCAAGAAAGTGAGATCAAATCATGGCTCGTGGAACATAGTTAAAATTGATAAGATTTAGTCACACTGTCGAAGTTTCAAGAGTAAATTCATAATCAAATTTATTCTCGACCAATGGGCTCAATTAGCTTTGATTTGAACAACTCGATCCACGACAATAGCCATGAATAAATGAATGAATAACATTTCATTGCCAAATTATTAGGTAGAAGCAAATAGTGGGGTCAACATGGGGAATCTCACTATAGGAATCTTCCCTGCCGTCGGGAAGCGGTCGTTTGTTACTCCCATAGACAAGTAGGGAGATAGAACATTGATAAATAATTGTCGAGCGATCTGCTTTAGATCTAAAATCCATAAGATCCTAGAAAAGCTGGTAGTTCCCCAAATCACACCTCAATTTGCCAGAACGATAGTTGTGCATGGCTTCATGATGGGTCGGTCTACAGCCTCTGATTTGGTCGAGTTTCCTGAATTCATTTTCTCCAGTTTTGAGCTGGAATGTCAGGTCCATCTTACCAGCACTGACTTGGCCAAGGCATTCAAAAACCTTTCAAATGCCCACAATTTGACCCACTTGTAGGTCTTAGGAGCATTTGGAACGTTTTACAATTGGCTGGCGAGTTACCTTGTGGATCTGCAGGGGTATTTGTGGTTGCAGGGGTGCCTTGACAACCTTATGAAGTGGTGTTTGTTCAAAAGTTTAGTTCTGAATCCATATAAATGTTCTGTGATCTCATTCGATAGGTTACAAATTTTGACATTTTATGTCTTTGCTATGGCACATAAACTGAAAAATCGTCGCGAAAACTTGCTCACGCGATAGCAATAAATAAAATAGACTCACTGTGTTGCGTAGAGAACAATCAACTGTTTTCTTATTGACATTTTGACATTTTATGTCTTTGCTATGGCAAATAACTAAAAAAACGTCACGGAAAATTGCTCACGAAAATATTTTGATGATTTCCACTTACAACCGAGTCGTTGCTAGGGGAATGGTACTTCGTCGTTTTTCATCCCACAAAATTCGTTGACCATTCGTTCGAAAGCTCTCGATTTATCCAACCATATTATGTTAACTACTGCGAAGTGCGTGGCCAACAAGCTGAGTTATGAGCTAGATTATTTGAATAATTGTGTATACTCAGGTGATCATTCTCAATAATTGATATTGTGAACATGATTGCCACCGCTTGTTAATTTCTGATGATTTCATTGAGCTGGTGTTTCGATGATTTGATTCATAGCAGATTATCCAAATATTGCGAGAACGGTTTGATTTGTGAAGCGGTGGTTAAATCATTCTATGTTTTACACTCTAGGAAGCTGTAATTTCGTATGTAGTCTCTTTAGCACATTTACGTGACGATGCCCAGGGTCCGGATCAGCTGAGTGGCTCTTAGGGCTTGCATACGAGTCTGCAACACATACTTGTCTTACACTAAAGACATATATAATGTCCCAATGTGTTGCAGACTCGTATGCAAGCGTTCTTCTTCTAATCTCCCTACATACTCACTGTATGAAATAATGTTTTTTAAAGTTCAACTATAAAATTGGTAAACTTCAACTTCGCTCCGGTATTATATTTTCGAATAATTCTTGATTCTCTATTAAATTTTACTGGATCGATTCTATTACATCCAGGGCACTTGGAGCGTTGGGGTTTCTCAAGCTCAATACCCGTGAATTTTTTAATCCTGAAGCTATAGTCCTGTTATATTAAGTACTTGTTTTGCTCATTCTAGAGTATGGCCTCCGTTGTATGGTCTCCAAACTACAGTGTTCACAAAGTATAATGAGAATGAGTTCAGCGGTGATTCCTGAGATATTTGGGGTGCAAGCTTGGCATACCCTCCGAAAATTTGGATTTTCATGAATGGCTTGGAGTACCGGGTGTACAGTGGAGGAGAGGCGAGCTGTGGCTGGTCACAGTTCTCCATAAGCTTCTGCTCATAGGCTTGGATTGCCCATCTTTGTTAGCCTATGTAAATATTAACATAGGCTAACACTCCTTTTTTTCTGTCCCATTCTCCGCCGTAAACTTAGGCCATCGGCCCCTTTGTCCCCTACCGCGTGAGGCCAATAGTTTCCTGAGTGCTTACCAAGAAGTTGACTTGTTCAATGTCTCCTTACCTTCAATAAAATCCGAGTTATCGTCTTTTTCGCCAAACTGTTGGATTTAACCGCCACTCGACAAATACGCCCTGTAAATTTACTGACAAAACCTCCTATTTATATATGTTACTGTAAAAGCCCGAAGTGCGGTAAGTGCTAGGATTTACCAGAAAATCCTAGCATTTCCCATTATTTTTTTAGGATTGTCCAAGAGGCTTGGTAAAAGCTAGCATTATTTCAGTTAGAGAGCGTGTTTCGAACTTTTACCAACCGATTGTGGTAAATCTTAACATTTCCCAGCGTTAGGCGATAAAAGCTGAAATAAAGGTGAATGGTACTAACTTTATAAACTTCTAAACTCAATTTTCACGTAGTAAAATCAAGTAAAATGATAGCAAGGAACTTGTTGCAACAAGGTAGAGAATTACGGCACTTCGAGTTGCACTTCATATTTGCTGCCTTGTAGAGGCATTTTCTAGTGGAACGCTTTTTAAGACAATCGCAATTCTAAAAACCCTGGCCGCCGACCAATAATTGCTTCTGAACAGCGATACGAAGGCTTATTTCTTCAATGAAATACAAGCCTGTGCATGCAAGCCTTCGAGCATTTACCAACGAGTCCTGGGAAATC
Source organism: Adelphocoris suturalis (assembly GCA_030762985.1). Taxonomy (NCBI): domain Eukaryota; kingdom Metazoa; phylum Arthropoda; class Insecta; order Hemiptera; family Miridae; genus Adelphocoris; species Adelphocoris suturalis. The sequence continues at coordinate 38,024,470 of CM061049.1, forward strand.
CGCACATTTGCCAAGAGGGATTGGTAAAAGTCCGAAATGCCTCAGTCACACAAGGTTTTGTGGGCATTTACCAAATTGGTCAGTCAATCCTAAGATTAACCAACTGACAAGCGGTAAATGCCCGTTTTTGATATAGTTTTGGGCTTTCACCAACAATATTGGGAAATGCTAGGATTTCCTGGTAAAGCCCAACATTTACCGCATTTCAGGCTTTTACAGTAGCATATACATTATGACCACATAGTCAAATTCGACATCAATATGGGTAGAGGAGAACATTGTATTCCTCGACTGCTCCAGCTAAGGGTCTCCCCATTCGCCGCTTGAAAGGCACGAGAAGAACGCGATAGGTCGCTCGTAGATCGGTTATCGGTTGTGATGGGAACCATCACATATATCAACTATTAACAACTCACTTTTTCACGTTTTATTTCATGTTTTTCTAAGCTTCATCGCGAATTTCTGAGGCACTTATCAAGAGTTTTTCTTTTACGGCGCTTCGGAACAAACCGCACAGCTACATTATACGGGGAAAAGTTCACGAGCATCCTTTTGCACGGTTCAGAAGTTTTTCCCCTGAGTTTATCACGCCGTCACATAAATCTAACTTTGAGCAAGTTTACATTCCGAGTCGAAAAGATACACCTGCCTACGGTGACGGATGTTCATATTTCTTAGTTTTCAAAGAATACTTTCTTTTTCTGGCCGTGAAGTTACTCGGTCTTATCATAAACCTGGCTTGAAAGAACCTTCAGCGATGCAAAATACTTGCTCTAATAAAGAGGCGCTAGTCTGTATATGTGGGAAGAAGCAGTTGTAACTCATTTGCAGCTCGTTCAACATTCACTAAATTTTTTCCCCATATTTTCGTTATTGATGAGATCCTTTTATCTGGCCACCATAAAATTGTGTTTATGGAAAAAGGTTGAAGAATATCGGTCACGAAACTGCGTTACACTGGATGGTTTCCAATGATTTCACGTAATTACGACCAATCGTTACTAAAGAGCTGCAACTTGCACATTTTTCACCCCACAAGAACCGTTCGCTACCTACTCGATGGAAAGACTAAAATTAATAAATGATAATAAATAATAAAGAACATACTCAAGGTAATCTTTCCTTTCCTTCAACTTGCTTATGAGATCTGCTGGCTGATTATCATGTATGCGGGGAAAAAATCGAATGTAAGATTTCCAAAAAAATCGACGGTACTTACAAGAAGTACCAACGTTATACGCTGATACATTGAGACATGGATATGACTCATAGAGCCGTAAATGGCAAATGGCTTTTGGTGTGATTAGGAGATAATTCAAATCATTCAGCAGATCACCACAGAATTTGTCTCTTAATCTATTGAGGTATCTATTAAATTTTAACTTTCTAGGGTGAAAAGGCTAGAATTCAGCTCACCCAGCTGGTTAGACTGGAGTCCATTTCATTCGTCTCTAGATTTTTTTAATGAGGATCTATGTCAAATTTCGGAGAGAGTTTAGCTCATTTAGCTGATTAGGATGGAGTCCGCCATCTCATTCGCATTTCGATGTAGTACCAATGAGGCTCTCTATCAAATTTCAACTTCCTAGGGAGAACAAGAGAGAAATTAGCTCATTATCGAATTATGTTACTACATTCCCAGGAAACACAAGCACATTGAGTGCAAAGAAATTTTTGACTACGTACCAATTTTATGGGTAAAAAAAATTGTTCTAAATAATAACCTGCGATTCAATAATTTCTGAATTTTAAGCTTTTTTGCAGTTTTTATTATAAAAGCGCAACCTTTGAAAACCGTTTCAGAATGCCTCAAAACGGATTTCCTTGAAAGAATATTTCAAAAATTTTAAAATCCTAATTTTTGAAAGTTTTTTTTTTTTTTTTTTAAATGAAATCAGTTTGGAGGCCTTGAAACGAATCCTAGAGTTTTGCACTTCTCCATGAGTATAACCATACATGTATTAAACCAGATGATAACAATCCGATTCATTCCGGATGAAGCCAATCCTTAAGATTCAGATAGAAATCCCGTTCACGAGCCAAAAAATCAAGTAATCCAAATAAATGGTTCTGGTTAACGAAACTTTTTGAGTACAATAAATTTATAGGTAGTTTTAGGAAATATTAAGTTAATATTTCCATATTCAATTTCATTCAATAAATTAAGGTAGTTTTAGGAAAAATCGCTCTTGTTTCATCAGCTCTAATCCGAGAACGGAATGAGATCTCATATTTCTGGTTTCCCACCGATTTTTAATTTTGAATTTAGGTTTCACTTGACAGAATATTTTTTAGAAGTACCTAATTCTCCCTCCCCCCTTCCTATGGGTAGTCCAAAATCTATTGGGTCTATCCTGATTTTTATTTGTTTCAGGCATTCCAGAATCGATCTCCATGTCCCACATCGATATTTCAAAATTGTGGAAAAAAGTTAGGGGTTTGCTTTTGGTGCTGTAAATCTAAATACAAAAAAGTGTTAAAATTCAGGAATTGTTTCACAATGCCACAAAACAGATATCAAAAAAGTTCAAAGATTTAGATTTCAGATTCAAATTTTTCGAAAATGTCGATTTTGATAATTTTGGAGCCATTGCAATAGTAACTAAATCACTCGCGACGAAGTTGTAGAAACCCATTTCAAAACGGAAGTTAGTGAAAAAACGTTGTCTATTTCCACGAAAAATAAAGATTTACAATGTTAAATCGATTTCGACGGTTAGGCCATCATCAGTAACAAACAATAACTTGTTAACTCAATAACAATGTTATTGATTGTTACTGATTATGGCCTAACCGTCGAAATCGATTGAACATTGTAACTCTTTATTTTTCGTGGAAATAGGCAACGTTTTTTCACCAACTTCCATTGCAATAGCTTCATTTTACAAAAATTCGCTAAAATATGCTCGAAGGCTATATAATATACCTACCTACCTACGGGCTGAAGCGCCAAACAACTGTTTCGGGTTCTGAGAGTCACCTAAATACTTAACCTAGTCATATATGATGAACCAGTAGAATGGAAACCTGTTACAATAACTAATGGGAAAATTTGTGTCATACATAATTACAGTAGGTATTTATAGTGGTAATAAGTATTTTATGTAATTAGCGTCACACTTTTAGTTCAAATGTATATTACTAAAGTCACTAAATCTCTTTGTACGGGAAAGAATAGGATCAATATATCAATATGTTCGTTTCCGGATGCATCACAGCGGCCTACGCCTAACTTTCATTCCAATCAACAAACGAAGACCCGAATGCTTAACCCAATCCTTTTCACCTCGTCGGATTCCAACGGTGAGACTCAAAAGGTTTCCATTGTGAGAGATAATTGTATAAGGATAGTCTTTAGGGTCAACCCGTCGCACATGGCGGTGTAATTTTGGAGAGAGAATATTTTCAGAGGCGCCTCAGAGGATCGCAGACGCCATAACAAGCGATAAGAGGATGTGTAGGATTTCTGAAACTAGTTCGTCGACCTGATGATCCCTGGCATCGTTCAGGACTTGTTTGCAAATCAGATGGAGATGTGCGTGATTTTCCAATGAAAGGATCATCGATTTCATGATTGCATCCCGTAGCACAAACGGTGCGATTTCCCACATAAGTTTAATAATCTAACAATATGTTAATTTTACACGTAATATCCTCCTGTGGGGTCGTTTATAATTCGTTCCTGATTTTCAATCCCCCCCCCCCCTCCCCCTACAAATACAAACACAAATTGGCTTATTGAAGAATTCGACACTTCATTAATGGTACAAAAAACAGAAAAAAAAGTCCAGTCATGCAGCATGACCCCATGAGCGAATTTTTGAAGAAATCTTCGACATTTCAGTCGCTATTGATCGTATAGAGAAATTTTAGTTTATGATTTTGATAGTCAAACATGGAATCAAATTCTATCTACAGCATGGTTCTAGCTTTAAACAGCATGGTTCTAGGATTGGTTATACAGGGATACTTCCATAAGAGTAGTTAAATCTGAATTTGTACAATGTTTCATGCAAATATTACCAATTTTTACAGCTAGCGAACGGCATTATTTCGATTTTTGACTGATTTTTCAACTTTGAAATTTTTGAATTTTACTTGATACATATTCTTGTAGGAAATTTTACGCTGATTCCGAATACACCCCATGTTAGTATGCTGAAAAAATTATTTCGCACAACAAATCGCAAAAAACAGGCTATTTTGAAATTTTTGACTACATTTTTGAAAATTTCAACCCGAAGATGTAATCCGATCATGCTGGCCAACGAACTTGAACTTTTGTTTTGTGTCCTTAATATTTTAAAATTTGTTTGAAGTTAGCACAATTCTACGGACAGTTATCGTCTGGAATGACATATACATACATACATACATACATACATACATAAATATATACGTACGTACATAAAAAAATGTGTTAAACTTCAGAATATGATTCAAAATAGCCTGAAACGGATTTCTGTATAAAAGTTTTTCAAAAATTCACATTCTACAAATTTTGAGGCGAGAGCAATAGCTTAATTTTCTTCAGATATTCGCTAAAAGAGTGGGAGAATTTGGCCCAAATTGGATGATACCATGCATTTCGTGGCTTGGCATCATGTGTATGCGGAGCGATATATATCGCCGGATCTTTTCTCTTTTCTACTGCGTAGAAAACGAGGATAATTGGCTATGCAATTCTTAGCCTGAATCAACTTAGTTTTGGAATGTAGCCAGGTACGTAAGGAGAGGGAAATTGGTAGCTTGAAATGTGAACATTTATCACATAAATCAAGCGCTTTCCAACGAGTGGCGAACGATTTTTGTGCGATGAAAACTGCGGAAGTTTCATTCCCCTAACAACGGCTGGGTTGTACGTGAAAAACACTGAAATTGTGACACAATCTATAGCAACTACTCAACTACTCGGTTGAACGTGAAAATCATCTTAATTTCGTCACGGACGTTACACAAAAAATTATTGGGGGTCGGCCTAAGAATTGCATAGCAATTATATATATATATATATATATATATATATATATATATATATATATATATATATATATATATATATATATATATATATATATATATATATATATATATATGTATGTGTCATTACAGACGATAATTACTCTGAATGTGTTAGGATTGAGATAAAAATTCCGGATTTCTGCATAAATTTTTTTCAAAAATTCACATTCTACAAATTTTGAGGCGAGAGCAATAGCTTAATTTTCTTCAAAAATTCGCTAATAATCATTACAAAGTTCCTCTGAAGAAAAATAAAATAAGATAAAATGCATTTGCTATCAGAAAATAAAATTAAAACTTTTGTACAAACTACCTAATATACCTAAGCATTGAATCGAATATTATTGCTCAACTGCAGTGTTGAGTAATTAATCCGTACTATCCCAATCCCTCTAATCCATATCCTAATTAATCTGTACTAGGTTGATTAGATCAACGTTAGGGAACAGAAATCCGAAAAATCTAAATACTCCGAACAGACGGACCCAATCAAATTTCAAAAAATGAACTAAACAAATCACTAAAAATGGCTGAACACGGCTAAAAATCGTTAAATGTATGTTTTTTGGTAGAATATTGCTCAAATAAAGTTTTTTAAATATAAAATAGAACAATACAAAATTTATGAACAAAATTATGCTGAAAAATATACTTAAAATTTATTAAAATTTGCTAAAAAATAAAAAATCGATTAAAAATGCAAAAAAAAAAAAAAAAAAAAACTAAAAATTCAAAACCTCTAAATAGAAGATTATTGTCTGGAATACGTTTTTTGTCAGAAGAATAATGGTTAACTATTTCCTTACACTCAAAAAGCTCAAATTTCAAAAAAATATAACATTATAAAATACGATAATTTACGAAAATTCGTTTATAAAATCATGCTGCATGACTGGAACTTTTTTATGGATTTTTTTGCAAGTTTCAATGTAATTTAATAACATTTTTCAGCATAATTTTGTACATACATTTTCTAATGCTCTATTTTATAGTTAATAAACTTCATTTGAGCAATATTCTGCTAAAAAATATAAATTTTACGATTTTAAGTAGGTTATAGCCATTTCTAGTGATTTTTTTCTGCATATTTTTTGAAATTCGACCAATTCAATGAGCTCAAAAAGTGCTGGCCAACGAACTCATCCTTTCATTTGGAAAGATTGATTTTTTGGCGCAAGAATGGAATTTTTATCTCAATCCAAAGGAGAGTTATCGTGTGAAATGACTCATAAATAAATACATATTTATATGTACATATGAAAAAGCATGACGCTCTGGGATGCCTAAAACTAGATTTTTATTTGCGAAATTTTTCGAAAATTTTGATTTTAAATTTTTTAGAGCTACCTATTACATTAGCTTCATTTCCTACGAAAATTCGATAACAGACAGACTCGGAACGAAATTTGTTCAAAATGTGCTGATATGTAGAATGCGAGTGAATCGTTTGATTTTCGGGATTGAAAACTCGGAGGCCATTGATTCGTAGCGTGAAATACAGTGCAGCAATGACACTCGTTTGATTAATAATCTTTGGTGTTGAGAAGGTTCGGAATGACCTCAGAAGGCGTGATCAGATTTTATGTGAACCCCGCGCTCTTAAGGGAATTTCCAAGGCTCGACGCCAATGACCCGCCGGACTCCTGTGAAGAACTGAATGTTCTCAGCATCGTATAAAAAGACCTATACATCCCGAAGAAATATCAGTCTTCCTTCAACAGCCTTTGAAAGCTTATAACAGAATCGTTATAATAATATATTCACATTCCCCCATCATGAAATCCGTCCTTATTTTGTCGATTGTCGCTCTCATTGGTGTTGTAGCCGTGACTTCAGGAGCGGAATCTGTCGTCCCAGAACCCGATGATCAGATGTACCCAGGTACGTACCTACCTAACTATGTTACCTGCATATTTATCTATTTCATGTTAGCGCATGCCTACTGAAGTGGAAGAAATTCAATTCCACCTGTAAAATGGAAAATAGAAGTAATCTTAAAGTACCTAGTGTCGATTTTATTTAAAAGAAAATGGGCATAATGCAGAAAACAAAAAAGAAATAAAAAACAATATTTTATCCGTTTTTGAACATGAAAAAGCGATTCCTGAATTTTAACAAATTGAGTAGATTATTTTTATAATTATAATAAAATTAATGTTGGAATTCAAAATTTGTTTCAAAATACTCAAAATGGATTGAAACTTGAAACATTTTATAAAAATTCGTTTCCTAAAACATTGTCAAAGCTACAAAATTTTGATTTTTCTGGAAAAGAAGAAAAAATAAATAATAATGTAAATTACCACAGTAAGAATAATGTGATTCTATTACACAACAGATAATTTCAGTAAATTTTCCGTATTTTTTATTTATTTTATTTTATTTATTTTTCTTTACCGAAAAATTAAGCATCCTAAAATATAGGACGAGTTCACAAAAGGCGTCATTTATAGATCTATAAAACGCCGCAAAAACCGCTAAATAATTTTGTTAAGGAAATTGTTTAGTTGGTAGTGTAAGACCAATATTTGAATGGTTACATTTTTTTATAAAATACATTCAATCGTAATCGTTAACATTCTGTATTCGTACGTCAGAAAATATAATTTTTCTAATTCGAGAAAAATTTACAATGCTTCATTAAATTTCTTTAAGTTACACGACGTGGATCTTTTGATCATCATTTCCTAGAATTTGAGCCCGTTCCATGTAGGTAGATGAATATACAAACTCGATGTTTATCCCAAACGGACTTTTTCTGAAAAACGTTTCATAGTGAGTACACATTGCACGGTTTTTTGAATTTGATTTTTTCTCGTTATTTAACATTTTAACTTTTTCTGCTATAAGTGTGTGTTCTAAACCGTGTGTTCTACAGAAATGCTAATTTTTCACCAGCGTTATAACGTTATAACGTAAATAATTAAAAATTGGGTTATATTTGCGCGAGTCCTTTCTTCTCACTATCTAGATTTTGCTTCCGAGTCTACCATGCATTGCTGCATTGTGTAGGTATTGTTTTCACTTTCGGAAGAAAAATTTTTTGGTCTCTTGAATCAAAATTTCCGCTCGCATTTTACGTTTTAGACCATTCTGAATAACTTTGGTTCCGCGTCTGTCTGTCTGTCTGTGTGTGTGTCTGTGCGTGCGTGTGTCTGTCGTGTGTCCGCAAATCATTGTAACAAGCTTATTTTCCACAGTTTTTATCCAATTTGGATGACATTTTCAGGGAACGTACGAGCTTGGGGGTAGACGGTCCCTATTGGTTTCATCGTTCTTGACTCAATACGTCATTCTGCGCATGCGCAAATGTAAATTATATCAAACATAATTTTTCACGCCCATGTCGTTCGATCTCGCTCAAGTTTGGATGATAGTTGGGGGATACGATTTGATCATCTTATATCAATTTCAACATGATTGTAACATCAATGACTACTGCGCATGCGCCAATATGAAATCATAGTAACAAGCTTATTTTCCACAGTTTTCATCCGATTTGGATGACATTTTTAGGGAATGTGCGGGCTAGGGTGTAAACGGTCCCCTATCAGTTTCATTGTTGCAAAATCAATATTCCACTCTGCGCATGCATAGCATTCCATAGTCTTGAACTATCAATAACTCTGAAATCATCAATTTTTTGACATGGATATGTCTATGGGCTGGGTGTCATGCGTTTTTTAAATGATTCCCAATTTTCAGATCAAAAATTGTAACAAGTAACCGATAAACAAATACGGTTACTGTTAAATCTATTCAATATTCAACATATTCGGCAACTACACTACAAAATGAAATTAAAAATCATTAGACATTTTATTTGAAAGTTTTCAAATTGCATGGCAGTTTAAAGTCTCATTGTTAGTGAGCCTGTTCATGTAGCTCTTTGAGCCTGTTTGGCAGTGAGTTTGTTCTGTTCATCCTTATTAGCTGAAATTTGATACCGAAACTCCCTGGAATATTAAGAGACGTGTGACAGTTCCCACGAGATCCAAGGGAATGCGCTGCCGTCGCTCCGTTGTTTCCCAACGGGCGTTGGGCGCTTCTTCCCGTGTTTTCGAAAGCCCGCGTTTGGCGATGGATGGGAGGTCCTAGAACTGGAATACCAATCTCCACCGAACGTAGCATATATGCTATTAGTACGAGTTGTATCTCTTATGGTACTGTCACACTCCTCTCTATCTATGAGTGTGGATTTAGGCCCCCATTGGTAGGGGCGCCTAAGTTTATTACATGGTAGCAGAGCGTGGTTAGGATTATGCACGGCTGACATCTAGTAATCCGATCCACTATTTTTGGGGCGTTAAAGTTTCAGAAGAAACATGGCCCGGGTTTCCAGAAGGAATACCCATTACACTCCCTTGGATACATAAATACTTTCATTGGTTCTTGATTATTAATTTCTCAATTTAGCCCCTCATATTATTTCTATTTAACATACTTAATTTTTAAGGGCATTGTTCCCAAACCCAAGCCATCGATCCCTATTTCATAAGTCCCCTTAGTGGGTACCTTCCACTGTAAGCCTCAAAAAGTTGAGCAAGTTAATTTCCCAGGGCATAGTTCCCATTTTTGTAAGTCCCCAAAGTGGCCAGCTCCCTACTGTAAGTCTCCTTGTTGAGCAAGTTATATTATTCCCGATTGTTCCAATCTTTGATTGGGGGTTGACTACCTAATGAATACTTCATATATGATGATTCATTGACAATCCATCCTGTTTTAATTTCACCTCTTTATCCTCAATCACCAATGCAGCTATTTATTAGTGAGCATCAGTTCTCAACCAGTAAACTATTCCACCTAGTTTACATACTTGCTCTTCAATCAAGTATGTTTTTAAGGGGGGGGGGGGGGGGAGTGTGACAGTTCCCGCGAGATCCAAGGGAATGCGCTGCCGTCGCTCCGTTGTTTCCCAACGGGCGTCGGGCGCTTCTTCCGGTGTTTTCGAAAGCCTGCGTTTGGCGATGGATGGGTGATCCTGGAACTGGAAAACCAATCTTCTCCGAACGTAGCATATATGCTATTAGTACGAGTTGTATCTCTTATGGTACTGTCACACCCCTCTCTATCTATGAGTGTGGATTTAGGCCCCCATTGCACCTCCACGGGCCGCCTATGTTTATTACATGGTAGCAGAGCGTGGTTAGGATTATGCACGTCTGACGCCTAGTAATCCGATCCACTATTTTTGGGGCGTTAATGTTTCAGAAGAAACATGGCCGGGTTTCCCTTGGATACATAAATTCTTGCATTGGTTCTTGATTATTAATTTCTCAATTTATCCCCTCATATTATACTTAACATACTTAATTTTCAAGGGCATTGTTCCCAAACCCAGGGCATCGTTCCCTATTTCATAAGTCCCCTTAGTGGGCACCTTCCACTGTATGTCTCCAAAGTTGAGCAAGTTAATTCCCTAGGGCATAGTTCCCATTTTCGTAAGTTCCCAAAGTGGCCAGCTCCCTACTGTAAGTCTCCTTGTTGAGGAAATTATATTATTCCCGATTGTTCCAATCTTTGATTGGGGTTTAACTACCTAATGAATACTTCATATATGAAGATTCATTGACAATCCATCTTGTTTTAATTTCACCTTTTTATCCTCAATCGCCAATGCACTGTTTATTAGTGAGCATCAGTTCCCAACCAGTAAACTATTCCACCTAGTTTACATACATGCTCTTCAATCAAGTATGTTTTTAAGGGGGGGGGGGGGGGATGACAGTTCCCGCGAGATCCAAGGGAATGCGCTGCCGTCACTACGTTGTTTCCCAACGGGCATCGGGCGCTTCTTCCCGTGTTTTCGAAAGCCCGCGTTTGGCGATGGATGGGTGATCCTGGAACTGGAAAACCAATCTTCTCCGAACGTAGCATATATGCTATTAGTACGAGTTGTATCTCTTATGGTACTGTCACACCCCTCTCTATCTATGAGTGTGGATTTAGGCCCCCATTGCACCTCCGAGGCGCCTAAGTTCATTACAGACGATTGAAATTATTGGATCTTTCCTAATCAGGTGAGTGAGCTAATTTTTCCCCTTTTACCCCTAGGAAGTTTAAATTTGATTGGGATACTCTATGGGACTCTAAGAGACGATTCAAATGATTGGGTCTTTTCTAATCAGCTGACTGAGCTGATTTATTTGAGACATTTTTAGCTTGAGACACAAAACACACATTTCACTGGGGGAAAAATAAGTCTTATTCTTGTATCGATGTATCTACATGTAGTGTAGATACTCAACATCAGTTTACTGATTCATCTCCGTTTCCAGTGCTTTTTCCCTCTATTTACAGTGTGTATTTCTTTCAGACCTGGTTGCTGTTGAACCTCCAGTACTCACCTTGCAACGAGCAAAGAGGGTGACATGCGACATCGGAGAATACGCTTGCAACTTTCACTGCCAGTTCAAGGGATACGCTAAAGGCTACTGCAGCTCTAAAACCTGCCACTGTTCGGGCTACAGCGGCTAAATCAAACGACTAACCTTTTATCGTGCTTACTTCATGTACCTGCATTATATTAATTAATACCCAGTTCCTTACGAATCATGAACACGTAAAAGTAATGTTAATCAAAATCGAATTCGAAACTATGTGCCTGTGATTCATAATTTGAATACATAACGATGTACCACACTTTTAAACCTCAAAATTATTCATCTAACCTAACACCCACACATGATCGTATTTGGTACCTCCTTCGACAAACTGTATTGTACTTCTTGTCAACGGAACATTACTACTATTATTGATAATTTAGATAGATGACAATACTATTAGGGATTTAGAGTTTCACTGAAAAACAACTTATCTATTTATAAGCATCTCAACAATAACTTCTTGCAATATGAGTATAATAATAAAAGCATTACATTGTAGGTAACGAAAGGATCGGTACCATCATTAGTTAGTACCAATCTGCACTACTCATGCTTATAAATCAGCTTATATTTGCGTAATAGGAGTAATTGTCAGTGCTGTTGATCAGATTATTTCTACCCGGTTAGCGGGTAATTTAGACTCAGTAGGGTTATATATGGGTCGGGTAATCAACAGATCGAATATTTATCGGGTAATTTGGCTCACCCGAAAACTACATAAGGTGCACACGAAGTAATATTGATGCCAACTAACAACCTCAAACAATTCGTACAGCTGATCCTAAAAATCGAAAAAGCAAGAAAAATGTGTTATTATAATAACCCGTGTGAAATAGTTAGTCAAAATTTATTCGAAGTACCTACTAAAGGTTGCTAAAGATAGGGAAAAAAAGCACACCCAAACACAAAAGATTGATCTTGGAAGAATATCGTTGTACCTAGTAGTTGTTATTATTGTTTTTTGTATGTTGTATATTTCTTCTCGAACTCAATTAATACGAACTCAATTATTAAGTTAATTAGATCAAAATGGTAACGGAAACGAAATGATCAAAATCGAAATTTTTAGCTTACGTAGAACTCTAGTTCGAAACCTTGATTCATTGAAAAATTCGCTCTTGGCTGCAGTGTTATTTAATCACGCATGTGGAGGAGACGGAGTCCAAATGCAAAAGAACAGACTTTTTTCATCAAATTCAGGGCCTATTTATGGCCCGGACGGCGTGCGGCGGACGGACATTGAAATTTTGGAATCTGCACACCTTGAAAAGTAAAGTGACAAAGTTTGGGAGAAAATATTAGCATGGAACGTGCTTTAGCCATCACCTAACTGGGCAAAAACGTGACGAATCAGTGGAACGAAAGTAGCGCGGGATTTTTTACTTTCCCACATCCCAACAGAGTGGAAAGTAATGTCCACTTTCACTTTCCCAACATCCCATCAGAGTGGAAAGTAATGTCCATTTTTACTTTCCCAACATCCCAGCAGAGTGGAAAGTAATGCCCAATGTTACTTTCCCAACATCCCAACATAGTGGAAAGTAATGTCCAATTTTACTTTCCCAACATCCCAGTAGAGTGAAAAGTAATGACCATTTTTTTACTTTCCCAACATCCCAACAGAGTGGAAAGTACTGTCCATTTTTACTTTCCCAACATCCCAACAGAGTGGAAAGTAATGTCCATTTTTATTTTGGACATCTAGTAAAAATTAAAGTCCGTACCTTTGGGACATGAAGAGGTGAATGAAATGACGAGCTAAATGACGGCTAAAGCATGTTCCATGTTTCTTGAATTTTAGCCGAAGGATCTTAGCAGTAACCATCCGGGGGTACAAGGGCTTGCCCCCTGGCGAGGCCCGAAGGGCCGAGTTTTTTATTCATTTTATGTGCGATTACAAAGGCTTATTGTTGGAAATAATATACCAAAACAGGATTTAACAATTTTCTATCTTCAGAAATGAAGAAATGCAAATGACGTCCAATTGAAAATGATTTTTAAATCGATTTCGACGGTTTGGTCATCAGCAACAATCAATAACTATCGTGTACAACTATAGTCAAGATATTTGAAGCGTGGAAGTGCAAAAGGGTTCAAGTGCCATAAAATAAGAAACTCGTGTTTTTGAATTTTACAGGTCTGTGTGCCATACGAAGCAGGTACAAATGCTATCGGAACCGTTATATAGTTCCAACAGTAAATCGGCATATGGCACATACACACTTTTGGATGTAACGAGTGTGGGGGGGCTTCCATAGTTTCTACTTTCTAAAATTGGTCGTGGGTATGTGGGGGGATGAGCAGCTGTTTCGCAAGTTTTCTCATCTGTTTATTGTACATTCAAGCGCTTTCGCCTACATAGGCCTCATCAGGGATTATTGAGATGTAGTTATATATATTGGTATTAGTACCTACATATTTCCTTTCACTGTCAAAGAGTATTTTGAATAGCATCAGTTAGCATAACCCACTGTTTGTTTGTATTCGCTGTGAGATCTATCATAGTTGATTGTTTGAGGTTTGTAGTATTGTATGATGCATTAGTATTTATTGAGTAATGCATAATTTATGACAAAGCTAAAAGTTGGAAACAACAAGGGCCACATGGGGATTTATCACCTTTTTTTGACATAGATATGTAAAAAAAAAAGTAGTGTGTGTTTGGCTGGATATCATGACAAAATGAGCGTGATCGTGATCACAAAACGTAATGGGTAGCTAGGTTGTTATCTACTTTCATTACGTTATTAATCACGCTACTCTCTCCAGAAAATAAGGAAGTCACTATTGCTTAGCAATTAACGAAACAACAACAAAACAATTCGATTTTTTAATTTAAGTGATTTCACCTACTGTTTCTTATCTTACCTACAAGTTAAGTAGCATAATGGGTCCTAAGAAAAATAATTGCAGTAAGGAAAATAAAAAATCAAAACGGGATATGGGATTCAAAGAAGAGCAACATTCCAACTCATCCCATCTAGCGGACCAGGACAACAATTTATTCTGAAAACTGCATAATGGGTCCTACGAAAAATAATTGCATTGTCAATAAATAGTTGCCAAAAGACATATCTATGCATGAGCTTTTTCCGTGCAAGCAGTAAACATTTACAAGTTTGAAATTGTTATTAATATTATTTTACATTTTATGTCTTTACTTTGGCACATGGACTCGAAAAGCGTTGCGTTATAAAAAAGCGTCACAGTTGATTTTCACTGATTTTCACGTTCAACCAAGCCGTTTCTGGGGAAATGAAACTTCTCAAGTTTTCAACGGACAGAAATTGTTCACAATTCGTTGGAAAGTTCTCGATTTATCACGCATTTCTTTAGTTCTTGTTCTTGGTATTCATGTCAGCATTTTATATGTTATTAATGGATGTAGTAAACAATGCCGCTTGTTTTGTTGTTATTAGTTTCCACGTTAGAAATCACTTCGAGAAAACGCCAAAATGAAGCCGTGGTTATAGATAATTGCTTTATTACAAGAGTTTATTGAAATCACTGAAACTGTTACAATTTTAATGAAAATAATTGTTTTGAACATTATTCGTCAAAATTATTCGTTCGAAATAGAATCCAACATAGTAATGTTCATTCTTACACGAGAATTCATATTGGTTAGCATGTTCAGCTGCGAAATATGTGCGTCAAGAGTTTTGACATTTTATGTCTTTACTTTGGCACATAGAATGGAAAAGTGTAACGTAACGTTACGTTACCGAAAAGTATTACTTTTGATTTTCCGATGATTATCGCTTCCAACCAAATCATTGTTGCGGACCAGTATCTCAGGCATTTAACATCGTACAAAAATCGATCGCCTGTCGCTGGAAAGCACTCGATTTGCCGAACCGTATTCTGATAACAACTGCGCAGTGCGTGTCCAACAATCTGAGGTATGACGTGGTTTTCTGAATAGTTGTAGACAGGTGTTTCTTCTCAGTCAATTTCGTAAACAAGATTGCAACCTCTATTAGACAGGGAAGTGAAGACATAAGATGTCTCAATTGCATTTGATCATTGTACTTTGACATGGATATGTCCTATAGCTTGAGATTGTAAACGGACTCAACGGAAAAATAAGGATGACAACTGCTAGGCAAAAGTGAGAACAGACCTCCAAGGCAACTGAAAGGGTTGCATCGAAATAATGCTGCAAATTTAGCCCTGGAGCAGACTGGATGAACGGAGGAGGTATTAGTGGCTAATCAGATTTTAAATGTGAATTTACGTACTGAGAATGAGTGGTTTCACAGATTGAATAAATTCAATTGCCACATGTGATACATGATTTTATAATACCAATCTATCTAACTACACACAACTTAATATTCCCTGATGAGGCCTATGTAAGCGCTTGGATGTAAAATGAACAGATGAGAAAACTTGTCAAACAACTGCTCATCCCCCCACTCCCCCATTATCATGGAAAATGAAAGGCAACCCACCCGATGCATTCTTTCTAAAATTTTGAATGTATGTGACTGCTACAGTACAAACTATATTGCACTATAAACATGGCATAAGTGTTCATCTAATTATAGGTTATCACGGAAAAAACGTTTTTCTTTAATTCAGTCGTGTTCCTTTAATACTATTCACGTCTAAATATTTGAATTGGCTTGAACACCCTTTTGCACTTCCATGCTTCAATTATTGTTTACAACTGTTGTTAAGATTGTTTATAACTACAGTAAGATAATTATTGTTTGTTACAGATGGCGACCTATCCCTGGAAATAAATTTAAAATTGTTACTCTTTGTTTTTCATGGAAACCTCCTCTGTATGGAGATCAGCGCACAGAGGAAGGAGTCAACATATTCATCAGCTAGCTACTACAACCACTTAAACACAATCATTGAAGATTGCATTGCAATTGTTAAAGAGGAGTCTAGGGTACTTCAAACTGATTGCGGTAATATAAAGAAAGCTTTCAGAGTAGGTATGGTACAGAAACCACATAAGGAAACGTCAGCTCGCCGATAAACCCGCAACACCAGGAGACATTTCCCAGTCTAGTTTGTGAACGTAGTCGTTATGTTCTCTCGCCTCCTTTCGTTACCTAAGAAGATTATTAAAGGGGGAAAAAACCGCCTTATGGCTAAAGAGTGATGAGTGTAGTAAAAGTATTTTACTTTTCGAAATAAAAATGTGTTATGCATAAGTGGAATAGCAATGAAATTGGCTACGGAGCTCACACAGCTTCTCTAAGGGTTATAAGACCTTATGATTCGTTTTTAGATGTGCTAAATTATTGTCTGCATTCCGAATTTTAGCAGTATATATTATGTTGAAACTATATTCATAAAACGTAAGTATGTCTGTCCGTACGTTGATTAGAATCATGAAATTCAGCGTTTCTTTTCAGTTTCATGCTATTCGTAGACGATTGTTACCATTTTCTCAATTTTTCTCTGTCCGTATGTTTGTCCACTTTTCACGGTTACAGGGGTCATTGGGCAACTAATATGAATAGAGGAAAATGCCTCTATCAGTCCAACTTGAGTCCGTGCAACATAAATTTCTCCATATATTGCTTTTAGAAAACATATTCGGCAGGATGATGTTGTTTATTATTCCCTGATGACCGAGTGTGGTATTTTATCACTCCAAGATAGTGGAGTCGTGGTTGATCTTTTATTTTTGTTCAAATTGCACAATTAAAAAATTGACAGCCCCCAGTTATTATCTTATTTTGATTTTCGTACGCCGATCCATCCCACAAGAAGTAATGATTTATTTTCCGTCCCTTTTGTCCCGTTTAATTTTTTGTTCAATAACCCCCTTTATCGCATGGCTAGACAATATAATTTAATAGCAGCTGAGAATAATTGCCTTGTTTCATTTTTCAATAGTTTTTCCGTTTTTAAAAATCACATCATTTCTTATTGTTATAAATTTTCAACCAAGTAAAAGGTACTATTATTATCTTTTGTGATTGATTTAATTTTGTTACTCTTTCAACTCTGTAGGTATAAATTGCTATTTTCCTGCTTTGTCTGTATTTTCCATGTATTATCATTGTAATATTATTGGATATTAGGCTAACTATCCCGTAAATAAATAAATAAACTTAAATTATAGGCTATTTGAAGTTTGTAAAACTTGAGCTAGAGGGGGTGTGTCCTGTGACAGTTGATGTTTTTAGAGTTGCGTGCCATTGCTGAATTTTCCAGACACTCTGAATCAGGTATACTTAGGCCCATGCTGACACCGTAAAATTTATGTCAAATGCTTTACTTGGTATCGCTACTAGTGTTGTTAAAGGTTTAATCTAGTATACATTACATTAGCTCCGAAGATTTTCCTTATGACCGATTCGCGTTTCGCCACGATTCAACTGAAAGCCACTTCTATACCACCCTCTCGATCCAAGTTTAGATATGACCTGTTTCACTCCAACCTTCGTTTTTTGAGGGACGTCATGTTGAGGCTCATGGGGTTGTTACCTCGTTGACAATGGAGTCGTGCCTCCGGGCTTGAGGAACTTTGACGCCGGGCCAGCCTTGGCACCTCCGAGAAAGAATCCCCTTCATGGCTTCTCGAACGTGTCGCAACGGATAAGAGAGAAATTGCGAAATTAGATTCACGATCTAGATCCTGTTATGGTTCTTTCGAAGCCCTTAAAACCGGAGGGTAATATCTTCAAAGTGTGTGTAATGAAGCCCGTACACTAACGTACCTGGGTCAAATGAGTTTATGATTGATCAAGTTGAGAATAATTGAAAATTATAAATAATGTCCGTTTGGTACAGATGATGATCAACACGAAGAAATACTCTGGCATTATAACCTGATGACAGATGTTGGTGAGGTTCAGTTACCAAAATTCGTACTTAGATAGTCTGCAAAACAACTGCATATATGACAGAAATTTTGTTTGGTACGAATATTTTGACATGGATATGTCTTTGCTCTGGGGGGTCAACCAAAAATTTCCGTCACGGAAAATTGATATCACAATTTCAGTGTTTTTCACGTACAACCCAGCCGTTGCTAGGGGAATGGAACTTCCGCAGTTTTCATCGCATATAAATCGTTCGCCACTCGTTGGAAAGTGCTTGATTTATGTGATAAATGTTCGCATCTCAAGCTACCAATTTCCCCCTCCTTACGTACCTCGCTACATTCCTAAACTAAGTTGATTGGACTATAAACAAATTTAATAAGCCGGTTACAATATTCTTAACGTGAAGCAATAGCATCATTTACTCCACTCCATAGGAAACATTGTCATCCTCTTGACATGTAACATGGTATCTGCTTGTAAAGCAGATAGTGGAACTCGTTTACGAGTTGTTTAGTTAGGTACTTGAAGTTTGATTTGCATTTGGTTTCATCTTTTTAAAAAATCATTCAATAGGTACGTAATGACCTTTTCCCAAATTTTCCGAGTGACACGAGCTTTCTCACTGTTTCACAAACTATCACGACT
This sequence comes from Adelphocoris suturalis, assembly GCA_030762985.1. Classification (NCBI taxonomy): domain Eukaryota; kingdom Metazoa; phylum Arthropoda; class Insecta; order Hemiptera; family Miridae; genus Adelphocoris; species Adelphocoris suturalis. The sequence continues at coordinate 38,043,320 of CM061049.1, forward strand.
GAAGAAGGAGAATCATTATGATCCCATCGAAAAGTGTGGTACCTAACCGAAATGGTCCAAAAAATATTATTGATTAAGAACCTACGCACTTATATTCCTAGGCCCTTTCTAGGTCTAGCCCTCTACATTTGGTACGCCAACAATACGGGGCTTGGAGCCATTGTGGTGAAAATCGACCATTGAACGTAATTATGATTCCTGCAAAGTGTTCCATTCCATACCTTCAGGACTTCAATGCAAAATTTTTTGGAAAAATCATGTTTTTTGAAATTGGCCTTTTTTGAGTGCACCACCATGTTGGAGTTGCTAATAAGGATATTCCAATGACTGCCGTCTCGAGCCCTTTTGGGCTCTTTGATTTTGTTTGTCTGCCATCCGATTTATAAACGCAGCTCAGTCTTTCCAGCGATACATCCATTCCATCCTATAAAACATGTCGTTTGTATGTATGCACCTCGATGTCATCCTGGTTGCTTTAGGAAGAAGACTGATGGTCCAGTCAAAAAGTATGGCAATCAAAATTGTCCACCTTCCCATATCATCATCATCATATCATTGATCACGAACCTACACGTATTAATTTCTAATGTAGTGGCTATAATTGAAATAGCAGATTTATTTCATTTTCGTCTTAATATGTAAGCAGATGAAGATGATAATTTACAACTACTTACCGTACGCGGATAGTCGATTTTATGTATAAGGATAGTGGTGTCTGTATCATGAAAGAGGATGTGAATGTAAAGAAAGAGAGAGGAAACACATTAAATGTATCTTTGCTGTCATATCTTATATTTTACCTGATAAAATAAGAACACACTTATTGTTAAAATTACTCGTATCAAAATATTATATATCATGATTAAAATAGTTTTATTTACAATGACAAAAACTTCCAATACAATCGCCATCAGCGTAACCATTTTCTCGACATTTGGCCCGGCAAGATATTGGAGGGATTCTGGTGCACACGATTGGAAGCTGAGTGCCGAATGATGAGCTAACAGTTCCACCTGCAACAAATTATACATTTTTTTGTAAGAACAATTTATTCAGAGTAGTTATGCAAATATTCGTACAAAATGAAACTGATTTCCACCACTTGAGTCGGAATCAGTGAGGAATGGAAGCGTATTTTTTTATTGTTATAGGTAATTTGTTGATATCACAGAGAGATATCCAATGAAATGATATGGTAAGATGGAAAATATATATTAGAAAGTGGGTGAAAAGGTGGAGAAGGAAAGTTACATCTTTAGGAATGTATTGTCCTCTCCCTCCCGCTCTTGGGATCTGGGAGAGAAGGGGATATATAGGTACATATACGCAAAAACTGGAATCTACTTCCTGCCTACCACGAAACTATTTCCCCGAGCTTCTACGAGAGTGACTTAGGATCGTTATTCTTTTTTCTAATTCCCGAGGCAGAAAATCCCAGTAATCGAATAATTAAGGTGAAAATTGGTACATGAAGATAAAGTAAGTAAAATAAGTACTCGCTTCAATTGTCGGATTTCTTTAGCTGAAAAGTGGATTTTGGAGGATTTTGAGGAGCAGAATTTGAATCTGAGGATAAAAATAAAAAATCCGAACACATCTTCATTCCACATTTCGTTTCTTGAAACGACTGTTATCCGCTTTCTAGCAACGTGAGTGTAAGTCTATTGAGGCGTGGAACAGGAAATTATCTATGGTATTTATGATTAATTATGCTCTGTAATATTTTATTGCAGTCAGATGTGAGTTTATGTGTCAGATCTTATAGAAGTTTGTGTTAGGTAGATAGTTTTCACAATATAACGTAAATTTGACTATCAGTTTCCCTTTCCCGAAAAAATTGAGTTAGAATTGGTATTTTATTTTGAGAACAATAGAATTTACGGATCAATGTGCTGCAGATGTGCCTAGAGTATGAACATGAAATGTTGCTTTTTCAATTTTGTTCATCCATTTTCTAAAATGGATCAGATTACGATAGCGATTATTGTAAGACTGTACTGTTAATTAATCTAATTTTGTGATTGAAAAAATATACCTATATCTTGTGAAAATAATATTTTCTAGTATTAGAATCCTAGTAATACATATGTATCAAAAACTGAGTGGTAGGGTTACGTGTGTGGGGCTTAATGATATCCCATATTTCAAATTGAGACGCGTGGACATTTCAAGTTTCATTCCTGCAAATGTATCATCTAATTTAGCTGATTGTGTAATTATACAACTTAGCTTATTGATCTTAGCTGATATAGAAAAGGTTTGCAAACAAATAGAGTGCAAAAAAAAAAAAAAAAATGAATTGAATTTTGAAGTTTTGTGCTTCTTGTACTTTTCATTTGCAGTTTTTGAATTAATTCTACATTGACGTATTCATTCGTTATCTTTCAACCTTCAACCAAGAATTCACTGAAAGCAAGTCAAAGGTTTTTAGCGTATAGGTATATGTAGGAAATGATGCTGTTGCAATGGCTCTGGAAGGTTTAAAACTTCTCAATTAAAAATTTCAAAAATGTTCTTCGTTGGAATCAGTTCTTTTGGCGTTCTGAAACGAATCCTAGAGTTCTTACATCTACATATCATTTTAGACTATATTCTGTCCTTAGGATTGATTAAGAAATTCCCGTTCTTGTGCAAAAAAATCAATCTTTCCACATGAAATAATGAGATCGTTGGCTATCACTTTCTGAGCACATTACATTGGTAACACTTGAAGAAATGCACCTAAAATTCACTAAAAATTTCTAATAACGCCCAAAAAACGTTAAATTTATCATTTTTAACAGATTTTCAGTCCAAACAAAGTCATCAACGATGTAATAGGACATTAAAAAAATTTTGCTCAAAACTAACAAGGAAAAAATACAAGGAAACAAAGCAAGGAAAGCTTTTGCAGAAGGAATCTAAAAATCCAAAATCTTTTATGAATCGCCGGAATTCATTTCTCATAATTTTTGTTTTGTATAAAATCGATTTCAAACAATTTCTGTCTGGGTACTCAAAATACTCCAATTTCAATAGAATTCGATGCATAATAATAAGATGGGTAATTTAAGAAAATTTGCTCATACGATCGTACCTACTGCATGATTGGCAAAATTTTCTGTTTAAATTCAAGCAAAAATTGGTTAGAAATTTAAGAAATTCGTTAAAATTTGGACCTCCTTGAAGAGCCACAACTTACTGTTTTGAGACATCGACTCGTGGGTTGCACTCAGTAGGAACACAGCTATGAAGAAAACACGAGTGACTGTGGAGATATTCATGGTGCAAGTTTGGAATTTAGAACCTCTCTGGCGGACTGCACGGAGTCACGGGAGTTTTATACGGCAATGCGGGAGTTTTGTGTGATTCCCAGGCGCTCGCGAGAGCCGGCAGCCTTGACCTTATCCAAACAACTTTAGTCCATAGAGGTTTGAGAGTTGATCGGGGGGTTTTTTTTTTATTTTAATTTTGCTTCCGAGTCCACCTAAAGGTAGAGGAAGCACTGTTTTCACTTTCCGGGGGAAACAATTTTTTGGACTCCAAAATTAATATTTTCACTCGCATTTTACGTTTTAGACCAGTGGTTCCCAACCTTCCGTGACCCATCGCCCCTTTTTGGAGATTGACTCAACTCTATCGCCCCCCATTTTTGACATTTCATGTCTTTGCTATGGCACACAACCAAATTTTCGTTATGTCACGTTACGTTACGTAACGAAATATGCTCAATTTCTGATGATTTCCGCTTACAACCGAGACGTTGCTAGGGAAATGGTACTTCGTCGTTTTTCATCCCACAAAATTCGTTCACCATTCGTTCGAAAGCTCTCGATTTATCCAATCATATTATGTTAACTACTGCGAAGTGCGTGGCCAACAATCACAGTTATGAGCATGGTTATTTGAATTATTGTTTACACACAGGTGATCATTCTCAATAATTGATATTGTGAACATGATTGCAACCGCTTGTTAATTTCTGATTGCATACGAGTCTGCTACACATACCTACGCGTCTGCAACTGAAGACATGAAATGTTCCAATGTGTTGCAGACTCGTATGCAAGCGTTTCGTCTTTACATTCTTTCTTAGTCGATTACAAAGGTTTAAATAAATGATAATTTCATGAGGATTTCAACTCAGTTTTTTGACTAAAGTTCTACTAAAAAATATAAATTCAACAAGTTTCTCACGTTTTGTCTCCCGCCTACGACAACCTACGCCGTGTAATTTTTGACATGGATATGTCTTTTGGCTGGGGGTCGAGGAATTTTTAGCGACACTTTTTTTTCCCGACCGACACTTATTTTTCTCCACACCAAATGCAACGCTCCGGCACTTTTTCTATTGATTTTTACGTTCAACCAATGCGTTACCAGCGAAATGTAACTCCCTTAGTTTTCATAGCAGGAAAATCGTTCGCCACTTTTTGGAATGCTCTAATTTTATCATAACATCTCAGGATCCCTAAGCCATTCTTGGTTCAAGGAAAACCGATTTATTACGCTAAGTTATAATTTTTCTCCACACAAAATCCAACGCTCCAGCACTTTAGATTATTATTAACTCGAAAAGTGAAGGCTAGGTAGAATTTCTATTGATTTTTCATGTACAACCAATGAGTTACTAGGGAAGGGTAACTCCCATAGTTTTCATAGTAGGAAAATCGTTCCCCACTTTTTGGAATGCTCTAATTTTATCACAACATCTCATGACCTCTAAGCCATTGTAGTGTCAAGGAATGGTGATTTATTACTCTAAGTTATAAACTAATATTGTTCTGTAACCATAATGGAATAATCTTTTGAAAAGAAGGCACTACATGGTTGGTATACAATTGAGTAGTAGGTACCTACTGGTAAGCAGTATTTTGAAAATCAAATTTAAAATTGTTTACGTTTGTGTAGGTAACGATGTTTTTTTCCATTTCATCACTAATTTTATTTTTTGATGCAAAAAATAGTAAATGGAAAATGCAAGTGCCTAATGCAGTATTTTATACAATTTTACTACCACCATTTATTTACCTAAAAAAATTATAGTGTTTAATAGAAAAACAAAAGTTTTTAATGGCTGCCTTTTGCCTGGTGGAGTTCAATTAAAGTTCGAATGTCCGGTTTTATGTTCGTCAAGTTCAGACACAAGTCTCCTTTGTGGCAAATGTCCAACTTGTTTCTTTGTTTTGTGAGGAGCTGGATAACAACACTGAATCCTTTTTCAACTAAATACGCTGATGGGAACGATATGAGAAGATGCTCAATTTTTCGCCACAGTTGTGGATAGGTGTCCGTAAGCTTCACCCAGGCTAACTCGCAACCTGACTGCTTGAACAAAATTGTTGACTCATAGTCATATTTAATATCTAAAAATTCCGTTTGCAAAGAATTATCAAGCGTATCCACAGCTTCGTACGAGAATGGATCTAAAATCTAGAATCCAATCCAGGGTTTGTAAATTGGTCACAAATTGAAATATTGTTCTCATGTCGTTTTTCAACTGATCAAGGTGTTCAGTAAATATTATATAATTTTTTCTTCTGGGAGTTCACGAGTCTCGTTCTCTGGCTCATCACCCCCCCCCCCCCCCCCCATCACCCCACTCATTTATCGCCCCTCTGTCAACCCAAATCGCCCACTTGGGGGCGATCGCCCCCAGGTTGGGAACCACTGTTTTAGACCATTCGGAACAACTTTGGTTCCGTGTGTGTGTGTCTGTCTGTCTGTCTTGTGTCCGCAAATCCTTGTAACAAGCTTATTTTCCACAGTTTTTCATCCGGTTTGGATGAAGTTTTCAGAGGATGTGCGGGCTAGGGGGTTGACGGTCCCCTATTATTTTCATCGTTCTTGACTCAATACCTCACTCAAGCCATGCTTAACTTTCCTTACTTCCTTCTCTCTTCCTAGTTGTATTTTCTCCCTCTCTTATTTTTGGAAAAAACTTTGTAATTTTGTATATTCAGCCATCTGTTCATTTTTATTGTTAATTTTATCTGTACAGATAACTGGAGGGGTCTCAGACCCTACATCTGTGTAAAGAGCAATAAATAAAATTGAATTGAATTGAAAACGTAAATTCTACCAAGCATCATTTTCTCACACCCTATTCGTTCGATCTCGCTCAAATTTGGTTGATAGTTGGGGGAATGACAATTTCATCATCTTACATCAATTTCAACATGATTGTATCATAAATAACCACTGCGCATCCTCCAATATGAAATCCTTGCAACAAGCTTATTTTCCACAGTTTTCATCCGATCTGGATGCAATTTTTAGGGAATGTCCTAAATACAGTCCCCTGTCAGTTTCATTGTTGCAAAATCAATTTTTCACTCTGCGCATGAGCAAACGTAAATTCCATTAAGCTCCATTTTGCACGCCCGAGTCGTCCGATCTCGCTCAAATTTGGATGATAATTAGGGGATGACGACTTCATCATCCCATATCAATTTTAACATGATTTTATCAATAATAGCTACTGAGCATGCTCCTATGTGAAATTCTTGTAACGAACTTAATTTCCACTGTTTCCACTCAATTTCGATGAAAATGTCAGCGAATTTTCGAATGTCAGCGAAGTTTAGGTTGGTCCCGTACCAATTTCATTGTTTTCAACTCATCAGTTCATTCTGCGCTTGCACAAACTTAAATTACATTAGTATCATTTTTTCATTTCTTAATTGACCGATTCTGACATTCACGCTTCTTCTTGATTTACCCTTTACCACTATGGAATTTTTGAAGATCATTTAAAACTTTTCAACGATCTATACATTCATGATGATATATGCCACACCCAACTTGGCAGACATTTTAAAATTAAGTAATCTACGCACAGCAGCCTACTTTCAAATGTGAATACAGGCTCGATGACATGCTTGAATAAAATGAAATAAACTGTATACCTAGAGTTCTTTGCAAAAATATAAGGTTTCCTAATGGTGGATATTCGGTGCTCCTGGCCTTAATCTTTTGAAATGAAGATGTTTTTCGAAATTTTCCTCAAAATAACAATAAAATTGCGTTCTTTCTCCTCAAAATGAATGTCTCTGCGATTTCTTGGTAATGTTATATGAAATTTCAATTATTTTTGAACAGTGGCAAATTTAATCAAAAATTGAAACATTAAAAAATTATACTTAACTCTGAGTTGGGTTGAGATATCGACGCGTTCTTTTGGGATGCTGAAAGCTCTCTTTTGATGCTTTTCGGGTAAATGGGGCGGAAAAAAATTAAAAAATTGTGCCAGAGGCGGTTACCTAAACAGAAACGTAGTTTTGAAAAAAATTACAAAAAATGCGCTGAAATGCCTCCCATTTCTGAACCCGCCTCTCTGAACATTTTATAGATTGTTTCTCCCATTATTCCCGAAAAGCGTAAAAAAAGAGCATTCTAGATCTAAAAAGAACGCATCAATATCTCAATCCTATCCAGAGTTACGATTTTTTAATTTTTTCAACTGTTAATGAATTTTGGCATTGTTCTGAAATCATTAATATTGCATAAAAAAATAACAAAAAATGATTGAGACAAATGGTTTGCTGGGAAAAAACGCTTTTCCGATGTTATTTTGAACAAAATTTCGAAGATACACTTCTTTTCATATGATTAAGGTCAGTTAGGAGCACCGAATATTCCACCAGTGGGCGTCCTCATGTTTTTGCGAAGAGCTGTATCTTAAATTCAGAAAAATACGTGACACAAATTTTGTCTTTTAATTTTTGTCTACGAAAATTCGCTATAGGTAACATGATTCTTGTTTCAAACTTCTCGAGATCCTGATGGATTTATATTCCAATCCTCCAATTTCACCCTTTAGCGTAGGTAAAAACGCCCATTATTACGTGTTGTCATAATAGACTCTCTAGCCTTGATTCATCGCGCCTTCCCGCAAAATGCCAAGCCGATTCCGTTTTACGACAAACAGAATTAAAATGCAATAAGCACGCAAATCGTTTCTGTTGTCACCGCAGGGACAAATGGGAAGAAAATAACTTTCACTCTAACGTTACGCGAGGCGAGAAAACGGGCGTGGCAAGTCAAGAGGTTACGGTTTGCGATGGGGGTCCCGGAGACTGGGTGACTTCTGAGAATGTCAATCCAGAGAGCCGAAATATGAAAGAGAAAGGTGAGGATTCGAGTGCCTCGTGCGTTCACGCAACTATTAATAAGTGAATTGATCAGGAGGGGTGGATTTAAATGTAGGAAGAGAGAGTGTAAGCTTGACACGCAACGTAATATAATTACCAAAGAGGTATAATTACCAGCAGATTTCACGGTGCATTGCAGCCGGAAAAATCAAATCGCCGACTAATATATTTAATAATACGCTAAAACATTCAAGTACCTACTTTTTAGTCTAGTACCGACCTACAAGTATAGTTCGCCCTCACTTTGGCTGAGATTAGTACGGGTTCACTTCGTCTCCAAGTAGTTGCAGTTATATTGTTGGAGGTAGAGCAACAATATAACTGCAACCACTTCCAAGTAACTGCTCTACCTCCAAATACCTACTTGCTGTGTTATGAAGGGCGGCCAGTTTGACGATAACGAGTAGGTTTGGGGAAAATTCCGGTAGCCTATAATTGTACCGTTGTTGCGAGGATTAGTTTGAAAAGTTTCATTCCAATTGGACAAACGGTACGCCCGCACATAAAGGACAAGAAACATACATTCATTTTTATACACATTCATAAGTTTATAGATACTAGCTGGTTACCCTTGCGTTGCACGGAACCATATGCATGGGTTAGTCGGTGATTAGACAGCTGAAATAACAATATCCAGACTGTGTTAGTAACTACGGAGGCTACATACCAAATTACAGCACAAAAAGTAGGAAAATTAAGAGCATATAGTGTGGGAGAGTAAAGAGAGGCTACATGCTAAATTTAATTATGAACGAGCCCTAATCAAGAGGCGATTAATATTGTCTCTTAATGACCCAGAGAGTCTCACTAGCAAATTTCAATTTCCAAGGGTGAAAAGGGGAGAATTTAGTTCACTCAAATGATCACGGAAGAGCCCATAATTTCAATCGTCTCTTATTGTTCCAAAGAGTCACCCTACCAAATTTTAACTTCCTAGTGTGAAAAGGAGAGAATTTAACTCAATCAGACGATCAGGAAAGAGACTATAATTTCAATCATCTCTTCACCCAGAGAGTCTATCTATCAAATTTCAACTTCCTGGGGTGAACAGGAGAGAATTTAGCTGACTCAGATGATGATGAAAAAGCCAATAATTTCAATCGTCTCAGAATGGTCCAGAGAGTTTCCTTATCAAATTTCAACTTTCTAGGGCTAACAGGACAGAATTCAGCACACTCAGCCGATCGAAATCGTTAAGTTCGCAACGAAAGAAAGGAAATGGAAATGGTTATGAGATTATGTTTCTTCACGTATTTCTTGAACTATTTGTTACTAGGTGAATTGAATGGACATACTAACGCACAACAAGCTCAAATGCAAAGTGAAATAGGTCTAAACCTGAAATGGGTCTTTCAAACAATCTGATATTCACTGGATAATCTAATATGCTAGTTATACTGACGGATGTAAAAAATTTGACTTCTTAAACTCTCAAAGTGTGTCTTCAACAAAACATTGCCAAAATCAACTATGACTGCAAAATAAGCAATGGAAATAAAATATGTTTAATTTCTCTCAAACGTGATTTGAATAAAAAAATACGTTTCTTTACACTTAACGCGCTTTAAGGCACAAACTGAACTCTATTCAATGCTACGTTTCTTGACGCTACTTACGCGTCTTTGAATTGATATAAAAGATATATGAAATAGAAATTAAATGTGTCTCTTATACTTGAACAGAAATAATAGAGCGGCACTCTGCCGCTATATGTAGGGCTTTTAATAGCTTTAGCAAATATAACAAATGGAAATGAATGTGTAATGGCTAGGCCGGTACGATGCTAAAGTATTTCTTACCTTACACACCTCTCCTACCTAGTCGCATTGGCCAATGGAGATTACTTGTATGATACTCACTGGTTGATGATGAGATGGTGTCTAGGAGACAAAAATGTGTGTCTTTTTGGGGGGCAATATGCGATGGGATTATCAGTCTTTTTTCTATTATGCTTAAGAAAAGGGACCAGACTGTAACAATCGCGAAAGGCCCCGAACTGCCTGTTAGCAACCATAATAACAAAAGTTCGGGAACCAAACAAATCGGTTGCGAAAGGTAGCGCTGTTTATGAAGTAGAAGGATGTTTTGGAGATTCAAATGTGCCCCGGAACTCGCGCATCATTTTACGACCGCTTCCGCCTGAATCGGTGCAGCCATTTAGCCGTCTATTAGGAACATAAATAGAAACAATCTTTGAGTTTCATATATAAGGATAGACTAGCCCCACATTCCTGTGGCACACTGTGGTTGTGTCGCAAGTCCAATTATTTACAGCAGAGTCAGTTAAACACAGTGGCTCACCATTTGTACTTATACTACAGGTTCAATAGTTCAGTATCTTGTGTTCAATAGGAACAAAATGAGCTACATAGCTCCTCCCCATGTTGATAGTGGTTCACTTTTTAAAACAATAGTTTCTGAGCACATTAATTTAATCAAATTTCAAAAAATGTACTCAAACCATCATTGAAAACCGCTAAAAAATCCAAAATAGTTAAACTTATCATTTTTAGCAGAGTTTTGTCGAAACAAAATGAACAAAAATTGGCTAAGACATTAAAAACTTTTTGCACAAAATTATGCTAAAAACGTACTTGAATTCGATAAAAATTTGCTGAAAAATCTGTTAAAAACTGATTAAAAAAATAAAAAATCCCAAAAATATTTTTTTGAATCACCAAATTGCCATAAAAGTTGTTTTAACGATTTCTTTCAACTGAATTTGCCATATTTCAATACTATTTAAAATGTTGTAATTCGGTGTGTAATTTAAGGAAATTCGCTCTTAAGATCATGCTGCGTGGTTGGAAATTTTTAAGTTAAATTTGATTTTCCCAGAAGTATCGTAAATACCTGTTGAAGATCATCGTATTTCTATATCTGGAAATAGCTTTACGATTTGCAGGCGTGATTGCAATTCAGTTTCGTAGAAACGTCATTATTTTCCTTCATAGTAAACTACCAGTGGAATATTTATGAGATCTTCGTTTTTGACATACTCAAACTAATCGTTATTACCTTGGATGGTGGATTTACCGTAGATTTTCCTCTTACATGAACCCAAAAATGTCTACACAACCATTAAGTCTTCCTCGATTTGTATTCGGGTGCATCACTGACCTTTTCCAAGATTCTAGCGGTTGGCATGTAATTCATGTTTCTCAACGAAGCCGGACAGGTACCTACCAGAACCTATATTTCGATAAGAGCTACAAAAACTCGAAGATGCACCGCTCCGTGGAAACGGCCCCGGAATTGACCTAACGGCGGCGGCGCAAGAGGTCAAGATATTGGTAAAACGAAATGGATAATGTGTGGATGTGAGAGTTAGTACCTACTTATCAATATGAAGATGATTGTATTATGGAGGATGGATTTTATGTGTGAAAAATGGGTCAAAAATGGAATGCATAGTGTTGTGTTTCTGTTAATGTAGATTCCTATTCATGAGGACTTGTGGATAGTTAGTTTTTTTGCTGAATAGGGTGACTAAACACGACGAAATATCAGGGTATTTGCCCTGGGTGTGTGGGTGATATTCTCGATACTTCGATGCTAGCGGACCCTTACATCGAGGCAAGTCTAAAAACCTAATTTTCGAAACTATTTCACCTTGCTGTCATGGTTACGAGCAAACTATACGGAAAAGTAGGTATCATTAGGAATCACCGCCTACATACCTACTTTCTTACGGTTCAGAATTTACCTAGTTCCTAGTTCAGTATATTTTATTATGCCAGGTAATAAATTTTATGCTAATTATATCAAGCTGTAATCCGGCAATTACCTGAAACGTTGTGAATGCAAGACTAGTTTGTGCGGTCGAGATCCCGATTAAATTTATGTTGGGAAGTTGACAAACAAGTTTTAAAAGTTACAGACATCAGCCGCAAAAATTTTGTGGATTATTCAGTTTTCAGAACCGTTCATTAAATCAATTAAGAAACTAAAAACCTTTGGAGACCTTTGAAAGTGGTCATGTAAAAGGACGTGCCATGAGAGAAGGGAATATTAGGTAAGTATCGCCTTTGGAAAGGTACGACCTAGAGAGGTAGGTATACACTACCTACTTTCCGTGTATTATTACTTATTATTCATCATGTAGTTCCATAGACAAAAATTGAAGTAGGTACCTACTTAATCAACTGTTTTTTGTCCCACAAATTTTCGTAACTGCAATAGTCGCGTAACAACTGCACTGACAAAGCCCGTCTGAATGAATTTCATGGATTTTTCGTTTCATCTGGTTTATGATTCATGTTGCACATTCCGTGATTCGATATTCGACAAACTTGTTGATAAGACGTTGAAATTCGTTGGCAGAGCAACAATCTACCTACTTAGTTTACTTTTAACCAACAGCGAATTCGGTAGGCTCTACTTACCTACGTAGTTTCGTTTGTTGGTAGAGCGCTAACTTGCATTATTTACTTCGACAAAATATCAAATCTATCCTTTCATTCATTCAATAAAACAAGTAAAGCTGCCTCGGTTATAGTAATAAGAACATATCTAATACGCTGATGAAACTGCCAGGGTAATGGCTATGTAGTATGTAGTTCCCACACCGCAGTACAGAGATCTGAGGAATTTTAAATTATTTTTTCTCCTGAATTTTTTAGGTTATTTATTCTCAGTCTAAACGATTGAAGTTATTTAGTTTTCGGACGCTGATTTCCTATAATAGTTAGTCCCTAGTCCAAATAAAAACTCGTTCACTACTAGTTCCGTATCGTTGTCTACAACCAATATTCAGGCAGGCACGATTGCTGCGACCATTGTAACAGAGTTACCTCCATCGAGGTCCCATCAGGGCTTCAGAGATAGCGCTGTCGGCGTCCCGTTGATTAACAACGGGCGTCGCGGCCTGTTCTCGAATGTTTTAGCAGCTGGGTTTGGCGTTGGATGGGCTTCCCAGGTGACTGGAAACCAATCTACTCGGAACATGGCTCATTAAAAGCTATTAGTAGGAGTGGTATCTCTCTGACGGGATGCTCTTTACTCTCCTCTACCTTTTTATGAGGATTTAGGCCCCCATTGCATCTCTGGGGGGGGGGGGGCACCTAAATTCCTTATATGGTAGCAGAGCGTGGTTTGGATTATGCACGGCTGATGCCTAGTAGTCAAATCCACTATTTTTTGGGGCGTTAATGTTTCAGAAGAAACATGGCCCAGGGTTCCAGAAGGAATTCCCATTATCACCCTTTGGAATATAAATAATTTCATTGGTCTTTGACTTATAATTTCTCTTTTATTCCCCATTTATATTTTCAATTTTTAGCCACCTGAGTATTGCTATTATGTCAATTACCAGGTTAGAGCACAATTTAAGTCCCTAAAGTTGGGCATATTAATTTAAGCCCCAAAGTTGGGCATATTAATTCAAGTCCCCAATGTTGGGCAAATTAATTTATATCAATTTTATTTTCCTAAGGTATAAGTCTCCATAGTTGAGCCTCCGTTTTGTCCCAATTGTTCAATGAATACTTCTTATGAACTACAATATTACTTTCGCAGAACAAAACTGTTGAAAAATGTCATAATAACAACGTATTAGGTTGACATACGACGGCAAACTTCTAGTAGAAAATAGGTTAGTTGATTTCCGATCTAGTAACATCTACCACGTTATGGGGGACCTTGGGAGAAACTCAAACCAACTCCAGGCTGACGTCACGAGAATATGGGCTATAGGCTCAATTGAAGAGTGAATATCTTGGTTTAGGCCGCTAGGAAAGCCCGAAACGTGTGTATACTGAATATCAAGATGCTACGGATTTTGAAGATCTTTTTCCAGCATGCCGAAAAGGAAATTTTAGGGTGTAATAAAGGGTACAAGTTACCGCGAAAAGATCGCCTTCACTGACGCCGAAACCACGATATTTAGACATGAACTAATCCTATCCGCTCATTTGGGACTCCCATGGAGTCAAAACTGCGATATTCAGCTATTTACTAACTCTAAACATCTATGTCGGACGAATACTACGATTTTTTGTCGTTCTTAGCTTTACTGGATCTCAAAGAAAGTCTCCAGACATTGTTTTAGAGCAGTTCCTGTTAGTTTGAGCACAAAATTGAGGCCGGAACGTAGAAATTGTGGAAGAAAATATTTCGTCCTTATTGAAAAAGCGGAAGGGTCACTATCGCTCTTAGATTACGATGTCTGGTATTTTAGTCACAGATATTTCTAATCTTTCTGTGTTTAACGATAATCTTCCAGACTAGTTATTTAAGAGCGGGAGTAGCGTCCCAGACCTCCAGTAAAAACATCCGCCACCTCTCACTATCTCGACCAAAATGAAAACCATTCTGTCTCTTGCCGTCGTATTGTTAGCAGCTTTGGTGATTTTAGCGGAGGCATTCCCTGCGGTCGAACTAGGTCAAGAAGCTGAAGGTAATTAGACCATTGCAATATTTACACTTTTTAAACTCATTGCTAACCGGCAACATAAACTAATTTTTCGTTAATCAATATCCAAATCCAAACATGAGGCTCAAGTTCTATATTGCTTGGTGCATCCTGTGCATTTGTAAATCTGAATATCCAATATTTCATTCCCTAATTTATTAATACCCTTTGGGCTTGATTGACATTGATCCCGATGTTAAAGACACATCCCCGCCCGAATAATTATTTTTGAGCGAAGTTTCATAAAGTTCGGTCAACCAGTTTTGGAAAAAAGCTCCGGGAGGCGTACGGATTGATTTTAACGTAGAATACGGTCTTACGGCCTTATTGCCGGATATTTTCTTCTAACACAGACGAAAAAGCTACCAATAATGGAAAGCTTAAGCAGGCTATTTCAAAAAGCCCCACATTTCCTGTCGTATTTTGGTTTACTATTTCCAATATTAAGCCTTTGTAATCGTATGTATAGGAAAAAAATGTATTTTCTCACAAACTACCTATGTCACTTTACGTTTCTTGGTATCTATAACATTCCAAACCGGTAATGTCCGTCCGCCGTCCTAGGAAGTTGACATTAGATGTGGAGGCTCTCTGGTACACTAAGAGACAATTGATTTGATTGGGTCTTTTCTGATCAGCTGCGTAAGCTAAATTATCTCCTGTTTTATTTTAGTAGGTTACATCGTCCAGTTATATTTAATTTTTAGATAATGTACCTTAAACTCAGTTCGGTAGGTACATTTTTTTGGACCAGTGTTCTGCGGTGAAGTGCTATCTAATACAGGTTTATTATATACGAGGTTTAATAGTGATTATATATACCAATGATATGAGAAAGGCTGTTTAAGACAGAAATAATAAACCGTTGTGTAATAATTTGCAGCGTACAATGCTACTAATCATTTCGTCTCATTTCATTATCAAATTATTTTATATATCTATTTCATAATAATATTCAAAGAGTAGGCAGTAATCTCAACTCAGCCGACAGTTTTGCTATGTTAACAAAATTCGTAATACTTGACTATAAATTTTATAGTTTCTAAGGGCCACTTTCACCAACAACTTATGTAGCGGAGTTTGGCCAAACTCGATTAAATATAATCTTGAGGATCAAACCTTGGCGTCTTTCCCCAACCCAAAACTCGTTCAATTTTTTTGTCACTCGTTTTTTGTCACAATTTGTCACAAATTGTCACAATTTGTCACAATTTTTTGTCACTTTGTTTTGTCACTAATTGTCACAATTTTTTTGTCACTCGTTTTTTGTCACAATTTTGTCACAAATTGTCACAATTTGTCACAATTTTTTTGTCACTCGTTTTTTTGTCACTCGTTCAATTTTTTTGTTCGTTTTTGTTGTCGTTTGCAATAATCGAGTTTCCTTAACGTAGATTCCTCAAACTGTCCAATGAAAACATGGACAATTTGAAACGACAATATTAGAAAACCCTCCATGTGTCCGACATATCAGGACAATAAAGCAGTGAATCACTATCATGACCAATTATTACCCGCGCCGTTTTTATCTAGTTACCTAGTTACCATCTACCTAGTTACTATCTAGTTTCTATCTAATGTTTTAGAAAGTGTTTGGAGCTTCGAACGTAAAACCTATTGAATTTCTTTAGTATCAATAATGTTTTGTTCAATATCATTATAATATTCGACATCATTTATAATATTATTATCATAAAATAGCGGGAATTCATCATTGAAAAAACTTGAATAACAATCAACTTCAACTATGAATCAAACTGTAGAGGTATCAGCTGTTGGTGCGCGGTCATATTGCTCGATATCATTGTTATCACTAAACTGAGATTGGCAAGTGTAACTGGCAGGGGCTTGGGAGATTAACCTCAAGCTACCTCGTTGGGAGTTCAAACTCGTAAAATGGTCTGGTGAAAGACGATGGGCTGAAATCTCCGTTATTGAGATGGACATGTCTTTGCTCTGGGGGTCAACCAAAAATTTCCGTGACGCAAAATTTGTGTCACAATTTCAGTGTTTTTCACGTACAACCCAGCCGTTGCTAGGGGAACGGAACTTCCGCAGTTTTCATCGCACAGAAATCGTTCGCCACTTGTTGGAAAGCGCTTGATTTATGTGATAAATGTTCACATCTCAAGCTACCAATTTCCCCCTCCTTACTTACCTGGCTACTTTCCTAAACTAAGTTGATTGGACTATAAACAGTTTTAATAAGCCAGTTACAATATTCTTAACAAATAATATAGCCCTAGTTACCGTTAGCAGGACATTCGTGCTCTTGAAATTAATCTTGAAATACCTTGTTATTCGTGCTTTCTTTTGGAAAGGTTGAGTTCTGATCGGGCGATTACGCGATTCTGAACTTGTTGGTAATTATAATTCACCAATTCCGTGAGTTTTTCGCGAGTTCAAGGTTTTCGTCGTTGTGAAACGAACGATTTTTTTTAGTGAGAAAATGATCAACAATTTCAAGCATAGCAACCGAACTACAACTGTTACCATGCGACCCAAAGTTGCTGATGGAGTTAGTGCTCGACTGGATCAGCCAACAGTAAGTGATTCCAGTACTTCAAAGAAACAAAATTTTTCTTTTAAAACAAAACGTCCAAAACTGTGCAGTTCAGCGAGTTTGGACAATTTACATTTTGATTTCCCTGCTCTATCACCAAGGCAGAATTTTACTATCCCTCCGTGTAACATTGTCAAAAATACGAATCCCCCTTTTATCACAACCAGCAATAGATTTGCTGTATTGGAACAAATGGAAATTCAATCCACTCATACCAATCAAACATCAGAAAAGCGAACCATAAAACCACCCCCAATCTTCATAAACAATCTCTCTAACATCCATGTTGTTCTCAATCATCTAAAAACTGAATGCAGAGGGGCTTTTAAACATATAACCATTGACAGTAAATTAAAACTGAATTTTGAGGAGGTTGACGATTACAGAAAATGTGTTGACTATTTACAGAAAAATGGAGCACAGTACCACACATTTCAGATGAAATCTGAACGCAATTTCCGTGTAGTTTTACGTGGGCTACACCCCTCATGTGACATTCCTACCATGATGAACGAATTGAGAGAGTTGGGACATGAACCAATCCAGATGCTCCCAGTTCACCACCCAATTACCAAGGTTCCTCTTCCCCTTTTCTTCCTTGACTTGAAACAAAATTCCAATAATGAGCAAATATATTCTTTAACAAGTTTGTATTACTGTAAAATCAGGGTTGAACCCCCAAAACCTAGAAGAACTGTTATTCAGTGTATGAATTGCCAGGAGTTCGGGCATTCAAAAAATTATTGTTACAAGAAACCGCGTTGTGTTAAATGTGATGATGAACATGCATCCGCAGAATGCAACAAATCACGAGATACACCTCCGAAATGTGTAAACTGCAAGGGTAGTCACACGGCCAGTTATAGAGGCTGTCCGACACACAAAACCTTACAAAGCATCACATTCCCTTTGAGAAGTACTGTACCTGTAAAAAAGAGTTTAGCCAACCCTCAAACAAACTTTAGTCAAACAAACTCCGCAACAGCCACCAATAAAATCATCGATCGGGGAGTGACTCCAATCTCCTACGCCTCAGTCCTTCAAAGTAATCAATCAGATTCAGTAAACCAAAAATTAGACAAATTAATCTCTATCATTACACCAATGATGGAAATGTTGTCACAAATCATCCCAATACTTATCAACAAACGATGATCAATTCCTCACAACATAGTATGAGAATATGCACATGGAATGCTAGAGGGGTGAATAACAAGTATCATGAGCTGAGCCTCTTCCTTAATATTAATAAAATTGATATAATGTTAATCACTGAAACAAAACTAGCCCCTAATATATATTTTTTTGTACCTGGCTACAGATGCTACAGAGCAGACCACCCTTCAGGCAGTAGGAAAGGTGGATCAGCTCTTCTTATTAAAACTTGTATAAATCACAACGAACTTCCTCAGATAATAGAGTCTAACTTCCAAATAGCTCAGGTTGAGTTGAATCATTCGCTTCTGCCACGTTTACGAATCGGATCATTCTACTCGTCTCCACAATGCCATGTATTGATGTCAGATTTCTGGGCTATTATTCATGAACTACAAAGAAATTTTGTATTGGGAGGCGATTTCAATGCGAAGCATCCGAGATTCTCCTCCCATGTTTCTAACCCACGGGGTCAAATCCTTCGCGATGCTGTGATACAACATGCTTTGGACGTTTTCTCTCCACATGAACCTACTCATTATCCATCTGACGGTAACATGCCAGATGTACTAGATTTTTTCATTGGAAAGAGCGTGGGATGTTTTCACTCTACTATTTCAGTACTTCACGAATTGAGTTCAGATCATCTTCCTGTGTTGTTGGAAATCGGAATTGAACCAGAAAATTCTACTCCTCCAGATTTTCTAGTAAAGTACCCATTTGATTGGGTCAAATATAAAACGGTAGTAGCCGAAATGGTAGACCTTTCCCTTCCTTTGAAAACCGGAAAAGATATAGAAGTGGCAATAGCATCTTTCACCAATGCAGTTCATATGGCAGCCGGTATTTCTTCAGCCTCGCCTTCACCAAAGGATCATAGACATTCTACCACTTTATCACCTAATATTTCAAACCTATTATCATGCAAAAGATTAGCTAGAAGAAGGTGGGAATCAACTAAATATTCACAGGACAAAGTTGAATACAATAGAGCTACAAGATTATTGAAAAAAGCCTTGGAGAACGAACAGCAGTCAGCAGCTCACACCGAAATTGCATCTCTAAACAATACAGATGGGTCCCTATGGAGAAAAACTAAGGTCCTCACTAAGGAATACCATAGTATTCCTCCATTGAAACAAGATGGGCGTTGGTTCTCAACACCTCAAGAAAAAGCAGATATATTCTGTGAACTGCTTTATGAACAATTTGCACCCAATCCAGAAATTCGACCCGAACACTCAGCTAAAATTGCCGAAATAATGGATGAACCATTACAACTTCAGCCCTTTTCTCTCTTCTTCACTCCTGGCCAAGTTATGAATGTCATAAAAAGATCTCCCGGAAGGAAAGCACCTGGACCCGACCTCATTACACAAAACCTTCTGAAAGCTCTTCCTCGTAAAGGGATTGTGATGTTGACACAAATTTATAATGGAATATTACGTACTACACATTACCCGAATAAATGGAAACATGCACACATCATCATGGTTAAAAAAACCTAAAAAGCATCAAGACAACCCACATTCATATCGTCCAATCAGCCTTTTGTCTCTTCTTTCCAAAATTTTTGAGCGGCTATTTCTCCCTCATCTTTTACAATTTCTAACTCCTCTCCTACCTGATTCTCAATTCGGGTTTCGTCGAGAACACTCATGCCAAATGCAACTTCATCGCGTCATCGACACAATTTTAGACACTTATGAGAAAAAGCAGGTCTGCTTGGGAGTCTACCTAGATTCAGAAAAAGCGTTTGACAAGGTTCTTCACAATGGTGTCCTTTCCAAGATCAAACAGTACTTACCTGACACTCATTACCTTGTTGTCCAGTCCTACCTTTCGAATCGTACCTATAGCGTAAAATGTGGTTCCGCTTTATCCAAATCAAAGAGCATTCGTGCTGGAGTTCCAAAGGGAAGTGTATGGGGGCCATTCCTGTACCTAGTTTATGTGAGCGATGCACCATCGACCGATGAAATTGTTACGGCTGACTTTGCTGATGACAAAGCAATTCTGACCCAGGGGGAAAAAACCAGTGACGTGCGGCAAAAATTACAGTCTCATCTTGATAGAATCTCCGGTTGGTGCAACGATTGGCGCATATCGATTAACCCTCAAAAGTCAGTATCTATCCTTTTCACTCTTCGCCATGAACGATTGATAGATGGATTGACCTTCAACGGAGCCCAAATTCCAATCAAATCGTCCACCAAATACTTGGGAGTCTATTTAGATCCAAAATTAACATGGGAAGTCCACATCAAACACCTTGTACACAAAATACGATGCAGAATACGACAACTAAAACATTTGTTAGACAACCGTTCTTCACTCCCTCTAATCACTAAAAGGCTACTATACCTCACATTGATTCGACCAATTTGGCTTTATTCGTGTGAAATATGGGGATCCGCTGCCAAAACGCACATAAATAAGATACAAGTTACCCAAAATAGAGTACTTCGTTTGATAACTGGAGCTGAATGGTTTGTGCGAAACAGTACTCTGCACCAAGACTTGGACATCCCAACAGTTGAAGTACTGATCAAGGAAAAATATGCCAAGATCCACCATACCATGTCAGACCATAGCAATCCGCTGGTAGCGGCTATTCCCCTAAATCCCCCCTTGCTACCAAGACAACGCCGCCTAAAAAGAAAACGCCCCCAAGATTTTCTCTTAGCTTCAGACAACGAATAGACTACTCTGGTTAAGGGCAGCCGCTGGGTTGTACCTTCCTTCACGTTCCATGTTAATTAGGCAAAGCCTACTATATACTTTGAGCAAAACTGTAGTATTCTATGAATAATAAAGTTATCATTTATTTAAAAAAAAAAAAAAAAAAAAAAAAAAAAAATATTCTTAACGTAAAGCAATATCATCATTTACTCTACTCCATAGGAAACATTTTCATACCCTGACAACAGTCGACTGTTAACAACAACTCATTGCGTCTGTATTGGAGAAATAACTTTAATTTAAGTATAGTATGATTTTTGTGCCTCCAAGAATGATGAAATAAATTCTTTATCCTACATTTCATCGCCTACAGGCCAAAGTTAAAGGATTTGTTTACAACTCTCGAGGACGACCGTTATGAAATCCCCAATCAAAGACATATCCATGTAACATGGTATTTGCTTGTAAAGCAGATAGTGGAACTCGTTTACGAGTTTCGGTTTTAAGTTTTTCCAATCTTTTCTAACTTAAACTCGTTTATGTTGTTGGTGAATGTGGCCCTAAGAGTTCAACATAAAGATACATGTTTTCAGTCTGAGCCCAGAACTAGGTACGGGAAGAGTTCCAGGAAACTTTTTTCGAGAAAATCATGTTACTTTCCATATGTCATTTTGCTCTAATAACTTTTGATTTATTCATGACTCATTTGTTATTTTCTGGATCCACAGGTTTTATCCAGCCTAACATCGTTGCCACGCATCTGCTGGATCGTCCTAGAAGATGTGTACGAGTTTGCCTCGCCACTAACCCACCGCAATGTTATTGTGCTTCCAGAAACCCTGGAAGAATTACAGTATGAATCTGAAAGGAACTCCTCTGAAATAGAATGCTATTAATTTGATTTGGATAGTTATAAATAGACGTTTAGATTTATAAAATAATGTCAACTTCCTAGTATCTACAGGAGTATCCTAGTATCTTTAGCTGATTAGGAATGAACCAATCATTTGAATTTTCTCCTTAATGTCCCAGGGAGTCTCTTAATCAAATCTCAAATAACTAGGATGAACAGGAGACATTTCAGGTCACTCAATCGATTAAGAAAGAGCCAACAATTGCAATTGACTCTTAGTGTCCTTGACTCCTCTTTGTGTTCAAATGACTCTGTGTGTTATTGGAAATAATAAACTAAAAATTGATACTTATTATTTTATAAAATGTTTGATTGATTTATTCAAAAAATCCTAAATTCCTAAATTTCATGCTCAACTGGTCAAAAACTGAGATCGAACAAAATAAGAACCAAGAAAACAGTTGAGAATGGTAGCCTGGGTTAGCGTTGACTAAATCTGTCGACAAAAAACATGATTTTCCGACTTTTCCCCTCCCCATCCCCCTCCCATCCTTCCCCCATGAAATTAAAAATTTCCGAGGTTCGTTTCACAACTAGACTAAACATGGGATCAAACGAAGAAAGAATCTCGAAAATTCAGGTGTTTTAGAAAGGCAGATCAGTTGATTGTGTGTGAAACCCACCCTCCCAACATAGTTAGTGATACCCCTTGTGTGTTCAGTTCATTTGGTACAATTCCTATTTTTATTGATAGTTGATTGAATTTCTTAATTTGTTGGTAGGTGTTATGTCGACGAGTACCTTTTCTAAACGAACTTGTAGTGATAACACTAACTGTTCAAATCATTTACTAAATGGTGGGAGGTTCGACGTATGATATAAGTACGTACGTATAGCACTCGTAAGGTAACCGCCACCGTCGAAGTCCGTATAGGTTTGTGGAGGCATGGTGGGAGGTGCGAGTTATACGATGACCTTCAAGTCTAATTTACTACACAATGAAAAACAATGTTTTAGTGCGAGGCTTACGAAACAAATGTAATTTAAAGGAGAACATCAAACATCTGTTATTATAAACCAGGTACTAAGAATTTTTTAATGGTTTATAAAATTAAATTTTTTATATTGGTATTGATATTGGTTATACAAATCCTGAGTTCGTTAAGTAAACATCACGAAATATTTATATATTTTAGGATTTGATGGGAAAATGTTTCCAAGTAATTTGATAATCACACAGTTCAGAAGAACATAGAATTAAAAATCTCAACAGAATTTGCAGGTATTTCGTATCTTTCGTATTATATGTTAATAGTGTAAGAGTACATGAATCTTTCGACACTTATACATACCTACAGGTTTGCGATATAATCAAAACTCCGTCACCGCAAGAGGCTCACGTTTGCACGGTGTCAGGTGAGATATTCAAATTAGAATCACGAACAATCTTCGCGTCCTCTCGACGAAAAAATATACGTGTTTGTCGTGCATCCCTTCAAAATCCATAAGAATGGAGGGAAGATTGTGGTGATACGAAATTTTCATTATCTCTAAGGGGAATCCACACGGTCGATACCTACATAAATGTAAGCTTGAGCTAAAACCAATAAAATGGCTGAATGGAAATGCTGATTCCCTTCAACTTCAATTCGCCTCACATATTTTGTATAAAACTGGACAGTAACTAATGATGAAGGTGTAAAATTGTTCATAGCTGCACAAACACTTGACTTCCAAACCCTACCGGTAGATTATTTTTCAGTATTTCAGTTCACCCATGCAATGCTTTTGTCGTCACAGTGTAGTGGCAGATGTGTACGTGTCACTTGGGCTATCAACACGTATGGTGGTAGTGGTGGCAAATGCGTTCACAGTTCACCTCATTGAGAGCAAACCGAATGGACCCGAAGTTGGCCGGCAACGTTCGATCGCCTTCGGTTCCCCTAGCAACTAAAATATTTACACTCTATGCACATTCATCCACTCGCGCCTGTACCGGGATGGTTAGGCCTGTTGTTTTGGGGCGTTCAATGTGTTTTTGGAATTGTTAAACATTGGGAAAAGACGATTAGGGACGTCTAGAGACGGTTAGGAATGGGTGGGGCCACAGGCCTGAACCTCCCTTTAATCATCCCTAACCATATCTAGACGCCCTAATAATCTTTTCCCAATGCCTAAACAAATCAAAAAGACTTGACCCCATTACTCATCAGAAGAATGTGATATCGCGGGATCGAGAGTTTGATATTAGTGGCAGTAGCATACACGTCGTTTGTTTGTGTTCATTCAATACTATTTAGCTGAAGAAAATGAAAGGTCCAATGATAACACTTCTAAAATATCAGCTTTACTATAGATTTTTCGCTAGTTTCGTATCGGTATTCATCACATGATGGAGCAATTCCTTACAACTAAAGGTAAATATTCGGTGATATTCGATGGACACCAGTACAGGCTTCACCTAATTAACAAAAGTGAAGTCATAAAGTTCCTTTGTGGTACCTAAGAATAAAAATTGTAATGAGCGTTACACACTTATGAAAATTTTAATGAGTAATGATTGTAAAAATAAAATTGTAATGAGCGTTACCCACTTATTCATTTTATACTTTTAAACTAAAATTGATTCCATTCTATGAAATTTGATTTTTCAGAGTTTGCACTGTAGACGTCACGTAGCGGGACATCGGGGAGGGGGGCAGGGGGGGAGGGGTGATTTGACGTCACCTGAAACCGAAATTGAAAAATCATAAAAAGAAAGTAACTCATCGTAAAAGAGTGCGGTTGGCGCCAAAATTCTCAGGATGGAATTTTTCTCCATTTAAAAATAGTTGAAATACCTTTTTTGCACCCATGGGTAACGCTTATTGTTGGAGAAATTTAAAAAGCAACAACGATGAAGTTTTCAGTTAAATTGAGCGTGTATGTAAACCGGCCATAGCAAAGTGTGTTGGTCGAAAAGCGCTATTTAACGTCATGATTCGCTTGAAGGAGCAAGAATCGACATGAGTGCCCAACATTTTTGACCAAGAAAAGACTCCGCTAATGAACGCAGGCCACGATTTGGCAACTGAAGTGCCGACATTCAGCTCAGTGAAGTCACAGTCATACTGAGTGAGACGTAAGCAGTATAAACAGCTTCTCGAACAATTTATAATACTTACACAGCATCCATTTACCACAAGCACTAAACATAGACTTATAAAAAGCCAGATTTTCTGAATCTGCCAATCTTATATCTGAAAAAAATTGTAATACGAAGAACGCAGGGAAGAACTTTACTCAAGTGGCCCATATTCTTCAAAATGTGTAAGCAAGTGAACACATCAATTGCATGTAAGCAAGTCGCAAATACTCATCTGCCACCAACCCGTTCTTCTTCGACAATTTTCTTTTGTACTAATTTTTGATTATTGATCTTCCATCAGGGGAAGGCTAGACAGGAATAGGCTAAATTGGAGGTTTTACTCTTTACTCTTTAATTTGGAAGTTTTGCACGTTTGTGCAAAGTTTGCACGGAAGTTTCACACATCAAAGTGGAGGTTTGCGAGTAAAACGTCTGCCAAGTAGGGTGTGGTACATGCTTCCTCGTTTACCTATAATCTTCTACCAACTATCATCCAAATTTAAGCGAACTCGAACGACTAGAGAGTGACGAGATGTAACATGATAGAATTTACGTTTGCGCAAGAGCAGAATGTGATATTTATTTGGCAACAATGAAACTGATAGGGGACAATTTCATCGGAATCGGATGAAAACAGTGGAAATTAAGGTCGTTACAAGGATTTCACATAGGCGCATGCGTAGTAACTATTAATGATACTATCATGTTTAAATTGATATGGGATGATCAATTTGTCAACTCCCCTATTATCCAAATTTGATCGTGAAAAAACGAAGCATACTCAATGGAATTTAAGTTTGCGCATGAGCTTAGTGGAGCATTGTTTTGGCAACAATGAAACTGACAGGGGACCGTCTGCCCTCTAACCATACACATTTCCTGAAAATTTCATCGAGATCGGATGACAACTGTAGAAAATAAGCTTGTTTCAAGGTTTTCATATTGGCGCATGCGCAGTAGTTATTAATGATACAATCATGTTGAAATTGATATAAGATGATCAAATTGTCATTCCTTAACTATCATCCAAATTTGAGCAAGATCAAACGACTAGGTCGTAAGAAAATGATGCTTGGTAGAATTTACGTTTGCGCATTTGCAGATCGATGTATTAAGTCAAGAACAATGAAACTGATAGAGGACCGTCTACTCCCTAGTCCACACATTCTCTGAAAATTTCATCCAAATCTGATGAAAACTGTGGAAAATAAACTTGTTACAAGGATTTGCGGACACACGACAGACACACACACACACACACACACACACACACACACACACACACACACACACACACACACACACACACACACAGACAGACACGGAACCAAAGTTGTTCAGAATGGTCTAAAACGTGAAATGCGAGTGGAAATTTTGATTTTGGAGACCGAACATTTTTTTTCTCCCGAAAGTGAAAACAGTGCTTCCGCTAACTTTAGGTAGACTCGGAAGCAGAATGTTAGGTCTTACACATCAATTTGGTGGATGATTTCGAATACAGGAATAAGCATTTTACCTCGTATGTATGAATCTTCAGCTTTGCTCTATTGTTGTACCCACTTATTGAGACACGTAGGCTAATAAAAGCCAGCAGTCGTTTTCAACGAAGCTAAGCCTCTAGGACTTACAAGGTAAGACTTACGTAAAAAAAAATTTGTTCATTCATTTTTGTTCTTCATGTTCATTTGTGCTTGTACATTAACTATCACTGTAGTTAAAAGTTCACTGTTTGAATCGTCTTATTCCTATTTATATTTACAATGTCCTTCCCCATCTATTACTATTAGTTTCACGCGTTAATATTTTTTTTAACCACATTTCCAGCATTAAATCATGTATTTAATATGACATAGATATAATGTGACATGAATATAATACGTATACACTTTTTTTACAAAATTCAAAGGCGGAGACGACACATCATTAAATTGAAAAATAAATAAAATGAAAAAGTGGGGAGGACGCCCAGGTTTACCCGACGCCGACTCTAGGGATAGGGGAAGTTGCAGGATGAGGAGGAAGAAGGGATGAAAGGAAGTGCCCCTTTAAAATGACCACCAGTTCAAGTAAGAACCCCTCAGGATGTGGGTGGTGATACCACGGAGCATTCCTGCTGAGATGCCCAACTCAAGTAAATCCTTGGCGCTTTTCCCACACCACATCCCTCGCCGTGACACGGTTGCAGCCATGACCTTGATATTATATCCTGTAGGTGTTTGAAAAGGAGAAAGTCCAAAATTCCCTTCAGAAGTTGGCTATTGTTACATTTACCTTTCCAACAATCAATCTGATTCAATCGTTTAGGTCGACCCATTTCGTCCTCATGTTACGTTTTATGGCTCTACATGAATGAACCAGTTCTTCATTCGCAACCTTTCGTTACAATGTGTTTGCAATGCTCCGTTACTGCTCCCTTCACTTCGAGGACGATTTGCCATCCTAACGCCTAATTGCAGAGTTTTCTGCTGAACTCGGTTCATTAAAGAGTGATATATAGTTCCTTCTTCCGTGACCGTTCGTACTTTTGAAAACTTTGCGTGATGTGTAACGATGTTTCGTTGGGTGACCTTTCCATTACCATTTCCTACGACGATCACATAACCGCCCCTAAGTACCTCATAGGGCTCGACCCCAGAAGTACTGATGATCGAGTTTTTTTCGAAAAAGCCTCTCCCTCGACTGACTTCTCACCGAGGCCCTCTTCACTCCGATCCATTCAACCCATCGCCGATCAATCCATCACCCTTCCTAAGAACTGTTACGTCAAAACGTCACTTTTACTCTCATGTCTAACCGGGTTTGATTAGCAGCTTTCGTTTGTCCCATTTGCGTCCGAGGTTATCGAATTATTCCGCGAGAAAGCCTCAGGTACGAAACATTTATCGGGGCCCTCATTTGATTTGAGACAATAGTGGCACTATAGGTAATCATTCCGATGAATCCGTAATGTTTTTCTCGTCGGTTTACATTCCATTGTATGCAGTCATTAATAACAACGAGAATCATTATGGTGTTAATGGGAGTTGTCAGATTATAATCTCAAAGAATTCGAATAGTAATGAAGTTTCTCTTCAAACATCAGATTGAGTAATCATACAGGCACGAGTGTCTGTTAGTTCGGTAATAACCCTCACAAAGCACCCTCACTGCTAATTAAATTCGAAAAATTTCGCATTTATCATCCCGTAAGGATTAAGTGATTACCCATTTCGCTTGCTTACTACTGTAGGTATTGCTTAATATAGCTTGAATTACATATGTTCTCTATTACATACTATTACTTCTTACTCTGTATCTGCCTCATCCAACACAAGCTTTTACCCAAAGACACATAAATAGAACAGTCACTTTGGAACAGGTACGTAACTACGTCAACTCTAGTGTCACTCATTTCTCCCATTGAATTGGTCTTTGGTTATTTTTCACTAGCCTAGCAATCTCCCGCTAGACAATGAGACAATTTTAAAATCGCTTATGTCCCCTTTCCGAGAAAACCAGTTGATACCTCTACTCGTAGACTCCCCACACTCTGCCGTTTGGCCGTGCATAGCGTGGACAGACAAAAAGACTGTATAGATAAGATTCTCAACACATATCATTTTATTGGCAGTGTGATAAATCAGCCCGTTCATCGCAGTTAGGATGAATTGGCACAACAACAGCTACACGTCAACAACAGCCTTGCCCCATCCTAACCCAGCAACTTTGTTTAATGATTTTTAACGATTGTTCTCCGCTGAAGGGCTATCTAGTACAGATTGAGTGAACCTTTGCGTAACAATTCGCTGCCTTTTAGGACGTCCCTCTGAAGTTATGTCCTATAGGCAAGGCTTCGTCAATAAGAGGAACGCCTACTGGAATTGATCCAGGGGGTAGGAACAAACCGAGCATGAGAAAAATAATAATAACCGCATAAATTCCGTTTCAGACCATTCTAAGATCAAATTCGTGAAATAATCATAGGTGTATTCTGTGAGTGTGTGTGTGTGTGTTTGTGTGTGTGAGAGAGTGTGAGAGTATGTGTGAGTGTGAGTGTATTTAGTCGACGCTGCCCAGATCACAATTCTCAACCGATTTTCGATATTTTTTCTTTGTTCGATCCTAATTTTAGTCTAATTGTACAGCAAACCTCAGAAATTTTGAATTTCAAGTTTGTAGAGAGAGATGGAGGGGGTAAAGTCCAAAAAACGTGGTTTTTTCGACAATTTTTGTCGACTACCTAGGATACCATTCTCAACCAATTTTCGTGATTGTATTTTTTTTTTCGATTCCAATTTGAATTTAGTTGTGCAGCAAACCTAGAAAATTTCGGATTCGCTGTCAAGGTGGGGGGTGGAGGGGATAGTTACTGATTTTGTCAAGTGCTGCCCAAGCTACTCATCTCTCCCGATTTTTGTGATTCTTATTTTGTTCTATTATGAATTCGACATCGTTTTTTGAAATTTGTCAGGATTTTCCAATTTCATCAAGAGAGGGGGTGAATTGAGAGGGTAATATAGATAAAACAAGATGTTTTAACTATTCTCGTCCGATTTTCGTGATTCTTTTATTTTCCACTTTGAATTAATTTGGACTGGTTATGGAATATGTAACAGGAGTTTTAAATTTCGTGATGGAAGGGGGTGAATAGAGGGGGTAGTAACGATAAAACGTGATATTTTTATTATATTCATCAGACTTTTCGTGACTGTTTTTGTTGTTGGTATGATCCAACAAGACCAGTTAAGTATGCTACCTCGGAAATTTCGAATCTACCCCGTCGGTGAAGGAGTGAAATGGTGTGAGGAGGGGGGGGGGGTTCCGAGAAATTATTACACTTGTGTTTTTTCTCTTATTTTAATTCTCACTAAAATTATATACAATCCATTGATAGGGAAGTCCCTATCAATATGTTTACTCGTATCCGGTCACTCAAAATCTCGCATCAAGTCACTAATCTCTTGCCTTTTCGATATTTTTTCGACGAAATCTCTTGCTTTTGAAGGCAGTACAGTGTTCCCAAAGGTGCGAGCTCTTTTAGATATAATGTCGCTTCGGAAGAAAAATCACAATGACATGGTGAGGTTGAGAACTTGATCCTACCAGATTGGCAGTCTCACAATCATTATTCAGTTCGTAATCTTTCACCTACCTCAAATCAGAGGCTTTCACGCCGACTTCCCATTTTCAGGACGTTTAATTACTTCGCGCTTATTTGTTCACTTAAAGGTTCGCTGTTGACTTCCCAGGGCAATTTATTTAGGTTTCCTACGGGTAATTGGTTTTAACAGGATCCGTCTTTAAAAAGCTGTATTTTCTCGCTCTTAATGTCTACAGTAATTAATTATATAGGCGACTATTCATTTACTTGGTGTGTATATCTGTTTTTATTTCCAATAATGTAGGACCTTTCTAATTGATCAAGATAAAAAAGTTCCAGTCTGCAGCATGATCGAATAAGTGAATTATCGACAATCATCGTACCATATTTAAATCAGCATCTTGTAATGTTAGCGAGAGAGTGGAACATTTTGCTTCCTCATTACCAAAACTAGGCCACACGCTTGTTCACTGCTTCTCCACTTGCTTTTTGCGTTTCAGAGCTTGCTGGTCAATTTCGGTTCCATGTCTGTCTGTCTGATGTCTGTCTCTGGTAAATCTTTGTCACGCCCATACAATACTTACTAAGTTTTAGTCCAATTTAGATAAAATTTTCAGGAATTGTGCGGGTTAGCTCCAAACTGTTTCATATTACTTTCATTGCCGTCAGATCTGTATACGTAAACGTGAATTTTTTTATAACGTTGATTTTTCACGATCTATCTGTTAAAATTGATCGAAAATCGGATGTTGGGAATATGTAACAGAATACTGCTTTATGAATTTTACCGCATCGGTTGAGTAATAATTATTGCGCCTGCGCAAAACTAAATTTGTTAGACTCAGGGAATATTCGGAGACTAATGATGACAGTTTCTGAAATTGTTTGGATTTGCTTGTAGAATGTTCTCTTTAAATTTCATTGCTGCTGTATCAATAGTATCGTGTGAATAGTACCCAGACGTGAATTTCCTATAACGTCGATTTCTCATGATATATCCAATTATATTGGTTCAATTTCGTACCCGATTGTAAGTTTAGGTATACGATCTTTTATAATTTCGTCGAGATTAGTTGTTTCAACCATCGCACATATGCAAACCTGAATGTGGTTGTTACGAACGTAACTTCGAAACCAAATTTGATGAAATGTCTGATCGTATGGACTATAATATAGTAAACTAATACTATAGACCCACACAGCAACTAATACTACCCACAAACAACTAACTAGCTTCTCCAATCCTAACACTCTGAAAGAGTGATCAAGGTCGCCCACTAGAGTCGGTTGCAGTTGATTCCTCTCTTGTTCCCATGCCAGAAAAGTGACCAGTTACAAGTTAGTCAGGTGTCACAATCTAGTGTGACGGTGGGACACTCACACAGCCAACTAATATCCACAAACAACAGTTTGGCTTATCCATGCACTCACTATTTAGAGTTGAGGCACTCTCAAACAGGTGATTCATCTTTCTACTACATAGATAATTGTGCCGGTTAGTTGGTTTTAGTTCATCCTTATGTTTACCGTAAATGGCGAATGCCGCTGGATTGATGGTGTAGGGTAGGCAGTAGGGTACATGAATAATATCCTGTTGTGGCTCATTTTCAATAATTTTGACTCGTACTTCATCATTCAACTAATTCTATACAGGAGAGGAGTCGAGGAGTAAGCCGACAATGGTCGTTTCCACACGATGTGTACTGAGTACTATAATATCGAAGATTATGTACTATAATATTCATCCCTCGTTGTTTCCTTCGATGATCGAGGCAGTATGATATTGAGCTGTTTTATGAAGAATCCGCTAGAAGCAGTGGCTTATCCCTTGTATTTCTAGACGGTACTTGTTTTCCGTTCTATGACTAGACTTGAGACTTGTTTCTTGTTCTTTTCATCGGTGTATATGAGGAACAGTACTATTAAAAGTAGTAATTAGATGGGTACTTAGTTTGCTGAACACGGTATAAAATGTATTCACTACAGAAATCTGAAGCTAATCCGTCTGCCTTGCTCTCTTGGTAGCGATAGGTAAGTAATTCATATTCATCATCTACGATAATCCTCACCTTCAGAATATAAACTTGGAATCTCTGGTCCTTACATTCAACACACTGTCTCCTCCTTCGTTAAAGTCAGATTCGGGCTCTGGTCAGATTATCACTCCCAGCACTACGGCAGTTTTTCTTTTTGGGGTAAGAGATCGTATAATATAGTACCATATATATATATATATATATATATATATATATATATATATATATATATATATATATATATGTGTGTGTGTGTGTGAGTGTGTGTGTATATTTTATGCTCAATTGTTTCTAAAAATAGAGTTATGAGCAAAAACCGTCCCTCGAGGTCGAAAACTTGGATTCTTTATCCTGTACCATACCCGAATAACTCGATCAAATTTCATCAACTTTGTTTGAAAGCAACCCCTATTTTTCGAAATCACTAAATAGGTTCTAGATTAAACATCAAATGAACATGCGGGTATCCCTTATTGGATGTTGGATGAACATAATGTGAATTGGATACTCGATAATATTGGACCTCTCAACATCGATGGACAAATCATCACATCACTGTAGATTATGTAAAATTTCAACTTACTATGGCGAACAAGAGAGAATTTTTCAAATCCATTTTCTAATCCAATTTCTAATTCACTTTGGAGGCCAAACAGCGGTCTTCACTGTACCCCTCATTTTGGTTTATTATTTCCAATAATAAGCCTATGTGATCGTGTAGCAAAAAAGTTGTATAACCCCCCCTCAAACTTGGTCACTTTACGTTTCAAGGTGCGTAGAATCCAAATTTGAAATGTCCGTCCGCCGTTCGCCGTCCGGGTCGTAAAAGGCCTAAGAATTTACTTAAAAAACCCGTTCTTTTGCACATAGACTCCATTTGGGGTCTAGTTGGTCCTAACGTTTAACCATCCCGATCGCTTTACTCGAATAGATGCTATGGGCCAAAAACGGGCGAAAAAGTGTCTTTTTCGAGGATTTGAGTGTTAGACATACGCACGCGCGCACGCCTAGCACGCTTGGTAGGGGGTCACGGTGGGTGGTGAGGGGGGTGAGCGAGGGGTGGAGTGAGAGGAGGGGCCGCGGCACCTTGTGATGGGTACAGCGTTCCTTCTAGTCATGAATATATGTTTTTTTCTAGGTCATATTTGTGTGTTAATACCAATGCTTTTCCTACGCATATTTAAAAACATATCCTCTCGACTTTTCGTACGTACTTAGATAATGATATTATTAAGGCAATAACTATTTGAATAGATAGGAGCTCAAATCGAGAAATATAAACATGCGTATATAATTATAGAAGTATACTGCCGTCCTAAGCGAAAAAGTCGTAAGTGATTTTTTGACCAAAATGAGTTAATGGTACCCCCCTGTTTTGGGGGGGGTTTTCTACCGATTTTTGGAGTCCCAGAGTCGTATCTGCACGGGAAATGTCTCAAACAAGCGTACGAATAAACGGCTTAGTGATGTCTCCATTGGTTTTGCTTAGCCAATATTCGTAAGTATACTTTTCAGAGGAAGAAAATTCGTATCTGGCACCAGATACGATTTACTCGCTTCTTATTTCGCATATACGGATCTTGAAAGTCATATACGGATTTTAAGCTTAGTATTTTAACACTCCATGAGTCACTTACGATTCTTGGGAACCGTCTTGAATGTGCATTTCGTGCTGCCTACAAAACAGGAGGGAATAGGGACGTCCTTCGAGCATAATTTTTAAGCAAATATTTAAAAAAAGACCCCGTACTTTCCCTGTTCCTTGTCGTTATTTCATAGAAATACGGTACCTACGAGCGCCCAATCAGTGATCGTCGCACTGGATTAGGCTTGCACAGATTACCCTCGCCTCGCCCAGCTGACGTATAATCCAATAACGGCGAGGATGTACGGAAACCAAAGTACTTACGTTGCTTTACGGTAACCCGAATTTTTCCTGCTGTTGGTGATTTTAAGTACCTATCCCTATTGGTCTGGAGCGGAAGAACAAAGGACTTTTTTTCTAATTATTTTTGCAGAGTGGACTCTCTTATATATATATGCCAATTCTACATAGGTATACAATTTTCAAGATTTTATTGAGTGTGTCCAGGACAGTAGAAAGAATGCTGTAGTCAAAGAAAAAGCGTTAATGATTTCACTGTGTGGAGAGATTTTTCTTCCAAACAGAAAATTAATTCGGAACCTAACTCCAAAGCCATATCTCCGCGATATTGTCCAGATTTCAGCGCGTAGAGGCAAATATACGTTGAAATATAAAACGGATTTCATTGAACTCGATTTCCTTTAAAAGAAAAAAAAAAAGCTTCAAAAGGGATTCCCAATTCTGGAAGCCTCGGGGAATCGACAGTGGAAGAAGAGATGCCATTCTAGCACGCTTAGTAAAGAAAAAAAAAAAAAAAAAATGCCATTACCCCCCTTCTAGAGCGGAGTTTTGGAAAAATTTACCTTGTGAGGGTAACGAACCCGAAAATGATATTGCCATATACAGGGTGTCTCAACTAAAGTTCCCGTACTTTCTTATGAAACTCTTAGTTTTCGAGTAATTTAATTTCTAAGATTTTTGTTCGTATTTTCGACCTTTTGTCACTAAAATGATCATAACTCTCTCAATTTGCTCAAATTCAAATTTGAGGATACCATTGGAAAGAAAATTACATTTGCTATCGGATAGATGCCTGAGCGTTTTTAAGACTCAAGGTTTGAGACATGAAAAAGCCCTCGGAAAAGCAAATATGACCTAATTTGCGAAACCTGTCTTCTCAATCGGAAATTGAACTATGAGAAACAATATTTTTTCATAATGCAAGAACTGTGAAAACTGCGCTGAAATCTCACCTTCCCAACGGTGTAGTCAATTTTACTTTTACATTGTTAATTAGGGGAAAAAAACTATGTTGAATGTTGAAAAACATTGGTTATTTTTTTTTTTTTTTTTTTTTTTTTTTTTTTTTCAATGAAATCGAGGGTTTTCTTGAAAAACGACCTTCTATGAAAATACGAGTTTGGGGTCGATTTCTAGGTATTTTTTACGCTGAATCGAATGATAATACTTGCATATCTCCCCAATCCCGTTGTAACCGAGTTTTACACTTTCTCACAAATTTAAGATCATTCGTTATGATAAATTTTACGTGTTTTTGGGGTGAAACTTTTAAGCTAAAGTGTAAAACTCGGTTATAAGGGGGTTGGGGAGTTATTCAAGTGTTACCACTCGATTCAGCGTGAAAAAATACGTAGAAACAGACCCCGAACTCGTATTTTCATAGAAGGTCAATTTTCAAAAAAACCATTGATTTCATTGGAAAAACAATGTTTTTCAACACTGAAACATAGTTTCCTCCCCTAATTAGCTATGTAAATAGTGCAATGTATATGAATACCTACTAAAGTCATGTACTGAACCTGTCACTATCTCATTGTGTACCTACCTGCACACCAACAATAATTACTGTGAGACTATTTTTAATTATTCCATTCATTCTAATCATCTGTTTCGATACAAAACAACACGTACCATTTTTCAGCTCAGTATAATTCAAATCATGCAAGTGCATATGGCTAGAGTAGCGAATCATAACTGCAATTTGCTAGTCAGATACTCGTATCTATAGCAGATACGTAAAAAACACTAAGTAAACTGCAGATACGAGTTTCGTGCTTCGTAAATTATCCTCAATGTCAGTCAACAATACGAGACTAAAATTTGTACGGCGTTTTTCGCTGTTTTACGATTGAAAAATTCAATTTTTGACATCGCCAATCGATTCAGCAAGAAATTTTCTAGAAGGGGAATGTTCAAGTTCAAGATTATTTTTGAAACTAACGCCAATATCGACGAATTTCGACGCAAAACCTATTTGGTCGATTTCCCAAAAATGAGATTTATGCACATACGACTTTTTCGCTTAGGACGGCAGTATAGGTTGTGGCAACTCGAAATAGGGCACGCCGAGGAGTCTGGACGGGCCTTATGACGTACACAAGCCAACTAAAACTACGATCAAACTCAATTGAAAAAATAATTTATAATAATTTTCCCCTCCGAGTTGCCAGTGGAGTCCATGATGGCGCTCCTTTTTAGTCGAGGATGGCAGCATGGCTCCTCTTAGAATCGTGCCACTCTTTAGACACCTTGTTCAATGCTAACGACCCTTCTGGTTGAGGTGCGGCTTTAACCTTTAAAAAAAAGAGAGAATTTAGCCCATTATTTCAATCGCCTCTTTGTGTCCCTGTGGCTAACTATCTAACGATCCATCAAGCAAGTTGATGTTATGATAGACAAAAGATTGGTAGGGTCATTTTCTTAGTTACCGAATCCTTAGAACAAGATGGAAAATTGGAAAACACGGCGGAAACGCTAGGTACTGCACTCGGTCACAAGCCTGCGGTAACCATAAAATATAATAATAAAATTTGCGGTAGGAATATCTAAAATAAGTTTTTATCGTGATCTTTACCGTTTGGAAAAAGTGCATGTTGCGCTCCCCGGCCCACCATGCGGATATCAACAAAAAAGCCTAGGTGAAGATAATTTTGTAAAAAAAATTCAACAGTGTAGCTGACCATGCTTTTGAAAGTTTAAAATTTTCCACTTGTTTCCAGTAAAAGTGGAAAATACGGACATTTTTACGGGCAAATATGGATTTCAGATTGGGTTTATCGGATATCATATTTTGGGAAACAACCAAAGCAAGGCAGAAGACGAAAATGGACATTATAGTACAAGTTCCATGTGTGGTGTCGGTTTTATGAAGAGAGCCAATTATTTCAATTGCCACTCGTTGAAAGGGGGACCCCTGAAACCAAACTCTGCTGTGATGCCCACATTTCCAGTCACATTATTTACATTATATAACATTATGTAAATATGTAACGTCTTACATAACTCAACCATTATTGTGAAAATCTCTTAATTTTCAACCGACATCTACTAACTTACGGGTTAGGTAATAACATGGAAAGATACGAAAGATAAATTGTTCACGAAAGAAGAGACACAGAGCACAAAACTATTTTCAAAGTGGTTGAATAGAAACGTGTCCCGATCGGAATAATTTATGCGTTAGGAGTTGGATCTGATGAACGTTCTCCCAGTTTGATTTATCACTGGATGGCGATGTTAAAAGGATTGAAGAGCATAAAGCTTTTAAGAGGAGCTTTTGAAACACTGGATAGATGGGTACGATTTAATCGACTCCTGTCCATTAAATATATAAAATAGAAGAAATAGGTAACAAATCGTATGAATTAAACATGTCTTCAAGCGATTGCTGAATTGAAAATTTAATATCACCAATTTTTAGACAATGATTGATGCGTAGTGCAGCTGCAAAGTTGGTGGTTATCATAACTGATGGTGATTTTCAGTCCTAATTGCGTACCTCTCATTGAATTCATCAGAGGTCAGAGCCCTATTGAGAGAAGCAAAAAACTGAGGAGAGAGAGAGAGACTCATCATTCATCACATAGATGTGGAAATCCTCATCATAATATTCCTCCTAACCAGTACGTCGACTTCACTAACTGCAGAAATCTCATGTAAAGTCAGTGTTGCTCTTCAACAAGAAATATAATGCATAATATTTATGTGTAAACCGCATAATCTAAACTGACCTACGGCAAGACCTGTTAACTACCGTTACGAAACATCAACGTGAAATACTTGTTGCTGACATGAATCGTGATCGATTCACCTCCATCTGACCAAGGGCGATAACGTGTTTACTTCCACTCGCATAAAAACGATGACCAGTTATTTTGACCGGTGCGAAAATATTTTAGCACGACCGCTTTTGACGTTGGTTTTCGCAATATTTTTGCCTTCACATTCCTCTCTTGAGGCTGAAGCGTTTTAGCCTCTTGTACGAACGACCTTCACGCATAGAAGAAAATATTATCGAAGATGCGGCGACTTGGGTAATCTATTGATTCGAATCTGACCAATCACGTCTCAAGACGCAACCTCGGGTAGATATAAGTTAGAAGGTAAATGGTGCTGGAATGTGGGATACTTGAAATATCCATGAGGCGTGATGTGATTACGATTTCAATCATCTATAGTAATAACATGTGTCTTCTGGTATCAGAACATTAGATACATATTTTATAAATTACATTTCGTCACGCGTAGACGCATCAATAATCCACAATTTAAAATATCTTCAATAACTAATTGCATTAATTTATTACAAAAAAGGGCAACCAAAATTACCACAATACACTATTCACCTGTAAAAAACGGCTTCCTCACTTATTCACACCTGTTGTAACATTGATGTATAAAATTACTTGAAAGATCTGAGTACGACCAAATCAACGTTACCAGAAATTCATGGTTTATACACGCTTGTATTGAAGTAGGAATGAAATTTTCAGTTGAGCATCTTGAAACTGATCTGCGAAATTCCTGAAAATTGCATCAACATCAGTCCATTATTTATTCCATTATTTTTGGAGTCAGGGCCCATAGTCCGTGGTATCAACACGTCAATTTATTGCTCTTCCTTTTAGTCTCCGAGTTTGGTGCGATAAAGTTATCATATCGGTCTGTTTTCGTGCAACAATAAAGTACTTGTCCCGGTTACTACTTACGCGAAGTATCCAGTTATTCTAGTGCATGTGATTTGTTTACTGGACGATTCAAGTCAAGTTGATTTGAGTTTATTTTCGTGGAACGGTGAAGCGGTTTCGAGGAAGGAGCTGGTGATAAGCGCTCTCCCACTATAGAGGCCAACTCCCCCACTGCCTGCGTTTCCAGAGAAGTGGGAAATCTTCGCGTATCATTCCGGTAAGCCCCCACCAATTACTCCGTTTGACGTACGATTGATTCTTACGTTGTGGGGAAGATTTAGTTGACCGCCGGATTCGATTGGGAACGGTCATTTGGCAATTGTAACGAGGAGCGCCTACTAAAAATTACGCACTGCTAGTAGGTTGTCAAATTCATGCAACAGAATATTGGCAAGTATTTAACTAGACGTAATAGTACACCGAATACCCATCCCCCTCCCAACATTTCAACACCAAAACGACCTAGAAGCTCTCCTGAATCTAATAATTCTGAACCAAAAAAACGAGCTATGGGTGAGAATGAAAAGTTATGGGAATTCATGAAAAAGCTTGATGAAAAGATAGATAATCTGCCAACGAAAAATGATTTTCAAACTCTAAATACTAATTTACAAGCATTACGTGAGGAAAATAAACTCCTCCGAAGCGAAATTGCAACTTTGAAGTCTTCAGCTGAGCAGAGAGATCGTCGGATTGAGTTCCTGGAATTAAATTCTAGGAGAAACAACCTTGTTTTACGTGGTATCCGTTTTCAGAGAGAAAAGGATCTCTTTGAGGTCGTTCGTAAATTTTTCAAGGAGGTTCTTCGCATATCTGGGGAAATTGAAATTGAATTTGTTCGACCAATCAATAGTAAAAATAATGCAAATGGAACCCTTCTATTAGTGACACTTCAAAAGGCGCGAGATAAATGGGTAGTGATTGGCAAAGCAGCAGTGTTAAGCGGCACTGGTTATAGCGTTTCACAAGATTTCCCGCAGTCAATGCGAAGCAGACGGTCGAAATTGCTACGCATCCGTGCTGAGCTACGAAAGTTAGTTCCCAGTGTGGTTTGCCAATTAAAAACGGATAAACTGGTTGTTCAAAAGAGGACCTTCTATTGGGATGAAGAAGTAGTCCTCAGTTCTCATGAGGGTACTTTTAACATAAAAGATATCGCAGGGATTGATATGACATCTCTTAATATGAAGCTACTTACGGAGGGTCGGGTGGGGGCTTCGGCTTCAGGATCCTGAGGTAGAGAAGTCTGTCGGAAGGAAAATCATGAAGATGTAATCGAAGAGTTGGGCAATGTAGATAAATCTTTTCTTAATTTTCTTGTTTTAAATATTGCTGGATTGAAGAATAAAAAGTGCGACGTTTCTTTTCTTAATTTTGTTAAGCATTTTCATATTATATTACTAATTGAAACGCATGTTGTGGAGTCTGTTGTATCCAATTATGATGACTATTTTCTTGATTTTGATGTAAAGTGGATCTATGCCGAAAAAAGGAGTATTTTTGGAAGATCTAGTGGTGGTATTATGGTGGCTGTAAAAAAAAGGGCTCAGTAATGTTAGAATCATTGATATTGATGGAACCGTAGCTGTCTCTTTGTTGTTAGACGGATGTATGGTTACTTTAGTGCCTATTTATTTGAACTGCAACAGCTGGGACAGTGACTTCGAGCAGCTTAACAACTTTTTGTCTGATCATGTGGAGCAAAATTTCATTGTTGCTGGAGATTTTAACGTCCGGATTGGCTTGGAACAGGATTTGTCCGATACTCCCAGTATTGATATGGGGAATTTTAATCTTATTCGTTGCTCCAAAGATGTAGTACTGAATTCCCGTGGAAGGAGATTGTTGGATCTTTGTTCGGATACAGGTTTAGTGGTTCTCAATGGCCGGTCTCCTGGAGATTCCCAAGGCCATTTCACGTTTGTATCTCATCAGGGTACATCTGTATGTGATTTGGTTTGTGCATCACTGGATGTACTGCCATGCATCTCTGATTTTTCTGTTCTGGTGGAGAATTATTCCGACCATATGCCAATCACATTTGGTATCCCTTTGAGTACTTCAGACCTGATGATGCCGCTTCTCCCAAGGCTGTCATGGGACCCTAAGCACCGAGAAAAATATAACGAGCAACTAAGAGAAGCAATCCCCGAGATTGTCCAAAAGGCGGAAGACAATGTGAATCGTTGGGCGGATTCTATTGTACTCACCATCAGAGACCTTGCTCTTGTAGGCACAAAGAATTCATTAGTGAGGAAAAAACCTTGGTATGACTGGGACTGTGAAAAGGCTAGGAAGAGGTCAATGTGTTTACTCCGACTCCATAGAGATACCAGTTCAGATGAGGTAAGAAGTAAATATGTGCATGCCAATGAAGAATATAAGAGCTTGGTTCTCCGGAAGAAGAGAGACTTCTATAGTGGCTTGTCTGGGAGGTTTAAAGAGGTTACCGACAGTAAGCAGTTTTGGCAATTGGTAAAGATCTTCAAGAGAGCACCTCAGGCCCCTAAGTCAGTCATTTCGGCCTCTGACTGGGTAGAGCATTTCGGTTCTCTTCTGAATCAACAAGTCTTGGGTAATTTGCTGCTTTTTGTGGAACCGAATTATGTTTCAGATATGTTGGACGCACCTTTTACTATTTCTGAGCTACAGAGAGTTCTATCTACTGTAAAGGAAAACAAAGCTCCAGGTCTCGATGGTGTCCCATTTGAATTCTTCAAGTACTCATGTTCTGAGTTTCAAGAGATGCTGCTGGATTTTTTTAATCTCATCATATACACTGGGGAAGTCCCAAAATCGTTTAAGGAGGCAATAATCTTTCCTCTACTCAAGAGGGGCAATCCGGCAGATGTGTCAAATTATAGAGGACTGTCCTTTATAAACTGCCTAGCCAAGCTTCTCTCTTGTCTTCTTTCTGGGCGTCTGAATGGCTATGTTGAAGAGCAGAACATATTGTCGGAGTTTCAGTCCGGTTTTCGCTCAGGATACTCGACGATTGACTCGATTTTTGTTCTGTCCTGTTTGGTTGATTTGACATTTACACGCCCTCGTGGTAAGATATATGCTTTTTTTGTAGATTTGCGGGCTGCTTTCGATCGGGTTGATAGAAAGCTCCTATTTTGTAAATTGTTTAGCTATGGTGTCTCGTCCAAGTTTGTTTCCATCCTACGTAGCTTATACGAGAACATAACATCAGCTGTCTGGAGCAGAGAAGGTGTCACAAACTCATTCCATGTGGAGACCGGTGTAAGACAGGGTTGCCCCTTAAGCCCTCTATTATTTTCGCTCTTTATCAATGATTTGCCATCAGAGCTAGTGCACGGCATAAGAGTTGGAGAAGCACTCATCAGGGT
The DNA here is from genome assembly GCA_030762985.1 of Adelphocoris suturalis. Taxonomy (NCBI): domain Eukaryota; kingdom Metazoa; phylum Arthropoda; class Insecta; order Hemiptera; family Miridae; genus Adelphocoris; species Adelphocoris suturalis. The sequence continues at coordinate 38,085,286 of CM061049.1, forward strand.
ATTGTTGTACGCGGATGACTTGGTGGTATTGGCCGATGATCCAAAGGAACTTCAGGAGAATATTCATGCACTTCGGAATTATTGTGATCGTTGGGGGCTTGAGGCTAATCTGGAGAAATCGAAGGTTATTATTTTTCAGAGAGGTGGTAGACGTAGAGCAACTGAGAAGTGGCATTATGGGGAAGAAGTCCTGGATATCGTGAGAGATTATAAATACCTAGGTGTCAATCTTACTCCGAGGCTCTCATTTACACGTCACCTTAGAATTAAAGCTGCTTCGGCCAAAACAGCATCTGGGGTAAAGCGATAGCCAATCCAAGCGTCCCACTATCAGCCAAAATGGAGATTTTCAACGCCATCATGAGGGCTATACTCTGCTATTCAGCTGAGGTATGGGGAAACAAGGAGTACGATTCGGTCGAAAGTGTACAGTTGCTCTTTGTCAAAAGACTGTTTCACTTATCTTCATTCACGCCTAATTACATTGTATATTTAGAGACAGAGCTTGACACATTATCGGTGTTCACTCTGAAAATGCACTTTAACTACTTATTGAAGGTCCTCAAGATGCCTGGATTCCGTCTTCCAAAAATCGTGGCTGTTGAGACGATAAGAAGTTGCGCAGGTTTTGCTAAGCATTATGCTGCACTCTGTACCAAGTTCAACCATCCGGACAATCTTGCATCTCTTGACCACAGAGTTCTCAAGTCGGACATGGATCAGCTGGTCACTGCATTCAGTGCCAATAGGCGATCATGGTTTCGAGGAAGAGTTGAGACTTCCGAGTTTTTCACTCTGTACCGTGAGCTGGATCCTGGGTTCAAATGTGCGAGCCTTCAGTCTGACGCTGGGATTCCTCTGCATGTTGCACTTTGGGCATTTAAAATTCGTGCGGAATCCTTGAATTTAAATGCCAAACCCTATAATACGGATAGACCGGAGGAGTGCTCGATGTGCAATCTTCACGAGCGAGAGGACGTCTTCCACTTTTTTTTGTAGATGCCCGATATTGTCAGACTTGCTGCTTTTGGATGTCACACTTTATCACGCGATGAAGCAATCGTGATTCTCAACGGCCCGGATTGGACTAGACTGGGACAATTTTGTAAATCAGCCTGGGGTTATCGTTCTTTTCTAGTGAGAGAATTCAATTTTTGAAGTTTGAATAATTTAATTTAACAAAAAAAAAAAAAAAAAAGGTCCTAACTTCCGGCAGACGGTTTTCTTCCATGCCGTAATGTTTATTTTGTTTAAGATAAGAAATTATTGCAATTATTGCAATACATATCCTTGTATGAATATACTTAATAAACTTTCTTCTTCTTCTTCTTCTTCAGTCCATTATTTTACGATTTTGACTTGTGTCAAGTGTTACATATCGAGTTGAGGATTGAGCTAAGTGATTCTACCTATGTTGTCGATTGAGCTAAGGAATCCTTAGCAAGCCTCCTAGACCCCCGGTTACCTCTATTTACATACTTAGAATGAAAATATTGAAACAAAAAATGTGTTTTAGCTCACGCGTTTTACACAAACCCGTGAAACTCGCATATAAGAATATGTTGCAAGTTGCAAGTGGTAACTGATCGAATTACTGAATTAGTAACTCTGAAAATAATAACTAATAGATCTTTAGTTGCAGTTATTATTCACAATTGTAGTAACTAATTTAGTTGTAGTTATTAGTTATATATTAGTCGTGAGTAACTACTTTTTGCCCAATACTACATGACATAAACCGTTGTGAATCGAGAAATCGATCACAAAACCCTAAAACCGATTTCCGTGAAGAAAAGTTGGGAGTACTTTATTTAGGTAAGTATGCAATTGTTTTGCAAAACGTTCATATTCTACGGGAAAACGCTAGAAGAAAATAATAGTAATAATAAAAAAGTAAATAAATAAATCACGGGTACCGGACAATCTGCATCTTGAAAGATGGGCCGAGGGGGTGTATTGAAGTACTGAACTAACAGAAAACATCAATCTTGTCATTGCAGTACATAATAAACCATCATCTCTCTTGTTATCTCATTTATTCCGAAATTTTACCTACGACTCGCACCGCACCTGCCGCACGATTCGAATGATTTATAAATTCATTACGACCCGACGGATGAGCCTTCCCCTCAATAACGACTGAGTTGAGGGTAAATTTTCTTCCGGCGGCTCCCAACAGTGAATAACCTCTCTCATTTAGGCCTCCCTTTCGGAAAGGGGTCGCATGTTTATTAACTAACGCGAATTACTTGGGAGAGTAATTTGTACGTCTCCCCTTCCGGTAATAGGTCTTCCGAGCGAGTTGGAGAATTAGTTGGCTTTTCAGCTCCCTCGAGTTCAAGGCAAAAACTATCAGTCGCTTAATGACCATTGGGAAGACTAATTGCATGCGGTTTTTTTCAGTAAATTTTCGTAGAAAATTAAGCTTTTTCTTGGAAAATTAAGCTGTGCCTCGAAAATTAGGCTATGGCTCGGAAAATTTTAAAATCAAAACTTCTAAAATATTTTTCATTGAAATCCGTTGAGACATTCTGAAACAAATCGTAGTTTAACGCTTTTATATATATATATATATATATATATATATATATATATACATATATATATATATGTATATATATATATATATAAGTATATATATATATATATATATATATATAAGTTACATACGACGCCCCAACCCTTGGGTAATAAAGAGCTGACACAGCAGCTCTTCCCTATATAAGCCCGCGGCCATCAGCCTCTGCAGTTCAGTCTCCATCCGTAGGTCCCCATATCTACATCGCGCAGTGCATCGTCTTTGTCATTCTTGTGAAAGTGAATTAAAGTTGTTTTTTAAAAACTCAAAACTCTACGACTATTACTTAATTGGCGCTTGTCGGAAAGACGTGGTTTTTTCTTTGCTCCGTACACGCGAAGAAAAACCGAGAACCTTCTGTGAAACAGTGTCTGATTGGGATTACACACGACGGAAATCAAAGGAACTGGACTCCTTACATGGACATGGGCATCCCTCTGTAAGTAAATCACTGCGCAACATTTTATAGTACGAGTACAGTCCACCGAAAAGCATATTCGGCAGACACTCACCCATTCATAAGCCCACACTTAAAAATATACAACTTCCTTCACTTCCAAGAAGCTTTCACAAAAAAATTCTGTTAAAAGTTTTAAAACCCGCAAAGAACGAACATCTGACCGGGAAAACTTTCAGAATATATTTAGACGTTCACTCTTCATTTGTTAAAACGACATCTCATCGGAGATCTACCCACGCACAGGACGTAGGTCTCAGATTAAAAAACTTTTATCGCTTGCAAGCTACAGATAAGCTCACCTTGAAGACCACTCGCCGATTTGACGGCCGTCGTCCCTTTAAACTTCTCTCTCCACATCTGTATTCTTCTCGTCTCCCACACGAAGACACCATTCTTAATTAAGATAATTTTAAGGAATTTTAATCTTTTGAATTTTAATCTTGTTTTCAGCTGTATTTTTGTATCTTTTCTTCTATAACTCGGCACTGTACAGGTCAGATTAGGTTTGACCCCGTAAGCACGTCCTAAAACAATCAAAATTCCCAAAGAACTAAAACGTTTTGTGGCCGATAGGCTCTCTAATCGCCTAGGGATCCTCCTCAGAGACCAAAACCGGCCCCAATACCTTTCTACTACCCCCGAATACCTCATACCCGAAAACATCGACATGTCCATCGATACTGGAGCCACCGGGGGCAAGCCCAAAATCGAGGACCTGATCGCGCAAAATTCCGAATTAATGGCGCAAAACACCCAATTTAGCCACTTGTTGGAAGCGACCCAACAGGTCCTCCGAGAACAAAACGCGACACAACTTAGACTAGAAGCCGCGCTAAGCGAAGCTACAGGCGCCCTCGAACTGATGAGGTTGGGAGGCGCACGCCTACCAAGTAGGAAACCCGAAGTTGCCGAAGTCCCAACTTTCAAAAAAGAACACATGCAACTCATTCCAGTGTTTAAAGGGGACCCGGAAACATTGAATGATTTCCTACTAGTAACACAAGAACTGAATGATAGATTTTTCAATTATAACGACGTAGGAGACTTCCAAAATAGGATGATCTTACATGCCATCAAGGCAAAAATTCAGCCTCCCGCTTCGAGCGCAATAAACTCGGGAAATATCACGACGTATAAACAAATCAAAGACGCGTTGATCAATGCCTTTTCCGATAAACGGGACGTGTTCTCCATGAATTTGGACCTCTCTAACATGAGACAGGGAGAGCAAAAAGACCCATTCAAGTTCCACCATAGGGTTACGGAAGCATTAAACAAAATAACCGCGTATGCCAACATCCACGATGAGGCCGACAACATAATTAAACACCACACGCAACTCGCATTAAGATGTTTCTTATTACATCTTAGAGAACCACTAGGAAGCCTGTTGTGGACTCGACAACCAAAGGACCTGAATGAGGCACTTGGATGGATGACGAACGATTACCAGTTGTTACCATCAAACTCTCGTCCAAAACAAAATGCTCCCCTCAGGCAAAACCAAGCTCCTCAATACAGAGTTCCGCCCCCGCTCCGTCTTTACGGGCCCCCTAGGCAGAACCCTGCATATTGGTCACAAACACCTGTTGCGAGATCTTATAGACTACTACAAAGCCTAGCTCCACCTCAATGGTCCGGCCCACCTAGGCAGCCAAATCCTCCACCTCAATGGTCTGGCCCGCCTAGACAGCCAAATCCTCAACAAACCCCTTCAAACCTACAAAGAAACGGCTACCAAAATAGGCCAACCTATCAAAGAAACCCTCCAAATAATCAGAAATCTTCCCAAAACACTCAAAGGAATTGGAAACCAATGTCGTGGCAGACAACAAATCCGAATCCGAACCCAAATTTTCACAATTTACAAACCGAAGAAACGAACCAAATAAATGACGAAGCCTACGGTTATTACGACTCAAATTACCAAAACGACCAAACGATTGACGAATCTAATAACTATCATGACTAGAACTACCAAAATGACCTATACTACGACGCATATGAGTGGCCAGACCAATCTACGGAAAATCCCCAAAGTCAAAAGGATGAAACCCCTTTTTTAGAAGACCCTTGCCTCCAACCACCACATGCAACCTCATGAACCTAATTTTTAAGCCGATCAACAAGCTCCCCTATATCATATTGCCCAAATTAAACTTAAAAATCCTCGTAGACACAGGGAGCTTGGCCAGTTTTGTCAACCCGTTAATAGCAGAAAAATACTTCCCTATCAAAACAAATGATGAACCTTTTTCCGTTACGACTGTCCACGGAACCTCCTTGGTCACTTCAAGTGCCATGGTCCCGTGCGACAAACTACTTCGAGAAAAGGGTTTAAACCTAAAATTCCGACTATTCCCATTCCATTCTAGATTCGATCTCCTGATCGGCATTGATAACTTAGAATTTATAAAAGCCGATATAAGCATCAGGAATAAAGTATTCCAAACCCCTCATGTAAACCTCCCGTTGCAATATCTAAATTTAGACATCACTGAGACATACACCATTGACGGTAGGAGTATCCAACAGGTCAAACTGGTACTCAATAACATTGAAAATGGAGATGCGATCATCCCCTACCAAAAGATAGGACCCGTAGAAATTCCCCAATGCTTGGTTAAAGTTAAAAATTATGATGCTTACGTCCAAGTATTGAATTCCGGCGAAAACCCCTACCAATTCACACAGGCTACCCCCATATTAGCCGAAGAGATCGACCCTCAAACTACTGACTTACAAACCCAAAAACCCGTCTCAAACTCAAACTTAAACCACTTCAAAAAATCAACATTCAAATTTGATTTAGGCCAACTTCGCCTCGACCACATGAACGAGGAAGAAAAACTCGCGATATCCAAATTAGTCACCAAATACGCGGATATTTTTCATCAAGAAGGCACCCCCCTTAGTTTCACCAACAACGTCAAACACGTCATTCGCACTACTGACGAAATACCAGTCTACACAAAAAATTATAGATTCCCTGAGGTACATTTGAACGAACTCGACAAACAAATGGAAGAACTTCTCCAACAAGGGATCGTTCGAAACTCTCAAAGCCCTTGGAATGCCCCTATCTGGATAGTCCCAAAAAAACAAGACAGCAGTGGAAAGCAAAAGTTTCGAATCGTTGTAGATTATCGTAAACTAAACGAAAAAACAATAGAAGATAAATACCGTCTTCCCCAAATTTCGGAACTATTAGACAAGTTGGGAAGATGCCAATATTTCAGTACAATTGACTTAAAATCTTCCTTTCACCAAATAGAAATGGATCCCAATAGCATCAGCAAAACAGCCTTCAGCACCCCCACACGTCATTTGGAGTGGACACGCGTCCCCTTTGGGTTAAAGAACGCACCTAGTACATTCCAACGCGTGATGGACAATATACTACGTGGTATCGCAAATGAATACTGTTGCGTATATTTGGACGACATTATAGTATTTAGCACTAGCCTACAGGAACACGTACACCGTTTAGAATCAGTCTTTAAACGCCTTCGATCTGCTAACCTCAAGGTACAACTAGACAAAACCGACTTTTTGAGAAGAGAAGTTTGTTACCTAGGTCACGTAGTCACACCAGACGGAGTAAAACCAAACCCAGACAAAATTAAAGCAATAAAAAATTATCCCATTCCAAAAACTACAAAAGAAATCAAGGGATTCTTAGGACTGTTAGGGTACTACCGAAAATTCATCAAAGACTTCGCAAAACTAAAGAAACCCATGACTAAATGTCTCAAAAAAGACGCTCTCATAGACATCACGGACCCTGAGTATCGACAATGCTTCGAAACTTGCAAAGACCTCCTAAGCAATGACCCAATCCTTCAATACCCAGATTTCTCGAAGCCCTTCAGGCTCACTACTGACGCCAGCAACGTAGCTTTAGGGGCAGTTTTAAGTCAAATTTCAGATAACTCCGATCTACCGGTAGCTTACGCGAGCCGGACGTTAAACCAATCCGAACAAAAATATAGCACAATTGAGAAAGAGCTACTCGCCATCGTATGGGCTGTAGGTTACTTCCGCCCCTACTTATATGGTAGGAAATTCACTATCTTTTCTGATCACCACCCGTTACAATGGCTCTTCAACCATAAAGAACCTGGTTCACGATTGTTCGCATGGAAAACGAAATTACAAGCATACGACTTTAACATAATTTACAAAAAAGGAGCCCTCAACACAAACGCAGATGCACTATCCAGAGTCAAAATAGAAAACCAACCAAACTTACATACCTTACACTGTGACCAACTTACCCAACTTTTAGGCAAACAACTGGACCTTACCTCTAACGACGACGCCGACTCTGTGGTCGCACACGTCGATCCTGGGGAGGAAGGGGTGACTGACGAAACCTCATCTAGACACACAGTCCACTCCAACTTTTTAGGGAATACAGTTGTCAATATACCCATTCGCGATCAGCCAATCAACATTTCTTCGAACCAGATAATACTCACAGTAGTTAACCACCCTGTCCCCGACATGGTTAAACTTACGACCCTTTTTGGAAACAAAACTCGCATGCTCGTCAAAGTAAATGATCAAGAGTTTGAAAACGATGTAATAAAATTCACCAAAGAATACATCCACCCTAGGTAAAATATGGCATTTATTTCGAAACCGAGGTATACGAAAAATTTGCTAAAGTCATTGCAACTCATTTCACCCACTCAGAGATAAACCTCACTAAATACTCCAAACGCTTGATCGACATCCAATCGGAAAAAGAACAAACAGATCTAATTTCCAAATATCATGATGGAGTTACAAACCATCGCGGCATAGACGAAACATACGAAAAATTAAAAAGAGAATATTATTGGCCGAATTTGAAGATCGCTATTCAAAAATTCATCAACAACTGCGAATTGTGTCTAAAATGCAAATACGAAAGATCTCCGCTCAAAATTAAATACAACATCACTCCTACAGCTGTCCGACCTTTAGAGACACTACATATAGACAAATTCACCATAGAAAACTCTAAGTTCCTAACGATAATTTGTCCATTTTCCAAATACGCGCAAGCATACCCTATCTCTTCTTCCACCGGCGTTGAAATAGTTAACGGACTAATGAAGTTCTTTGCCCACCATGGGATCCCGAACAAAATTATTTCGGACAATGGAACCGAATTTCAAAATTCATTAGTGAAAGAATTGATGGCCCTCCATAAAATAAACATTCACTTTATATCCTCGCAACACACGGAATCCAATGGTATCGCTGAAAGATTTCATTCCACTCTCATAGAGCACGTCCGATTACTAACCAATAGGGAAGAATTCAAAACTTGTACCACATGCCATAAAGTCAACTATGCGATCATTGCCTACAATAATTCGATCCACTCCGCGTCAAAATTAACACCGTTCGAACTCCTATACGGGCACGTGAATAACCGCTCTCTCCTAGAAATGGATATCGAAAAAGCGATGGCACACGACTATTTAGACCGACATAAAGAAAGAGTAAAAGCCTTATACGCACAAGTGTCCGAAAAACTCCAGGAACAAAAAGAAAAAGTAGCTGATGAGAAAAACGTGAACCGCATAGACCCCCCTGAAATCCCTGACGAAATCTTTATTAAAACCATCCAACGACAAAGCAAGACTAAACCCAAATATAATAAAGAAGAAGTTAAAGAAATAGACCCGGCTATGAAAACAGTACAAATTCACCCACGTCATCATAACACCAAAGAGAAGGCTCACCTAACCAACGTAAAACCACCCAGGAAATTCTATGAGACCAAAGTCCAAAATGCATGGAATACCGAACTACCATCCTCAGAAACTTTGACACATAAATACGGACTCAAACTGACTAGGGAAAACTTACTGACGCTAAGACCCGGAAACTGGATAGACGACATGATTATGAACTTCTATATGGAGTTGATAGACGAAAGGAATAGAAACCACAAAACATTTCCCTCAACCTTCTGTTTTAACTCTTTCCTCTACCCTATGTTAGAAGCACACGGTTACGACCGAGTAAGACACTTTACTCGTAGGTCAGACATATTCAGCAAAGATTTAATAATCATACCAATCCATAAAACAAACCATTGGAGTCTCGTGGTAATTAACACGAAACGTAAACAGATCACGTACCTAGACTCCCTCTCCGAAACACGTACAAGAAATGGCACTGCAGCCGCATACGCCATCCCAATCCTAGAAAACATTCAATCATACTAACTTGGCTTTCGAGTTTCTCGAAAAGAGGGGAATCCTACTGGATTCAGAAAACTGGGAAACAATCCACTTGCTAACGATCCCACAACAATCGAACTCAGACGATTGTGGTGTTTTCGTCTGCCAGTTTGCCAAAGCAATAACGAGCAATAGGAACCCTACTTTCTCCCAAACTGACATACCATACCTCCGAGAACAGATGTGTACAGAAATCCTCAGGAATTCCCTGTTTTGACTTTGTTACAGGATCCTGATCCTCTTCTCCTCCGCCTCAGGACTAGAATTAGTCAACGTCACATTGAACCCTGGACTTCTCCCAGTACTCCTTAGACCGGCCAAAATAGTGGAAGGTTATCATACCATCACTCACTATTACGACCTCAGCGCTTTAATTTCAAAAATCAATTCCCTTCGCACTCAGTGCCAACAAGTGTTCACTTCCGTTATAGACTCCCAGACTACATACATAGAACGCACTGATATGTTCACCACAACTATAAACCATACCTTCGAAGTGATTGACTCTAAAATACAAAACTTTAAGATCGGCAACCAACGAACAAAGAGATCAAAAAGAGGACTAGTTGACGGGTTAGGCTCCTTAATCAAATTTGTTACGGGAAACCTAGACGCGAAGGATAGCGAACGCTATGATAACATAATAAACCATTTACAACGAAATCAAGAAAACTTACAGGACCAACTAAACTCTCAATATTCGGTGAATCAAGCTTTTGCCGAAAATTTTAACAAAACTATGGACATCATCAATCATAACAACCTTCAGATCCAGAAAGAGTTTGAATCCCTTCGAGACATGAAAGTAGGGGAACAAACACACATTCGTGCCTTGAATGACTTCCTGGAACATTGCCAGATTTCACTACAACTACTAGTAAACGTTATCCAGGACATAGAGACGTCACTCACCTTTTGTGAATTGGGTAAATTACATCCAAGTATCCTGAGCTCAGAACTTTTGGTAGACGAATTAGACCGCCTCACGGTATTCTATGGCCCTAGGTTCCTGAACCATACCGGAAAAGACCTATTCGAAATTAAATCCCACATAAAGGTTCAATGTTTTATCGGAACGGACGAAATAGTCTACTTTCTCGATGTCCCTATTGTAGATCCCAGAAATTTCGACCTGTACTATTTAGAATCCCTACCAGCAACATTAAATTCCGAATACGTAACAATTGTACCCTCCGTTCGCTACTTGCTGAAATCTCAAAACGAAGTCCTTACCCTAAGAGACGAATGCCCTTCTGGCCTCGCCTATTATCTCTGCCCCGGTCACATGTTAATAGATGTCAATTCCCAGTGCGAAGCCGAATTCCTAAAGACAAGTTCCACGGGAAGTTGCAATTACGCAAAACTGGAAATCCCCACCAACTACGTCTCGCTCTTGTATAGAATCAATCAATACCTGCTCGTCTTCCCTCATGGCGATGTACTCACAATCACCTCAAAATTCGGAAAAGAGTTACGAAACTTACGAGGGATCTACCTGGTCAGAACTAGCCAGAACTTAGTGTCCTATCACAATCAAACCCTGTTTGCTGCACATAGAAGCATCTTAGGCACACCCCTTATAGTCAGTAACGTACAACTCACGCCCGACTCCTCCAAAACATTAGATAATGTAATTCAGCTTAAAAACCTAGATTTGTCCTCTATACAACTAGAAAATTGGAAACCTGTCAAACGCTTCACGTTATACCAACTTGCAACCCCTAGTTTCTGGTCCATATTCCTTTATGTCATATTACTCAGTTTTATTATAACAATTATAGTTCAATACAAGAAACACAAGAGACGAAAAAATGCCTAATGGGCACCTCATCACGTCACCTTTTTGAAATCATTGTAATCATAACGTTTGTAACCTTTTTTGTAATCGTAACGTAACCTTTTTGTAATCACGGTTATTACTATTACATCTTATTGTAATCATTGTAAGCCATTTTATTATGTAATCACTGTTAATCGTAAATATTATGTAATCACTGTTATGTAATCACTGTTATTATTATTGCATTCTATTATGACCATTGTATTTATCGTTTTGATGATGTATTGATTGTATTGATTGTATTGATGTAATGTATTGATTGTAATCAATTTTAACCACCATGTAATAATTGTAACCATTATAATCAAAAAAGATCCAAAGATGATGCACATCCCCAAAATCATAAACTAAGAAATTCCGTGTCCCCAAAACTAAAATCTGCATTTGCCCACAAAAAAAGTACCTAACACAAAATAATAAATAAAACTTTTGGGTCCCCAAAATTTCAACTTAGGGGGGAGGAGTTACATACGACGCCTCAACCCTTGGGTAATAAAGAGCTGACACAGCAGCTCTTCCCTATATAAGCCCGCGGCCATCAGCCTCTGCAGTTCAGTCTCCATCCGTAGGTCCCCGTATCTACATCGCGCAGTGCATCGTCTTTGTCATTCTTGTGAAAGTGAATTAAAGTTGTTTTTTAAAAACTCAAAACTCCACGACTATTACTTAATTTATATATATATATATATATATTCAAACAATTTTTAAGGAAAAACAACAATTCTCATCATGAAACTAATTTTTATATTTCGGCTTACTTATGCCTTTTTCAAACTACGAGAAAATATTAACATGTATCATGTTTTAGCCCTGGGGTCCTAGCGAATTTCGCGAGTCAATTTTTTTCCGCGCACGAAATTAATTACAGTGATTTCCGCCTACAACCGAGTCGTTGCTAGGGAAATGGTACTTCGTCGTTTTTCATCCCACAAAATTCGTTGACCATTCGTTCGAAAGCTCTCGATTTATCCAACAATATTATGTTAACTACGGCGAAGTGCGTGTCCAACAAACTGAGTTATGAGCATGGTTATATAAATAATTGTTTACACACAGGTGATCATTCTCAATAATTGATATTGTGAATATGATTGCAACCGCTTGTTAATTTCTGATGTTTTCATAGAATTTCGAATCAATATCGAGGAGAAAACATGATACATGGTTGAAATTTTTGGTTCTAGAACAGAAATAAGTTTTTTTTTTAAACACAGAATGTGTTTTTGCGATGACTTACCGAAAAAAAATCGTCACAAAAAACCGACAGAAAAAACCGTTATGCGCCATTTATAATGATTTTCACGTACAACCAAGCCGTTGGTAGGGAAATGGAACTTCCGCAATTTTAATCGCACAGAAATCGTTCACCATTCGTTGGAAAGCTCCTGATTTATCCAACCATATTATGTTAACTACTGCGAAGTGCGTGGTCATCAACCTGAGTTATGAGCATGGTTATTTGAATCAATTGTTTACACACAGATGATCATTCTCAATAATTGATATTGTCAACATGATTGCAACCGCTTGTAAATTTTCTTATGATTTTCACGTACAACCGAGCCGTTGGTAGGGAAATGGAACTTCCGCAATTTTAATCGCACAGAAATCGTTCACCATTCGTTGGAAAGCTCTCAATTTATATAGTATTTTTCTTGTAGTTACATATTTATTTATATAATATTTATAGGGTTTTAGACCAAATTAAATGTCTAACAATTATTTATTTTATTATTGCCAAATATTGTTATTATTCACGTGCAACCAAGCCGTTGGTAAGGAAATAGAATCATCGCAAAAACACATTCTGTGTTCCTATGATTTCATACAGAGTATGGAAAAAGAAATAAACCGGAGGGTGCAGGGGGGCGGAGCCCCCCGCCGAGGCGCAAAGCGCCGAGTTTTTTTAAAAATAAATGATAACTTTATTATTCATTGAATACAACAGTTTTGCTCAAAGTATATAGTAGGATTTGCCTAATTAACATGAAACGTGAAGGAAGGTACAGCCCAGCGGCTGCCCTTAACCACAGTAGTCTATTCGTTGTCTGAAGCTAAGAGAAAATCTTGGGGGCGTTTTCTTTTTAGGCGGCGTTGTCTTGGTAGCAAGGGGGGATTTAGGGGAATAGCCGCTACCAGCGGATTGCTATGGTCTGACATGGTATGGTGGATCTTGGTATATCGTTCCTTGATCAGTACTTCAACTGTTGGGATGTCCAAGTCTTGGTGCAGAGTACTGTTTCGCATAAATCATTCTGCTCCAGTTATCAAACGAACAAACGAAGTACTCTATTTCGGGTAACTTGTATCTTATTTAAGTGCGTTTTGGCAGCGGATCCCCATATTTCACACGAATAAAGCCAAATTGGTCGAATCAATGTGAGGTATAGTAGCCTTTTAGTGATTAGAGGGAGTGAAGAACGGTTGTCTAACAAATGTTTTAGTTGTCGTATTCTGCATCTTATTTTGTGTACAAGGTGTTTGATGTGGACTTCCCATGTTAATTTTGGTTCTAAATAGACTCCCAAGTATTTGGTGGACGATTTGATTGGAATTTGGGCTCCGTTGAAGGTCAATCCATCTATCAATCGTTCATGGCGAAGAGTGAAAAGGATAGATACTGACTTTTGAGGGTTAATCGATATGCGCCAATCGTTGCACCAACCGGAGATTCTATCAAGATGATTGTAATTTTTGCCGCACGTCACTGATTTTTTCCCCCTGGGTCAGAATTGCTTTGTCATCAGCAAAGTCAGCCGTAACAATTACATCAGTCGATGGTGAATCGCTCACATAAACCAGGTACAGGAATGGCCCCCATACACTTCCCTGGGGAACTCCAGCACGAATGCTCTTTGATTTGGATAAAGCGGAACCGCATTTTACGCTATAGGTACGATTCGAAAGGAATCAAAATAAGAAAGAATCGCGTGGTTGCCCAGTTAACGTCTGATGTTCAACCCTGGAGGATCATACGCGCCCAAAACATTCGAGTGAGCTCTCTCTGAATGAAGCAGCATTCAATACCTTCATACCATAGCAATCATAAAAATATATATATATATATATATATATATATATATATATATATATATATATATATATATATATATATATATATATATATATATATATATATATATATATATATATATATATATATATATATATATATATATATATATATATATATATATATATATATATATATATATATATATACATATACATACATGTTTGTATTTGTGTTTGTCAGTCCAAACGATAACTCTCCTTAGGATTGAGATAAAAATTCTGTTCTCGCTCCAAAAAATCAAGCTTTCCAAAAGAAAGGATGAGTTCATTGGCCAGCACTTCTTGAGCTCTGTAAATTGATCATATTTCAAAAACTGTGCGGAAAAAATCAGTAAAAATGGCTAAAAAAATTTTAAATTTATAGTTTTTTGCGGAATACTGCTCAAATAATAGTTTATTAACTGTAAAATAGAACATTCAAAAATTTACTTACAAAATTAAGCTGAGAAATGTTCTAAAAATTCATTAAAATTTGCCAAAAATACCTATCAATAGTTGCAGTCATACAGCATGATCGTATAAGCGAATTTTGGTAAATTATCTTTCGCAGATTTCATCAACTCATTTCCACAGTTGTAAAGCTGAAATTCAGGTAATTGAACAATGAATTGCCTGAAATTGAATACCAAAAGTCGTCTGCGGGGTTAACTCTTCCAATACACGAAATAAAAAAATTCATACCCATATTCAACAATTAATTATCTGAATTTCAGCTTCACAACTGCAAAGGTGAGTCAGGAGACGATGAGTTGTGAAAAATTCATAGACTGGCATAAAAAATTCATGAATTTGAATATTCATTTTCGAATTCATGAATATGAATTAATTCATATTCATAGAATTCACATGTTTGAATTAATTCATATTCAAATTCATAAATATGAATTTGCCCATCTCTGGTCTAGTCCATAATGGACGAGGCGTAACAAATTTCCTAAATTAAAATTAACCTGAAAGGTAGATATGGAGATACGGACCAGTACATTGGCCTGCTCAAAGCCTTTTTTTGACACCGCTGGATTTTTATGAGTGGGCTACCCTTAAGTCAAAAGTATACAGTGCGCGCATTCAAGATGGAGACCATCTGATAGCTAGAATTCGAAATCATGTTTCACCTTTTGTAGAAATTTAGCATTTTAATTGACTCCATGATAAGCCTCTGAGAGACAGGTAGAATATGATTTTCACTTGCCGAACCACCCAAATCAGCTGATTGTGCACCTAACTCTACTTCAAAGAAATCGCGCTACCATGCTCTTCACATGCTTGAGGTGAGTGCTTTTTTTTCTTGGTCGATTACAATGGTTAGTTATTGAAAATAATGAACCAATAAAATAATATAGCCCTTAAAACAGCAGTGGCCCAAACCTTTTTTGATCGAAGGTAATGATACGATTTGATTTTGGAATAACCGGTTCTGAAGGCTTGCACACTTTCATTTTTACGTGAAGGTTTGCATGAAAATAACAGCAGTTGAACATTCTTGACAAATTTTTAGATGGTTTGAAAGAAAGGATGGCATCTTTGCTTCTCATACCCGAGGGAACGAGCTCCTTTTGGGGTCCATTAGCCCAAAGAAAGAGGGAAAACTTTCACGGAGTCGCGACCTTTTGTCGATTGAGGCTCACGACTTTGCATTGGGAGGGTGGATCGGTTTATTCGTATCAAAAGGCAATGAAGGAGAGAACGTAGAAAAGTGTCAGAAGGAAAGAGCTTGCATTCGCGGCGCAGAGGGTAGTCAGCCTCTCTCACCAATCGGCTCAAAAGATTCTGTTCCCGGAGCCGGTGACGGGAGTCACGCCTTCTACCAAGACGGACACGTGCCTGTAACTTCTGCTTTGAGTCTGGCCGAGTGATTTCCACAAAATGCTCGGTATTTTTTGTGCCAAGGGGGAAGAAAAATTATACGTTTTCGGACTTGTCTCGTCCAGCCGCGTTTTCACGGTGAATAGAGATTCACAGAGATGTTACGCCTTACTTTGAAGACTCACGAGAGAAGGCAGACATCAGCTTCGAGGAGAAGAACATAAACCTTTTTTCTATACACTGTATTGGTCATGGGGACCCAAAGAGCGCACTAACGCGTATTATATTGGTAGTTTGGTCGGCCGTACTTATGGTTTTGTACGAATTAGTCGGGATGCGGCCCAGGGAAAAGTTCCACTATCTGCTTTACAAGCAGATACCATGTTACATGGATATGTCTTTGATTGGGGATTTCATAATGGTTGTCCTCGAGAGTTGTAAACAAGTCCTTTAACTTTGGAATGTAAAATAAAGAATTCTATTATTCTTGGAGACACAATAAGCATACTATTCACACATAGGTACTATTGAAGTTATTTCTCCAATACAGGCGCTATAATTTTTATGTTCATGATAGCCTGGTTTTTCATTGATAAATGAAATTATATCATTTATTGTTTTATTTGATAACGTTTCGTCCTCTTACTGAGGAAGTTTTCAGATCTTGCTTTCTTGACATTGAGTTGACTTGGTGAGCCACTGTTTTATTTGACAAATCCGTTATATTCGGATGTTTGTAAATTTTTTCCTGGACACAACAAGATCTGAAGATGTCCTCAGTTAGAGGACGAAACGTTATCAAATAAAACAATAAATTAAATAATTTCATTTATTTTCCCTGGGCCGCATCCCAACTAATTCCAACAAAACAACGGTTTACTTATAGAAATGTTGAAAATAACTCTGGAGAGAAGCCACTACAATGAGTTGTTGTTAACAGTCGACTGTTGTCAAGAGGATGAAAATGTTTCCTATGGAGTGGAGTAAATGATGCTATTGCTTCACGTACATACGTTAAGAATATTGTAACCGGCTTATTAAAATTGTTTATAGTCTAATCAACTTAGTTTAGGAATGTAGCCAGGTACGTAAGGAGGGGGAAATTGGTAGCTTGAGATTTGAACATTTATCGCATAAATGAAGCGCTTTCCAACGAGTGGTGAACGATTTCTGTGCGATGAAAACTGCGGAAGTTCCATTCCCCTAGCAACGGCTGGGTTGTAAGTGAACATCATTAGAAATTGTGACATAAACTTTTGCGTGACGAAAAGTTTTGGTTGACCTCCCAGAGCAAAGATATATCCATGTCAAAATCAATCTTCGAGCCCCGCAGATTGATTGCAGAATCAGTTTTTAACAACATTATTCCTAACACAATACTTGTACCGATTTCCAAAAGTGTTCTGTGTCTTACACTCACACATTCAACATATATCACGTTCAACATCCATTAATAGCTAGGTTTTTATCTCTGGTGATAATAGTTGCAAATTTCTCCCTACTTTTAGCGAATTTCTGAAGAAAATTAAGCTATTGCTCTCGCCTCAAAATTTGTAGAATGTGAATTTTTGAAAAATGTTTATGAGAAATCCTTTTCAGGCTATTCTGAATCATATTCTGAAGTTTAATGCATTTTTTTATGTATGTATGTATGTATGTGTGTATTTATGTTAGTATATATGAATGTATGTACCTATGTGTCATTCCAGACGATAACTGTCCGTAGAATTGTGCTAGAAACTTCAAACAAATTTTAAAATTTTATGGACACAAAAAGAAAGTTTAAGTTCGTTGGCCAGCATGATCGGATTACATCTTCGGGTTGAAATTTTCAAAAATGTAGTCTCAATTTTTGAATGTTCAGCCTTTTAATGCTACCCTTGGGTACGTCAAAAATTGATGCTGAGCTTCTAGGTCCATCTAGACCCCAAATACGATTTTTACCGCAAGTTTCATGAAATTTGTCTTATAATTTTGTACAAAAGCCGCGGATGATGGACGGCTGACGGACAGATTTTTGTTTATTCGATTTTTGGATTCTACGCTTCTTGAAAGGTAAACCAAAACATTTTCAGGGGGGGGGTTAAACCTTTTTTCTTGGTCGATTACAAAGGTTCATTATTGAAAAGAAATTAACCAAAGATGGAAGCTATGTCAAACACTATCGTATTTTATTCAGGGCTTGCAAATACTGTCGACGAATTCCTTAAGGGTGCCAAAAACTGGGTATTTTTTCCTAGCACAGTACTTGGTTATTCGGGTCGGATTGTGAAATGCCTTTCTCGACGGATCACATAGGAAATTCACATATTAGGGTCGCAAACTTGTATTTTAACGTTCGAATAGCACAAAAAATGGCTTGAAGAAAAGACTTCATTTTCAGGTCTAAATTTAGAAAAATAATAATATAATTTCTATTGGCATACAAAATTACCTTCCTAGAAACGTTTTAGAGCGTGAAATAAGGAGTTTATTTTAAAACGAGCATGATTTTAAATGTTCCAGAACATAAGCAAATAATTCGGAGAAAATCAGTTAACCTTTGTAATGAATAATCACCTAGAACAATATTTACCAATCCACAATTTTCAAAACAGCAGTGACGTCAGTTCTTAATCGGTGGAAAGAGGAAATTAATTTTGGAATAATTCTGAAAGTGTGATCTTTGCCGATACACGAGCCGAGAAGTTCGCACTGTACAAATTCGTTCTATGAAAGCCGGCCTTCCATTTTGTGTCAAGTTGCCATAGGCGGTAATTGAATTATAACTCGATCGTTTTAAACCTTATATAATATGGTCCCTTGGTCATTCCAAACAGGTTCCGATAATAGACTGATCCGTAATTCAGGATATGCTCATCTTTCGTTGCTCAACAATCGTCTAGGATCGTCCCCGTTCACAGGATCAGAGCTGGAAAGTCATACGCTGTAGTACAATGTTCTATCAAGTGGGATAATAGACATCAACATCAATCAACCGTAAAGCGAGCTACCGACGCAGGTGTTGGTTCCCAACGGTTATTCTCATCTACTGCTAATAGTGCGTATTATCCATGTGATCCCATGCAGAGAGAGATGTAGATTCTTAGCGAACAAAAGACGAGTAATTATTATTTTCTTATCTGCTCGGTTCTGTAAAACCGCGTTTGGTAAGAGCGGTCACCCCTTTCTGATATTCTTTGGAGATGACGTTACACCGAGGAACCTCAGATGAACTGTGTAACCAAAAGACAAATGACCACTTGCGCACAGTAGGCCTATGAGAATATCTCATAATGACATTGGGTAGTAATAGGTATGGGTTACTTCAAGGTAGATCTGAAGATTTGCAACTATATAATTATCTCCTTGTGAGTATTTCGAGTTCCTCTGAGCTTCGCGAATCCATCATTGCTGGGAACTGCGAGATTTATGTGCTGCAACTTAATGAACAGATACACAGATGAGAATTTCGTTAAACATTGCAAAATCATACTTTAAATAGTTTATGGGTATAGCTCCAACAAAAAACCGATCCTTGACATTTATAAAAAACGCTTTAAAGCTAGTTTTTATTAAGCATTTGGAATCCACTCATCTTCAAATGTTAACAAAGTTATTGGGATTATATTTTTTGCCGTTTCTAAGGACTCAGAGTGTTGGCGTTTGAATGTTTCTCTGTAATTACCTACCAGTATTACCTGGTCATACCCTTAATGCCTACAACTTTCATTCACTTTTCAATCTACTTTCAAGGATTGTGAGGGACGCAGTCGAATCACGTTGTTCTCAGAATAATACCTTGTGCATTCGCAGCGGTATGATCTTCTAATTATACACTTTAGCTACCTTCTGAAGCTCTAAAGCTATTCTACCCCTGAATAATTACTAATAAATCATATGTAACAATTTAGAAGTTACTCTATTAACATTCCTTACGAAATAATTCTTCCAGAAAATGTGGCTTTGACAGTTATCATGGTAAGCGGTTTCGGGCCCATAACTCCAAAGTAATGCCCTATCAATGTCAATGTTCTATACAAACAAGAAAGAACCCCAAGTGCCCTTTCCATTTCGGTTTACATGTTATTTTCAATAATGAGCTTTTGTAATCAACAATAAAAAAGTCTGCAGAGTTGGGTGGGCAGAACAGCTGTCTGAATCATGGTAACATGGACCTATACAGTATGAGAGGCCTATACAGTATCTATACAGGACATATACAGTAGCCCTTAAGTCGAGGAGTAGTCGTCAATGCCCAATCCCACCCATTCCGAACCTCCTACCTTGCTCACATTATTTGCAAAAAATCTTGTTTCGCCTAGTCTCGGTGCCCGTTTTTATTTACATTTTCATAAATAATTGGGAATATACATCCAATCGCTTCTGCCTAAATGCCCTATAAATAAAACTAACTGAGTATTCGGGCCATTTACCAGCATATTATTGTTAACAACAATATGGTGATAGGTAAAAAATCTTAGAATCAATTTTACTGCTGTTTCACACATACATTATTTCATGAAACTTTTGATATTCATGACAATTAACAGCGAACTGTACTTTTCGAATATTTAAAAATGAGGGCAAATCTCCACAATCTTTTTACAGCCCTTATTAGGTATTATGAGTTATAAAAAGAAAAATTATCGGACAGTTTGTGATAGTTGTTTCTCGTCAAAGCTACCTACCTACTACCGTTTCTAATTGGATTTGCCTTCCTTCGAACGATTTCGTAAAGAACGCTTGATGATTAGACTCGCTCGAGTTGTTGGGTAAGTGAACTGGAGTCAGAGTCAAGGTTACGAAAACCCCATTCACTTTTACCGGAGCCATTCACTCTAATTTTAAGCGGTAAAAATAACAGGTTGATATTATTATTCCGACAAGCATTCTACTTTTGTGGACACGAGACTGAGATGTTCCAATAGTACAAGATGTGCCGGGACAAAGCGGTACAAACTTGAGCAATCGATTTTAAATACCCACTTATTAACATCTCAGGTCACGGAGGTGTAGGTATTATTTAGATTGCTCCACGGTAACATTCAACAGTGTCAATGCACCTACTGTCTGACAGATGATCCAATTTAGTGTGCGTGATAATATATTGTCAATACTGTCCAGACTTTAGTTGCCAATCGATTTAGGAAATTGTTAGCTAAATTTAGAAAAAAATTAAACTATTACGATGATTCCACAATTTTAGAACTAACATTTTTCCAAATTGCTTTCATTCTAGACCGGTTTCTAGTTATATATATTTATAAAACTCTCTTCTAAGGTGGAGGGAGCACACCATTAATAAGTAACGAAAACTAAATCTAAAAATGGGGAAGGACGCCTAGGTTTACTCGAAGGGATTTAGGAAGCTGAAGGAGGAGGAGGAAGAGAGGAATGAAAGAAAATGCACCTATAAAATCACCACTAGCTGAGGTAAGAACCACTCAGGTCGCGGATGGTGATACCACAGAGCACTACTGCCGAGATGCCTAACTTGAGTGACTCCATGGCACTTTTCCCACATCTCACCCCGTGACACGTTCGCGGCCATAACTTTGATGCTGTTTTTCGCGTCCATTTTAGCTCGGATATCGCTTCCTACAGGCCATTTATGTCGTACTTTTTTTAATCTTAGCCCGCCAGGTCATTGATTGGGAATTCAGCCTGTACATTTCAACCATTTCCTCCTAGACCACCAAAAATTTATAATATCCCCGCACGTTCCGCGTGCAAAAAACGCCGAGCCACAAAATTCGTGATATCAATTTTGCCCAATCCATAGTCGGATCGCAGTATCCCAGTACGGTTCATTCATTCTCTCATCCCGCATGAAGTCAAAATGAGTGAGAGAATACCAGGAGACGGCAATCTGATGATTATTGGTTTAGACCAAATTGGATGACAATGTATTTTGCATTTCGTGGATTGGAATATTTTGTACGCAGGGCGTCTTTTTGGGGATATCACAAATTTTTGGTGGTCTTGGAGAGGCTGAATGAGATTGCTATTTAGTATTCACCCCCTCCTTTAAACCCCCCCCCCCCATCACAAGGTAGTGTACCGGCTAGAACCACTGGAGGCACTTCCGCATGACAAATAAGTCTGCGCACAGTGATCAAAATCGAGAAAAAACCTGGCCGAAACTCAAAAAACGAAACTGCAAGGAAACAAATATAAGTCATTGGAATGAGATCTTTACTATGTGTGGAAACCAAAGGCAAAGGTGAAATTAGCCGCCCAATTTTCTCAGGTGTTTAAAAATCGAAAGAGAGCGTTTTTTCAGTTCGAGTCCAACGCTCTTCTGAAGAAGTTTATGTCAAGTTTTAGGGATGAAGACCACTCACTATAAGTAAGTATTTGAATATATTAAGAGGCTGAAATTTTCCAACCATTATTAATTGTTGAAAAAATACCTTCAACTCAACAGTTTTTCTCGATGATTTTTCTTGAAGTTTTTGTTAGCTTCAATGAACTAAAAAGTTGTAAGTTGGGTCGTGTTGGGTGATTATTATTTTTTTTTTTATATAGCTTGAAAAACTATTTGGTTTTCAGAATCCGTTTTTTATTTGGATCAGCTGTCAATACGTGCCAATTGGAAAGTTATGTCGATTTATTTTATTTCATTCAAAAACATAAAAATAAGAAGTACTGGCTTTTGGAGAAAAATGGAAATTACTCTTTTGTGCAAGTTCTGCTTTTGATTATAACATTTTGTAACAGTATTACGCCAGAAAAAACAAAATTCATGGGCACATCACCATAAATTATTCAGCACCTCCAGTGAATCTCAAATGGAGCGGGTCTCCTCACTATCCTAATCTTAGCACAAAATTAGTCAGTGCCATAAAAACGACTAGTCCCAGAAAAAAAAAAAAAAAAGTCCCGTGTTCAGCACATTGAAAAACATAAGTTCAGGGCTTTTGAGAGTTTTGGACAAGTTTTTTGCAATTTCGAACACTGCTGCATTTCAAATTTAGTCAAAATCAGACCAGCCTCACTCTAATACGCAGTCAAAAAGAGTGAGAGAATGAATGCATTGTACTAGGAGACGGCGATCCGCCTAATGGCCTGGTACAAATTGAATGACATCATGAATTTTGTGCTTGCATCTTTTGTACGTGGAAAGTATTTATGAGGGTCTTAGTACATAGTCAACTATGCATAGTTATCTATATCATGAATTAATGAGTGATAAGTAAGTGGGACGTAGATGTTAACTACAGCGAACTAAATTTGTTGGTTCATTTCGAAATCTATCTTAAAAATTTAACCAAAATCAGACGAAAATCCACTTTGTATTGTATGAAAAATTAACACCTGCACGTGCATGGTGAGTTACTATTGGTGCTAAAGTAGGTAATCGAATTTATTTAAGGCTTAAATAAAGGCTACCGGGCTAATGGGACCCGGTAGCAAAAAATTGGGAAGAAATCGATTTTTTTTCTTGCATAAAACGATGTATTAACATCTAGGGAACAGTTAAATTCAATAAAATAGTCAAATTTATGCTTACAAATGCGTAAATTTTTCGTTTAAATACAGGCCGGCAGCATCGGCGGCTAGATGGTTGCTCTGTCGTCTTTATTCTTGAATAACGGTTTAATGGTCCTTTCTTTTTTTTGAAAATTCGTGTAGAACCGACCATTTTCAATAAATAATCAAAATAAAACGTAAACACGAAATAGGGCCACTAAAAATCACAAAGAAACCATAAGATGTAAGGTGTATGATAAGAGTCAAATGATAAGAGTCTCTTCATCAATTTCTTCTTTGTCTTTATTTGACTGGGCTACAACCATGGGTATTATGTTTATATTATCCATGGATGACATAGTTAAGCTATCATGATACAACAATTCATTTCAGATAGGTCTAGGGAAAGCAAAAACAGCTTCTATTTGCATAATGCGTTGCGACGTCATGAAAAGATGGATGCTGTTGGTTTTTCTGCTCTCCTGTAAAGTAATGTTTTTTCATGTTCACGGGCGTTTTTCTTCGGAACGGTTGACCCTATTCGGTTGATTTTTGTTTTGTTTTGAAGAAGAGATCTGGGCCAAGATAATAGAGAGTTTTTGTTCTTCCCGTAATTTTCTACCCGTGTACGGAAAAAGACTGAAATACCAACTGCGCATGCGCGAATCTTCACGTCAACGTGTAGAACTACGCGTGTACGAGAAAAAGGCCTATCTACACGTACGCGGGAAAATGTATTCGTTGGAATCTCGGCCTACGGGTAGTCATCATAGCCTGACGCAAAGGTAACAACAGTTGCCGGTAACCACAGTGTGACCAAGGTAACCGCAGTTACGCAGTTACCAGCAAACATAACCACAGTGTGATTCGGTCAACAAGCCGAGAGGTTATAGTGAAGTGCTCCGCTACAAAATTCATTCATTTAAAGTAAGCAATAAATTTAGTTATAATTCATGTATTTATAAATAATTATAAAGAAATTAATTATTTTAATGAAATGTAGTTTAAGTGAACGAACTTCGTTTTCACGTTAGCGTGACGTTAGCGTTTGGTTTTTCGCGTATACGTGTAAAAATACGCGAAAATATTACGTGAAGAGCTAGAATCTCCAGCTGCTTGCTCTAGACGCTGCTCTACGCGTCAACGGGAGAAAATCTTACGGGAAGAACAAAAACTCTCTATTAACGTAGCGGTTTTACGAAATGTTGATTTCAACTGCCGCTAGATGTTTCTGAAGTTAAAAAAAAAATATGACATTTATTCCATGATACCTTCGAATTCGGGTTTTTGAGATACCTGGAAACCCCTATGTTAATTGAAAATTGAGAATATATGGAACAAAAAGAAAAAGAAGCACTGAAATTGCTTGTAGGGGGGCTGAGGAAAACGCCTGTAAAAATAGTTCTATAGAGGGTGGGAGGGGGGTGGGTGCCGGGTCCCCTTAAGTTTTCATAATATACTGTTTGAAAGTGCTATTGTTTGGAATGAAAACAGTTCAAGTCCATAGATTCCTTTCGACGAAGTATTAATTATGTAAAGGAAGGACTCGCAAGGGTGGATGGCTTTCGCAATAGCCTAGAGGGTACAGACAAACCCGGGAGATGGTAGATAAAGTCAAAAACAGGAGCAGAGAGAAGGAATGGGGAGATAGGAAGAGTTCAAGTCAGGTGATAATGTTTTGACTTTATCGTCGCTCCCGAGGGTGGAGAGAAATGAGATGCGGGACCCCCGAGTTACTGATGCTGGGACGCTGTACAGGTTATGGACCCGAGCTCGTCTCCATAGAGCCTACAGGGGCCCTACATGGAAACCGTAAAGACGATCTTTTGTTGTATGCGGTCGTAAACCTCGTGTTGGAAGTTTCTCACGAATTACTGATTTCATCTGGCGAAGTAAATAGGAGTGGCCAAAAGACTAGGGGAAGGATGTCGCAATGCGGGAAGAGACGCTTTCTTCAGTATTTTCATTGCATAAGGAGCTATCAAAACCCACCCACCTATGAATATATTTTGGTCGAGTATTTCGGGAGCAAATTGGAGTTGTAACAAGAAACTATTTCGCAAATGGCAGGAAAAATAAGTGTTGCGTGTTGCAGGGAATCGGCCACAGCCTTCGAATACGAATATGTATATCATAAGGTAAAAATAATCCATCGAATGTCGAATATGGTTTCATAACTTTTGTCGTAGACAAAATTGAAACATGATTTTTCAGACCAAAACGTTTCATTATGTACCTACTTACACGTATTTGCACTCTTATTTAAAAATCAGGAACAATAGTTGCGATGAGAATATCGCACGCCAAACGATTATAATACAAAAATTTAAAATCACATACATGGTTGCAATTGATATTTCATTTTGTTAAATCATTAATCCTTGAAGACCTTCCATGTGGAGATGTGGTAGATTGGGTGGAGGAAATGTATGTATATTATTATGAATCAGTTATTTCATGTTTCATCAAACCAATCGAGTTTAGGGAGAAAAATTAATGAAGCCACTTTTTCGCCTTTTTTAATTTGTTTATACCTATTAGCCATTAACCTCCTCAACTGAATATTAAAAGAGTTTAGGTTTTAGCGTGGAACACGCTCTGACTTTTGAGTGTAAAATGTTACAAAATATTGTGACAAAACATGGTCACAAAATACTGTCACGAAATGACGAGGCTAAAGTACGGTAGATCTAATATCTTTAATATTCATGTTATGAAGATGAATTGAATGGAGAACCCACTTGGAAGATCAAGAAATGTGTTATAGTATCTGGATCCCCCCAGATCGGCTTAATCCGGAGTCGCTGTTCATTCTATGAAGCTAACATTTAAAATGGAGAACCCTTGCGACGAATCAAAACGAATCATGAAGTCTAGGGTCTTTCAGATCAGCTGAGTAAGATCCGGAACTACGTTTTTTGCTATTCAACATATGAAGCTGAAATTTGAAAAGGAGCTTGTTCTACGTTTCTCCAATGCTTAGCCGAGACTAAGGTGATAGCAAAAGGGGGTCTGGGGTCTCCCCACCGGGGTCAATGCCAAGTTTTTATATTAAAACTCATCCTTGATATACGAAGTTAGATTCCTCATTACCAATATGTCCACGACTTGAGTTAATTCAGTAAATCAATTTGAAGAAAACCATATTATTCAAGAATATCTTCTTTTTCAGAATTTCTTATGGAAGTTGTACTAGTATGAAACAGTCTCGTTTTGGGAACGCTGTTTCTCATTTTGTGCTACCACTTGACCAACTTGCTCAAACACGGAATTTGTAGTAAGTTGATTTTTTCAAGCGATTTAAAGAAAAGATAAAGAAATCTGAATATAGTCTATTGAATTGGGGATATGAATTTCTATCGTCGTTTTACAAAAAGTACCTCGAATTAGTGAACTTTCTCCTACTGAAGATAGTGCGAATTCATTTATAGCATTAAGAGAAGCCCCATGGCCATGCCTGAGGATAAGATAAGTTATACAGCAGCCAACAAGTGTATCAGGGATTCTGTTCATGAACAGCTTCGAGGGGAGTATCGCACGACGATTGAAGGAAGGAGATGGTCAATTCTTTTAAAAGAAAAAGTTCGCAATCCAGCTAAAATACCATTGAACATGGCAGTGGCTTGTTTCAGAACACTCACTGGCTATGATTATTTGAACGACTACATCAATCGGATTCGAGTGAAGGAAAGCCATGATGGCTGCTCCCTATGCCATTCAACACCATCATGGCATATGTTTGACTGTGTTCAACTTTGTTTCAGAACACTCACTGGCTATGATTATTCGAACGAGCACATTAATCGGATTCGAGTGAAGGAAAGCCATGATGGCTGCTCCCTATGCCATTCAACACCATCAGACATGATATCAGACCATGTTTTTGACTGTGTTCAACTTGAACACGTACGACAAACTTTTACTCCGTACGAGGCCAACTGGTAAAAAATGTCCAAGGTTCATTGGGTTGCGCGAGGACACCTGATGGCGGAAACGCAACTGACCTAAAATTGGTGATGGTAAACAAAAGTCCCACTTCACCCCATTCAGCCTTATTGCTTTATCTACCTTTACAATTTGAACTGTCACTTTAACCTTATAATAGAGAGCGTAGATGCTAGTTTCTTGTATACGAGCAGTAGTACCTGTTGACGTTAGAATTGTATAGAATCAGTTTGGGGTCTTACAAACTGTTATCTTCCTGGCTTCAAATCTTCAGTGTAAGAGTCATAAATATAAATGAAAGCTTATTCACTCTTTACTACAAAGCCTGAAATTAATCAACTTGTAATCCTGTTAGCATTGAGCGGACGGAATAATAGGAAGCGGGCATTTTCAGACAAAATATCCCTTCTTCGGGGATGATTTACTGGAGGTGACCAACAGGTATAACTGCCTTATCTGCCTTATAAGTTAACCCTTCACACCCCACCTCCACCACTTTCCCTCAAAGGGGATGGAATCCGCTCGTTCGTGAAGATACGGCCAGGACCCTCTTCCCTTGAGAGGAAATGGCCCGTGACCGCATCCTGACAAATGCGAGCGCTGCATAATTGTTACGTCCGGCGAACTCAGTGGGAAATCCGACGGATGAAGGGAGGAAGGGACAAAGGAAATATCGGACGGTCAGAAAACTGGTCGAGAGTGCATGCACAGGGATAAAAATAAGAAAAAAAGTGGAAGAAGGGTAAAAAAAGGGAAATTTTCCGGATAATTTGCATCCTCCATAACACTTTTTTTTCTCCTCCGTTTCCCTGCCTTCTTCTGAAGGGATTGTGAGATCCCGGGAAGGGAAAAAACCATTTTTATTCAAAAGGCGATCCCCTCGGCACCAGCCTCTCTTTCCCATACTTACAGTTCCCCCCTCATCCGCGAAGTGGCCAAAAAAGAACCCCCCTCCCCTCCCCTTCCGGCGTGATAGGTGTATTTATGCCAGCTCCACGCTCCTTGAGAAATATCCTCTTTCGGAGCAAATGGCGTGTGGGAGGGGTGAGGACCGATCGCTTAGAGGTCAAGTGGGCTCATGAATATGAAACCCCTGGACGAGGGGTGCAGTGGAAGGGGTGAGTCACGTGACGAGGGCATTGGGGAGGGGAGGAAGCGGGGATTATGTGAAAGAGACCGAAAAAGGGTTGAATTTTGCTTGCATCGTTGGCTTCCGTGGTTTGGCTGCTATTCGGTTTTCAAAAATAATTTTCTATTCCTTTAGAGCGGGTGTTTACAAGATCTCTGCCGTGGTATTGAAAAGCATCTCAAGTCCAAAATTTTCGAAATAAAGTTGATAATTCAAATCGTTAAATAGTGAAAACTACTATTGCAAATTTGACAAAACCAACATTTTCAGAGGAAAACATCTCACGTTTTCGGAATGATATTAAAAACAACTCAAGTATGCTTAGAAACAACTCAACTTGCCACATAATTTACATGATTTAGACGAGTTGATTTTGCTTCAAATCCCTATGAGGCTTCATTTGTGGTGGCGATTGTTTATAACACAAACTCTCTCCTTATTTTACTTGATAGTTTCAGAAAAAAAACAACTCACCTTAAAAATCAGTTGTTTTTGCTCGAAACTTAATGTCGAAAAAATTGCTGGACTTAATGAAAAGAATGTTACGTTTATAATTATTCGGATCAACATGCTAAAATTTGAGGCTTAACATGCACTTAGAATGCCAAAACATGCAAATACATATATTTTTGAAATGATTAAAAGAAAATTAACTTTTTTGCCATGAATGTTATGAAACCTCCTTTTAAGGAATATGTATGTAAAATGTAGAAAAACCTTTAAAAAGTAGTTGATAAAATTTGTTACCTAATAAACAAATGAATTTAAAAAAAAAATGAAATTTTTATATTATGCTTATACAAATTAATTTTCAATAATCAATAATTGCTTTTCATCTAAAATCATTCAAACAAATATTACTTAGAACGAGTTTAAGGCCAAACAATTGGTTGCTAACAATTTCTTTCCACTCAATGAGCTAAATTTTCAAAATATGTAACATAATATAGTACGATAATCTAAGAAAACTCGTACGATCATGCTGCTTGACTAGAACGTTTTATAATAAATTGTGGATAGATCAATTACATATTGCCTACTAACTACTACATACATACCTACCTACTACATAATGCTACGAACATCCAATTTCCCACAATCAACGAACATCCAATGTTTGGTAGCTAATGATTTTCTCACGTGTACTCTGTCCGTAATGATTTATTTGCAACGTTGCTTTAATTGGAGTTCAAATCATTAGAAAATTTTAATAGAAATTCCTGCCTGTCCTAAATTCAGATTTTTTTATTTCTCTCCCCAGTAACTGGGGCTTCTTCAGGGTTTCTTTAAATTGAAATCTAATATTTAAAAATATCTCTAACAATAATATTTTCTTCACGTTGTTGATGAAGAACAAAAAATAAAAGTTGCTGTTTTTGTAAAATTCAAATTTAAAGTTGTTTCTTTTTTATGTAGGTAACAATGTTTATCCGTATGTTCTAGGTAGTTGTCTGGTGATATAATTAATGTTACTCGATTTTACTCTTACATGATTGAGATAAATTACATTTATAAGTAATTATAAATTAATTTCCCTCAATCAAGTAAGAGTATTTTTTTTTTTTTTTTAAATTCATAACATAAACTTTATTTTAGAAATAATAGATCTTGGTCAAAGTTATAGATCCTCTTCAATGTTTTCATTTGTCGTCGTTCGATTAACTTTGTGGAATGGCAATTGCTGCACCGTCCTCCTATCACAAGCACCTCTGGTATCTCAGAGCTCCTCTACGTAGTGACACAGCCTTCAACATTGAGAGCTGGGTTCTAACACTGAACCACCTCAACACCTACGAATGAGTCTTCGATCACTTTACTGCTAGTGTTGCTGCTGCCATCCTTTTCAATAATACATTATATTCCTTGTGGAGAGATCCGTTGCAGGAACAAACAAGTGGTGTAAAAGCACACTTTCTGTCTTCTGCAGCTTCATTATACTTTCTTTGTTTCTCTCTTGCAGCAGGATTAGCTATGGAATCCCAGTGTCTGGTACAGTGAGAGACGGCGTCAGCATTTCGCTTAAATTTTGAGGTCAGACAGGCCTTTTTATAAAAAAATTCGTAGTGATATTTATTGCGGATTAATTAAGCGACTCATATACGTCATGCACTCGTAAAGTACGTGTTCACTGGCGTTCCCAGGCAGATCGTGCGTAACGCCGTCCGCTTGCAGGTCACGTTGGGGTCGTCGTCGTGATAGTTGGACCTCAACACAACCGCGTTCGGCGTAATTCCATTCAAAAACCCATTCACCGGTCGCTCTTCGGTTGGGCCCTTTGAAAAACGGAAGCTCCTTGCTCTAAGTGAATCAACCGACGTTTTATCGGAATGTTGTGCAACGCTTATTGCGCCGAGAAAGCAATGCGTGGTCACGTACATGAGAAGCGCAGATGATGAAATTTTCTTTCAGATAGCGTTATATCATATAAAATCTTGCAGTCTGCTTACCGTCTAAAATAAAGGTCTTATTGATTCAGGACTGACTCAACAAGAACGAAGCTATATTTAACAACCATTTCTGACTTGGGCTATGATGTCCAACATAATCACTACCTATAATATGTAAGACTAATTGAAATGACTGGTGATAGACAAGTTCTTTTGAAACTAACTTCTTACAGAATTATTATGTTTTGCCAATTCTTGTTGAATTGTTGTCATTACATCTAATAGACTAGTTCTTTTGGCATTGAATTCTTACGGAATTATTAATTTGTTTAAATTCTTGTTAAATTGCCGTTACCTACATCTAGCTCTCATTTTGAAAATGTTTGAGATTCCGGTTTCGAATATTCCGATCTTTTAGATTAATCCTTTAGACTTGATCGATCCAAACGGTATGCTACTTTTTAATCGAGTTTCATTATTATGGACCATCAGTTCATATTGTTCATATTGCAATATTAAAACCCAAACCTATCTGTACTATCTCATAATTAATGAAACAGTAAATTAATACTAAATAATGAAAGGCAATGCCCGTTCGCGTGTAAACTTTTAGCGTTTCTGTATTAGGACAGTTTAAATTATAACAAGACGTTACAAAAATCGGTTTTTTATTACTCTTCAAAGTTTCACCCCAATAACTCGGACTTCTTCAGGAGGACGGAATTTAAAATATAAAAATAAAAAATTTGTTTTTAAATAAATAGGTACCTAAGTAAGTACTTATTGTTTTCTTTTTTGAGATAAAAATCGAATTTTGAGTTATCAGTAAGAAAAAATCAAATGCATAAGTGTTTAAGTTTATGTAGATAACCATATGTTTTACCTAGTTGGCTGGTGACGATAATTTTTGTAAGAACAAATCTAAAATCAATTTATTCTTATTAGACTTATCAACTTCTGCTTCATACTCTTCATTTAATGACATGTTGATATGCTCAATCCACAACAGGTACGTCTTCCACAAGCTTCAACAACAAATATGGAATAGCTTCGATCACATGGAGTAAAATGTGTTTAAATTATTTCGATGATTTTGGGGTTCTTGGTGCCGCTTTCGCAGGATGTGAGATCCAAGTTAAAAAATAAAAACCCCTTGTTCTCAGAACTAGGGTTTTATTATAAATGAATCAAAAAGCAATTTAATTCCTTCTCAACATCACTTTATTTGATTCAAGTGACGGTAATTAATAATTTAGAGTCTCCCTATCAATTTCGAGTAAATGCCCAAGTTTTGAGTGTCTTTTCGGAAGTTAATTGAATTTGAACTTTAGGAAATACTACGGACTTCGAAAATTTCAAAATCGTAGGAAGAGAATCTAATTTGCAAAAAATATTATTTCTGAAAATGGTTAACATAAAAAATTTACTCGTATTTGATTGTGGGACTCTAAATTTATAATTAACGTCACCAGCCAACTAGGTAGAACATACGGTTACCTTCAAAACTTGAACAATTTTCAGGTTGATTTTCTCTCACTGATAACTCAGAATTCGATTTTTTTCTCAAAAGAGAAAACAATAAGAAATTATTATTTTTTTTTTAATTTTAATTTTCTATTTTGTCTCCCTGAAGAAGCCTCAGTTCCTGGGGAGAAACGTTGGAGAATAATAAAAAAATCAAAGTAATAATACAGAAAGACTTTTTTGCAAAGTCTTGTTAAAATTGTAACGTACAAATATGAAACACAAACCATATTAGTCTTGATAGATACAGGATGTACCAACGTCATTTCTACTTACAAAACGTAAGAATTTCAATAATTTATCATTACATCAATCAATACGTCTCTTCAATGAGAATAATTACAATTACATAAATTACAATTACAAATTACAATGTAATAGATGTTTCTATTAAAATCACAAATTCACTTTCCGCCCTTCTACCCTATGAACTACACATTCTTTCGGAACATACGGTCAACAGAAAAGATCTTAGATTGGCTAGTAATTTTTCGAATAACTTCCAGTGTCACACAATATTTAGATCGTTTTTAAATTCATATTGTTCGCATTTCATACGAAAACCTAAACCTATCTGTATTATCTTATAACTTAGTGATTCAATAAATTACTACTATAAATGAAGAGCAATGTCTGTTCGCGTGTAAAATACTTAAGTAGGTACAAACATGAAATACAAACCATAATAGTCTTGATTGATACGGGATGCACCAACTAGATTTGAACTTTTAAAACGTAAGAATTTATTATTTATCACTACGCCAATCAATAAGTTTCTTCAATAAGAATAATTACAATTACGTATCCAATCATTTCGAGCGTTCGTTTGAGTTCACTGATGAGTCCGTTGAGTTTTATGATTCCTGGAGCGTAGACCTAAAAGCTTCCGAGGCCACTTGAGGTTGCTCTAAGCATTTCTAAATCGTTCCGGATTGTCTTCACTATTCCCATGGAACGTTTTCCACACCTTCCATTCCTATTGTGTTCTCAACGAACGTTACAAAAAAAAACCTCACTTGAAAAAGGATCTTCAACACACCGTTGACAGCTCTTTACGTAGAGGATACATTCATTCATAACTCCGTCGTCATAACCGTTCGGCAATTTTACCCACGTTTGTTTTACGTAACTATCGGCAAAGTAGGTGTTTCGAAAAAGGTAGTGCTTTTTCCTAAGGAAGGCATTCACCTATTACAGATCTTTAGACGTTTGAGAGTAATAGTCTTAATACGTAATTTGAATGATTCAATAAGCAATGTGATTATTTTGCTTCCTCACTGTCCAAGGTAAGGAATTTTTGTATTCGTGATTGAAGGCGAAAAAATTTGGGTCCTCCAAAATCAACATTTCTACTTGCTTTTGTCGTTTCAAAGCTGGCTGATCAATTTTGGTTACGTGTCTGTCTGTCTGTCTGTTTGATGCAACTTTTTCTTTATTTGGACAGTACAAGTTTATAACAAGACCTCACAGAAAAAGGCCTTTACTGTCCTTAAATTGGTTTTTCTATTGTCTCCAACGTTTCTCCCCAGGAACGGATTCAAAGTCAAATTTGACTTTCTCTTACTGATACTAACTCTGAATTCGATTTTTTCTCTCAATAAACAAAACAATAAGTATTTATATGCTCCTAAACTCTGAGATGAACGGAACGATTTTTACAAAATTTCCAAGGATTGTGAGGTTTAGCTCCTAGACGTATCCCTATAAATTTCATCGCCGTTGGATTAATAGTAGCTTGTGCGCATGCGCAAACGTTGATTTTTTATAACGTCGACTTATCAATCATTTGGACTCGTACTTTGTTCTTCAACTAATTCTATACATTGTGGATATTTTTTTCAATTAAGTAAACTAAAGATAATGAAAATGTATTGGTGTGCAAATATATAAATCTATTTCCACAACACAGAGGTTTACCTACAGTGTTACATAGATTTTGAAGGTAACATAGTAATCGGTAACAAACTACTGCTTGTTTATACAGTCACAGGTGAAAGGGAACTTGGATCTCATTGGTCGAGATCAGTGAGACATAACCAATCAAAAACACAGTGGAAGGATATCGTTCAGACGGGTGATTTTGAAAGGAAAAAGGCTTCACGGAGAAAGGAAAGCTCGTGCAAAATCGCCCCAATTGTCAATATATTCCAACTCTCTTATTTTGGGAGATAATTTTAGGCATGAAAATGGGGTCAGGCCGGATTCGAATCGCGATCGCAGCGAACCTGGCGGTATGGAGGTAGGTTCGGTCTAATATAGATTAGAAGATGTGTATAGTTTGGCGGTCTGGATTCTCGCAAGCTCGCATCTCAAAGATACATAACATCAAGTAGTCAATCCCTTAGTAACAATTCAGATTAGTCGGACGTACCGCCAGGTTCACTGCTATCGCGGTTCGAATCCGGTCTGCCCCCATTGTCTAGATAATTTAAGTTCATGAGATCGATTTCATTCATTTTCCTACGCTCAGTATTTTTGGCACGGAAGAAAATTTCCTATGTGAGATGAACAGTTTAGAAATTACCGGAAAAGAAATGGAATGTTCTATTTTTGCCATCTTGGTGAGGCCGCCATTAAGTCATATGGATAAACCGGATGCAAATGCTTCAAAACGTATCACGAAGGTAAACTTGACACAGAATGATTTGTATTTCTTTTGGTACGAATAATGATTCATTAGAGACCTACCTTCACTTTGACCCTCAAAAATTTGCTTGCATGAAAAGCACATTATAATAACATTCTGATACACATTATAATATAATAACAGATATGATAACATTCTGGACAATGAAATGACTCAGTAGTAGATGCACAGTTTATAAGTAAGTACCTTCCTGCTTTGCAAGTGAAGTTAAAGAATGGTTTTATTCATACAGAATTCTTTTCGTTGAAGGAAAATTAATTTAATTTGTCTCCGAATAATTTTTCAGTCGAAGCAGAAGGTATCGCTCATTGTGTGTTCGTAATCTCGTTGTTGGAGTTCTCACATCGCATACATATCCTCTTTCTCAACTTTACAGAAAAAACATGAACTGATTCACTTGTAATGGCAGCATGACATAACTCAATCAAAGAGATGTCTTATGAGCATCAAGTTGGGGATCTTTGCATTTAAATTGTTACTCAGGCTCAAGTGATTCTTAATTAATGAGATGAACAAAAAGCAACATAAATATTGCTAGTAATAAGAAAAAAGGAAGTTCTGAATACTCGTCCATCAAACTAGCAGCGGCACGCGATTATATAATTATATGTGGTACCTATTGATAAAATATTGCCACAAACAGGTCAGGCGTGGAAATACGAATCCAATGGAATCCATAAATCAAATTCACATATCTTTGAAATATGCGATGTTGGAATTCAACGGAGATGTTTTCAGACGGTGGGCAACTATTTATTACCTCGGGATGTAAAGAAGATAGGTTATATTAAAGTGTATCAACAGCCATAATGCTGGTAGGTCCAGAAAATATTCAATAAATTCGGAGGTCTTGTCTAATACCCTAGACAGATGTCCCACATTGCTAACAGAGAAGATTTATGAGATCATCTGGTCTCGTGATTTCTCATTCATCTTTCACTAGTAACCCTCCGAGTCTGACTTTCTTAGAAATGATTCACTCCTGACTCGCAGCGGAAGAAATCGTGCCGGTGTTTTCAAGGGGCAACAGGATCCGACGAGCAATGGAAAAAATGGAGTCAATGACGTGGGAGGGACGAATGATCCTATTCACACTTTCGTTGTACGTATCGGCGTCGCCTGCCGCAATAGGTAGGTGACGAGGTGCAGGGAAGGGCGATCCAAAGGTCAACACTTTCTCCTGACGCGACACCCCGCCAGGTGCGCCACCGTATACATTGAGCGCTAAGTTGGGCATTATTGTTTGCCACTTTCATATCCCATCGCGCAATATCAGCTGACTTCTCTCGGTCAGTACTGACATACATGATGACGTAATCGGCCAATTTGGGTACAGCACACAGTATCCGGGCTTAACTGTATCCGGAATACGAACGCATACATCTAAAAATACACTTCCATGGAAATGGAACATGAGCTTCCTCGTGACCTTCACAGTACGTCACCATTAAATTCCAGAAAACTAGAAACGACCGGTTCTGGCATCACGGAATTAATAAGGTGGGAAATTGGAAGCTGAATGGTACATATAATAAATGAAATTAATAAGGAAAATTTTGATTTTAATATGGGACCATCCAGGATGTAGTCCGCATGTTCCTCATAACTAAGCTGTGACCGTAACAAAAACATCACTTTCTTGCATGCACCGCTGCTGATGATCGCAAAGAATGTAATACGGAACCTCAAGAAACCTTGCCCGCATCATCCCTGAAAATCTGACCGAAATCCGTTCACAATTGCCTGAGTTATGACAGAAACAAGAAAATTTTGTTGGCGCCTGCGCAGAGGCTACCGTTGATTTGATCATGACGGAACTGATAGGGGACCATGCAGAGCTATACTCGCACGATCTCTAAAAGTTTGAAGAAAATCGCATCACAATCGTGGAAATTACGGCTATTGCAAGGACCGTAACAAGAATATTTCGTTCACGCATGCGCAGAGTGTACCGCTAATGCAATTATGATGATTGTCTTATGAGACCTCAAGGGACCTTACCCACATCATCCCTGAAAATCTGATTGAAATCCGTTCAACATTAACCGAGTTATGACCGTCACAAGGAATTCACGTTATCGCCTGCGCAGAAGCTACCGTTGGTTCGATCATAATGAAGTTGATGGTGGAAGTTATGGCTGTTACAAGGAAATGTGGACGGACAGACAGACAGACAGACACGGAACCAAATTTGTTCATGAGGCTCTGAAACGCAAAATGCGAGTGGAAATTTTGATTTTGGAGCAAAAATTTTTTTTTCATTTCGAAAGTGAAAACAAAGCTTTGCTGTCTTGCAGTCTCGGAAGCAAAATTTCAAATAATTCTGAAACCAGCGGACCCCTGCTGCTCCGCAGCGTTACATGCCAAATTACCGCCAAAAAATAACAAAATGAAGCTCCGACTGATTAGGAAAGCCCATAATTTCAATCTTCTCGTATTTTCCGAAAGGGTCACCCTATCAAATTTCAACTTCCTAGGGTGAACAGGAGAGAATTTAGCTGATTCAGCTGATCATGAAAGAGCATAATTTTAACAATCTTTTAATGACCCAGAGAGTCTCCCTATCAAATTTCATCATCCTAGAGTAAAGAGGAGATAATTTAGTGGACACAGATGATCATTTTCACCATTTTCCAAGCACACTTAATTGGCCAAATTTAAAAAAAAAGTTACTCAAATACTCACTAAAAACGGCTAAATACTTATAAAAGTAGTTAAATTTATATTTTTCAGAAGAATATTAGCCAAAAAAGTGTATCAACGATGAACTAGAACATTGTAAAATGTATGCACAAATGTATGCTAAAAAACTTACATACTAAAAAACACATACCTAAATTTAATTGATATTTTCCGAAAAACTGATAAAAACTGGACAAAAATGAATCGCAGAATATCATTTAGAACGAGTTTATTGTCATAAAATCGGTAATTACTATTCTTTTTTCACTCGAAGTCATGAATTTTAAAAATAATTTTACATAGGTAGTATAGTACTATAATTAACGAAAATTCGTTCTTACGATCATGCTGAATGGCTGGAACTGTTTCGCTTTTGATAAGATATTACGAAAGGATGAATACCACAACTTGTGATTGCAATCGTAGTAAAATTTATTACAAAATAATTATACGAAATAAATCAAAATTTTGAAATCAAAACATCTGTATTGATTTGAAAATCCTGATTCACTGGCTACTTCATTCCGTACCAAGTCAGTTAGTCGTTTATTTTTATAATCCTTTTATATTTATTGCTATTGGGCCTTTATTTTTTGAAATTTTCCAATCGGAACTTTCATATTATCGCATAAATTCAGTAATCAGGCCATAAATGAGCAATTACTTGTTGACAGAACACATGATATCGCGTAAATCGCAATCTTGCCGGACTGTGAAAATCAAACCAATCGCCCGAAAAAAAGTTGAGGTAAGTGCAGTGGGTGCGTTCATACGATTCCACGCTGGACATTTCCGTTACATATTGTGGGTTTCATTGAATGGATCGCTCGTCAGCCGATCCCGATGCATCTCATGCACCAATTTGCCGTCCATGTGGAATGTAGCCTTAAAGATAAATAAAGTAAACGTATGGTGCAAAGTGTAAAGCTGGATTTCCACTGGCGAGCAAATGAAGGTGCCCGAACGAACGAACGTTCACTCGTTCGCTCATCAGGAGGAAAACGATTTTAGCCATTTTCAGCAGCTGAGCGAATGTTCGGTCCAGCTGAACTTCCAAACGAACGAACGAAACTATTGTCGAAATATCGCTTTCATTCGTCTTCTTTCCTTCGTGCGGTTTAGCGCTGGACATCCCAAAACGAAAATCAGCAAAAAGTGACCATATAGCTAAGCCTAAAACGGTAATAATTTTTACAGCTAAGTCGTAAAACGGCGAATGAAGTAAAGTTCGACCTGGCCGGAACATTGGCGAACTGGAGTTTGTTCGGCCATGTATTCGCTCGTTTAATCGTTTTCATCAACTGATTCAGGTGAACATGCTGAAAGAAGATTCGCTCGTTCGCCTGTGTTCGTTCACCAAGTGTAATTGTGCCCCTTACGAGGAGAGCGAGAACTCAAATGATTTGGCGTCAAGTGACCACCAAGACTCAAGTGTGATCGGATGCGATCAACAAGCTCGCTGTTATGAACGTACCGAGTAAGCCATCTTTTTATCTAGGTGGACTCCCAGGTATCTGTATCCTAGTTGAAGATTAGATAAAACTAAAACGCACTACATTGAACGTCAAATAATCATATAGGAAGCTACTATATCAATTTACTATTTATGTACATCTCTAGGTATTAAAAATATAGATCAAGAATGCAGATATAACCTTGTTAGGATTTATCGTGTGTACGATCTCACCATTTAGCTGTCCATTATAACGGATAATTAAGTACAATTAACGATTTCCGAGACTCGCTCGACGGCGATAATACGGTCGTTATCAGGGTAGTCCCATTTAAAAGGTAAGAACTAACGTCCACTCATCTCTAATTCAAACCGTGGACTCCACGATTTGTAATTCACCCCCTTCATTCCTTCATTCCACTGGAGTGACGCTATCGCTTTGAAACCGGATTCGAAAGAAAAAGCAGTCTAGTGATCCAGGGGACCCCGGGCGTAATAAGGCGACGTAATGGGAGCGAGAGCTTCTTGGCTGTCAAGGTTAACGGCTTTGATGACCGTCCGAGGAATTCCCTGACTGTAAATAAACAGAAGCGTCCTTGATAAAAAGAAAGGATAGGGAATTCACCTTTTGAAGTTGCTCCTGGATTAGCAAGTTAGATCGGTCTCTGGGCGATGTTTTGCAAGTGAATGAGAGTCCCGAGTCGTGTCGAATGGTAGGAAGATCTCCAATAAGCTGGAACGTTGGGAGACAGCCAGTATAATGCAGTTTAGTTCCAGATAGATCGAGGAAAATTTCAATATACAGGATGGTCCTAAAGGAAACCCCTCTCCCCTCAACACGTTTTTCCCCATTTTTTTAGATATCGAATTGAAACTTGGAGAGCGTTCTTGGGGTGCCTAATACTAGGTATTCAGAGAGATAGATAGAGATAGATATATAGATAGATAGATAGGTGATAGATAGAGAGAGAAAGAGATGGAGAGAGAGCCCTGTTACAATTTCGCACACACACATAGACCTATGGACCCAAGTATTTTCATGGATTGGGTCTTAGAATCGTCTGAAATGGATTTGTATGCTGATATTATTTTTCCCATGCTTGGGTAGTTCGCTATCCTCCTGGATCAATTCCAATAGGCATCCCTATTGTTAACGAAGCCTTGCCTATAAGACATATCAAGGTTTACAAAAAAGGGCTTCTATCCTTAAATTGGTTTAAAAAAAATATTAATCTCTTTTTTTTTTAAATAATAATCTCCCTGAAGAAGCCCCAGTTCCGGGGGAGAAACGTTGGAATTTAATTAAAAAATAATAATAAAAAATAATTTAAGGACTGACGGCCTTTTTTATAAAGCTTGTTATAATTTGAACTGTTCG
Organism: Adelphocoris suturalis; assembly: GCA_030762985.1. Classification (NCBI taxonomy): domain Eukaryota; kingdom Metazoa; phylum Arthropoda; class Insecta; order Hemiptera; family Miridae; genus Adelphocoris; species Adelphocoris suturalis. Next base: position 38,125,887 of record CM061049.1, read on the forward strand.
AATAAAGAAACGTTACAAGACGTAGCTTCAGCGGGACGACCAATGTAAATTATAAATAGAAGATGTAAATAAGAAAATTAGTCAGGGACAATAAATTTATAAAGCAGTGATTTAAAAAACAAAAATTGAATGCAATTAGTCAGATTTATCATTTCTGTATTAGCTATATTATTGAATCTAGTCTAAGTAGACGAATATGTTTTACGCATTCATTATCAATAAAACGAGTTATCTTCAGTAGTTTTATCATTTCATTAAAACGGTTTTAGCTACGAATTTTAATTACAAGCGTCAACTCATTCCCTAACTACAATCATTCCACTGCTCTTTATTTAACTCACACACACAATAACATAAATACACTATACATACATCACACCACACAACTATTGAAACACAAACCAACGTAAGTGAATGCAAGGAACGATACTGACTTAGTTGGCGGATACAACTGAATAATGGTGACTATTCAGATAAAGAAAATTTCTGATTTCGATTCGCGACGAGAACTGGATGGGCCGAGACAGACACTTAACGCGCTGGAACACCTTATAGCAAACCATCACGATACCAGAGGTCCAGGTGTGTGAATTTGAGTTGCATTTTGACCTTAATTCGGTGAATTGTAATTCGTGAATTCCAACTTGTTTGTCATATTTTAAACTTGAGTGGATGTCTATAGTGTTTTCCTGTCTAAAGTTATGAAAGTATTAGTTTTCAATAACAGTTCTACAGCATCTCATATCATGTTACAAGCTGCGCCCGCTTGCTTCACTCGCTCGTCCAAGCACACAGAAGATCACAGTGTAAGATCACATACATTTCTGGTCAATTGTGTCAGTACTGCCAAGAAAATACTATCTTCAATTTTATCTATCACACCCAGAGAGACTCCGTTTCAAAATTTGGCATCTCAAGATAAATAGGAATACAATTAGCTGTAAAGCATATGCAGCTAATTAGAGAGGTTCCCGAAAATGTAATTATACACATCCAAACCCGAAGGACCGTTCCAAAAGTCTACATTTTTAGTGGAATACGTACAAAATTATGTACAGAGCCCACTGATCAGATTGGAGTTTTTCTCATGGGGTAATAAAACACTCTGTCACTACCGGAAGAGGCTGTGGTGAGAGACTTGGGGTTTGCCTCTAGGCCTCCTCGGTCAATGGGAGGATAAAATTCATGAAATTTGAGTGCGGAACGGTCTCTTGATGCCAATGGCTGAAACTGAGGGTTCACTTTCATGAATGGTGTGAACTACATATTCAGGTACTAGCGTGTTATAGGGCCGGAAGGTTCGATTATCGAATTAATCAAAAGATGCGATCATGTATCGATTCGTATAAAATCGATACTCTAACTTTTCCAGCAATTTTTTATTGTTTCTACTTTTTTCATTTATTTATTATTTTTCTTGGTTTTTTCATTTCTGCTGTAGGGTTAGGTAGGTATGAATTAACTACTTAGAAAAACATAGGAGTGAACTGTGTACCGATCAATTTTATTGGTAGATAGGTATGACTGACAAACGTCTTTCTACGTGGGTACTGCAGAACAAACAAAACTACTCAATTACTACAAAACCGCTTAAAACTTGAAAAAGTATGAAAACAATTCCATTATAACACACAACACACAGACAAGAAGGAAAACGACTGATGAGCACCGAAAAATAAAATATGGCCGGTGTCTGGGAAAAGGTAAAATCTCGAGCGGAACAGAATCGATACCGGAACTGTAATCACGGCACTACTACCCTCACTCTATAAATATGTTCACTCACTCTATGTGTTAGAATTACGAGAGCAAAGGAATAGTGAGCTCATCAATGATTCTTTATTATTCCATACACATTTACATCCCCAAGAGGTGTGTTTGTTTGAGAGGAACGCCAATGAATGGTGCAGGGCTGGAATAAGCCCCCCCCCCCCCCCCCCCCCAAAAAAAAAAAAAACGTTTCAATTTCGACTTAGTTTCTTTCGTTTTTCAACATAATATCAGTAGATAGTAAGTGGGAAGAGTTGCTGTTTCACCATAATTTTTTTTTCTTTACTTGGGGTGCATTTGAAAGCACAGTTTTATATGTTCTTGGGTGATGAAACCCAAAAGGCCTTAAAGTTGTCATTTTTATGCCATTAAAGTTGGTCTTATGCCACTAACTAAAACGAACGAAATAATTCATGACGAAGTTGCGGAAACCCATTTCAATAAAAAACGGGAGGGAAGAACGTTGTCTAATTCCATGAAAATAAAGAGTTACAATGTTAGATCGATTTCGACGGTTAGGTAATCATAATTATTAAACAAGAACTGTTATTGTTGTAAGTTCTTGTTTGTTACTGATGATGACATAACCGTAAAAATCCTTCTAGCATTGTAATTTTTAATTTTTGTGGAATTAGACAACGTTCTTCATTAACATCCGTTTTTTTTTTTTTTTTTCTAATGCGACCATATATGCGGGAAAGCTGACATAGGGGTACACATGTAGAAAGGTAATATGTAATAAGTCTAAGTTACTTCTATTGCTCAATACTAAAACTGTACTTATTTGTGTTCCTCTAGGCTTGAACATTACATTCCATCCATAGTATTGTCATTGAATAAAACCTCTCATTCATTATAGTGAATGAACATTGTAATTTTTGTGCTGTATTTGAAGACACATTTTATTTGTGTTCAATCAACAGGTCCCATCATTATTTAGTATATAAATTACAGCAACATGATTCCAACCTTGTACATTTCTACAAAATTTCATGCTATTTCATTCTATTACCCGATTTTTCCGTAGGGAATGACAGAGGATCATTTTTGACTTCTAAGATATCCTTATTGAAAAGGGGGAACCTTAGTGCTCAAAAATTCGAAGAATGTCAGAAAGAAGACGAAGGAAACACTATATTAGAGACCCGAGTTTCCGTGCATCCTAACGTTCTGATTGTAAGTGTAGGTACCAGTCAGCGATAAGAGATACTATTAGTAGACATGGAATAAGAAAAATTACGAATTACGGTACCTACTTTACTCGGTGCTAGGAATAAGAAATGCATTCATGAGTTTTCATTTGAAATTCATCCTATAACACTACCTAGACACTTCGATTCAGAATATGAATTATATTGACGTGAATTATAAATTATCTAATAAATTACTTATATCTCTAAAGATGAAAAATTATGAAGATTATTAGACAGTTATCTCTCCCTAGTGCAACATATTGGTGTATATAGATCCAAATAAGTTTGAATATCAAGAATAAATTCAAACTGTATCACCACTTTCGAGTCAAAAGATCGTTCAAATGTGGATTTTAAATGGAAAGTGTTGAAGAAGTTGGTAACATATTTGTTGTAAACAGAATTTATCTTACATGGCTACGATGTACGATTGGCTATGCTATCTACAAAAATTGATAAATGTATTTTGTAGATGTATATAAACTTGAGTGAAATTGGAATTGTGGAAGGAAGAGGATCATTTGAGATAAAGCCGGACGAAAATGGTTTGTGGCTCCAAGCTCAAGAAGTTGATTGCTATAAATATTCGGAGAACGAAGAGGCCCACGCTGTGAAGAGGAGCATCCTCAGAAACTACAAGGTATGAAAAAGAAATGATTGAAACCAGTGTGAATAATTGACAGGTATATCGTCCTACTATAGTTCATGTATACTTTTAGCGTTATTATGTTATTATATATTGTCAGGTCAACTGACAGAGTCTATTTGTCGAATTTGTTAACTGGTAGACACACAATAAGAAATACAATCGGACTGGGACCCTGGGATATAGGCAAGCTCTGCAGAGTCGTTAGATTGTCTATAATAATTTATTATTTTGCTAAAATTATTATATTTTACACAATACGACTCATGGAATGTATAACTGATGGAAGAAGTAAGGAAGAAACTGTGATTCGAGCAAAATTACTGATCTGCATTAATAATCTGGTATAATAATGACATAAATTATATTAGTACCAATAATTCATTAAAGTGTTATCGCGGACATCTAAGCAGGACTTTATTAGTCTTGTACAGTGTTATTCATGAAGCTTTTCCGGAAAAACGCATTAAGGAGATGGAAATCTAAATTTTTACAAGTTTTCTTGTTATATAATAAATAACCTATCGAATCTTGTACCCTGGGAAGCTGATTACCAAGCGTCAGAGGAGCAACCCTTGTCCGGTGTAAACAATACTATTCTAGAATAACAATAATAGAAGTGACTTTTGTAAAGAATATTCTCTCTCTCTCTCTCTCTCTATCTGTTCCTCTCTCTCTCTCCCTCGCCTTCTCTCCGGAGGTACGTGATAGAGTTTGGTAAGGAGTTTATATCGTCAGCTTACAAATGAAATTCACTAAATCAATGTTTTCCATTATCAGTTTATTGGCAACTAGCTGGTTGACTTGAATACATGCAAGCACCCCCTCACCAATCACATTTTGGGACACCCCTATTGATCTGATTCAATAAAGGCCATACTTATAAGTACTTACTTATTAATTACCTATTAGGACCAAAACTACTGAGATAAACCCCACTCCCTGTCCACAAACATCTCTCATATTTCAGATTAAAAATATTCATGATAGATAACCCAAAAGAACGTTCAGACTAATCCAATTTCATTCGTCCGTACATCGGATCACCAATTTGTTCGGTGATGACCAAATTATTCCATTTAACCACTGCCTCCCCCTTCCCTTATTTTTCCTATCCACAAATACTTCCCTATGGTTGAGGCTAGGAAAAATTCTAATAGCCTGTAGTTGAGGTTTATTTATTTATTTATTTCAATAATACGGGCAAGCCCAATACATGAGGAAAAAAATATATAACAATGTATAAATTCAAAATACAAAGCGTAAATTACCGCGGCGAACAAAACTAAAAATTGAGTATTGAAGTTGACGTAATCTAAAAATATTCGCCTAATCAGATCTCACCAAAAACAAAATTTTTCAAATTTAATTTTCTTGGAACCATAATACCTACTTATTTGGCTTAGTGAACTTCACTTAGTGCCTAAGCCGACAACATAAAGGCAGAGCTGGGGTGTAGGGTGGGGAGCACGATGATTAGGGACATCGTACAAATATTTTCAGATACAATTATGACCCAATAATTACTGGTTTTGATTTAAATGAAATAATTTTGTTAAGGTGCAAATTTTAAATAATTCATAAGGACATTACTAACGTACTCTGGCTATGGTTGTTCTAAGCTATGCTTTTTCCAAATGTATACAAACAGGTTAATGGGAATTATGATTGGAAAAACCTCACGAGTACGCTCATGCCTGACGGTACGCTGTACATCGCAGTGAACGCCAAATGCCATCCAGGACAGCTAACATTCCCAGTGGTTGGACAAGAATGGACCTATTCCTCCCTAGGGGGTAGACGTCCTGATTTCCCGTGTTCGAATCCCACGAGCACATTCGGAGCGTTCACGAACGCCTTTGGCGACATTCATAACAAATGCGGCAAATGCGGGAAGAACAAGTCGGTACAGACGGGAGGTTCATTGACGTGTTTACCCTCAACGAACGCTTGTTTTAATTCTACGGGCACGCAGACGTGTACATTCTTTTGCACATGTGGTAATGATTCCATGGAAATGAACTGAAACTCACCAAAGTTATATTGATCTTTTCAATCCATGGAACACTTTGGCTGGGAGTGCATGTTGTGGCTTTTGGACGTGGCTTTCGGACGTGAACATTGTGTTTTTTCAACTGTCATCATCAGTCAATTGAGTTCAATAAATTATTATTATTTTAAAAATTTTATTTATCTAGTCGTTTAGGGCACGTCCACCATAAGGGTCATTAGCGGCACTGAACAAAATGTCCAAAGGGACACTGCAAGTGGCACGATTCTAGTGGGGGGGGATGTTATCCTTCACCACCCAACGAGTGCCATCACATTGGCGAATCGGAGGAGGACAAATTAAGGGGTACAGTGATGACCAGCATCTTTCTCGTATCATCAAGAAATGATGATTGTAGTATGAAAAATAGAAACGTAATTTAGGTACCTAGGTTTGTTGAGAAATATCGATGTGGAGGAGGTAGTCATTCAAGGATATAAATAAATGGTTGGAAGTATTATTGTATTAGCGCCCGAGTTTGAGGTTATCCAGTTCTATAGAACGAGTCCTAAATGATCGTTGTACTTGAGAGTCAACAAAGTTTTATTTTGAAAACAAATAAACTCGTCATTCACTATTATTTGTCCGCTGGCATTCTGCGTTCAAGATATTTATAAACATACCCATTTGATAGGTTATAGTGTCTGTTTGCCAACCCGTTTGCAGATATTTGTATTAAGCTTAACTCCCACTATTCCGTCTGACATTTTCATGACTTTTCTTTGGCTCAGACCTACGAAAGGACTTTTTCCTTACTATTATTTTTACCACTTTTTCTAAATTAATTTTTACTATTTTCTAAAATGGATATGTTTTTGGGCTGGGGGTCATTCTAAAATTTGCCTAAGGACACCAAAATTTGTGACGACCCGGCACTTTAGATTATTAATAATTCGAAAAGTGAAGGCTAGGTAGAATTTCTGTTGATTTTTCACGTACAACCAATGAGTTACTAGGGAAGAGTAACTCCCATAGTTTTCATAGTAGGGAAACCGTTCGCCACTTTTTGGAATGCTCTCATTTTATCACAATTGAGTAGTAGGTACCTACTGGTAAGCAGTAGGTACTAGACATATCCATGATCTTCTGTTTTTCCCATCAAGGAGAAATTAAAATGCTTGAAAACTTTAATTAGTAATGGACTAATTATGTCTTTACTTTGGCACATAAACGAAAAAAGCGTTAACAAAAACCTTTAAAAATAGCGATATTATTATTTTCCGAAGATTCTTGCTGATAAACAAATCGTTGCTCCGGAACTCTATTTATGTTAGTCATTTTTCATCGTACAAAAATCGTTTGCCAGTCGATGGAAACATCTCAATTTATGGTGAACTCTTACGCTGCTTAAGTGCTCCGAAAATAAAAGCAGATATTTACACTTGATGTTATTAATGAACGATCCTCGAGGAACAATAACCTGATTTGGTAGTAACCAGGATGGCTCACTGCGACGGCGAATGTGGTAACCGATACACGAAAATGACTCCTTTGATTGCAGGATCTTACGCAAGAAGTCATCAACATTTTATTTGTTTGTAATATTCAATGAAGATTAACAGCAATTCAATTATGATTTATCTCCAATAAATTTGTTACTTTTCATTTCCACTGAGTTGGCGACTGCAAATCGACTAAAGTAAACTGCTTGGTCATGGTATACCTGAGATCATTGCGAATGGGTTAGTGCTAGAATAATAACCCTTTAAGGAATTATTACCATCTTTTTTCTCTACTATAAGCATTCAGTTTTACAAGTGAATCAATGGACCAACAACATCAGTAGTCCTGTTTACTAACCACATTTAGATGTGTCCTTCAGGAAAGAACCTGCCTCATAAATTTTACCGCTTACAAGAGGGGAAAAAATCATGGCGTGGATATATATTTTGTCACCTCAATTGAGAAAGCGTTTGATACATTCATGACGAAATTTTTGAACAGGTACACGAACGGAAGTGCGAAACTTTCTTACTTTAGTTGAGAACTAATTTTAGTGTTGCTATGCGTTCTAAATCTTCTCGACGTTGTTTACTATTTATCCAACTATTATTCAATGGGAAATCGATAGAAAAATCCCTGTAACTAGGGAAATGTAACTCTGTCGGTTCTTCATCTACAAAAATCGATTTCAACTCGTTGGCAAGCTCTCAATTAATCTGAAACGTCACTGAACCTCACACTGACACCTTTTCCCTCTTTTAATAAATTAAATGTAACGTTTTAAAATAAATATATAAATAAATCCTGCGAAATGTATACATTTCGCCAATAGACATTTCCATGTCAATATTATAATTCGACCCTGGATAATCCTCTCACCGCTGATTATTACAAGCTGTAATGTTATTTAATTGTGGGAAACCGTTATATCAATCTTGTGATGTTACTTTCCTCATGACAATGGTGTTTAGCTATTAAAGAGAAATCTAGTTGAACAATACATGCAGAATATCTTGGTAAAAACTTTGGAATGAAGTGCTGTAAAAGGGCAAGGCAGACAAAAAAGCTAACTGCATTAGTGATGCTAATACTCACTAGAACTGACTTTCGTCCAGAACACTCAAATTTATGCGTTTAAACATTTTTTTTCCTACTCTGCTCGTCCTTCGTTTCTAATTGATGAACGACCCGAAAACAAACAGCTTTGTTTAATATGAATAAAACATGGGTGGAAAGCCGGGGAGAAAATGAAAAAAACGGCGGGTAACTCTCAACACAAATTAGGGGATGGGTCCCGTAAGAGGCTATCGCTCAAAAAACTACTCCCGAGGCGGAGGGTGAGATAGGACGATTAGTCTTGCACTGGGGGTCTCTGAGAGGACGGTCTGGCAGTGGCTTTGAAACAAGTTTGTTTTTGCAACACTTTCCGTTTCAAAACCGGGGGTTGTTTTCTGGAAATGGGAATGAGGGGGTGGAAAAGACCAGCAGGCTGTAGAGGTCGCTCTATAAATCCACCCTTTTGCGGTCCGAAGCTGAAACTCGGCCTCCGGAAACTGCATTTGTCCTGCAGAAAAGCCGCAGAAAGGCGGAAAAGTGGGGAGAAGGGGGGTTTAAAAGGTCTCCGTTTCCTACTATATTAGGCGTTTTGGGGTCTGGAGCCCCTCTCTAAACGGCCGACGGAGGGGAGCCGTTTACCATGAACTTAGGATAGGTCGTTATGGTTAGTTTAAGCTCAAACTGTTGTGGGCCTACTGAGTTGGCTCGAGTTGTTTTGGAAAGAGCACTTAGAATACTCGGAAGTCGAAGAGAAATGTGCGTAACGGACTTGGGAAGCAGAACTCTCAGTTCATAACCGAGAAATGAACATAATTATTATATACAGGATAATAGATAAAATGTACGTGATATCATTCTAGACGTCCTTATCTATATATATATATATATATATATATATATATATATATATATATATATAAATGTGTTTTCATTTTTCATCAAAACTATATATATATATATATATATATATATATATATATATATATATATATATATATATATAAATTGGTATGTATGTATGTATGTATGTTTTGTTTATACAAATCCACACCGTTCGACGGATTTCGACCAAATTCGGTACAGATGTTCTTAGGTACTTGGAAGTAACCACGTGATAGTCTCAAGTCATGAGCCTGATCAGCAGAGTGAGCCATGGATAATTTCTTTCCTATTCATCCCACGATGCTTAAATTTGAAATGGAGACTCTTTAGGACTGTTGGGTAATAATGACAGGGTATGAAGCCACCCAGGTCAGCAGAATGAGCCCTGAGACTAATTTATTTCCTATTTATCCCAATACGCTGAAATTGGAAACGGAGCCTCTTCAGGACTGTTGGGTAATAATGACAGGGTATGAAGCCACCCTGGTCAGCATTTTTTTCCTAAGCGTAGGTTGCATTATTGATAGGTGATGGACGGAAAACCGATTTGTTTGGCTACCAAAATTTTATTATGGTTATCATCACACAGTTCAGGGCCTTCACGCGTGTTTTGTTTTGACGATTTCGATAAGCTGAATGAGCTAAATTCTCTCCTATTTGCCTTAGGAAGTTGAAATTTGATACGGTAACTCTTTGAGACACCAAGAGACGATCGCTTCTATCGGTGTGGGAAGTTTGGATGTGATAGAATGTAGTCTACATACCTCCGATACCAACAGCCTAGGGGGGGGGGGGGGGGGGTGGAAAATTTGAAAATTGCTAGCAATCCCTTTCGATTGACAATCCCAAGGAATGCAAAAAAAAAAAAAAAATCTTATAAGAGGAGCAAAACGAAGATAATAAATTGCTCTGAAATAATTTGCTGCATTTTCTACGAGGGATCACGAAAACTTCATTAGGATTTAATGAAGATTGGCCATTTATCTGCGTAGAAGGGCTATCCAATAATGATTATGTGGAACCACAAAAAGTTTAGTTTAAAGAACATTTCAGTACTAATAGAACTGTTGGATGTTAAATTCACGTATTTGTTTTCCCAGTCTATTTTTCTGTTGGAAGTGTCTTTCAAACGGGAGACCTTCCACGATCAAAAGGTTCAGATCACCTACTTTTCGAAGGTATAGGAAGAGCGTTAGCTCAAAAATATTATTTAAGAAAGAAACGTTATAAAGTTACCCATAATGCTTATTTCTGTTCCAAAACCAAAAATTTCAACCATGTATCATGTTTTCTCCTCGATATTGATTCGAAATTAACAAGCGGTTGCAATCATGTTCACAATATCAATTATTGAGAATGATCACCTGTGTGTAAACAATTATTTATATAACCATGCTCATAACTCAGTTTGTTGGACACGCACTTCGCAGTAGTTAACATAATATTGTTGGATAAATCGAGAGCTTTCGAACGAATGGTCAACGAATTTTGTGGGATGAAAAACGACGAAGTACCATTTCCCTAGCAACGACTCGGTTGTAGGCGGAAATCACTGTGACACTATATGTTTCGTGCGCGGAAAAAAATTGACTCGCAAAATTTGCTAGGACCCCAGGGCTAAAACATGATACATGTTAACTGAACGTTTTTGTCTACGTTTTCGTTACTTACAATCGGAAAGCACAATTTCATGCCTCAAAAGTCGAATGGGACAAAATTGGAAATCCATCAAAAATTTCTTGACCAACCCGAGCAACATTTACTGGGTCTAAGGAGATCCCCCACTCAGCCGTGCCTTTAGACGATAGACAAATAGACAGAAAGACGGAGTTCCATTCTTATAATATAATATAGAGATAAAGATGCCATCACAATGTTAATTCCATTCTAACATTCAATCCTCTTCCGAATGAAATGTTCAACTTGTTTTCTGTCAATTTTAACATGTAATACCATATTATTCATCTGTATTTTGAGTGTTTCTATAAAATCTGTTTGGTCGCGCGCCAATGCCTCACCTAGTATGACGTTAAGTACTAGGTAACAGCGCCCCTCCGGTCACTAAAGAGACTGCACTAAACAAATGATTGAATCAGGTGAATGAACTGGAGAAGTGAATGTTTTGATTGATGATTATTGCCGTGCGCTCTTGCTTCAACGTTCTGAGTTCAAATTACATACCTGTTTTCTTATATAAATATAATTCAAAATTGCATAATCGTTCGTTCTTGACCACGTCCCTAGCGGGAACAAAATCAATTCAGTGAAGTATTACATTTTAGTAGTTTAACAAAGTTATCCACCTTCATCCGTATATGAACAGTATATTCCACGTTTTGTTTTAATGTAACTGGTGGTTCGTTAATTCAATCATCAATAACGATACCCACCTGTTGTTTGACAAAGAAAAACTAAAAAGCTGAAGCCGCAAGAAAGTTCTCCGCACAAAGTTTGTCACGAGCTCGGATCCCTCCACTTTTAAAATTCCCGTCGAGTTGCTCCTCCTGCACTTTCTAACCTCTTGTTTTGTGGCCGCTTCTGGAATTTTTAAAATCCACCGGAGGAACTCGCATTGTGCAACGAGTCTTCAACATCCTGTAATCCCGAGGCAGAGACGTCAGTTTTCTCTTCCCAAGAGAAAAAAAGACATTACTACGGAAATCATTTCTCCACCTACTTCCATCTGCCAACGTGTGATCGTCGTGGGGTTAAAATTGAGAAACTTTCCAGTGTAAAAATCAAATATGAATGTGTTTTCTCCGACGTGGTTTAACGTTTTCTTCAATCCACTTCATCATTTCATTTATTCACTACGGTTATAATTATGGGTTTCCGATTCATACACTTTCAATATTGATTGTATTTTCGTAGTAAACATTAATGCTGACGTATGAATGCAATAAAAATGGTCATTTGAGAGATATTTTAAAGTTCATAAAGACCTACAGAGTTCAATAAAATATTTACTAACTACTAGTAGTCAAGTTCTGTTAAATATTAATAAAAATACCTTCGGAGTTTTGAACTGTTTGCGAACTATCCATTGGTCCGTCAGTGTTAAGAAAGCGACAACGTCCAGTGCTATCAGCACATAATTCTTAAATTTTCGAAACCATGGTTTCGTTTTCGGTTGTTAATTCTTTGGGGCCAGTCGGGGAAAATTAAAAACATGAAACTATTTAAAAAAATTTAAATACTGTACCAATTCAATGGTAACCGAAAAACGTCAACAATCGCCAGTTGAATTCGAATACCGTGTCAAAAAGTGAAACATTCACTCGTAACTATCTAAACCAACTATAAAGACTATAATGAAAAGAAGAGAAAGAATTTGAAGTTAGTGTTCAAAAATGTGTACAGAATGATGGGAAACTTCGATTCTTCCACTCCATATATATTACACAGCCTGACAAGAGCACAATAAACGTACGAGTATTCAAAAGACCAAGTGCTTCAGTCGGAGAGGGCTCTTAGTAATGTCCTGAGGGCCTATGAACCTCCAGAACTCAATATTATTAGATAAATATTTCAACACAGTATAATCAACATTCCCACGACAACAATCCCATAGCTACAGATTTTGATATTTCTTGCCAACACCTAATATTGTTTTACATTTGAAAAAGGCATCAAACCAAAAGATACACAATAAGTATTAAAAAAACCCAAACCTTTAAGAATTAAGAATGCTGGGAAGTCTAGTCTACGACAGTAAATAGGTATTGAACTTTCAATTTTCAACATTGAAATGGATAAAATGTATTGTGGAGCATTAAACACGTAACGTCATGGTCCAAAAATGGTTAACTGGCCTAAGAGCATAAGATTGTAGATTGACATTATGATTTGTATAGTACGTCGATATAACTCTTCGCCTGTAGTATAAAATGTATGTTTGTCTATAGCAAAACTGATCTATGAGGAACGTTATACGCAAATAGAAACCAGAAGATGATGTTCAGAAATGATGGTCATGATCTATTTGTTTTCTAATGCTGTTTCTCCCGGTATGTGCTCTCTATTGCTATATTTATGAATTGTGAATCAGTTCGTCATAAAAACCATCATGAACATTATGTTAGTGTGTTAACACATAAGTACTCGATTTCGCATCTTTTAGAACAATCCGCACATTCGAAACGTAGCAGACAATCCACGCGACCGTTTTATCACCTTCGTTTCAATAGGGGCAAGAACCGATAAGTACGTGAGGGCGTGACTTCTAGCGCAAATATAACGATTATCTTTGACTGATTAGAAGGAGTGGCGAAACGTAAGCTTTAATTTCGCTAGCACATATTTTAAATTTTTTCTAATTTGTAAACTTTTAGTACAATGGTACTCCTTATTATGCTAATGCAAATAACAAAAACTGCACTTCCATAGTGACATGGAGCGTGCGTGGAACGTGTGTGAAGGGCTAGCACATATTTTAACATCTATGCGTCTGGGGTATTTGGTAGCAATAATGCACAATAAGGCAATCTGTAACTATTCCAGCTATTCCAGCAATCTGTAACTATTCCAGCTATTCCAGCAATCTGTAACTAAGAATGTTATTTCTCATACGTTGTATCTGGAAGAAGAGTTGAGTCCATTAAACCAAACGGAAAGTAAACTCTCGGTGCATACTACTGCAAAACATCCTACAAGTACTTTCGAGTGAAACACTGGTTAGAATGTGTTCGCGAAAAAGCCATCAAATGTAGAAACTGTACCTTCATTGAGCGCCACATCACCTACAAATGATCCCATCAATACCAAATAATGATATTTTCAACTGTTAGATGGAATCCTACATTTCCTAAAACAATCTGCTATTTTGGATGGTTGCAGGAATTACTATAAAAGAAAGCGAAATCGCTACCCAAAAGTTATAGGGCTTTTCTGCGTCATACTTGTGCTGTAGCATATTTATGCATTTGTCACAAATATATTTGATCGAGTTGCCAGTAAAAAATTACGTGAGGTGATTACTTTTCATATATTACAATTATCATGATATTATTGTATGGTTATCTGGATAGAATCTACTCATAATATGAATGAAATAATGATGAAATGAAATATATCAATCTCATCCATTAATTTGTATACTAGTCAACGCATCCACTAATTTGTATACTTGCGTTAAATCTAATGGAGCTCTGGCGAAGTGTTTGGCAAATAGCCTTGAACTGTAGAAACTGTAGCTTCACTTGATACGTAGATTCCCAAAATATCAGGTATCATAGCTCTGATGTTTTGTATTGCCTTTCTACAACCCAGGAACTCATTATTATTGCTTTGCAAGACAGTGGAAACGTTAACATTTACGCTGATAGTCCTACACCATAGGTAGTCCATCTCAATGCGGCTATTAACTCATTTGGAAACTTTATACAATTCAACCGGCCACATTATCAATATGGGGAAGAGGTGCGGACCGATAAGTACGCGAGCATGTGCCCTCGCTTCGGTCGTCCATCGACTTATTGTTGACTGAAGGCGTAGGAGCGGCGGAACATGAGCGGCACATGTGATAATGCATATTAACATGGATTATACGGCACATTAGTATGCTAAAGTGGAGGCCTGGACGTTGCTCGGCTCCAGCGATAAGGCCACAATAATTCACCCTCTGTGTGGACTTAGCGGGGTGGGAACGAAGGAAGGAGCCACATGGAGAGCATTGCGCCTACACCGACGTGCTATGTATATACAACAATTATCATACTAAGTATACAGACCCATGAAATTCAATGAATCGTTCGGAAAACTACTTTATATTGACAGAACTTTTTTTTTTTCTTAATAAATTCCTTCCCTTATCTGCCCTAAAATGATTTTTCATGCATAATGTTTACTCTATTCTATATATTATTGTATTCCTGTGTGGAGTGGGGGATATAAAACTGCTTTTAGATAAGATGAGGTGGCAATAAAGTCCGTATTGCGACTTATATTTAGTAGATATCGGAGCAATAGCAAACCATTGTCTATAAAAATTGGAATACCCCCTCCCCTTCTCACGTTTCTATTTTACATCAATACTACTTCAAGCGTCTTCTTCCAAAAAACCCTCGATTACAGGAGATACCTACTTGAAATCACTCATCTACTAGTATTATGGTACCAATCCCTTACCCCAAGTATGATTTTTATTTAAGGCATTTTTGTTTTTTTGGTCCCAGGATTTTTATAGAATTACCTCCTACCATTAAACTTATTGAAAACTTTATTCAATTACAAAAATGTTTAGGAGTTTCTTTTGCAGCAGTATTTAACTGATTCCTATATTAATCTTCCGCTACTGAATGTTTTCATTGATATACATTCCTCCTGTATTACTTTTTAGATCTTTTTTCCTTCTTTTTCACTGTTTTCTCTACGTCTACATTTGATTTTTCTTTGGTTTATTGATCATTAGTGGAAAGTTTAAGTATTATTATTTTTACAAGTAACTCCTGATCTTCGGACAATTTCCTTAAATTATGGAGATCAGAAATTGCCAAAATGTTTTTGTTCTTTATATTAAGTGTAACTTATGTAAAACGTACATTTCATGTATCTAAATATTTACATGTTGTTCACTACATACCTACTTGCTAATAAAAAGATTTTATTATTTAAAAAAAAAAAAGATTTGGCAGTATTCAATTTATTTTTTGGTTTGTTATTTTGTGTGGTAAATCTTGGTAATCTACCAAGAAACTTTGTTTTAATGTGCCCTCGAAATGTTTTGTTGATTTGCGTTTCATGACAAGTACGTAGATTACAAACTCCGTCTAAAGTTTTTCTCCCATACTCCTAGATCGAAGTATGTACATGAAATTCGGATTGAAAATAAAATGTCATCCGAGAATGGAAACGAAATTTGAGACCAATTAGTACCGGTCGGTAACATCACTTCCAATCAACGTCAAAGGATCAAATTGAATGGCTAACATTTTAAATATTCAAGATCATGAGTCCCCATATCAAATGGCAGTATTATTGTAGTTTGTTTTTGGTAGATTTGTACTTCAATGAACCAAATTAGACCAATCAGTGTACGTACGACAAATACACTAACACTTCATTGAAAATTTTACCATTAGACAAACTCTATTAATCTAGACCTAATCAAGACTAAAATCAATTTTGATTTTACTGTGATAATTAGGGGTGGAAATTATGATATAATGATGAAATCACTTGCGTACAAATCCACTCATTTTCATGTTCTATTACAGGCTTTATCTTAACAGTAGTTACCTAAGAATCATTATTGCTTGTATTGCACTCATCATCGGGGAATAAATTGTTTTCAAACGATTACATTAAGTTATTAATAAACGTAGTTCATTCAAGTAAGTAAACGTAGTTTACTTCAAAATTATTATGATTTAGAGTGTGTTTCCATTTGGCCGAGAGTTGCGCCTCTATCCCTTTAGCTAGATCTTTTCTTTCTTCAGTAAGTATTTCGCAAGCATTCTCAATCATTGCCTAGAGTACGGAAGCCATTCATTTGGTTCAGTCCATTCCTCCTTCTAAATGTAATGTTGTGATGTCTAGAAGTACGTAACAGCGTTAAACTGGAGAAATTTTAGCTCAATCAACTGCTACGAAAAGAGCCCATAATTTCAATCGTCTCTTTTAATGTCCAAGAGAGCCACCCAATCGAATTTCAACTTTCAAGGCCATCTACTCGGTATAGTACTTATGCTTTGGCAACTAAAGTTGACTCATTAAAATTGACGTCATCCTAGAGCTGTTTTTTCGCATAAAAACGCACAAAAATAACTGAGATATGGTTGATTTTAAGCTCCAAACCGGCCTATCCTGGAGCTTTTTTGCTTTTAAACGCACACACAGAGTAAAAGTACATGATGCCTGTCTTTTTAGTTAGTAAAGAAAGATTTAAAAAACCATGGTCGGGAGCTAAAAAATGCATTAATTTGGCACGCACTGGTGGTGAGGCCGCCAGGAAATAGGCATATAAGAATCTCAATTCGATGGTAAAAGCTCATTTGCTCAATTTGTGTGCGTTTCGTGCTTACTGGGGCTGGGAACAAAAATAAATTCCTTTAGCTTCAACACACGGAAGTGTAATACCAGCTTTAAAAAAAGCACGTTGAGGTAGAACAGTTTTATGGGGAGCAAAAAAAAAAAAAACTTGGGTACCAAAATCGAGAAGCGCCAAATTAATGCATCTTTTAGCTCCCGACCATGGTTTATTTGTTCCTTTTTTACTGACTAAAAAGCAGGCTTTCGACCATGTTTTTGTTTGTTCCTTTTTTACTAACTAAAAAGCAGGCATCATGTAATTCTACTGAGTGTGTACGTTTCCAAGCAAAATAGCTGCAGGATAGGCCGGTTCGGAGCTTAAAATCAACCATATCTCAGTTATTTTCGTGCGTTTTTATGAAAAAAAAAAAAAAAAAAAAAAAAAAACCAGCTCTAGGATGATGACGTCAATTTTAATAAGCGTTCGAATGTAAGTGTACAGGTTTACCCTACTACCACGAAACGCAGACGAATTGGCCAAAAGACAAACCATCGTATTGATATTTTTGTACGCTTGTTTGCCGGCGGCCACACCACCAGTGCGCATCAAATTAATTAATTTTATAGCTCCCGACCATGGTTTTTTTGTTCCTTTTTTACTAACTTGAAAGCAGGCATCATGCAATTTTACTGTGTGTATGTGTGCGCGGTTCCAAGCACAAAAGCTTCAGGATAGGCCGGTTCGGAGCTTAAAATCAACCATATCTCAGTTATTTTTGTGTGTTTTTATGCGAGAAAACAGCCCCAGGAGGTCAATTTTAATGAGCGTTCGAAAGTAAGTGTTCAGGTTTACCCTACTTATACACCACTAGAAAATATGATACTACGTATTTTGTTAGGCGTCTGTGAAAATTGCGCTCCTGAAAATTATCGTATTTTAGCATGCAACGTTGCTCCACCCACAAATTCAATTGTACACCTAACTACAACTTTGGAATGTGAAGCTTCACACCAGATGTTTCTTTTTCTCCAAGAAAGGGAATGATTGCTTCTCCAATAGCAGCACCGCCGTCTGTATGCACTCAAGCCCGACTGAGAACTCCTTTTTTCGAAAATTCCCCAAGGCTTCCCATCCATCTGCAGACCACCGGAGTCTTCCGGCAATCAACGCTTCTCCCGGTGAATCGTGACAAGACCTTCGCCCTCCTCATCGCCCTGCTGCCACTATTCCGTCCCTTTTACGTAAGGACCCAACATTGATTTACAGCAGGAGCGGGAACCTTCCAAATAGGACCTTGAAGTGTTGGTAGAAAGCCGGCATCATCCGTCCCCCAGTGTTTGCATTTACTATTATGTTTTTTTTCTTCCCTCCTTGTAGCCGAGGACGAACTTTCTTTCGATCACACCCAACAAACGTCGTCGATTACTTAACGCAACTAAACGGAAAAAGTTCCTCCACCGACTGACGGTTCCTTTAAACGAGCGCCAAAGGTTTCAAAAGGCATTTCATAACCGTGTTTGCTTTAGTAATTGACTGTTTTACAAGTAGTGTATACTATCATAACGGAAACCTCCTTTGCCGTACTTCTTTTTACTCATAGGATGAACGTTGAAGTTACGTAAACCACGATCGTAACTTCTAAGCAAATAACCTACTGAATTTGAGCGACGTATCTATACCTATAATTGAAACTCTGTACCCCTCTAATCAAAACACTATAATTGCATAACTGCATGAGTAAAACTACGACCTAGATTTCAATATTTTGCAACTTGTTATGATATTTCATCAAGTGCTGCTTACCTTAGGAATTATGATAATAGAATTGCCTCTAATACTGGAACTAGAGACGTTCGAAATCCATCCTATAGTAAAGTCGACATAGTGACATGCTAAAAAACGCTGCAAATATTACACAACTGTTTATTATTTCTGTATTTGATAACAAAGTCTATCATACATTATCTTAAGATAACTGCATAAACGTCAACGCCTACCGAGGAGAAATTAATAAAATTAAATACCTACTCTCTACAAGTCCCTCTGTTAAAAACAAGAGCAGATATCCAAGAACATTAGCACCTACATCAGAATCCAAGTATATCAACATTGACCTAGGCATCCACCAACTGAAAATAAATCTCCCACTCATTACATACTATTACCACGATTTAAATAATATAAAATAAACTCATCATGTAAAAATTCAAATGTCAAATTCAAATGTCTTACAGTTCCCCATTATCTTGGATGTATCACGAATAAAAACATGAACCCGTCTCTTCGAAATAACTCCTTCTAGCATACGAACGGTTTGACCAACTAGGACCTCTTTCGTGAAGACCTTATGAAAGCCTCAAAATCCAGCCTCTTTCAGATCGGTTTGACTTTGCCAACCGATAATCACGTTACTCAACGGCAGTCGTGCTGAAATTGCTTCTGTTTAGAAAATGTCGAACAAAGCGTGATCTTCTTTAGGAGCTTCCTTTCCCTTTTCGGAATCTGATCACGAAATACGCTTATGTTATACTCCTAGGGGCTGTGGGTAATCGTGAACATGAATGGTTGCGGTTAAGAAACACCTATTATGATTTGGAACTAGTCTACACACTCCACATTATTAAAATCTAAGGATCTAATTGTAATATATTGGAGTTTTAGGTACGATAAGAGAACGCGAGAATCAAGGAATCACCTGTACGCCAGATGTTCCTAGCACGGAATGACAGGATGCAAACTGTCCTGTTTGGTGATAAACTGTTTATAATAGTCCAAAACATTTTCTCATTCACTCAGGACGAAAAATATTATAGGTTTCTAAGTAGGTACGCTAGATCAGCAATGAGAGCGAATCTTTATAAACCTTCTTCTACTCGTCCATGACTTTTAGAAAACTAGATCAGAAAAAATTTCAGTCATGCAGCATAGGTTCTTGTTCTAAATAATATTCTGTAATTCATTAAGGATTTAGGGTTTTTTGCTTTTCTTGCAGTTATTATTGAATTTATCATATTTTAATGAAGTTTAAGTACATTCATCCGCCTAATATCGTGCATGTTTTTTTAGGATGTTCCTCAGAGTCTAGGTCATGTAATGTATCCGAGTTTTATACTAAGAATATAATAAATCGACTCTTTCATGCGGTAGCCCTCATAATAATGAATTCTATTTTCACAATCGTGTGCTGCTAAGCGACAGATAAACACAGGAGTTAGCAATATTTATAAGAGTTACAGGACATCATATTTTCTCCAAATTGAATACAGAAAATGTTAAATTTTAGAAATTAATGAAATTTAATTTAGTCTTTGAAATTTTTCAGATGTCCGCTGCAGTTAATTTATTAATGTTCTCGGTTTCTTCTTACTTCACTGCCACGGTTGAGGATGATAACATACGACCTAGGATATTCTTCAAGTTTAGATTTTATTGTACCTTTTTCTTCTAGGTCTGTGATCCACACCACATCACCCTCCTTCAGATCAGGAAGCTCTCTGGCTTTTCTTCGGTCACCATAATTCATCTTATTGCGTGATTTGATATTCAAATTCCTTTGTTGGAAAATTGGTGACCAATTAATGTGCTCAAAAAGTGCTGGCCAACATACTCATCCTTTCATTCGCAAAGCTCCATTTTTTTGGGGTTAGAACGAAATTTTTATCGTTTGAAATGGCACACACATGCATACACACACACACACACACACACCCGCGTACGCATATGTATAGAGCCAATGCAGTAACTTCTATTTTTAGAAAAATTGGCTGAAAGATGAATAGTAAAATCCAGAAAAAATGGAATCAACTTCAACACAATTTCGGACTTTCGGGCTACAATGTTGAGTTTTTAATTAAAATCGACTTTAGAAAGTAATAATGATTTCGGTCTCTTGTATGGTGTATCAAGTTCTATAATTTACTAATGTATTTTGTCATACATTAAATTTCATCACTATCCACTTCATTACAATATGCACTACATACATGCTAAAGCTAGGTTCAAGTAACTGAACAGCACAGGCCAACATCATGGTGAACGTCTACAAATATCTAGCTTAGGTGAATTCCCAGAAGTTTTCAGTTCCTCATCGAGTCTAACGAGCATTTCTTATGATCACTGTTGTTTTCCTTGCTACAATCTTCCATCTCAAGTTTCAATTTCAATTCATTTCTCAATAATATTCTGTAACCATATTTACCGATTGATCCCTCTCATCTAATCTCAAACTAATACTCTTTAGGAATATGAAGGCCTTTAATAGCACTACTAATCAAGTACTGTAATAGCGAAACTTCAACCCCTTGATATATGGATATAGATGATACACTCTTTTATTACTGCCGTTTAAATCTGCTGTTACAGTACGTAATTTACCAATATTCCGGCTGAATATCTCAATTAATTTGAATTTAAGCTCATTTCCCAATGATATTCCGGTTCTATATTTGCCCATCATTGATAGGCTCGTGAGCTGAACCTCTTGTGAGATGATGTGAAGGCCAAGCATCTGAATGGCAAGGAACTACCCACATGGTATAACCATTCGGTATTTGACCATGAAATTCAAGACCGGGAATCAAAATAACCCTTAAAATTTTAGTCCACTGAATTCAGCGCTGAAGACTATATGATTACTGCCAGTTAAAACTGAAGTTGAGTTTTTTCAGTATTAATTTTACCAAGACCTCGGTTTGAGTTACAAATTCAGCTCATTTCCCAACAATATTTGAGCGCACTTAGCTAAAACTCTTGTGAGATATGAAAGCTAAGCAGCTGGTTAGCTAAGACCAACACTACAGTGCGTGATTTTGATAACATTTTAAGGTCCTACAAATCTACAAACTTTTATCTACGGCGTTGCATCAATATACAATTTAATAGTATCCAATATTTCTGTTTTTCCACACGAATCACGAAAACGATTAATGGTCTCTCATCTAGTTTGATGATAAAATAAGACAGCCCAGTCGTTGCATCAAAGTCTTGCGACAGAGTGAAGGGCTTTATTTCGGGACTGTTATCCTCCATTCTATCGCCTTTTAACAACATAATTGGAATGGAAGCGAGGACACAAAAGCGTTTTGAGCGTGAGAAAATGGAACCTTTCGACTCCTGTCGTGGATCAATGAGAGAAGACTCTTATTCTAGACAGATGGGATTAAGACGTGATGTCCGTCACAAAATACTAAGCTAGGTTGAGTAGGGAAAATGGATTCTTGATATATAAATGATTTGGATGAACCAATGCATTTACTAACGACTGCACAATTCAGAGCATAATTCGAACCAACTGTGATAAATGTGATTTATTGGAAATAGGATAAAATTAAAGACTAATGCGAACATGAAGCCTTTTTCTCTATTCATTTTGGATTTTGACTTGGATATTTGGCCTGGAGGTAAAATAAAAATCTGTACTATCAAAACGAATGAAGGAGAATTGTTTGGAAATATTCTCTGCACTTCTCAGTTACCTACATTCGGTACTAGAAATTCATCATTTTCAATAAACTACTTTGTTATTGACTAGGAAAATACAAATAAATTAATAAACTTCCCCTCCCCACCCCATTAAGAAAAGTTGTATATTCACTTTTGGGAATATTCATGGAAAAAAAAACTAAAGCAATTGCCTCAAAAATTTTGAAATACAATTTTTTTAAAAATATTTTTTAGTCTCATGGAAATCCTATTGGCGGCATTCTAAAACTATACCAGCTTTTAAAACTTTTTTTCATATATGGTAGATTTACAGAGTGTTAACACTTTTTTTCATTTTAGCGAATTTTTGAAGAAAATTAAGCTATTGCTCTCGCCTCAAAATTTGTAGAATGTGAATTTTTGAAGAAATTTTATGCAGAAATCTTTTTCAGGCTATTCTGAATCATATTCTGAAGTTTAACGCATTTTTTGAATGTATGTATGTATGTGTCATTCCAGACGACAACTGTCCGTAGAATTGTGCTAGAAACTTCAAACAAATTTTAAAATGTTAAGGACACAAAACGAAAGTTCAAGTTCGTTGGCCAGCATGATCGGATTACATCTCCGGGTTGAAATTTTCAAAAATGTAGTCAAAAATGTCAAAATAGCCTGTTTTTTGCGATTTGTTGTGCGAAATAATTTTTTCAGCATACTAACATGTGGTATATTCGGAATCAGCGTAAAATTTCCTATAAGAATATGTATCAAGTTTTCGAAAATTTCGAAGTTGAAAAATCAGTCAAAAATCGAAATAATGCCGTTCACTAGTTGTAAAAATCGGTAATATTTGCATGAAACATTGTCCAAATTCAGATTGAACTATTCTTATGGAAGTATCCCTGTATAACCAATCCTAGAACCATGCTGTTTTGCCATACAATTAATAGTTAACAATTTCCTTGCACGCAAAAAGCTCAAATTTCGAAACAATTTAACAGTACTCATACAGTATGGTAATTACTAAAATTCGCTCTTACGATCATGCTGCATGACTGGAACTTTTTCTATTTCTGACATTGACTACATTTTGATAATGCACAATACCTAGTCTCAGTTTGATCCGTAATTTTTTATGGACCAGAGTTCGGCGTAGAAGGGCTATCTAACACAAAAATAATAATTCATGTGACAAGAAGATTTCATGAAGATTTAGGTGTAATCTGAAGATTTTCTCATTTTTCCAAAATCACCACAGTTTTTCGTATGGCTCTACAACCTTTGAAAGACGAATTTTTCCCGTTTTTGTAACATGAATAACGTTCCCAACATTCCAGCTTTTGAAATATATAGTCAGTAGGGTTACGGGATTATGTTTGAATGTTACAGACGTAGTTATTTCAAAGAAATCGTGTTTTCTTGATAAGTGGTCGTCCTTGAGCAAATTCGTTCGGGGTAAATTTCTACGTATTTAGCTGAAATATTGGGAGTGATGGGAGGGTGTGAGGTGGGGAAGAGGTTGTACTTGCATTATATACAGTGGAGTGGAGGTTGTTCACATCTGATGACGAGGTAATCACAAGGTAATTAGTTCGTGAGGAGAACAATATTCACGTATAATACAAATTATAAGTACGTAGCTCCATATCTGTTGCATTGTGTCTCCCCGTTTTTCTTCATGAAATATGTCTGGTTCTTCATACTCACCCAGATTCATGTTTTCTGCATCTGGGAGTCCCAGCTTTCTTCCAAATTTAACTTCAAAGGGTGAATTCTTGGTGTCTTCATGGCTCTGTGAATTGCGTATTTTCGATGCTCCAGTTCTGATGCACTTTTCTCGATCAGAAAACAAAAGTTCATTGAGTGAGCGTTTCGTTGTTTTCCATGAGCATCTTCCTGACAGAATCCTGCATCCTAATGCACCACCACCAAATTGTATTGTACCTACACATAATATATGATGAATCGACTTTTTGGTGGACTTCTTACGCAGAATCAGTGTTGAAAACCCTGCTCGAATCTGGGAACGATTATAAGGAACGATGTGTGCGTTTCCTTCCAGCGAGTAACTTGGTGTTGTTGATTAATGAATTCTTAGAGGTGACCTCCTCCCAATTTACGTACGGTTGGGTGAACGTGTCACCATCCATGCGTGGTATATGGTTTGGTTGAAAGGTTAGGACCGCTCCTTGGTAGGATCTCGTGTCATTTATTTCCGTGGACTGTACCGTTCTCGTTGAATCACTAGTCTCTGACGTAATTCACAAATAGCGAATTTAATGCACAAATAAAAAACTGATTCCACGGATACAACTGGATAGCCGAACGCCAGAGGAGAACATTAAATTTGATAAACAGCAGAAATATTGGGTGGTATGGGTGAGTGTGTGGTGTACGTAGTAACACTTGCAGATTTTACCAAGTTAGTCATAATCCAATTGTATTCTTAGATCCAAAATTTTTTAGTTTAGTAATGGTGGTCAATTTTATGTGTTCTCAGGGGTAAAAATAGTTTATTACACTGTAACTCTCGGTTATTTCGGAATCAGAGAGAACTGCAAATGTTATTCGACTCAGCATGAAAAATTACGCAAAAACCGACTCAGGTTGTTGGATCATTGAGGGCCTCTTTTCAAAGAAACACTAGGTTTCTGAGTAGAAAACAATTTTTTAAATTAACTTTAGAGAAAAAACGTTTCTCCACTAAATGGAACATATAAAATTGACTCTACTGTTGAACAGCAGAAATTTTGTTATTAAAACGGAAATTTTTTTTTTTTTTTTTTCGAAGGGTGCTTAATTCAGACCTATGTTTCTCCGATTGAATAAGATTACTTCAAGTTTCATAAAAGAGTAATATTCTGAAAAAAAATTCTGAAATTCTATAATCTTTCCAACTGTAAGCTTATTTTTGTTTTTTATTCAATCGAAGGGGCATTTTAGTGAAATTCCGTAAAAAAAATGAAGCTATTGCAATGGCTCAAAAAATTTAAAAATCGAGAATTTCTAAAAATTTCTTCGCTGAAATCCGTTTTGAGACATTCTGACTATCCTTAGTGTGGCGTGATACACAAGAACTTTGTAATGCAATAATAATTAAGTTCATGCAAAGAATTTGTAGGTAGCTAAGTCTGTCCGTTGTCAAGCTTCCAGTGTATTGGATCGTGAATCACACTTAGGATTCAGATAAAACTTCTGTTCTTGCTCCAAAAAATCAAGCTTCCCCAACGAAAAACTGAGTTTGTTAGCCAGCATTGTTTTCGAGCACATTAAATTGGTTAAATTCCAAAAAAATATGCTTAAAACGGCAATACGTAAATTGTTAATTTATATTTTTAGCAGAATATTAGTCAAAAGAACTTTACCAACGGTGAACTACATAATAGAAAAAGTACTAAGTAATATTAAATCTGAGAAGTGTAGGTACATGAATTTCATTAATATTTGTAAAAAAAAAAAAAATAAAGAAAAAGTCCAGTTATGCAGCATGAGCGAATTTTTGAAGAGTAAACTCATCAGTTGTGATTACATTTTTTTTTTTTTTTTTTTTTTTTTTTAACAAGCACCTACTACCTACGTTTTAAACAGCATGGTTCTAGGATTGGTTATACAGGGATACTTCCATAAGAGTAGTTCAATCTGAATTTGGACAATGTTTCATGCAAATATTACCGATTTTTACAACTAGCGAACGGCTTATTTCGATTTTTGACTGATTTTTCAACTTTGAAATTTTTGAAAACTTGATACATATTCTTATAGGAAATTTTACGCTGATTCCGAATATACCACATGTTAGTATGCTGAAAAAATTATTTCGCACAACAAATAGCAAAAAACAGGCTATTTTGAAAATTTTGACTACATTTTTGAAAATTTCAACTCAAAGATGTAATCCGATCATGCTGGCCAACGAACTCGAACTTTCGTTTTGTTTCCTTAACATTTTAAAATTGGTTTGAAGTTTCTAGCACAATTCTACGGACAGTTATCGTCTGGAATGACACATAAAAAAAATGCAGAACATTATTTAGAACGAGAAATATTTTTTCTTCATAAAATTGGTGGTTAACCATTATTTTTCAATCAAAGACCTTAGATTGCGAAACAATGTAACATATATAATATATTACGAAAGTTTACGAAAATTCGCTCATACGATCACGTTTCATGAATGGAACTTTCTCAATCACATACCTACCTAATGTCAAAAATACGAAAGAAAAAAATCTTACAGCTAAAAAAAGTTCCTGAAAACAAAGTGTTAATAATTATAGATCTCTTGGAGGAATTTTTGTAAGAAACTAGTTGTTGAATCTATCCCTTGAAGGTTCTCACCCAAAAAAGAAATCGTTTCAAAACTTAGTATCAGGCACCCCGAAAACTCTCTCAGTTTCAAAGTTCAATATATCAAAATGTTGGAAAAAGATTGGGGGGGGGGGGGGGGGGGGGTCATTCCAGCATTCCAGACGAAAACTCTCCTTAGTCGAGCGTTCCCAGAAAGGATAATGTCGTTAGACAACACTATTTTCGAGCACATTAAATTGTTGTTGTGTTAAAAAGTGAGAAAAAAAAGTGCTCCAAAATCGGAAATAATGACCAAAAGCCGCTAACAATAATTGTGATATTTATTATTTATTCGTTTATTTATTCTATTTTATTTTTATTTTTTCAAATGTTAGGCAAAACAAATTTATCAACGATGAACTAGAACTAAAACAATGAAAATGATATACACAAAATTATGCTGAAAATGTACTAAAATTATATTATTTTAGCTGAAAAATTTATAAAATTGAAGAAAAAATACGAAATTATTTTCGAACCGTTAGATGTTATTTTCAATGTTTTTAATTATTTTTTTTAATGTAAGAATGTTAGTAGATAATTTCATTGCACCCAAGGCGCTCAAATCTCAAAACATTTTAACATACTATAATACGATAATTTACTGAAAATTTAAAATTCTATAAATAAATAAACTAAACAGCAAAAAAACCGGCGCACCCTATATTTTGTTATTTTTTCACCTTAGCTTCAATTGGTTAATTTTTTTTTGCATGTGCCAAGTATAGTCGGTATCTTATGAGAGAACAGCAAGAAACAGAGTGGCAAATAAAAAATACCCGTTTGAAAAAATCAGCTTTATTCACAAAACTTCGATGTTTGGACAAAAGTAAAAAAAAAAACATTCTTCTTTAGTTATCGTGTAAAAAAAAATTAAAAAATGAATTTTTTTTGGAAAATAAATTTTTTTAACATCGGGTGGTACCTTCCCTTGGTTGTACCACCGCCTGTATTCTTCTCGGCATGCTGTTGATCAAATTTGAAACCCTTTCTTGTCTGATGAGGTCCCATTCTGCGAGGACCGCTGCCCTGAGGTCTTGGAGGTTCACAGGAGGGTTCGGTCGCTTTCGGATGCACCTCTCTAGCTCGTCCCATAGATGTTCTATGGGACTGAGGTCGGGGCTGCGAGCTGGCCATTGTAGGGTGCGCATGCCTACCTCTTCGAGGTAGTCAGGAACCACGTTTGCTACGAGTGACCGCGCGTTATCGTCCATAAAAATAAAATTATCGCCGGTGTAAGGGGCGAATGGCACTACATAATCTTCCAGGATGTCAGAAATGTACCTCAGTGTGGTTAGACTCCCTCGGGAATACACATGGAGTTCCGTTTTCGCCTCTGAAGTGATTCCACCTCAGACCATTTTAGACCCACTCCCGTAAGGCACCCTTTCAGCACTCTTAATGTTTTCCGATGAGTCCAGGTTCTCACTATTCGCTTCAGATCGTGGTGTTAGAGGGTGGAGGAGACGAGGGCAGCGTTTCACTCAGTGCAATATTTCTGAAAGGGTGCCTTACGGGAGTGGGTCTGAAATGGTTTGGGGTAGAATCACGTCAGAGGCGAATACGGAACTCCATGTGTACCCCCGAGGGAGTCTAACTACACTGAGGTACATTTCTGACATCCTGGAAGATTATGTAGTGCCATTCGCCCCTTACGCCGGCGATAATTTTATTTTTATGGACGATAACGCGCGGTCACACGTAGCAAATGTGGTTACTGACTACCTCGAAGAGGTTGGCATGCGCACCCTACAATGGCCAGCTCGCAGCCCCGACCTCAATCCAATAGAGCATCTATGGGACGAGCTAGAGAGGTTCATCCAAAGGCGACCAAAACCTCCTGTAAACCTCCAAGACCTCAGGACAGCGGTGGTCGCAGAATGGGACCTCATCAGACAAGAAACGGTTTCAAATTTGATCAACAGCATGCCGAGAAGAATGCAGGCGGTGGTACAAGCAAGGGACGGTACCACCCGATATTAAAAAAATTTATTTAAAAAAAAAATTTCATTTTTTAATTGTTTTTCACACGAGAACTGCAGAAGAATGTTTTGTCACTTTTGTCCAAACATCGAAGTTTTGTGAAAAAGCTGATTTTTTCGAACGGGTATTTTTTATTTGCCACTCTGTTTCTTGCTGTTCTCTCATATGATACCGACTTTACTTGGCACATGCAAAAAAAATAACCAATTGAAGCTAAGATGAAAAAATAACAAAATATAGGGTGCGCCGGTTTTTTTGCTGTTAAGTGTAGATTGCACCTAGTGAAACTGGAGACTTGGTGTTAGAATTTATGTTTTCATTCCGCTGATATCAATTTAAAAGCTTGAGACACTTTAGGTATGGTGAAATAGTGGCATTTGGCAGTGCGTGGATATCAAAAAGATATCAAAAAGACGCTGCTCATCGTACTAAGATTTTATGTTACTCATCTTCTAGATGAAAGGCTCAATCGTGATATTCAAATCAAGACCCGAGGCACCGTATCGTATATGTTTAGCCGCTTGAATGTAAACAATCCCGTCACGCCAACTTCGTCACATTCCGTAGTAAGTATATACGAATATATCAGTACATCAATGTATTATATAGTGATAATGATGACGCCATCCGTCGGAAGCGGTTAGCTTGAATTGACCACAACTGAAGTTTGTCCTTGTCTTCTCACGCTCTCGCGGGCGCTCGCTTTTCTTCTTGCTCCTGTTTATTTGCAATTGACCGCCGACAACCCGTGACTGATTTTATTGTCTTGGAGGGACTATCTCATGCTTGATTAGCCAACTGGACAAGGGAATAATCCAGCGGAGTCTGACTCGTGGGATACTCTTAAACGATTATTGCACTAACGTGATGCACAATCCTGGTTGCAGATAATGCGGTAGGATGAACAAATCCGAAAGTCGATCCCTTCAATGTTCTGAAGAAATCAGATGAACAAGTGTAGCGCCAATAGATCTGATTCTAATGAAATAATAGACCAATTTATTATCATGAAACTAAGTAAAACAACAGCTGATTGCGCGATTGAGAATCATAATATATACATTATTGCATTCAGGATGGTTGTTTAAACCGATAATACATTCTTAGTGATACTTGGTAGGCACTACCTATCAGAATTAGCTACTTGAAAAACTAGTCATTTAGTACAGGTACATTTTGAACGTATATATATATATATATATATATATGTATATATATATATATATATATATATATATATATATATATATATATATATATATATATATATATATATATATATATATATATACTTCGTTTTAAATATAGAAATAATTTAACAAATATATAGGTTTGATTACCTTTACCTCTGCAAACACTAACCACACATACAGATGTCGGGGAACAGCAGAGTGCCAATCACCCATGTGTGTGTATCAGCTGGTATGCAAAAAGTGTTCGGATGGAGGACCAGCTTTCTACGTTGGAAAAGCCACAACGTTGAATTTACGTATGAACAACCGTAGGGCATCAATCAGCCAACCACGTCCTCTTCCAGTCAAGACGCATGCTGAATTTCATGGGGCATCTTTTGACGAGTGCCGGCAACTACAACAAGCCGAGAGAGCTTTTAGGTGGGTACTTGGCGCTAATCGTCCTCCAGGACTCAATCTCAACGATTAGCCATCAACCCATAAAACTTATAGGATTTTGTTGATAAGTAACGCTGACACATATGAAATTTCCAAAACAACAAGAATGACTTTCATTTCTCTAATTTCTGTGACCAAGATCAAAATCGAAATATCAGATTCTTTCTTTCCTCTATATATTTGTAAAATTCTTTCTATATTTAAAACGAAGTGTATAGTTCAGTAGAACCGCGACTAGTTCAAGTGTTTCTATATATATATATATATATATATATGAGAGAATCTATAATTCTCCAGGTGAAGGGTTTCCTTAGAACAGTTTTGGGAACAAACATATGACAGCAAAAGATGGAAAGCAAGAGACGAAGGCCAGCATATTCATCTCCATCTTGCTCCAAAAAAGTATATCAATGGTAATCAACAGCAATATATATATGGATTCACAAGGTTCATCGAGTAGCACATATGAGGAGCGTATGCGCCTAATTAGGGTGGGTAGGAAATCACATTCTTCTCCAGACAGAATAGAAACCTTTGACATTATTATAACATATCTCTCAAAGTGCAGACGTTTACAGGCTTAAAATGGCTGTCTTTCAAAGAGTATTACATGAGGTGACACTCACACCAAGATTTTTCAATTTCTTGGTTTTTTTCTTGTCTTTTTTGGCTTTGAATTCCTTGTCTATTTTTGACAACAGATTTTTTTCGGTAGGTATATTCCCAAAAAACAAGTTTTTCGAGTCTAAAAATCGCGAAAAATCAATTATCACACTTCCAGAGCTGGTGGTGGTATTATTGGACGCAGAAATATTCCATGTATTGGCACAAAATTTTCAGGTCGCCAAGTGGTGTCATTCGTACAAAAACTGTTCAAAATCTGTAGAAAAATCGTCAAAAATCGGTGAAAAACACGGTTTTTGCAGTTGTTAGGCAAAAGACAAATTAATTAAGCATAAAAAATAATAATAATAAAAAAAAATAATAATTGTAAAAAATAAGAAATAATAAAACGGCCACTTGTCTACCCATCCTAAGGGTCCGACACTTCTAATTCTTGTTTGTTTAGTCCTCCAACACCTGAGGGATATAGAGTTTCAATGTGACATATTTGAGCAGCCATCCTCTCCAATCTGCGCTGAACATGGCGCTTATAATGTAGCATACTGAGAGATTGGTTGAACCAATGCCTTGAAAAGCGATAAATTCGCAGCTATCTGGTGAAAATATCTAGTGCTACGTAAGACGCCATGGTTATGAGGTCAGAGAAGGTTAGGTGGTCCGAAAGCACTCCAAGGTTGTGCAGGCTGGAAAATCTGTTCAGCAAAGAATCGCCGAAATCATGGTTGAATAGGATTGGGGATAACGAAGTACACTTTGAAGGGTTCATAATAAGACCCAGTTGATGAGCACCATGAAACAAAAGAATCCAAGCAAATTAAACCGTCAGAAGCTGGCTTTACTATGCGGAAAGTTTTAGATTGTCCGCAAATAACAAACATCTCAATCAAGCACCTCACCGACGCTATTGATTACCAGAAAAAACAGCAAATGGCCAAAATGAGAACCCTGTACAACCACAAAGGTGGTTAGAAATTGCTTGGGCTGAACATCCTTCAGCCGAATGATCAGAGCAACCCACTCAAGGAGGTTACCGAACACACCCATCCTGACAGGATAAACTGTGTGGTGGTTTGTCGAAGGCCATCGCGAAGTCAGTAGAGGATCCACTTGCTGACCCACCTCAAATGCCCGAAGTACATATTCATGAACTTTGCAAAGAGTTGATGCCGCCGATCTTCAATTCATTAAACCATGCTGCTTTGGTACCATGTAAGACATGGACACTGGGGAAATCTGTTGAACCACAAGTTTCTCAAATAGCAATGGCATGGTTGACAAAGAGCGAATTAGTCGATATTGTTTCGTATCACTTTTGTCACCTTCTTTATAGATTGGCGTGACAAATGATGATTTCCACTGTGAGGAAAATACTCCAGAAGAAAGTGACATGTTAAAAAATGTCGTTAGAGGGGTCGCTAGAGCCATCCTACTAGATTTCCTAGTTTGCAGCTTCGTTATAGCTTGGTTTTTGTCAACTCCATTCTCCCAGCCAGAGGCTCGAAGATAAATTCACGCTCTATCGCAAACCAGTTTCAATGTATTGCTGCAATGATTGAGTTTCTGCTACCGACGAAAATAATTGCTCAGTAGGACATCATTTCATCCTTTGGGTCTACGCAGTATATTGTATTACACCGTTGTTGTCACAACAGAGACGGGGCCTTGTGTTACGGCAACCGACCTACACAAACAATGGGTTATGAACCGTAAACGCGGAACGCATCGTTCGGAGGGGCGAACCACCCGTGAAATAATCCACAGCGCTAGGCGGATTTCACGGTCGGCGTTCGCTTCCTTCTGAGGGTCAGGTCAGCCACCGGCTCAGCTCCCGGTAATTCTCCTTTAACGAGAGAAAGGCGCAATTAAACCCGTGTGAATCAAGTGACTGCGGTTTCGACCAAAATTCTTGTAATTTTACTGATAACGTGTTTTTTAAAGGATTTTTGCAAAAAAAAAACGGGTAAGGAAGTAATATTAGGTATAGGAATATAAGTTATACCTATCGTTGAATTTCCTAATAGGATAGGTTCTTAGAATAAATTTGAACAGCTAGATTGGCATTTAGAAAAACTGCGTCGTGTACTCTCGGCAAGATAGGTTTATTATAATTATTGCAATAAACATCCATTGCGGTCGTCAGTAAATTAACAATTATATTTATTATATTGAGAGCAAAGTTCTCTCTAGGTACCCAAACAGTATAGGTTTGTCTCACTAACGTGCAACACGTAAGAACTATTCCACACTTGCAACAGGTCCAAGACTCGTGCTGTTCTTATTCAATGGCACTTTATCATATTCAAAGCTGTCTCATTGATTTGGCAATTACACTCTATTTATGGAGTACTAGAAATATGTAATCTTGTTCGTAATAAAAAATCAGTGACCCCCAGATTTATTTTAGGAGTTCATACTGTGTAACAGAGTTACCTCCTGAGAGGTCCATCAAGCTCCCGTCAGAGCACAAGAGATAGCGTTGTCGGCGTCCCGTTGAGGAATCAATGGGAACCACGCGCTGTTCTCGATCATTTTAGACAGCTGGTTTGGCGTCGGACGGATTTCTGGTGACAGGAATATCAACCTTCCCCGAACATGGCTCATTAAAAGCTATGACTAGGGGTGGTATCTCTCTGACGGGATGCCTCTTTACCCCCTCTACCTCTTTATGAGAATTTAGGCCTCCATTGCACCTCTGGGGGGGGGGGGGGGGCACCTAAAATCCTTATATGGTAGCAGAGCGTGGTTTGGATTATGCACGGCTGACGCCTAGTAGTCCAATCCACTATTTTTGGGGCGTTAATGTTTCAGAAGAAACATGGCCCGGGGTTCCAGAAGGAATTCCCATTATCACCCTTTGGTATATAAATAATTTCATTGGTCTTTGAATTATAATTTCTCTTTCATTCCCTTTTTATATTTTATATACCATATTTTCTTTCAATTTTTTCGCCACCTGAGTATTGCTATAATGTCAATTACCAGGTTAGTGCACAATTTAAGTCCCCTAAGTTGGGCAAATTCATTTTATATTATTTTCTTTCAATTTTATGCCACCTGAGTATTGCTACAATATCAATTACCAGGTTAGTGCGCCATTTAAGTCCCCATAGTTGGGCAATTTAATTTAAAAGTCCCCAATGTTGGGCAAATTAATTTCTATATATATTTTGATTTCCTAAGGTATAAGTCTCCATAGTTGAGCATCCGTTTTGTCCCGATTGTTGAATGAAGATACTTCTTATGAAGCTTCATTGACAATCCAGTTTTAATTTCTATTCCCCCATCCAAAACGCCAATGCAGCTATTTATGATTGAATGAGCATTAGTTCTCAGCTATTCACTATTCCACCCAACTACCATACTTGATCTTCAATCAAGTATGTCTTTAAGGGAGGAGTGTAACAGAGTTACCTCCTGAGAGGTCCATCAAGCTCCCGTCAGAGCACAAGAGATAGCGTTGTCGGCGTCCCGTTGAGGAATCAATGGGAACCACGCGCTGTTCTCGATCGTTTTAGACAGCTGGTTTGGCGTCGTATGAATTTCTGGTGACAGGAATATCAACCTTCCCCGAACATGGCTCATTAAAAGCTATGACTAGGGGTGGTATCTCTCTGACGGGATGCCTCTTTACCTCCTCTACCTTTTTATGAGGATTTAGAGGCCCCTATTGCACCTCTGGGGAGGGGGGGGGGCACCTAAATTCCTTATAACTGCCACTTAACACCCCTTTGTGATCAGATAAGCTGCTGTTTATTTTTAGTTGAATAAGTTCAGTTTATATCATTAGTTTTTAAACAGCTCAACTACATGAAACCATGCAGTTCAAGCAAACTTTTTTTAACGTTTCTTACTCTATACTTACTCTATGTGTCATAATTACACGTTGCGTTGGGACAAATAACGTTTACATGGTACTTGGAGTACTTTGGAGCTTGAGTAGAGGAAACTGTCCATGACATTGACAGGCCTCTACAATAATAGTGTTATACAAATGTTATTAAAAGGTTTGATAAACCTTGCAACAGTAAATTATAATTAGACAAATTGAATTAGAAGACGACAATAATAATAAGAATAGCAAACGACTAGTTATGGGAGACGGTCGATCGGACGTTTTTGTTGTATTGCGAATTGTTGTAGTGTTTAACGATTCTGATATACGTTCTGCTGAACGTAGTGCAAATTATCTCCTTGAAAAATGGGATTCCAAGATCTCGGTGTATGGCGGAGTTGCGTACGTACCGTGGTTTACTTAGGATTAGCTGTAGGATGTGACTCTGTAATTTTGAACCCGATTTATCTTTTAAAAATACGGAAGTTAGTGAAAAAACGTTGTATATTTCTTCGAACAATAAAGAGTTACAATGTTAAATCGATTCGACGGCTAGGCCATCATCAGTAACAAACAATAACTAAACACACATTAGAAAGGACACAGCTTATATAGTCACTGGTGAAGCGAGATTGAATAAGGACTACAAAAAGACAATTTTGGATATATCTAAACTTAATATATAATTTTATCTAAGCCACCTGATTCATACACTAAGTGCTAAAAATTAACTTGACAAACTGCGGTGGGAAGCGATACATTTTTCTGTGCCAAACTCATATGCTGGACCACCCAAAACTAAAACCCATAACACACTTTGGCCGTGATGTTTTGAAAGCATTATCGTATTGCTCCATCATTTTTCCTTCCACCGAAGTACAATATCGTCGAACAAGTAAAAAAACTCACGAAAAAGTACCTACATGAATTCAGTTTGAAGTTTAGCCGCAGTCAATGCTGTGAGTCCGGAGCACGAGTTTTCATTACCTAACTGGGAACTTTCATCTGACAAATTGCACACTTTATACTTCGGATTTAGCGCACTTGAAAACTTCCTAATTTTCAGCTCAAAGACCCTTGAGTTTGACCAATAAACGAGTAGGAAAATTACGAATGGAGTTGTAAGGCAATGGCGCTGAGGGTTCTCCCCAGGGACATTTCATGTCTTTGGTTGCAGACTCGTATGTGTTGCAGACTCGTATACAAACTCTAAGAGCCACTCATCTGATCCGGACCCTGGGCATCGTCAAGTAAATGTCCTAAAGAGGCATCATACGGAATTACAGCTTCCTAGAGAGTAAAGTATAGAAATTACCTATTCAAATTATTTAACCTCCGCTTCACAAACCAAACCGTTTTCGTAATACTCAGATCACCTGCTATGAATCAAATCGTCGAAACACCAGCTCAATGAAATCATCAGAAATTAACAAGCGGTTGCAATCATGTTCACAATATCTATTATTGAGAATGATCACCTGGGTGTACACAATTATTCAAATAACCATGCTCATAACTCAGATTGTTGGCCACGCACTTCGCAGTAGTTAACATAATATGGTTGGATAAATTGAGAGCTTTCGAACGAATGGTCAAAAAATTTTGTGAAATGAAAAACGATGTAGTACCATTTCCCTAGCAACGACTCGGTTTGTAAGCGGAAATCATCAGAAAACCAACCGTAACGCTTTTTGTTAACTTTTTTTCGTTTATGTGCCAAAGTAAAGACATAAAATGTCAATATAGGTTCCAGACGAAAAATGAGAAATGTTGATTAACCATTGTGTACCGGGACCTACGTGTTCAATGTTAAAAGATTTCACTAATTATCCAGCGTATTTCAAGTAAAACTATAGCGTCACTCAAACTGCAGGGTTTGTTAAACCGAAGATCTCATAACCATTTATGACTCCGGGACCATTTACATTATACCTAAATATATCAATAGGTATTTACAGTGCATTTGCAAGATATAGTTTGATAACAAGACGGCGCCAGAATATTACGCTCGCTGGTGCATTATCACCACCACCTGCTAACATCGCGTAGGTTGCAAAGCGGGCTGATCCGATGCGGGTTTAAGCCGACAAGCGGGACGCGATAAGCGGTGCACTATGGACGTACTCTGACCCTTCACTCCCTCACCTGTGTATAGTTTGGTAGTCTGAATGCTCGCAAGCATGCCCTCAAATGTACTTAGCATCAAGTAGTCAATCCCTTAGTAAAAATGCAGATTAGACGAACATACAGGTCAGAATGGTGTGAATAGTTTGGTGGTCTCGATGCTCGCTAGCTCGCATCTCAGGAGTTCATAAATTAACTAAATCAGATTAATTGGACATACAGGTCAGAATGATGTGCAAAGTTTGGTGGGCAAGATGCTCCCAAGCTCGTTCCCTCCCACCACGTTTAATGACCATCGTATCAGTTCGACAGTGACCCTTGTAATCTCTCGCACTTGCAGTCAGACCAGTTCGACATTACTAACTGGACGGTCCTTCAAACCAGGACCAGTTAGACAACACCCGATTTTCCCTATGCATTGTTTTTATTTTCTACTTATGTATTTTGTGTTAATTCAATTTTGAAACACTTTGAATCTTTTCTTGATATTTGTTCAGAATGTTCTGAAAAGTAAAAGGCGAGTGGAAATGTTGACTATGGAGACACAACATTTTTCATCTCCCGAATGTGAGGACAATGCTTCAGCTACCTATACTTAGGTAGACTCAGAAAAAACACAATGCATCGTAATTTTTGGACTATTGCTGTTTTCTATGAATCTTATTTCTATTTGTTTTCACTACTTATTGGTTAGGATAATAAAACCGCGATACGTATTACTATAGATTTCAGTGATTTTGGACTTTTTCCCACGATATGCGAAATGCCTGCTCCTACGGATAAGAAGGGGATCGACTTCGCCTCCACGAATCATTGTAATGTTTTGGAGACTGGCGTTGGTTGTTGCCATATTTTATTTTCTTGACAATGTTGACGTTTGAGCTCTGATTGTTATCCTCAATGTTTTGGATTGATTTGACCTGGTTCTGTGACAGTTCATAGGTTTTACAAATTGTGATTGCCTTTTCCAATTTAAGGTCACTTTCTTGCAATAAACGTTCCTTGACAATACGATAGGAATTGTTCAGACCTGCGACTAACACATATTTAACCAGGTCTTTTCGTAATTTGCTCAGTTCGCAACTAAGGCTTAGGTTTTTAAGGTCTGTGACGTGATGGTCGATTGTCTCATCGGCCATTTGACGGCGACTGAGAAACTTGTGTCGCTCAACAGATAGGTTTTTCTTTGGAGTAAAATGTGTTTCAAACAGTTTTACCACATCATCATATTTGACTGTTTCTTCATTGACGTTAAATGAGTTGAAGATAATCATTGCCTCTTGACCTATTAACGATAACAACAAAGCTACTTTTCGGCGATCACTTTCGTCCTCCCATTATGCTGCAATTAAGTAATGCTTGAATTGATTATACAACTTGGACCAAAGGTGTGCCTGATTTGACGTGCCTCCTTGAAACTCTAATGGGCCTATATTTGGTTTTAAGGTAGCCATCTTTAGTTTTTTTCGTTGCCTCACCTCCTTCTGCCATTTATCCAAATAGAGACGATAAATTCCCGAATCGGGTTCATCAAAAAATGAAAATGTTTCTCTCATACATCAATCCTCAATATCAGTTATAGGTACTTGATTTCTAACACGACTCACGTTTTCCGTTGGTCTTGCTGACAAAACAATGGCAACTGGAGCTCTTATTTCCTTTAGTTCATGTGATGCTTTATTGAAGTTCAAAACGAAACAATATTTATAGACCGACTTGAGACTACCGAATTACCGATTCCGACTTACTAGAAAAACTTCTGACACCATGTTTTAAGAAGTATTATATGGTATAGATGTACTATATTTCTGAACTCTGACGTAATCAGTTCACAGCCTACTATATATAATACAGCTACAAAAATAATAGAGATAATCGATATTAATATTAGTACTTAATAATTAGTTCAGTTAATAGGATTAGTTGTGTAAGTATAAATTCTAATATATATAATAACATAATACAATTTATTTATTCATGTATAAAACAACCTAAGCCCTCAGAACTGGGCTCCCACTGAATGAGGCAGAGAAACAAATTTCTAACAAGTATCGTGTTTTACCGCTATATTGTAGGCCCGAAATTTAGCCATGACGTCATAACTCTATTGGTTTTTTAGCCTCCTAATAGACCTAGGTCTAAGGTAAATTTGGTATTCAGCCTCTATAAGCCTCACTGCTTTGTACGATAAACAAAGCGTGATCAGCTGAGTAAGCTCGAAAACTCATTTCACTCCTAATAGCTGCAGGAAACTGAAATTTGGTCTGGAGACTCTATAGGCCTACTGTGTACGATTGACAAGTTGAATAACCACCCGAATCAGCTGATGAACACGGAAACTTATTTCTCTCCTAATAGACCTAGAAGACTCAAATTTTATGTTGAGCATCTACATGCCTGCTGTGTACGGTTGACAAGTGTGGACCCACCCCGATCAGCTGAGTGAGCTTGGCAACTATCTTCTCTCTTAATAGACAGGGGAAGCTGAAATTTGGTGTTAAGCAACATTACGACTTAAGAAATTTAATTTGATTTTTGAAGTCTACCTAGGTATTTTTAATGTAAACCAACAAATAATGTTGAGGGAAGGTTGACAATTTATGTCCTGGTCTATTGGAGATGTTAATTTTTGAAAATAATGGATGAGGGCAATCGGTTTTGGTCCTTCACGTCTTTCAAACCTGGAGAGAAAGCTGCATCAAGTCGAACACCCATATACTCGAAGAATGAAACTTTGTTCTGAAATCTCCATAATGAACTATTGATATCCCTGAAATTCCATAATAATTACGTATCGATTTTACTACGAACCACCCATTTTCTTTCCTGCGAGGCCACCCTGTTGGAAACAATTAGGTCCTATTCAGAGAACGTGAATAGATCTCGGGATCACATCGCGTTACGTCATTCCGAACGCTGTACGTAGGATGAACAGCTCCTTCCTGATACATAGAACAAATTGCCGGTCATTGGAAGATAATTCCTTTTATAGCGAGGGGTATAGTTACCCGTACTTTCCGGGCATGTGATGGAGTAATAATGGATCTTTGGGGTGATTTTTTCGACGGGACACGGAAAGATGACACGAGTAAAGCCTTCGGTACTTGCTCGCTTCGTAATCAGTAATGATTATCATCCGGGTCTCTTCAGTAATCAATGAGACCGTCCGTCGTAAAACGATGTAATCAGCGTTCAACTCAGACTATTTATGAAGGTCCCATGTAACGCGGTTCATTGGAATGAGAATTACACGGGTAATGCTGTATGAAGGATAACATTACACGAATTGTCATTCAATCTATGATTAGCCGTGTAACCACGTCACTGGGTGCTCCAGGTCAGGGGTTGACCCCTGGACTCCCCGATATATATACATATTATATATACACATCTTTCGATCCAACGCCTAACTGCTATAGACTATAGAAACGAGGAACATGCTTTTCCTTCCGATTTGGTCATATATCGTGGGGTTGGTGGTAAAAGTGATCAAGTCCATTTGGCAAAAGTGTTCAGGAGAGCCTGTTAAAGTTCTCCAACACACGGACTTATGGAAAAATGCGGATTGTGAGCTTAAAATCAGGTCAAACCAAATAATTTTATGTTATGTGAGCTCAGTAACACCTTTGTTATGTGAAAGTAGTACCGAACCTTATACAAAATGAACTTACTTTTAATTGTCCCCGATTTTTAGTGAAAATTGTAAGTTGAATACTTTTACCTGAATAAAAACTGTTATGACTTGGACATGATCACTATAATAAAACTTCAAATTCACAGTAAATTTTACCAGTATTGTCATTTTCAGGTGTTCAACCCTTCAATATCAATCCCTCGGGATACTAACATTCAAGAAATAACAAATTTTCATTAGATCATCCCTTACAACTGTCATTTGACTGACTTTACTTGTAAGCTGAAGTATTTCTACAACCACATTATGTAGGAGTAAAGACGATCAAATGACAGTTGACATTTTTTACTTGTAATGTGTTGGTACTTACAATCAGTTGCTGTAGGTACATGTAAATCTAGTTAAATGCCATTTGATCATATGTGATCCACTGGTTCATTCAGGTAAAAATAAATTTTTTTGGTTTTTGACATTTGTCGTCATAAGTTCTTTTGTTTTTCAATTCTCAGCTGTAGATATTGTTTTATAGTATCCGGAGAGACCAAAACCTCATTTTCTAAAAAAAATGCACTTGATCACTTTTACCACCAACCCCACGATATGACCGTGCAAGGTGAAAGGGAGCTTAACTCGTCAAGTCTTTTTTTCCCAGAAGAACGAAAAAAAGTCCAGTCATGCAGTATGACCCCAAGAGCGAATTTTTGAAGAAATCTTCGACATTTCAGTCGCTATTGATCGTGTAGAGAAATTGATCGCTCGAGCTTATTCTATTCTATTTTTGTTTTACGATAATTGATGTTGCTAGTTAATTTCTCCATCCTCTTGATTTCTCTATTTTATTTATTGTTATTGTTATTGATTTTTTAATAGCTTTATCATATTACTTTATTAAACTCATAAGTGTGTAAATCACTTAACATCACTTAATCATTTAACATTTGGTTCTGGCAGTAGAAAATATATTATTACATACATTGGTTACTAGCCGCTCCGGCTCGCTACGCTCGCCTCCACGCCCCCCATTAAATTGCTCGCTTCGCTCGCAAAGTGTGGCATGTAGGGAATATTGCTCGCTTCGCTCGCAAAGTGTGGCATGTAGGGAATGTTGCTCGCTTCGCTCGCAAAGTGTGGCATGTAGGGAACGTTGCTCGCTTCGCTCGCAAAGTGTGGCTGTATACATGCGATGTATTACGATTGAAACGTGTAGGGGATGTTGCTCGCAAACGGTAGATCTCTAAGGGTAGTTTTAACTTCTGTAGGGGATGTTGCTCGCTCCGCTCGCTTGAGGAAGTTATACTGCCCACCCAACTTGGCAGAGGTTTTTTTCTGTTGGAAATTCTTACAAACAAATTAAATCTTATATAACTACGTGGAACCACGAAAATTTTATTAGGGGATGTTGCTCGCTTCGCTCGCAAGGTATACCTGTATATCCTTGAGGAAGTTATACTGCCCACCCAACTTGGCAGACGTTTTTTTCAGTTGGGAATTCTTACAAACAAATCAAATCTTATAAAACTACGCGGAACCACGAAAAGTTTATTCGGGGATGTTGCTCGCTTCGCTCGCAAGGTATTGCTGTATATTTGTAGGAAAAAATCCGAATTTATTCTGTTGAAATGGCTCTCGCTTCGCTCGCAAGGTACCTGCTCGCAACACCCTAACACCGAAACCTGTACCTGAGTTATCGAACCCCAAAGACCTCTGTCTTCCCAGAGCCTTCTCGCGAACACGGCAAAATTAATTTCTGATGTTAAACGCTTCCCTCGCTTCTGCTCGCGATTTGACCAACTTAACGTCACTTTTTTCGATATCCGATTTCGGATTCAGATTCGGCGGACCCAAAGCTGTATTTCGCCCGCGAAAACCGTTCCGAAAAACGTACCTTTATGGGGTATATTTTAATCGGAAAAAACCAAGTTTTTCGGCGGACTTTTCGAGAAAACGGGTCCGTACTCTCGCATTTTTTTGACGCATTTCCCGATACTTTTTTCGCGATCCGATCGCGCCGTCGTCTTCCTCGTAGGAAAACCTACGAAACCCGTATTTTTCCGGAATTGTCAACGGCCGTTTAGAGGGGTAGGGGAAGCGGGGAAGTGGAAAAAGCGCACATTAATTCTTACTTCGACCCCCCTCCCGCCCTACGGCCCATGGTTCGGGTGGGATTAAACAATTTTAAATTCGCTCGCTCCCACTTTTGGAAAATCCCAAGAAGATCCCACCACTCGTAGATCCGGCCCACTCAGCCGTTTGGCCGTGCATAGACACGACAGACAGACAGACGGAGTTTCATTCTTATTAATAACTAGCCGCTCCAGCTCGCTACGCTCACCTCCACGTCCAGCCGGGGGGCAAGCCGGACCCCCCAAAAGTCTGGCATGTAGGGAATGTTGCTCGCTTCGCTCGCAAAGTTTGGCATGTAGAAAATGTTGCTCGCTTCGCTCGCAAAGTAGGGCATGTAGGGGATGTTGCTCGCTTCGCTCGCAAACGGTAGATCTCTAAGGGTAGGTTTAACTTCTGTAGGGTATGCTGCTCGCTTTGCTCGCTTGAGGAAGTTATACTGCCCACCCAACTTGGCAAACGTTTTTTTCTGTTGGAAATTCTTACAAACAAATTAAATCTTATAAAACTACATGGAACCACGAAAAGTTTATTAGGGGATGTTGCTCGCTTCGCTCGCAAGGTATTGCTGTATATGTGTAGGAAAAAACCCGTATTATTCTGTTGAAATGAGTCATCGAGTCCTTTCTGGTAAGCAACATTGTGAAACGGCGGCGGTCTCAATTTGTAGGAGGAAGTTATATTGGAGGAAGTTATACTGCCCACCCAACTTGGCAGACGTTTTTTTCTGTTGGAAATTCTTACAAACAAATTAAATCTTATAAAACTACGTGGAACCACAAAAAAGTTTATTTGGGGATGTTGCTCGCTTCGCTCGCAAGGCATTGCTGTATATGTGTAGGACAAACCCGTATTTATACTGTTGAAATGGCGCTCGAAAGGGAAAGTTCCATCCTTATACGTTGGCCTGCTCGCAAGGTATTGCGTAGAAGTCGAGTCCCTTCCGTTGTCCCTTCGGTTCGGGCTCGGCTCGATCAAAAACGTCATGTTAAACGCTTCCCTCGCATTTCAGCTCGCAATTTGACCGACTGCCCGTCACTTTTTTCGATATCCGATTTCGGATTCAGATTCGGCGGACCCAAAGCTGTATTTCGCCCGCGAAAACCGTTCCGAAAAACGTACCTTTATGGGGTATATTTTAATCGGAAAAAACCAAGTTTTTCGGCGGACTTTTCGAGAAAACGGGTCCGTACTCTCGCATTTTTTTGACGCATTTCCCGATACTTTTTTCGCGATCCGATCGCGCCGTCGTCTTCCTCGTAGGAAAACCTACGAAACCCGTATTTTTCCGGAATTGTCAACGGCCGTTTAGAGGGGTAGGGGAAGCGGGGAAGTCCAAAAAGCGCACATTAACCGGAACTTCGACCCCCCTCCCGCCCTACGGCCCATGGTTCGGCTGGGATTAGAAAATTTTAAATTTGCTCGCTCCCCCTATCGGAAAATCCCAAGAAGATCCCCCCACTCGTAGATCCGGCCCACTCAGCCGTTTGGCCGTGCATAGACACGACAGACAGACAAACAGACAAACAGACAGACGGAGTTTCATTCTTATTAATAGTATAGATAGATAGAGATAGAGATAACCTTGTTATTTACTTTCTTATTTTCGCATTTAAAATATTTTTTCACTGACTCTTTTTTTATTCGTAGTTGAACTCATCAACTAGAAATTTTCTGTATTTTCCCGCTT
The DNA here is from genome assembly GCA_030762985.1 of Adelphocoris suturalis. Lineage (NCBI taxonomy): Eukaryota > Metazoa > Arthropoda > Insecta > Hemiptera > Miridae > Adelphocoris > Adelphocoris suturalis. The sequence goes on from CM061049.1 coordinate 38,170,303, forward strand.
CCCTAATATATTTCACCAAGTTGTCTAAGTTGCACTTTCCATTCAGTATTATTTGTACTATTTCATCTTCTGTAAGAGTTGGCTTCCCTAAGCAGATCCCTCAAAATTCTCTAAGGACTGGGCACACTGCCAAAAAGTGGAAGGATGTCTCATTCTCATTTAAATTGCACATCGAACATTTGTTTATCACCCCATCCCTCCACCATCTATAATTCACCGTCAGCATCTCCGTTCTGGCCCTTACTATAACTCTAATTTTTTGTCCTCCCCCTCCCCCCTTCCACCCCAGATCAGCTGAGTAAGATGCGAAGCTAATTGCTTTGCTAATCATAACCTATGAATCTAAAACTTGAAGTGAATGAGAACACTTGGGAAGTGAAACGAACACAAAGGCTAGAGCCTCCCCTCCCTCCCTCCCAGATCAGCTGAGTAAGAAGCGGAGCTAATTTCTAGCAAATATGTTCATATAAACTTGAAAACGTATTCTACGCTCATCACTCTTTTGCCTTTAGTAGCAGGTCATTAGTTTTTTTTCAAAATTTTCCTCAATCTAACTATTGAAGAGTAATAATGTTTACGAAATACAGGGTGGTCCGTAATAAACGGACACATTTTAAAATCCTGTAACATTTACAAATTCGATCGTAGGGATTAAAAAATAAGCAGAGCGTGTAGAGAAAATCAGTAAGTTTTATTCACAATCGAAAAATCGGAAAAAAATTATCAAGTTTTAAAAATTACCTATGTCATTTAAATGACGACCCTGTTTGGTAACGCACAGTTCAAGACGGTCCTTGAAGTTCTGCATTACTCTTTGCACCATATCTTCCGGTATTTCCGCGATTTCTCGTCTTATTGACTGCTTCAATGCTTGAATGGTTCGTGGTTTGTCAACGTACACTTTAGATTTCAGGTGGCTTTTTGCGAACGATTTTTCCCGGACGCGTGATCTCCCGGCATGGGGATGTTCCCTGGCCTCCGCGTTCCCCAGACCTCACCCCCTGTGACTTTTTTCTATGGGCCACCTGAAATCTAAAGTGTACGTGGACAAACCACGAACCATTCAATCATTGAAGCAGTCAATAAGACGAGAAATCGCGGAAATACCGGAAGATATGGTGCAGAGAGTAATGCAGAACTTCAAGGACCGTCTTGAACTGTGCGTTACCAAACAGGGTCGTCATTTAAATGACATAGGTAATTTTTAAAACTTGATAATTTTTTTCCGATTTTTCGATTGTGAATAAAACTTACTGATTTTCTCTACACGCTCTGCTTATTTTTTAATCCCTACGATCGAATTTGTAAATGTTACAGGATTTTAAAATGTGTCCGTTTATTACGGACCACCCTGTATATATATTTCACTGTTTACTGATATAAATTTTGTGATTTCGTGTAATTAGGACTGCCTTTGATACATAATAAACAAGTATTAAACTTTCAGCAAGTTTGATAACGTGATGCATTATTGTGGGACGTATTGCTTGAAAGCCATATATTATTTGAAAAGACGATTAACCATAACATTGGGTCACATATTGGCGAGAGGGCGGTAAATCGTTCGAGGAGCAGATTATGCGATTTAGAGGGCGGGTTCGGGAACATGCCCCGCTACTCACGAGCCCCGTGTTCACAGACTATTAACACTCCTGCGTCGCCGTGAATTAGCGGCTCACCTTGTAATCGTCTCCAGGTCCCATTTTCGGGGGAACGGAGGGGGGCGAAATGCAGTCGAATGCTCGCGTTACTTAACCGCGGTTATGAGGTGCATCTCTAGGAACAGAATCTTACACAATACGTTACGGGATGAGGTAGTTCTGAACGGTAACATCAAAAGACTGGAACTCATCAGATTAGACCAGATTTTTTCACGGGAGCGAATAACGAAGAGATAATAATAACCTCTTGCACGAGGCCTCACACACGACTTTTGCTACTTAAACCGAATATTTGTATAGAGACGAACGATACCGAATGCTTCCGAAATTGAAAATGATAGTGTTGGGCATTGGCAGATACATCATTTAAAAAACAAATTAACATTTTTTCTTTTACCTAGTACTTACATGTAAAAGAAAAATACCTATGTATGGGACTTTCTACGATTTTTTTAATCAGAATCGGACTTCATCAAAAACATGGTATAGTTTTGAACGTGACAAGGATTTAACGTACACACACAGGCAGACATCAGACAGACAGGTAAGGACACGGAAATTGATCAGCAAGCTCTGAAACGCAAAATCCATGTGGAAATTTCGATATTGGAAGGCAAAAGTTGTTTCAAATTCTCACACGAACACAGCTTCCCTCCGTTCGGTAGTGAAGAAGCAAAAAGAAGTTACTTTTGTGTCATAGCTTCCTCGTATCCGTTAAATAATGTATAGATCATTGAAATGTTTTACATAATCTTAAAAGATGAATCGCTCAATCGCTGAAAACGTCATAAAAATCGGACGAAAACTCAAAGAAGTCATGCATGTTACAAGGAAGCAAGTGCACATTTAATAAAGTCACGATCGACTTGAAATTGATGTGGGTGGACTAAATCGTGTTATTCGATCTATACACAGAAGTTAAGTGAAATTGGACGATTAGAAAGCGAGGAAAAAGTGCTTGACAGTTTTACGTTAGCGCGTTATCAGTGTTTTTTTTGCCTATTGCTATTTGAGCAATGAAATTATTAGGGGATGATCTACAGCCTACCTGCACATAGTCTAAAAAGTTCACCAAAAGAGGATGAAAACTGTGGAAATTAAGCTAGTTACAAGGGTTTGCGAACAAAAAGTTCTACGAAACTGAGAGCAATGCATCCGCTACATCAAAAATAGTGGAATAATTATTGCATGTGTCTAAACACTAACTTCTCTTCCGACTACAACAGTGATCTATGTCTTATTTAGAACTAAGATACGAAGTGTGAGTTGGTTTTTTGTGTTTTGACAACCCAATGGTTGAGCAGATCGCCTTACGTAATATAACTAGCCAGTTACCCGTGCGTTGCACGGACCCACATGTACGGGTTAGTCGGTGCATAGAACGCTGAAATACCATATCCAGACTGTGTTCGGAACTACGGATGCTACATTCTAAATTTCAGTATAAAAGTAGCAAAATCAGGCTCGGACTGATCAGGAAAGAGCCCATCATTTCGATTAGCTCTTATTGTCCCAAAGAGTCCACCCAATCAAATTTCAATTTATCAGGGTGACCGGGAGAAAATTTAGCTCACTCAGCTGAACAGGAAACATACCATAATTTTAATCGTCTGTTAACGATCAAGAGAGTCTTCCTATAAAATTTCAACGTCCTAGAGAGTACAGGAGAGAATTTAGCACAGTGCTGATCATGAAAGTTCATGATCATTTCAATCGACTTTTAATGACCCAGAGAGTCTCCTTATCAAATGCCAACTTCCTAGGGTTAACAGGATAGAATTTAGCTCACTCAGCTGATTAGGAAAGAGCCCATAATTTCAATCGTCTCTTAATGTCTCAAAGAGCCGCCCTATCAAATTTCAACTTCCTATGGTGAACAGGAAAGAATTCAGCTCACTCAGCTGATCGAAATCCAAACACACGCGAAGAGAGGCCCCGAACTGCGTGTTGGCAAACATAATAAAATTTCGGGAGCCAAACAAATTGGTTTCTAATTCCGTGCTTCCCATGAAATATAAAATTCCCGTCCATCACTTATCAGTAATGCAACCTATGCTTCACTCGGAACACCCGTAGAGATCCTTCACGGCTTCTTCCCTTGTCACGAATTTCTGCTGCTAACAAACTGCATGTTAGCAACCATAGTAACCAAAGTCCGGGAACCAAACAAATTGGTTGCGAAGGGTAGCGCCGTTCATGAAGTAGAAGGATGTTTTTGAGGTTCAGACCTGGTCTATGTTGTGCGTCGGATTCTCCTCTAACATCAGAATCGGTCCAGCCATTCAGCCGTCTATTGGGAAAATTGAAACATAGAAATATAAAACTAGAAACTCATAGATAGAAACAAACTTTGAGTTTTATATATAAGGATTAGGATACCTAGATATAATCTACAAAATTAATCCATATATTAATATTAATCTACTCTATTGGGAACATTGAAACATAGAAATATAGAATTAGAAACATGGATAGAAACAAACTTTGAGTTTTATATACAAGGATTAGGATTCATACATATGATCTACAAAATCGATCCATATATTAATATTAATCCATAACCTGACTGCAAAATTCATAGTATAGGATGGCTGGATCAATTTCATCCACATTGCACCAAGAGTTCAAAATAAGGGCAACACAAAAGTGTAAGTCGTCTTATGTGTATCAAACGGGTAACGAAGCTAAATAACGTATAATCTGCCCGATGTTATCATGCGATCAACACGGAATCTTCAGATGAGAGATTCGTGTGGATTAATCAGCGCAAGACCGATGAATGATTTCTGGTACGTGCATATTCCAAGAACCTCCTACCGAGAGTTGCATCATGAACGGTGCAATACTCGGAAATAGAACAATCCACCTAATCCCCTTAATTCTCTCAATGCACGTAATGGTCAAGATTTCGTAGGTGTTTCTCCGTAATAATTATTGTAGGTACTTACTAATTATGTAATCTATTCATATTCGACACTCAAAGGACAGTTGTTCAGAAAAAGAACTTGTAGAAACGCAGATTCTATTGTAAAATTGATGATTCAATACTTAACTCACAGTTTTACAAAGCTTTACCAAAGTAGGGGATTTATGATCCATATGGGAATTGTTACGATTCTGTAGGTGCATGCACAGTTTTACAAAGTCCGATCAATATGGAGGATCTATGATCCCTTATTGGAACTAACGACTAGGTGCTTAAGAATTTTTCAAAGCAAAGTAGACGACCTAATTGCAACTATTCAACATCCTATTTCGTAACTATTCTGTTAACGCTTAGCTTTCAAATCCTATGCAATGGGGAGGACTTACTGTCCAATTATATTTTGTAACGATTTTAGGGATGCTCAGTCATCAAATGTAGTGCAATTTGGAGGACCTATGTCTAAGTGATTACTTCAGAACACCGCAAACATAATTTTTGAACAGGCAGCTGTCAAGCGTTACGTCTGTCTCCTTAACCCCGGGAAACGAATCAAATCTTCTGATTATCCCTCTTATTCTGTCTTTCTCCCAAAAACCAAGTTCGTGGAGTGTGATTGACACAGAGAGCTCTTATGGGGCTTTAACGATAAAATCTATTTACCTCTAATTAAACTAAGTCTATTATTTATTATCTAAATATGTTTGCAGTGGCATGGACGCCTACCGAGGATAATTTTAATTAAAAACACCTACATTTTACAAGTCTTTTGAATTTAACACAAGCTGACCCACCAACTGAAAATTAATGATATAAAATAAATCACATACCTACGCTTTGCAGCTCCGTTTATACGTGACAAAAGTTATAATAGGTAATCTGAATTTACATGTTTCACTTGTTGCGATACAACCCATGATGATTTTTTTCCCTGTAAAAGTTCTGGACATTAGAGAGGAGAGCAAACCTATGAAGTTACAGCTAACTGGGTGGTTTCTTTCGGTTCTTTGGGATGGTATCTATGAATTATTATTAAGCCCCGTACATAGTAAACCTGTATTAGATAGCCCTTCACATAGAACACTGGTCCGAAAAATAATTACCTACCAAACTGAGTCTTATGGTGCATTATCGAAATATAACTGGACGATGTCACCTACCAGAAGGAACAAAAGAAAAGTCCACTACATACAGATATATCGGTACATGGATATGCCTTATTTTTCCCCGTGTGAAATATGTGTTTTGTGTCTCAAGTTATAAACGTCTCAATTAAATTTGCTAAGTCAGCTGATCAGAAAAGACCCAATCGATTCAATCGTCTCTTAGTGTCCCAGATAGTCACCATATCTAATTTCAACTTCCTAGGATGAACAAGACAGACTGTAGCCCTCTCAGCTGATCCAGGAATGATCCAGTCATTTCAATCGTCTCTTAAAACCATAATTGTTAAACATAAGCAAACAATGTCAACTTGCGACATATAAAACAAGAACAAAAATTCGACGCAACTAAAACCAACAAAATGACAAAAATTAAATGAAAACAGGGTGTTTTCTTTTTAGTCGCGGAGAAGAGGCAAAGGTGCGCCATCCTCCATCCCGGGTCCCATTGATTCATTATCCCTTACTCCGTTGCTTCTCACATTTTTTCTGGCACCTCGGATTCGTAAGGACACTGCTCTTATTACAGAGAACTGTATTTTTGTTCGAATCCAACCAGCTATCTGTGATTTAGGCTTGTTTCACTTTTCACACAGAACTGCAATTAATCTCTTGGTGAATTGATGGAATTCTCTGTGAGGAACACCTTCACAAGAGCAAATTAGTGGAGTGAATGTCATGTGAATGTGAATGTGGAGTGAAATTTTAATTTCCTAGGATGAACAGGAGAGATTTTAGCTCACTCAGCTGATTAGGAAAGAACCAATAACTGCAATCGTCGCTTAGTGTCCCAGAGAGAATCCCTATCAAATTTCAACTTCCTAAGGATAACAGGATAGAATTTTGCTCATTCAGCTGATTAGAAAAGAGCCAATAATTGCAATAGTCTCTTACTGTCCCAGAGAGTCTCCCTATCATATCATACGAGTATCTCAACTTATAAGGATAAACAGGAGACAATTATAAGCTCACTCAGCTGAGTAAGAATGAGCTGATATTTTCAAACGGTTCTTGATGTCCCAGGGAGTTTCCCTATCAAATCTCAACTTCCTTGGAAGAACAGAAGAGATTTTAGCTCACTCAGCTGATTATAAAATACCCAATAATTGCAATAGTACCAACTGCTTACAAGTGCCTACTACTCAATAGTATGCCTACCATGTACCTAGTGCCTTCTTTTCCCATTACAGTAGGACGTCGATAATCCGAACGTCAAAAAACAGAACACCTTCCCAGAAGAAATTAATTTTTTTTTTCAATTTTTGACATAAAAGAGAATTAAGGATTTAGCAGCGAGGAAGAGAACTTCAACCCTCACTCAAGTGAAAATTAGTGATTTTTTAAAATGAATTACATAGGTTTTTGATATAAAAATTAATTCGACTTTCTTTGAGTAGAATCAGTGCTATTTTTTTCTTCAAAAATGTTTTTGTCATTTATAGATTACATCTGATTTGTAAGTACAACACTGTTTTCCTTATTTACATATATATAGTTATAGCTGGCTTGATTCTAGGACCAAGTAGACCCCATGTGGAGTCCAAGTGGGAAAGGGCGTATTTTACTCATCAAGAAAAAGGGCACTCATGGCCTGGACGGCGGACGGCGGACGGCGGACGGAAATTGAAGTTTTAGATTGTAAGCACTTCAAAACGTAATGTTGCAAAGTCTGAGAGAAAATCTTTTTTTTTTCCCATACGATTACATAGGCATATTATTGGAAATATTAAACCAAAATGGAATAATTAATTAAAATGAACGCTTTTAATCTACAACGTTGAGATCATCTGTTTTCAGAACCCATTGTTAACAGGTCAGCAGTAGGAGATATTCAAGATTATATAAGTAAGATCAAAAGAAGCATACTTAGCATGGTAAGTTTACCCTCTATTGTCATATATAATTAAACCAATTGATTCATTCTGTATTATTTAACATAAGAAAGCTCATCTCTTAGACCAACATTTAACCGGAACAGTAAGTTGCATCATTTTATAAGACCGAAAGTGGGTCTCAGCTGTCTCCGGGTGGTCACGTTAGGATGGTACCATAATCCCGGGCAAACAGTCCGATCTTCTGATTCACCTTCTCATTCCGTCATCCGAGCTCATAGTTTGGCAATTTGAGACAAGTGTAAGAAGTTTGGAATCGGAATTTGACTTGGACACCAAGATCTTTATGTACCTAATGATGACAGTTAGGAGTTTTTCACTCTGCTTAAATAGATCAAGAGATACCTGAAACGATTAGAATCACACTAATTATTGTCATTCAGATTCAGTTGAGATGAAGCATTTGTTATTATTGCAGTAATTAGTAAGGAAACAACAATCACAGCAAGTTGTGCCATTTGGCTAGATCACTGAAGACGTCGCCTTCAGAGGGTCACGAATAGACGTAACGCTAACCCTTGGGGACGAGTCCGATCCTCGGATTCACCTCCTCATCCTACAATGTGATGAGTACAGGGCATTTGGAAATGTACAGAAAACTAGTGGTAGGTCTTCGTGAACCTAATATTGGACGCAGTCAGGGGGATTTCAATGCTGCTTAAATAAAATTGGATCAATAGTGCAATACCTGACATGCTCCTTTAACCAACCATTTGCTATTCCCAAACGAATTAGATTGATTTAAGATCTCTGAACGCTTGAAAGCGAATTTCTCAGTTTCGCAATCGGTAGTTACTTAGCAACACAGTCATATCAGTAGGAGTATGTTGCATCATTTGCTGTGACCGTGTGTTGAAAATCCGGACGCTACCGGATAGACGCGTTGTGCGCTGTAATCCTAACCCCAGGCAGCAATTCTGATCTTCTGATTCACCTCCTCGAACCGCCATACACTGTCTTGCACTGAGATAGCAGAAGACGAAAAATCAAAATGTCTTCTTGAAACTAATATTATGTTTTCAAGGCTGCTTCAATAATTAGACCAAAACAATTTGGAATCAGAATTTTTGTCTGGTTCTGACATGCCTATTTATCCAATTCATTGTAATTTCCAAAAAATTGGATTGACTTTAAACCTCTGAATACTAGAAAGCTAGTTTCTTAGTTGGGATTGCATTATGTTACTGAGCAACGCAACCAGATTAGTATGTTTCATGCTTTACTGTGACTGGATGCTGAAGTTACGAATGAGGCTCCCGGGTGGATGCCAGTCTTCGGAGAGCCTACCCTAATCCCAGGCAACAACTCCGATCTTCTGATGCACCTCCTCAACCCGTCTTCTACTCTCAAACTTCTCCAATGTGACATGGAGATAAGTTACTGTGGACCGTTTGGAACTGAAGATAACTAGAAGGCCATTTTTACACAATATTGGCAGAACAGAGTTTTCAAAGCTGTGCAAATATATCTATATATCAAGAGTGAAATACCTGTCTGTGAAAATATTACAAAAATACTGCCGTTATCATTAGGGTTGCCAGATTTTTTCGGATCATAAAAAGTATACCCTGGCTGCAACCAAGGAAAAGTAAAGTATTTCAATGAAAGTTGAAGTATACATAAAAGTTAACGTTCTCGGTTCATATTTTACACACAGCACACACTTAGATACATATTTTTCATTCAGCATCTGCACACAAGGGCTTGAATGTGTCATATTACTGAAAATAAGAAAGTTCGGTTTGAGAAGTTAAAAAAGAAACATGGATTGTAATATTTTTACTGTACGTGGTCACAATATTTCTATTCCTAAGAAAACATTACTACACATTTCAATCTTAACGAGTCCATATTTCACTAAGTTGTATTACATACAGCTAAAGATGAAGAGGTTCTTAAGAACGAAGTCTTTCTTATGGGAGTCATTTTCCACTAGTTTAAGCAAACAACATCGTATAAGGCACCTAATCATTAAAAATAACCAAAATAGCTGAAGGAATCCTCATCACATACAGAACAGACCCAGGGTGTCACATTATCATTACATATGACATCCAAAAAGTAAACAGAATCATTGAACCGTTCGTATGGGGTTGATCGCCCGGCGGGAGATGGTAAGCCTTCTCTAAGTTTTCGAGTACACGTGAGCTACCCTAGACCAATTTTCGTCCATGCAGGTAAGTAGTTCTGTCTAGTAAGTAGAACGTTGGAACTGAAGATAACTAGAAGGCCATTTTTACACATTATTGGCAGAACAGAGTTTTCAAAGCTGCGCAAATATATCTACATACTTATAGCTTTTCCAAATTAAAATAAACATTTTCCAAATAGCTGAAACATTTTCCAAATTGAATGACACATTTTCCAAATAGATTGAAACATTTTCCAAATTGAATGAAACATTTTTCAAATAGATTGAAACATTTTCCAAATTGAATAAAACATTTTCCAAATAGATTGAAACATTTTCCAAATGAAAATATAGATTTTCCAAATAGATCCAAATTTCAACAACGATGGCGTCTATGGATCGAGTTAGTAGGCGGGCGTTGTGTCTCATCTGTGAGATCAGTCCTGATTTTTTCTTTTTGGGGTTCGTAGTAAGTGGTGCTTTTTAATACAAGGTTGGGTTACCGGCCCCACGCTTAAGCCCCAACATGGAGAACCAGTGGTTTTTTGTAGGGTCTTCTCTCATAGGTGCTTGCCTTGCATGGCTAAGGAGTGCCACCTGCCCCTTCTCAGTGGATCACTAACTCGAATCATGGACTCCACCTTTGAAATTTGGATCTATTTGGAAAATCTGTATTTTAATTTGGAGAGTGTTTCAATCTATTTGGAAAATGTGTCATTCAATTTGGAAAATGTTACAGATATTTGGAAAATGTTTATTTCAATTTGGAAAAGCTATATCAAGAGTGAAATACCTGCCAGTGAAAATATTTCACTAGTACTGCCGTTATAATACAACTTGATTCATCGGATCTCGGAACACTAGAAAGCTAATCTCTGAGTATTGCAGTATGTTACTGAGCAATACAACCAGAGCAGCAAGTTGCATCATTTGCCGTGACCAGACGCTGAAGACCCGGAAGCGGTCCCGGATAGACGCCCGTCTCCGGAGGGTCACGTTATTGCCCGTAACCCTAACCCCAGGCAACGAGTCCGATCTTCTGATGCACCTCCTCAACCCGTCTTCTACCCTCAAACTGCTCCAATGTGACATGGAGATAAGTTACTGTGGACCGTTTGGAACTGAAGATAACTAGAAGGCCATTTTTACACAATATTGGCAGAACAGAGTTTTCAAAGCTGCGCAAATATATCTACAGGTATATCAAGAGTTAAATACCTGCCAATGAAAATATTACTCTAATTCTGCCTTTATCATAGAACTTGATTCATCAGATCCCGGAACACTAGAAAGGTAATCCCAGAGTATTGCAGTATGTTACTGAGCAATACAACCAGAGCAGCAAGTTGCATCATTTGCCGTGACCAGACGCTGAAGACCCGGAAGCGGTCCCGGATAGACGCCCGTCTCCGGAGGGTCACGTTATTGCCCGTAACCCTAACCCCAGGCAACGAGTCCGATCTTCTGATTCACCTCCTCATCCTGCAGGCTCCTCCCACCAGGTTCACTTTCCTTCAGCTTTCACCCTCTCCAGGGGCCCCGCAGCTGCCCTCGGGGGCCCGCGTTGGAGGGGTCCCCCCGTATCCTCGTCTCAAGAGGCAGATTCCCACCTCCCCCACCCGCCCTATATAACCAAAGGGTGACCCTCCGGTCCCGACCAAACACATTTTTTCCTTCACGAGTGTTGTGTGTGATATGTTGTCAAGTTTGTAAACATCGCAGCGCGTCGTTTCCTCACCACATTTCAAGCGGATTACAATGATACAGGTGGGCCTTAAATTAATATGTTTCTTTTTTATCTTTTTTTATGTATGACATACCTATCCATCATTCGATTTTATTTATATTTTATTGAATTCATCAATCAATCAAAAGCTTTTATTATACAAATTATCATGGGAATATATGGATTGCCGAAGCCTTAACAGAAGGACTACATGCCGACATCTGGGTTGGCAAGATAAGGACGATATTTATATATAAAAAATAAAATAACAACACAGCTTCGCATTATGAACAGATGAAATTAAACACCATAGTTGTGGCTAGTTATTTGAAATAATAGTTGTAGATATCAATAGGTTCTAATTGATTGGGTAAGTTTTATCGGTATTAAAGCATGTTTTCAATAATTTGAACATTTTACGTGGATAGTTAGGTACCTAGGCGATAGGTTTTTTTGTGTGAAGAACAAAATTTATCTAATTATGATTTACGATATATTATACTATACTTATTTTTATACCTTTTCAAGGGTAATATGTTTGCATTTTAATAGTAACACAACATCTGTACCTTATTTGACAAAGGAAATATATAAAGCTTAAAGTAGGATTCATAATGATAAAGATAAAGTGGACAATAGAGCAAATCAGGGCAAAAATCAGAGCAAACAACAACAACCAGAGCAAATTTTCAGGACACAATTTCAGTGGCATCTAAAAGTTGAACTGCTGGACAAGATCCCATCTGTATATTGAATTCATTCTTAAACATCCTAATTTGGCGTATTCTATGTCAGGACCACATACATTGACATTCCCAAAATATCTTATTTTTCTAATCAAAAATCACACATAACGCAGATATTTAAGGAAACAAAATACACAAATAAATAGCTAGCTGAACAATAACAAAAACAACTTAACAAAAATACAATAAAACTATAGGTATATAGAATCTATTGAAAACATATTTTTATAAAATTTTGAAAACTTGAAACGAGACGAATATAACTCCTGAAATAATTTAAATTGATGAAGAATGTTCTTCCAGTCATTAAGTACTTCTTTGAAGAAATTTGAATTATTAGACTGAACTGTCTTTTAATTTTAAGTATGAATTATTTCAATAATCTAATTTTCTCTTCATTACCAATGTTTTTTCAATAAATTTCAGTTAGCATCCCTTCACTGAATCATTTCCACATCGATGTCAACATCACTTAATTTTGTTTGCTTCAATAAATTTCAGATTTATTCACATCAATAAATTTGAGTATGCAACACTTTAACAAACTATAATTATTTACCATCAACATATAGCATTTTCAAATTGAATTCGTCCTTTTAAAAACTGAATTCGTCTTTTTACAAAATGAATGCATCCTTTTAAAAAAATGAATTCGTCCTGTTACAAAATTAATTTTTCCTTTTAAAAAATGAATTCGAACTTTTACGACATGAATTCATCCTTCATAAAGAAGGACCGATTCTTGAAGGTATCTTAGTAACGGCGGTGTCTGGGGCACGGGAAAACGGTGGCGGTTAAAATACAATCTTTATGCAAGTGCGGGAAAATCTTCTCTCCTGCCATCTACGCACATTAGAGCAGCGCCAGGGTAGCCCCGTATTGAGGAAAAAAAAAAAAAAAAAAAAAAACTGCAAATTATTACATGGAGTTCTAATATTTATGTATTGTATAGCTCTTCTACGCAGAACACCTGGCAATATTATTAAATGAATCATTAGGTAGGTATGTAATGTGTCTGCATAGGTGTAGACGCCTACTTAAGAGAAATGAATATATATAATTTAATAAAATACCTAAGCTTTCTTTACACGACCTGTGATGATGCAGAGCCATGAGTTGGCAAAACAGCGGCGTTACCTTAAAAGTTTTCGAGATCTCGATTTTTCAAAATTTCAGCCCTTGATTACTGCCCTTTATGGTTGATCAAAATTGATGCCGATGTTACTGCCACATCCCCTGCAAATGTATGATTTTTCAGGCAAATTTCATAAACCTTGGTACAGTAGTTTTAGAAAAAAGCTCTTGACCGATTTTTTTAATTATTATTTTTTTTTAAATAGATTTTATGCACCTTTAAACGTAAACTAACAAATTTTGAGGAGGGTTATTTTTTTATCTTTCCCTTGGTCGATTACAAAGGTTCATTATTGAAAATAATAAACCAAAACTTTAAAATTCGAGGCTTTGTATGAATTCCTTGCCAACTTTTTGCAAATTTCTTGTGTGAATTCCTAGTAAATTTCTTCATTACATTATTATTAACTATGCAAACCAATGCAATAAATTATTATTTTCCGAAAAAAGAAAAGGTATCCGTGTATCATTTTCTGCTTCAAGATTTGGTCCCTCTTTTTGAACGACAAATTCATCTAGTAAAAGGGCAAATTCATTTTTTAAAAGGACGAAGTTATTTTAAAAAAAGCTACAATTTAAATAAATTTATAAAAGCTCAGTCGTTTTCAATGTGAACAACCTTATCGTTTTTCTAGAAACGCTACGTTATGGTCGTATTTTCGTCCCTCGGTACCGTAACGCTACTCAGTAACGATTTCGGGAAGTTGGGTGATGGCAGTACAATGTTCCGTGGTAAAACCAAAAATTTTAGTTCCACTCGGGATAACGCGATGGTTTCCAAGTTTTCCCTACGGTTTCCCAAGTTTATCTACAACACTATCAAATAACTTTGAAGTTCGTTACTATTTAGTACCTATTTATTTAAATTCGAAATCAAAGCTGTAGGATAAGTGTACGATATGTTTTACTGAGAACTAATTGCTGAAAAACCAGACCGAAATGTGTCTAGAAAGTAGAGGCGAAAGTTGCATCCTAATTTTTTTTGCTGTTCAGCCTAAGATGTATCACCTGATGAGTATCCTGTCAGATGTCTGGGGCATCAAGAGACGAATACAATTATGGGATCTTTCTGATCAGCTGAGTGAGCTAGATTCTCTCTGATCACCCTGTGAATGTAAGATTTGATAGAGACCCTCTTTGGGACACCAAGAGCAGAACGAATTTACGTGTTCCATCCTGATCTGCTGTGGAAAATAAATTCTCTTCGTTTAACCTTAGGAATTAGAGATTTGATGGGGAGCCCTCAGGGGCATTAAGAAACGATTAGAATGATTGGCTCTTTCCTGATCAGCTAAGTGAGCTAAATTCTCTCTTCTTCACCCTGGGAAGTTGGAATTCAATAGGGAGGCTCTTTGGGACAGCAGCAGTCGAATGAAATGGCGGGTTCTATCCTGATTAAACTGAATTCTCTCCTGTTTGACTCAACGAATTTTAAATATCTAAAGGAGCCTTTATGGGACATTAATAGACGAGAGAAAAGAGAGGTTCCATTTCTGATGGAAGCGCCAAGTCTTAATTTCTCTTTGACTTCACGATTCGATTTTATGTGTACAACAACTATTTATTGTTCATTTTGATGGGATAAAACGTTTTTACCACCCCAGTTAACAGATAGTTTGTGTACCACTGATGTTTCCCCGTCAAACACATTTGGCATTGTTAACGTCCTTTCGAGGGATTCCGGGGTCTCAGCCTGGAGTTTAGAATAATATCTGGTCCTCCGAGTTTCATACAAAAATTTTTCGCTGATTTTGATCATGACAAGTGAATTATGCATCCGACTAGCACGCACGGTCACTTTAAAATGAATTTAAAACAATGTGACAATTTAGGTAATCATGTGTCACATTGCAGTCACACTTCACGAAAACTTCAGGATTAAAACTAATATAAATCAGAATAACTTCATGAGAAATCATTTAGAAACGAAGCTGGTCATCTCTTCATTTCACAAAACTGTAATCGAAGATGTCATCCATAAGAATTTCAACATCCGGTCAATAATGGAAAGAATAAATTCATATTGGTTCACTGGCAGACAATCCTCTTGTATCACTTGGTGTAAAATGGGTACTTCAGCTAGCCAATACTATCTAGATCTTGAGCATACCTACCCGATTTCAGCATATATTTGACTTAATTTGAATCGGACCAAAGGTTGAATCGGATGACCAAATAGCTTTAGTTTTGACTCAGCTTATCATATTCTATGTTTAACTGTCCCTAGAGCTTCATTTTTCATTACTTAATTCGCGTTCAATTCTATTTTCGTTATCCTGGTCGGAGATATACATTTTAATTCAGCTGATCCGCTACTTCATTTTTGTCTCAGGTTTCCAGCTTAATATTTAACTTAGCTGATCCACAAGCTACATTTTGACTTAGCTGATCCAGAGCTTCGTTTGCACATAACTTATCAAAATTTTACTAATTGAAAATATTTTAGAAAAGCATTTTATTTTTTATAAGGCATTTGAAATATTGAAGATGCTAGCTCCAGATTTTACTGAGATGTCACTAACTTCTGTTTTTATCTAGCTGACATAGAACTACATTCTTATTTCAGATTATCCGTGGATTTGATTTTGATTCTGCTGACCATAATTCTTTGCTCAAATGATTCAAGAACTGCTTAATTCATAATTTTATTTATTCTATTTAGTGCATTTAAATTTATATTCTTCCCAAGTGTATGTACTCACCTACTCCCATCCACCACATCAAGTTCCCACTCATCTTCACAGAACATTTGACATATCGACGACCTAAATATTACGAGCATTCAATTATAAGATTTAAAATGATTCTCTTGGATAAGTTGTAGTGTCGTTGAAAATTGCCATATTTATGATATAGAAGTCGGCTAAAAGAAAATTTAATCCCCAATTTGAGGAACATCAAATATTGGAGAAAATTGGTTCATTAGTTCCAATAGAGGAGGCGATCACACACAGGAATACTAAAAGAATAGATTGACATCAAGAACTGGAGAATTAGAGCACGATTTGTTTTGAACTTTGATTTTTACACAGTCAAATTATCTAAGTAGCCTATTTTGAACTTCAGTAACTGTGATTTCAAAAGATTGGAGCGCTAGCATCGGGTTCCAGATTTGGTGACTGAGCTGTTGATTTGGTGACACCCTCCCCACCACACTCAGCCGCTCAGTTCACGTGTCATCTGTGACTTAGTAAAGTAAATACTGGGTGAGTAGCTACTGGGATTGGATGTGTTCTCAGTTCAGATTTATGGGTACTTATTTTCAAGGAAATACATGTATAACGAAAATAGGGAGAAACACGTTAGAGCGGCAAGGAGTTGAGATATATTTCTGATTTACAACACATTATTCCTTTGGTAAAAATATGACAATAGCATGGTTTTCCTTCACGTCGGATTGTGGTTTACGTTCCAATAACGCAAAAAAGATACTTTTACGGATACGGTCCTCAATCCTAACAAAGACCTCAAAAACCTCCAGAATTTATTTCTGTATCGAAGAAATCTCACGGTTAGCTGAGCCGTTGAATAATCAGCGGTCACCGATAGAGTTGAAAAGGCGTCGGTGTGTGACAAATGACGCAAGGGAGAATCAAGGTCGAGGCTGCGGTCTTCGATTAAAAAAACCGAAAGCTGGATATCAACTAACTCGGAGGAAGCGGTAGGTTGGCTTGGAGATCACTTTCTTCCTGCCGGTCGGATGTAGTTCAAGGTCGCCTTCGGGCTGCCTGAACGACTCCACCGCTCTCGGTTGATACTAACCGATAACACTTCAGTTATACCGTTAACGTGACACGTGAATAATTATTGTCACGTGCATGACACGTGGGAATGTGATGCCCAGCGACTCCTGGCATTAGGGCAACCTTGTGACACGTGAGTCTGAGAGGCCCTGCGAGACTGGGGCTAAATGCAACTCTGTGACACGAGGACTTTTCAGCCCAGCAGCACATAGCCTATGTGCTGTCTAATCCAACAGAAACAGTCAGGTGCGAATAACATTAATGTTTACAAACAGAGTTGCAGTAGCGATAAAGAAGACACTCTTCACTCCATGAATTTGGGAGGAACTGACGTAGATCTCATTTACCCAGCGTCTCATCTGTGGCGATTCCTTTTGGTGTAGGAAATATGATTTGAACTGGGCTGCCCGAAAACGAATGGCCTTAGTGCCACGTAAACGGCATAATTAAAAAACCCGATTTTAAAAATATTTCACCCCTTAAATTCCACTCTTCAGGAATGCCGAGATTACTGGCACGCCACCGGCCGATGTATGATTTTTGAGTCATATTTCATTAGGTTCTATCCGGTCGTTCTGGGGATCTTCGAACGGTAGACGGCAGGCGGACTTTTGGTTTATTATTTCCAATAATAAGCCTATGTGATCTTATAGCAAACAATTTTTATAACCCACCCTTCAAACTTTGTTACTTCACGTTTCAAGGTGCGTAGAATCCAAATTTGAAATGTCCGTCCGCCGTTCGCCGTCCGGGCCGTAAAAGGCCTAAGAATTGACTTAAAAAACCCTTTCTTTCGCACATAGACTCCATTTAGAGTCTAGTTGGTCCTAACGTTTAACCATCCCGATCGCTTTACTCGCATAGATGCTATGGGCCAAAAACGGACGAAAAAGTGTCTTTTTCGCGAATTTGAGTGTTAGACTTACTTGAGTGTTAGACCTGGCACGCCTGGCACGCTTGGCAGGGGGTCACGGTGGGTGGTGAGGGGGGTGAGCGGGGGGTGGAGTGAGAGGAAGAACAGGTGAATACTAGAAAAGAGACTGGCGAAAGCCCCAGAGCATGCTGGTTACTATAGCTGGCTATCTGATTCAGAAATAATAAACCATTATGTAATAATTTGCAGCGTTTTTAAATTAAAATGTTAATCTCCGAATCTTTAAACGTAAACCAACATATTTTTAGAAGGGGAGGGGGGATACAATTTTCACTTTCTTGGTCGAATAAAAAAGTCATAAAAAAGAAGTCAAAAATTCACATCATGCTTCTCAGGCCTACGTAATCTGGTATGGATTAATAAGAGCGAATAAATTTTCAGCCACTTCACTTCAAGCCTTTTCAGTAAACTATGCATCCAGAAACTATGGGTTTGAAAGTGATCGAAACTGCTAAGTTTGAAAAGTTTTAATAAATCAATTTCGTGAAGTGAGAATTCCATTAGTATATTAGGTTAGAGCTGATACGAATCATGGAGTTTATGAGGCGATTTTCATAAAGCGAACACCAGTTCTGTCTCAACCTCTTGTTGATGTTTTTCTATAAATGTTATAGCCCTTAGGGAGAGCATATGAATTAACGTACGCCCTGGTGGACTCACTCATTAATTGAAGTTGTATCTATCAATGACAAACTAAAACATTATACCTGCCCACTTATTTCAAAAACTTTCAAGATCATGACTTTTTAAATATTTCACCCCTTAGGATTGCCGAAATTACTGGCACGCCCCCGTGAGCCAAATTTCATTAAATTCGGTCCAGTCGTTTTGAAGATCTTCGAACAGTGGACGGCGGGTGGACTGACGGATTTTTTCTTTTATTTAATTTTTGGAATCTCCGTATCTTGAAACATAAACCAACATAATTCGAGGAAGGGGAATGGAGGATGGGTGAACAATTTCACCTTCTTGATCGAATGCGAGGGTTCATTATTGGAAATATTGAACCGATATAGATTTTTTTAAAGATGATATAGACTAAAATGAATTTTGACACTCGGTGGTCTTTCCGATACCATAATTAGATGTCACACGTTCAAAACAATGTGATTTTAATTTATTATGTATTCTTGTTTCCTTGTATTGTTAGGGGTACAAACCATCTTTAAAATATCAGTTACGATAATTGAGTACAAAATAATGTAGATTAGATACACCAAAACATTTACGATTCAATGTTTCACCACGTTCTTTTCTTGGTTTTGGATATTCAGTCGTTCTGATGGTATTATGTTTCTTCCTAAGGATTGGACTTTATAGATGGAGTGGCCTCGAAAACTCGAAGGAATGTCTTCGGTGGTTCCAACAACCGTATCAAATTTATGACACGATTATATTCGCGTAATGTTTAGAAGTGACAATTTCAACATACTTGCCTTACACAACTGGCGAAAGGCGCTTCTAAAATCCTTTTTCAGCAAAGATGCTTTGAATTGGGAGGTAAAAACTTTTTCCGTGGCATTTTGGATAAACCAGAAGGTTGTGTAAAGGTTATCTTCTGGCTATGGAGAAGAGTTTGGCTTGGTGGAATATCAGTATCTTGCTACTAATTTTGTGAGTTGTAGTTCAAGAATCCCTCTGAAAGAAGAATCAACCTCTATTTATTTAGCCATTGCCGAAACCAATAACATTCACGAATTATAAGGACATGCTTACCTAACTAACAGCGAACGGAAAAATGAAAATAATATAAGTAATCAAATATTTAAATGTGAAGAAACATCAACAAAAACTGAACAGAGACAAAATGAATTGTCTTTCAGTTGATTTGTTCACCATCCCCCCTGGATGTCTACAAATGTTCGTAGGATTTTGTTACAATGAAACCTTGGTGCGAACTATATTGTCTGGAGCTAATTATATTGTCTGGTGCGAACCGATCGTCCTCAATAAGCAAAATGTATCAGACCGAGGGACCGAGTTTTGCCGACTGTCGTCTGTCAAGCTTGCCTCCTTGAGTGCGGAACCATAGTAGTTAGTTTCCCTGGAAACCGGTTCTTGTTTCCACAAAGTAGTTATTCTCGGTCGATAGCATCTCTTCCTGAAGAATGTCAGGCGCTAATTTCCTACGGCGCTTTTTCTTCAAGTTTTGGCGCCTGCAAGCCATTTATTCTTTACTCATCCACTCCGAAGCTTTGATCGAGAATGACGGACCGCTGTTGGCTCGAACGAGGAAGTAAGCCTGGTGAGTCATATAAACAAAACAGAAATTCACCTTTTTTTTAAAAATAGATGACATATATTGATTATATAGTTATAGATTGACCCATCAGTTTATGGATACCTGTTGGATAAATCCGTACGTTCGAATTGTGAATCTTCTACCTATACTCAAAGTGCGAGAGCAGCCTTGAGAGATATGATAGGAGCCATACTCTGAATAGCTAATATTTAGACAGTTCAACTTTGTATACAAAGTAATTCTAATGTTTAGCATAGAGGGTAACAATTAACCCCCACCCCTCCATTACTTCTGTCCGCAATTTTCGAGGCATCAAAGTGAAACTTGGAGAGCGTTTTCGGGGTGCCTGATATTACTAAGTTTTAAGCAAATAAAAATCAAGGAAAAAATCTAAAAGTTTTTGGACTACCCAGAAGGAGAGGGAGGAGGTATTGGGTACTTCGTTATAAATTTTCACGATTTTTTGCCAAGTGACACCTCATTTCTAAGATTTTGTTAGTACTGAACACGATGGTGGAACCAGAATCTCGATATCTTATCCCGTTTTCGGGTTAGAACTGATGAACCTATACGAAGCGCGACGTTTTTACACCCTTTGAAATCCAAAAAATGCATCCTGACCCCCATGTGCTGTAATTACGGCTGTATTACCTAGGTACTTTTCTACAAAAAGAGGTCAAAGTTACTGTGATGACTTTTGATCATCCATTTGTTGCACGGAGTGGTGAAGATTCTGAATGTTAATCCTTGGGCGTTATATTCCTGTGTTTTCATGGATAATTTTACTCTGCCCATCAATTCATATTGATCACACTGGAAGAGACTTCCCTTATGACCCATTTCTCCACGGATTCTAAGGGTGAAGAGCGAAAGGGGAGATGAATATGCATGGAAATCTGCCGATAATTGTTCCTTCTCCACCTCGAACAGCGCGGCCAGGCCCCATGCTACATTCAAGGTGGATCGAGAGTAAGTGTGAAACTGACGAGTAAAGGCCAACGAGTGAAAGCTGCACGGATGAAAGAAAAACATCAGGAAGGTTTTTGCTGGAGTCAAAGGATGCAGTTTTCTCCTATGCATTGGTCCGTATAATGTGAGTAGGCGGATTTTCGTGGTGTCGATCGCTCCAAAAAAATATGGGAACGATTGTGAGTTCGTTCCATTTTTTATCGTTGGATTCTTCAAAGCTTCAGGTCGGGTCATAGATTTTCTTTCAGTAAAACCAATTTTTTTCGCTCCGTCGAACATTTCCATTATGACCCTTAGCAATTCCAAGTAATCCGGTTTCCAGCTAACCTTAGAAAGTGGAAATAGTTCTTTTTTCAACATCACGAATATTACTAAGTAAAGTTACCCATCAGATGGGACTTTGATGCTTTTGCAGATCCTACATCTTTCATGTCAATAGACATGTAAGTCTTGCCATAACATTTGTTGAGGAAAAGGAAATTAAAAAAAAAAAGGCAAAGCAGTAAGTTATGGATACTTAATATAAACTTGTTGCGAGGTATTAGGGATGCAAAACAAAATAAGTATTGCAATGATTATCTATGAGAAACAATGAAAAAGTTCGTGGATCTGATGATTTATTCGCAAGGTATTGGTGTTCAAAACGGAGTGTGATCACTGATTTTCATACGTTAATTTTTTTTTTAAATTTTGATTAAAATATTTGTGAGGGTTACAAAATAACAGTTATACCAGCTTATTATTTCTGCAGGCCCTTTTTTCAGTCATTTAATTTTCTGTATTCCAAATAATAAATCGCAAATCGATTTATATAGGCAACAAATGGTGAATTGCAGTCATTTAGAGTCATCCAGAAGTGTCTGTGAAAACTACTTATCCTTCCTATCTTATAGTCATTACAGAATCACCGATAGCCGGAGCAACTGTTATGCTATTAGAAATAATAAATTAAACCAGGCAACCATATAGAAACGTTAAATATATATTTATTCGTCATTTCAATCAAAGTTGAACATTAAAATTGAATTAAAATTTAAATTAAATTCCGCCCTTATTTCCCTTTTTTTTTGGGTCATAGTTCTCTACTTTTGGTAGTATCTACCCTAAAAAAAAAGAAAGATGAACATATTCATAGTTTATACCTATTTAGATTCAACACCCTTCAAACCACATAAATATTACGTAGTGGAGGGATGCAAACGAGAACGTATACCATACCTACCTAATAAAAAGTTTAAATGTCACAGTTTTAAATAGTGACATGAGTAAAGAGGTACTCAGGAATATAAACAGAGTTTGAAAACTACTTGCGTATTCGGATTGACCGACACCGAAATCCAACAGGTTCACTACCACTTTTCTAGTTCCCTTTTTTTCCTTTTTTTAAACATGTATTTTCGAGATTAGTCGTCCGACATAGAAAGCTAATCTTGACGATTATATAGGAACGCTCTGAATGTCGTCTGCTCGATTCAATTCGTCAAAAACTGCCCAAATCCATGCCGTACGCGTAATTTAGTGATTTTTCGTTCGACGATGATGACAAAATTGGTATTGTTGATCGGTTGAAAGCGTTGGATCGGCATCAAAAACTGTACAATATATCCTGGAGGTATAAAAACACCATGTAATAAATTTCAAGTCGCTAGCTTCAAAATAGACATCTCTAGCGCGGGACAGATATACCGCACATAATGATAAAGATCACCATAAAAGAAGAAAAGCAAAAAAAATCCTAAATAAAAAATGATGGGGAGGACGCCTAGGTTTACCGGACCCATGGGGTCAGGGGAGTTGAGGAATAAGAAGAGGGAGAGAGAGATGCAAGAAAGTGAACCGTAGAATGACCACAAGCTTAGGTATGAGCAAGACCCGGGTGGTGATACCACGGTGTACTCCTGCCATTATGCCGAACTATCTCGCACGCCACGCCCACACCACGCCCACGCCATGACACGGTCGCAGCCATGACCTTGATGTTATCGTTGCAACTTCTAAAAGCTCGGATATCGCTTGCCGTTGATCATTTTTGTCATACCTAATAATCTTAGCCCGCCAAGCCTACTCTATGTCTACAATGCTACTGATAACCTGGACATCCAGAATTGTGGCTGACCCATCAGGCTTGATGGCAACCATATCCGGCTTCTTGTCTCGCTCCAACGGCATATGATATAGTGCTTTCCACATCACAACCGCAGGACACCTATCTTGACCTATATAGTAGGCACTGTTAGCCCGTGGACTGCGTTGCACCACATTATACAGGTTCTCATTTCTACCCTAACAAGGGTAACATGATGTTCCGTGACTACCAACGTGGCCAAACGGACGGCATAAAAGTACATACACAGACAAATGCACGCCGAGTCTGATTAGAAACTCTCCTCAATCGTCAACTAGTAACTTGTAAAGTCAAATTCGTAAGGTTTCACAATTTTCTCGAATTTCTCATTCAGTAATACCCACAGCAATTATTACGTAGAGGTGTAATAGAATTTTCAGGTATCAAAAATTATCTTTAAAATATGGATCATCTTTCCAGAAGCGCTACTATCTCCTCTGAACCCATCGCCGCCTTCAGACTCGGTCTATGGGAATCCTAATAGATAATCAGCTTTCCGCTGCGAACCGTAAAAACAATGGGACCCCTTCGCGTTCCCATATCCTACATTGCCATGTCGTAACATCCACTCACTATGAACATGCACTGGAGTGGGGAGTCTCCTACACAGATCATGTGATTTCCGAAGACGATAAACAACTCAGTTTGGACAATGAGTTGACCAAACTGGTGAGTTGATGTATCGCAACTTTCTCGTTGTCGTGAGATTGCCCCAAGATGGTCAAGGGTACAAGTTTTACGTGGGCTCCGTACTGTAGAATATTATGATAGGTAATTTGGAACCTGCTAGTATATTCAATTCAATTCAATTCAAAAAAATTTTATTCACGAATAAATTAGTATGCATATACGATTGCAAAATGTTATGTACAGAACAAATATTGCCCGTCTAAAGGCTAAAAAGCCCGAGACGACGGGTCAAGAGCAGCTTCTTTGGTTTCCAGTTGGCATTATACAGAAAAAAAATACATAGCCTCAACAACTACAAACCAAAAAAGTAAATAAATCAAGCAAGCCAAACTTCGATAGTTCAAAAACAAAATGAAAATAAGAAAATATACCTATGTCTATTACGAGAATAAAATGAAATTAGGAAGCATAAACACTTCTCAACACTGAATCGGTATTCACCGGGTTCAGGGTAATTAGGAAAGCAATTACAGCAGCCCTGTATCAAGCTTTGTCCCACACAGATGTGATTTCAGTTCCTCACTTAATTTATTATACAAAACATGAAGAATTTAATGAGGGCACCTGGTCGACAATACCAAACGATTTAGTGGGCCTACAACATATTGATACCTTATCAGTCATTTTATGAAACTTGATTAACATTAAGGGGATGCTAATCAAGATTTTGTGTTAACCACAAGTTACTCCTTAGATAAACTTAATTAGCTGTTAAAAAATATGTAATTACGTAAAATGCATACCCAACTTACAAGAGGAGTACATAATGACTGATCTGTGGATTTTTATGAAGGTATTTTTTATCAATTACTAACCGGTTACCCGTACGTTGCACGGACTCACATGTAACGGTTAATTGGTGCATAGACTGCTCTCGGACTGATTAGGAAAGAGCTCATCATTTCAGTCAGCTCTTATTGCCTCACAAAGTCACCCTACCGAATTTCAACTTCCTAGGTTGGATAGGAGAGAATTTAGTTCACTCAGCTGATCAGAAAAGAGAGTGACCCAGAGAGACTCCCTGTCCATTATTTTCAAAACCTTGTAAATTTGACAGTTCGAGACATTTCTTCAGCTATTTATATCTCACTACGCTATAGCTTTCGATAAAATCCAAAAAATGAAGATGAAATCTTTCAACAATAACACTTTAAGCGACAAAATCGGTTCTTGAATTGAATAGAACAAAAAAGAAGAAGATAAAACAAACAACTGCCAAGTTGGTTGCGGCATATAGTTTACGTATCATTAATGCACAAATCATTGAAAAGTTTGGAAAAATTATGTTTACCTACAACTTTTTTAAAATTTTCAAGTCTTGAAAAATTCCATAGCGGAAAAGAGTAAATCAAGAAGTAGCGTGAAACGTCAATTAAGAAAAGAAAAAATTAAATTCAATGCAATTTGTATGTAATCTTTGCGCATATGCAGAATGACCTGATGAGTTGAGAAAAATGAAAGGATTTCACATTGGCGCATGCGCAGTAGCTATCTATGATTTATTAAGATTCATGTTTAAATTGATAAGGGGTGATCAAATCATCTTCTCCCAACTACTATCCAAATTTTAGCGAGATCGAACGACTATGGCGTGAAAAAATTATGCTTGGTAGAATTCAAGTTTGAGCATGCTCTTAGTGAATTATTGAGTCAGTATCAATGCAACTGGAAGGAGACCGTCTACATCGTAACCCGCACATTCCCTGAAAATTTCACCCAAATTGGATGAAAACTGCAGATATAAAGGTCCTTAGAAGGATTTCACTTAGACGCACGAGCAGTAGCTATTAATCATACAATCAAGTTAAGATTGAATGGGTGTTATCAAATCGTCATCTCCCAACTATCATCCAAATTTGATCGGACGAGTAGGGGGTGAAAAAATTATGCTTGCTAGGGGACCGTCTATATTCTTGCCAGCACTTTCGCTGAAAATTTCATCCAAATAGGATAATATCTGTGGGTATTAAGGTCGTGACAACGATTCCACATTGGCGTATGCGCAGTAGCTGTTAATGATACAATCATGTTGGAATAGAGAGGGAATGGTCAGATCGTCATTCTCTATCAACCAAATTTGAGCGAGATTTGCGCAGACGACTAGAATGTGACGAAGGGCAGAGGACTAGAATGTGATGCGCGAAAACCACCAAGAGCTATAGAATTTATTGAGCGCGATGTCAACTTAAACCATTTTTTCTTTTTTTCCATTGAAATTGGATAAAAACTGTGCATGTCATGCAACTGTTACTAGGATTGAGTTTTGCACATGGGCTAATTTTTCCTTTTCTTAAAGAAAAAAAATGAAGAAAATCATCTTCCGAAAGTGGAAAAAAAAAACAATAAAAAGCTTGTGCTACTTATGGGTACCAACATAGACTCGGAAGGAATACAATTAAAATCCATTCAAAAGTCCGTTACATGCAATTATGTTTATAAAAACGATATCGCTGGAGTGACTCTTTCACTACACAGTCATTGTTTTGTCGTCATTTGTCATTTTTGTTTTGACCTTCACCGCCAATCATCGTTATAGCGGATTTCACTTTGTCTCCCTCAAATTGGTGACGACTTTCTGATGACCGCTGCCGAGAAGGATGGTGTCTACTCATCCCGAAGTTTTTGATTAGTCAGGAACCTACTCTTCAGGAGCTTCGCGATTTCACAGGCAAGCGAGGCGATGTCTTATCGGCTCGCTTTGAGCTTCCAAGCAAAGAGGGGAATAAGGAAGGTGAAATATGAATTTGACGAGAAGGTAATGACGGGTTAGTGCTTATGGGAGTGAGAGCGTGCCGGCTGAATGTAACTGACGTGGAAGAGAAATTGAACTCTTCCGTTTTGAAGATGCGATGGTAAAGTGGTCGCCAGTGTGCTTCATTCTTGACTAATAATGCGGTTACTGGTATTAGATCTAAAGGGTTATTTCCGCTAATAGTACCTAATACTTAGTAAAATTATCATCTACGTACCTTTCGGAGTTCGTCGTCACTAGCAAGTCGAGTACCTACCCGACGCAAATACTCTTGGAAAGAAAGATAAATAAGGTGACAAATACGTCGTGATCCCTGAGAAAGCTCAGCTCTATTCTCCTGTGGCGTAAAATAATTATATCCCTAATAATCTTAACTTTCGAGCTGAAAATTTGCAATGGGGAGTTTTCAAGAGAATAGAATAGAATAGAATCATTTATTGGCATATGGAAAAAACATATAGGAAAAGAAATACAAATACGTGTTGTGAATAAACATACGCCTGTCAGTTAAAGAGTTCAAAGGAACTCGTGTAAACTGGCTGAGCATAAACTAATCCAGCCGGTAGAGCATTGTACAATGCCATCAATTCAAAAAAGAAGAAAATTAAAATTTACAGAATAGCTATTATGAGAAAGAAATTCATTTTGAAAGCCAAAACGTCTTAAAATGTTTCACACTATTAAAATCCATAGGGTTAATATTATAAAACAATTTAATGGCCTGCAAAAAAGAGCTCCGATTATAAAATTCAGTTCTAGTCAAGGGTAACCTTATGTTGATGTTGCTAGCAGTTCTAGAATGTGGTAAATTAGAAATAAGTGAGCTACATAAAGCAGATTTAAATACTCTCAAACAAGAGGATAGTAGAAAACACTGCTTAATCTTCAATACTTTGAAGTTTTTATAAAAAAGCACAGTAGGATACCGCATAGGTTTACATAATATTACTTAAATCAAAGCATTCTGGACAGTTTGCAGAGGTTTCAAGTGAGTTGAACAAGTTCCATCCCACACCACGATACGATTATTAATAATGGAACTAGCCAAAGCCATGTAAACCTATTGCAGCAATTACTTCGGTAAAAAATCACGAACAACTTTGAATACGTAAAGCAGCTTTCTCAAACAAGTAATCAGGGAACTAATATGGTGTTTAAACTTTAAATTATTATCAAAACATACTCTCAGATACTTACAGGTGTCAGAAAATGATAAAATGTCACAGTTACATTCGATATCTTAAGAGGTCAAACTCCAATTCTTAGATCGACAATGAAATAATTCTACATAAGAAAGTTGCCCTTAGGGTAGGATTAATATTTTGAAAACCCTATTTTTATCACTCTCTGATCGGCGAAGAAAGTAAAACGAGAGTGAAAAACGCCGGTAACGTGGAATGGAAGGGAGGAGGTGTGAGAAGCCTCCAGGACCCCTCATTACCTACTCAGACCGCCTCCTTTTCCAGGTTAATCAGACGGTCGTGGCTCTGTAACAGGCACGTGAGAGACAGCTGATTAACCGAATTAGGGGGCCTTCGCGCCAATCGGTCTCCGTTCGGATTTTAACAAGGGAGGACCGGATTCCAAGGGAATGAAGATATCCTTTGCTCGTTCTGGAGGTTGGAATTTGTTTCAAGATGCCGCCGGATCCTCATTTCTGTATCGTCCATATAGGGAGTTTTCAGGGAAATGGAATGCTTCACTTCATGTTCTTGCACACTTATCTTCCAGAAGACGGGACTTGAATTACGATAATAATGAAAACATTTAGTTCTAAAGGTTTTATACTATGCTATGTCAAAAAATGGTTAATTCTGTACCTGTATTGGGTAAACATGAATAAATAATTAAATTCGTATAAATGTGGAATATGTTATTGGTAAACATTCCAGAAATATCGATACCTATGAACAAAAGTTAATAACTTAATATATACCTACCTAATAACGCAGGTCAAGAAATAAATTAAGTGGCAAATCCTGTCAAATTTGTCCCAGCGTTATTTTTTATACCCTAGGGTGCTCAGAGCTTACTGGGTGTTGTGGCTCAAGGAGGTTTGTGACCACAGACCGAAACCAGTTCTATCAAACTGACGTTCCCTCACAGGGGAAGAAAGGATCGAAGTTTTTTCATCTTCCCTCCCCTCACCCCAGCAGGGACAATTTCGCAGGATTTGCCACCTAATTTATAATAAAAGTGAATCAGAACTTCAAAAACATATTCAGTAGGTTGTAACTAGGTCCACAAATAGACGTATGTATAGTGGGTTATTTTTGGATGGCAAATACTTGTTTTCAAATACCGAAGACGATAAATCAATAATTTCCCTCATCAGCTCATCACCCATAGTATTTCATAGGAGAGAAACTTACGTGCACGAAAATAACCTTTTAAATGCCTGTTGGAAAATTATGAAACTGGAATCTTGCCTATCTTTGATTTATCTAGTTTTGAGATAAACATCTGCACGATGCGGTAAACATATTTTCGAGTGGAACGAACGTTATGACATCCCGGGAATCTTGAAGATAAATCTGAGATTCCAATCGGATGTACAACCCAGTAACATAGTTTGATTGCTTTGTAAGCCCGAGGGTCCAATTCTTTTGGACCCTGCCTGAATTATGACAAACGTTTGGATAAATGGAAATTCTCGTTTTCTCACTAACGAACGTAAGGCAACTTCGTGTTCTTACAGGGTGTCGAAACATTTTTTTTCCTCTCCAAAATCAGTTTCAACTTATTCTTTCCATTAAAGAGCTTGCTGATAAATTTTCATTCCGGTTCTATCCGTCTGTCTATGCCAAATACTCTTCACACTCATTTCTATACTAATTTCTTTCCGGTTTTAACGAAACATTCAGGGGTTTTCTGAGTTAGCTCTTAGATGGTCTCCTATGAATCTCATTTTCGTTGGATCAATAATAGCATGTGCGCATGCGGAAACGTGAATTTATTATACTGTCAAATTTTTACGATATATATCTTTCAGATTTCGTTCGAACACAGAGAGTAGTTAAGGATACGTTTTAGGAGGATGCCGTATGATTTTTTCCGTGATTTTCGTTGAGTTGTACAAAAACTCTCTAATACTACTGTACATGCACAAAACAATAGTCATTGACATACGTAAAGCTCCATAACCAATTGACTGATTTCGATAAAATTTCCAAGCATTACGTGAGTTATCTCATAAGTGGTCACCTACAAATCGCATTGCAGTAGAATCAATAGTTGCGTGTGCGCATGCGCAACCATGGATTCGACATAACGTAGGTATCTTAGTTCAAGTTTCAGGAAGGTGCCTTATCAATTTTATCGAATTGGTTTATTAATAACTATCGCCAATGTACAGAACTGATGTTGGTTGACACAGGTCCGGAACTAACCAATAACTTAGGAAACTACTGGATTGATTTTGAGAACATTTTCACAAATTAAGTAGGTTAACTCCTATGTGATCAGGTGATCACCTACAATTTCATTGCCGTGGAACCAGGGCATCACTTCTAAATGGTCCCCTATCAATTTCATCTTCGTCATATCAACAATGGCGGGTGCGCACGAACAATCATGAATCTTATGATAAAAATTAGGTCGTCGTTGGTTCTTTTAACTAATTCTATACGTCCACGTTGAAATAAGTGGGGAAGCTATACTGGCCAACC
This sequence comes from Adelphocoris suturalis, assembly GCA_030762985.1. Taxonomy (NCBI): domain Eukaryota; kingdom Metazoa; phylum Arthropoda; class Insecta; order Hemiptera; family Miridae; genus Adelphocoris; species Adelphocoris suturalis. The sequence continues at coordinate 38,200,802 of CM061049.1, forward strand.
AACTTGGTAGAAGTTTCTTATTTACTATTACCTATGTGAAATTACAGGTTCATGTAACAACTATTGTTATAACTTCCCAGGAATAGTCAATGCTATAGCAAAATTTCCAGTTGACGATATCATTGCTTCTGATTTATGATGATTGATAATCATAAATTATACAATTAGGATTGAATAACATGATTTAATTTATGCAATATAGAATTTTCGTACGATTAATACATACTAAAACCCATTAAGTATATGTTTTAATGTTATTCAGCAATTTTCCTGTAATTTATGAGTGCTATATTATTATTTCTATTTTGCAGGTAAGAACCAAATGTCACGCTTCATGAGATACTTGAGAATTTTTTTGGTAAGACATTCTATATTATCCTATATTATTGATATTGGATGGATATGAAGAATATCTTCAATCAATATCTAGTCAGTATATATTCCACTTATTCGACAGTATTTGACTGAAAACAATAAATTTGAAACGTAGATTCAAAAATGGAATTTCAGGGCGGCTCATTTGGCTAACTAAAGAGCTTTCTAACGGTCGCTGAACGATTTTTTGGAGCAGGGATAGAAAAAACTCTAGCGAAGATTTCGATGGGATATTAAGTATATACATCAGTATTTTTATACATTATCTGAGTACTAACGGAATCTTGATAAAAATCCGTTCTCATCCAAAATGAAAAAAAAAAAAAAAATATATATATATATATCAAGTACCTATCTTTTGAGATTGTAATGTGGTTAATGGACAGATTTTTTATGAAGGAGAAAATGCTCTTTAGCTGAAAAACAAGTAGTGGGAAATAGGAAGGTTATAATCAACTTCGTTTTGGCGTAATGGGTACAAAATTACCCCCTTCATCCATAAACCAAAAATCGAGTTGTATTTTGTTAACTTTGGGCATTTTTAACACTGCGGTGTACAAACAAACGATGTAATGGCTGATTTAATAATAAAGGGAAAATGTCCTGCTTACTTGGACTGGTAGCGATTTATATCCGTTGGGTGGTGAGGGGCTTGATCCGACTCACGACCCGGCGAGCGATCGTGAGCTGCCGACAAATCACGTAGGAGCATACACGCCGCTGCAGCTTTGCGCTTCAAATCTCTTTTCACTTGCGTGAACCATCAATTTATCTGTTTTGTAACAACCACCAGTAGGGTATGGTTATTATGATATGAGCGCCAAGGAACTTCCAGTCTCACGTATCAGCTTAATTAGGGGAGGAAAGCTAGTAGAGTTTTCACAATATTTCAATTAAAGGTGATTTAATAATAACAATTATCGATGGAATAAAAAATGAAAAAACGTAGAAAAGATAAGTTAGCCAATTGGCAAGATCAGTGATTACTACAATATTATATACGTTGCTCCTTTATAAACTGGTATTTATTTCGCTGCCTATACCAAAATATCAGTTATTTCTGAGGGCAGCATTTATTGTAACTTAGATATGTAGAATTAGTTGAAGAATGAAGTACAGTAGAGAATGATTGAATGCGAAATAGAACAGTAGTATATGTTTATAGACAGTATAAATTATGCGAAATAGGGCTATAATTTATTCATGTTTGCGCATGCGCACACCCTACTAGCAATCACCATCTAAGGTATATAGGAGACCAACCAAGTAGGGATGGTTAGGGATGGTGTTGATGATATGATATAATTGGTTTTCGAATTCCGTGCGTAACAACCAATTACAGGTTTGCGCATGTGCAGTGGTTACTATAACCAATCACCACCTAAACTTAGGGATACCTACCATCCCGGGGTTTGTTACCAAATACCTACCCCCGAATTTTAACGGAATCGGTCCAATGATGCAAGTAATGTTTTACCATTCGAACAATTAAATATTTATTCCCGTAAAGCACATTTTCTATGCTCTGTGGTCTACAGACGTCGTTCTGTCATTTTTCGTTAGCAAGCGGAAAGTTTTCGCACTGTAATTAGCATCACCCAAATGTGCAAACGAAACGTTTTATAACTGCCATTATTCAATGTCAGGATTCAAAATTTCTTGGACTTTTCATAATTATAACCCCTCATCACTCGTCATCGTTAAAATTTAATTTGAAAAAGAAGTATGATAAGAGGAGTACTATAAATCATTTTTTATTTTATAGAAAGATGGTAAGAAAATCCTGTTGAAAGATTGAAACTTGAGACTCCGTTGACGTTCTACGTGGTGTTTGGTATTTTTTTTAATGTAGTCGCGTTGCTGCGCCATCGTAGAATCCGATTAGTTCTTTACAGCTTCGCCAGCGTTTTCGAGCTCCATGCACGCACATGCTTGATGCACGCAAAATCGCAAAAGCCAATCTCGCGCGAATCCATCCGCGCACTGCACTTTGCGGTTGTCCCCATCGATCACTCAGTCGCTCAGCCAACACTTTCAGAAAACTAACCATCTGTGGTGCAAAATGGGCATCAACCGAACAGACCAGTTCGTTGTACAGTACCAGTAAGAGCAGCACTATTTGGGTTAGTTCAATGAACATGAATGTATGGATTCTCAAAATTTCCAAATCAAATGTGAATCAAATTCAAATTTGATTCACAACTGACTTAACACAAACACAGATTTGAATGGATGATGTACATTTCTATGAATCAAAATATGAATAATAAAAATATTTCATGGGACATTAACAGAAAACCCGTGTTCTTATCTGGTTTGGGGGCTTTGGACTTCATGATTCGTTTCTAGACGCCCCACGGGGCCTCCATTCCAAATTTTAGTTTTGTAGATTGAATACCAAAGAAATTAATACCGCCGCTACTGTTTTCTCGTTTTTCCGTGACAATATTTTGAGACATTTTTGTGACATTCTTCACATATCAGGTCCCGGTAAAAACGAGTTCCACGCTATAACGGGCTGCAAGGTATCTATAGAAAGCACTGAATGTGATCCAGATATCTATAATAGGTGTGAGAACAAACCACAGATCCCTTCACCACAATTTATTTATACGTCGACTATTGTACTGGGCTTAAAAAATTTGATTTTAAACAAATTTAGTCCCAAGCACTAAATCTTGACAGAGCATGGAACATGTTCCTTGGGAGAACTGGAGAGAATTTTGGTCACTCAGGATTAGGAAAGAGCCTATCATTTTAATCGTCTCTTGATGTTCCAAAGAGTCTCACAATGTGACAGTTACCGCGAGATCCAAGAGAATGCGCTGTGTGTCCGTCGCTTCGGCGCCAGGCGTTAATTCTCACGTTCTTGAAAGGCTATGGTTGGCGATAGATGATGATCCGGGAACCGGAAAACTATCTTCTCCGAACATAGCTCGTATGCTATTAGTACGAATTGTATCTCTTATGGTTCTGTCACACCTCTCTCTCTCTATGAGTGTGGATTTAGGCCCCCATTGCACCTATGGGGCGGCCTAAGTTCATTACAACTATCAAATTTCAACTTCCCGTTCTAATAGTGGTTGCAATCATGTTTACAAAATTAACTGAGGATGATTACCTGTATGTAAGCAATTATTCAGACAACCACGCACATACGTCAGATTGTTGGCCACGCACTGAACAGTGGTTAACGTAATACGGTTTGGTAAATCGAGAGCTTTCCAACGACTGGCGAATGATTTTTTTACGATGATAAATGCCTAACATACAGTTCCGTAGCAGCGACTTGGTTGTAAGCGATAATCATCAGAAAATAGGAGAGAAAATGGCTTCAGAGCTCACGTAACGCACTAAATGTCTCGTATCGGTAATTTTGTCTAATTTTTGGCCGGGTTACGATGACAAAACATGTTCCGTGTTAAAATATGATTTCACTTATATTTGGATATTATTGAATTCAGTTTCACACATTCCACATCAATACCTTGCTACCTGTAGTTAATTAAAAGAGGTCACATAGGGTTTCCATAAAGCCTGAAGAGCAACATATTTATTCTTCCGATTAGGAATTTGACAGTGTGATTCGTAACGCTGCGGTGGTAAAAACTAACCAATAAAGCAAAACGTTAATTCTTTAAGATGCTCTATACAATAGGTGAAATACGGAAAATCTAGTGGATTTTTGAACCAAAAAATATGTCGATCACATTGCTTTGGCTACCAATAAGTAGGAAAATCCCGTGCCGAAAAGTTAATTTTTACATATTTTGGAACTGGAAGGGATTCTTTGAATAAATTTGATTTCTCAAAATACAATTTAATACATTCGAGGGAGAGGGGCTCAGAAAACGAGACGCTCTTGCGTTTTGGGATAATTCATGTTAACACGTCGTAGAACGGTTGGAAAGCTCGGAAAACGATGTTTTGTGGGTGTAAACATTTAGTTTACCAGCGGTCATACCTTAGGATGCAAGGTAAAATTTATGAAACTTCGCCTAAAGCATTGGCATAACGGCAGTCGGGTATATTGCACAAGTTTGTTAATGAAATAAGGACTGGAGGTTGGAATCTCTGGATTCGAAGGATATTTACCCACAGACCAACCATTTTTTTTTCTTCTGCGCTGAGCCATGCAATAGAGCGATTAGTAGCAACTGATCCGACGGTTTTTCTTGTAACAGTTCACAAGGCTAACTGAAACTTAATGATCGCCATTTATAGGAACGAGAGTTTCCTATTGCACAACATGCGTTAGCCTTCTGGTCGCATATAGCCGAAGACCCTGGCCAGTTTAATGTGATTCTTCTTTACTTAAGTCGTAAAAGGCATCGGCCGTCTGCCTACTGGGGTCGTCCGAAGATCCCGAGTTCATTTCGACCGGTGAAGGGGATTTCGGACCTAACAAGGTGAATTGTGCCGGAGGGGGGTCTCTGCGGGGTTTTCAAGACCGCACATTCATACAAGGAGTGAAAAAGTCGGAGAAACGCGTTGGGGCAATCGTCGAAAATGGAGTTTTTTATGAGAATGAAGAAAATTGAGAGGTTGAGCAAGACCTGACTTCTCGGTTACAGTCAATCAATGAAGCAGATATACATGGCTGATTTAATTTACACTTACTGGCAGTTTCTAAGGCGGAAAATTTTCTTCCAGGTCATATGCCCAACATTATCTCATGCCAAGACTTGCAAGACGTATATGCTTATGAGCAATATACGTTAATATGGCACAATTAATTTTCACTTAATGCAGCTATGTTGTCTACATGTCATATATTCATGTATTATATTTGTCAGTAATAATTTTAAAACATTTCCTCATTTGGACAGTTCAAATTATGTTAAGACTTTACAAAAAAGGCCTATCTGTTCTTAAATGTTTTAAAAATTAATCTCCAATGTTTCTTCCTAGGAAAACGATAAGTAGATATTTAACAATTTGAATTTAATTCGAGCATCTTGAAAAGTAAACCAACAAACTTAGAGGAGGAGGGTTCAGAATATTTTTTTAAATCAAGTACAAAGGTTCACTATTGTCGATAATCAAATAATCACATCTGAATTTCTGAAGAAATTAAAAACCCATAGAAGGTAACAGCTTGGAAAATTCCATTTCACTCGAGGAATTCGCAAAAACTTCCCGCTCTTGAGGTACCAATTCCATCAATCTTTGGAATAGGTGGATAGTAATTTTAGATGATTATCCTCGAATTGAAGCAATTTTTGCCATTTGAGGTTAATCAATCATTGGGTATTAAGTAAGTATCTTTGGGAAAAGGGTATCTTTGGACTCCTAAGGCCTAATTGTAATCTTATGCCAAAAACCGCTAATTATAAGCATCAATGAAATTTAGGAAAATTTTTTGAAAATGTCAATTTTGCAAATGATTTTCCTAACCACAACAGGTTAATTTGCGGTTCTAGTGAATCAGAAGGACTTTTCCTACCATATAATAATATGATTTACCAATCTTAGAACATTATATAGAAGACCAATTATATTGAGATTCAGAATATCGATTTCTTTTTTGGTACCTATATAGATCTATGTGCATTTATTATATAGAAATTCTTACGAAGTTGTAGTTATACTGTATAGATACATCAGCCTACTTTAATGAGTTTTCATTTTATTTTTCATTTTTATTTAATAGTAGATACCTAGCAAGTGTAATAATCCTTGATCCTTGGAAATGGATAGGTTGGCCAAATATGTAATAACGGTACACTTATGTGAAATCAATATCTTGATATCTTGATGATGTTAGTACACCCCAAAATAAACCTCATTATTTCGTAATTACATCGTACCATTGAACTGCTGAAAAAGCTTGTTGTAGAAATATAGCATTGGAATCCTTAAGACCCGCTGAATAATGCTCAAATAAAAGTGTCACGGATAAAGAGGATTTATAAAGCTGTAGCAAGAATCTTCAGGACGAGTCGTTATCATGAAAAGGACAAAAATCTTCGCCTTCAAGCCATCTCAGAATGGTCTCCCCTTTCACTAAATGCCGCAGGTAATGAGTTTGCACACCGGAGCTGAGAACCGTCTACAGGTTTTTTATGGCAAGAAAAATCGGACCGGATCCTCAACTTACGGAATTTATGTCACCGCGATTCGCTGACGGTGTCAAAAGGTGATGAATTGTGAGATAATTTCGAAAAAAGGATGTATACATATCATCACCTTGAAGAACATCCTGTTAAGAACGGGTTATGTTGAAATTGGGTCAATCATCGGACATAATGAAAGAGAATGTCAGCTCACGTGAACTGCAGAACAGTACAAAATCGCGAATGGAACCGAAGACGTTCGAACAAGTTGTGAGTCACAGATGCTGCATGAAGAAATTTCAATTTTTATTTAATAGTTTCAATAATGAACCTTTGCTTTGAAAAAACGTCTGCCAAGATGGGTGAGCAGTATAGCTTCCTCACATACACTATACAGTTAGTGAAGAACAAACTACGAGTCGAAATTATTGAATGCGAAATAGGGGGTAACCGACAGATTTTCCGAAATAGAGTTATTGGAACCGTTGGATTCGTCTCGTCAATCTCTACCAAGTAATTTGACTTTTGGCGCAATCTATTGTGGGGTGGAGCTAATAAACAAAAAAATGTAAGTGACAACCCTCCAAAAGGAAGGACTGAATTTTTCATTCAATGTGTATGGGACAGCAATTCCGCAAAAAGAGTGTGAGTGACCCGAGTCCTGCCTAAGCTTTAATTTAAGATAAGAAGAAAAGGGGGGGGGGGGGGGCACACACATTATTGGCGTTAACTCCCGATTGTAAATTGTCATTGTTGAAAAAACGGGGTAGGAAGTATGTCTCCAGGAGAATCTGAAACGAAGTCACCAAAATTTCAATTTAGATCTTCAACATAGTGGCCTCAAGGTAACCCCATTTCTCATAAAACACTGGATGATATCAAAAGCATTCTGTACCTGATCCCTAAAAAGTCGAGGGGGCACTCTATTGAAAAAAAAAGAAAAAAGTTGTACCAGTAGGGCGGACGCCAATGCTAACCCGGTGCGCCAGTCCATGGGATCGAGGGAGCTGAGAGAGGAATGTAAGGAAGTCCCCCTAAAAGATGACTAACTGGTGAGGTAGGAAACCCCATGGACGAGGGTGGTGATACCACGGAACACTCATGCCGACATGCCCAACTCGGTACCCGTACAGTGTCATAACACCGCCACTTACACACAGACACGAAACCATACTAGTTCAGAGTGATTTGTAGAAAGAGAAATGCAACTAGAAAATTTCGTTTTAGCGAAAAATATTGTTCATATCCCGGCAGAGAGAAGAATGCTTCCCGAAGGTACTTATAGGAAAACTTGGAAGACAAAAAAATTGTAGAACTCCCTATCGAAATGTGTGTTTTTTAAGACACGAAGATCTTCATTTCGAAAATGTAAATGAAATCAAATACAGAAGTTTGTCTGTCGCCGTGATTTGAAAAATATCATAATATGTAAAACTTTTTATATTTAGATTGTGCTCAAGTCATCCTTCGCAACGTATGGATTATTAGCTTGTGAAAATATACGAAGAAAATGAATTAGTGTTCCAAGTTTTTGTATTATCATCATGATTATAAATTTAAAAGATAATTCTTCATAAAATTTTACCACCTTGTTCAACTTGTTAATAAGTATAAATATGTTGCATTTAACATGATGCTTGAATTTAAAAACATGCTACAGGTGTCTGAAATAATGGGAATATATTCAGGCTGGCACTGGATGTTTACACCTTCCCTCAGTTAGTAAATTGAGATTCAGTTATGGGATAGAATAATATATACACCCGATTCGATCCTGGATATATCCTGATATTTCCATCGAAACTTCTGGAGCTAATTTATCGAGGAGAAGAATCCTGGAATAAAATTTGGCAAAACCATTAGAACAAAAGAGCGTGGCTGAAGTTTTGACCCTACTCTACTTGCTCTTCGGAATTTAGATCCCTTGCGCTGCAACACAATTTTTTGAATGTTTTTTTAATGCAAGGATTGTTGTCTAAAATGGATAAAAACGATGGAGATTATTTTCGTGTACTTATGGGAGATTTTCATTTCTCTGCGATTTAATTTCAATTTGTTAACTAATTCATTGAATAACGTGGCAATTGAATAAAGTCAGCGACAATGATGGATGTGAGGAATGATGCGATTTGATTTTAAAGGTTTAAACGATTTGCGCATGATTTCTATTGGTTCAATATGCCTGGAGATTTATAGGGGAGCATCTAGATACCCGGAATTCCAAGTAAATACCATCATAATCCAGTAACATTTGAAGAAAGTATGAGCCTACTCATATTGACAGAGGTACGAACTGTCACAAAGAGCCTAAATTAATCAGAAAGCGTGGACTGCACGGAAAACCTTCATTTTCCTAGTATTGACATTTCTTTTGATTCATTCGCAAATTATCGCTAGGCTTCATCACTCTTAAACAGAACATCACTCATCATTTGCCGAATTTCAATATGTAGTCTAGAAAGAGACAGCGTCCTTACTCAGTGGACTTTTTCACTTCAAATACCAACGAAGCGGATACGTGATGAGCAGAAAGGGTGAAAGCTAAGGATTTGAGTCTGTTTTGCTCCTAGTTATATCAGCAGATGGTTCGCGAGAGCTTGCCAACAGAGAAAGCACCCACTTGCTAATTGACAGTTTCCTACATCGAAACAACGGTGAAACACTATTCTTTGAAGAGAATGCGTACCCACGATAGAATACAATCCATCTAGAACACTTACGTATGAAATGGAGGAAGGGACATTGGTAGTTTCATGGAGAACGGCAATAATCAATTAATCATCAACTAGCGATAACCGCTAATGATATAAATTTCCAATTTATTTTGATCTTCATTCTAAGAATTTTAGTGTTAATTTGTATACTGCGTTCTGAATTTCTATGTTCACATTTTGTGAACATTTATATTACAATTTGTAAGTATTGATGTAGGGTTTTTCATGGCATGGAGTGAGTTTTTTAGGTTGCTCTACACTATGGCAGAAATACAGCCGTATTACGAGGTTCAATGTGGTTCAGAGCTTTGTCCTTCACAACAAATTTTATGTTATAACCCATGCGATATCCTGTTAAAATTTCTGATCAATCGTCGCCATCAGGGATCATTTCCCTACAACTCTCCACGCCTCGGTCATCTCCATTTCGCGTAATATGCTAATGTTTACAATTTTTGGTATTAAGTAAATATAAAGGGCTATTTCTGATAGTAGCGATAATAAAATTATCATTAACGTACCTTTCGGAGGTACGTAATGACTTTCCATATCAGCACAGTGTTCCCTGACGCTTATACATTCTGGCAGGAAAACGGACGTATGGCTAATTTCACGATGTCACCAAAGGCATTTTAATACGATGACTTTGATAGTGCAATTTACGTCTGTACATGCTCCATCTCTCTTGAAATTCGTAAGCAATCATCATCATCATCTAGGACAATCCACCACTATCCTTTAATTTCAACCGAATCCAGATGATGAGTTAGTGAAGACAGAGTTCTAGAGATTTTTGTTAGCTCATGCGCACATCTTACTGAAAGACTGAAAAAGTTCAAAAAATGTAATTTTTATTCGCCAATTTACTTGCACTGAGCGAGTATCGTTCTTAAACGTTTGCAAACAGGTCCGTACCGCGCGGAACGTTTGCGAACGGTAAATAAGAGGGTGCGTTTTGCAAACAGTGAGTTGTTCTCATGAATTTGCCTTGGTCCACAAGTTCCTTCCTTTCTTGTTCTCAAAATTCTCAAGCCAGCATGTTCCAACTGGACGCGCAACGATCATGAGCATTCGCGGAAAAGCCGAAGTCGACGGAGCGGCTCTGAGCGCTTTGCTCACTCAATAGATCCGGTTCTTGTAAACGGCTCAGTGGATCTTTTCCGCTCGTATACATTGTAGAGGTGAACTATGCTATGAAAAAAGTACCTTTTCGTTTACTTCGTTTTAAATGTTTAATCATCATATATTATGAATGTTAATAAATCCTCAAAAACAAAGAAGACGCTATGTCAAACTAGCGTTTGACTTATAAAGAAGGTTCTGATTGTGAGAGTAGCTTAGAGCCTATATCATTACAGAAGCCGGTGAGGATTTCCAGAGCGCTCTGGAGAATCTCCAGAAAATCTTCCATAGCCTGTAAATCCTAGATTTTTTAATTTTCATCAGTTTTGCCACGTCATTGTTTTCATAAAGTAAATTGAACGTAGAAGAAAGGTCGGAAAAGCAGAAAAAAGAACAAATGGTTGATAATAAAAACAATTTAAAAAACTGGATTTAAAGGTTATGACATGTCTTCTGGAAAGCCGCTAGAGCGTTTTGAAAAATCCTCTAGGCTTTGGTAATGACAAGCAAGTTGTATGAAGGGGTCAAGGAACCACAGAGCCGTGGAGCAGTGAGCCGAGCACGAATAGGAGGATCTAGCCCCCGCCCGGTATGTCCCACGATACCAGCGCTTCCTAGCAGTTATAATGAGAAACTTGTACCTCCCGCCTCCCGCTCCGCTGTTTCTGTTTACTAATTCCTACAAGTAGTAAAGTACAGTGATTGTAACATGAAACGGTTATTGTGGCGTAGCTCATTGGTTAGGATACTGGTCTCGTGAGACAAAGGTCATGGGTTCGAATCCTGATGCAAGGTTATTTTTTTTAGCTCGTAACAACTCCCGAAATATAATTCTAAAACGTCATCCTGACCTGTATGTCCAACTAATCTGAATTTTCACTGAAGGATTGGCTACTTGATGTTATGTATTTTTGAGATGCGAGCTTGCGAGCATCCAGATCACCAAACTATAGGTACACTTCATTCTGACCTACATGTCCACTAATCTGCATTTTTACTAATGGATTGACTGCTTGATGTTATGCAGGGGGCCCCCCCCCCCCCCCCCAAGCGCAACGACTCGAGCCCCCCCCCCCCCCCCCCCCTCCCAACTAAAATATTTAGGTAATGTAGGTATTATAGGTAATGTAAATGATACACTGATGTGATAAAGAATGTTGTATTTCTTGTTTTACAAATGTAAGTAATTAATTTTTAATTGACAGTAAAACAAGTACAATAAGTATATGTAGAATTTCAATTATCTACAGTAACTATATACATTGCTCAAAATACACCATTTAGGCTACTATAGCTAAACAAGCCAAAGTATATTATATTTAACGTTATTAGTTATATGCCTTATTAGGTTTGCCTACAATCGACAGAGCAGTTTTTTTCTTTGTGCTGATGATAAAGAAAATGTTTCAATTATTTCCTCATTATATATAGACTCCATCACATCTTTCTCTGCAGAAAGAACCAACAAGTTTGACAGCCAAGCATCTCCCATTGCAGCTCTGAGCCTGTTTTTTATTATTTTTACCCGGCTCATTGCTCTTTCCACCGAGCAACTGGTCACTGCTAGTGATAGTAAAGACGATAGTAGATATACGACTTTTAAACTTTTAAAGCCAGAAAAGTGTATTAGGCATCGGTAAGGTTTTAAAAACCCTTTACTTATCCACAGATTTTTCGCATACTCAGAATCATTTTCACTACTGGATTCTTCATTTTCATCTTCGCCATGTTCTCTGTTTTTGAAAGAGCCTGTGTCTGAAGCAGATGTTTTACTTTTGGGGGAGGTCAAATCATCCAAGGAAATGCTTGAATGTGTAGCTAAGTACAAACTGCTGAAGGTACACAACTCGTCGCTTACAATTCCGATATCCCAACCATAAAAGTTGCACAGAGTTTGTATGTTTTTATATGAAACATTGTTTTTCGACACTTCTAATACTCCTGTGTGTGTAAAATGGACCATTTCTTTTACCATTCCCAAACTGTGGTCAGAGAACCTCTCTTCCAGTTGGGATTTAACTGAATCTAACAACTTAAAGTACAATTCAACTTTAAGTTTTTTTTTTAGTCACCACTCTCACCACGCACACCCAGTGCGGCGCGGCAGTCTCAAAGACATTACCGCTGACATTATGGAACTCACAACGCATGCCCACAATACCTGTTTCTACAACATATTATCCAATAAAGTAATTCGAATTGAAAACAGCTGACGCTAGCAAATTGTTAGTATAAATCTTATTACTTGTTCATAAAAAAATTAAAAAAATACTCATTTTTCTACCCCCCCCCCCCCCCCAAATTTTAACGACGCAGTTTGCGTCGTGACACCCCCCCTGTGGGCACCCCTGTGTTATGTATTTTTTAGATGCGAGCTTGCGAGCATCCAGGCCACCAAACTACACAAATCATTCTGATCTATTTGTCCCACTAATCTACACAAAACAAATTATCCTTCCTAGGACATTGTCAGTTGACTACCTAGTGTGAAAGAGGAACCATAGGGAATCGACGTTATCCCTCCATTCCGCGGTAAGTTTCATTTTACCAGAACATATCCCCGCCATCCCTCTTAAATTGTCTACAGGTAAAATTACCCGAGATAAGATAGTAAACAGAAACAGCGGAGCGGGAGGCGGGAGGTAGACGTTTCTCATTATAACCGCTAGGAAGCGCTGGTAGCATAGGACATACCGGGCGGGGGCTAGATCCTCCTAGCACGAATGTGGATCCGGTTAGCTCAGATCTACGTTGATGTTTCTACCGAACACTACTCAGAAGAACGAAAAAACCGCGGCTCTTTTTTACTGAGCCACGGCTCACTCGCTCTTCTGAGGGTTCCTGCTCAGTAGTGAGAGACTCATCTCTACTCACAAACACCAATCATATTACTAGTGATTCACCGAACCATATTGTAAAATTATCATTTACTTACCTTTCGGAGGAATTCGTCGTCACTAGCAAGTTGAGTACTAGGGTTAGGTAGCGCTTTCTTTGTAAAGACATCATCTGTACTGTTTCGACGGCCTGATCATGATGTATTTGCATCGAAAGCGCTCGTCCCCATAACTCGACTTGGTAGTGACGACGGATTCTTCCAAAGAGTACGTGAATTGAGGAGTTGACATGGGAATGTTCTTAAGTTCAAAAATGCAAGTAAACAGTCACGCCAACGGTCTGGGAAAAGCCTTATATCCTCCCGTTAATATTAGATCGCACAGATACCAACTCCTGATACCTTCCCTTGGAGAAGAGATTATGTCCAACAAGTCTTATAGGAGTTCAGAGGGAGTTCCTGTAAAATTTGATTTTTGGACTTAAGTGCATTCCCATGTCAGCTCCTCAATTATGGCTTTACTATTACTACTAGCTGAAATAACTTTTTAGGTTTAATACGAACCTTCTAGTGATTTACGAAAAGTAAAATAGAGTCTGATCACTCATATTCTTGAACGTTACTCGATAAGTGCACATGTATTTAACAGACAAATTTTGACAGGCGATTGATATTTTAATCCTGAAGTTCGGAATTTCAACTAGGATATATTTTGAAGTTTCTAATACAATCGTTACTTATACATCATATACCTATGTCATATTTATGCACTTTCCTATACAGAAAAGTCGATACATTTGTTTCTAGATTTCCTTGTTATGCATGAAAAGTTAGGAGAGTAAAAACTGGGTAAAGCGCAACAATAGTAATCCCGGACTATACACTCATCACAAAAATTACATACAAAGTGTGGAACTGTGACCTCATTTCAATCGATGGTAACATAATATATACCGTGAGAATAGAAACAGAACTGTTATGAAATAAGAAGAGACCCACAAAGACAGACATTCTCCTGGTTGAATATTAAGTAAGATATTTTCTCACAGGCGATAGTTTTGCGAACCGCTTATTCTAGCAGGAGAATCTTCTAATAATAATGGGTTTGTGAAGAATGAGATATGCAACCGCAAAGCTTCTAATGTTACATTAAAGGACGGCCTAAGACTAACAACCATTTTGCAAAACGTTTCATAGCAAAATGTAGTTAACTGAAATTTTTACACTTTACTAGTTCAGTTCCCCTGATCCAAGTACCTATATCGACACTTAACTAGGTACACATGAAAATTTATGAGATAAATTAAAGCATCTGCCAATGATTCATCGTACATCGGCACAGATAATCTACGAGTATATCCATAAAAACCAAATTGTGTTCATCTGTTTGTCCTTCTTGCGCGACCAAACTTATAAACTGATTTTGATGTTGTTTTTTACAGCATGCCTTTAAACACCAGAAAGAAAGATAGGCTACATATAAATTTTGCAACTCACCCCTTTCAGCCTTAAAATTACCATTATACTGAAAAACCGCGTTTGCTTCTGGCCTTATTCTAAATGCTTCTTTTCAACTTTGATTAGTCGTTTCAACTTTGAAATAACTTATTCACTTTGACAATTCCATTAAACCGAAGCAACAATCACCTATTTTCAAGATGAACAATATGATATATCATGATGGTGGGTTTTAGGCGTGAAGGACTTTCTATAACAAATTCAAAGATACCAAAACAGTTTTGGTGGGTTGAACCGAGCATCTATTATTCGTAAGGGTAATATATCACCATAAATTGATATTAAAAATGCCTTATTAAACTGCAGCAATCTTGGTCGGGAAGAGTTGCTAAGATTGTATTGAGGTTGAAGAAACCGGGAGGCTTTTACCAGTATGATATAAAATATGAGACTAATAATTTATTTAAAAATAAATAAAAATAAAATAAAATAAATAAAATAAAAGCTAAATATTCTCTCCTGTTCACTCAAGGGAGTTGAAATTTTCCTTAGGTGGCCCTTACAAGCTGATCAATGTTTTGTCAATATTAACGCCAGTTAATAGTACATTACATGAACTCGACGCATTGTGCCTCGCAAAAGGGTTCTTCCTTCCGCAGCGCCTGGACCCCAAAATTTTACGTTTTTGGTAAATTATATTTAACAAAACCCATATCTCACCCATCATATTTTACAAAGTCGTATTCTCACCATTTAGAAGGGTTGTATGAACTGTGCATTGATTTGAAACTGTTTCTTGCTCATAAAATAGTGGTATCTGAGGAGGCGATTAAAAAAGAAATCCGACTCCGAAGAACCTCAGCTGATCAATTCGCCTCCATACCTTGTAATTTATTGTTCACAGACTCACAGCCAATCTCGATTTTTTTTTCACTCCTTCCTGAAGCCGTTAAAGACTATTACTTTTTTCATCCCCATTGATTTATTAGGAAATCATTTTTTAATTGAATTGAATTTAATTTTAAACTACTTTTTTGTAACTCTTACTCGTTGAAGTGACACATTATTACATTTAAATTAATTGGGTTCTCCCGTAAATAAATAAATAAACTGGAATAAATCTACGAGTTGCAGATGCGATCTATCTCGAATTTCATTAACGTTGGTCCATTAGGAAAGAAGTTAGTCTCATTGGCCCCTCAGATGATTACTGCGCCTCCGTACCCCGTAATTGTTTCCTGGGTGTCACAAAACGAGCTCCATCAACACTGAGTTGGATACCCACCCACTGAAAATAAATGAGATAAAATAAATCACCTACTCAAGCTTTACTAGGTCATCTATAGATTACAAGATCTAAAACAAACTCGATTTCTTGAAGTTCAAATTCCATTGGCATATGAGCTGAAAGGATCTTAGTAGTTTATAAGGCAATTTCAGCAATGTTTCGCCAGTTATAATTTGTTTCCATGTTGTTGATTTTTTATCCCGCCAAATTTCTAACCCTTGGGGTCGATCCTGGTGGTTTCGTTCGATTCTTTCGGATGATTTATATATTAATGACAATTATGACACTAAAACCCTAGAAAATAATCCTTAAGGATCGAGATTTCGATTTTTTAAATATTTCAGCTCTTCAATTCATTCTTTTAGGGTTGATCAAAAGTGATATCGATGTTTCTGGCACATCCCCGGCCAATGTATTTTATGCATTTATCAGCCGAATTTCATAAAAAATGAAACGTTTAAAAGTGAAATTAAATGTTGCGCAAATGGTAGGTTGTACAACGCATTGTATAGTCTCATTCTATTAATTGATAGTTCTATCTAGATCGAACGAAAAAAAAAACTACTATTTTATTTCAAAAGTTTCCGAGATCTTGAATTTCAAACATTTCAACCCTTGAATTTTGCCCTTTAGGGTTAACTGAAAGAAATGCCGAGATGGAGATCTCATTCCCCGCTGATGTTTAATTTTTGACCCGAATTTGGTAAATATTGTTTGAGTAGTTTCAGAAAAAAGCTTCGGAAAGCGTATTGCAAACAGATAGATGTTATTTATTTATTTTTTTTTTAATTTCATTTTTGGATTCTACGCATTTTGAAACGTAAACAAACGATTTTTTAAGGGGAGTTAAAAAAAATTGCTTCATGGTCGGTACAATGGATCATTATTGGGAACATTATAGAACCAACAACTCAATATATTCATACGATCCTCTTACTTGATCAGAACTTTTAAAAAATTATTTAAATCTTCGATAAATTTTGTCTTTAACCCATCCCTGCAGGCGCCAAGGAGAGAGATCTAAAGGTGTTGGCATCGGCGAGGAAAAGTTGCAAACTGCAAAACTGGAAACCTCGGATGCACTTTCATCACTCATTGTTCGCGAAACGCATTAGTTTCTTGACAAAGATGAAATGTAGATAAACTAGAAAGAAGAATAATGGGAATCATCCTCCATGGTATCTTTAGATGCTCTGTAACCTGAAAGCTCATTACGTTAAAGACTCGCCACTTCACAAAATACCTACTTAATATTTATTGTAGTAATAAATTTACAGTTTAGTTACGATATGCATTTCATAACCAGATTTTACACGATACATAAATATGGTTGTTGTGTATCTATGGTGCTTTTGTTTTTCGTGAATGGTCGCCGGAATGTTGAAATCAAGCAATTTCTGATGCAATTATGACTATTTCCATTCCAACTGGTAGGTGTGGCACATACGCTCGCAAAACTTACTTATGTCAAGATAATCTTGTTATCATCCTCGATTAGTTGGTCAATTAAGAAACGAAAAAATGATACTCAATGTAATTTACGTTTGTGCAAGCGCAGAATGAACTGATGAGTTGAAAACAATGAAATATGTACGGGACCATCTACAACCTAAACTACGCATTCGCTGACAATTTCAAGAAAATCGAATGAAAACTGTTGATATTAAGGTCAATACAAGTATTTCACATTTTTGCATTCGCAGTAGTTATTAATGATACAATCGTGTTGGAATTTATATGAGGTAATTAAAGGCCGTATCACACTTGCATTTTTTCCGCATTTTTTTGCATTTTAAACGCTGAAACGTGAAGAAGGCAAAGTGCGTTTTTTCAAAGTCAGCAGTGAATTTTGAAGAGGAATAACTGCAACAACAGCGCATTCTGGCGGAATGCAATTTTATTAAGCCTGTCAGGTTAGGGCTTGAAATATTGAAGTAACGTTTGACGTGCCTAGTGTTTTCAAACAGTGTCTTGACAACTCTTGTTCTTCCAAAGTTATTATACTATGAAGACGCACAATAATGATAAAAATAACGTAATAATGAAAAAAAAAAAAAAAAAAAACTGATCCCGCTAGGGACGTGGTCAAGAACGAAAAATGATTATTCGATTTTAAATTATATTTATATAAGAAGACAGGTATGTAATTTGAACTCAACAGAGAAGCAAGAGCGCACGGCAATAATCCTCAAACAAAAAACTTCACTTCTACAGTTCATTAACCTGACTCGGCATTTGTTTAGTGCAGTCTCTTTAGTAACCGGAGGGGTGCTGTTACCTACTTAACGTCATGCGGGGTGAGGCTTTGGCTCGCGACCAAACAAAAACGTAATAAAAATAGAAGTTCGGCACTAAGAAAATAAGAAAACTTCGGCAAGGAACTAGGAACAATATTTTTGGCACAGGAGAATTGGAACTAATTTTCCCAAGTAAGTTTAAAAACGCTCTGCCAGGATGCGCAATGGTCGAAAAAGCTGACCTTGGAAAAAAGCACTTCTTCTCCTTCACGTTTAAGCATTAAAAACGCAGAAAAAATGCGGAAAAAATGCTAGTGTGATACGGCCATCAGTCATCTTCTTCCTACTATCATCCAAATTTAAGCGAGATCGGATGACTAGAACGTGAAAAAATGAAGCATAATGGAAGTTACGTTTGCACATGCGCAGAGTGAAGGGGTGCTGTGGTAACAATGAAACTGACAGGGGGCCGTGTACCTCTTAGCCCACACATCCCCTGAAAATTTCATCCAGATTGGATGGAAACTGTGGAAAATAAGCTCGTTACAAGGATTTCATATTGGCGCATGCGCAGTAGCTGTTAATGATACAATCATGTTGAAATTGATATAAGATGATCCAATTGTCATCTCCCAACTATCTTCCGAATTTGTGTATCGGACGACTAGGGCGTGAGAAAATGATGCTTGGTAGAATTTACGTTTGCCCGTGCGCACAGTGAGGTACTGAGTCAAGAACGATGAAACTGTTAGGGAACTTTTTGGCCCATAGCCCACACATCACCTGAAAGTTTCATCGAAATCGGACGAAAACTGTGGAAAATAAGCTTGCTACAAGGATTTTTGGACACATGACAGATACACACTCAAACAGACAGACACGGAACCAAAGTTGTTCAGAATGGTCTAAAACGTAAAATACGAGTGGAAATTTTGATTTTTGAGACCAATAAATTTTTTTTCTCCGAAAGTGAGAACAATGCTTCCGCTACCTTTAGGTAGACTCGGAAGCAATAAATAAATAAAATTAATTTTAAAAAGTCTAGTCATGCAGCATGACCCCATGAGCAAATTTTTGAAGAAATCTTCGACATTTCAGTCGCTATTGATTGTGTAGAGAAATTTTAGTTTATGATTTTGATAGACAAACATGGAATCAAATAATTAAAAGTAATTAGGAGGTACTCTTACTTCCATAAGAGTAGTTCAATCTGAATTTGGACAATGTTTCATGCAAATATGACCGATTTTTACAACTAGCAAACGGCATTATTTCGATTTTTGACTGATTTTTCAACTTTGAAAATTTTGAAAACTTGATACATATTCTTATAGGAAATTTTACGCTGATTCCGAATATACCACATGTTAGTATGCTGAAAAAATTATTTCGCACAAAAAATCGCAAAAAACAGGCTATATTGAAATTTTTTACTACATTTTTGAAAATTTCAACCCGAAGATGTAATCTGATCATGCTGGCCAACGAACTTGAACTTTCGTTTTTTGTCGTTAAGATTTTAAAATTTATTTGAAGTTTCTAGCACAATTCTACGGACAGTTATCGTCTGGAATCACACATACATATATACATTCATACGTACATTAAAAAAAAAATGCGTTAAACTTCAGAATATGATTCAGAATAGCCTGAAACGGATTTCTGCATAACATTTTTTCAAAAATTCACATTCTACTAATTTTGAGGCGAGAGCAATAGCTTCATTTTCTTCAAAAATTCGCTAATTAATTTTAAAAAAGCATAAATGAAAATAAGAATAATGGAAATCATATGAATCTAAAATTATTTTCGTTGCGGTAGACGAAAATGTCGAATATTTGTTTTAAGGTCAAAGGAATTACGTTTTGTGGCATATGCTAGCATTGCCGTCTACCCCATTAGCGGCAGCTATCGTTAAATTTCTCCGGAACTGGGAAGTGCGATGCTGCGGGTTCTCCTGTCATGAATTGGCCTTTCTCGCTCAGTGATGACTATTAGATTTTCCCTCGTAAGGCGATATGTCATAGGGACACAATGACGTGGCATTCGGCTGCTGTTGTCGTAACAGCCTTGTCTGAAAGTGAATTCATGGCGAATTTTCGGTTTAAAGTGTTTCAAGCTTCAACTAAGTATTATAGTTGAATGTGGTGATTTGTTTGAATTCTTAACGAGATGTTGTGGTAAAATGTAGACAGCTAATATTTAATTATTCATATTCTAACATTCAAACTCACACCATTTCTGATGTTTATTATACAGGGTGTAGACACCAAGTTTGGGCTAAAATGAAGGGTTCGATTCTAAAACTCATTTCTGACCAGAAGTTTCTGCTAGTTTTTGTATTTTTATTATTAATTTTAATTTGCATTTTTTTAACACTTTGTTTTTGAGTTATTTAATTTTCACGATTTTTTTCGTGTTTTGTACCTTATGACATTAAAACAGCTGTTATCCCCCTAAAAATCACTGTAAACTCAAAACTAAAGGACACCGTTGGAAAGAGCGTTGAATTTTTTATAACTCTGATATAAAATAAACCTTTTCAAGTTAATTTTAATTGGTCAAAAAAAGAAAAAAGTCAGAGTACAAAATTAGAAACCTAATTTAAAATCGAGGTTTTTCCTTCCGTTTTTCTGCAACTTGAATGGGTTTTTTTCGGCGTATGCTCTTCGAAAAAATCCCCTTCAAACTGTAAGCTTTCGACTAATAACTAGTTAATTTTACATTTACTTTGCTAATTTTGGGAGAAAAGTATGTTTTAATGTTGGGAAACATAGTTTTTTCCAGGGAATCAAGGGGATCAAGGGAAATCGTGAAAAATTGCACTCTAAAAAAATTCGAATTTTTGGCCGGTTTCTGCGTATTTTTTTCCGCTGAATGGAATGGTAACACTTGCAAATCTTCCCAAAACCGTTATAACTGAATTTTACACTTTAACTCACGAATTTTTAGTTAATTTGTTATGGTCAATTTTATGTGCGTAACTAGCTTTGAGGGTAAAACTAGTTAATTAAACTAAAACTCTGTTATAACCGAGTTGGGGAGATCTTCAAGTGTTTCCATTCGATTCAGCGTGAGAAAAATACGTAAATACTGAGAAACTGTCCCTGAACTCAAATTTTTTTAGAAAGTAATTTTTCACGAAAACCTCATTTCATTAAAAGAAAAAAATGTTTTACAACATACAAACGTACTTTACTTTCCTAATAATTAGCAATGTGAAATTGACTAGACCGTTCAAAAGTTGACAATTATGTTCGAACCGACAGGGTGTAGTCGGGGAAGGGCCGATTTTCGGCCGAAGTTCTCATTTGTTACTTATGTCGGTGCGTCTCGTTTCAGTGGTTTTTTAAGGCTTAGCAACGCGAGACTATTGCATTGTCAATTGTTAACTATCGCTATTGTCAATTTTTCAACCTGTTCATGTGAGGGAAACATTTCCGATAACTCACTGCAGTTCTGGGCTTAAATGAGACTTCTCTTATACAAAGTTAAAAGGATATTCATTATTACGAGTATTATTATTTATTTTATTTTTTTTCGTCACTTTCTTTTGCTCATGTACTGAATAAGGATTGAATTGAAATTCATTGTGTATAGACATAAAATTCCGACAAGGTAAGAACAGAATTTTCATATTTTCAACTGCTTTCGCGATCATGCAGCTCACTAAACTATAGGAGGCATTTGAATCAAAATCAAAACCGATATTTCCGCCTTAAAAAGCTTTTAATGATGTTTGCATGATGAAGGTCTCAGCTGAAGTGTAGAAAAAACTTGAAAATCCAGCTGGACATTCGGAACGAAGTTGTCTGAAAAAAGAAATCAGATAAATATATCCAGGCTGGGAGCTCTTAAAAAATGACGTTATCAGTGACAAATCCCAAATTAGGAGAATGATCAACGGCTTAGAAATGTGCCTAATAGGATTTGGAGATAAATTTAGGTGATTCGAGATTTCGTAAATCAAATGGCCAATCCAGGCCAAAATGCTCCTTGAATATTCTCATCGTGTCTACCTTGATTCACTATTTCCAATATTAAATCTATTTAATTGTCCAATGTTATGATTATGATGTCTTCTCCAGAAAATGGTGAATGTGCGTTTAATTTATAGTACATAGGTACAACCCGAAAATAAAAAAATGCGTCCGTAGCAGCACCGGCATACGTTATTATTTGAAACAACTGAATCGAGACTTATCAATTTGACTCCAAAAATCACATAAAAGTAGGATAATCTTGAAACCTCACTATTATATTCAATAGATCCCTAGTGATGAAATATGGGGATTAGCCGTGCCAAAAATCAGAAGGTTTCTGAAAGCTTTCTGTTGAAAACGAAGTTCATTTTGTGAGATTTTGATATAATAATTTAATAGAGTATAATTGCACTGAGAAGAGACAATGTAATCGGACGTAACATGCTATGATTAAATGACAAAAGAAAACTCCAATTTATCACACAATGATGTATTGTTTTTGTATAAGATAGCATTGCATGGGTATTGGTTCTGAATTATACTTTTTTTCCAGACGGTTGAGTACAATAACTTCCAAATATCGTGGAAACCGATTAATTGAAATTTTTATATCATCTAAATTCTGTAGGTAATATCATTTTGTGATAAATTTCTGAATACTTGAGATGGAGTGGAATTGAACGTTAGATTTGAACGTTAGAAGTAAGAAGAAAAAAACTACTTCCTCTCCAGTTCTAATTACTTTCATTCTATCTATTTTCTTCGCACCAACGCTCCGTTCCTATAGAAACAAAATTTCTGAAAATAATTGGTTTGACAAAAAGGCCAAAATTACTCACACTGTTTGATTTACAGTGACATAACTTGCGTCAAGTCCTTTATGTCGCCAGACTTTTCAAGTTGAGGATAAACTCGAAAAGAAAGCCATTGTCCAATGTCAAGATCATCCGGAAAATGGTGGTCGGCGGTTGGTCCGTGTAATTGGGTAAAACGCGATAATTTTCCTATTGAAAATATACCGGAACTCCTATCAAAACTGCATCTTTTCAAAGGTTCCTCAGAAAATCAGACAATGGATGAAAAAAATCTCGATTGAAGAACGAATTTCCTTTGCTGGGAGTGGTGTGGTCGTATAGCGTGAAGCGAATCACTCACAAATTGCACAATCGCACGTGAGTTATTGGCAATGAAAAGCCACCATACTTTCATTCCAGCTTCTCCATTGAAGCCTTTTATGTTCATGACCTTTAGCTTTTATATTTTATTTTTATATTTATTTATTTTATTTTTTTTAAATTGAAATTAACCGAAGTTGGAGATCCATTGGCATTTCCTACTCTGAAGGAAATCAACAATCCTATTTATATATTTATTGAAACGGGATAGTAGCCCTATTCAAAAAAGAAATACATAATGGTATAAAGAGACCTATTAAGTTATGCTTGTCAGTCTCTACTAATTTCAAGACCCAATGGGAGCGAGTTTAATGATATTAGATTGCTACTAGGAAAATTAAGCTTTGAAATGGAGACGATTCGTGAAAGAAGGTGAATGGTTGGCAATGTTTGATATTCAAGACAAAACTTTTAGGTGTGTCGTGCGATATTAATCATTATTGAGAGGTGTATTTAGTCAATGATTAAAAGGCGTGTAGTATTTCCAAATTCACAAAGATGTACCTATGGGAGAAG
This sequence comes from Adelphocoris suturalis, assembly GCA_030762985.1. Taxonomy (NCBI): domain Eukaryota; kingdom Metazoa; phylum Arthropoda; class Insecta; order Hemiptera; family Miridae; genus Adelphocoris; species Adelphocoris suturalis. The sequence goes on from CM061049.1 coordinate 38,224,562, forward strand.
GTGAAAAAAACAAAGAAGCAACCATTCGTTACTCAGCAAAAGAACATCCTGTACAAATTTTGGTGTATCATTATTTCAATTCCCTCGTACTCCTTTCTGACACCTTGCGGATGATTAGTATTATGATATGCTCTCGAAAAGATGTAAGAAAATCATATTCACAGTTGACGATAAGTATTTGTATAGCATAATTCGAAAATGCAGTATGTTTGTGGTACATTTTCATCTTATCGTAAAAGACTATGGTTGAAGTAATAACATCGCAAGCTTTACCGTCGGCTCAAGCATTACATGACCGCAGTACGGCCCTGCTGGTAGGTATTAACTTACGAATTCGCTCGTGAGCTTGTTATGAATAATGCACTTTCTTCGAGGAACTGATACCTATTACCTACAACCTACACGACTGGCCTTAAACAAACGATGAATGGTTACGAGCCGCGCTCAGGAATTTACACACTTAGTGAAAGGTTTTTCATGGGGGAAAGAGGATACTTATGATGGCAATGGTGATGTATTCTGTGAAGAGAAAGGAAAGTTGTGAAGAGCGTTCAGCGGTGTTTATCTCCGTTTTGCACGATCGAAACCCAAGCTTTAGATCCTTTGATCAATACGTCCACAGAGCAACCCATCCGTCAAAAATCTCCTTGAGTTGATTAGCTGTGTCTTCTTGGGATTTGAAGGTTACAAGTTACGTCCCGTTTTCGTCTAGTCACGCGATAAGACGTGATTGACGGATGACTGTCCGCGACTTTCGGATCTCATGATCGGATATGATCATCATTTCGCTGCAACAAGAAAGCTAAATCACGATCAGCCTTTTGATAAGCTCACGGTAAGGAGGAGTACAACAAAAGTCATTCCAGTTGCCCGTCATTTATAGAAACACCTGTCGTATACACGTAAACACCAATCCCAAAAGTGTTACATATTTGTACGTACGTACTATTTTTACGCATACGAAAACGTCAAATTTCATGAATAACCTACGGACCAAGCTTTTGAGTAATTAATCATTTCGGAGCTAAGAGAGTAGTAATTAATAATTTGATCAATCTTCGCTTTGACACAATAATGATAAATCAGTTAAAAAACGCAAATCGTTGAATTGTCAATAGAGGAAACAAATAACTGACCTCTAAAAAAATGAGTAATATTGTATACAGGGATTCATTAATTTTAAAATACTTACAAGTTCCATACGAGATGATGAAAATGAAGTATGAAGTCCATTTCTGAACTGCAGATTCCCCACACCTTCAAGGGAACAAAATATGAAAAACCGATTCAATTCGTGCTAAATTCTGCACTAGTACTAAAATCATTTTAAAAATTAGTTTTATATGCATAGCCCTAGACCAGAGTCTTCAATGCGGCAGTGTTTGAATAATGATTCAACCAAACGAATAAATTAACCCCAAATTAAGCTGGTATAACTTCCTATCCTTTGAATGTTAAAAATAAAGGAATAATCGAAGATATTGGAGGTTTTTCTAAAAAGATTATAAGGTATTATATAGTTTGTCATTATTTGTTTATGTTATGTTTTGAGACATACCGAAACGAATCCCGGAGTTCACGCTTATGTGTGTTTGTGTGTGTGTGAGAGTGTCCTCTCAAACGATAACTTGGGATTCAGATTAAAATTCCGTTCAAAAATCAAGCTTTTCAATGAAAATGATGAGTTGGTTGGCCAGAGTTTTTTGAGCACATTAAATAGGTTGAATTTTAGAAAAATGTACTGGAAAAAAGAAAAAAAACTAAAAATGGCATAAACGGCTCAAAATCGTTAAATTTATTTATTTTTTTCAGCAAAATATAAATAAAAAGGAGTTCATCAACGATCAACTTAAAAATTAAAAAGGTCATTTACAAATTTATGCTGATTCCATTAATTTTGCTGAAAAATAGACAAAAACTGCAAAAAGTCCTAAAATCCCAAATCTTTCGCATAATATTATTGAGAATGAGCGTTTTGCCATAAAATTGGTAGATATAAATTTCTTCCCTCACAATGTCCTTAATTTTTCAAAAAATGTACCTACTCAACATAATGTAGTACGATAGCTTACGGAAATTCGCTAATAAGATCATTCTGCATGATTGGAACATATATAATGGACAATCGATTCAAGGATGATGTATATACATGCAAGGCTTTAGAATCACACTCACCTGCTGATCAAGCTAAAGTCCATGAACTGGAAAAGTTCCATTGATAGTATTCGTTTCGTCTGCTTACGATTACCATTCTATCAATATGTAATATACTATTCTTTGGAATCAAGGCTGTAGTATGAGTGAATTATACACAAATACATTTTTGATCCACTCAGATTAAAATAACTCACACTTTGGTCAGGGAGTACAAAGTTGATGGATCACATCAGAATCTGCTTCTTAGTTGAACCTAAACACCTTGATCTTCGGTGCTTTCTCGCTCGAATTTATTCTTGCAATACGATCCCGGATGTTCAGCAATCTTCAGCTGAGTCAGATCGCAAATTACGATTAATATCTGGCGGACTTCACGAACAAGAGAGAACACAGAAGAGAGAACTCTCGCCAGAACTCCATCCGGTAGTGATCTCATTGAGGCCCTAAAGCCAAATCCACTTTCATTACTCCACAATGGCTCGACTAGCCGAAGGGTGAGTTTTGCTCATCAAGTGATGGAATGTGAAAACAGTTGTACCTACGTTACTATTAATTTGTCTTGAACAAATTTGAGTAATAAATCATGCTTTAGTATGGACGGAAGTGTTTTGTTATCAATGAGTCTTTGCAATCAACATAAGACCAATAATCGAGATAAAAATCTCTTGTATCTCCAGTAGATCAGTCACCACACAATAGAAACACAATGAAAATCATTACCTAAGATTTTACTATTTTCCTGTATCGCTCGCATTCTTCTCCGATTCTTACATTCATAACGAATAAAAAACACAATGGCTGCTATTTCACCAATGAGCTAAAGATATTATTATTCACAATCATGTTTCTATTAGCTAATATATCTATAAGCTATTACTTTCAATCCGCGTATGCTCCCAGGGGAGGAGAGGTTGAATTCCGTAGGTCTATTAAAAAAGTACAAAGTGAAGAGTATTATATCTAATCGGATGAAGTCACGGGAAGGATATGAAATGCTCAATTTGGTTTAAACAAGGGGATAATTTGAAGCTTTACAAAAATGGATCTATCAACGGTGAAACATATCGAGGGATACCCTTATTTAAACATTTTACTAGACCTGTCACTTTTGATAATGTCGAAGTTTTTCAGTACGTTCAACATATCTCCCTTTGAACAAAAATGATGACATTTTACAAACTGTCTATTTGCTAAATCAACATTGTAACTATTTTTGGATTCCCTAAGATGATTTGCAAATTCAGATTCACCTATATTTTGAACTCTTTCCATGTTCGTCTATGTTTTTCCTGAATTTCCTATCAGTTTGACCAGAATACTCATGGCCGCAAGAACATTTTAATTGATAAATCCCACTTTTATCCTAAACACTGATTTCGTCTCTAACCGACCCTATTGAACCACTAAGTCTATTTTAATTTTTAAAACCCACATTGTAATCCATCGATGATCGAATTATATCTACTTTATCAGAAATTTTCCCTTAATAAGGTATACTACTTATCCATTGTTGCTTTTCCAAAGTTGCATCTTCCCTAGCCAAATTGGAGACCTTGTCCCTACGCTTTTTCCTCAAAACCTTAGCACATACGGTATCAACGAGAGCGTCCTTGTATCCATTACTTGCTGCTATGTTTTTAATAATTGAATTTTCTTTTGATAAATTTCGTCCACACATTTGAATAGATAGTGTTCGGTTGATCATACGGAAGGCCGCATGCTTATGAACTAAAAGGTGATTTGATGAACTTACTATGGATAGTTACCTACTACATAACTATACTTTCCAACAAATTGAAAAATTATGCTTTTTGCTTACCAAAGATATGGAGAGATCAAGAAGGAAGGAAAGAAATATAATTTTTATGTTTTTAATTAAAATAAATAAAATTTCTGACTTCAGAACAAGTTTATAGGATTGGTGGAATTTTCTTAATTATAGTTCTATCACTAGATATTATGTAATTGAGCCTACTAGGTGTATTGTGCAATCATTTCTTATACTGCTCATCGGTAACTTAATCGCAAATCAATTCATACTGGAGAGAGATTACTATTACATAATTCGTTGAAAGTATCGTATGATTTGAAGGTAAATAATTTCTATGATGGGCAACCTGATCATTCAATAGTCGTTTCTTTAAAGATCATAAGGTAGTCATAAAAGAGAAAAGTTCCAGGAGGATATAACAGACATCGCGTAAAACATGGGATGAAAGCTACCGTAAAACCCAATGACTCAAAGGCTTTCACTGGATTGGCGCTTAACTTTTACCGAAACTGGAAAAAGCTAGAGCTAGCTACAATTTATAAATAAGGCTTGAGTGCTTCACAAGGATTGAAAGTTGTGAGGAAGCACAGTTTTTAAGTAATTCACTTAAAAGTTGAGAAAATAAATAGTTCCTATACGTATTACAGTTAGTTTTGGTCTTGGAGATTCAATTGTTGGCAAATCTTAATTATTTTAGAAAAAAATGATAAAGAACACATACACGTAATGGATTACTTTCGAACTTCCAGGCACTATGTGGTAAAAATCACTTCATAAACTAATCTCTAGCTCTCAGGTGAGATGAAATCGGTTCCAGTCGCTAAGCATGATTCTTTTGACAGAACAGATTTCTTACCTACCTTAATTCTAAGTGGAGAAACATTGTTATTTCACATGCTAAATGTGTTAAAAATCTGGAAAGGTCCCGGGATGGCCTCAAAACGGGTTTTAATAATGAAGAACTTTAAAAAAATTTAATTTTTAAATTTAGAACCATCGCAAAACATCTTGTTTTGTAAATTCTCTAAAAGTTTACTGTTAATATTCTTTCATTTAACAATTCATTTTGGTGCAAATGGACAAACTATCATTTGACTCTGATGACTTGAAAAAGTCCGAAAGTTCACTTAATTATCGTCGAACCTCTACTAGCAACGGTGAAAGGACCAGATCGCTATTTTGTCATAACAGTCATGTGCCTACAGTTATATTTAAGTTGCTACGTATTTCACAATATTAACTGAAGCGTGAATATTGAATTTTCATTATACTATTGCCTGAATTTGAAAACCGAGAGTCCCCGTAATATCTTTTTACAGTTCTTTCGTCGTATGAACAACTTCACCGTTCTCTTTTTGAACAGATTTTCTGAACAATAACCAAGTGACTAATTTTTATAACACAAACCGCGTTTTTAGGAGATAAAGCGTGAAGTATTAGTTTCTAGTGTAGTTAAGTACCTACTTAATACCCGTGCTTAATTTTGTGAAATATAATACTTCAGGGTTTTTTTCTTTTTATTCTGGAATCCTACTTACTCATAATTCTCAGTCCAGTATTGCGTGAGAATAGTTATTGTTTTATAGTTAAAATATTGCGGGGCCAGAGCAGCGAAAATCTCTTAAATAGAAGCGGGAATGTTTTGCAGAGCAATTTCTTCTGCGTGAGAATCCACTAGATTGGTTGTTGCTACGCTTTCAAGTAATTAATTCGTGTCTGCAGGGGTATGTAGTAGCACAAAGGGATTGCACCTTCCTTTTTTGAGGCACAACTAAGTTACTATTACTAGTTACTGGTTACTGGAAAACTGTAAGTTTTTCATATTGCGCAAAAATCCATGCAATAGAAACAGTGATAACTTTCGAACCTTTATGCATTCACACGCAATAACGCACAAACTGGTCTCAGCTCCGCAGATACCCATCTCAATTGGGTTCCCATAATCTTGTCGTACGAATGATAAACAAGAGAAACTCTGCAGCAACCCTCAAGACGTAGCGGGTGAATTCACCTTGTCCCTGATGCCTTGGCAGTGAGATTTTTCAATTGAGCAACGCTAATGATGCCGACAGATCTCGGCGTCCGTCATTACGCGTTGAGTAACGCTAAGCACGGGTAACCCTCGGAAGGCTTCCATTGTCAGCCGATTTTTCACGTGCGGACTCTTGACGAGATCCATTCACAACCCATACTTACCGGAGACGTGCCGAAGCCCTTATCGACAGGCTCCTTGAAAACTTAACCATTTTCGAAACTCGTGCCTGGTAATTTCGTTATTTCCTAATCTGAATCCTTCACTGTCTCATATTGTGAATAATTATATTTCGTTAAATTAATTTTCCTTATTGCTAATATCAGCTGGAAACAATTGCTTTCCAGTATGCCTACTCATAGGAAGCGGAAGCATTGTTTCGGGTGATAAAAATTTTAGCATGAATATGCTTTAGCCGTGACCTAACTACCGAAAAACGTCCCACGAGAGTGCAACGAAAGTAGCGCCAATAATTGTGATGATTTCCGCTTACAACCGAGTCGTTGCTAGGGATATGATACTTCGTCATTTTTCATCCCACAAAATTCGTTGACCATTCGTTCGAAAGCTCTCGATTTATCCAACCATACTATATTAACTACTGCGAAGTGCATGGCCAACAAGCTGAGTTATGAGCATAGTTATATGAATAATTGTTTACACACAGGTGATCATTCTCAATTATTGATATTGTGAACATAATTGCAACCGCTTGTTAATTTCTGATGATTTCATTGAGCTGTTGTTTCGATTATGTGATTCATAGCAGGTGATCCGAATATTGCGAGAACGGTTAGATTTGTGAAGCGGTGGTTAAATTATTTTAATAGGTAATTTCTATACTTTACACTATAGGAAGCTGTAATTTCGTATGTAGCCTCTTTAGCCTCTTTCTATAATAAAGTGAATGTTTACTCGCGAGTTTCTATTAGGAGATCATCATCTCACAAGAGCTAAATCGTCGTGATCATTTCTATAATAAAGATAATGTTTACTCGCGAGTTTCTATTAGGAGATCATCATCTCACAAGAGCTCAATGGTCGTGATCATTTCTATAATAAAGTGAGAGCGAGGAGCTAAAACATGATTCCATGTTTTAGGATTGATGACAGAATGATAAACAGAGTTCAGAGGCCGATGGGGGGTCGGGTTCAGAGAATCGACGAGGAGTGAGTCGTGTACGGCTAAAGCATATTCATGTTTTTAAATTTTAGCCGTCAGGCTCAAAGGAACTGTGGCTTTTTTTCTTCAAAATATATATTTCCACTCGCATATAACTACTTCGTTTCAGACCATTCTGAACAACTTTCATACCGTGGCTGTGTCTGTGGTGTGTCCGAAAATGCTTGCAACACGCCTAATTTCAACAGTTTCCATTCGATTTTGATGAACGTTTCAGAAAATGTTTGGATTAACTTGTAGTTATGCAGTTCCGCAGGTTCCTAATCAATACTATATTCAGCGCGTGCGCATGCGCTAATGTAAATCCCATCAAGCATAATTTTCTCACGTTCTAATCTTCTGAATTATTCCAGACTTAGAAGTTAGTCACGAGGAGTTTGAGTGCAATACCGAACTTGTTTCGGATTATTATTTTCAATAATGAACCTTCGTCATTTACTAAGAAACTAAACGTAACCCTCCCCCTTTTTTTGTTGTTGTTGTAATATTCAGTGGTTTATGTTGTGATGCATAGAATCAAACCACATGTGGGGCCCCCGTTGGTCCTTTATCCTTTGGATCACTTTCGGTCAATACCCAGGGGTGAAAATGAAGGGTTGAAATGTTTGGAAATCGAGATCCGAAAGGAAAATAGTTCAAAACAAGAATTTTGATTTTGGGTTGTTATTTATGAATTTTTCATGCGAAAGAATAAGACAACTTGAAGCGATATTCTTCATCCGTTCGTTCTTCCTAAGGACCTTTACAGGACAAAAAGGAAGCCAACATGGGTGACAATGATACCTTGGGTTTTTAATCAGAAATATAGTAATAATCCCAACTAACCCCCAACTACGACGTTCGAACCACTGAATATATTTATAATGGAATTATCTTTGTTTAATTGTGTTCATTTCAACTTTTGTTACTTAGGAATTCATTTCGATTCGGGCCTACGTAAATATATGTATCTCCGCAATCGAACTAGGAATATTACGTATCACAGGTTCTTCAATAATTTTTAAGAAGCCGGAAGGAGGGCTGTAAGCCACCGGGTTTGCCCCTGCTCAGAAGATTTCCCTAATACGAAAATAATAAACCTTTGGTAATAAATTGCAATGATTTCTTTAGGTAATTATGTATTGAGCAGCTACAATATGTGGCCATCATCGAGTCCTTTATAGGCTGATGACGGAAGGATGGAGTTGAAAAAATAGTTTTTTCTTACTTTAAAATTTCTATTATTATTTCTACTATTTGTTTTATTTACTTTTTTTTATTTACCCGATATCTCAACTAATTGTTGATAAATTTCCTTATTTTCAGAATTTTGTCAAGTCCAAGCAACGACCAACGTAGAGGAAACGATCGCTTGCGTATCAGCACCACTTTTAACGTGGTAAATCGATATGGTAAGTTTGACCTGAAACAACCTTGTTTACCTTCAATATACCTAGTTTTAACGTAATACGCTTTTACCGAGGCCTAAAAGTGAAAAATTTAACGATAAATGTCACCGAAAAACGATTGTAAAGAACGATACTAACCAGGTAAGTATTAGCGACTGATCTGGTTTCTTTGCTATTCAACCTATGAAACTAAAATTTGAAATGGAGAACTCTTGGGTCATCTAGAAACAAATCATAAAGTCTGAAGCTCCCCAGATCAGCAGAGTTAGATCTGGAGCTATGGTTTCTGCTATTCTTTATAGGAAACTGGAATTTGAAATGGAGTGCTTTCCACGTTCCTCCAATGTTTAGCTGGGGCGTAAGGTCAAAGCAAAAGTGGGTCATGGGTCTCCCAGCGATGTCAAGGGGTGGTGCCCCTTTTCATTTATTGATTTATGTTTTTTTTATTGTCCAAATTTTGAAAAGTAAAGTTAATTCGGTAAAATTACGAGATGCAAATGAAACGGAAAGGGAATAAATGGAAATGTCTATCGGTCAATGAATTGTATAGTACCTACTGCTTACATGTACCAGCTACTCTATAGTATCTACCATGTAACTTCTTATTTTCGCATTATTATTTCATTATGTTAACTCAGCAATATTAGTTTATAACTTAGCGTAATAAATCAGCTTCCTTCGACACCCCAATGGTTTATGAGAGTTTGTGATAAAATGAGAGCATTCCAAAAAGTAGCGAACGATTTTCATACTATGAAAACTAAGGGAGTAACACTTCCCTAGTAACGCATTGGTTGTAGGTAAAAACCAAATAGAACATGAAGCTTCCCATACACTTTTTTGGGCTAAAAAACGTTACATAATTTCTCCAAATACCCCGAGCTGAAATACATATCCAGAGTATTTTGATTTTATGTATTCTGAAACTTCAGGACACCTTGTATTTGGTATGTGGGTGTATAGTATAACATGAATGTAATTTAATACAATGCCTAATATAGCATTTCCCGATCAATATAAACATTTTCCCAACCAAAATAAACTTTCCCAACCAAAATAAACATTCTCCCGATCAAAATAAACACTTTCCCAACCAAAATAAACACTTTCCCGACCAAAATAAACATTTCCCCAACCGAAATAAACAATACAGCATTCATAGGAAAAGTAACTAAGTAGAAAGAAAAGTACTTTGAAGCACTCTAAGTGAACAGGGAAACCATGTGTTAGAGGATGTGATTACCAGAGCAGTTGCTGCGATTAAATACTGATTGTCGGAATTACTTAGTGAACACCTCTGTCAACCTAATATCATCTGCTGCGGGTGAAGCAATTCATTAAACTAACAGTTTGTTGTTTTCGTTTTTTGAATATTGTTAAAGAAACATTAATGTTTATAGTCTACACATTGTTAAAGAAGCAAGTTCGTTTTGGTTGTCTTAATGTTAATAAAAAAAATGTTTATTTTGGTTGGGAAAATGATTATTTTGATCGGGAAATACTATATACATGAAGTACAAACTTATATTATTCCTTCGTCTAAATGAAGAAAGTACTACTCAACAATCAACTTCTGTACCAGTTTCATAACGGCACCAGACTAGGAGTCTCCCATCCGTCAACACGCGAAACAAGGAGGCGTCGGAGCTCTGCGGAAGCCGTTTGTGGGAAGTTGTTGCGTAATCGGAAGATGCTCGGCGACATTAGGACCGCGGCGGGTGGCTGTAAAGGAGACAAGGCCGCCTGTGATAGGTGGCGAAAGGGAAGGCGTCCTCGTTTCCGTTTATTTGCGTTCGCCGGCCGGGTCATCGGTCCAACTACACGTGTTAACTAGTTTACACAGAATACCCACATTCTCTTTATATTTATGTTTACTGGATAAAAGACAACGTACTCCACGTACACATACAATAATATATTTACCAAATTAAGGATTTGGCAACAGCAAAAAATGGTCTTCTCGTTAACGGCGTTTTGTGTTTCATGGATAAAAAGAAAAAAATTATACTTCTGAAAAGATATGGTCCACTTTCTATTATGCCAAATGTAAGGCTGCCCCATATCCAAACCCCAGCAAATCTTTAACCGCTCGCCATTTTTTACGTGTGCCTCTCAGGCACATACTAGAGGCTCGAATTACCGCGAAGGCGATGCGGGTCCTTAATATCCTTTGGTGGCACTCTGAAGACGCATCCAGACCTCTTGCAGCCGCTCAGCCAACACCCTCACAAATCCGGTCATCTGAGGGGCGAACGTAGCGTCCACAGAACATACCAAAGGCGTGAATGAAGCATGGACGCGTTTCACATGCATCCAGGTATTTTCTCTTTTTTTCCCGTTCTGCTACTGTCAGAACTGAGAGGTCTGAGCGGGAAACATATGAGAGGGCGTCGGTGTCAACCACACGGACGTCAAATAACGCCATCCTCTGTGGTTCCCACACTCCTCTGCAAGCCAGATCCCCTCGCAATCCTGGATTGGTCGCCGATTCCTCTTCAATGATGGGCTCTCTAACACAGTTCCCCCCTGCTGTTGACATCATCACTCCCAAGGTGTCCCTCACTTCATTGTGCCTCCAGTCTTACAACTTAGCGCATGTTCTTGTGAAAAGTAAGTACACCCACAACCATCACATGAAGTTGGCGTCTCAATTGGTGTCCTCTTGTATACGTACTGAGTACATTCATGTTACATCATACTTATACGTACTAGAAATAGAAAACGACCACCAAGTTGGGTTTGCCACATGACTTTATGTCACATGAATGTATTGATGATGGAACAATTTCAAAATAAATAATCTTGAAATTTTCCTTGGAGTTTGAGCAGAATCGTTGATATACACGGTGTATCAGACACGACTCGCCAAAGTTCAGGGATCGATTTTACAAATAATTGCAACAAAAAAGTTCTTCGCAGACTTTTTCTTGTAGCGGCTTCGTTTCCGAGTAATTCCACTTTAAAGATGTTTTTCATGTTTTTGACGTTATATCACTAAAATGGTCATAACTCACTTAATTTGATGAGTGACTTAAAATTAAATGTCACCGTTGAAAAGAGCGTTAAATTGCCTATCTCTCTAATGCCAAAACAAGAATTGTTGAGCAGTTTCAATAACTGAAAAAAGAGGTCAAAGTCATAATTTTGAGCAGTTGACAAAATTTCACTGTTTTGAATTAGCTTATTGACTTTTTTAATGTAGTGCTTTCGAATCCTAATCTTCAGGAAAACTACCTTGGAATTACACTTTCCAACGGTATAATGAATTTATATTTCACCTAGCACGATCATCATGCTTTTGAAATCATTCTGGGATGGTGGAAATTGCGTCTGCTTCAACCATCACCCGTCAAGATTTGTTTACAAGTCTATAATCATCAGGGATACAAATTTGCTGCCTTGCCTGTAATGATGTAAGAAGTCGTTTGTTGTGTTCTTCCTTCAAACTTCAGAGCAACTGCCACCTTCTAATACCGTCGCCAATCTATTAGCGCTTTAAGGCCTCGAAAGAGGAAGTTTGAGCAGACTTGAACCAACTTGAACGAAGCCTCCAATAAGCCTATTCCCCCACCTGCTCATTGCCCACATCATTAGTATGAGCTTAGTGCATCTACTTCATGTATTAGGACTACGGCTTTTCGCAGGGGTCGGATACAGGCAGCCTTCCCACTTCAATTAGACTGATGTCAGCACTTCAGTTCATGTCAGAAAATTCTTAGTTTGAATAAGAGAAAAAAAGGTCCGTAGCTCACCCAGCTGATCTAGGGAGCTTCAGACTTCGCAATTCATTCCTAGATGTCCCATGAGGCCTACCTCCATTTTATATTTCAGTTCATAGGTTGAAAAGCAAAACAATTAGGTGCATCTAACTCAGCTGGCCTCTTGACTCAGCTGACGGCCTTGAACTGGTTAAATTGTAAAGAAATTAGATCCGCCGTAACTTTAGTCTCAAATAGCGAAGAAATTGCTTCGGATCTCACTCAGCTGATCTGGGAGCCTCTATACTTCACGATTCGTTTCTAGACGTGCCAAGGGTTCTCCACTACAAATTCTAGCTTCATAGGTTGAATAGAAAATAAATTAGATCAACTGTTACTTTAGTCTCGTTTTTTCGTTACAATATTTTGTAACATTCTTCACTTTCAGATCCAAGTAGAAGCGAGCTCCACGCTAAAATGTGGTACCCTAATAGTAATATGAAGAAGTTCGTCTTTCAGTCCAAATTTTGATTTGAACGTTTCAAGTAACAACCACCATTACGAACAAGAAAATTCGAAAATTTATAATAATTTAATGATTTGAAATGCTGTATGGTATTTTCAATGATCTAAACTGTAATGCATTGGAACCATGACCAGTTTTATGAGTCAATTTCGGAAATTCGAAGAAGGAAATCCAATGATTACCAAATAGTTTTTCTAGAAAATTTAAGGTCGAGATTTTCGTGGTTAAATCGTTAATCAGTTGGCAAATTTCGGAGGGGTAACGAGGGTTGTAGAGGCATCTATCATTCTAATAATCCAGTTGTGATGACGAGGGTTACCAATCCGTGATAAATTATAGTAAATTACGTTTAACTGAATTATAACTCTTCGTAGGTTTAGGTAAAACGCTTTCTGGGAGTGTAAGAACATAAATATAGGTAGTTCATATATACAGTGTTCTGGTGTAAGCACTAGCAGAACACTCATATTTGAGTGAATTTAATCAATACAATTAATTAATATTTCAAAGAAGAGTGCACCCTGGATGACAGGGAATGAAACTATGATAATGGAAGAAAGATAACCTACCGGGAGGTTGCAAGTAGTGAGGGGTTTGCCTATGGAAAACTATCCCGCAAAGCACTAATGATTGGCAGATTGCCTAATCAAATATCCAACATACAGTGTGTTCCATTTCTTCGGGCTTATCATAATTTATGACTCAGGGTCATAATGACTGGTTACGATATTATTCACCCAGTTCCTATACTCTATGCTGAAAAACAGGATGAGTCTACGTATAATTAATTTTTGTATGGTAAGAACTACAATAGTGAAGGTGGTCCTTGTGTTTGAATAGATTTATTCAATGAAACAGTATTCTCGCCTTCAGTAAATTCTCCCTTTGAAAAGAAGTGAAAGAACCTCATTTCATTCAAACCTGCGATGTCATGTGTGGTCTTTTGACTCGATAGCTTTATTTAGCTGACGATGATTATTTTCGTTTCGCTGCATTCGATTATTAAAACTTCCATGGGCACGGAACAAGAGTAAATCTGGGTCATGCCATTTTTTTGAAGTAATTTCGCGACCAGCTCACCAACGCGTGTCAAAATTTCATTGAACATACGATGTGAACACAATTCAGCGGCATCATTACACACCTACCTACATTTTCTTTGGATTTCTTTGTGGTCTAGAAAGAATAAGTACCAACGTATATTTATATCCCCTTACTTCTATCAAAGCAAAGTGTCATATTTTGGACTCATTTTAAAAACAAAGTTATCAAGTTACCCCAATTCCATATTGATTCTGTGTACAGACTTTTTGCATTCCCAACGACGTGAATAGAAAATAATTGAAATTCGCTAATAATCTTACATTGTAAATATTAGGAAGCACGAGAACTTAACAATCTTACCATACGACTCAGAAACGTGTCATTCGAAATTGATTTTAAGTCGAGCGCTCATGTACTCATTCGTACAAAATGATAGTTGCCTTTGTGAAACTATAATCAATGTTGCGCAATATCATGCTTATCCAACATACAATGAAATATAACTTGATTTGGCTATATGTGCTTTTCAGTTTCTGAATGAATCCTGCAGTTTCGAACAAAACTGCTCTCTTCCTGAGTTTGATGAGCATAAAATCTGGTATCAACATATCGTATCATTGATGACTATCCGAATTTGATAGACAATAGATTATGTAGTTCATTTCGACTTTTTTACATCGTAAGATATTATTTTGCTATTTGGACACGTGGCTTTATAGCGGTAATATGCCATTCCTCCCAAAACTCAACTTCTGGTTCTTGGAAACATGGTTCGGGTCCAGTACGATTGTGCTATTCGGAGATTTCCATAGCGATATACCATTCCGAAATCTAACGAAAATATTTTGAAATCTTCATGAGTTTACTTTGGAACACAACGATGAAAAGGACTTTTAAGGGTCGACACTTTTTGTGGGTGAACTAAAGTCGTGAACCACACGTTCACTAAGTGAACCAAATCGTTGCTATGGAACTGTGTTTTTTCCATTTTTCAACGTAAATGAACCGTTCGCCAGTCCTTGATAAGACTTCAATTTTTGCTAAAATCTTACCATGTCTAAACCATTTTGACATTAAAAGCATCTGAGCTACACGCAGAATTATTGATGAACTATGAACAATCTTCAAGGCATAAAACGTAATATGGTAGTTATCAGGCTGGTTTACTACGAAAGGAGAATATTGATAAACGATACATGAAAATGTGTCCCGTGGTTGCGGACTCCTACGCAAGCTGCATTTACAAATGGTTTGCAGGTCTAACGAATAACATCAACATTGTAAGTGTATGGAAATTCTTTATCTCAATTATTCTAAGAATCGCGAACACTATTTGACTAAGATTTATGAAACTTGGGTCAAAAATCACATTTGGGGTCTAGTTGGTCCTAGAGTCGTCTTCAATTTCGAATGACCCTAAATGGTAATTGAAGAGCTAAAATTTTAGGATGTAGCACATTAAGTGGAGTGTTTTTGTATTTCTCGTAATGATATTTCTCGTAAACACGAAAACAATCTGTTAGAGCGAGCACGATGAATGCTAACCTTTTCACATTGATTTCTCGTAGCGTTTTCGTAAGCCCGAGAGAAAGAGAACTCTTATAGAGACGTTATCGTGGCTCTTGTAGTGAATCACTACTCAAAACTCACAGTAGGCAATTTCCAAAATATAACATGAAGTATGAAACAACGACCAGTTCCCTCTACATCATACAAAAAAAGATTCTGACGTGAAGAACACAAATCTTTAAAACGTGTAAAATGAATCTTGAAACGAAATCTTGAGAATGAAAAAGTCAAGTTGTCGTCTCGTAATTACGATTCCAAAAAAGCACGAGCAAAGCTGACTCTTCCCGTACCGAAAAGTGTTTCCATGTAACGAAAACCTCTTCTCGTTTCGGAAAGGCCATTTTCGTATACGAGAAAATGAATACCAGAAGTACAATAACTTTCTATTATCGCCAACCACAACAGGAAAAGGCGGTAAAAAGCATTGTTTTAATTTATTTTTTATAGCCCCTCAGGTGCGCCGTGAGGTTAATAAAAAGATAGTTCAGATTGTTAAAACCCACAAAACAGCCAACGAAGCTATAATTCAGCTATCACGAACCGGCCTTAACCGAGTCTCGGCAAACCGTTTTTTTCAAAAAGATCATTAGGAGCTGTGAACGTGACTCCGAGTGCTCCAAGGGGCAATTCGACGGTCTGCGTCGCGACGGGAGTCGTAGCCTTTAAAAAATCCTTTCTATACCACATGGGGGGAGAGGTAATTATCGACTAGGTCTGGAGGAAGAAACAAAAAATGCCCATTTGGTGATGAGATAAGGATCCCATCACTTCGGCAACGATCCATTAACCTCTTAACACGACGTGACCCGATAGAATGATGATGTCGGGGTGAATCTCGATTCGCAAAAGCTGGTATTAAATGTAATTATGATGGTTTCTCAACTGGGGAATGATTGTATCCTTGTTATCGTCATCATTAACTCGGCATTCATCGAGCACCGACAACTGTTAGGGCCCCCGCGTATTGGCAACTTCTTCAAAGGAACTACCTATTTACTTACTTTGATGAAATAAATAAGCAATAATCTTATGCACTAAATCTTGACGGAACATGGAATTTGTGCTTTGGGAGAACAAGAGAGAATTTAGGTCACTCATCTGATTAGGAAAGGTACCGTCAATTCAATCGTCTCTTAATATCTCAGAGAGTCTCCCTATGAAATTTCAACTTCCACGTTTCCATCCAGTCTAATAGTGGTTGCAATCATGTTTACAAATAAACTGAGAAGGATCTCCTGTATGTAAACAAATTATTCAGACAATCACGCCCATATCCCACGTTGTTGGCCATGCATTTCGCAGTGGTGATACAGTTAGGTAAATCGAGAGCTTTCCAACGACTGGTGAAAGATTTTTTCTAGATGATAAATGCCTAAAATGCAGTTCCACAAGAACGGTTTGGTTGTGAACGATAATCATCAGAATATAGGAGCGTAACGCACTAAATATCACGTAACGGTCATTTTGTCCCATTATTGGCTGGGTTGTGATAGAAAAACATGTTCCATGTTAAAATTAATCACAAGATATTGAGTGAGGCCCTGAGCTTGGACCTTGTTTTTAACCACGTAACTAAATAATTGCGCCGCAACTTATTCCGGGGGTGTACGAGCTATTGCCGGTAGGAATGGGTTACGCAGATTTTTGCTAGTCCCTGCAGGCTGTCAACTTTTTTGCTCAACTGCCTTCGCTCTGAACAGTTCAGTTGTTTATTTCCTCGGAACTCACGTTTTGTTATTTTCTTCCTTCATAGAAAATTTTTACAATTAACTGAAATTCGTAATCTTTACTTTTTCTCTAATCCTTAAAAATACGAGTATATAAAACTCAATGTTTGTTTCTATCTATCTATCTATCTATGTATGCTCCCAATAGACAGCTAAATGGCTGGACCGATTCTGACAGGAGAGGTCGTAAAATGATCAGCAAGTTCCGGCGCACCACATAGGCCAGGTTTGAACCTCCAAAACGTCCTTCTACTTCGTAAACGGCGCTATCCTCCGCAACCGATTTGTTTGGTTCCCGAACTTTAGTTGTCATGGTTGCTAACGGGCAATTTGTCAGAGGAGAGTCTCGCGGGAGCACACCGAAAGGCACAACTAGCGCTTCCTTGTGGCATTTTGGGCAACTTACAGTACTAGACAGCTGATCACGTATCATTGGTGATATCACTGTGCTTTAGATTTCAGGTTCAGGCTGGTTGGTTGAAAACTGTTCCAATCACACCCAGAGATCCTAGCAAGCACACAGACGGATGAATTCTTTAATTATTAACTCTCGGAAAACTTACATAGGTATAGGTACCTAACAAAAAGGACAATACCTAGAAAAATTCCTTAGAAGATGAGCTTTTCCAGCCATGCTACATGACTAAAACTAAGCTAAGAACTAAAAGAGCGAATTTCCGTTAATTTTCTCTCCTCTTTTCGGATCAAATTATCGGCCAATTATATACGAATATGTAGGAATTTTACAAAAATCGGCGCGAACACAAAGCTTCCACTTTTTGTTCCGCAAAGAGCAAATACTGAGATCTGCCCTAGACGCATGACATGAGTGTCAGCAAGGAGAGCTGCAAAAAATGAAACATCGAAATGTATGTACACTCAACACTTATTTGGTAGGTACCTACCTACCTAAACAAACTAGGTATATACCCTACCTATATAAAGTAGGTACCTAGGTACTTCTTCAAACGTTAAACGCTAATTCAATCTCTGATGTAATACCCGTACCTAAACCTATTTTGAGATGGTTGCCAACCACATAACGAAATTACTCGTATTGGATCCATTTCGATAACTTACTCACAATTTATCCCAGATTCACTAAAAAGCAACGAGATTCAAGTGTAAGCGGGAAGCCGGCGAATACACTCATCAGGCACCCGATCAGCTAAATAGTAGCCCGGAATGCCAGAAGGATGCGCTAGTTGTGCCTTTCGGTGTGCTCCCGCGAGACTCTCCTGTTAGCGGCAAAAATTGGTGACAAGTGGAGAAGCCTTGACGGGTTACTACGTATGTTGCGAGTGAAGCATGGGTGGCTCATTGGGACATTAAGAGACAATTGAAATTATGTGCTCTTTCATGATCAGCTGACTGCGCTCGATTTCCTCCTGTTCACCCTAGGAAGTTGGAATTTGCTAGGAAGACTCTCTGGGTCATTAAGAGACGATTGTAATTATGGGCTCTTTCCTGATCAGCTGAGTGAGCTTATTTCTCTTCTGTTCACTCTAGGTAGTTTAAATTTGATAGGGCGACTCTTTGGGATCTTAAGAGACGATTCAAATTGAATCCGACTTACCTATACACGTGAATCCGTGAAACGCACAGGTAACCGGCTAGTTAATAAATCATTTGAATGCTATGTTGTATTAATTATTTTCTTTCATCTTAAAGCCCTGTCAATCGTGATGCAGCCTGTCGTAAGGACTTATTTAGATAAGTTGCACGTGGTCCGAAGGCTACCAGTAATTGATTAAAACTACTGTCCCTGCTTAGCTTCTTCCTCTTTATATATATAAAGTAAAGTGTCTGTATGTGGGTACCTCCATAACTTTTGAACGGATTGACCGATTTGTGCGACTCTTTTTTCAATATGACCAGCCACTTTCGGCGCAGAATATAGGTCACATCAAAATCGCGCAACCCCTGCTCAGTAGGGGGTGGTTGTGAGGGGTGGGGGTAGAAAAACTGTAAAATCCGTGTGTGGGCTCAATCGAAAGTCCACGACTTGGGGGTTTCAATTCCAGCTAGTGAGCAACACCCCCTACACACATTAAACCTACTCTTAGATATCTACCGTTTGCGAGCGTAGCGAGTAACATCCCCTACATGTTTCAATTGTATACACCTGAATGGGGGGTTAAAAGAGCATCGCATGAACACAGCCATACCTTGCAAGCGAAGCGAACCCATGCGATATGGGGTCCGGGGGGCTAGCGAATTTATTTTGATGTTCTCTCTATCTATCGAACAGCTTATGATACTGTCCATCAAGAAGTCTGGAACTAATGATTGAATGGACTCAAAACTTCTTCAGCTCATTTTTTCCTCTTCTCAGGATGAGTGCACAAACACAAACTGTTTCAACGGAATCCATTGTGAGACTGATCTGAAACTATCTAGTCGCCCGTGCGCGGGTGGTTAATAATACCGGCGATTAATAAATTGCCGGTGATAAAGTTGCCGTGACTAAAAAGTTGCTAGTGATCTGTATCTAGTGTACGGGTTAACCGTTCTGTAGAATCTGTAGAAGGGAAATAATGTTTGGTTTTCAATAGAAATTTCAACACTTGCGGATCCTCCCGTCAAATAGTCGTAGTTTCGAATTAATATCCGTTTTGAACCGCCACTGACCAGTACAGAATAGCTTCAGAGAGGCTATCAGGAATAACGTATTCAAATCAGCCTCGATAATTCTGAAGGGCTCGAACATGCATTATTCACAGCCATTAGCTTTTGAGTGGGGGCCATCGCATCGGGCCTAAGTCAGCTTTTAATGTTTTAACCGCGTTTCGCTCATAGCTCGGCTCTTCCCGCTGTAATTGAGTTGCCCGTAATATTAGGGGTTCTTACGCAGTTGATCCGCAACGCTGCTGTTTTAACAATGGAAGTAGCAATCTGCATCCAAATTGGTTCATTTCTGAGAAAGAATGGAAAGATCAAGAAGTGAAGCTTTCTTGAGTTGTTGAAAAAATATTCTACATTTTTGGGATTTCTGTACGGTGAAGAAGAAAATGGTCGATTTGACTGTTTTGTTGATTTTTCATATATTAAATAATATATCTTTATAAATGACTAAGAAGAAACTGTTTTGAACCCCCACCCATCTAAAAAGTTCACTTTCCATCTAAAAAGTTCACGTTTCAAGATGCGTAGAATCTGAAGAATGGAATGAAAACATAGCAAACCTTCCATCAGTTGGCCCCCATCCCGAAATTCCCTCCCTAACTTTTGAACTCAACATAGTCCAGGTATCAAAATTGGTCTTGAATACTCATCACTTTCACTCGTCGCTAAAAGGTAAAAGTGAAGAATCAGAGCAATGATAGGTCAAGGAAAATGAAATATTAAAAAATAAGTCCCAGCCATGGAGCATGATCGTATGAGCGAATTTTAGTAAATTATTGTACTGTATTATGTTACATCAGTTTTGAAAATTAAGGACTTTGAGGAAAAAGAAATTGTTAACTACCAATTTTATGGGGAAAAAACTCGTTCTAAATAATAGTCTGCGTTTTAGAAAAAGATTTGGGAATTTTTACTTTTTTGCAGTTTTTATCCATTTTTAGCACATTTTATTGAAATTTAAGTACATTTTTCAGCATAATTTTGTACTTAAATTTGTGAATGTTCTATTATATACTTAACAAACTTTATTCGAGCAATATTCTGAAAAAAATACTAATTTAACAATGTTTAGCCGTTTTTAGCTATTTGAAGTGATTTTTTTAGTAAGATTTTTGAAATTTGACCGAAAAGCTCAAAAAGTGCTGACCAACAAACTGATCCTTTAGTTTGGAAAGTTTGATTTTTTTGGAGCAAGAACAGAATTTATATCTCAATCCTAAGGAGAGTTATCGTCTGGAAGTACATATATAAACGTATACTATATGTATATACATATAAAAATTTTGATTTTTATAATTTTTGGAGCCATTGCAATAGCTTCATTTTCTACAAAAATTTGCTAAAAAAATTTAAAAAAATAAATAAATAATACAAAAAGGATCTACAAAAACTCTCGAGATATGATATAAGAATATTATTTTTCGTTTTATTTATATTGAAGTTTTTCGTTCGTGCAAAGAGAACAACCATTTGTATTCTAAAATCCAAACATTCACTTGCTTTATGTGTTTCAGAGGTTACTGATCAATTTCGAATCTTTTGATGGCTGTGTGTCTTTTGTCTGTCTACCTTATGGTCTATCTAGACTCGTTTGTGCCAAATCCTTGTATCGACCATAATTGTACCACGTTTTTGTTCAGGGTTTCTAAGGATTGTGTGGGTAGCTCATAGACGGTTCCAATTAATTGTTTCGCTAATGGATCACTAGTAGCGCGTGTGTGGGGTGAACTTGTGTGTGTATGGCGGTGTATGTGTGTTGAGGGTATGTATGTTGTATAAGTCTAGTATTATCATTACGTATATGTCCATGTATTCCAGACGATAAACATATTACCTAAGGATCGAGATAAAAATTCCATTAAAAAGAAACCAAGCTTTCCTAATCATGATCGTTAACCATCACTTTTTGAGACCATTAAACGACTCAAATAAAAATTAAATAAATAAAACTTACTCAAATGACTAAAAGTGGCTTACAAAAAAAAAAAAAAAAAAAGGTTAAAATCGTCCAATTTATTTATTTATTTTTTTAGAAGCATTTTATTCGAATGATGTTTATGAACGATGAACTGGACTATTGAAAATGTAATGCCAAAATTTTGATGGAGAATATAGGTACTCTAACTAAGTTTTTTCAACATTTTTGGAAAATTTTAGAAGAACTGCAAAGAAACTCCAAAATCTGTCATTTTATTGATAAATTTAGATTATAAAAATCATAGGAAAATCGCTGTGTCGCTGCTTGTTTATCCGTTCTCACTCTCCGAGCGAATATATCTTGCTTCAACAATATGTGAATAAAAAGAAGCGAAAAATTCACCAATAATAAAGTACGGCGGTTAAACCAGATGTTCAATGAAAGGCAATTATGTTTGCCTTGTTATGAATTTATCAGGTGTAACTCATATTACAACAAACGGTTTTTTAGCGGAGCCTAGGTAGATGTAATTTCATCAACTTTCTGTCGGTAAGTCACTACGTATACGCAGATATATTTGAATAATGATAAACTTGATTACCTACTTAATCAGTCATCATTATAAAGTACCGTTTCAGGAATTAAAATAAAGAATAAATAAAAACGAAAAAAGTCTTGGTTTATGGAACTATGTAACTACAAAAGTTACGGTGGGTTGTAATTTTTCATGTACCTATTGCATAAAACAAGAACGTCCCGAATCGATAAGGAAACTGAGAGAAAATTAGGGTGTTCGTTCGGAGAACTGGAAGGAATGAAGTTTCCTGGTTCACAGAAGATGAAGGTGAACTTAAGTTCAGTGGTGCGCTGGTGCGTCACATTGCGTTCACCGGGACGGATGCCGTCACGGTTCCGTCCTCCCGAAATGACTGAGTAGCCGCTACTTGAAGCTCATTGGCTGTCTATGTAGAAATAAACTGAAAATTATATGATTAATAAATGAATTATTATAGCAAAAAATCATTTCAAACAACAAAAGTTTTGGGCGAGTTTTTTCTACACCGCGTAAGGTTTTTTCCAATTCTTTTTTTTTCAAAACTTAACGCACCTTGAAAATCAAGCATTTTAATTATCTCATGATGGGAAAAACAATAGATCATGGATATATCTAGTACGTACTGCTTACCAGTAGTTACCTACTACTCAATTGTATACCAACCATGTAGTGAAAAACGGAAGTTAGTGAAAAACGTTGTCTATTTCCACGAAAAATAAAGAGTTACACTGTTAAATCGATTTAGACGGTTGGGCCATCATCAGTAACAATTAATAACTATAATTGTTTATTTTTCATGGAAATAGACAACGTTTTTCACTAACTTCCGTTTTGAAATGGGTTTCCACAACTTCGTCGCGAGTGATTTAGTTCGTTTTAGCTTTAGTTTTTTTTAGTTCGTAACCATGTAGTGCCTTCTTTTCACAAGATTATTCCGTTATGGTAACAAAACAATATTAGTTTATAACTTAGAGTAATAAATCAGCATTCCTTGACACTACAATGGCTTAGAGGTCATGAGATGTTGTGATAAAATGAGAGCATTCCAAAAAGTGGCGAACGATTTCCCTACTATGAAAACCATGGGAGTTACTCTTCCCTAGTAACTCATTGGTTGTACGTGAAAAATCAATAGAAATTCTATCTAGCCTTCACTTTTCGAGTTTATAATAATCTAAAGTGCCGGAGCGTTGCATTTTGTGAGGAGAAAGAAAAGTGTCGCGAAAAATTCCTTGACCCCCAGCCAAAAGACATATCCATGTCCATAAGTCAGATATTGAACGTATAACATTAAATAAGTGACAACGTATGCTCGTTGAACTGATAGTCCATAAATTTGTCAATCATAAACCGCTTGACTGTTAAAATTGTAACATGAAAATCACCTGGGTTCACATTCAGCAGAGGTTCCCAACCTGGGGTACGTGGGGACCTAGATGAGGGTACGCAAAAAATAATCCGTAATGGCGGATGTAATAAAAATCATCCATTGTCTATTAATATAATTGGTGAGTACGTTCTAAGTCGCGTCGGGCCGTGCGTACATAGTAGTCGCCATGTACACGCACATCCGTGTGAACTACGACCACACTACTAAAAGCATAACAGCAGTCAGTCTGCAGTGTCCAATTGCTTTGGTCAGTTGTTAATTAACAAAAGTTGTTAACAATTAGTTGTTAATTGTCAAAATTAACGGTCTCTTACATCTACTTCAAGCTTCACTGATCGCACGAGCCTTCTGAACGGAAAGAAACCCGTTCGAGATGCAGTCATGTGATTGACGGAGGGGATATGTCGTCCGGAGGACAGAAAAATTGTTCGAACTCACACTGAATGATTCAAAACGGTTAGACGATCGAGTTACGCGTCCTGTTGTTTTTCCTGTTTCCTCATCCATATGTGGAAGAAGCGGAAATGAAACCGAGTAATCTTTCCCCTTCATGTTCCACTCCGAAACCGATTCGAAGACTGTACTTTTCACTGGTTGAACTACAAAAAATTCGTGTGACAGCCCTGTTCTTCTGATAGAATGAAGAAATAGTAAATGTATAGATGATGGTTCGAAGAAGATGACTTGATTCCGTCATATCCATTTCAACACGAATGTATCATTAATATCAACTGCGCATGTGCCAATGTGATATACTTTTAATGACCTGAATTCCCACAGTTTTTATCCGATTTTGATGAAATTGTCAGCGAATGCGCGGTTTAAGTTGTAGATGGTCCCGTCCCTATTTCATTGTTTTCAACTCATCAGTTCATTCTACGCTTGCACAAACGTAAATTACATTATCATTTTTTCGTTTCTTAATTGATCAATTATGACATTTTACGCTACTTATTGATTCACTCTTTACCACTATGGAATTTTTCAAGATCATAAAACTTTTTAATGATCTATACATTCATGATGGGTAAACGAGGAAGCAATGTGCCACATCCAACTTGGCAGACATTTTTCTTCTGCGTACCCCTTAAACCACATTTTACAGACATACTTAGTATACCCCAAAGTTCTGAATACTTCTTTTTTACTGCACGCGAAATTCGAGTGGAAATTTAGGTTTTGAAGCACAAATTTTTCATCTCGAAACTGAAAACAATCTTCCGCTGCCTTTCAGACTGGGAAGCAGTACTCTATCACATCTAACATGAGAGCCCCCTTCTTACAGAAGGTTGACATTTGCTTAGGAGAGTCTATCCCTCGTGGACTGCGCTTCTCCACCGCCGGCAAGCCGGTGGGACACAACTCTTGCCCTCCGAAGAGGGCGGGAGGAACGGTATGACTCACCGTTCAGGAGCCTTCTAGCTGGTTCTCCCAGCTAAGGGAGCTAGTAACCAAGTTTATAGCAAAACATACATGCCGAGACACTAGGGTGGTTCAAAAAAAAAAAAAAAAAAAAAAAAAAGTTCTGGGATTTCTTGTCCCCATTGTGTTTTTGCTTCCTCAGTATGTCAGGATGACCCTCCTAAATTTTTAGCAAAGAATATTGATCCTAACCACTTTACCTGGGTCGATTTTGGCCAGAAATCGACCGCTATCGTAAACCAACCTCTAAATTGGTGCCGAGGTGATGATTTGAAGAACGGATTTCAATTTTTTTTGGGTCAATTTATGGGTTTTCGCATTCGCTGAACGCTCCGTCTAGTAGTTATCCGGTATACTGGCAGAGGGCACTGCTTGAAGATAAGTAAAAATCGAAAATTTCACCGAAAATGCTGTCGACTGATTAAGAATTGTACTAGAAACATGCTATTATGGTCGGATAATATGCTTTGGCATTTTCTGAACATGATCCCGTTTTTTACTATACTTTTCCGCCGATGATTGCTTCGTTTATCGGCTACAAACCTCAAATTAACTGTAGGGTAATAGACAAATTCACCCTAATTTCACCGGAAATTATGTCGCGTTGATAATTTAAGGTCCCGAAATACCTTGTGCCGATAAAATTGGGTATTTTCCAAGATACTCGGTACAAAGCCGTTGGTAATTTGGCAAGGTCTTGAACCGGCATTGTACTTATTCGCCAAATATAGCAGCAAAATGGAGAAAATAGCTAACATTTTCCTATTTTTCTGTGAAATTCCTTAGTTTCCATCGGTTTTCCGTGGTCAAATTCGTAGTTCTGAAATGTCTGAACTGTTATTGGATCGTTAAATAGAAGATTATGTAATATAATTTAAAATAATATAATATAATTTCAGTTTCACTTGCTCGGGAGACAATCTGTAATTTGGTCGAGAAGCTGAAGAAATCCATGATCGTGGAACATAAAACATAACATTTTAACGAGAATAACATATAATAAAATATACAAAATAATAATTAACCTCGATAAAATATTGAAACATAGAAAAAAGTATTTCATACAGTCTTCAAAGTACAATGTCGGTTCAAGTCCTTGCCAAATTACCAACGGCTCTGTACCGAGCTAAAATAGCTATAATTTTCCCATTTTTCTGTAAAATTCCTTAGTTTCCATCGGTTTTTCATGGTCAAATTCGTAGTTCTGAAATGTCTGAACTGTGATTGGATCGTTAAATAAAAAATTATGTAATATAATTGAAAATAATATACTTAATATAATTTCCGTTTCACTTGCTCGGGGGACAATCTGTAATTTGGTCGATAAGCTGAAAAAATCCATGATCGTGGAACATAAAACATAACATTTTAACGAGAATAACATATAATAAAATATACAAAAATAATAATTAACCTCGATAAAATATTGAAACATAAAAAAAAAGTATTTCATACAGTCTTCAACTCTATCCAGTTTCAACAGTTTCAATTATATCCCGTTTACGGCAAGTTTTAGGCAATTTTTCCTTGTCTTGTTGTACAGATATCAATAAAGCTTGATAATCAGGCTGACTATCATCCAATCACAGTTCAGACAATTCAAAACTAAGAATTTGACCAATGTAAACCGATGGAAACTAAGGAATTTCACAGAAAAATGGGAAAATTTTAGCTATTTTCTCCATTTTGCCGCTATATTTGGCGAATAAGTACAATGCCGGTTCAAGTCCTTGCCAAATTACCAACGGCTTTGTACCGAGTATCTTGGAAAATACCCAATTTTATCGGCACAAGGTATTTCGGGACCTTAAATTATCAACGCGACATAATTTCCGGTGAAATTAGGGTGAATTTGTCTATTACCCTACAGTTAATTTGAGGTTTGTAGCCGATAAACGAAGCAATCATCGGCGGAAAAGTATAGTAAAAAACGGGATCATGTTCAGAACATGCCAAAGCATATTATCCGACCATAATAGCATGTTTCTAGTACAAGTCTTAACCAGGCGACAGCATTTTCGGTGAAATTTTCGATTTTTACTTATCTTCAAGCAGTGCCCTCTGCCAGTTTACCGGATAACTAGTGGACGGAGCGTAAAATGAATAAGTTCATCGTGTTCAGCGCATGCAAAAACCCATAAATTGACCCGAAAAAATTTAAATCCGTCCTTCAAATCATCACCTCGGCACCAATTTAGAGGTTGGTTTACGATAGCGGTCGATAACTGGCCAAAATCGACCCAGGTAAAGTGGTTAGGATTAATATTTTTTGCTAAAAATTTAGGAGGGTCATCCTGACATACCGAGAAAGCAAAAAAACAATGGGGACAAGAAATCCCAGAACTTTTTTTTTTTTTAACCACCCTACCGAGACACATTACCAAGTCCCCAGTGATGTGATCTCTTCCCCTAAACACCCTGGGTTCCTTATCCCAAGGCTGGGGTGAGCTCATCCATTGCCACCACGAATCCTACCTCATCAGCGGGGCACAGTGGTGACACTTTGGCATAGTGCCAGTGTGCCGGTAGCCTGGGACAATCATCATCTAACAACTCCAATATGTCATACAACATTATGTGGAATTATGACCCAAGACCAGTTAACTTGTCATTTTCTGGACTTATTTTCTTAGTCTGCTAAAGTGAAGAGAGCAGCTTTGCTTGATGCCACCCTCCATTGTCAGCGTCAGGATGAATCAATCAAGCAATGAGCCGAGGCTTCTCTTATTTGCAGCCATCAACATATGCAACAGTACACAAACTCTCTGGAACCCGAGACTACGAAGAAACAATCGCCCGTTTTCCACCATCAAAGATTAGCGAAAAAATGTATTTTCATTCTATTTCACAGAGATTTTTCAACGGCGAGGGTTGCTGCGTTACATTCGGAACCCATCGAATTCAAGTCACGTCCCGCCGAATGCATAAAATCCCGCAGTAAGCCGTAACCCTCTCTCTGGTCGTAAAAAGCTTTCGAGCTCGCTCCACTGGAGGCAGAAACCCTTTGATTTATATAAGCGGCGCTGATTTTTCCCCCTCCCCTCTTTTTTCCCCTTCCCTAGGTAGTTTTTATTACCGCACTTCGAAAATACCGAGAAAAAAAGGGAAGGGGAAATTCCACTCTTCTTTTAGCAGTAGTTGGTAGAGAGGGGAGAAATAACAATAGTTCGGGGAGGTCTTAATATGCAGGGTAGGAAGCCTTCGGCCCTTGGCTAGATTAACGGCTCCAGAGAACTGGGCGGAACGACGTGCACCTGCCCTAGTAGTTAGTAGCGGTTCGAACGGCCGGCCGTGATTTGGACTTCAACGGGGTAATAGGTACGCATTGAAATCTCTCACAGAGGGCTAGTAATGAACTATTAACCCTCTTCTTGATTCCCGATCTTCCGATTTTCCAGGGATTTCCTCGGAGTTTTCCATACGCCATTCGGACACATCAAAGTGAGAGTGATTCTTTTACAATACAGCGATATAGGTGCTCTTTCAGTGCTTATTGTGAGAACTCGGCACGCTTTTCACGGATCAAATCAACCCAACATTTCTTTTCTGGAGTCATCACTAAGCTATTTTTGTGACCGTGCAAGGGAAAAGAGAGGTTCACTTCTCAAGGCTTTTTTTCAGGAGACCAAAAAAACGAAGATTGGGGCATAAAATTAGGGACCTTTTTTTTCTGTCTCAAAACTATCTCTCTTTCCTCAATAATCATCAAAACTTGAATTTTCTACATTTTGCATTGTATCTTTATATATAATTCCGAACGGTCTTTGAAATTGTGAAGAACTTCGCGGTCCGATTTTAGTGTTAGACCGCTCATTCGAATCAGTACGGCCCCAAGTTTGTTGCAAAAGTGTCGCCGTTCGTCTCTATACCCGCCTTCATCGTGTTCTAGGCGGTCCTTATCAACGAGAGTTGTTTATTAGGCTGTGGCGGTAGCAACAGTTGCCATAAATTCACGGTGGGTAAGAAACGTGGTGTAGAGTTATTTCTGAGAGTTAGACTCTCAGTCTAACTGGATGTCTAGAGTTAGACATCCAGGAGAGTTATTTCTGAACGAAGAAATTGAAACTGAAGAACTTAGCGGACTTTATATATGATTCCGAACGGTCTTTATATATAATTCCGATTCATACAAACGAAGCAAATAGGTAGGACTTATATCGTCACTATATTGTGCTGAATTCCTGTTTGTTACTAGATTAGGGCTTTCCAAGCCCTAACAGGCCTCTAGTATTGTTTATAATCGAATAAAGCTGCGAATTATTACATAATGGTTTATTATTTCTACCCGCTATAGTCAGCTATAGCAACCAGCATGCTCTGGGGCTTTCGCCAGTCTCTTTTCTAGTATCCACCTCTGCTCACCCCCCTCACCACCCACCGTGACCCCCTGCCAAGCGTGCCAGGCGTGCGCGCGTGCGTAAGTCTAACACTCAATGCCTTGAAAAAGACACTTTTTCGCCCGTTTTTGGCCCATAGCATCTATGCGAGTAAAGCGATCGGGATGGTTAAACGTTAGGACCAACTAGACCCCAAATGGAGTCTATGTGCGATAGGACGGGATTTTTAAAGTCAATTCTTAGGCCTTTTATGGCCCGGACGGCGGACGGACATTTCAAATTTGGATTCTACGCACCTTGAAACGTAAAGTGACAAAGTTTGAGGGGGGGGGGTTATAAAATGTTTTTGCTATACGATCACATAGGCTTATTATTGGAAATAATAAACCAAAAACTGCAATTTTTTGCTAAAATTCTAATAAAACCTGCTAAAGATTCGCAATTTTCGGGCCCGATTTTTTCAAATTTTGGAAAATCATAAAGTTTGATTGGAAAATATTAGAAAAAAAACCACTTTGTTTAGCATTATGTGGAGAAAAAAATAAAAAATAAACTCAGACAGGACACGGCCAGTTGAGCTCCCTTTTCCCTTGCCCGGTCCCATTTATGTTTTATTCATTCATTTATATATTTCTACAATAAAAACGAAATTCATTAGCAGGATAGCCCTCCTACTAAGTGTTTCTGACATTCTCGCCTCCAAATCCTTTATGTCCGTTCGAGACTTTTTATGTCGCTGAGTTTCAAACTACAAAAAATCAATAAAAACGCTAATTTCAAAGTCACCCCTTCAATCTGCATAGGAAAATGGCTGTTTCAATGATACCCTGTAATCTGTAAATATTTCACTGTGAAGGTTGTGTATAATCGTACCTAATATGGAGCTAGAAAACTGGAACAAATAAGGAAATTTTCCTAATTGATAGGTTGAAACAATAAACTATCATCGTAATGAAATTCGTAACGTAATTTTGTCCCGCTAATTCAGCTGCTTCGCTCATCGTCCACTGTCAGCCTACGACATTCTAGCTTTGTTTCCACAACTGCTCCGGAGCAGGTTCAGTTCAGAGCAAGTGCAGAGCAAGGGCACCTCCATGGCTGTTCAGTTCAGATGCTCAAGGACATATTCGGTGCAGTAACCATGGATACACGAAGATCCATGAAATGGAGTCACGTTAGCGGTACTTTAGCAAAACCATGAGCAAAACCTTGTGTCTCATTCTTATTCTTCGATTCTTATTCGACGTCGACATTCTCGTGATTCACTCCCGAATATTTATTTATTTCTATTTCATTAGTTTAGTAGTAAAAATAAGGAATATAATAAAGGAATAAACAATTCAAATTTAAAACTTTTAGAAGTTCGCAGAATCACCTGAATAAATACGAACAATTGACTCGAAAATAGGGACGAAATCAACGGAAACCACGATTTGTAAGGTGTAAGGTTACAGAAGTTTGAGGAAGGATATATCGAGTTATCTTAAGTTCCAAAGAGCGCATGGGCGGAGCAAGCTGCACCTCCTCTTCTGGCGGAGCAGGAAGTTCATGTTCGGATCATGTTCCTAGAGCAGCGGAAACACTGGACATCTTGCACCAAATTTGAACCGAGGGACTGCGGAAACGCCATTATCTTACTCCTTCTTCACTGCGCAAGCGCAACTTGACCTGAACCTGTTCGGGTCAGCAGCGGAAACAAAGCTTCTCTGTTTTCTGTCTATAGGTTTTTTGACAACACTATTCGGGTGCATATAGTAAGCTGTCTATTGTTTACTGTTGAATAATAAATAAACTCATATCGTGACACAAAGACGACATATCCCTTCAAGAGATCGCTACAAAATAAATACAGTAAGCCTTCATAAATAGCTTATACCAACAAACGAAAAATGAATGAAAATAGATTTTTGACGTTGTCCTTGATCTTGAAACCTAGAAGCGGACGTCCGTAGGAGGATCTTGCTGTACATAACCAGATTCCCGTAGAGACAGTACCTTCCGTATGGCTTTTGTACAATTCATCAAGGGCTTTCCAGACGGGAGTTTTCCCGTGTGTAGAGAGAGGAACCGATTGGATTTCGAGGCACGTATAAATTTGAAAAAAAAAGAGGGACACAGTAGGATGAGAAGGGAGGTGAAGCTTTCAGATCGTTAAGGAGTTGGACGGCGGGAGACACAGTAAAAGGCAAACTCGATTTTTGCGTCGCTTCAGGTAGTTTGCTCTGAAGAGGGCACCTACCGACCTCCAGGATTTCATTTGATCTCTTATGCCTCTCTTGCTCCCACTCCAAAGAAAAAAAAAGAAGAAATCTAATACCTCACTTCTGCACATTTGTTTGGTATCCATTTTCTAACTCAAATTGAGATATAGTACCCAATTAAACACAAAGTTTCCTTTTCGGAAAACATTACTGTTAGATGTAGTTTCGAAGACCAATATGGAATTCAGTATTGCGAGAGAAAGAAAGTGAGTAGCTTTTAGGTTGTTTTCAGTAATCATTTATTCAACCTGATTCGCCATGCTGAGACTTCCTAAGAAACAAGAGGAAATTCCAACTAGTGTTTGGGGAATATTGACCACATGTTTCAGAGTGCCTCAACTTAGTAGAGTTGGTGTTTGGGAAAGACAGTCAAGTGACTGTGTGCAGATTAGTTGGTTGTGTGCAAAACCCATCCCAACCATCTCCAGACGTCCATAATGATATATTTAAAATATGAAAGACATCCAAAATTTCATTGGCTGTCCCCTGACCTGCAGGTCTAACCCTTTCCGATACAGGTGCAAGTGTGAACACCTACCTCGTGACAAGGCCGTCAGAGTCCATGGGAGTAACAGCAGCGAGAAATGTATTCTGAATGTAGATACGAAGCGACACGTACGCGAGGGTGGGGTGCGATTGCAGTATAAAATCCTTTTTTCTTTGGTAACATTAGTATTGGTTTATTGTTTTCAATAATAAATCTTTGTGATCGACCAAGAAACGAAAATTTTAAACCCCCCTTGAAATTTGTAAGTTTAGGTTTCAAGATGCGTAGAATCCAAAATTTGAAGAAAAATATATGTCCGACCACCGTCTAGTGTCCAGAGCTTTCCTCCAAAACTATCAGACCAACCTGTTTGATACGTGGAATAAAAATCAAAGTCGGGGTTTAGATGATCGTAGAAGCTCGGCATCAATTTTTATGAACCCTAAAGGGTGGTATTAAAGAGCTAAACATTCAAAAACTGAGATCTCGGATATTTTCAAGGTCACAGTAATGCATTTTCGCTTGTCAATGATAAATATAATTCCAAAGACTCGATTAAAACCATCTGCAAAGCTTTACGTTGAACGATTCGCTTTCGCTAAGGGCGGGAACTTCGAGAAAAAAAATAACAAAACCTTCGGATTTCCAAGCGCGAGACCATGGATAAATCATGCGCTGCTAGCGAATCTATTGATTAGCAAATCTATCTCTAAATTCCATCTATGATCGCTAGAGAGTGGGACCGAAAGACATAGAAATTGCCTTGTTAATATCAGCTGACATAATGCCATTCAATTATCAGGTGATATAGTTCCAATTTTTTTCTTTATTGATTGGGATTGTTATTATTTATAACACTTATATTATAAACATATTGTTCGTTCTTTTTACACCTTGACATTGTTGGGTTTTACACTCCTTGGTTTTAGGGACAAGGAGAAAACACGAAAAACTACGTATTTTGGGCTTAAAAATGCTCCAGGTCCGTAACCATCAATAGCAGCGACTTGCGGTTGGTTTCACTGAATTCAGGACGTCAAAAACTATAGGAAACAATTACTCACACTCTTCAAACACAAAAACTGAGAAAATTGGACAAATCGGGCCAAAATTGGATCAATTTTGACAATATCTCATAACCCTGATTGAATGGGGGAAAAATAAGTATTTCCTCATAATAAAACGTTAAGTGACGCATTTATTTCTGATATCACCCAGTGGTCTAAATTAAATATGATTTTCAAACATAATTTTCAACATTCCCGCTTTCCCGTGACGCTTCATGTTATGCAAATTGTAATAATTTCTCACCGAGAGGGGCCAAAGTAAAGACTAAGTAGTGTCAAAAATAAATAAATTAGGAAGCATAGGAATATTTATCCTTGCACCATCAAGATACTGATAACTCTAATCAGTCGTACCGATATAAGTTATTTAGGGCCGGTTTATCCATTATCTACATTAACTACAGGATATGTGAAGTCGTTTATCAATGCCGAATTACCTAGTGGATAAAATTATCCCTCAGATAAATTATGTCTGGTAGATAGAGCCGTTAGCATCCTCATTGGTGTCCGTAGGCGACAAAAGAAGGGCGATTTACACATGGACCTACATTTTCTTCATGGATCGACCATTAAAAAAAACCGGGTCTGACGTTATTTCCACAACAGTCACTGTTGTGGAAATACCGTCAGACGAGGTCTAAAAATTATCAAGCTCGGCAAATTAGAAACTTCCACATTTTTGCTGTTTGCTATTTACTTCATTTTTAGAGAGAGAAATACATAATTACCTATACGAATTGCAATATTGCAACCTGAATTATTGTGATGAGTAAGTTGTGGTCTTAATTTCATCTTCGTTCTGTGTTAGAATGTAAAGAACGGTATCTTTGTCTAACCGAAACCACAATAAGAATACGCACTCGTACCATTTTAGTAGGTGATCTACACGGTTCCAGTCAACGAACTATGCTACGATAGAATCTTCGCCGTTGCTACAATTTGAAGACGAATTCCCATAAATATCCATTAGAAGGTACCACAAAATAAAGAAAATCAAACGTGAGATTCAAATAAAATTTGTAAGTAAATAAGCTTGTTTGAGGTTAGAAAGCTCTAGATATCTCATTAATCTCCAGTTATCCAGCCGTCCAGGGTCCAGATAAATTAAAATGCCAGATAGGGTTTAACTAGGGATGTATAAACACCCCCTATTGAGTTATCTGGAGGGTAACGATATCGATCAGATAAATCCCCTATATCCATTGGATAAATGTGATAGATAAACCGGCCCTTAGTGATATGTAGCATGGCACTTAGTATTAAAATGCAAGAGGTTTGAGGAAAGATGAAATAAAATATTGATTAAAAAACTACGGAATCTAGGAGAGAGGTTGAAATCTGGGAAGCCTCACATCTCTCAAGTTTTGTCTCTTTAAATTACGTGCAGAGATACATGTATACACGTGTTAATACATTCATCTCGTACGTTTCGGAAGATTTTGGAAGATTGCACAAATTTCTCTTAGCACTTCGGGATATTGAGCGAGTAATACGATGCATGGAACCGGAGGCGATAAATTCCTCATTTTCGGCGACCCCTCCTGTTGTTGGCGATTGCATCAAAACTCCCCACGTTAAAATTTTACACCTAGTGAAAGTTTAGAGGTCGTTGAAGCGGAATTTCTGTGAGGGCGTGTCAAAGTTCACGAGCTATCTCGCAGGCGGGAAGAGCCCCTCTGATGAAATATTCGCGGCGCCGACGTGCGTTCGTCGGGTCTATTTCGGCGGCCGGTGGACCGTATCTGGGAGGTCGCGGGAGGTTGAGCGTGAAATCTAACCTAATGGTCCCGCGTGGAATGTGATCGCTACCTCCCCAATATCCGTGACACCTCGGGGTGCCACGTTCCTCTCCGTGTGTGCCCTCAAGTCATATATGTATATATATAAATATATATATGACCAAGTCCCTCCCCTATCCTTAGACCAGTTATTAAAATAAAGCTGCAAATATATAATGGTGTAATAGCTTCGGAGTCTACCTATAGGTAATGGAAGCATTGTTTTCACTTTCAGAAGAAAATAAATTTTTGGTTTCAAAAATCAAAATTTCCACTCGCATTTTACGTTTTACCTAGACCATTCTGAACAATTTCGGTTCCGTGTCTTTCTGTCGTGTGTCCGTAAATCCTTGTAACAAGCTTGTTTTCGTTAGTGTTCATACGATCTTGATGAGATTTTCAGGGAATATGCAAAATAGGGTCTCGACGCTCCCCTATCAGTTTCATCATTCTTGACTGAATAGTTCACTCTGCGCATGCGCAAACGCAAGTTATACCAAGCATTAATTTCTCACGCCCTAGTCACCCGGTCTCACTAAAATTGGATGATAGTTGGGGAATAACGATTTGATGATTCTATATAAATTCAACATGATAGAATCATTAATAGCTACTGCGCATGCGCCAAAGCAAAATCCAGCGATAATTGAGGATTCGGTTAGTTGCGCGGTTCTCCCTTCTGGTACAAAAATACTCTCAGTTATTATTGTACGAATATGTACTTAATTAAATATAACTCTACAATAATTACAGGAGTCGATAGCTATGAAAGTAATGTAATAATCTTTATTATTCAAATCGCAATCTCCATGTTATCAATCCAACATATGGAGCTGCAAGGGCGACTAATAACTTCGCGTGCAGTATAATGATTATGCAATCAAGTAGGTACCTAATTGAGTTGGTCTCACGACAATTATGATGCACCTTTCGTGACTTTTATATTCGTAGTACAGGTGTGAGTAGTTGACATCGTAAGAACAAATACCTCAAACTACTGTCAAAACTATACGCAAAACTATATAATTGAATGCCTGATCAGAGCAGAGAATTATATTAGACTCCCGGTTCGTGGACCATTTAAAAAACTTGATGCTGCCCAAAAAGTTTCAAAATCAATTTCATTACGTCACCTCACATTTCCGGGTAATTTGAGAAGAAAGTTGTAGTAAAAGACGGACTGCGGTTTGCAAAGTCGAACGGTTTTTGCCGTGAAATCAGAGAATGAGGACACCTGTAGGTAAAGTATAGCGTTTCTTGACACTTCTCAAGAGACGCTGGTCCATAATTAAAGTGACTGTTTCTCACATTGTGCAATCGTCAAACTCGTCGCTTCCTCTTATTTAACTTTACAACCAACTCTTCCCGTTGAGAAATATCGTCGTTGGAGATCGTAGAAAGTAGGTGAGCTTCTCCGTATTCGACGGCTATGATTTACTTGAGATTCAATTAGATGATTAATAAAATCAATTAGTACATTTCGTTCTGAAAATAGTGTCCCATAACAAATTTTCTAGTATTTTGAAGTGGAAAAAGCTGCAAAAAAAAACAAAAAAAAATTATATTCATAGTAAACATTTTTTTTTTTTTTTTTTCAATTCCACACAATATCTTCATTTTAATTTTATAAATTTTTTGTAGCATGGCCCACCTCTGCAATAAAAGTGGCTATTTCCTACTTGCACGTTTCATCTTCTATACCTAAGTGTTTATTTAGCAGAAGGAAGAGGAAAAAATCGTACTTATCTGAATGTTGTCTAGAGTTGTCATGCGTTGAAAAACAGGAGAACGGATTTAGATAAGAATACAGGACGCCCAAGCATTTGTTCAGCCTTTCAAACTACTCAAAACCCACTAATAGATCGTAGAATTAAGAAAAAAATAAAAATAAAATAAATCCCCAACTTCTCTTACTATCTACTGCCTAGCGTGACTTTAGCTCCTGGGGAAAAAGTTGGGTAAGATAAAACAAAAAATTTAATAATCGAATTAATAAAATTGCAATTGATTAAACAGGTGAATTTCCATGTTTCCTAACTTTCTTAATGTTTCTGGGGATTAAAATAAAGTTCCAGTCATGCAGCATAATCGTATGAGCGAATTTACCTTAATTACCACCTTTCGTATTAGGTATATAACAATGTTATATTGTATTGAAATTTGACTAAGAAAAATGATTTTTTTCATCATTCTATTCCTATTTTTCCACCCCATAAAAGTATATCAAAACATACTGAGTCTATTCGGGCCAAGCAGTTAAGGAAGCTTGTATATTAGATTCAGTAACCCATCTCTGTTTCCCGTAAAAGGATATCAGCAGAATGATGAAGATACTTCAGACCTAGTAGAACCCGTATGAACCACCATTCAACAATGGAAATTATGAGTTATAGTTTTTTATACCATACTATTCTGATCAAGCCTTCAGTCTGTCTTTGATCAGCCTTCTTCGAACTCACTTGGAAACGAACTAAACATAAAACTTGTCCCCTACCTCATTTGGACTCAAAAACAATTCACGGAAAAATCAATTTACTCGACGGATTTACTAATTCACAGTTATGTGAAGAATGCCAAGTGATATGAGACCCCGGCTAATCTTTTGAATATTGCAAATGAGATGATAAAAAACGGAACTTTGTTCATAACAGATGAACTTTGTTATTGACGGACTTAAATAACCCGGAAGCAACATTGATCGATCTTCTAATAAAATGTGACTAGGGAAAATTTTTAACCATTGCAAAATATGAATGCAACATATTATATTATTTTGCTTATTTAGAAAATAAATTAAATTTGTGAAATAGAATAATTAGAGTAAAACAATGAAACGATGTGATTCAACTCTGGCTACATAGATATTCATATCTGACCCAAAATAAATTAATACAAATAAATGAATAAGCGGACTATGTCGCATAAGTGTTTCTGTAATTCAAATTTAGTTCGAATATACAGAAATTCGTAGGCCTGATGGAGGATCAATCAGCCTTGTGCAAGGCATAACTTGCGGTGCGTTGCGGTTTATCACTGCTTTCGTAGTTAGAAATTGAAATAAGAACCCAAGCAAGTCAATGGTGACACTGATTCCTTTCTAATAATAATAAAAACTAACTTTCTGCAACTACTTCTCCTGCATTCCAATGAAAACGAAGAGGGGAAGTCCCGTTTTTTACCATTTTCGTTCAGTAACTTGTCATGACAACTGCTGTCATCTCGATAGCGAGATCCCGCCATTGACACCAGTTCGAAACCGAGAAATATTTTCCTTTGTCCGCATTGAATTGAATTTCTGCATAGGACGTCAGCAGAGGCACATGCTTTTCGAAGTGAAAGTCCCACGGTCGTGATGAGGCTAGGAAGAAAGGTCTCGACCCCGCCTTTTCCCTTTCGCGAGTCTTCTTCCTTCAATTTCTTCTGTAGGAGGATCCATGACCTCAGCGGGAACGTGAGCCTTAACCCTCACCGGTCTTAGCAAGGAGTCTTCGTATGCTAATGGCAATTTTCTCTTTCTATATTAGTAATACTCTCACTCTCGATGGCTTCGAGGGAAGATGCAGCAGGTATGTTCCCGTGCTGAACCAGCCGATGGGAGATTTATGGGACGAAGTTGTGACACAATGCTCATAGCTTTACAGCGTTCCAAAGCTTCCGTTAATCTCAAAGATGTGTTCAACATTGATGCAGAGATATGAAATTGAAATTTGGAACTTATGATACATAAGCGATTATTGGAAGTAACCGAAACATTGGTGTGCAGCAAGGCGAATGACGTCATAGGGGAATGATCTCACCCCCCGTCCACCTAGGTTCGATGGGAGGGGAGGGGGTACTTAACGCCACTATATATGTGACGTAAATTAATTTTATTTCTATCAATTTTACGTCTAAACCATTTCAAGTTTAGAGCTGAAAATTCACATCAAGGGGTTTTTACGGTCAGAGAACCTTCAATCATGGTCAAATCTAATGAATCCCTACCAGTCAGCGGATACACTATGACATGATGAAATATGACACATGGTCTAATGCGTATTTGGTGATTGCATTGGGATCAAGATATATTGAAAACTCCAAACTCGGATTCATGATATCACAGGCATTATACACAGGCTTATACGTCCGCAACACAGTGAGGCATTTTTTAGTCACTCCGCGGGCGTATGCCTCCATGAAAATGTCGTCCAGGAATGGAAATGTTACCCTTCATGACTGCAAACATTGAATCAAGGATACGTTGCCGCTACTGAATGACGGATTCAGAGTTCTCAATATGTTAGTTATACCTACGTGAACATTTCGACGCTAAAATAAATTAAAGATAGTAGTTGACGAAGTCATAGCAATGAAAAGTATGAAGCTGTAATAGTAAACCGCCCTTTGCTAATGATCATGATGATGAAATTTGAAATTGTGCGTGTTCCACGTTAAAACTTTTAGCCAAGGCTCAAGTTGAGAGCAAAAGTGGGTCTGAGGTCTCCCCAGCGGGGTTAAGGGCGCGAGGCGTGAAGGAACGAGTTTTAATCTCAATTCTAAGTAGTGATTTGTTCTGGATTGCTTCACACACAAACAAACACATATCACTTACCTATTCTCCCTATTCTCATGCTTCCTTAAATTGATTCTCATAGGCTCTGGATGCTGACAAAATGTTCTCAATTCGTTTGGTTATATAGGGAAGCATTGGTTCCATTCATGTAAATGAAGAACTTGTAGTATAGCATTTGATCGAGTTCCCCATGAATATGATCTATGGAACAACGCTGATGACACACTGCAATTATGTTGTTAGTTAACCGTTCATTACATGGGGTCAAAGGATGAACCTACACGGTGGAAATCCCATTAGCTACGAGAGTAACGAGGTTGAAGCCTGCACAAGAGTCAAGCGAATCCTCTCACTTACTGTCACTGCACTAGTAGGAGATTTCTTGGAAACGACTGAAATTTGTTTGACCAAAGACGTTTGCTGCGTATTTCTTTGGTCGGGTACCAGCACAGAACTTTATTAGCTGTGTTGTAGGTTAGGAAAATGCATTCAACATAACACAAAGTCACGATTTCATAAAGAATTTTGTATTTCACCAATTTTTTATAATCTTGGTTAACGTAGGTATATGTTAAAAATATATGTATGTGGAGAGTGCTTATGGGGCAGACTTAGTCAGCTGACATGATGATTACATAAATGACCTGTAGCAACGATATATGAGCTGGAGGGAGTGGCGGCAATAACATTTATGTTATTATTATAATTTATTATTTAATAATAATTTAATAAAAATTGTCTTTATTGAAATCCGTTTTGATACATTCTGAAACAATTCCTAGAGTTCAACATTTACTATCTGTATAATATATATATATATATATATATATATATAAATATGTGTGTGTGTGTGTGTGTGTTTGTCCTTCCAGACGATAACTCTCCATAGGATTGATATAAAAATTCCGTTCATGCTCCAAAAAATCATGTCTTCCAAACGAAAAGACGAGTTTGTTAGCTGGCATTTTTGAGCTCATTAAATTGGCCAAATTTCAAAAGAAGCACTGAAAAATCACTAAAATAAGCAAAAAACGGCTAAAAATCGTTAAATTTATAATTTCGGGCAGAATATTGCTCTAATAAAGTTTATTAACACTAAAATAGAACAATAAAAAATTTATGTATAAAATTAGGATTAAAAATGTACTTAAATTTTATTAAAATGTGTTTATCAAAAAGTTGATAAAAACTGCAAAAAGTTAAACATCCAAAATATTTTTTTAAATCACAGAATATTTTTCAGAAATAGTTTTTTGCCATAAAATTGGTAGTTAACATTTTCTTTGCACTCAAAAAGGTCAAATTTCAAAACATTTTAACATAATATAATTCGATATCTTACGAAAATTCTCTCATGCAATCATGCTGCATGGCTGGAACTTTTTTAAACCATGACAGATCAAAAGTGGTGTCAAGGATTCAATTCCGTCCACTGCATATTAGGCATTGTTTCATGTTTCATCAATTTTTATCTTGGAGTTTGAAGGAAATGTTCATGTATTGATTTTTTTAAATCTACGTATCTTGAAACATAAATCAACGAATTTTTAGGGATGGTTATTGGTTATTTTCTTTCTAGGTCGATCACCAAGTTCATTTTTGAAATTGTTTAGCCAAAATTAGTGTGTTATCGACAGTAAGGCTCTTATATACTGGTGTTCCTTTCTGTAGTGAGTGCGGATAAAATTATTTAGGGGAAAATAAAATTACAATCAGAATGATCTTGAATTCATTTTGTAACAATCATCACCTGTAAAATGTCCGAATGTAATTTAAAAGGAAAACATTCAGTTCGCTTGGACGTCTGCCATTGGAGAACCATAGAGTGGAAAGTTGTTCAGCACTGGATTTATTGGCTGCGCGCTGTCTCCGTTCAAATCCACCAGCACAACTTGCCCTTTGTTTGAGTCAGAGTTTAATTAGAGACACAAGAATAAATTAAGGGCTGTTGCGTTCCACCTTTTCCAAGTATCAGTTGTAAGCGCTCGACACTCGAGAGTTCATCTCCATGACATATAAATTGAATTCATTTAACTCTTTGTTGTTAGTTAACAGTTCACAATCAGGGAGAGGCTCAAGCCTTTATCTCTCCTTGAGAAAAACCACTTCCAAAAGCTGCGAATTATTACACAGGGATGTTCAGGTAGTTACTACATTTTGGGCGGGTCACAAATGATGCCATTCCTATTCATGTTTTCTTGAATATAGTGTGGTCAGCCTCGAATTTAACCAACTTAAAATCCAAGAACAACAATAAAACAACAAAAACCAGAACAATAATGCAATAACTTAAAATTTAAACCAGAAACCGTACGCCGTCCAAAGCTTATATTCCAAACTTTATGAAATTTGGCTCTAAAATCTTACATCAACCAGTGCAATGTTCCAGTACCATCGGCATCACTCTCGATCAATCCTAATAGCATTCAGTATTTAAATATTAAACTATCGATATCTCCAAAACTTTCGAAATAAAATAGTATAGATATATTTGCCTTTTAATCTACAAACGAAGGGGTTCCATAAATCGAATAAGACCATCTGAGCATCTTTACGTTTTTTTCCCATAGTAAAGGAAATAATATCAAGTCTGGGCCATTGAAGACAGATGATGCTAATATCTCAATCTTGATTAGGTCTAGATTGTCCAGTGGAAGAGTGCGTGCTGAGGATTGCTGGGGTTCAAATTCTGTCGGTGACAAACTTTTCTTTAGATCTTTCACAGTTACTTTTAAAGTCATTGTTGGTATTATTTATTTTTCAATAATTTATTATTTTATTCTATCAATTTATTTTCTTTTGGATGGTAACATCGTCCAGTTATATTCCGATAATATAGGTAGTTATTTTCTATAGACTA
The DNA here is from genome assembly GCA_030762985.1 of Adelphocoris suturalis. Lineage (NCBI taxonomy): Eukaryota > Metazoa > Arthropoda > Insecta > Hemiptera > Miridae > Adelphocoris > Adelphocoris suturalis. Next base: position 38,266,910 of record CM061049.1, read on the forward strand.
ATGATCTACGTTGAAGGGCTATCTAATACAGAAATAATAGCTCTCGGTGTAAAAATTTGTAGCGTTTCTGTTTATGGCAAGTTTTTCTTTTATGGAATATTTTTTTCAATAATGATATTTAGTGATTGACTAAGAAAAAATAATTGTATCCCTCCCACCTCAAATTTTGCTGTTTATATGTAACCTACGATTTTCATCACGTTCATATTTATACCTAATTGAACACGATCAATGATTCGTCACAAACAATGAAGTATGAAGAACCACACTGTAATTGATAGTGGCCGAGAGAAAGATAATAGAATTTGCTTGTGTTTAGGCTCATAATCGTTCTATGCGTTATCGAAATATCACTTCAATGAAAAGAAAAACATATAAAATTAATAATCAAATTTGAAAACTGAGAGTAACCATGAACCATCTACCATTTGGATGAACTGTAAATGGTAGTTATCCAATTCTTCTGGATATCCTGCCTCAAAGTGATGATTGCTGCGTTATTGCTGAAGATTTCAATAATATCGAATGACCGCCTAGACTAAGAGGTTTAGCGTGAACGGGGATTTTGTAAAAAAAAAAAAAAAAAAAAAAAAAAAAAAAAAAATATATATATATATATATATATATATATATATATATATATATATATATATATTTATATATATATATATATATATATATGAAGACATCACACAACTACAACATTACAATGTTGAAATAGAAACAATCAGTTCAGAAATGCAGAATGTGATTCTCTCTCTAATATTGCCGGACAGTCATGTTCATCATGCTTAAAGGTGTCACAAATCTTTTGCAACTCCGATTGATTCGGATCATAATATGGTTGAATTTGCCCAAAATATGAATATTTTTTATCATTAATAGAAATTTAGTGAATGATAAATTTATTCTGTTATGTTAGTGTTTTTGCAATGATTTCTTGAATGCTTCGAATGAATTATGTATTAATGGTTTTTTTTTTAATCTGTTGCAGGTAATCCACTTTGTCATTCTACTGCTCGTGTCGAGTTGTAGTCATGCAGTCATCAACCAAGGAGCGAGCAATGATACAGAAGCAGCAGCAAGCCAGACTGTAAACAGAAGAGAAGCACCGCCTGCAGATTACATTATTCCACCAGGTGGACTAAGCAGTGGACTTAGCGGCTTGAGTGATTCGTATGGAGCACCTTTGCCCAAGGATTCGTACCTGCCACCACACCCACATGTTGGACCGAAGCCCGTGTATGGCCCACCACCGGTAGGTGGAAATCACGGCCCACCATCAAATACTTATGGCCCTCCACCTTCTGGCCCACCGTCTGGACCATCTGATGACTACGGGCCACCACCACCACCCGGCCCCCCATCTAGTAATTACGGACCTCCTTCCGATAGTTATGGCCCACCTCCTAAACCATCAAGCAACTATGGCCCACCGAGACCAAAATATGGACCCCCCAAACCGGTATATGGCCCCCCAAATCATGGACCTCCTAGCCATGGAAATTCGAAACCAAACTTTGGACCACCACCATCGAGCAAATATGGACCTCCGAAACCACAATACGGCCCGCCAAAATCCCCCAAGCCTGTATATGGACCACCAAAACTTCCACCAAGTGGTCCTCCTTCAGGAAACTATGGACCACCTCCAAAACCGAGCTATGGACCCCCACCAAAGCCCAAGCCACAATATGGACCACCGAAACCTCAATATGGACCTCCCCCTAAGCCAAAACCAGTTTATGGACCTCCAAAACCCAACTACGGCCCTCCTCCAAAACCAAACTATGGACCCCCACCAAAGCCGAAGCCTGTGTACGGACCTCCTAAACCCAATTATGGGCCTCCCAAACCAATTTATGGACCTCCAAGTGGTGGTGGATTCGGAGGCGGCTCAGACTCTCATGGCTCACTAAGTGACAGTTTCGGTCCACCCCCAAGTGGACCCAGTTCTCATGGACCTCCTGGTGATTCGTACGGACCACCTCCTGCAGATTTAGGACCACCTCCAAGCAATTCATATGGGCCTCCACCTAGCGGACCTAGTTCTCATGGACCACCTAGTGATTCATATGGTCCACCTAACACAGATTTCGGGCCACCTCCAAGTAGTTCTTATGGACCTCCCCCTAGTGGGCCCAGTTCTCATGGACCACCATCGGATTCATATGGACCTCCACCATCTGGAATCGGACCACCTCCTTCTGACTCATATGGTCCTCCCCCAAGTCATGGACCCCCAAAAATAAGCTCTACATATGGGCCACCAAATGGTGGTGGTGATGCGCATGGTCATGGTGGAGGTGGCCATGGAGGAGGTGGTCATGGAGGTGGTGGTCATAGAGGTGGTGGTCATGGCGGAGGACATGGAGGTGGTGGTCATGGAGGAGGATTCGGACATGGTGGTGGTCAAGGCCATGGTCATGGTGGCCCTCCACCCGGAGTACCATCCCCACCAACACCTCCCCAAATAACATACGACGGATGGCAGCCTATTCCTGGTGTAGCACAGAAGCCTTCAGACTCATACGGAGTACCTCAAGGGAATGATGGAGGTCATGGTGGAGGTCATGGTGGAGGTCAGGGTGGAGGTCATGGTGGAGGTTTCTCAAGTGGTAATGATGATGGGTATGGTGGTTCTCCGCCTCCTCTTCCTAGTAGTTCTTATGGCCCGCCTAGTGACACCTATGGCCCACCTCAACAAAGTGGGCACGGAATAGATCTAACCCCTCCTTCAGGAGGTCATGGAGGTTTTGGTTCGCAAGGTAACATTGATATTGGAAATGTCGGAGGTGGTTTCAGTTCACATGGAGGATCGTTCGATGATATATCTGGTGGTGGACATGATGGTGGACATGGTGGTGGAATAAGCGATTCATATGGACCACCCCCGAGTGGATCATACGGACCACCCCCAAGTGGATCATATGGACCTCCCAGTGGAATAGGTGCACATAATGATGCTGGAGGTGGAATATTGCATGGTGGTTCAATATCTTCAGTAGGAGGCCACACTGGACCAGCCACTAGCTCTGTTTCAATAATTTTTGGACACTCTTCAGGGGGACTTGGAGGTAAAGGATTGAGCGATAGCTATGGCCCACCCTCATCTGTATCCCCACCATCCTCAAGTTATGGACCACCTCCTAGTGGACCTTCTGGACATGGAGGCCCAAGTGACAGTTATGGTCCCCCACCGAGTGGGCCCAGCGGAAGCTCTTGGCCCCCACCTCCTAGTAGCAGTTATGGACCACCAACGGGAACCAGTCATGGATCATCTCTTGGATCATTTGGCAGTGGTCATGGAGCATCTGCAGGGCTATTTGGTAATGGAGGATCAGGGGGCTCATTTGGAGGTGACCATGGATCGTCTGGAGGTTCATTTGGAGGAGGTCATGGATCATCCTCAGGATCATTCAGTGGCGGATCTAGTTACTTACCTCCAACTGGTTCATATGGGCCTCCCCCATCAGATAACTATGGGGCCCCACCTTCTGGTTCACACGGAGATTCTGATGGAGGGAACTTTGGTGTTCCTTTAGCAGGATGCTGTGGAACCCCTCCTCCTCTCGGTCATTTAGGACCTCAACAACCAGGACTTGACTATGGCGTGTCTTCCGGCAAGCTAATTGATGGTCCAAAACTACATCCCACAGTGCCAGTAAAATTTAGAGATCCGGTTCCTAAAGGTCTGATCCAAGCATTGGGAGAATCAGCAGAGTATAAATTGAATGGACAAGGAAGACCATTCCAAGGCTCATCTTATATTCCACCCAGTGTACCTGAAGTTCCTCAGCATGTTGATGACTCTTCATCAGAGAATGATCACGGACACGGTGGAAATGGTGGTGCAGATTTTGGAAATTTCGGTAGTCAGCAACAAGGGGGTTCTCAACACTTTGGTTTTAGTGGACACTCACAAGGCAGTCAGGGTAACTTTGGTGGTCCATCGCATGGTGGCTTTGATCAAGGAAATTATGGTGGACAAGGATTCCAACAGGGAGGTTTTCAGGGACACCACGATATAAGTTCTCAACATGGATATCAAGGATCACCTTCGGCGGATTTGTCTCCACCAACAGATTTCACCAACTATGGTGCTCCGTCAGAAAAGCATGCCAGTTTGTCAACTCCTGAAGGGCAGGCTGTAGATGGTGGTGCTATTAATCACCACGAGATCGTAGGTTCATTGGGAATAGAAAACGCTGATATATCACCATCACAAAGCTTAGACCTCACGAATGCATTAGACATTCCAGTACAAGGCAAATATGGCAAGTACTCTCTTCAGATCCAAGGTGGATCACCAAATAACGGAGTGTCTCATGAACAGGTACTGTCTAATGGTCTTCTTCAGGATATCTTGGCAGCTATTGAAAAGGAACCTACGCAGGTTCAAGGGGTCCAGCCCAGTCAAGGTAACTACGGTGCACAGCCCGATCAAGGCAATTACGGTTCCCATGATATTATACCAAGTGCTTCAGAGCACAGATCTGTTCGACAAGATACACCAAAAGACGAGACGTTGTCTGCAGAAGAAACGACCAATCCGAAAATCACTGTAAACAATATCGCACTCTATTACAACCCAGGGAATTCAACTGAAAGCTCCAATCAACTAGAAAGTCCAGAAGAAATCAAACCAGAACTGAGTCAGCAGCAACGTTCTGGATCCCAGGAAAGCTCGAAAGACGGCAGTTATGTGTACTTCGACTCCCCAGCGAACAAATATTCTTACGATGTAACGACATCAACGACGACGACGGGACAGCAGCGATAGCTAAAGTGACGTTAGTGCCTTGTGTCCGTCCCTTCATAAACTCTATTTATTTTCCCTACGTGATACCTGATTATTGACTGTGCCAATACCCCACCATAAGCTCTGGGGATTAGCGATTTGACGATGAGTCTTTATGACCCCGTCCTTTTTTTGTACTGATGAAACAACCCTTTCCTTTGTACATATTTATAAATAAACACTTTTGTAAATAAGTTGGTTGTATGTTTTTATCCTTATTGAACTGCTGAAATGAGGTTGCAAAGGTTCTTAAAACACGATCAATAGGAAAGCATCAAGTTATTTCATTAATATATAATACGTTGAGTAGGCACAATAACTCTGTAGTGTTATTTTTGAAGATTCAAGAATGATCTCTGTATCCTACCATAAGGTAAATCACAACTTTCGTGGAAATAAAAATAAAGTTTGTAACTTTCACGGATAATAATTCTGTTAACAATTTCTTCGGTTTCAGGAAATCAGTTTTATATTTCAAGTTGACAACCTTGAATCACTCTTTGTGATTTCTGTAATGCTCACACAAGCAGCGTGAAAGGCGTTTATTCTAAAACAATCAGACCTCTTGAAGTATCAAAACTAAATATGGATACCAATTCCATTCTACTTTGAATGTTATGATTTGGTTCGTTTATAGGAACGTTTTTATTATATAATGAGAATCTTTAGTTCAAAACAGAATAAAAACGGAACAATTACGTTTCAAAATATTAAAGACGAAGTCAATGCGCAATGCGTCGAGATCTGACAAAAATGGCAAAAATCAATTAGGTATTTTTCGGGTTAATATAAAACTATCTATTAGTTACTGAAAAAGATGATGTTTCTGGTTACGGTATCTACGAGTGCTATGACTTAAGGAGTAAGTTACATATAATTTATCGGATAAACTTACAAGTATGTTGGTCCCTTTTTCCAATGTTGTGGTGTTGTATGTCGTCAATATACATATAATTTTATGTTACTCTCTAAGCATACATAACAGTTGATAGTTGGCGGTTTCTTTTGACCAAAGGGTCTTGTGTGGGAATTAATTATTGAGTTATAAGTAAAATGTATGGGAATATCCAGGTTGAGTTGTATGGTAGAGGTTTTTTTTACCTTGCTAGGGTAGCCCATATGATACTAAGTCTGGTCATGAATACACATGTATTATATGGACTACCTTGACAAGGTAAGGATAAAACCCATTACTACACAACTAAGCCTGGTTATTCCCATAAATTTTACTTTCAACCTAATAATTTAATTCTTGACAACCCCCTTGGCTCAACAGAAACCGGCCACTACCTTGTATGCTCAGAGAGTATCATATAATTATATGTATATTTACGACGTACAACACCCAAACGTTGTATGGAAAATGTGACCAACCTACTTGTAAGTATACCCAGTTTATTCATTGAAGCACTTTATGAGGTCTAGTTGTGAATAACAAATATAATTTTTGAAAGGAAAGCCAAATTACTTTCACCCTCACGTCAAACATCCTTTGTGAAACAAATGGCTACATCTGCGAATAATTCCAAGTCTTTTGAGAGCAGAGGTGAGCCAAGTTTTGATTTATGGATCGGCACCATTTTCCAGCAGGAGATCAAATGGAGACTGACCCGTCAATAACGTTCTCATCGACAGTGGTGATACGAAAACCGTAGAGGCTCCAATATAGCCAGGAAGAAAAAAACTGGTTGAAAAGAAAGTGAGTATAGTTTTGCTGAAATAGCTTGGCGTTTCACAAGGAATGAAGAAATAATAGTTTCGGGAGGACGTCCAACGCTTGAGAAGAGAAGGTTTTCAATCAGCAGTTTTATTTAAGTTTTATAATTTCTTTTCGGTAAAATTTGTAAAATATAATAGAACGATTACGATTAAATTATGTGTTTTAGTTTTATCGTTACAAAACAATCATCGTTAATGTTGATAAACGAAAACCTTTATTGCTAATAATTTTTTCTACCAAGTAGAAGGGTTGCATGGATTGGATATTGATTTTATATTATGATTATTAATTACAAATAAAATCCTGTTTTAAAATAAATTGATGTAGCTCAATGGATCGTCCCGAAGAACAAGAGATGAAGAACGGCACTGTCATACCATTGGTACGCTTTAGCAATATGTGCTAACCACAGCTATAGATTAATATCACTCAAAAAGTCGTATAACAACAAAATCACACAATAAAAATATTATAATAATAGTAAAAATAAAAAAAGACAATGAAATCACGTATTGTCACTTACACTTACAAATTAAAATATGAAAAACCCACTCGATGCTTCCTTAGTGAGACCATACCACCAGCAACATCCTACAGGTGATACGTACGGCGTGATTCTTGATCACCGTCTGATATTTGAAGCGCACGTAGCACAACTCCTAACCAGATTAAAAACGAGAACGTACCCGTTGAAATCCTTACCGAATAGCAGAAACGTCTCATCACAGAATAAAATGGTGATTTATAAGATCTCAATACGGCACATGTGGATATATGCCGTCTCAATCTGGGGAACCTGCTCTCGACCTCAGTTCCAACGAATCGAGCAAAACCATAACCTAACCGTTTAACACTCCAGTGCCCAAAGATGACCTACCAGAGGAATTTCAAAATTTTCATATTTTTCCATCTACTTAGGCTCAAATAGAACATTAAATGTGTTTTTACCACCTGCGCCCCTCCCCCCTTCCATTATGACACCGTCACCTGTAGGTGACATTGGGCACCCGAGCACATAAGAAGGCAAATGAAGTAAACAGGTGGTTTCTGATCTGAAAAAGTTTTATTCTTATGAATGTACACAATATCAATTAAAATACGTATTTGAATATGAAACAATATGTAGAAAATGGTATGGAGTATAAAAAGTCACTTCAAGGGTTGGTCAATTTGCGATGATAGTCATGCCAACAATGGATATGCAAATCTACTGCACATTTTTCACACATAAAACGGGTTCGCTTATGGCATTGCTTGCACTTAGTTATCAATTCGATAACTTCATCAGAATACATTTTTTCGAATCAATCTATGATAGACATGGCGGGTCCATCGTAGGCAGTAAGTGGTATGTTCAGGGTTGTCTCCTCTTCCAGCTCTTTTTATGAACAAATCTTCATTGTTCAACCAACTGATTTCACGTTTGATCGTCTTCTCTTTTGGTCCTTTCTTGTAAGCCACCGTCCGAGTCTGCTTTTTGGTCAGTTTTGGTTGAGAAGTATGCTGCTCTTCCGGGCTGGAAGGGGACCTCGGAGGAGACCTGCGAGAGTCTTCATCCTCCAAATAGTCAGCATCACATTCGTTCCTCTTCGCTTTTAATCAATTATTGGGAAAATACGTATAATTGTCGGGAAAATCTATGATAAAGGATTCTGATCTGCTGTTTGCTATTGCAGCATGTAAGGGTTTTCACTATGGTGAGATACACATGAAACTCCAAAAAACAGGTACATATGAAATGAAACGTAGGTACACATAAAACACATGAAAATCCTACTCCAACAAAATGAGAATAACGAGCTGAACATTGAAAACAGTAACCCAAAACACGTAAAATGAATGTGAATTGCCAATACCGAGCCCCTGCTACAGTGCCCAACGTCACCTGCGGGTGACACTCCATTTTTACAGATTATTTTTCCTTCCAACCCAGCTATATTCACGAATATTTTAATAGATCTCGTTCAAATAACTATCTAACTACACAAAAATGTGAAAGCAGTTGGAATACAAACCGTTTTTTGGGCATGGTGAACGAAAAACGAGAGCTAACTCAGCAGGCGCCAGAAAATGGTTATAAGACAAACTTAGGAAGGTCATAACCTGATCCATAGGTTTCGAAACGAACTTCTTGTTGGTTTTATGTGTTCATGGATACTTGAAGGAGGTGAAAATATGCTAATCAAGCAGCCAAACCATTACCAGCAGTATTCAAACGTCATAAAAAAAGCGTCACCTGTACGTGCGCCTCCATTCGTTCGAAACACTATAGATAACAACTTTGCTCTGGAATCGCCTCTTGGATGCTTAATCCGGCATACTACATCCTTCGTTGGTAGATATAGGGACCACTCCAACAAAAAGGTCAACGATGGATTGAACACCACAGTAAACCGGAGACTTAGACGCCCTAGACACGTTCTAGATTTTATCCCACGAACCTGAAAACAGTGCTAGAGCAATTGCATTGGCTAATGAACTGATATTAACCTAATCACCTTAAAAATGAACTAACTTTAAACCAAACTTTCTCGCTTTACTACAGCTGTATTCTGTCGAATAATGCTTATACTACCTATAAAAATAACAGAGCTACCTATAATTTCGCCATTGAGGTATATTTATTATTGTAATGGCTTCTAGCAATAAATACACAAACAAGAAAAAGTCGTATAACGCGTGAATTGGAGAATATGCGAAGCGGAGCTTCAAAAGAATTCATTTTCCTGGGTTCTGCGAAAGGCTGACTGCCATAAATTTCAATAAAAACGAGGAAGGGTGGAAAACGCGTTCTCTGAATGGCGGGGTGGTGGGGAAAAGAGCGATAGCTCCTTTAGTGAATTTTCATTTTATGAGGAGGAATGTATAGCGACCAGGGGAAGGTACTGCTTTTCCCCTGAAGATTGTGCTAGTATTTGCATGAAGTCCGGTGTAACCTGTTGAATGTTCAGGGAGACATAATATTATAGTGCTCTCTATTTTCCTTGATCCTGAAAGTCTGAGAATAAGTTAGGGATACACGTCGATGGATTTTCATGCGTGTGAAATGATAATAAACTTCATTTACAGGTTTTTATTTAAGACAGTTGTTGACATGGATATGTCTTTGCTCTGGGGGATCAACCAAAAATTTCCGTGACGCAAAATTTGTGTCACGATTTCAGTGTTTTTCACGTACAACCCAGCCGTTGCTAGGGGAATGGAACTTCCGCAGTTTTCATCGCACAGAAATCGTTAGCCACTCGTTGGAAAGCGCTTGATTTATGTGATAAATGTTCACATCTCAAGCTACCAATTTCCCCCTCCTTGCGTATCTGGCTACATTCCTAAACTAAGTTGATTGGACTATAAACAATTTTAAAGCCACAGTTCCTTTGAGCCTGACGGCTAAAATTAAAAAACATGAATATGCTTTAGCCGTACACGACTCACTCCTCGTCGATTCTCTGAACCCGACCCCCCATCGGCCTCTGAACTCTGTTTATCATTCTGCCATCAATCCTAAAACATGGAATCATGTTTTAGCTCCTCGCTCTCACTTTATTATAGAAATGATCACGACCATTGAGCTCTTGTGAGATGATGATCTCCTAATAGAAACTCGCGAGTAAACATTCACTTTATTATAGAAATGATCAAGACGATTGAGCTCTTGTGAGATGATGATCTCCTAATAGAAACTCGCGAGTAAACATTCTCTTTATTATAGAAAGAGGCTAAAGAGGCTACATACGAAATTACAGCTTCCTATAGTGTAAAGTATAGAAATTACCTATTAAAATAATTTAACCACCGCTTCACAAATCTAACCGTTCTCGCAATATTCGGATCACCTGCTATGAATCACATAATCGAAACACCAGCTCAATGAAATCATCAGAAATTAACAAGCGGTTGCAATCATGTTCACAATATCAATAATTGAGAATGATCACCTGTGTGTAAACAATTATTCATATAACCATGCTCATAACTCAGCTTGTTGGCCACGCACTTCGCAGTAGTTAATATAGTATGGTTGGATAAATCGAGAGCTTTCGAACGAATGGTCAACGAATTTTGTGGGATGAAAAACGACGAAGTATCATATCCCTAGCAACGACTCGGTTGTAAGCGGAAATCATCACAATTATTGGCGGTACTTTCGTTGCACTCTCGTGGGACATTTTTCGGTAGTTAGGTCACGGCTAAAGCATATTCATGCTAAAACTCGTAAACGAGTTCCACTATCCGCTTTACAAGCAGATACCATGTTACATGGATATGTCTTTGAATATTTACTCCACTCCATAGGAAACATTTTCATCCTCTTGACAACAGTCGACTGTTAACAACAACTCATTGTAGTGGCTTCTCTCCACAGTTATTTTCAACATTTCTATAAGTAAACCGTTTTTTTGTTGGAATTAGTCGGGGTGCGGCCCAGAGATTTGTTTAAAGTTAAAGGATTTGTTTACAACTCTCGAGGACAACCGTTATGAAATCCCCAATCAAAGACATATCCATGTAACATGGTATCTGCTTGTAAAGCAGATTGTGGAACTCGTTTACGAGTTACTTTTTTAAAAAGTTCATCTACCAGAGTTTTTGTATTCTTCCAATACAGTAGTTCTACACACTCATGACCACCATCATAGTCTAATATTTAGATGAGTATCGCAAATGGAAAACGTCTCAAGTGCCGATACAATCCGAAATCATTTCCATTCGAAGACTACTTAAACCAACAAGGCCTCAACAATGTGAAGACCGCCCAATGTGCAAACTCCAGTGATAAAGGTTTGAAAATGAGTTAAAGGATCTGGCTGGTTGAATGAGGGGTTTCTTTAGGAATGCGATCAGCGCTAGGTGATGAAATGTCTGGTGTTAATGATATAATATCAATTGTGTGTGCAATCAATAAATTAATAAATAGGAAAATTTTAGATTTAAAAAACCCGGACAAATATAGGGTAACGCTATGTAGAACTACCAGTTGTGAGTGCTTTTGATTTTTCGGCTCTCCTGAATATGTGTTTCTTTTGGATATTCATTTTTCTAGTCGCCTGTTACCGAAGCACTTGCACCTAACTACAGTAGTTGGCCACAGAAAGTGACTAGTTCACTTTTTAGTTATATTTTAAAAATCCTTTAAAAATGTATTTATGATCTGAGAATACAAAGGAGAAGTTAAGGAGGTGAAATAAAAATTATTAACCTATAATATCAAAACTTAACTCAACTCTTACTTAACTATTACTCCTTAGTTATACTACACAATATTTTCTTTGTATGCTGTGTCCGGTAACCCCTGTAGGGGGTAAGTTACAATACCTACTACAATCACGATACGATTTTCATGAAATATGCACCATTCGTGCGGCATGAGCACTAGATGATCATATACCTACGCAATTTATTGCCTATTATCAAGTAAAATTGTCTGAGATTGTGCTGGTCATTGTGGAGATGTTGTTTTCACAATCATAAAACGTCCTAATTTCTATTCGATTTTGATGATTTTTTTCGGTGATTGTGCGAATACGCGTGGAGATTATCACATTTTTCTACCTCTGCGTATCCATGTACATGAAATTCTCATCATTCTGCTTGCAATTTTGGGATAATTATTAAGTCTTTATAATTACCACTGATTCTTATAGTAATACTCTCGAATTCCAATGATTTTAATGATTAGTAAATACATTTCATTTCATCTGGACTTTTTCTTAGTTCTACTTATTTGTACTTGGTTTTAGTTATTCGGCAGTAGTACCCTACTTACGAACGTGGATAGTGCTGACCAGATAGCAGAACTACTCTCTGGATCATTTTATTTGGATGTTAGTAGTTGAATATGTACTTAACTAAAACAAATGATAGTTTGCTATTGCACAAATGGGCGATTATCCAGTACTTTGTGGATGTAGCTTAATCCACTTTTCACCATTCTTTTTTGATATTCCCGATCCTAAACTTCTAAAATACCGTGCATATCAGACTTTTCAATAGATCTTCATCAGTTTACATCACCCCCACATATATAGTATTTCCAAGTCGAATGAAACCTTTTCCAAATCAAATAAAACCTTCTCGAAACCAAATGAAACCTTTTCCAAACCAAATGGAATCATTTTCAAGAGTCAGACAAACGAAATGAAACCTTTGCGGATTGCAGGAGTCTAAAGACAAAAAGTTGATGAACTGGGAATTCTACGAGTTTATCATTGGCTTATTCTTTCGATGTAGATCTTCACTTAGTAGGTATTCTTACATGATATACAGGATAGTATGCCTACATGGTTTCTACATGTTAATTTGAGAAATATTGAAATGTGGAATGTGAAATAGGTACCTAATTGCCATGATGAGCCGGCGCCGCATGAAAAAACAGGTGCGGCCAATAATATGGGTATAATTATTTTTTGTTTTTTGGGAACGGGTATCAGATTTTTGTGTAGCCCCATAGTTCTGCTAATTTTTGACCCATCATATTGCAGCTTCATAAACTGGTCTTGATGGAAACCTATCGTTTGAAAGGATAAGTAGAAAATAAGGGAAAATAAAAGAGAAAATAAAGGAAAAAACATGAAAATAATCATTTAATTCCAATAAATTGTCTGGCCACCATCCATTTCGTGGTAGTTATTCTACAAAATTATTTATTACTAGGCAATCTTTAATAAGTAAGCAAGCAATTGATATTCACCCAAAGAAGCAGAGCGAAACCCAGCTTATGATTTAAAGGATCAATTAAATTGAGGAAGTTTGTACGGACTTTTTCATTGGACTTTAGTGCCAGGAGGTGCAATAGAATGCACTAAATACAAAATCGATATTTGAAATACAAATACCAGAAAACCATACGTTGTTCACCGAATAATTCAGATCAATAAAATTTTTGTTCTGCTTATCATTAGTATTCAGTAAGTTTAAGTTCCAAAGGCTAATCTTGGGTTATTGATCAGCATCTCTGTAATGAAACTTTTCTCAGTAACCATAATCAGTGTTGATATGACTAGTATTGCATATTGCACGTTGACGTTTCATTGAAAATTGTATTTCATACCCATGAGGCTTGACCGCGTGACCCAAGTGTAGCGGAGCCCCTTGAACGGTTGAATAGAGATAGCCCGCAACGCACCGTAACATTTCTGGTTTGGCATGAAGAACGCCCGCCTTTCGTCAAGTTCTTTCAATGACTTTTTCATCGCTCCGCTTGTTACGTAGATACTCGTAGTTAGTTACACATATTTGATGTATTAATTTATAATTGTGGATTTTCATTTTAAATTAAAAATTCTGTAATCTGTTAATTTATTGTTTTTCGTATTAACCCAGTAGTGGCCGTAACTCGATTCCATCTTTTTTCCATAACACTCTGGTTTTCCTTCAAAAGTGCACGTCAGATGATGGGTAAATGACTATTCTATATTTCACAAAACTAAATTTAGGTAAATTTGGAAGTACCATGAACGATACGTTGGCCAATACCCCGCATAACTGAGTATTCCTTCAACTTTTGATTCAGTCGTAATAATGTAGTGAATTTGAGAAGAAAAACTTTATTCACAAAGAAATTGAGAAAAATAAAAATGATATCATCATAACGAGTAATCATTCAATAATACCTTGTATATAGGTTTTTATTTGTAAATTTTCATACTATCTGCATGTATGGAAGGGAATTTAGCAATATATGTGGAATTGATGATTGAATGAAATTACAAAAAAAACCTTGCTCATAGATGGCAAGAGGTGATACCTTCAGAAAAATAGGATGTCCAAAAAACGTCGTTGCTTGTGTGATGAATGGATTGCAAGATATATATATTTATTGGGCAGCATATCGCAAGTTATCAGGTTGACAACTTGATCGTCAATGAAACATTCTAAGACTCCTACTGGAAATAAATTTGTGTATCCTGAGTAGTTATGGGTCGGAAAAGTTCTCAACGAATCTAGGAAGTATGCATTCCTCAACAATATTGGATGCAGCATTCGGCTACTCTGCTATTCTTGCTTTAGGTTACTCGATCAGTTTTGACGAGTTTTGATGGTTTTCCTCTACTCAGAAAAGCCTTTGCATACTAGTAGTTTTATCTCATAATGGGTGCTGCTAGTACTGCTAGGCTGAAGGAGGAAGAATAACGATAGATAAGAGACTTTACATCCACTTCAGCGACCAACTGCCGCTGAGGTTGCACACGGACTCAATACCAAAATTTTCATCTCCCAAGTCTTCATTGGTAAAATAATGAAATTTGGTTCAGGAGGAGCAACGAGGATCTCCCTTTTAAACAACTCGTCATTGTCAGCTAGAAGCTGATCAATTACCTATTAGACTGCCAATCTGGGCTTCAGAACTTAGAGAGCTCCTAGCTAGCCTTTGATTCTTCTACTTCAACATTTTGAAACTTTTTTCTTGGTCCATAAAATTCCTTAAAAAAAAAGATTATGTTCACAAGTACTCGAGAGTCGCGATTAAGAAAGCAAATAATGCATTTTTGAGCTGAAGTGTATACCTCCACATCACAGTCTTCATCAACTCATAAAAACGGGAATCTTTCTACCCCCTCTACATTTAAAAATACCCTAAACAATCGAGGGGTAAATCCCAGCACTATATTCAAAATAGAGCGAGCCCCCACGATTGCGGTATGGAGGATCTCCGACCATTTATAAGATGATCGGTACCCACGTTATTCATCCGAGGCTAAATCTACAGTGATTACTTTTTTTCTAGGTCAAACCGGAATCGGAAGGGCAAAAGGGCGAGATGCCTTTGATAGGGTTATGCAATTCAGCACATAGCCAGTGAAATATTTGCAATAAAACCATAAAGTAAAACCATTATCATTAACTGATAATAAACTGAGTCACAACCTAATACCGGCTGCTTTCATATATCTGATTAAATGTTTATAGTCACTCTTCTTTGCAATTTTCAATAAACGTGTAAGGATCCATCCCTTACTATTCACAATTTAGCAATAATAGGAAATTTGGTATAAATAGAAACAATTATTGAGTCGTCAAAAAACACTCTGTGTCCAAATTTAAGCTATTTTTAATTTCATTCCAACATTATAATAACAATTTGTTCATATGGTAACAAAGTACACAGAATGGAGTAACGTATTTGTTCAATAACTTAACGAAGGCAACGAAGGCTGAATATTTCCTAGGCACCATTGCAAAAGTAGTAAGCTCTTGATAATATCTGAACGAGGGAATACCTCTTCTACCATATAGAGGGCATAGCGTCAGTTAATATTCCAAAACTCACAAAACTCCGAGTCAGCCAATCCTCTAATTGTTAAGCACTAATTAATTAGTCCATTACTATCTGATTCTTACTCTTACTAACTGCACCATATCACGACGGAGCAGCTGAAGTACTCGAAATTAGAGTTTTCTCGATAGGCACTACTGAACTCATGATTCGGTATATGAGTCGCGCGATTAAAAAAAGCAAATAATGCATTCGTGAGCTGAATTGGATGCCTCCACATCACAGTCTTCATCAACTCATAAAAACGGGAATCTTTTCATCCCCCCCAACATTTGAAAACACCCTAAACTATCGAGGGGTAAATCCCAGCACAATATTCAAAATAGAGCGAGCCCCCATCATTGCGGTATGGAGGATCTCCGACCATTTATGAGATGATCGGTACCCACGTTATTCATCCGAGGCTAAATCTACAGTGATTACTTTTTTTCTAGGTCAAACCGGAATCGGAAGGGCAAAAGGGCGAGATGCCTTTGATAGGGTTATGCAATTTAAATAAAACCCCGAAAATATTTTCCGGTGCTGAGGGAAAATCCCGGGAGCTGAAGTAATAGGGAGGAGGGGGATATTTCCATAATACCATGATCGCGTGAGTCGAGACGTAGCCTTTCTTAAAAGCGGTCTGGGTATTATCAAAGGGAAGAGGATGTGGGGTTAGCGGAGGTATAGGGCATGCTTTAAAGAATTCAGCGGGGTAAGGCGGAAAAAAAAGTTTTACATTCACCTATCAGCGTTTTGTTGAATATCATAAACAGAGACCTACAATCCACATAGCCAGGGCGCCACAAAAGATGAGAAGACAGACATTTGAGAAGACATTTGGTCCATTTTTTGGTAAAGTGCCACATTTCATTGATTTCTGGGAAAATGCCCCTGTTAGAGCCCCATTTTGCCTCAATTGGGCTCAATTATTTATTTATTTATTTACAAAACGGGCGATGCCCAATTACAATATTATTAACAAAATGAATTAGTCTCTTGATGAGGAAACAAAATCGGTGTTTCAGAAGAAAAGAAAAAACAATATAGGTATGTGTGTGTGTGTGTGTGTGTGTATATAGTGTATATATATAAGGTCAACATCACAAACAAACACTTCTTGTAGCTGAGATGAGTGTAGGCTATGTGGACAGAGATTTCCGGGAGGACGGTGGATGGTGCGTAATATTTTTGAACGGAAGGTTCGAGATGGCTGATCATGGAAAAAGTCTAAAGCTGTATTTTGTTGGAGTATAATTTGCTGAAAAACCGATAAGACACGCAAAAAAGGTGAAAATACAAAGTTGAATGCAGAATATTATTTAGAACGAGTTGTTTTGCGATAAAATTGGTAATTAACAATTTCTTGCACTCGAAGTGCTCAAATTAAAAAAAAAATGTAACATAATATAGGTGATACATTGTTTTTAAACGAAAATTCGCTCATACGATCGTGCTGCATGACTCGAACTTGTTAAAGATAGGCAGTAATAACCACGTTTGTCCTACCATTCATAAAAAGTCCTCTAAAACTGTCGTTTTGACTGGGAAGGATGCGGATGTTTTTCCAAGGACTCAAGTTCCCAGCAAACAGATTGATTTCCCTGTAGATCACAGGGAAACCCCATCACAGATAACAATATCACCTTATCCAAACAAAGACCATTGGTGGATCGCGAGTGATGTGAAGTGAGGAAGGTTTACTGCTCTAGCCCTTACCGTCACTTGTCTTTTTCCAACTCACCCCCGGCCGTTCTTCCCGTCAATCCCTGCGAAATTGCATAGGCCCGGGTTCCGTGACTTGAAACGCTTCTGATATAATCTGAAGAAGGGATATCTGTATTCCCCTGCGAACTGATCGCGTCAACTTACCCAATTCTCTTTTTTCCCCTAGCCTTCCTCGTTCCTCTTATTCCTTTTTTTATTTTTTTTTTTTTTTGCCTATCTCCGGGAAAACATTTTTGTTCCGCCAATATCCCTCTTGAGGTTTTCCCTGGTCGGGAGGTTGGTCTCGCCGTATGCAGAGTGAACGTCGGAATGGGAAGAAATATTCTGGTCTGGTTCCCGACAGACATGTTTTCCTTCTTCTGAACGTGATGGGAAGAAGGAAAGTGGCAAAGGAGGACGTTTTTCCTTTTTTGCTATTTTCTACAATAAGTAAATGATTTCCCGCAATGAAAATGAAAATAAATAAGTAAATTCTTGAAGAAAATCCATCTCAATATTCCGGACACAGCGTTTATTTCACGGCTCGGCATACTTCCAAGACCAACGCCTCGCAGATAATTGCAACAACACCCTTTGATTCAACGAACCTGTCGAAAACTCCACATTTCAACTTTAAATTCGTTTTTGATAATGATCCATGGCACTCACATTCTTCCCACTGCGTACATATCAAAATTATGTAGGTTTCAACATGTTTCTTACAAAAATTTGTAGATTTTAGATCATTTTATCCTTTATTAATAGTTAGTCTACATTCGAAGGCTCTGGCACTCGCATTGGAAACCAATATTCACAAAAAAAGGAACTGTGCATAGGTTCGTACAAAATTCAATCTCATACCTATTTGGTTACAGTTTTTTCTTTTCTTTGAACGCAACGGTGAAAAATGATAGAGCATCACTATGCGAATAATTCAGGCTGAAGCAGGTTTGCGAGGCCATAAATTATAAATTAAAATTACCACCTTTGCATAAATGCTAAAGAGTTATGAACGTGGAATATGTTGGTTTATTGTTTTCAATAATAAAACTGTGTAATCGACCAAGAAAAAAAAAGTTTAACACTCAGTGAAAATTTTTTGGTTTAAATTTCAAGATGCGTGAAATCCAAAAATCGAATTAAAAAGAATTCGTCCGTCCTCCGACTGCGGGTTTTTTAGGAAAATACTAGACCCAACTATATTAAACTTGTGTCAAAAATCTCATTTGGGGTATAGATGGTTCTAGAAGCTCGGCATCAATTTTTATCAACCCTAAAGGGTTTTATTAGAGGGCTGAACATTAAAAAATCGAGGTCTTGAAAACTTTTTGAGTAACAGTAATAATTTTTTGCTTGTCAATGATAGTTAATCCCAAAAAATCGAATAAAACCACTCGCAACGCTGTACGTTGAATAGAATAGTTCGCTTTCTCTAAGGGATGGGACATACAAAAAAAAAAAACCTTCGAATTTCAAAGCGCGAGAAGATAGAGAAACTACGCACTGCTACCGTATCTATTGAATAGACAATCAAGCTTTAAATTCCATCAAAGATCGCTAGATAGTGAAACTGGAATACATAAAAGTTGCCTTGTAAATATCAGCTGATATAATGCCAATATTGGAATTATCAGGTAATTTAGTTCCAATGGAATTTACTTAAACGTTGCAGAATCGAGTTTATTAACTATTGTCCGTGCGATGTACCTACTAGTGAAGAGTTGGTACCTAAATACTAAATTTCATCTCAGCATTGTTTTTACTTTCGAGGGATTTAAAAGTTGTGGTCTCCACTAAAATCAAACGGCTGTTGTTTTTTTACAGTGTTAAAATTTTCACTCGCATTTTACGTTTTAGACTATTCTGAACAACTTTCCTTCCGTGTCTTTCTCTCTGTATCTCTTTGTGGGCATGTCTGCAAATCCTTGCAACAAGTTTAATTTCCATAATATTCAACCGGTTCTTATGAAATTTTCAGGGTATGGTGAAAATAGTCCCCTATGAGTTTCATTGTTCCCAAATCAATTCTTCTCCTATTGCTTGCGCAAACGTAAATTCCATCAACCATCATTTTCTCACACCCACGTTATCTGATCTTGCTCAAATTTGGAGGATGGGTGGAAGAGGTTAATTTGAGCATTACCTACATATTTCAACACAATCCTATCATTCGTAGCCATTGCGCATGCGCCAATACATATTCCTTTTCACACGAGCCTAATTTCAACAGTTTTCATCTGATTTCAATGACATTTTCAGGGAATGTGCGGGTTACGCTGTGAATGGTCCACGATTAATTCCATTCTTCTCAAATCAATACTCCATTTTGCTCATGCGCAAACGTAAATTCCTTCAAGAATCCTTTTTTTACTCCCTAGTCGTCCAATCCCGCTCAAATTTGGTGTGTAGTTGAGGGACAATGTTTAATTATTCCACGTTAATTTCATCATGATTGCATCACTATTAGCTCCTGCGCATTCGCGAGAGTGTACTCCGAGTAATATGGTCTTGTTTTCATCAGATTTGGATTACAAGTACGCAATTCCGCTCTAAAAGTGCAAAAATGGTGAAATACTGAGTTTTTAAGATATTAAATTTCACGTATAATACAAGATTTAGAAGTATTTTCTGTGCTGAACCTCGTAATTATATTTATTATTTGATATTTGCAATACAAACTTGAGAAAACACAGAACGAAACACATCTTAGTGCTCTTTGTTCTATGTAGAAATGTCTAAGAAAAATGCAATTCTAGTCGACTTTTTGGTGTTTTCCCAAGTCGGTGTTGCAAATATCAATGAATAAACATCATTACGAGGTTCAGCACAAAATAATACTCCAAAATCATGTATTACTAGTGGTAATTTAATTCAAAAAACTTTGTAGGTGTCTCAGAACTTTTACACTGTTAAAGCGGAATTGCGCACGTTTGGAGCGGAATCGTGCTCGTTTACGCTCACTTAAAAAATCGAATGATCGGTCATTCCTTCATGAAATTTTTTGTACAGTTCGAATCTGCCAGTGGTGCGTGTGAAAATATTTTTCCTAAGATCTACGGAAACAAATGATGAAGAATGGCGTTGGACCCAATTTTTTACGCTGGAATCAGGAGTAGTGAAGGAGTTGCAACCTTTTCATGGGACACCCTGTATCCTTTGACATTAAAATATAGAATTGAGTGTTTTGATGTATAAAACGGGTTTGATGTAAAATGATGAAGAATGGCGTTGCACCCAATTTTTTACACTGAATTCAGGAGAAATGAAGGAGTTGCAATCTTTCTATAAGACAGCCTGTATCCTTTGACATTAAAATATAGAATTTAGTTGTTTGATGTATAAACGGATACGGAGGGGATACCCCCCCCCCCCCCCCCCCCCACATTTATAATGTTGAAGTCACCTAAATAGCTCATTTTTCCTTTGAAAATTCGCTAAAAGATATTCCCATTGCAGTGAACCCTAAATAGACTGTAAAGGTCATGAAAAGGCCCCACGTCGGTAGAAGGGAGCGCTACCTACTGGAATAGAGGAAACAGGGGAGAAAATATGGCGCCCCGCAATGTGTTCGCCCCGTAGCGAGGGGCCTAACGGGTTGGGCCCGTGAATGAGAGAGGAGCCCTCTTCTTCGAACTAAATTAAAACAGTTTTCAACCCTCGTTTTTCATCTCTAATTAAAGTGTCAAGCACACATATTTTACAGTTATTCCACACCCGGCGCCCCTCTGGGGACCGAGAGACACCATAAGGTTGGGAAGGGGCGCCATCCAAGTATTTTCTCCCTTACGAAAAGTGGGGGACCCTCTTCATTACGTGTTGCTTTCTAAGTTCAATGAACCAGTTCGACGACTTTTACTCTATTTGAGTGCTTCCACATATCAGCACTGAATATTCTTCAACGATCGAGAGTGGCTAGGAGGCGACACTGTAATAACCAAGAAATAACGACATCACGTTTTCTAATACTTTTACGCACAAATATTCGTGGCTATGAAATAAATTCAGCGTTCTCAACTAAAATCAAAAATTTCCCAGACCAAATTTAACCTTTTTTTAAAATCAATTTATTTAAATACAAACGTAACGAGAAAATCCAATACATAATACAATAAATAATAATTTATATATTCAAGTTGCAAATCATACTTATAATATTATATACTTCTTAAACCACTAGTCCTATCGTATTTAGGTAGTCATTTATAATATGAATAACTACAACAACGAATACCGAGTGCAAAATAGAATGTGTTTTGTGTTTATGTGTTTTCCGTAAATATTGCTCACCACTATGAGCAAAGTTCATCATTCAGTTATAATAAAGTTATATTGTATTCATATAAATAGTTCCTTACAAAAATTAAAGAAAAACTTTCCCAAGAAAATGAAAATAAGTTACAAAAGTCTTTTGATTTTATTCCACCATCGACCCATTTTTTTTTTTTTTTTTAATGCTTTCCCCACCATTTCCTATGCGTTTCTTTTCCCATAAATTCAATAGTCTTGGAGCAGTGAAGTACCAAATTTTAGGCCCAGATACTCATTTTAGGAACGCAAAACCTTCTGCCGCCCCCGCCCTTGATTCCTCCCCATGTTGGATTTGCTTATATCCCCTACGGTTTTTAACAAAAGCAGTGACCACAACCGTTGCTTCCTTATGTCAAGAGGCTTCAATTTTTGAAAGGACTCCCTTGAACTGGCAAAGTAGCCTGATCGTGTAATGATTTTCGTTAAATTTTTTTCTATAATTATCAAAAGTTTCAGGCTAATCTTGGTTGCACCTCGCCAAACCACTACACCATAAATCAGCAGGGATTGTACTTATGCGAAATGGATTCTTCGTATTACAGTATGTTGCAAAGAACAGAAAAACGTTTATCATTTTCCGGAGAGGCTTTCTTAAAGCTTCTATGTGTTGAGTTCATCTCAGGTTTTCATCTACGATTACACCTCGATATGAATACTGTTGACAGATTGCAGTGCACGGTATGCACATGTTCCGCTCTTGTAACACGACACTTCGTGTATTTCAATTTTCAGAGGCAAGGCTGGTTCTCTAGGAGTGTTCCATCGAAAATTAATGAATTTGATTTTTTCG
This sequence comes from Adelphocoris suturalis, assembly GCA_030762985.1. Lineage (NCBI taxonomy): Eukaryota > Metazoa > Arthropoda > Insecta > Hemiptera > Miridae > Adelphocoris > Adelphocoris suturalis. The sequence continues at coordinate 38,289,489 of CM061049.1, forward strand.
ACGTTAATGGACAATGAATGTGATCTGAACCAATTCACAGTCACATTCAGTGCCAACTGAGCGTTTGCAACCAGTTCTGTTTCGTTCATTCCATAACAGATTAGAACTGTTATGAATTGTCATAGGTATTTGTCATCTGGTTAACAAATGGTAAGAATAGATATGGACCAACCACTGTGCCATGAGAAATCTGAAACTCAGTCGTTTTGAGATCGCTCAAATTGTTACAAATTTTCACAACCTTATCCTGACCAAGGTTATTAATTGTCAGAATGAATGACAACATACTAATTATTCAAACAATTACGTCACAGATTTGATCGCCAGCAAAGTAAATCAAATTTCTTTCAAAATTTATTTCACCTCAAATAACGCTTTATATACCACGAAATATTGTCATTGCCCACGTCTAAGACTTCAAATTTCGCCAATACTTTTAAAAATCATGAAACGCAAAAGACTGATCGTATGATACGGTGAATGGTGACCAAATAATCAGAATGAAATCAACTTACTTCAATTTAAAATTACATAAAAAACATTTTCCAGAACAATGATAAATGCTCACTTTATTTTTTAGATTGATGCCACCAGTGTATGTCATAATGTCTTCTTTTTTTACAATTTTAATGAAATTTATGTTACGGAAAATATGTCTTTCTTTCCTTTTAAACTTGAATTTATTACCGAAGACGAATATAATGACTTAATGAAGCATCCAATGTGAACTTATCCGCATCCACCATCTGGGTCTGATACGCTAGGTCCATTATCTTTGGTTGTTCAGTGTAGAATATTTCTTTGGGAAAAACATTGGTTTCGTTACACGATGTTGGCATATCTTCGGAAACTACAAGTGAGTAGCATGGACAATTCCAACGGGAATAGGACCATAGTGAGTAGTGAACAAACTTGGAACTGTCCCCATATCACCCAATCAAGTTCACAATTTACATTTAACGGGGTCCATTGAACTTTGTGTTAGGAACAAGTGTCAGGAGTGACAAACTGAAAGAGTGAAAAACTGAAGATATCAGGTTTCGTTGTGTATTTATGGATGAGATAATGACGAGAATCCAACAAGCTGCAGTTCCCACCTTCAATCTCAAACACCATCTAGGACAAAATGCACACCGATTTTGACGATACAGTTGGCTGAAAGGGGTTTTTCCAACGAATAAACCAAAAGCGAGAACGTCCAGCGCCTAGCTCCTTCTAAGAGCATCACTCCTGAGAGAATATACGTTTCTCACCATTGAAACTCCGCGGCAAAGTTCTTTCTCATGTTTTCCAGAGACAACAGGACCATTCCACCAAGTTATTAAATCTCCTTCGTACAATAAGTCTGAATAGAACAAAAGGAAGACCAAGAGAGAGGTTTACCGAGAGCAAGCACGCTCGCACACACTCATCCCGCTAACGGCCCTAAGAATTGAAACAGTCCCATTTGCATCTCCTAATAAGAGCGGGCCCACCCCTTTCTCCTCATTTATACCTCTCTCCCCACCCTTCGTTTCCCACCCCTAATGACAACCATCCCCCTGGGGAGTAGAAAACCCCTTATGAATTTAAATTACCCTATTGTTTATACTGGGGACCCCCGTTCTCCGAAGGCTTCCCTCTTATATTATTATAAAAGTTTGTACATTAAAAAGAAATGTAACGGGACTCCTATCTCTACCCTTTGTGTAAAGTCTTCGAGTACGTTTTTACCCCCTTCGTGCCCAACGGGTCTTTTCTCCCAAGGCCGGTTATTGAGCTGGTTACATTTTCAAGTTTGTTAGCCCAGACCTCATTGTCTCTAACTTGCAATGATTTATTCAATTTCTTTGCCAAGTCCCTGCTGTTGAGCGAGTTTGGAGAGGACGAATTCGCAAACATTCCATACTTGACGTTTCATTTCTTTGTGTAAACTCTACATGTGTCCCTAAAACCACTTGTACAGCGATAAAAGGGATATTTACTCGTCTTACTTTTCTTCAGTGAATAGGATGATCTAAAAACACCTGTGTAGCGTATTTATTTTAATTACTTGCTGGTTCACCCGTGCGTTGCACAGGTTGACTTGAATACGCAAGCCCCCCCCCCCCCCCCCCTCACCCATCACATTTTGGGACACCCCTATGGATCGGATTCAAAAAAGTCCTTATATAAAAGTAATTACTTAAAGTACTTACTAATAAATTACCTATTAGGACCAAACTACTGAGATCAACCCCCATTCCCTCTCTACAAACACCACCCATATTTCAGATTAAAAATATTCTTGATATGTAAACCAAAAGAACGTTCTGACTGATCCAATTTCATTCGTTCGTAACATCAAATCACCAGTTCGTTCGGTGATGACCAAATTATTCCGTTTAACCACGCCTTCTCCACTCCCTTTTTTCTTAACCACAAACACTTCTTTATGGTTGAGGCTAGAAAAAATTTTAATAGCCTGTGATTGAGAGCATAAGCATATTCGTCCAATCAAATCCCCAGTTTGAGCAGTGATTTAAAAGAAGTGATTCTTCTAATACCCCTTTCCAAACTCCTTCCCCCAAAAACACCTCTATGGGTCGGAATTGAAGTTTCCTAAGTAGGCTATGGTTTTTTAGTGTTATCCACACATATTTTACCAATCGGGCCATCAGTTTGTTCAGTGATGTTCAAGATAACCTCATTCCACACCCACCCCTCCCTCAAAATACCCGTTATGGTTCAGATTTGAAAATTCAAGTAGTTTGTGATTCAAGTTAGAGTATTCCAAACATATTTATTCAATCAGGTCCTCAGTTTATTCAGTGATGTCCAAGATACCTCATTTCACCCCCTCCCCACCCCCTCTAAAAAAACCTCCCCTTTGGGTCAGATTTGAAAAATTTCAAGTACCCTGTGATTTGAGTTAGTGTAATTCAAACATATTTCAACAATCACGTCACCAGTCTATTTACTGATGTCCATGATACCCCATTTCACCCCCCCCCCCCCCTTCCTCACCCAAAACACCCCATATGTGTCAGATTCGGAAAATTTACCTTGTGATTTGAGTTAGTGTAATTCAAACATATTTCAACAATCACGTCACCAGTCTATTTACTGATGTCCATGATACCCCATTTCACCCCCCCCCCCCTTCCTCACCCAAAACACCCCATATTTGTCAGATTCGGAAAATTTACCTTGTGATTTGAGTTAGTGTAATTCAAACATATTCCAACAATCACGTCACCAGTATATTTACTGATGTCCATGATACCCAATTTAACCCCCCTCCTCCTCATCCAAAACACCCCCTCTGTGTCAGATTTGGAAAATTTTAAGTAGATCCTGGTTCATGTTAGTGTGATCCAAACATATTCCCCACTCAGATCCTCTCCGGTTTGTTCAGTGACTTCCAAAATACCCATTTCCACCCCTCCCCTCCCTTAAATCACCCTCTATGGGGCAGATTTGAAAAATTTCAAGTAGCCCGTGATTTAATTCAGAACAATCCAAACATATCGCAACCATCCTAGAATAAGGGTACAACTCAAAAATTGTCATTTTCGGCAAATCGCATTCAAAGTTTTCCTTCCACACCATTGGCTACCCGTTCTTTGAAACACGATGGACATCATTTATCTTCGCGAAACTTGTTTCCTAGGTATGAAAATAAGATGCGGTATAAAGTGTCAGATAGGTGCGGCTTCACTTTACCTTGTCAAATGCTTTTTCTGTGTCCAAGAACACTCCTAGACACATCTCTAACGCCCCATGGTGAATAAATAGTTTTTTTGACAGTGGGAAGGGAGTGGGGGAACGGTTTTGTTAATTTTTTAAAGAATTTTTGAGTTGTTCCAACTCAAACACTGATATCTCCCCAGTCAGGATCCAAAATGTTCAGAAAAGAAAGACACAAGTTAAAATTGTCCACACAAAAAGGAAACAACTCAAAACGAAACACAGACTATCTGAACTCATTTGAGTTGTGTCTTTCTTCCTAGGACGTGAATTGGTTACTCCCTCCATAGAAGAAAGACACACGCACTCTCTAGCGGAATTAGAGTGCCCTACACATATCTCCACCTTCTACAGACAAACTAGATCGTTTCTACTTCTCAGAACCACAACTAACTCAAAAATCGCGATTTTTCAGTTGTACCCTTATTCTAGGACGGGTGCGATATATTCGTTCAATCAGATCCATCCCCAGTTCGTTCAATGTTGTTCATGATACCCCATTTCACCCCCTCCCCCTCCCCTAAAACACTCCCCCCACCCTGGCTCAAATTTTAAAACTTCAAATAGCCTATAATTTAAGTTGGGGCTGATACAGACGTTTCCCACCACTCATATTGGATGTCTCTACGGCACAGAGAGAGAAATATAGAGAAAATGGTACCAATGGTCTACAAGTAGCATGAAACGGAAAAGAAACTCAAAATTTCATGATTCTAATCAATGTACAGACAGACATACTTACGGTTTTATTAATATTGATTAATATTCTCTGCAATAACTACTGAGAGGCTGGTACATGAGGAAATAATAGGTTTGTTGCAACGCAAGGCATGCGGGCGTATCAAACAATTTTAATCGATCGTTCAACATGATTATTCAATTCACTAAATAACCATTACTAGATCTGTATTAGCAATACGTAATAAATAAAGGCTTAACAAAAAAATTGCTTCATTTAACTGCGGTTCTCTATTTTTGGCTCCACTCGGTTTTTATTGAGAATCTTTCCACTTCGTACCTCGTTCAATAAGCTGCGAAAAGCAACCACAATAAGTAATAATTGGAATTTCATAGATGGAAAACATAATTGATACACGGATTGAAATATGATGCAGGGGGCGAGCGATTTCGATGTGAAGTCATCATCATCAAGCCGTCAAAACAGTAGTTTTCGACTGCCTGATGATGATGTCCTTACATCCAAAGCGCTCGCCCTTATACTCGACTTGCTAGTGGCGACGGACTCCACCAAAAGGTATGTAAATGATAACAAAAGTGATATTGGTTTACTTTAGAGCGAAAACTATGTTGATACGCTTTCTAATATTGTTTCTTCATATGGTTGTAACATATGGTTGTTAGTTGTATTGTATAGTTGTATATTGTATATAATTGTATTGTATACTGTATATAGTATAGTTGTTGTTGGTTGTATGGTAACATATATTTCTAATGTTGTTTCTTCATATGGTTGTAACATCGCTAGGATCTGAGTTACATGAGGGTGTGGAAGACTCTTAGTACATTAACGGCTTCGAACATTTACTCATAAATGAGTATTCACCTCCCGATAGAAGCATTCTGCAGAGTTCAGAATACTAAACTGCAAAAATAAATTATACAAGTCCAAACACATTTTTGGAGGTTGAGCAAGGCGGCTTGCAGGATCACCACCATTGAGATTGAAAAGTGGTCTGTTGTGGGGCATAGGAGCGAAGCTTAACATGATTTTCACTGGTTTTCGGAAGACAAAAATATTGTTAAGAACTGCACGTTTGGTTTAACAAGGTAGTTAAATAATTTTTAAAGAATAAAATAGTAGTAGTAGTTAAAATGGTAGTTAAATTTAAAGAATAAATTTTTTTTTATATTCCAAAGCAAAACCGTAACAACAAGTATTTTCAAAAAGTAAACAAACAAAGTTTCAAGGAAGCGTCATCGTTGGTAACATGGCCTCACATTACCCTCTCTCCTCTTGAGGCCCGTCCTCGGGCCTGACTTCAGCTTTTGCCAGCCGGTTGGAATGGAGAATTCGTTTTTTCCGTCCGATTTGTACTTTCAAAAAGAACATCTTCTTCTTGCTGACAATCTTGTAGGGTCCATTCCACGAAGCCTGGAGCTTGGGGCAGCGCCCCCGAGTCCTCTTTGGGTTGCACACCCACACTAAGTCTCCTTCCTTCAACATTGGAACCCTTGAATTCCGATCAAGAATTTCCTTTTGGGCCTTCATCAGCAGCTTGGCTTTCAGTCGTGCGAATTCTCTCACTGCTTCCAATTGAGCACGAAGTTGAAGGGCATATTCTGTTTCTAGAATGGCGGACTGTTGTGCTGGTCGTACCAATAGTCCTGGCAAATTCAAGTCACGCCCATACACCAGTTGGGATGGGGAGAGTCCTGTGGTGTGATGTGGGGCAGAACGATATGCCAGCAAGAAGAAGGGCACCTTCTCATCCCAATCCCGTTGGTGATCCGATACAAACATGGCCAAGTGCTTGGTAAGGGTCCGGTTGAGACGTTCAACCAGCCCTGCAGACTGTGGGTGGAGCGCTGTAGATCGTGTGCGAGTTGTCCCTAATAGTCCCGTGACCTCCTGCAGAAGTTTTGACTCGAAATTCAGTCCTTGGTCCGTTTGGATTTCGTAAGGGACCCCAGTACGACAGAATACTTGCTCAACTAAGGCAAGGGCCACTGTGTGAGCATCTTGATTGGGCAACGGTATGGCCTCTGGCCATTTAGAAAAATAGTCCATTATTACCAGCACATACTTATTGCCCCTTTGTGTTGTCGGAAATGGGCCCAAAATGTCCACACCAATTCTCTCAAATGGTGCCCCAACCCTCACTTGATGTAGTGGAGCTGGCTTTGTAGGACCTGGACCCTTCGCTTGTAGTCATTTCTGGCAGGTAAGGCACCAAGACCTCACATCCCTAGTCATTCCCACCCAGAAATACTGTTGCTGTACCTTTCTTAGAGTTTTCCTATACCCAAAATGGCCTCCTGCATTACTGTCATGGGCTTGGCGGAGTACATTGGCAACTTATTTGATTGCACTCACACTGATCCACCTTTTTGTATCCCATTTGTGGTAAAGTTGACCATTTTTTATCTCTAGTGAGTCCCATCGGTTCAACAGCTGCCTAGCTCTTGGGCTACAGTGTCCTGTCTCCTCTGGTCCTGGTTTTTGTCCAGTTTTCTTCAGACAAATCAAGTTCTGGATAACAGGATAATCCCTTTGATCATTGCCACTTGGTGGCCCCAGTTGTAGCGAATTGACAACAGTTTTTTCTTTTTCATCCCTCTTGTCACAGTAGCGGCAGCTTGAGGCACAAGGCCTACGTGAAAGCGCGTCAGCATTCCCATGGGATTTTCCTTGTCGATGGACAACCTTGAAGTCGTATCCTTGAAGCATCTCTAGCCATCTAGCCAGTTGGCCTTCTGGTTTCCTGAAGGACGTTAGCCAGACCATAGCAGAGTGGTCTGTTTGAAGTGTGAATGGGGCCCCATATAAGTAGTGATGAAAATGCTGAATGCTTTTCACAACTGGGAGAAGCTCTCGGCGTGTCACACAGTAATTTTGTTCAGGGCGTGACAATGTAGAACTGTAATAGGCTACAGCATGCTCCGCCCCCTCAACACTTTGCAAAAGTACTGCCCCTATTACATGACCGCTGGCATCACAATCCGGAATGAACGGTTCCTGTAGGTTAGGGTAGGCAAGAATTGGAGCAGCTATCAGCATCTGCTTCAGTTTGAGAAAATGCTCCTGACACTGACTGTCCCAATGGAAGGGGACGTCATTTGCAGTCAACCTTGAGAGAGGCTGGGCAACTTCTGAGAAATTGTGCACAAATCGGCGATAGTAGGAACACAACCCTAAAAATGAGCTAACCTTCTTCTTTGAGCGAGGTATTGGCTTGGATTGATTGGCTTGTCTTGGACTGCTTGGGTTTTCTCCCTGTCTGTTTGCACACCTTATGATGAAATTACATGGCCAAGATATTTGATTTGTCGCTTGAAGAACATGCACTTGCCTGGGTGAACCCGTAGCCCTGCTTCCTGCAACCTTTGAAGGACTCCACTCAGCTTCTCAATGACTGTGGCCATATCTGGGCCATAAACAACAATGTCATCCAGATAAACTAGCTCAAGTTCTGGAGGTACTACTGCTTCCATCAGGCGCTGGAAGGTTGCAGGTGCATTGCATAGGCCAAATGGAAGAACCCGAAATCGCCATAGTCCTTTCTGATAAATGGTGAACGCAGTTTTTTCTTAGTCCACTGGGTTCATTCCAATCTGCCAATACCCACTTTTCAAGACCAGGCCACAAAACCACATGGCTCCATGTAGGGTGTCTGACAGGTCCTGGATACATGGTAATGCATAGGAGTCCTTTTTTGTCACACTATTCAGCCGTCTGTAATCAATGCAGAACCTTGTAGTCCCATCTTTTTTTGGCACCAACACCACAGGTGATGCCCACGGGTTCTGTGATGGATCAATAACTCCCTGGGCAATCATGTATTGTAAAAGCTTATCAACAACTTGCTGCTGAGAAAAAGGAAGTCCCCGTGGTTGCTGTTTGATAGGTTTTGCATCCCCTGAGTTTATGGAATGTTGAACGCAATCTGTCCGGCCTAATTCCATCCCTTCCTCTGCAAATATGGCTTGATAGCGTTGCAGACATGACTTAGCAGAATGATAGTCCGGTGTGTCAGGATGTAAATCCGATAACTCCATAGCTTGTGTGAGCCACGCAGGTTCCACTTTGGCTTTTTCTTGAGGTTTTATGGCAGCACAGGATATTTGTGACAACTCCAACGAACTGCTAAGGACATGTGTCACACATTCCCAGCGACGGACAAGCGGCACCTCCTCTCCTGCAATCCGCAGCCTGGTGTTCCCAAAGTCGACACAAGCTCCCACTGTCCTCAAGAAATCGAGCCCAAAGATTGCCTAGTCTTGGATTGGGGTCACTAAGAAGCTTTGTCTCATTGCAGGTACTAATCCTATATTAATTTCAGCATTACATTCCCCAAGGACAGGCATCTTATTTCCTGAAGCCGTATAAATACCCTTGAACTGTGACGATGTTAACCGTAGATTATGCTTCTTTGCCACTTCAGGTCGTAGTATTGAAACAGATACCCCAGTATCAATTAAGAAGAAACACATCCTCTGATTTAGCCTACCTTCCACAAAACATGCTGCTGTCCCTTGCCTAGTTGCCCGGATATGAGCCCTTGGACCAACATTTTCACGAACCAGGTTGTGGCCCAATCTCCTGGCTCCCCTTAGTTTCCCGTCTCAGATCCCGTCCTCCGTTGCTGAGTGGCAGCTCTATTCGGACACCGAGCCTGCACATGTCCAGGCTGATTGTATTTCCAGCATTGTGTGTCAGGTTGAACCCCAAAACGCAATCTTGTAGGACACTCTATGTGGGATTCCAGCATTTGAGCACGGGTCAGAGCATCTTGCATTGTTGGAAATGGGCCGCCCATGGCAAGAAAACGTCCAAGCTCAGGGTTCCGCACTGCTCGGAGAAATGCTCGAATGGCTAACGTGTCTCGGTAGGAGTGTGGCCATCCAGGATAGGCACTGTGTGTCATCCGTTCAATGTCGGTGGCTAATGCTGTCAATGACTCTCCTTCCTTTTGCACACAGGAATCTAAAGCAGCTTGCCAGTTTGGTGTCAGCTTCTCATGTCCAAACCTATCCGCCAACGCCTGGGCCAGGGTGCTGCACTGTTGTTGCTCAACCAGAGGCAGATTGTTCAAGATGTTCAGTGCTGGGCCTCGTAGAGCACTTGCAAGCTTTTGGCCTTTCCTGCCTTCGCTCCAGCCATTTACCCGTGACAGTGCCTCTAAATGCCCTCTATATTCTTTCCATGCAATACTTCCATCATAAAGAATGAGTTGCGTCTCTGTAGTGATAAAGTTGTGACTGATGACAGGTGTTTCACTTGCACCTAAAGACAGTGGCCCCCGCCGTTCCATGGGCTGTGTGACTTGCTCAACAGGTTGGCGGGACGTGACATCTTGAACAAGGCCATTTAGTAGCTGTGTGGAGGTAGCAAGTTGCTGTTGCAGCTGGACAAGCGTAGCTTCAACTGCTCTCACCCGGTGGTCTTAATCTTCCGACGCTGACGTGGACGGTACCAACGCTTCCGGCAGATCGACGCTCTCGGTAACTCCACCCCCTGAGTGCACTGGAGTCAACCGGCACCGGCGGGTAGACATTGTCCTCCGTGGCGGCGTCTTGGCGATAGCCCGGCGAGGAGGCATGAAGCAAATACACAAAAACAAACAGAACACGATGACATCAACAAAACTGTGAAAAACTGAAGTTTGGACAGGCCCCCAAATGTAAAGAACTGCACGTTTGGTTTAACAAGGTAGTGTGTAATTTTTTTATATTCCAAAGCAAAACCGTAACAACAAGTATTTTCAAAAAGTAAACAAACAAAGTTTCATGGAAGCGTCTTCGTTGGTAACATGGCCTCACAATATATAAAAACCAATTTATTATAAGAAATACAAAGTCCACCGGACCTTTTGAGGTTGATGATGTGGAATGGAAAGTTGTGTTGTAGAAAACTGCAGTGCTAGTTTCCTCTGCATCTATAGCAAGTCGAGCGCCACCTCATCACGCTGGCTCATGGATCAATTCAGTAAAAATGGTTGCCCTATTTTTACCTGAACACATTATTAGTAAGACGGGATGTCTCCTCCAGATTAATTCAATCGGAACAAACTTCATAAGTAAATGAGTAACCTTTTAAGTTTAGAGATAAACCTACATTACGTATTGATAGTTTTCCGTGATCTCTATTGATGGACAACAATCAAAAACGTTGGAAGTATAGTATAAAAGCTGAAGGACCAACATTCAATACCTATCCCGTACACTGTTACGTTCCTCCGTATTTTTTATATTTGAGAAGTAAGCGTCTGCTCTTAATTTAAGTCGCGGATCTATAATTCGATGAAACAATAGTGCTCTTGACAAGTTGTCAATAAGTCTGATAACTTGTGATGATACGTCTTCTTCAACCCTTCCATAAATGGCTTATCGTTTTGACGAAGGTTTAACGTCACGTTAACCCGTTGTTGGGTTCTTGTTTCGGAAATCCAACCCCTCCTTGACAGCTAGCCGCAAAGAGTAATTAATACAAGTTGACTTGTTTCCCTGAGCCAAAGTTGTTTTGATAGCGTTTTACGTCCCTCCGACAAATAACGAAAACGCCAGGAAATCAAAGCGGTTGAAACCCAATTATGGGGAATTAGAGTACTGGGGGCTTACAGAGCAAAAGGTAGCGTTTGACATTCAATTTAACTGCCACAACCAAATACCAGAAAACCGTGAGAAATTACAGGAAACGAAGGGATTTGGAGTCCAGTAAATGTTTTAACTCGGGCTCTCTTGATGTAGCTAACATCCTGCCAGAACGCTCAATTCGGCTGTCTGATGATACCGTGCATAATGTGTACCTGCGTTTGAAATATTAGTATACAATTTCATTGTTTAGGCATTTCAAACCATTCAAACCAATATTACTTATTTAACATGAATCTATAATGGACCTTCAAATGTGACTGCGCAAGGGAAAAGGGAGCTTAAATTGCCAAGGCTTTTTTTTTTTTTTTCCAAGAGAACGAAAAAACGAAGATTGGATGTAAAAAAATGACTTTTTTTTGTAATAATTTTTGGGTCCCAAAACTATCTCTCTTTTCCCAATAATCATCAAAACTTGAATTTTCTACATTTTTCATTGTATTTATAATCGCGAAAAACTGCCGTTTTGCAAGTCTGCTGAAAATCCGCTGAAAGCTGTTGAACATTTGCAATTTTCAGGCACACAATTTTCAAACTTTAAAAAATCATGAGTTTTGATTGAAAAATGATGGAAAAATTCCAACAAAAACAATTTTTCTCAGCACAATGTGGAGAAAAAAATATATAAACTCAAATTTGACCTCTGGCAAGTTTAGCGCTCCTTTTTCCCTTGCACGGTCACAAATATTGGCTATAAAACATAGTCGTCTACCCAAAAATCTGCGTAAACAACATAATATTTGGATCTTTCGTAACTGTCATGTTTTTTAAATCAAAATAGTATTTTCGTATAATACCACTCCTATTTTATTTCGATTCTTGATTCCTATTTAAAATATCGAGTGGAAGGCGTCTTTAATTATATTAGGGTAAACGAGGACTATATCCCTTTTAAAACCAATTAGGTCTATCTTTCAAAACCAATGAACTAGGTATAACGATATACTCCTACTAGTGCGGTCACAATAGTGGCCCTAGCGTGAGGAAACCGCTACACGCCAGCAGTGGGTCAATATTAGTCAAGTGATTGGATTTAGCCAGGTAAACTGAACGCGCTAGCTTCTCATCACGGTACTCAAACCAGCAGACTCCTTTCACCAGATATTGCATTATCAATATCCTTCAGTTAGCGTATGAAGACCCTTTCGGCGAAATTCATAGACGCCAATTGAATGTGAGTGGGCGCCTAAGAGGTGTATCGATAACGGAATTTATCGCACTCTAGACGTGATTTGAGGACAACCCTGAGGTTGCACTGAGTGGGCATTCCGAATGCACACTCAACGGGATTCATGAACAAAAAGTGGCATTAAGTGTCACCCTTAGCACAGCGTTGCAATATCCCGAGTAACAGCAGGAGATCAGCTGCATCAATTGATAACTTTTATTATGATGTGCACGAAGGTAATGGCAAGTAATATATTTGATCGTACACGTCGTTTATATTGTTTGGAGTTTGCTTAAATTATTCGTTGGATTTGAAAAATGTGAATTAATGGTTGACAATGGACGAAGAATCACGTGGGTACTCAATAACAGCAGCACATGAGAGTGGGTAACTAAATGTTAGATAGGTACATGTGAGATGTGACCAACAGATCCCATTGGAATGTTATAAAATCAACAACAAAATTTATATATCACAGACTATTCCGAATTGGGAAAGAAGCAGTCATGGAAAACTACTATTCTAAGGAGCCTAGGAAAAATGAAGAGTATTGTATAACCAACACAGCTGATAGTGCTGGTCGCTCTTTCATTTTACGCCATCTCCACATACAAAGTTTGTAGTGTATGGTTTTCCGATTAATCTTGATTTGTGGAATGAGTTGGTGGGTGGTACCCACATTCCGTTCATTAGATTCAAGGGAATGTGATTGCTTGAAAGCTCTCCCAAAACCTCAAGTCTTTTTGAACACACACACACACATTATTCCATAACGCTTCTTATTTTCAACTACACCTTTGTCTTTTTGATCAACGTTCTCATTATTCCTTGACGCTTTTTATTTTCAACTACACCTCATTTCTCCAAAACTAACTGGCGGATCATTGCTTTATAATTTTCTCACTTCTTTTCCGTCACACCTCTCAACTCTTCACAAATTCTCAGCATGCTCAGCAAGACAACAAGCGAGAACTCAATTCAACTGTGAGAGCATGAACCACGTGGAAGGACCAATGACTTTCGTCTTTGTCTGATGAGGCCTGTCCCCCAAAGAGACAAGAATCGTGACTATGGAGGTGATGGAAATGTAATGGTTTCTCCTTCAAAGGGGGGGATTTGATTAATCTCTACACCCAGAGAATATGTCTAGAGTAGCATTAGCAAGAATTGAGAAGAAGAAACTACTCATATCCATCACAGAATAACAGCACGAAAACCAAGAACATAAAGAAAAGAGTAACCTATAAGAACTGCTATCGATCAGTGTGGAATGCGAGAGGGAATTTTCCCGATGGTTTCACCTTGAATCAGGGAAACTTCCCCTTCAACAAACAGTCAGAGCTGCCATCTTCAGTTGAAAAAGGGATGAGTGAACTGCCAAACTCGTGTAATCTGAGTGTGCCTAACTGCTCACTCAACAATGAATTCGAACCGGTGAGTCGTAGGAGTCCCTCCATTTAGGTGAGTGTGATTGAACACACACTCAGGTTTTGTCTAGGAATTCCGTCCTTGAATCCCAAACGCCCACAACATAGCACTGGCCCTTGTGTGGTCAAACATGTACTCAATTTAGAGATCTTTGCGGCAAGTACAATCAGCGCCTGTCTACGAACTAAATCACTCGCGACGAAGTTGTGGAAACCCATTACAAAACGGAATTTAGTGAAAAACGTTGTCTATTTCCACGAAAATAAAGAGTTACAATGTTAAATCGATTTCGACGGTTAGGCCATCATCAGTAACAAACAATAACTGAAGACACATTAGAAAGGACACAGCTTATATAGAGACAGGTGAAGGGAGATTGAATGTCTGCTCTGATAGGTGACATTTGACTTTAACTGCTGAATAACTGATGTGCAGAGATATACAAGTATATATACTTGTCTTTCCAACCAATTAAGCCAACGAACATTAGTTTCTACTCCCTTGATGAGTGATCAAAAAATTGTTCCACCCATTCAGATAACAGAACAGAGTTCTTGGTGGATAATTTGTAAATATAAACAGACTCGGAGCTGGATGAGTTAGATCTGAGTCTTGAAACTTCCAGAGTTTGCACATATTTTCAGAATTCAACTACGATTATTTCGTATTGTATTTATCAGTATTAATCTGGACTCATAACCCAGAAAAATTATTTACGACAAGTTTGAGAGAGGAAACGAATGAGTTTATTTACAGAACATAACATGTGGTAATACAATTCATGACAACAACAAACTAATAGAGGTAGGCTAATTTATATCAACCTAGGGGTACTTCAAGATAGATTTACGAACCCTGGCCTATGCACAGGCCATGGCATGCTATTTCCCAAAGCGTTGAACTATATCACGTTTCAAGCCATTCATTTGTATTTAAATATGTTTAAATATAAAAACTGATAGGTTCTGGGACGATTTTATCCGCAGTGACAATGATATAGGGTGTTTAATTTATCCACTGAACGAGGAAAATAGTTATGGAAAATTGTTCACTTGAATCGCGAAGTAGAAACTCATGAAAATGCACCAATGGTACGTCATCGCCTCTTACCAGGCGTTTACCGCATTTTTATGTTAAAAGTGAGTCTCTTACGGCACAGAGGGGTAACAAGTATTTGAGGAGAGTTTGGCTTCATCGATGTAAACTTTCTGGCGAAGGCTGCGAAGGCTTTAATGCCTCGGCTTCCCCTCCTCTTTTCCTCGTTGTAATCCCATAGCGTTAACACTTAAATTTTAGTGTTATCGCACCCCTATCCCCCAGCCGTCTACCCTTTGCGAAACCCTTCCCTGCAACCCGTAATCCTTTCAAAAGCCCATTCTCCTAAAACTCACTTTTCTACCCTTAATTAGAGCGGACTTAGTCACCCCGCCTCCACCGACCCTTTTTCAGAACTGCTCCCACACCCGATTTCCTCTTCTGTTGAACGGAATCCATACTTTTTAATGAACGGAGAGGGCAAACGAAAAAGCAGATGGTTGGAGAAGTTCAACAATTACGGGGAATGGGTCTTCAAATCGGGGACTTGTCATCTCTGACTTTTGTATTGACAGTTTTTGGAGCAACGACAGATTGGAATGAAGATAATTGTGGGGCTTCTTACGGTAAGATATGATGCTTATTTTGAGAGATCCTATGGCAGTTCAAAGCAGTCAATGTGACTTCTAGCCTGATGTTCTTCGAAAGTGTGAACTGGTGAGATGAACGCCAGTCGATCAGCTACAGGTACCTACCGAGACATTCCGTAGAAGCATTTCGATGGCCTGCGGTTTCATAAGCGTTCAGTTTATGTTTGAAATGTTTATCACCCTCCAATCAATCTTCTTAGAACAGCGATTGCTGTATTTTTCTCATGGACACTTGGTACAGCAGTAATTCAAATTCCTTTTTGTTAATACATAATGTGACACCTCAGTATAGGACAATCACAAGAAACTTCTGAGTGCAGGTTTGGCAACCCAAAGCGTGACTGGACTTGGAAGGCGAACAGTGCAAATTTAGGCACTTCAAGGGGAGGAATAGGAAGGATCGAAAGTTCCGTAACACAGTGTATCTAATAAACGTAGGGAAATCGGTCTTCAAAGCTTCAAAGAACATAAAAAAGAACGGTGCACTTGCACAATCATGGTGGATGTTAGTGTTCCAGTTTTCGGTCTTTATCAGTAAATTAAAATAATTGAGTAGGTACGTATCATTCGCAACAAAATGGCCACCTGAGAGGTAACTTCGTTCTACACCTTGCAAGTTAAATGAAACAAATAAATACTAAATATAAATACTTTTAGACGCTTTCCATATGCTCTACTAATTTATATTAGAATACTCTAACACGGATTAAAATGATAACTAGCATTTCGTTTTCTTAGAATAAGCTTTTATTCAAAGCACCAAAAAACACCTGAATGATCTTTTTGGTTATTTCTTCCCAACATCCGTAACGGGTGGCAACCATCTGAATTAGCTCGCATTTGCACGATTTTGAAAAAGTTGATATAAATCATATTTTGGAATGAAAAAATAGCGTATTTTTTGCAAAATTTGATAGTGGGAAACTTAATACAAACATCAACATGGTAATATTTCCTTCGAAACTCATGTTATACAGCTTCATAGGAGTGCATTTCAGAAAAAAAATCTTAGTTTAAAGGTCACTCTAAAAATAAGTAGGTAAATTTAAGAGTTGAAAATGTGAATATTAAAACCAATGTTGAGCTATTGAAGATTTGAGGACTGGCCTCGGCAACTCTCTTGCCACTTACGGGTCTTGGGATACAAATAGCTTTTTTCTGTAGCTTGAAGAAGCGATTGGAATGAGCAGAATTCCCCCAAAGAAACACGCAATATGATAGTCGGCTCTGAAAAAAAAGCATGTGTTCAGAGCACGGGATATCAAATAAACGAAGATTTTAATCGATTCAGTATATTGAGGAGAAAACTAAAACTACTATTTACATTGGTATATACAGTCGAAGATAAAGGGAATATTATATACACAGGGACATGAACACAATATGACATGTAGAATACGGAGCACTACTATGTTGCCAGGTTAGAGCAAAAGTCAAACCACCTCCTAAGTTCTGTTGGGAAATGGCTAGGAATTAGTAGTTTGAAGGAAAGAGAGAGGATTGAGAGGTCAAGGTCGGTGTTAAGACTTATGAATCGACAAAAATATTTAAAGGATTAGAAGTTATGAGAATTGGTGAAGGGAACGTTGGGGAAAAACCACCCTGGGAAATATTCTAGGTAAGAAAGCCAGAATAACGGTTCTGAACAGGTCCTTTTAAGTTATTAGAAGTTTTAGTGGATATCCGAAAGTTACCAAATTTTGAGGTAAATTACGCTCAACGGTATCTTAACTCTGAGCAGGTAGATAAGGAAATGCCCGACTCAACTAGTATATATTTTGAGCTAATCATCGAAACAGCATCGTAGATATCATGGAGGACATCAGAGAAAATCAAGGTTGGCAATTTGATGAAGTCAAGCAACTCAAATTGACTAGTACTCAGCAACTCCACATGACTGCTCATGATGTCCACCTGAAGTCCGAGAAGATTGATAAGCTAAGATAAACAACCATTATATTTAATATTCAGGGTTCAGCCGGTATTATCTCAAAAATGCGACTCCTGGTTTGCTTTCATGAAGACATGTATTTTAAGAACTGAATTGCCTTGTCCTTGATGAAAATGAGTGTTCCACGAAGGAACCCCCGATTGCTCATAATAAACAAACGTTTTTGCGTTATGACCAAGTTTTATGTCGGAGCGAAGACAAAACGGAGCGAGAGCTGTAATTTACTTCACTTCAATTCGTCTTCCAAGTCAGTTCGAATCACCCCCACCATGAGCGAGGGGTTCCCACAGCCATCACCCCCTTTTACCCCGGGCAAGCTGCTCTCTCCTTTATTGTTTTATTTATTGTCGAAAAGTTTCAGAGCCATGAATGGAGTTACGGCTTCTTGTGGGACCCCGAAAAACTGTTTTCGTTTTGGAGATGTGAAGTCTTTCATAGCTTCACTGATTCCTAACAGCGTCTTTCAACCCCTGAGTTATAAAAATATGTGTAAGATTAACTTTTTTCCCTCTTATGATTTTTTTAATTCGAGTGAAACGTACAGAATATGCAAACGCTGATACTTGATAGGCGTAGAAGGACGACATTCAACCCAACCTTCTAAGCTCTTATATAAATTTCACCACTTGGATATTATTTTCACTCGGTAAATTATCAAATTAAGTATTTTCGATTTTAGAGTTACTTTCATCCTAAGTTTCTGATCTTCAATAGGTTCTAATGGTCCTAATAAAATTAATGACCTACAAGCAACACACTAGACCGACGATGACACACATTTCTTACCTTGTGGAAGAACCATTCGAAACCCAAAATTCCTAAGATCACGTTGAGGAATCTTCAGACAAATAGTAATTTGCTCAAGAAGCATGATTCATAGGTGGAGAATCTGCAATAAACGTTGCTTCGAATTGTTTGTTGGGTTTTGTTTTGTGGAGCTGTTTTCAGTGGATTTCGGTTGTTTAAATTCAGCCAGAGTAGATGAATCATTGTTAGATTGGAATAGTGCTTAACCCCCCATTGAACTGTTCATGTTCAGAATTTAATCAATATATTCTTCTTGTGGGTTTTGGTAATAACTAAGTTCCCATTTCGGTAGAAGTTATTTCTTCTAACTCTTTATGAAGCTGAAAATCTGTTATTTGGTATTCCGAGTACCTCATCTGCACGCATTAGTTATAACATAAATGTCTGAATGTAGATCCATTTAATATACTAATTCCAATATATCTTCAACCAATCAAACAATAAAGATACTTGGCATCAAGCAACTGATACAAATGAGAATTCGAGATACCTATAGAATTAATATTTACTTAGTACTATAAAAAAACAAGCTACATCAACCTTATCGCCCCACTCTCTTAACCTTATGAAGAAAATGGTAGTTACTGAAAAACCCTGTCTATTTCCACGAAGAATAACAGTTAAATTAGATAACATACCTTTTCATGGAAAGATACAACGATCTTCATTTCTAATTTGTTCTACTAACATCTTTATTCCATTCTGCGCTTGCTCTCCGACACTAAATTACTCCGATCATCATTTTCCAGATTCATAATTGGCCGATTTAGAAGTTTACGTTACCTCCATTTCGAGTTACTATACACTGATATAGATTTTTTCTTTAATGATTGTTACAACCATTTTCCATTGATCTCTTCATTAATGTTATTTTCAGTTGGTATGTAACTACCGACTAAAATATTTTTATACTTAGATCAGGGGGACCAGTAAAGTGTTGATGTTTTAATTTATTAATTGCATTAATTTATTAATACAATAATTTAATTTATTAGTACAGGTGCTTATATATTATTATCTACGCAGGCATAATAATGATAATCTACGGATCTGCTATTTGAAATGGAGCTCTTTTGTGATATCTAGATTTCAATATTAGTGCACACTGATCAGCTGATGGGCCTCTGAGCCTAATTTGTTTTTCATCGACTAATGACACTGGAACATGAAATTTAGCTCCTTTTGCCCATCTAAAATTCAATTACAAAGTGAGGAGGGACTCTCCTCATCAACTTCGAAACCTCTGAGGCTAAATCCTGCTGCGATTGAACTGTTTTTTAAAGGTTTTTTGATGTTTCGACATTTTTAATATTTATTTCTTTTACATTTGTTATAAACCATAAACATTGTGTTCTGAGGCTGTAAAGGCGTGAACCCTTTTGGGAGGCACGATACGCCAAGTTTTTATCATTTACTATATACGGGGTTTAATAAGAATTATAGACCAATGAGCTGTGTATAGGGCTATCTAATTCAGAAATGATAAACCTTGTGTTATGATTTGCTTTATTTTTATTTTTGAAAACTCCATGGGTAACCCAAATAGTACAATAATTTTACTTATTTTTCAATTAAGTAAGTAGGTAAATATTATGATATCTGTCTGACACGTTTAATATAAATAAAATACCTCAAAACCTGCACTTGTGAGCGGTACAAGGTCTTATACTGGTGGTTGATTTCCATTTTTTCGTTAGTGTTGGTGTGAATGAAAAAAGAGTGAATATAGCGTGGCTGTGAATGAATATAGCCAGCACAGTTTTGAATGGCAACTCTCCACTTGTGGACCTCCGGTTATGATTAGTAGGCATCCTAAACTCCAATCACAATCTACCGACCTTTGGCACCCAATGTAAACGAAAAGATCTGATCTGCAACTCCAATCTCTGTTTTACTACAGACACTGTGTTGACAGATTCTGATATCGCGGACGGTTGGTTCGTAGAATTTCCACGATCACTGTCACATTGTGCCTACTCAATGAGCCCACCCGCTCTATTATGCTAAAGGCCTGAGGCTTGCACTATTCACGGTACTGTTCCATTAGTCGAGTACCCGGCTATGTGACGTTAACCATTAATTAGCCCCCGTGATCTCATTCAGAAGGCGACGCGGTTTGGAACGAGATGTGAAGGCCTCCCGCTGCTATAGAAACAAGAAATGGGAGCTTGGTATCGAGAAAGCCAGAGCTGGAAATCAATAAGCTGGAAGTAACTAAATACATGGGGTGCTTATGTGAGATTAGTACTTAACAACCACCCGCACATGCGCAGTTTGATTCGATGCAGTCGCCAATATAGCGAGGGCAAAGTTATTAAAACGAAGCTCGTTGTTATAACACGAATTAACTCCGGTGGTAATGGGTGCATTATAACTAACGAAAAGCCACGGATTACACCCTTGAACCGCGACATAACATAGTGATGATTTACCGTCCACATATTTCCATGGTTAATGGTTCTTGAAAGAGCATAATAGTTCCTGTAAATGATGGAGTTTCACCATTAAATGCATTGGCCCATTCCTTGCATTAGTGCATGCTTTTATTAGCATTATTATTATTATACGTATAATAATTTCATTTCATTAGTCATTTTTTGTTCATTATTAGTAATT
The DNA here is from genome assembly GCA_030762985.1 of Adelphocoris suturalis. NCBI lineage: Eukaryota > Metazoa > Arthropoda > Insecta > Hemiptera > Miridae > Adelphocoris > Adelphocoris suturalis. The sequence goes on from CM061049.1 coordinate 38,310,184, forward strand.
ATGAACCTTTCTACTCGAATAAAAAATTTGTCATCCCCCTTCAGAATTTAATGACCTGTGTTAAAGTCCGTAGTCGAAAAAAGATTGGAAAAAACCGTCTACCGGTTCCGATCAACAGAACTACAATTTATCAAACATGGATCAAGAATTATATTCGCCAAGGGTAGCACTGAAAATTTTCCATCACTGTTGAAAACCCACAAGCGATACAAATTGAACTGTTTGTGTAATTTTTTTTTTTTTTAATCAGTATAATAAAGTGCAAAGAAACGATAGATACCACCACTGTACGTTCATTTGTACGCTTTTAGCATGCGCTAGACTTTTAATTTTGTTTTTTCGTTTCTTTTTCTTAATGGCGTGCCCCCTTCGTCTTTGAGGGGGGAAAAAGTGTATGTGTGTCTTTTTTTTTATTTTAATTTTTTTAATTTAATGGTGTGCCTCCTCCGCCTTTGATGGGAGATTTGAGAAGAAAAAAAAATGTACGTATGATTATAACTCGTGTACACGATTGCGACCTTACGGTACGATATAATAATTTATATTTCCAGTACCCAAATTCCAGTACCTAAGAGCTAACTACTGTTGAAAAATCAGGTTAAAATGATCAAATTTAGGGGGTTAAAAAAATTAGAATAATGCATTTTTTCCTGAATGGCTCGAGGGATTCAGACGAAATTTACAGGAGTTACTCTTTCCGTGCGTACAAATGATTTTAGATACAACATATGCTTGAAAAAACACTCTGAGGGAGGTAATTAGCAAATACTTTCAAATATAGGTTAAAAAACGTAGTTTTTTTTAAAAGAATATCTTAGATCTTTCCTCCAATCTGGCTGGAAGGATATTGATGAAACTCACAGGAGATACTCTTTTTATAAATACAATTATATTCGATACCCATCATGGCCAGGAAGATGCCCTGAGGACAGTAATAAGCTAAATAATAAATGTAAAAATATAATTTTTAGCACTTTCTTAGAATAAAAAAAGCAATAAGTAATTAGCCAAAATCTTCCAAAATAGGTGAAAAACGTAGTTTCCGTCGAAATAGCTCCAGAAATTCTTCTATGGATGAAAAATATACCCATTTCACATATATGTCCAGAAAAATACTGTATAGGCGGTAATAAGCCGAGAAATACCAAAAGGTCATTTAGAGCAGGTTGATGATCGATTTCTTATATAAGTACTTACCCGTGTTAAATATCTCGCTTTTGCTGACTTTTAAAAAAGCTTTCAAGTATGATGAATGAAATCAAGACCGTACAAGTTGTGTGGATTACAAAGTTCAAGTCAATATTTCGCGGGAAAATAGGCATGGCCACCAGCAGCATTTGATGGGGTTGTTATTAACGTTTCTAGCGCGTGCCAAGGCAGTTGGTCGTGAGTAGAATGTTTGCAATGAGCACTTTGCCACGCGCTAGAAACGTTAATGACAACCCCATTAAATGCTGTTGCTTTGGTATCGCCTGTTTTGGACCTTTTATCCATCGAACCGGCAAATGTAGCGAGCCACCCTTGTCAAATAAAGTCAAATTTCTTTTAGTACATTCAAATTTAGTAAGAAATATTCAAGATGAATTAAATTTTGCGACGCATCAGATCTTTTTCAACATAAACTATACTTAAAATATTACGTCTATATAGGAGGAAGTGCCCTTATATTTTTAACCAGTCAGTTACCCTTACAATGCAAGGGTCATTTTATTTCTAGAGACCAGGCGGTGTGAGAAATCCTTACTTAACCTGAGATTTTCAGCATATACTTAACTACTCATGCACAATGTATTAAAGTCAACATTCGTATGGAAAGTATTCAGATGACGTTTCTTTCTTGAACATCCCATTTCTGATTCGGCGTATCCGAGAGCTCCGTTTTTTTAAACACAGAATGTGTTTTAGTCATGGACTAACTAGCCAAAAAAGCTAACGAAATTTCGTAAAAAAATCTGGGACGACAACACGGATACCGATGATACGGATAAAAGGATCGTGTAACTTATGCGATATTTCGTTATGACCTCGGTGATTATATAGGAATCTGATTTAGTGGGAGGAAAGTAGCGAAATTCTGATTTACTCGTAGTTTTTCATGGGGTTCTTTCAAATAATGTTGTAATCTCAATAAAACTATAAAATACCTTCCTAACCGAAGACTGACTTTTTAAAGGCTATCGATGATACGGAACTAAGGATCGTGTAACCTGGTGTAACCTATGCGATATTTTGTTATGACGCGGTGATTATATAAGATTCCGATTTAGTGGGAGGAAGTTAACCAATCTTCATCCGAAGATTGATGACGGGTTTATGTGAAAAGTGTGAGCTAAAACACATTCTGTGTTTCAACAATTTTGTCCGGAGTGTGTAAATAGAGGTAACCGGGGGTCCAGGGGGCTTGCCCCCTGGCGAGGCGCGGAGCGCCGAGTTTTTAATTTTATTTCATACTTAAAAACGAATGCATTGAACGGTGTTGTTATTTAGATGGAGCTCCTCTAAAGCTTCTTGATAACAATTGCGATGTACGGAGGCGCACTGATCAGCTGAGGGGCCTCTGAAGCTTTATTTTTTCCTTACCTATCGACTTGTTTTTAAACATTTTTACTGTGAAGCGAAAAACTGCGGGTCTTGGAACTATAAAAGTGTTAACTCTTTTCGGAGTCACGATGCGCAATGTTCTGATCATATATTACATATGGGGTTTAATACTCGTAATAAATTGTAGAGGAAAGATCTGCGTAGAAGAACTACACAGAAATAATAAACCATTTTGTTATAATTTGCAGGGTTTTTAATTCCTGACTTTGTTGTTCTAAACTGACTCATCAGTCTAATCCGTTCTTAATTGCAAGTTTTACTGATCGTAAATGCATAAAATAAATAAATTATGAATGAATATACTCAATACACCATTAAACTTCACTAAATTACCAATAATTTTATGCTGCATGCGAAATTCATAGGTTGGCTGTAATACACAATCTTTAATGATTGATCCATTTGAGGAGTCGGTTGAGGATTTGGGAAGTTTGTGTGTGGAGATATGTTAAACCCGCACTACTTGAAAGTGATCTCGGTGAGGTATAACTTTGACGCCGTACTAGTGGTGCGCGCCTAGATGCCCAGGTAATGGGAAACAGAGTTATCGATGGGCTTAGATTTAACCTAATTTTAATGATATTTACTTAACTACTGTCTTGAAATTTTTCTGGAAATAACCAAACACATATTGTTTGGGATGGGGCAGACCATGTGACTACAAGAACGCAAGATGAACCTACTCAGAACTAAATCTCTTGAAGATTCCAATGGAAGAAGTTTGATCGATTTGTCTAGGAGACTGGGGCTTCAGGATAAATCAGGTAAGCAAAGCAAGAAGATAGGTACATGACTAACAGTATTGTAAGACTTTTTTGCAATCGGCTATTGAACCAGATCTAATCACTCTGAGTACCAAAGGGGATGGAAACTCATTGAAATTGAACATGAAAAGTGGTGAACGGGTGCAGGATCATTTATTGATTTCAGGAATTAACAATAAGAACGGCACATCTTTCTACAAGAAAGCTATTCTTACCTAAAGGTATTCATGGCTCTAGTTATTAAAGTTCTCTGAAGTTTTTGATTGGAGTTTTAAACTGGTGGAAAAATCATCCTTGCGGATAGAAAAAGCCATCTGACAAAGCTTTAAGAACAAGACTCTGGTACTATAAACCGAATTAAATATGTCAAAGAATATATGATAAAGAATCAACGCCTGCAGGCTCTGCGATATATGCAGTTTGTCGTCAGCAGATGATCAGAGACAAACATGTCAGTGATCTTGGTTACTACACAGGGTCATTTTTATGCAGAGTTACAAAAATATTGGTTACGGCTTGTTAACAACCAGCTCTAAATTTTATATTATTTACCACCTTCAAAGTTGTACTGTTACGGTCACTATGAACCGAATAGGGTAAGGTGCTGCAATTTGATTATGGTTGTACATGTAGACATCCTTGACTTTCTGGCCTGTGAGTAAAGATAGGAACTTCTTCAGGCCTTAATTCCACGGCCATTCCAATGTTAAAAGGGTGGAAAAAGACTTCTAGACAATTGATGTGAGTGTCATGTTTTTGGATTACAAACTGTTCATGGAGCTTCGATGAAGTGTTGTGGAGCAGCTATCCAAAGCGATCAGGACTGAGGTAAGAGCAATATCTTATCAAATTATCATGTAACGCCTAGGGCTATTGAAATGGCTCCAAGAATTATATATTATAAAAAAGCCCTTCATGGAAATCTTATATTAGGCATTCTAAAACCATTCCTGAAATTTAACTCTTTTTAATTTGCAAGTAAGTGTTGAATTTACATTAAAAATCTGTTTTTTCCCAAAACATTTAACATTCCTAGAGAATACTTAGATGAACTTGTCGAACTCATATACTACTTAAAACACTTGAGAATATTAAATTTTTATTTTCTAGCAGAAAATTACTCAAAAAAAGTTCCGCAACTGTGAACTAGAACATTAAGAAATTCGGGCACCGAATGTAGTAGTAAAATGCACTTGAATTCCTTTAAAATGTGTTGATAATCTATTAAAACTACACAAATTTGTGGTAAATCACCAAATCCAAATATTGGAATAGGTGAATATTATTAGGTACAGTTTTCTACCCATAAACTTCAGAATCAACAGCTTTTTTGGACTTAAGAGTGCTCAATTTAAATAAAATGATAAGAATATATGAGTAAAAGTTTGCTTAAATCTCCTTGCTGTTTAACTGAACTTATTTTTTTAATTAAGAATAAACTAGATGGTGTACCTCTAATTAAAGGGTTAGAGATTCCTAAATTTATTCTAGAGCAGTCAAATTCATTCGACAAGACTCTTGAGCCTGATATTGTTTATTACGATTTCTTGAACTAAAATTAAAATTTTCATATAGATATCTCATTCTATGATATTTTGTACTGAGTCCTGCTTGATTTCTCTCATTTTTTGAGAAACTTACTTGAATATTGAATGGTAGTTAAGATGGCTCAAGTTGTATACGTTGGTGCCTCCACGTACACTTATGTTTGAACCTTGATATCCAGTTTTGAAGGGTGGTAAAATGTTCGCTGCATGTAGAGAATGCAGATAGAATAATTTTAATGACAGAATATTGTGGCCAAATAGTTTCTTAAAGAGTGCTGACCATAAGCATTGAAAATTAACCATAATATCCTTCAGGGGAAACCATAATCTAAAAAGTGGCTCAAGGTATAGCACCTTACCCCACTACTCGGAGGTCTCACATTTTATGTGACCAAGAAAACGTCATATATCCGATATAGAAGCTCCGTTCTATGCTCAGGTGCCAAAAAGCCCACAGGGATCTTGAATCATGTTATGATTTGTGCAGAGAGGGTATTTTGGATAAATGTTTAAAAAGCTTTCGGTTTCGGTTCTCGTTACACATTTAATCGCGCTCTTTTCAGCTTCTATTCCCGAACGAGCGAGATTCATCTAGAAAGACCTTTTCACGACTCCCCATTTGCTGCGGGATGATCCATTACCCCTCTATACCTTGGCTTCCTTCCTACCTCGCCAACATTGTGCCTTGAATGTCTCGCCGCAACATTGCGGAAAACCATAAATTATTGCCATTCCCCGATAACAGGGGAGGGTTTCAGGGGCGCGGAATATACCCGAGGTTTGTTAAGACATTGATCGCTAATAGCAGATAGAGGAAGGGGTGGTCCCATCCCTTCTACCGCTTAGCCGTGATTAATTAACAGTTTGGCCGAGAACCGGCGGAAACAGGGTTGGATGTACCTCCTCCCTCCTCCTCTGCCGCCATCCTGATCCGTGTCACTGGTAAACGGGACAATGGGGGTTGACATGGATGCACCATTAGGCCTGCATCCTCCTCCAGGTTCCTCCTAGATCCCCCTCCGGGTCGGGCAATAAAAGCCGCTTCGTCGAAGCGTTTGAAATGCCCGGAAACTTTGAGCAGCTTCCGAACAGAATGTTCTCGATCCGGCTGAATTTGACAAACTGACAGGGATTATTTATTTATTTGCCTCTATTCCTACCATCAACACATTGTACTGACCTACTCTGCTATACCCAGTATAGTCTATGGACTATGAATTAAGACTTTACAAAGAAGGCCTCACTGTCCTTGAATTGGTTTGAACTGTCAACATTAAGAAACGTTGCTATGAATTCAGATACGAAATTAAAACAGTTGTTGATTTGATTGCGTATATAATTGAAGAGTTTTACAATTTTACTTCCATATCGTTCAGCTGATTTTTGCACCTGGAAATTTTCAAAGCTCTCTCCCACGATACCTCTTACATCTTACCACCTTACAATAAGTTGAATCAAGTAAATTCGTACGCAAATAGATAAAATAATTAATGAGAGGATATATCTGCTGAATGTGCCTAAATTGGACAAGCCCATTGACTCTCTGAATAGCTATAATAATTGATTTTCATCATTTAAAGTAAATAATTGATTTATAACTGATTATCAGCTATACTGGATGAAAATCTTCCTCCCTAAAACCCCACCGGATCTTTGTTAAGGGAGAAAGAAGAATCCGATTCCTCCTTTCACCAAAATAGAAGTCGTGTAGTTAAGAAGTTCTGTCTCCTCTCATGCTAAGATCAACCTGGAAAGCTCCTATTGGGAGGAGACTGCGACAGAGTCAAAGTCCTTGTAAGATTGTCAAGTAAATTAGAGTGCCTATTTTACAACAAAATAGTATTACAATTTAATTTCCCCGGTATTCATCGGAATTGTCCAGAAGATAGTATCCTGAGCTTCGTTTTTCGATAAGCGCCTCAGTTCTAACTAGGTTCCAAGCAGTAGAATCTAGTTCAAGTCATCAAATCGACAAGCCCCCTGGAACCCCGGTTACCTCTATTTACATATTTTGAATGAAATTATTGACACAAAGAATGTGTTTTTGCTCACGCGTTTCACATAAACCCGTGAAACCCGCTAATAAGAATGACTCAGATTTTGCATTGTATCTTATCACTAGATGTGAAGTTGTTTTATTTATTCATCACCCGCTCCATATTTGAAACCTCCTCGTCATAAGCTTTCATCCGAGCCCTTACAAGAAAAATGCATATTTTACAGCCTCCCCCTCCCTTTCCTCGTCATAAGCTTTCATTTATTCATGTAACATGAATTAACAGAAATTTACAAGCGGCTGGAATCATTTTCACAGTATCAATTATTGAGAATGATCACCTGTGTGTAAACAATTATTATTCATATAACTATGCTCATAACTCAGGTTGAAGGCCACGCACTTCGCAGTATTTAACATAATATGGTAGGATAAATCGAGAGCTTTCGAACGAATGGTCAACAAATTTTGTGGGATGTAGAATGACGAAGTACCATTTTTCTACCAATGACTCGGTTGTAAGCGGAAATCATAATAAATTCATAATCATATTAAATTTTTGCGACACATTTTCGTTAACACAATAGGTGCGTTTCAATTTCGGTTGGAGATGCCAAGGATAAAACACTTTCTGTGTTAAAATTGATTAGTTTATCGATCTCTGAGTTCTGAAATTGTATCAACAATAAATTAATTTAAAAGTCGTTCTGCAGAAAATTTTCGATTTTATTTTTATTTCATTGTAAAACCCATACAGTTTTCAAAGCACTGCTTTTGATGATTACCCTAGTTTTTTGTTAGTAAATTATTGACTGTCCATTGATTACCAATTGTCCGTTACTCACCATCATACGCCACCGCTTTCTGATTCGGGGTGGTCGATGGGTAATTGGATTTTCAGTGACGAAAAACTCTGGTGTTATACATAAAACACAGTTCTTTTACCCATGTCCTACGATAATTATTATTATTAATGTGAGAGGAGAATGAGGAAGTAAGCCAAAACTATCAGTATGAAACCAGAGAGCTAGAAGACAAATGTATACAGTACATGTTATATCATGAAGAATATTAACTCAGTTGTCTGAATCATTCACAAATAACCTAAAGCTTCGTAGTGTTGTTTCCCGCCCTATCTACAGTGAGAAATAAATCTTGATTATCATTGATATATATCAATCAAAACATTGGCACGGGCTTTATAAGTCATGAAACAAATAAGTAAATAGGGAAAATAAAATATACTAAAAACAAAATCTTCTCCAATTCCTACCACCTCCTTTACCTCCCCGGGTAGCCCATAGATCTTTTCGTCCATTCTTCGGGCTTTCTCGTGTAAGTTGGTCTGTAAGAAATTGTCCGAGTTTTCGATTCTTCAGTGAGTTTGTCAGGTAAATTTGTTCAACATTGAAAATAGCTATCACCCCATACCATAGTTTAGAATTTAGAATGCCCAGGATGCTGTCCTCATTGCCACTCTGTAAAAAGTTAAAACCTGCTTTATCATTGAGGTGTAGCCCCCACACAACTACCATTTGACTTGTCCCCGAGAAAGGCTGATTGGGAGAAAGCAAGGTAAGTTGGATTTGATTTCATTTTTCAAGGTTTCATACTATGCTAATTCGAATAAATCCACCACAAACAGCAGCAAAATTCAATACAACGGAGATTTTTTACTGTTGTGACAAAAAATTATCTTCTCTCTTCTCGAAAAAATTTATATAAACGAAGGAAATATAAATTCCTATTATATGGATGTATATATTTTTGCTCATGCTTTGCAACTACTTTTTCAAGATGCATTTCACAATATTTTTATGATACGTTTCAAAACTTTTTAGGTATGTCGTATATTGTTTGAACTGTCCGCATTATGAAGGCTTGCTGGGATAAGCTTCAAGACTGACCACGTAAGAAAGTGTAGGTAATTGAAGTAAATGCATGTCTTTGTCGTCATCCAGCCTCTAAATCCTACGACCACGCTGAGTTATTGAACGGAGAAAAAGAATTCGCACGCCCCCGATGGATTTCTCACAAGAGAGCCCCAGGTATAGAGGTGGTTGGCTGATAGAAAATCCTCAATTTAACTGAGGGATAACGCTAAAAGAAAAAGGAAAGGGGAAGGGGGAAAGTCGGACGAGGGATATTGGGGGAGAAAAAGGAAACCTGAGCCCCTTCTAGGACCCAACACCCGAACTCCCCCATCACGAGTAGAAAAGGACGGCGAGCCTAGGCTTTCATGTCGATTGGAAAGGCCCCTACCTCATTACTAAGCCTCCAGGGCTATTGGGGCTTTAAAACGTCCTCCTTCATCTCTTCCTGTTCAGCGGATTACGGCAGAAGCGTCTTCTTGAGACTGTCCGAAGAAGGAAGAATCGGCAGTGCGGCAACAGTTCGAGGAGATAACTTGAGCTATTTCAGTCATATAAGCCAACTTCCGAGATGGTCAAAAAAAGACGTATAGCAACTGCTCCAATTGGCGGCAAAAGGACGTGGCGTTGTACCAACTTACTTTTCCTATCTCCAAAATAGACTATAGCAACTGCACCGGTCATGCATGGAAATTTGATAGAATATATAGAATATCAATTTGTCGACAGTGTCACGAACTAAGGTGTGTATCCTCTAGGGGTCTAAATCCACGCTTCATAGAGAAAGAGGGGTGTGACAGTACCATAAGAGATACAACTCGTACTAATAGCTTAAACGCAGCATTCCAAGAACTCGAGCATGAAACGTTCAACCCGGAGCGAGAGCGAAGGATAGACGCGCATTCTCTTGGATCTTACGGGAACTGTCACAACAAAAAGAAAATAAAATGTAAAATGGCGGACAAGCCAATGGAATAAAAAGTATATTTCTTTCATTCTACCAACTAAATAGGTTCATTAGACCGTGTGGTGCATATTGGAGCTGGTCTCAGCCAGTAACACCCATGCACTCACTTTACAACGTTAGTAGCTATCTGTACTACACACAAACTACTTCAAAAATATATACTCCCCAGGTGAAATTCCTTTATCCTGTGCATTCCAATGTCCTTCTCCTAAAATGCAGAATACTACTAAATGTGTCTGATAACATCTGCAAACTTTAAGAAAAAGTAAAACTGTAATACGCATTGTTTTTTGCACATTCAATTTTAAATTTAGGCAATCTAGGGATATTTTAAAGGCAAATTCAGGGTCTTAAATTTAGGATTGAATAATGGATGACATTGCAGTACATTTATGCAAGACATGCTGGGTACCGGTTTTATAGACGACAACGCATCCTGAAATAAAAGCATTTGTCTTAAGTTGAGCACATCAAACTCAGGTTAGAGCAACGGCAAATTCCATGGAGAAAAGAAGGTGGAAGCTTCAAAACAAACAAAAAATTGTCTATTTCAACATGATAAATGAATGTAATTTTTCACTGCATTTTGCATAAATATTGAGTACTTGCCCAGTCTCTTCACACGTTGCATATTAATTACGAGTAAACAGGGTGTCTCAATAACGAAGAGCCCTCCTCCACCTTCAAATTCCTAAATTTATGGGTGAGAAGAAAATATCAAAATGTAAAAAATTTATGACTACTGAATTCTTCAGTAACAAAGTGATTCACAATTTCCACAGTTTTAGATCAGGATCACACAGATTTGGAACGGAATCCCTAAACATCTCAAACCTGCTGTATCGGATGCCTGCAGGCCATAGCTAACCATCCCATACCATCTCTAACAATCTGTATTGGATGCCTTCTGGCCATAGCTAACCACCCCTAACCATCTCTAACCTGACATATTGCATGCCTGCTGGCTATATCTAACCATCCCTGAACATCCCTTACCATCCCTAATCATCTATAACCTGCTATATCGGATGCCTGCTGGCCATCCCTAACCATTCCTAACTATCTCTAACAATCTGTATCGGATGCTTGCAGGCCATAGCTAACCTGATGTATCGGATGCATGCTGGCCATAGCTAACCTGTTGTATCAGAGAGGGTTAAATATTTTCTGGGGGCTTCTGGCCCGATTCAATCCTGGCAGGTTTTTTATGATATGGCAGTAGTGGTTTTGCCTCACACTTTCTTGACGATACGGCAGGACCTCAGGACACTTGACTTTTTAGAATAACTAAAGTGAAAATAAAACTTTGACTTGCGGGTCCGATTCCAAGCAATAACATAAACTCAACCCCATAGTGGAAACGATTTTGTAGGAAAATCCATACAAAAAATACAAAATAATAAAATTCCAGTCATGAAGAATGAACAGAAAATCTGATTTTCGCAAACTATAGTAATATAACTCTATATGTCTAGCCTTTTTTTGAGAGCCTCCTGGCAACTAGGGTCACCCAGTAATCACGACACTCTTCAAAAGAGTCTCAATCCTTCTTCATCTCATCATGTTACGCCAACTTCTATTCATTGAAGAAAGAATTCCTAACACGACTATCATTAGAAAACAACTACTTGGCCTTATCAGCTAACTTTGCAATGACTATATTTACCTTAGCCATTTCAAGAGGTTCATCTGAATTTGTTGTTTCCACTAGTTTTACAGTTAAAGTAAAAATTCTCAGCCGCCCTCTCTCAGCCTTCAAACTATATTATGAACCATGATGTTCTATGAAAGAATCCGTTACAAGATATAAGCCCAAATCTGCTGATCTCCACAAGGGATGCCACTTTGGCCAAAATAACAACTGACATGGGAAATTATTGAGGGTTCAGGTGACGGATTCCTAAATTAAACAATTCAAAAGAACGAAAATAAATGAGATCAAACTTTCATAAAGGAACGAACGTAAACTTCGCGCAACGAGGGTACATACGTATCCAGAACACCAACTCATTTGAAACATGCGTAAAATCAGACTAAACAAATATAAACCTACATGGAGTTCATGGGATCAGATACAAATTGCATGGAATAATACATAGTTGAACCAAACTAAACAACTGGCTAGGTTCCTCTCAAAATAAGGTTGATCATTGCCAGCCACTTAGTTTTTTTCCCCTACATTTCCCGAGTTTTTTCGCACTGGTTGGTGATTACTTTGGGTAAGCGGTGAAAGGAAAAACCACTTCCAGATGGGAATGAACACCTTACAATAGCACAAATTGGCATATTTCGAAAGAGTCATTCATGAAAATACACAAAAACACTGGAAATCACTTGCTATTTACAAATGGCAGCAAAACAAAATGGCCGGCGTTGAGCCAGAGACAGTTGTTGAGAAACGATTAGCGTGACGTCACGCTGCTACCAACCATTGATATTTTCGAAATATCAATAATCGGTTCCAATCCCCCAAGCCCTGCGCTGTGGTCCAGTGATTCTGCAAAAATTCAAATCTCGGTTCATCTTAAAAACATGAAACATGTCAATAGAAATATTGAAAATACCAATCAGCAACTTCGGTTTACCTTTGTGGTGCCATTTCACCAATGTTCGAAAAACATTTAAGTGAAGTTCGATTATGAGGTGCTCAAGTGCGCACAAGCAATGTCACTCTAGAACTTTTGAAATATGGTTTCTTGTAACATTTAATGAAGACCAGTCCATTATTAAATACTTGTGCTCAATGTACGTCTAATTTCATTTCGCTGAATGTTTATAAAAATCCTCTTAATCTGAACGTGATGCAGACCATAGATAATTATTAAATGAACAAATGACAAAAATCCATGTTTGATGACCACAGTTTCTGGCAAGGTGAATACGTCAAACGTCCTACACTATGTTTGGAAATCATTTCAAACCAGCACAAAAGAGTCGATCTCAGCCGGAGAGCAAGAACGGATGTGAAGAAAAACTCCACACTTCCCAGAACGTGACTTGAACGACGTAGGGGCCCAAGCCTTGGAGAAGGTCGCCTTTTGTTTGTACCCTTAATGAACTGGCCCGTAGCGGGCAACCGGGTGTAATGAAAACCAAGCCAGCTTTTCAGATCCTTGTCCCACACGCCCTCATATACTCTGTTATTATGGTATGAGTCTTCCTCTTTTTTCTCCCAACATCCCCAACTCACATCTGGTCTTTTGTGCCACCTTCACCTCATTCTGGTGGGAGTTACCTCACACTTTTTCAAGAACCCGGGTTTCCATTGGGGAGGGAAAATAATGGCGAATCGTGCCGGACCCTGTTAAGAGTTCGTTGCTATTAAGCGGAATTCAGCTCGTCTTCTGAAGGATCCCCTTAAACCAAAACAATCGACTTCATCTGTTCTCGTAATCAATTTCTTTGCTCTCATTATGCGTCCAAGTAGTTCTCCGAGTAGCTTCCCTTGTTTTTAGAACGTCTTCTGAAGCTAGGCTTCGTCAACAGAGGGACGACCTATTGGAATTGATCTACGGGGTGTGGGATAACCCAAGCTTGAGAAAAAAAACCGCATTCAAATCCAATTCTAACTGTATACGTATGAAAAACCTTGATGGTTAAGCCATTCCAATGAAGAATAATTGAAATAACGTGCGTTTTAATGGGTTAAAAGGTTTTCTAGACAAATTAACAAGACGGCTGCATCAAAACAGAACAAAAATACGTTGTTATATAAATTTCGAAACAATAGTAACAGACTCAATAAACCGATTTTTATACGTTGGAATTCCCCTTGTAAAAATATATTGGAACGAGATATATAATTTATTCTGTTTGGTCAAATAAGACATCTCAAATGCTTGACTACTGCAGCTGTAGAATAAAATGTCTTTTCATATAGGTACGTATGTACCAGTTACAGCTCATAACTGTCCATAACTCGAATGACTACTAAGCTAATCAAATACGTTAAGATGCACAGAGAAATTGAAAAAATAATTTATCTTTATATTTATTCAAATCATCACAAGAGAAGCCTGAAGTATTTCGGAGAACTCAACTTTACGTGATTACCACAAATTTTTGAATTACTAAAAAATTATCATTTTTTTGTAACCATTGCGCCCATACCAATATATTGCGACCAATATACTAATTCTTTTTATGAATTAGCTCTTAGTTAGTCTTCTGTGTATTTACCTTAGATGGTAAAGCCGTTGGGTTGATCGTATGGGGTGAGCACAAGGGCAAACATGAATCGTAGAACTATTTTATGTAGGTATTAGTATGTATACACGTATATTAAGGTTCTGTTTAAAATTTAATGATTTCGATTAAAACCTAATTTATTTTCAGTAAATTTTTATAGGAATTTTTTCTCTAACTTTCATATAAACATTGATAAGTTTTAACATATGTTTTGTGGCTGAGGTCAGTTGAAAATTTGTGACGAACATTCGTCAAGACCCAACGGCGGATTATGATGATGTTAGAATCAGTACCCAGAAACATAGCAATTTCTAAAGAAAACTTCATCAAGAAACAAGCGCAACAAAAAGTGAAGCGGGCATGAATGTTGTTTGTGATAGATATCAGTGGCTGTAAAAACCAGAGAGTTGCCAGACCGATAAATTAGAAGTTCGTATCTGATATACCTACAGAAGTTTGTACGTAAGATTGGCCGAAATCACTCTAATCAGCTCAGTGAGCTATTGAGCTAACGTGTTTCCTATTCAACTTGAGATACTGAAAATTTAAATGGGGACTCCTTGGGTGTGGTGAGCAAATCAAATAGCTACTTCAGGAACCATTTTATTCAGCTGAGAGAGCTCATTAAGTGTTTTAGTTCCTGTTCAACTTCAGATGCTAAAGTCTGGAACTGAACCTCTGGGTGTGTTAGAGTCTGATTGTAGGTAAGTATATGAGATTTTTTCTGGGTGTAATGAACCAAATCATATGAAATTCATGTGATGTTATACTTTTATCTTCCTTTATTAAGTCTCGGTGAGCGAGCGGAGCTGGTAAAATTATAAATTCTCATTCATGATTTGTTTTTGAAGTGAACGAAAACAGCTTGGGTAATTTTGGATATTGCTGTAAAATTATATGCAAGCAATGAATCGTGCAGTCTAAATGCCTCGAATAGCTACTTATTATGAAAGCGTACTACGAGAGAGATAACGGTGGAAAATGGTCAACTGAAACCCCTAAGAGTGTTTCTCCATTGCACTTTAAGAACAATACTTTTACCTTAAAAACGCATCTTGAGTACATAAATATATATATTATATTAGACGGCGCTCGCGGGGTTGTTATAATAAAAACTGTGGAGAGGCTTCTTCCACTTTTCAATATAATATCATGCACTTAGCCCGGGGAACACTTCCAGCGCAGTTTACACCATATCCATTAAGGAAGAGAGTGAATCATGATCCACACTGCCGCCAACTTAAAAAAAAAGTCGTACACCTGAAAATTCTCTCACCGCCTTTATACTACCCTCCCCCCCGCCACACCTCAAGCCATCACACTTTCGGCTTTTCGACTTTCCCCCTTACGCTCTTCTGTGGGAAAAACTCCTTCTAAGGCCGAAAATTTACCGACACACTAAACAGGGAGCGGCGGTCTATTAGCCAAGGGGTAGCTCTTTTCCTCCTTTTTTTGGCTTTATTTATGCCTTTTAATCCTACAGGGTAACCCCAGAGCTCTGACGTCCTCCTCCCTGGGCCGTTTCCTTTCTTCCACATAAAAGCCAATATAAATCTTGGACTAGTTTCTTCATTGGAAGCCTATCTCGGTCCTTCCCACGAACCCTTCTAGACTCTCTCAAAGTTCATTAGCCTTTCCCCATGTTAACTTAAAAATTCACTTTATGAAATCCCTTTGTAATATAAATTATAATATACGATGTACCTATAATGCGTTTAAATTTGTTCCAAACGTGGGAATTTAGTAATACGACTTTATGCAGCGCTTCTTTGTTATACTTATAACGTAAATGCATAGGAACTATCTACAGAACCAAATTAAAATTATTTAGTTTCCTAATTTATTATGTTTCTCTGGAATATTTTCCTTTATGGTTTGTTTTGCCACCATCAAACGGTCATGACAGAGAGTAAAATAGTCTGCACTACCAGAGCAGTATAGTTATCAAAGGGATACATGTCATAAACCAGGAACTCTCTCTTTCTCTCTCTGTCTGTCTCTCTCTCTCTCTCTCTCTCTCTCTCTCTCTCTCTCTCTCTCTCTCTCTCTCTCTCTCTCTCTCTCTCTCTCTCTCTCTCTCTCTCTCTCTCTCTCTCTCAGAAAGTGAAATCTCCACCATCCGAATAAATGGAAGTATAGAACAAAGCATATACATTTTACTGTGGAGTAAAAGAGAACCATGATGGAACCTAGTTGTAACAGAATGCGAATGTAAAGGCTGGACGTTGATTCACGGATGGGCCCCATTAGACGACACTCTGTAAAAGCTCGATAGAATTGACTGAAGTTGTGAAGTCCTAACTGTAAGCTGTTTTACTAGTTTCGAAACTTATTATTCGATATAGTGCTTGATTTGTTCCCCATAAGGTTGCAGACGTGTATGATATTTCCCAATATCGTTACTCATTGTAAAATTGAATTGAACCGTAACACTCCTCGTCAGAACACAAAAATCTCTCCTTGCCCAATAAACAAAAACGTGAAGGAAGAGGAAAAATACCCTCCTGCTGATCAAGGCTCATTTATTATTCGAAACGTATTTGCACCAAGGAAAAAGTACCCTTACTGTCTCGCAACTGGAATGAATAACTCGTGTTAGAATAAAGGTAGGTATGTATTATAATATGTCCGTTACGTTCATGGCCCTTTCTGATGGTGAATACGGAAGATTCATAGCGGAAGCGGTGCGTGAAGGAGTTCTAAAACTAGACACCTATTAAGATAACTACTCAAATTACAATTTGAACTGCAGCGAAACAGATATGAGTCCATCTTTTTTCAATTCGATGGATCCGCTAATAGATCCCCCTCATTAGATATGCACAACATGTTCATCTTCACGCTTCAGTTCGTTCCACAACAGTTGCTTCCAGCTTGCTGTTGAAGTTGAGGACTCACGATTCATCCTCAACACATTCATCACCAACCACAAAGAAGAATCCCTTTATGCCTCCGTCTATAACGACTTCCTTTTCTCCTTCCAACATTCCAACCCCCACAACTCGTTTCCGAGTCATTATGGGCGCCGTTGCAAAAATAAAAAGAATGAAACCAACAAAAAGAAAAACAAGGGATTTGTGCCCGAACACTCAAAAAGATAGGAGTCGAAAAGAACGGGCCAAAAAATCGCATGAAGGAACGGAGGGAGATTTGACAAGGGTTGGTGTTTGAGTTCTTTTGTCTATCTCCTCCTCCTCAGCGCCCTGCAGGATGATATGAATACGACAGCGAAAACGAGGGGAGTTTCCACCCTGTGAAGAAACTGGATACAAATGGCGGTGTGGAGAAAGAAGATAGCGCCTGTTGTGGCAAGAAACCTTCATTGCCTTTTCGAGGCCATGAATTTCAATGCTCAACAGCTTTTCTCTTGTTCCGCGCAACCCGGAACGTTAAAGAAAAATACAAAAAAAAAAAAAAAAAAAAAAAAAAAAGTGCGACCTTCTTCTAATGATGAGGTAAGCTTGCTGTTTCAATCTTCAATCCTCGAGAACGGCATTGGAAACGAAATTCATATTCTTCGCTAAGGGGTACCTGTTTTTGGAAATTTTCTGAAGAGCCTTCACAGTTCAACAAACCATTTTGAATCGTGTCACTTGCAGTGCTCCACGTTGACAACATGTTCAATGACCCTTTCGGATGAGATGCAGCATGATTCATTAAATTTAGAGGAAAATAACCAAGTGGGGTACCTAATTGTATCAACCCAGTAGTGTTCAGAATTGGAAAAAATTAATGAAGAGAAGAATGGAAAAAATTGGACAAGACTAGTAAAAACATCATGACTTATCTGTTTTACCCCATCCATTCACTCCCTCTCATGATGATATTTGAAATACCTAACAACCGTTCCAAAACTATATTGAATTTGTAATGGAATAAAATAAGAATCCCGAAAATTGGTCGAGATTCGTAGCTTTGTTTGAAAGAATCAATAATTATCACTTCCATCACCACTACGACAGGAAATCCGAAATTCCCAATGCCTGTTGCACAAATCGACTAAAACTGGAATCGAGCCAAATAAGAATCACTAATATCGTTTGGAGATTTTAGCCTGGGTATCGAAACAAAATTTTTTGGAAAAAGAACCGTGTTTTTTCGGCTTTATCCTCTCTATTCCTCCTCTTCCATCACGGAATTCAACATTTCCAGAGTTTTTTGCAGAACTACACTCAAAATGGGAACGAACTAAGAAAGAATTTCGATAATCAGTTGAGAATTGTGGCCTGGGCAGCGTTGACAAAATTCGTCTCACACACTCACACACACACACACACACACACACACACACACACACACACACACATTATTCACACAGCACACAGCACGTCTATTAATGAAAATCAAAATCTGAATGCACCTACTGGATAAGTTGTGAAATCGGCACACCAGCTGTTACGTTGGGGCAATTTAAGTTGTAAAAAGTTACATTTGTGCTCCCTTGGGTTAGATGATAGCTCTAAGTCAACTCCTTCAGCCCATAAATCTGTGACAAAGAAAAAGGCAGGTCAATTACAAGTATTATACGAAAAGAAGAGGTGGCATATCCTGCGTCTTAACTGGAAAATATGTAGCTCTAGTCGAGAATGACCCGCTATGAGTTCTCAAGGGATTCTCGTGGAGCTCATCAAGTTCGATCTTGAAACTACTGAACAGTGCGAGCTATTTCACTCCGAGTTTGGTTATCGAGCGATAGCGCGTTCAGTGTGCTTTGAACCAACAAAACTGAGCGGCGCTTCCACCACCTATTTATTTGAAGAGCAATAATTGGTCCGAACGCGTCTAAATATTAGTCATGTTCTATCATAACAACAGTATGCTCCGTGGGAAACTTGGAATACGGTAAATTATTTGCGCAGCAGCACTCGGCTGGAGGCGTCAAACCTTCGCTGCCCTAGAAAGACGGGATTAATTCAGAAGGCAACAATACTATGAATATAGAAGTGACTTAATCAAACTTTGTCTCCTGCTCTGAAACTTTATCGCTCTAATGCCGGAGGATGGGTTTTCGCTCGTGGGAGGACCGCTGTTTGTCAGGACGTGCGCGCCATTGTTGAAGGTGTATCCAATTAACGGTTTCTCGGTTTTGCCGGTCCCCCCCTTTTCAAACTAAACTTCCCCTTAGCTCGTTTCGGGGCTTCACCTCTGCAACTCATCCGTCGTTGCTTGTGATGGGACTGAACCACGACATCGCCCAATCAAGATGAGCTGCTCGGCTCTGGAAGCTGGCAACATCCAGCTCAGAGCAAATTATTTTTGCTTCCTCTCCACGAAAGAAGTTTGAACGCATTTTCATGCTTCATAAACACGAATGTCTAGACATCGTCCGAGCATCGTTCACATTCCTTCTAGTTCCAACCCTGTCGTCGGCATAAATCTGAAACCACACTAATCAGTACAGTGAGTCCTGTAGAGCTTTCCACGTACGAAGTCGATCCAGTTCCTTTCTACCGGATTTTTTCCCAAACTATTTAATGTTTTGAGCTGAACATTTGGTGCTTAGGATTTTTAAACATATTACGAATTCTATATAAAAAATCCGGGGATAGCCCATATACGGTTTTTCCTTAGAAATCTACTTTTGTCACTTTAGTCATGGCGATGGATCAAATCCAAATGCTTGCATACGAGTCTGCAACACATTGGAACATTTTATGTCTTTAGTTGAAGACAAGTATGTGTTGCAGACTCGTATGCAAGCTCTAAGAGCCACTCATATGATCCGGACCCTGGGCATCGTCAAGTAAATGTCCTAAAGAGGCTACATACGAAATTACAGCTTCCTAGAGTGTAAAGCATAGAAATTACCTATTAAAATGATTTAACCACCGCTTCACAAATATTTGGATCACCTGCTATGAATCAAATCATCGAAACACCAGCTCAATGAAATCATCAGAAATTAACAAGCGGTGGCAATCATGTTCACAATATCAATTATTGAGAATGATCACCTGAGTGTACCTACACAATTATTCAAATAACTTTGCTCATAACTCAGCTTGTTGGCCACGCACTTCGCAGAAGTTAACAGAATATGGTTGGATTATTCGAGAGCTTTCGAACGAATGGTCAACGAATTTTGTGGGATGAAAAAAGACGAAGTACCATTTCCCTAGCAACGACTCGGTTGTAAGTGGAAATCATCAAAATATTTTCGTGAGCAATTTTCCGTGACTTTTTTTAGTTTATGTGCCATAGCAAAGACATGAAATGTCAAAATGTGGAATTTCATAAGACGAAAGTTGCTCATTACAAAGGTTAATCAGTTTTTTTCAAATTTATTAACCGAAACATTTGTAACAAATGTTACACTACAGTTGTGATAATAATTAGATATTTTACTGAACCTATATCGTAAGTACAATGGCACGTGAGTCAAGGTATCTACCCAACAGTAGTCCTTGGTAGTTAATAATAATTGTAATTTAGTTTTTAATTTATCATTCTTAATTGTCTATATTCTTAAAGATAAGTTGTATCACAGTTTGTTTCAATATTTAGTGTTTGAAGTTCCTATGGTGTAAAAAGGTCAATGGGTATTTTTCTCTTTAGTCTTCTTCCTGTTTGTTGATTTAAGAGGCGATCAGCAAACCCGTAAAAATTTGGATTCGGGTGTGATGAGATCGTGGCGAACTGGCGTTGAAATGTTTTCGCAATTACTTCATTTACTTCTGGGATGTCTATGTCTCGGTGTATCACGGAGTTTCTCACGTACCATTTGGCGTTTGTGATCATGCGTAGTGCACGGTTTTGCTGAGGGTGCAGATTAAAAAATAGTAAACCATGAAATAACGGCAAGGTTCCGGCTAAGCCATTGGTCCCGCGACTCGGCCAAGAAGAGTTGTATGGCGAGGGGTTAAGGGGGTCAAGACACTAATGCCTTACGTTGACAAATCGCCGTTTCCCCTCCCACCCAGCTTTCTCATCCTCGGTCAGCCGTGACGTCATATGTCATTGTCTCCCCATCCCCTTGGAAGGAGAGCCGGCCTGCAATATCCGACGGAAACAAGACTCGCTTTGACAAGTGATGTTATAAATCTGTTTTACTTCTTTGCTACGTCTCCGGGCGAGCCCTCTCAAGGACGGGGGCCCTCCGGGTTTAGCGGTTTCTCTTTATTCTCGGCTCCCAGAACCAATAAGCATGAGAAGCGTAACTATTTCGAGGATCGACCTTGCTGTAAATAACCTGAATCGATATAACCTTCTGTAACAGTGTCACAATGCGCTGTAAACTACACAGCCTACAGATTCGATATTGGGTACCTAGGATTTGCAATTACTACGCATGTATTAATGATGATAACACAGAAAATCCTATTGAAACAATGGAAATATAAAACTACACAGTAAAAGAACAAACACAAAACGCAGCAAATCATTTTAAAAAAGTTCCAGACATGCATCATGTGTGATGTTAAATTGTTGCTTAATTTGAGCTTTTTGAGCGCAAAGAAATTGTCAATTATTAACTTATTTTATGGCAAAAACGTTGGTTGTGAATAATAGCTAAAAATTGCTATAACATCCGCACGGACAATAGTTTACTTGATTTCGCAGAGTTGGATAAATTCAATTGGAACTAAGTATATCACCTTATAATTCCATTGGAATTATATCAGCTGATATTTACAAGGCAATTTCTGTGTTTTCTGTCTCCCAATCACAAGCGATCATTGATGGAATTGGATGGATTGGCTTATCATGAGATTCGCTAGCAGCGAAAGGGAGTGGAGGAAGGGTTACCGTGCAAAATCAAATTTAATTTCGTCATTTCAGATCTCCGCTCCATAAATTATTAAATTCCACGAATCCGCTAAACATACATATTAAAATTTCATCATCTCTTGACAAGTCGGAGCTATATCCGCAACAGAAAACCCTTCAGATTTCGACGCAACTCTCTACATTACACAAGACAACCCAAGAGGTTAACCTCCGGACTGACAGCGATTCCTATGGAAATCAAAGAAATTAAACATCCCCCCCCCGGAGACTGATGTACCTGGCCGCGGAGCGGAGGCGCAGCGTGAGAGAATACTCGACAGAAACGAAGACGCCTGAGGATGACATGTTGATGTTCGAAAGCTAGCAATAAAAACACTCGAAGAAGACTTCTTACTTATATCCGTCTCACCCTGACAACCCCATTGGCCATAAAAGCCCGACGGATGCCTCAAGAATCAATCAACTAAGATTTTCTTTGAAGTTCTAGCACATAGGGAAAGCGAATTCCTCTACGTACAGCGTTGCGGGTGGGTTTAATCGATATTATTTGGAATTATGTTCATCACTGACAAGCAAAAAATCACAACTGTTTTCTTGAAAGTTGTCTAGATCTCAATATTTGAATGTGTTAGCCCAATAATACTACGTTTTAGGGTTGATAAAAATTGATGGTGAATTTCTATAATTATTTCGGACCTCAAATGTGGTTTTTTACCCAATTTCATAAATATAGTCATGTAGTTTCGGGGAAAAGCTTTTGACAGACGGCGGACAGACAGATTTTTTAATGTTATTTTTTTATTTTTTTTTTTAATTCGATGTTTTGATTTTACGTATCTTGAAACGTAAACCAACAAATTTTTGGAGGGTGGTGGTGGGGGGGATTGTTTCTCTTGGTCGATTAAAAAGCTTCATTATTGAAAAGGATAAACCAAAAGCTTGATAAAGCGCCATTTATGGGTCAAAACACGTGATCATGTAATTTTGTGCTTCAGTAGAGTACATCCACAGACCAATCTGCACCTCACCTTGCTTGAAGCAATCGTTAAATCCATTAGACCTTAACGTAACGGCCGATTCGCATTAATTCGTCGTACAGGTACCATGACGTTGAAAACAATTCGACTTTGTAGTCAGAACGATTGAAAAACTTGACGTCGCAGGAATTATCGAAGGATCACGTATCTCATCTATTCCAGTCCTTTGATACAAATGGTAACGTCAAGCTGTGAGGTCAGGTTGGCGGGGCGCTATTTCGAACGCATGAATTGTGATCAGTACATAAACCTAATGCCTGGTTCACGCTCTAATTAGGTTTTCGAGATGATTAACGTCTACTAATACACTATGTTAGCACGTAGATAGGTGTGCGTTTGACATCACTTACGACTAACATGAGTTTCAACTTGGGCACTCAATAGCAAAATGCTACACGTTAGATGCTAATTATACATAATTGTGTTACTTCAACTGTACCTACTACTAGTACTACTATCACATATCGAACCCGGCCCCACTCAAGTTACATTTATCCCTAGACACTACTATAATTAGGTACTAAATATAAGCTAACTGTTAAATATTATATTCACACTGTTTTATTTCTATGCTGCTGATTTTTTCAAACCTTGATATTACGGAGAAATGACTTCTTCCTTTCTAGTTTTGATTGCTAATGTCTACTTGTTGGAGAAAACATGTTGCCAATTTTATACCCTAGACTATTCATACTAACAATATCAATTTCATTTGCCATGATAATGAAAAACATCTCATTTCCAAAAAAAGCCATTTCTCAGGAAAGTACCTCAAAGTTTTGTAAATTTCCCTCGATAATAACGTCCGTCTAGTTCACCATTATGACTTCATTTTTTGAATAACCTCGTAAATTGCGCTTCCAAATGCACCAATAATTTATTGAAAGAAAATACATCTACTCATTTCTCAAAAACGATTATAATCTATCATAGTAATTTATAAGCGTAAGATTGTTGACATCATGTCGAGCAATTTTCGCGGTGTCAAGTTTGAGAAAAAACAACTAAAGACTGAAGCGTTTTTAAAACCGAATGTATTTTACCCTTGGCATCTCCAACCGAAAAGTTTATGTCTAACGAAAATGTGTTGCAACAATTTCTGATGGTTTCCGCTTACAACCGAGTCGTTGCTAGGAATGGTACATCGTAATTTGTCATCCCGAAAAATTCGTTGACCATTCGTTCGAAAGCTCTCGATTTATCTAACCATGGTATGTTAACTACAGTGAGGTTCGTGGCCTACAACCTGCGTTATGAACATAGTTATATGAATAATTGTTTACCAGGTGATCATTTTCAATAATTGATATTGTGAACATGATTGAAACCGATTGTTAATTTCTGTTAATTCATGTTATGTGAATAAATGAAAGCTTATGACGAGGAGGTTTCAAATCTGGCGCTGGTGATAAATAATTAAAACTACTTGACATCTAGTGATAAGATACACCGCAGAATCTGAGTCATTCTGTTATGCTGGTTTCTCGGGTTAATATGAAACGCATGATCTAAAATACATTCTGTGTTTCAATAACGCAGTAGTGCTCAGAAAAGAGGTTTAATTTGAATTTCAATTAAATACATTTGAAATACACTAAATTCAAACATTGGATTGGTTATGTTTTAGCGAGTGTGATATAGAGCATCTACAACTACATATACATATAACCCAACGTTATACTTCCCAAAGAAGCACCTTGACGTCGTTTCGCAAGGTTGTCTTTGGCATCTTCGTCTCTTCCTATCCAGGATTTTTCTGAAGAGATGGTCAATGCGGTCCCAATCGTATTTATGCTTATATTAGTTCATGTTACGTCTGGTATACATAAATGATTATTTTAATTCAATGTAAGCCAAAAGTTGTGATTAAGTGTTTCTCTGTTGTGTACATTTTTTAAATTATTATTAATCAATCATGCTCTCTCTCTCTCTCCCCCCCTCTCTCTCTCTCTCTTCTCTTTCTCTCTTCTCTTTCTCTCCTATGCGTAGATCCTAAGCATAGGATTGGTGTATATAGTAGGTCATTTCACGTGATGAGTGCACGCCTGTTTAATGATAACAGCGAGATTTTTGACCTAACTATTTCACTCATCAATTTTAAGAAACGTCTGAAAGATAAATTGCTTTTGAAATATGGATAGTGCGTGAATTGTGAAATTTTTTAGTTTATTGAATAATTGTTTTCTTTATGCCTAATAAGTACCTACAGATTATTTTTTGTACAATTTGTATTGGAGCTGTGCCTTCAAGTGCCGTTCTATACTTTCAATTTGGTAAACCTCAGAATCAATACATTGCACACATGATTACCCTTTATAAAAAATTTTTATTTTTAGTTTTTCTATGCGAATTCAATTATACCTACCTTATATTAGATTCGGCGCAGCACACGACATCCTATGTATATATTTTTTTTTAATGTACTAGTATTAAGAGTCTGACTTTATTTTCATTTATATATTAGTAGAGGAGAGTGCCCAAAACCGGACCCCTGTTTGGTTTTTGAATGAAAAAAAAAAAGAAAATAGTGAAAAATTATGTTTTAAAATCATCTAAGATTTAATTTGTAATGTTGAGCATCATTTAACTTTTACTTTTAAAAAATCTAATTCAAAATTAGTACAAAAAAAATTATTTTATTAAACCTTACTCAAACACTTTCTCACTTTGTGATATACCTAGTTGGCGAAACCTGACCCCTTGTCAAAATAAAAATAAAAAATTTAAAAATGGTATTAAATCAAAGCATACTCATTCTAGTTTCAAATATAATTATAATTTAACAATTACAATACTATATAATACAATAAAATGAATATTTCAATCTCAGAAAATGATACAGAATGTATTTTAAATAGGGTCCGGGTTAGGCAACAAGAGACTTAAGCCATAAGTTTGTTAACCCGATTAATTTTGAACCAAATATCTAAATGAAACGTTTTGAGGATAAACGATTAGCGATGTGTGCGCTCCACTACATAGTGGTAGATGTCTAAACTACTGTTTACAGTTGAATAGGATAGAGTTCAGGAGAATGCAGTGTCAGAAGACCAGGGGTCCACTTCAAGGGGAGGGGTCCAGTTTAGGGTGCTTTCCTCTATACTCTGTCAAAAAGTAAGAGAGGACCAATAGGTCATATTTTTGTACAGATTAATAAATAAAATCTCTCTCTCTCTCTCTCTCTCTCTCTCTCTCTCTCTCTCTCTCTCTCTCTCTCTCTCTCTCTCTCTCTCTCTCTCTCTCTCTCTCTCTATCTCTCTCCTGGGTGACAAAGAAGTGGGTCACTCCTTGAGAGAGCCCACAAGCGACTTCCTCATTCTAACGTAATCGATGAATTTACGGGAGGGGGATCTTGGTGCAACCTGGAAAAACTAGAGCCTCGACGCTGATGTTGAAGGTGTTTATTTATTTATGGAGATAACTGCTTGGAGGAGAGAGATACAAGAGAGAGGGGGAGAAAGAAAGAATAAGGGTGAAAAGGAAAGGGGATAACGAAGCTTTGAATGCAGATGAAGGGGTCATCTGAGAGGCCGTCACTCGAAAAGGATCTTATATGGAAATGTCGTCATTAGGGATCGCCTCTTCAGAGCCGAAGGGTTGAGCGGTCGACGTGAAATGCCGTTGGGTGTTCAGCTCCGCATCAAAACACCCTGTCCCGAATACCAAGCACGGCTGGAGGAATAACGTTGTGACTTCCTGTATCGAGGCGTGAAGTTACCGAAATATGTCCCTGGATAATCCGTTCTCAGACAGCACCAAACGTGTATGAAACGTTTCATTTAGGTTTCAAAAGGTCACTAAAGTTACAGTATTTTTGAGAAGTAGGTAGATGAAACGTGTTTGAAATGTTTTGCGTGAAATTTAACCAGTTGAAACGTTAAAAGTACGTTCATAGTAAAACGTTTCTGAAATTTCTCAATAAAAATGTTCTTGAAACGTAATTCTTGAAACGTAACTCATTGAAACATTACAATTACGTTAGTAATGAAACGTGTTTGAAACGTCTGACAGAAAACGTTCCTGAAACGTTTTTCTAACAACTCCATCAACTGATTGAAACGTTATAAGTACGATAGTACAACAATATTTTTAAAAAAGGCCATATTGAAAACTTGGTGTAACAAATAAACGCTTGCATACGAGTCTGCAACACATTGGGACATTGTATGTCTTTAGTTGCAGACTCGTATGCAAGCTCTAAGAGCCACTCAGCTGATCCGGACCCTTAGCATCGGCATGTAAATGTCCTAAAGAGACTACATACGAAATTACAGCTTCCCTGAGTGTAAAGCATAGAAGTTAGCTTTAAGAGCCACTCATCTGATCCGTGTCAGATTGGGCATCGTCAAGTAAATGTCCTAAAGAGGCTTCATATGAAATTACAGATTCCTAGAGTGTGAAGTATAGAAATTACCTATTAAAATGATTTAACCACCGCTTCACAAATCAAACCGTTCTCGCAATATTCGGATCACCTGCAATGAATCAAATCATCGAAACACAATTAACAAGTGGTTGCAATCATGTCCACAATATAAATTATTGAGAATGATCACCTGAGTGTACACAGTTATTCAAATAACCATACTCATTACTCAGCTTGTTGGCCACGCACTTCGCGGTAGTTAACATAATATGGTTGGATAAATCGAGAGCTTTCGAATGAATGGCCAACAAATTTTGTGGAATGAAAAACGACGAAGTACCATTTCCCTAGCAACGACTCAGTTGTAAGCGGAAATCGACAGAAAACCCACCGCAACGCTTTTTCTAAACGCTTTTGTTAACCCCTTATTTCTTTTATGTGCCAAAGTAAAGGCATAAAATGTAAAAAATTAATTTTAAAAAACTACCTATTTGTTTCCTATTTTGACTCATGAACACCCTTGAAGAAAACGTACCAGAATCCATATTTCTAAAACGTTACCAAGAGAAAACCCAAAAAAATTTTTTTTTGAAACCCCAATTTCCGTGGAAAGTATGGTGATTTCGCTTCTATAAAATTTGATTAAATATTGCTGAACACGGTTTGCAAAAAATAATATGCAAATCTTAGTGTGGAATTAAACCAAATTTTAAGTTGTGTTAAATGATATTCTTACTTTTCCAAATCGAAAAAAAAAAACAGGAAATGCGAGGCCTAAAAAATATATAAAGCTCTTTTGTACACAAATTCTTATTCAAGGCACGAGGCTTTCAGCACTCCAGTTCTTTGCGTCTCCCGGGATCGTTGAAGAGACCAAAAGCAGAGAAGGTGTATGAAAGTAATTTAATGATAAGTTCGACTCATATCCGGATCGATGGAAGTTCTCAAATAGTATAGGAAAATTCACCTTTGCCGGAAACGATTTGATAGGATCAGGACGAGCGAAGTTCAGATACGTAAAATGTCTATAATAATTTATTATTAAACCAAGTTTTAGGAGAGGCAGCGGATGGTATGACTCCGGAATGATTTATCATTGATTGAAATTGAACATTTTCTTTTTTTTTTTTTTTTTGTAACATAAAACTGAGGTTCTCGAATTGCAAACCGTAGGTTTATTCATATTACAGGCACAATTTTTTAATTCTCTGCAAATGAAAGGATTTCATTTTGCCGTAGTCTCAAAAAATAGAAGTGCTTTTATTCTGTGTAGTTGTGTCAATAAATTATTGATGCTCCAGTTATTACACCCTTCAAAATCATTCCAGAAAAAAAAGATGCGTTTTTGTGCTATCAGCGTACTAAGGGTGCATCTGTGAAAAACCTATTAACCGAACGACGGGCGAGTAGAGTAGCAGCGTCGAGCAGACAACCCCTTGTGTTGACTTTGGTGCATTGACACGGCTGAGGAGGCAGCGAGGCGTTGAAAAGGCCTCCCGCTTCCTTCCCATTCTATATTCACGGCCTTCGTGGGAGAGAAGCCATGCATACACAATACATAACTCGATCAACATCTCCCACCTCGCTATCGCCGCTTTGGGTATAATAACTCATTCTCCGGAGAGGGTCGTCCCTTCAGAAGCGGGACAAAGGAGCGGAAGGTAGATTCTTCAGGAAGTCAATATCCTTTCCGAGGGCGGCAGGCAACTCTTCCTGGATCATTCAGGATGTTAGTCACTCTAGTGCCCCAGTATTCCGTATAAATTATAAACCTCCTTAAAGGAATGTTGAAATATGACTGACGGTGTTTAAAACGGAATCAGTAGATATTAATGAATTTAGCTTTCCACGGCTTCCCCCGCACGGCCGCTCCCGTGAACATAAACCTGGGGACAACACCAGGTGGATACTAACCTGAACGCTAAACTCTACGGTCACAAGTAGGGTTGCCAGATTTTTTCGGATCATTTAAAGTGTATCCTGGCTGCAACCAAGGAAAAGTAAAGTATTTCAATTAAAGTTAAAGTATACAATACCGAATTAAAGTATACAAAGTATACAAATATACCAAATTAAAGTATACAAGTACCTATGACACAGCTACTTAAAGAAGAAGAGGTTCTAAAAAAACCGAATCTTTCTTTTGGGAGTCATTTTCCACTATTTTAAGCAAACAACATCGCATATAGGCGCCTACTCATTAAAAATAACCAAAATAGCTGAAGGAATCCTCATCACATAGGTATCACTTACAGAACAGACCCAGGGTATCACATTATCATGACTGATGTCATTCAAAAAATAATCAGAATCATTGAACCGTTCGTTGCTGTTGTTCTGGTGTATGGGGTTGAGCGCCCGGCGGGAGATGGTCAGCCTTCTCAACTTCTCGAATGTATGTGAGCGACCTTATTATTTTGAACAAAAATAAAGTAGGATACTTTAAAAAAAGTAGATCTGGCAACCCTAGTCACAAGACCTATCAGCACGGCGTCTTATCATAACCTGACACATTCATCCCGCTCCCAATACAACAAATATAATAAAAATGAGAACTAAGGTTATCATTAAGGTTACCTTTCTTGTATGCGGTGTCGGAGGCCGTGGGGGCGGCGACGTTTGGAGCTTCGAGTTAGCGGTCCGCTTTCATTTGTTTTCGGAACGAGAGCCAATTCGTGTTAGTTCGTTGTTTTCGGTTGTCATCGTATCAGCTGACCACGCCTTACGGCAACGTACGGTCAGCTTCCGTAAGAAGCAAAAACTCTCTATTACTGATGTGATCATCTTCATATTTTAAGCGAATAACTTTGGAGGGCAGCTTCTCTTCCAGGCCGAACGTTACTTACTCTAGTAAACAAGTAATCCGTACAAGTTATTTACCTCTTTGAAGACATATAGAACTTATAATGGAACTCTTTAGATAAGATCAGCATGCGTGGATTATACTAACATTATACCTAATATTTATTTCCATCAATCAGCATCTGGTTCCGGTACATACTGGCTTCCAAATTTGAATCATTAGGCAACTCGAATAAATCTTCCCTGGTTCGTGATTGTTGGACATTGCAGCAAAGCTGTAGACAAATAATTTTAAATTATTATTAGAAAATGGAAATAGTTTGCTCAACAGTTTTAAACATGTACCTACAATAATATATATGTAGGAACCTGAACCATTCCGCTTGTGTGTGCCTGAGCAACAGTTACTACTTATTGTCAAAGTTTCTTGTGGACTGAATTAGAACTTTCAGGTATATCCATGGAACGATAACCTTATTGCCGTTATCTATCTGTCACTATAGGTTGTTTCGTTTTTTAAAGGTCAGATCAATTATATCAGATCAATATCGCTTTGCAGACGAAAAAACAATTTACACTAATTTTCCCCACTTCATAGAAAAACACTAAATCATGGATGTGTTTTTGGACACTGTATTTTCATATTCACATTCCAATAGCTTCCCACAAAGGGGAAATAATTAGTGAATTAGTAAACTTTGTTTTCACACTGGAATACATGTAGAGAAAACAAACAACCAAAATATTTAAAAAACCATAATATCAAGCTGATAAGGGTGAAGAAAACTCTAAACATATTTCAGATACAGTATGCCGTGGAACACCTCTTCACCTCTGTTGATGGCAGAAGAGGTTCCCTACTAAATTCCGAATTCTCAAGGTTAAAAGGAGATAATTGAGCTACGCAGATATGATCAGAATGGAGTCCGTAATTTCAATGAATCATTATTTATTTGTTATCTATTTTTCTTGTCCCGTATAAAGAATTTCTGACTGCATTTTTTCTTAACTGAATAGGAAATAATTTAGCTCACTCAATTGGTTACGTATGAGCTCCTCAGCGCTTTTGCCTGTTGATGCCACAAAGAGGCTCCCTACTGAATATCAAATTCATAGGGCGAACTGGAGACAATTTAGCTTCTTCAGCTGAACATGATGGAACCTGTAATTTTTATCATTTCAAATGTTAGCAGAGGGTCTCCCAATCAATATTAAACTGCCTACATTGCACAGGAGATAATTTAGCTCACTCAGCTGATCAGGAAAAGTCCACAATTTCAATCGTCTTCTAATATCTCAGAGAGTCGTATTATGAAATTGTAACGTCTCCAGGGTAACAGAAGAGAAGAGCCCATAATGTTAATCGTATCTTGTAATGCACCAGAGTCTCCCTACCAAATTTCAAATTAATATGGTGAACGGATGAGCTGCCTCCCTAGGTAATAACTCTAAATTGCTTATAAGTTGTTTAATGTTGTTGTGAAATCCGATGAAATGTATGCAGATCATCTCCGAAAGCAGATTCACTTGTATTATCAGACATTTCCAGTTTTACTATATCATTCAAGCCCATGTTGTCACATTTTTGGTCTACACATATTCCTCATATTAGATTACTTCAATACTGAACATAACTAAATGTAAATGCTTGGTTGTCCTACGATGCTTCTTAAGGAGATATCGGAGTGTAACTAGAATCAGAGTTCTCAATTGGTGCAAATATAATGAGATTATAACGGCCGATAATCAGGTTTCGCATTTCAATTCAAAATTTAGGTTGGTAGAGTCCTTATATTGAACTATGGTCTGCATATTGAACTCATCCGAGTTTTATACATAACACTCACGTCAATAGGTAAGTAGGTACTTCGGATTCTGGTGTTGGAGTGTCCTTCTATTGAAACTCATGGACCATCCTACAGAATAATCAAGTTTGTATTGCATGAATTTAGTGATTTAAACCATTTTATATACACTAGGGGTCTAGACAGGAAGGCTATACATGTACAATACTGCTTTAGTATTACCTTAGCAGTAGTTCCTTTTGGGAGTTATCATTTCTTTGGGAATGATGACATTTATCAAGTCTACAATGAAGTACGTAATCCTGCACTTCCACAATATTACTAAAACCTTTGAACTCAGTCGAAACTAATAGAAGTTTTATCCCTTTACGACAAGATTTAAATTGCTGACTTGTCACCAATGAGAAAAAGAGGGACGCAACAATCACTTGAGAAAAGCAATATATAGAGTCTAGACTCTAAAAACCCGATACATAGTAGGGAGTCTGACGGCTTAGGACGGAAGAGCTATTCAGTATTTTCAACCAAACGCGTGCCAATTCAGGACCGATATTGATTGTACTATATGTGAGTTGGAGGAGTGAAATGTGTAATAGTCCACTCGTGGTGACATCTTACTCACTTTTTCGTGAAGTTGGTAGTGGAGCATCATATTCGAGCGGGAGGATGTCACGTAACGGCAATTTTGCCCGGGTTAAGTATACCTGTATTAGATAACAATTCAAACTGAGTCTAACGTGCGTTATCGAAATATAACTGGACGATGTCACCTTCCAAAAGAAAAATCAACACTACATGAAGATACATCAGTACATGGATATGGCTTATTTTTTACGTTTCAAGATGTGTAGAATAACAAAATCGAATTAAAAAAAATCCTCTTTAAGCGAGCTTAAGTCCAACAGTTTTCATCCGATTTTTCCGGGGATGTGCGAGTTGTGCTGTGAATGGTTTTTTTTTTTTTTTTTTTTTTTTTTTAACGCATTTATTTAGATAGGTATTGCAATACAAAAAAAAGTTACACAAATCAATAAATGCTACTCCCCACTGTAAGTCGTAGACTTGTGCTGTGGGGAGGAGTAATACATAACCAGCACACTCATTTTTTTTATTTTATTTATTTATTTTATTTTTTTATTGGCACTAAGATTTTATACAGCCATAATATTATTTTACATTAGTTTATACATGTACATTCACTGAACTTAAAAATTTATAAATATTCTTATATATTAAATAATTTCCACTTTGTATTAAAGTTATGTAATTGAAAGGATTATTATCAATAAGCTCCACAGTCTCTTCAAAAAACTCCTCTCGTTGCGCGCGGAAAGTGGGGCACTCCATAACTAAATGTTCCAGGTTTCCATATGTTTCACCACATCTGCTGCATTCCGTCGATTCCTGTACTCCAATTCTGAAAAGGTATGCATCGCAGACTCCGTGATCCGCTCTTAGTCTGCATATGGTTCTACCAAAGTTCCTGTCCACTTCTTTCCTATTGAACCATGGTCTAACTGGGATGATCGGCTGCCACCTCTTGTAAAAGGCACCCTCCGTCGATGCTGAGAATAGCGTCTGCCATTTTCTCCTATGGATCCCGACAATCGACGGGAAGAAGTCCTCCACCTCAACTGCCAAATCCAACGGAAGTCCTGAATTCGAGCCCTCCTTCGCTAAGCAGTCGACTACCTCATTTCCATTGATTACTGCGTGCGCTTTTATCCATAAGAATTGAATATCTATGCTGTTGCTTTGGCACGTATGTAGCAGATGTAAAAGTTCTTTTGTTAGTCCATTTGAAACGCGCTTGAAGGATGATGAGCCAATTTTCCGCAGAACACTTAGGGAGTCTGTACATATGATGTGCGATGATTCTAAATCTCTCAGTTGCAGAATATACTCAAGGGCCTTTACGATCGCTACAGTTTCTGCATGGTAACTTGACGTCATGGGAGGTAGTTTATACATAGCTCTATACCCTGTTACCGAATTCCAAAATGCGCAACCAACAAACTCCCCACTCTTGGACCCATCCGTGAATGTGAGCTTGCTATTCGGCCATTAGGTGAGGTAAATGCGTTGAACTCAAGATTCAAGTTACTGTTCACATTTGTTCTTGGTACAAACCTATTTATACGGACAGGATTAATCAATTCTTCATATTCCAAGGTGAACTTAGGAGGTCTCAAACTTCTGTAAACTTTGGAGAAATCACATTCGGTTTGGATAAAACTAACCATCAACATTGGTGATTTCCGTATATGCATATCCTCAGAGTTCAAATCAAATACACTCAGTCTACAGATATCATTTAGAACTTCACTGCATCTCGATCTTAGTCTCAAAATATATCGATCGCTCAACATTTGGACTCGTATTTTCATAGGTAGTTCGCCTGTCTCTTCGATTAACTGGTATTCTGTTTTCATCGATTGTTACATTTTCACCTATGAGCAATTTTCGCTTTCTGGTAAATGGGACAATAACCGATTTATCCAGTGACAGTTGTAGGTTCTTCATTGTACACCAACCTTTTAGATTATGATAGAACTCGGTAAGTTTTCCAATTCCGTACGATACATCGTCACATTCTACAAACACACAGATATCGTCAGCGAATTGTATTATTTTAACTTCATCAGGTACAATGTCCTCAATATCGCCAACATAGATAGCATATAATATAGGCGATAGAATTCCTCCTTGCGAAATACCCAAATGAGACGTTCTAGGCCCAAACAATTTCTGGTTAACTCGAACAAATATCTGGCGAGTATGGTATACGTTTATTATATTTCTACAGAAATCTCGGGGTAGCCCTAATATACGCATTCTCTCTGCCAATTCTTCCAATAAAACATGGTCGTACGCTCGACAGATGTCCAGGAACAGTGCAAGTGTGATTCTCCGACTTGTGAGAGATTGGTGAATGCTTGTGACTAATTTGGTAATCCCATCATAAGTCCCTCGCGATTGTCTGAAACCATGCTGTGATTGAGGTAGTAAGTCGTTGTATTCAATATACCACTATAAACGTGATTTTATGGCTCTCTCGAACGTTTTCAATAAGCACGATGTCAATGAAATGATTCTATATGATGACCATATACCTGATTGTTTCCCCGGCTTAAGTATCGGTACAGCAATTACTTGATTCCATTCCTCTGGAAATGATCCCTGAGCCCAGAATTCATTGTACATAGAGAGCAAGGAGTTTTTGAGAGCTGTAGGTAGGTTAGCAATCATAGGGTAAACGATATCATCCTTTCCTGGAGCAGTATTCAGCTGTTTCTTTGTTCAGGCTTCTAATTCAAAACTAGTAAACGGCAACATCAAATTAGTGGATCTCTCATTATATTCTCCATCGAATTTAATGAGGTTTGATACGGAACTAGGAACGTAGTTGTTCATAAGCTCCTCGATCCAATCGCCTTCTTGTGTTGGAGGATTATTGCCAGCTTTCCTGTTTTTAATCAACTTAATTTTGAACCATATCTTTGCAAGGGGAGTTGACTTAGTCAGATCATTACAAAAGGAAATCCAAGAGTTCTTTTTACACTCCAGTACGAGCCTTTGGAAAATTGCATCTTTTTCCTTATATATTTCGAAATTGTTGCCAGTAAAGTTTGGTCTACAATTACGGAAAGCTTCTTGGCGAGCTTGGAAAGCTCTTTTGCATTCCTCGTTCCACCATATTGCATTGGGTTGCGTAATAGATCGGGGTTTATATGTAGGAATAGCACTCTCACTAGCGTAATTAATTTTTGCAATGAGTGTATCATACTCCATGGGCTCGTTGGGGTCATGATTTGAATTTAATAAATTTCGGAATTCTGACCAATCGGCCTCTTTCACCTTCCATTTCCTCGTAGGAGTAATTTGAGCAGGAATTCGATACGCTGAAGTTGAATATGTTATTGGTAGGTGGTCTGATCCCAATAGGTTGTCTCCTACTTCCCAATGAAAGAGAGTGGCCAAATTTGGTGAACAGAGCGTTATATCAGGAGCTGAGCTGTTTACTATGTTCGCTCTAGGAAGTAATGTTGGGGCACCTGAGTTCAAATATACTAGGTTTGAGTCCTCCATGCCTTCTAAAAGTTGTACTCCTTTCCTGTCTGAATAACTGGAACCCATACATACCAAATGCACATTAAAATCTCCTCCAACTATTTTAGGGTGAGGGATGGAATCAAACAATTCCTTCCACTGTCTGGGTGTCAAATTATTCCGATCGTGATTATATAGAGACATTTTATGTAGTTGCATCTCCGTTGAAAATTTTAGTTTAGCGCCGACTCGTTGTAAGTTGTCAAAATGTGGTATGTTCGTAGAGAAGTCATCGTACGGGATGTCTTCTCTGATTAGGAGTACAGATCCTCCCCATCCATCTGCACGATCATGACGTAGGATGTTGTAATTTCTTATTACAAAATTTTTGGTCGGTTTTAACCAGCTTTCACTAACTAATGCTACAGATATTCCCTTGGACAATAAAAACTGCTCCAATTCTCCTTTTTTAGGAACAATTGAACGCGCATTCCACTGCAAAATATGAAGATTATTCATAGTTATCATTAGAAAGGAGAATTAGGTACCTGATGAAAATGTACTCGAAGGATTGTACGTTATTGAAAAAAAACAAAAAAAAACTCGGCGCTTTGCGCCTCGGCGGGGGGCTCCGCCCCCCTGCACCCCCCGGTTTATTTATTTTTCCATACTCTGTATGAAATCATAGGAACACAGAATGTGTTTTTGCGATGATTCTATTTCCTTACCAACGGCTTGGTTGCACGTGAATAATAACAATATTTGGCAATAATAAAATAAATAATTGTTAGACATTTAATTTGGTCTAAAACCCTATAAATATTATATAAATAAATATGTAACTACAAGAAAAATACTATATAAATTGAGAGCTTTCCAACGAATGGTGAACGATTTCTGTGCGATTAAAATTGCGGAAGTTCCATTTCCCTACCAACGGCTCGGTTGTACGTGAAAATCATAAAAAAATTTACAAGCGGTTGCAATCATGTTGACAATATCAATTATTGAGAATGATCATCTGTGTGTAAACAATTGATTCAAATAACCATGCTCATAACTCAGGTTGATGGCCACGCACTTCGCAGTAGTTAACATAATATGGTTGGATAAATCAGGAGCTTTCCAACGAATGGTGAACGATTTCTGTGCGATTAAAATTGCGGAAGTTCCATTTCCCTACCAACGGCTTGGTTGTACGTGAAAATCATTATAAAAGGCGCATAACAGTTTTTTCTGTCGGTTTTTTGTGACGATTTTTTTTCGGTAGGTCATCGCAAAAACACATTCTGTGTTAAAACTGAAGAGTTCATAACTGATTCTGTAATTACTTGAATATGTTTAAGTTTATCCAAATTTGAGTTGTTTCAAATTCATTCAGTCTCACGAGATCTTGAACCTAATTGTCTCTTACCATCACTTTCAATAGTTCATCATCAAGATTTATACTAACGTGTGACCTCAGACTTGATATTATTGAAAGAATTAGATCGACAAGACAGTCCTGCGAAGAGCTAACACCCGGGGGAGTTACTGATTCCCCATGTTGTGATGACTTATGCGGGTTTGATGATATGAGACCACCAGTTTGGTTCTTCTTTTCTAATCGTTGTTGAATTAGCCTTGAGTATTCAGTAGGGTTGAATGTTGGAGTGTTTCCTTGAGAAATAACTCGTTTTTTAGCACGGAATCCGGTGTTGTAGGATCGATCGGGAAATGAATCGCTTTGTAGAGCTGGAAAAACTGATTTATCACGAAAATCAGGTGGCGCAGTATTAGATGCATATGATCGACCGTTTATGAAATTTTTTGCATCAGTATACGAAATATTATGTGTGCTCATGGTATTTTTAATAGCCTGTTCCGTTTGAAATTGTGGACACACCTTCCTCTCGGAAGCTGAGTGCTGTTGACTGCAATGTACACAACGTTTAACCAGACTTACGCAAGCCGCAGCATCATGCGGTTCTCCGCATCGATCACAGCGTACTGATCCCTTACATTGATCTTTAAAATGCCCAAACCTCCAACATTGTTGGCACTGGACAACACGCTGGATGAAACGACTCACCGAGCAATATACATGAAGTATAGTTACGTATTGCGGAATATTTTGGCCTCGAATAGTGACTTTAACGGATTGAGTCGGAACACGGATAGGGTTGTTAGTAGCTTGATCCGTTATACTGCGAGACATTCTTTTTACTTCAATTATATTCAATGGTTTACCCTGAGGATCCTTTGCGTAAGTTTTTATTTCCTCTTCTGTAACTCCAGTATCTATTCCACGTATTACGATAGATCGTTTCATTAGGTAGTTGGGAATGTAAGCTTTGAATTTTCTAGTTTTCAATACATCGGACTCCGTTAGTTTATTTGCCGAAACATAATTATTAAGCTCCACTCGAATACGATTACGTCCACCTTTTTCTATTTTCAGAATATTTCTAGAAATTTCCGAGTGTTTTTCATGTAAGAGTTTTCCCAAAGTCATCGGATGTAATCTAGAAATGCCCTTTTCAGTGACATTCTCACTTTCTAGAATAACGTAAAAAGGTCCTGAATCTTCTATTTTAAATTTTAAATTTGTTGTAGAAAGATCGTCAACTGTCATGTTTTCCACACCGCCAATATCAGGTGGCTTTTTAGGCTCTGGGTCTCCCATTTCGAGACCAGTTATAGCAAGACCAGTTGTAGTAAGTGACCTTTTAATTGATAGTTGTGCACTCACCGGTCGAAGTCTTGTTGACACGGAAAGAGATAAGAGATAGCTGGAGGTCCGATCTCGTCGAAGTCTCGAGCGATACTGACACTCATTCAATACCTTATTCAATAATCATCTTGTAAGTAAATATAGGTAAATTAGAATCAATAGGTACATATACATCGGGTAAATCAGAATACATAGGAATTATTCAGTTACCATCTTAAAGTTTCAATATTATCTAATGGGTCTCAGATTGCCTCATTATTATATGTTTTTTCAGTTCTTTTTTGAACTTTTCAATTTTAGAAATAGAGCGGAGCTCATGGGGTAGGGCATTGAACAGTTTTACTCCCCGGTAATCGTACGCCCGTTGGCCATGGTGAGTCCTACGGAAAGGCAGTTTAGAAAGATATTGCCCACAAGTTCTTGTTTTTCCCTCATCTAAAAATTTCAGGTGGTTGCTATGTAAATCTTTATATATTTTAATTATAGTTATCTTGTCAATTAGCTCTCCCAATTTGAGTACCGCGAACTCTTTAAAGAGAGCTTCTGTCGAATATCTTGTCCTTTTTTTAAGTAAGACTTTGATTAACAGCTTCTGAGTCAGGAATAACTAATCAAGAAGGGACGCGCTACATCCTCCCCAACCAGATGCACCATAGATCATGAGCGACTGAATGAGCGCATAGTATACCATTCTACGTCTATTTTTTTTTTTTTTTTTTTTTTTTTTTTTTTTTTTTTTTTTTTGGCATTGTTTTTATTTACATACAGCCATAGTATTATTTACAAAATAATTCTCCACTTCTTAATATCACATAGTTACATAGATGTTCTCAATAACTTATATAATAAATCAATTTTACAATTTATATGTTTACATAATTATGTTACTTCTGTTTATAAATGAATAAATTTCTTCCCATATTTCCAATTTCTTAGTCTGTAATAGTGAAGTGTAATTAAATGGATTATTTATGAGAAATTTTATATTATTAAACATGTCTTCCCTATTTTGACGGTATGTACTACAGTTCATTATCACATGTTCCGCATCACCATTTGGTTCCCCACATTCACACGCAGGATCCTCTCGTTTATGGATTTTGTATAGATAGGCTGGGCATATGGCGTGGTTCGCCCTGAGTCTGCATAATATTCTTATGAATCTCTTGTCTTTACTAATTATCCTAAACCAAGGCACTGATTCAATTCTAGGATTTATATTTTTAAAAAGCTGACCCTTAGAGCCTCGGGCGAACACTTCCTGCCATGCGCGTTGATTTTCCTTCTTAGAAATAGCGTATAGTTCCTCCTTTATCAATCCATATTGTACAATATTGCCCGTGGTTGCCGCTTGTTTCGCCGCCATATCTGCTCGTTCATTATACTGGAGTCCTATGTGGGATCGGACCCACACGATATGCAAGTTCATTCCAGATATTTTACAGTGGTGTACAAGGTTAACTACTTCCGCTACTAAATGGTTTTTAAATTTCGTTAGGTGTTGTGAGGAAATTGCTTGAAGTGAACTGTGTGAATCAGTGCATTTTATAATATGTTGATCCGGCTGGTAGGGTGACGCACTGATATGTTTCAGGGCTTGAATTATACCAATAAGCTCAGCTGAGTAACTGCTGGTCTGTTCCAAAAGTTTTGAATATTTCACTTCGTTCGTTTGCACATCAATGAATGCTGCTCCTACTAACCCACCGGTCTTCGATCCGTCTGTGAAAATCAGTCTACATTTGTCACGATTCCATCTGCGATCAATAAATTCCATGAAGTTTTCGTTCACCGCTAAACGGCCATCCTGAGGTATGAATTTGTGGTACGTTATTCTGGTGAATAGAATCGGATATTCCATAGTGTACATAGGTCCGTTTTGGTCAGTCCATAGGTTGGCACAATGACGAATTAAAAATTGAGTAAAGCTCACCGCCAAAGGCGGTAAGACTTTACCAATCCATCGAGCATTGAAAGTCACGTGGTGAGTCAACTCCTTGATTGCTCGAAAGGATTCACTATCTAACATTTTCTGGCGTACGATGTATTTGTCTGCTAGATACTGTCTCCTTAGTGCGAGAGGCATTTCACCAGTCTCGGCCAACAACACATCGATTGGAGTTGATGACAGGTAACCTATGCACAATCTAACACACCGATTTTGAAGAGTGGAGAGTATTTTAAGGTTTGTAGTAGCGGCTTGTCCGAAAAACATGGAGCCATAATCCATAATATCTCTAATCGTTGAGCGATAGAACATTAACGCCGTGACTGGGTCCGCTCCCCAGTTGTTATTGACGATTATTTTCAGGATATTCAAGTACTTTTGACATTTGCTTGCTATAAATGAAATGTGGGCTTTCCAT
The DNA here is from genome assembly GCA_030762985.1 of Adelphocoris suturalis. NCBI lineage: Eukaryota > Metazoa > Arthropoda > Insecta > Hemiptera > Miridae > Adelphocoris > Adelphocoris suturalis. The sequence goes on from CM061049.1 coordinate 38,350,985, forward strand.
GTCAGCGTTTTATCCAAATACACGCCTAGGAACTTGAATTTGCTTTCAACTTTAAAGCTCTTGCCTGCCAGAACGATATCCGCATTTAAACCCAATCTTCTTTTTTTTGGTATAAGGAACCAACACAGATTTTGTGTACGATATACGAAGGCCTTTGCGATCACACCATTCTATCAAACCTCTCACAAAGCTTTCGATGAGGTCTAGCCCAGCATCAATGTTGTGACACTCGGTGAAAATACAGATATCATCCGCAAATTGGATCATGGTGATACCCTCTGGAACTATTGTTTCGATATCCGAAACATAAATGGAATATAATAGGGGTGACAATATTCCTCCTTGAGCTAATCCTTTATAACAGTATCGTGGTCCTACGTCCTGATTTCCTATTCTCAAATACACTTTCCGCCCTCTCGACATATCTATAATAGTATTTATGAAACGTGTGGAAATACCCATCGTTCTCATAGAGTTGGCCAGTATATTAAGGTTCACATTATCGTATGCAGATGCTACGTCTAAAAACATAGCGAGAGTTATTGAGCCTGATGATAGCGATCTATGTATACTACTCACCAAGATTGATATTCCGTCCATTGTAGACTTGTTTTTTCTAAATCCAAGTTGAGATAATGGTAATTTATTATTGCGTTCAACCCACCACTCCAATCTATTTTTTATCATCCTCTCAAACGTTTTTAAAATACAAGAGCATAATGATATCAAACGATACGACTCACTATTATTTTGTATTTTACCAGGCTTCAATAAAGGGATCAAAATACATTCCTTCCACTGCTCTGGAATGTCCCCACTGTCCCATATATAATTATATAAGTCTAGAAGTTTTTCTTTATATAACTCATTTAAGTTGTGTATAATTGGGTATACGATATGGTCCTTTCCTGGAGATGTGTTAACGCCTGTTTTTATCGCTGTGATTAATTCGTTATAGCTGAAAGGTGAGTCCAATGTAGATTCTCTATTGTCTGGTCCAGTCCCTAAATATCCGAGTATGTCCTCTTCTACGAACGGTGGGACATATTTGTCAAATAATTCCTCTGACCAATCCCCGCTTTCAATAGGCTGCATATTACTAACACGTCTGTTTTTCAATTTTTTAATTTGTTTCCATATGTCCCGAAGGGGTGTAAGTCTGTTAATGTTTGAGCAAAATTCCTTCCAAGAATCCTTCTTACTCTTCAGAACCGTTTTTTTGAATAGTTCATCCGCTTGAACATATGCTGCAAAATATTCTCCCGACGCCATTTCATTGCTGTATATTCTGTATGCTTCAGAACGATTTTCAAAGGCCCTATGACACTCCGCATTCCACCAAATGGCCGATTTTGAGTTAGGTATTAGTAGCCCGATTTCTGGGAAACATTGATCACAAATTTCTGATATTTGATTGATAAAGGAAGAATAATCATTCGCCGGCTGCCTTTCGTTCAGTCTATTATTGAACTCCGCCCAATCCGCATTCTTAATATTCCACTTTCTTGTAGTTCGGATTACTTTTGTTGGTGTTTGCCACCTGTCTGATTCAAACAAAATAGGGTAATGATCAGAACCGAGAGGGTCCTCTTGGACCGACCACATAAAATCGCAAGCTATACTTGGGGACATTATAGTGATGTCTACGGCAGAATCATTAATACTATTTCTATTTCTAACCAGAGTAGCTTGTCCATTATTTAAATAAACAAGGTTAGAATCGTCGATTGATTCAACCAGATATCCCCCTTTAGAATTGCTCCAAGATGATCCAAAACAGGTATTATGTACATTAAAGTCCCCTCCAATTATTTTAGGATGTGGGATCGATTCGAAAAACCTATTCCATTGGTTTTTGGTGACCGTTTGTGAGTCGTCGTTATATATTGCAACAATATTGATCGCAGATATATTTCCATGAAGTTTTACTTTTGCTCCAGCACATTGAGTGCCATTGATTTTGTAAATGGTGTTCGTGATATCGATGTAATTAAGAGAATCTTTAAGTAGTAGGGCAGCACCTCCGTACCCGTCCGTCCTATCTGATCGTATAATGTTGTAATTTCTCAGAGTCGGATTACGAGTGTCATTTAGCCATGTTTCCGATAGCAAACCTACTGATATTGTTTTTGCCATCAGGGTTTGTTGTAAGATATCCTTTTTTGAGATTAGGGAGCGTAAATTCCATTGTAAACATCTGAACTGTTCCGTATTTACCATTATTTAAACTTGGAGATTGTAAATTGTCTTTTTCGTTTGTATTCTATACAGTTTTAGTTTATTGGTGCCCTACTGGCCAATTGGTCTTTCACCATCACTTTCAGTAGCTCATTATCTATGTTGCTATTAATATGTTCTCGCATACTTGACATTATGGAGGTTATCAATTCAATTAGGGTCTCTTGGTTTCTAGTATAATCGGTTTCTTCTTGTGCTGTTGCTGATTTATGAGGGTTCAGGGGTATGAAACCACCGGGTTGGTTTTTCTTCTCATTTTGACGATCAATGAGTTTATAGTAATCATTTTGGACGGATGTTAAAGTTGTCGGATGTATTACTCTCTTTTTTGCCCGAGTCCCCGTATTATAGGAACGGTTTGGAATCGAATCTGTACTTAAATGTGGGAACGCTTGCTGATCTCGGATATTGGGTGCAACGGTTTTTTTCGCGAAGGAGTTTCCACTAATGAAAATTTTCGCGTCGTTGTAAGAAGCATTCTGCGAACTCATTACTTTCTTTATGGTTTGCTCCGTTTGGAATTGCGGACAAATATCCTTATCTGAGGCTGAATGGGGTTGACTACAATGTACGCATTTTTTCTGAGGGGTATTACATGATTTGGCGTCGTGTGGGTCGCCGCAGCGTTCGCAACGGATAGTGCCCTTGCACTGGTCTTTGAAATGGCCGTATCTCCAACATTGTTCACACTGAACTACCCTCTGAATGAATGGACTCACTCTACAATTAACATGCAGTATGGTAACGTATAATGGAATGTTTTGCCCTCGAATGACAACTTTTACGGATTGAGTAGGCACCCGAGTTTGAGCTTTCGTGGCTTCATTCGTTACTAACCTGGTCATTCGTTTTATGTCAATGATGTGTAATTTATTTCCTGCTGGATCGCGGACAAATGTTTTTATTTCCTCTTCGGTGACATTTGTGTCTATGCCGCGTATAACTATACTTCGTTTGAGAAGATAATTGGGAACGTATCCCTTGTATTTTTTTGCTTTTAAGATATCTGATTCAGTTAATTTATTTGCCGATACATAGTTGTCAAGTTCAACCCGTATACGATTACGTCCCACTTTATCAATTTTCACTATATTTTTGGATATGTCAGGATGTAGTTCGTGCAGAAGCTTTCCTAGTGACATTGGATGTATTCTCGCTATGCCTTTATCATTAGTACTATTACTTTCCAAAATGACATAAAAAGGGCCAGAATCATCCAACTTGAACTTTAAATTTTGTTGATTATTCGTTTGTATCAAATTAGTCAAATTACTCGTATTCTGTTCATCCATTTCCTGGTCTGTTATATCAGGCGGCTTATGAGGCTCGTTGCCTTCCATCGTTAAGTACTGAACACAGTGAACTTTAGATATAGATAAGAAGTAAGGACTCACCGACGGCTAGTGTAGTGATAAGCGTTGAGAGATTAGAACAGTCTGAGATCCGAACTGGTCGATGTCTCGAACGATACTGATTCTACGTCTATCAATATCTAAAAAGTTCCTCAGCTCCCTACACACATGGATCATCTTTCTCATCGAGGATGTCACTTTTTTCAGGTGTTTGTCCCATCTTAGGTTAGATTAGAACAGTCTGAGATCCGAACTGGTCGATGTCTCGAGCGATACTGATTCTACGTCTATCAATATCTAAAAAGTTCCTCAGCTCCCTACACACATGGATCATCTTTCTCATCGAGGATGTCACTTTTTTCAGGTGTTTGTCCCATCTTAGGTTCTGATCAACTTCCACGCCTAGGTATCGAACAGAAGCAACTTGTTGTATTACTTCACAGCAGCACTGAAGGTTATCTGTACATTCCGGTACATGGCATTTTAGGTTCTTTATCTGCGGGATATCACTTTCTCTAAACGCGAAAGTTAAGAAATTAGTTTTAGAAAAATCTTCATTCCCATACTTTTAAGACAATGAAGGATTTTGGTCAGACATGATTCAGCTTTTATGGTGACTTGTTCCCAGGAGTTACCCGTTATTATGAAGGCTGTGTCATCAGCGAAAGACACTGACTCTCCTTCAGACTCCATGTTAAGAAGTCTGTTCATGAATGAATGGTTCACAATTAATTCCATACTCAAATCATCACTTCACTCGGCGCATGCGCAAACGTAAATTCCTTCAAGTATAATTATTTCACACTCTATTCGTCCAAATTCCGCTCAAATTTGATACATACATATTTGGGGGGCGATGGTTTAATTATCCCATATTAATTTAAAATAATCGCATCATTATTAGCTACCGCGTATGCACGAAAGTGTACTCCCAGGAAAAAGGTCTAGTTTCCATCAGATTTTGATTACATTTTCTGGGAATTTGTGGGTTAGGCTGTGGATTGTTCCCTTTCAATATTTATAGACCAATGATCTGCGTAGAAGGGCTATCTATCACAGGAATAATAAACCATTGAGTGATAATTTGCAATTTTTCGGTTTTGCGCCCGTGAGATTCACATTTAATCAATTCAACCAATCCAAGTTGATACCAGAAGACATATAAAACATTCATTATTCTGACGGAGGATACTACGATTATGGCAAAGCTGGATAGAACAAGTATAATAGAAGAGCGAGCTGAAAGTAGGATAGGAAAGCAGGACAGGAAATACGAAAACTGTCGTTCTTCTTGAGGGGAGAGAAAAATAGGAATTCTCAAAGAAGTGGAAAAACAGAAAAGATATAAGAAGTGATTCCATATGCGGATGGTGCTTGAATAACTTTGAGGCGGCCCTCCCGTCTTTTTCTTTCGTCAAAGACAAACGCTAACTTATTGTGTAAATATTTGATCGGAAACGCGGCTACCCTCTGGAGCTCTCCCTTCAAAGCTCATTCTAAACAGAAAACAAGAGCAAATAGCTGGCGTTTGAGAGGGCAGGAGGCAGTCTCAACAATTATTCATTTCGATTCTTCTTTGTGTTACGCGAGGGGATGAACTCGAAAATTATGGAGCTTCGGAGGAGTCTCGGGTGAAATTTTTATTCGGAGAGGGTTTAATAATATAAAAAGTTTTATCATATCACAATCCGCAGATACGCCTGCATTATTAATTTTGGCTTAGATTTTCGCTGTATGACGATCTTTCTGCATCAATACGAACAAACCTATACACTTTGGATTATTTTAGCGGATTTACCCAAGGGTATGTGATTTCTCCGTTGCTTGTAATTCTACTTAAGCGGAAAATTATCGTCAGAGATTGCAATAGATTTTACCCTCCGTGGACCACTTCAGAGCGTGGTTCACCGCCCACGAAGTGTCCTTCAGGACCCCTACCACAATCGCGGCTCAGGCACATAATGATTTCATGAGTGTAGCGATGAAACATAATTTCAATAACAAGAGGCATCTACTAGGATATCAACGAGATATTGAGACTCGAAAAGCGAAATTTGACTTTAAGTAAAATATGAGAACAGAAATTCAACGGATGAATTACCTTGATTGTTATGTAATGCGCTACCAGTAACGCAAGAAAAACATTACATCCCTAGTCTTATTCATGATGCAAACAGTAAAAATATGTAACTAACTTTTACAATCAAATACGAGCCGATAAGAAATTTGGTAAAAAATTCTACTTGAAGTGTACCCGCAGACTCCAGCATCTTTTAACATCTATCATGTTTTATCGCTGGATTTTTTGCTTGAAAATTGAGCGAAGTTCAGCGCAAGCCGACATGTTTTATGTTGATTTTTACGTGCAACCAATGCGTTGCTAGAGGAGTGTAACTCCCTTAGTTTTCATGTCAGGAAAATCGTTCGCCGATTTTTGTGATGCTCTCATTTTTTCACAAGATCTCATGAACCCTAATTCGCTGTACTGTGAAGGAAAGCTGATTTATCACGTTACGTTATAAACTGATATTGCTATGTAACCATAATGAACTAATAATGTGAAAAGAAGGCACTACACAGTAGGTACTATTGAGTATATGGTACTTGTAAGCAGTAGGTACTAGACGATGCATATACTTCTGACTAGCTGATTGGCTCACAAAACTGATTTCTATGGTATTACACCTCTGAAGCTGAAATTTCAATCGTGGACAGTATGAGACAGGTTTAATAGAATTTAAACGGAACCACTAGTAAGTTTATTTCTATGCCATTTAATCTATTTTTTTTAAAGCTTTTATTGCATCGAGAAATCTCATTAACAATATAAATCTGAATTATATTACTACAATACACTATTCAGGACCTAAGATGCATAACTTTGTCCCTTTTCTCTCGAACATATCACATTCACTTCCTACACAAGCTCATGCGGTTTCAAACACTTAAGGCGTCGAGTTAGATCTTGCACATCCAGGAGCTTTACAGCTTCCTATTAAAATAAAAAAAATGTGTACACAAGAACTTGGCTTGGTGAATTCGGAACATTTATAGGGAAGCTATGAGCTGTGCAAATGCCGATGACTGGAAGCATGCTATGAAGAGCGAATTTAATTCACTTCTTGAAAATCAAACTTGGACAATGATGAAGTTATCACCGAGCCAAGTTCTTGTGTACACTTTTTTTTACTTTAATAGGTTATGAGCGCAGTGCGTTAGGTACAATTCACAAATAGGTACGAATTAGTGTTGGTACGATTAGTGAACTATGGATTTGGCAAAAGTGAAAGTGGGACTTTTAAATGGCAAGAGTAACTGGTTGGTTTGGAAGTACAAAGTTTGTACTCTATTGAGGGGAATTCCTGACGCTATGGAGGTTGTGGAAGGAAACTTTTGTAAGCCCGCAGAACCGTCAGCAGATGCATCTTCCGCGCAAAAAGCGCAGCATAGGGAAGAGTTGAAGCGATTTATGGCCGCCGACAGCAGTGCTCTTGTGGTTTTTATGAACAATTTGAGTGAAGAAGACATTCACAAAATTATGAGATTCTTTTATGCTAGAGATGTGTGGTTAGAGATGAATAGACTTTTCGACGGAAGTGCAAAAGATAAAGCTTATGACGTTTGCCTTCAATTTTTCAATTTTACACGTCAAGAAGATGACGATATGGCTCCACACATTTCCAGATTGAAAAATCTTTGGATTGTTTTGAAAAGAGAAGTTTCGGGTGAATTAGGAGAAGGAACAGTTGAACTTCCTGAAATTTTCCTTATCTGTAAGATTCTTGGTACTTAACCTGATGAATATTTTTCCTTTAAATCAAGCTGGGTTTTGATTGCAAAAACTGAGAGAACTGTGGACAATTTAACGACTCAGTTGTGTGCTCATGAAAGGGCACTTGCTCGAAAGAGTAAGGCGCAAGATAGCTCTGAAGTTCTTGCTGTAGGTTCAGCAAAAAAGGATAAGAAAAAGAGAGAAACATTTATTTGTAGATATTGTGACAAACAAGGTCATACTATTAGATTTTGTCGTCAGTGGCTTGCAGATGGTAGACCACAGAAACCAGCCAAAGCAGGGGACTCGAAGAAGCGTTCTGAAAGCGCGAAATTGGCTTTGTTCGCTGAAATTGTCTCTGTATTTGCGGCTGAATGTGACTACGAGAATCGGTATGTCGACAGTGGAGCTACTAACCATATTAGCCATCGTGGAGACATTTTTGACACATTTGAGCCTTTTACTTAGTTGCACCGTGTAACAATAGCAAATGGGGATACTATTGAAGCCCTTGGAAAAGGAACTGTGAAGGTTATCTCGGATGTAGAAGGAAGAAAGCAAACCTTTGATCTTACTGAAGTCTGGCTAGTACCGAATATTAAGAAAAATTTGTTCTCAACCCTCGCAGCTCAGGACAAGAACCTTAATAGCAAGTTTGTTTCATATTCTGAAACTTGTTCTTTTTTTGTTCGGAGGAAGAAGATATTGAAAGGTACTAGAATTCACAAAGGTGGTTTATTTAAATTGAATTTAATGCATGTAATTCCAAATAATGTAACTGTTTCTATTGTTGATAATAAAGATCAAATGCAACTTATCATGAGAGGTTTGTGCATCAGAACACTCGTCATGTAAAAACTGTTGTAGCTAGAGAATTAGGTTTAGAGCTCAAATCTAATGGTCGAATTTGTGAGGCCTGTGTTTACGGAAAAGCACATAGACGGAAATTTGGAACCAGAATAAGGGCAACTACACCAGGAGAAATAATTCATTGTGATGTTGTTGGTCCTTTTAACAGATCTATTTCAGGTTATCGTTATTATGTTTGTTTTAAAGATGACTACTCGAGAACGAGCAGAATGGTTGTTGTGAGAGTGATAATCGAACTGTCGTTGAAGCAGGACGGACTCTTATGCATGCTCGTGGAGATTTACCACAAGGCCTCTGGGCTGAAATTATCAACACTGCTGCTTATGTTTTGAATAGGACTGGAGTTTCAAGTGTTGAAGGAAAGTCGCCGTATGAGCTTTGGATGGGAAAGAAACCATGTATCAAACATTTAAGAATAATTGGTTGTACTTGCTATGCACATATTCCTAAACAGCAGAGGAAAAAGATGAGTAAAAAAGCAATAAAAGGTGTTCTAATAGGGTATGATGGAGATGATGGTTACCGTATTTGGTCTTTTGAGAGACATCGGTTGGTCCGATCTAGGGACGTTATTTTTAATGAAACTGTCACTAGTACCCCTGATTTTTCATTGAACAACGATAGTGAGGTTGAAGAAGAAGATGATAGTATCAACTTTCGAAATATTGGTGTAGAGGGGAGAAAAAACTTTAATGCACATTTAAACTTAGACACAAATGTCGACGTTGATACACCTGTTTCACCAACTTCGGTTCAGCAAGATTTGGTTGAAGTACCTTTGGAAGAGGATCAGGAGATTAAAGAAAATATTGAAAATGATCCGGAGGAACCATGTGTTCGACAACTGCGTGATCGATCAACATTGAGACCTTCTCAATGGTTTCATTCAATATCTTTCTTAATAGATTCTGCTGAAATCGAAATTAATGACTTGAGTGAACCGAAACATTATAGGGAAGCTATGAGCTGTGCGAATGCCGAAGACTGGAAGAATGCTATGAAGAGCGAATTTAATTCACTTCTTGAAAATCAAACTTGGACAATGATGAAGTTATCACCGAGCCAAGTTCTTGTGTACACTTTTTTTACTTTAATACTTCCTCATTCACATGATCTTTTAGTCTGGCAAGATGAGCCGTTGCTCGCTTTTTGATCACCTCATCCCCACTGTCAACTTGAAGTTCACGGTGGAGTGCCTCATTTCTGAAGTACCACGGCGCATCAGTGATACATCGTAGTACAGAATTCTGGAAACATTGGAAACAACTTGGCTCCATACATCCAAACTGACTTGAGTACTTGATTGTAAAGAAGCAGCTTTTTATTAATCGGTGAAGCTGAAATTTGAAACAGAGCCTCTATGTGACAGGTAGAATACAATTAATGAAGAAGCACCCAGATCACTGAGTGAGGTAGGGAGCTCATTTCTTTCCCAATAGGCGCAGGAAGTTGAAATTAGGTGTGCAGAAGCAGAAGAAGGTGTGCGAAAGAAAACGTGATACATGATTTCATTTATTGATTGCAACAAAATTGACTTTTCGACATAAATACATGAATTCAAAAGGGAAACTTATCAATAGGACCGATACAATCTCTGGAGCAAGGAGGGTACTCAAGGATCAAGCAGTGGGAGGAAATGTGAGCAAAAGGAAACGGGAAAATTGTGGGCTAGGGCGACGTTGGGCCCCACGTTGGTGTCGTTTGGTTAAGAAAATACAGTTTCAAAAAGGTTCATCATAAAAATCCGTTCCAGAGGATTCTGAAATCTTCTCCTAGATTTTAATTTGTTTCATTGGCAAACGTTTGACCATGATGTACTCCTGGTCACTCGAAAAGGCTCGCCATATTGGAATCATTATAGAAGATCTGTTGACCCACCGGTAAAATCTAGCATATAATAAGAAAGATTGAGCAATTTTAGTCGTTAAAATTCAATAAATAGCATTAACTCGAAAAATTTCTTCGTACAGAATATCATTGGAATCCATATAAATTGATTTCGAGTTATATTTAAGAAGATTTTGCATACTTTCAGACCAAACCACAGAAAATTGAACATCAGTAAGTATACATAATACAGAAAAACTAATTGATTTAAGCAGTCTTCTTATTTCGGAGACGTGAATGTAATCATGTAATCATCACCAGTATCAACAATCTATAGGCACAGCTATCTTGAATCTACGAGTATAGTGGCCACTGCCTTTCTCAGATATAATGTACTAGATATTTATATCTAGGAATTCTGATTCTTAACTCATTTGCAATTAGCCATTTCGAGGAATGTATAATTTTTATGTCTTGGAATGCGGTTGTTATTGACTGAGAATCACTCATTTGATGGGAGTGATTCAGCCTCCTTTTCAAACTTCTTAAAAACATTTTTTCGCCGTAGGTTTTCATTTAAGCCTGTCATATTTGAAGCGAACAAGGAAGTTATATAAATAGTACAATGCTTAGAGCCGTATCGACCCCAATTCTTGCAATAAGTATAATGGTTTATGCGCATTTCATCCGTCACTTCTGTTGCACCCTTGGGAAATCTCGTTCCTGCCGCATATACTTACTTGTTTTTTTGTTTTTCGTTGTTGGAAAACGAAGAAGTGATTTGCTGATGCAAAACCCACTTCAACTGGGATGAAGGGCGATTATATCCTGGGCCCGTATATCGTGAAATCCTTTCGGCAAACAATGAACGGCAGTTAAGGCGATAATGGTTGAAGTTCTGGACACCACGGACAGTCTGGCATCTGCGAAACAGCGTAAAGTCTTGTAAAACTGCTGTTTGTATTAATGGGTCAGGGGAATCCTGTCTCTGCGAATTGAAGCTCAGTACTGTAAATCTGGTAAACCAGGAGAATCTCGACCTCGAGCGGTGCCGAACGGTAGAGCTCTCCTTATAGCGGCCGTGAATCGTTTCAAAGCGCTCTAGCAGCCTCCCTCAAAAGTATTCCCTACTGAGTAGTAAAGTACTTTGATTTTTCCTAGAGAGTAATGTCTGTCGTGGTCCAGTGGTTAAAGGGGTTGGAACCGTAGTAGTAATTATTATGATTTTTGATCTACCTTTCCTCGGCAACGACTCGACTGAATTGGATGAAATTTTTGTTTTTGTAAACTTTAACTCAATTTTTTGAACATTTCGAGGCCTTTTGTAAAATATACTCATCACTCGAGTCATGGCAGCTGTCCAAAAATGACTACGTTTTGAAGAAGTCAGAAACTATCGTAAAAAGTGAGGAAATGGCTCGAAACATCTTTCCATTGATCACAAGGAATAATATAAAAAAATAATCGTGCCAATACGGCTCTTGAATCTTATGAAAAGTTACACTGAAGGTCAAAAATCGTGATTTTACACGAGAGCAGATTTTCTAAAAAGTTATCTACCCCGATGTCGTCATCAACGAGTTCTCTCCTCCTGAGTCAGCGACTTTTGAATAAGTGAATCCTTTTGATGTAAATACAACAACATACCACGGCAAACTCATTCTACCTATGACCAGCTGACTGGCTTCCCCATATAACCTTTTGGTTTATTATTTCCAATAATAAGCCTATGTGATCGTGTAGCTAAAAATTTTTATAACCCCCCCTCAAACTTTGTCACTTTACGTTTCGAGGTGAGTAGTATCCAAATTTGAAATGTCCGTCCGCCGTCCGCCGTCCGGGCCATAAAAGGCCTAAGAATTGACTTAAAAAACCCGTTCTTTCGCACATAGACTACATTTTGGGTCTAGTTGGTCCTAACGTTTAACCATCCCGATCGCTTTACTAGCATAGATGCTATGGGCAAAAAACGGCCGAAAAAGTGTCTTTTTCAAGGCTTTGAGTGTTAGATTTACGCACGAACGCACGCCTGGCACGGTTGGCAGGGGGTCACGGTGGGTGGTGAGGGGGGGGGGGGGGGGGGTGAGCGGGGGGTGGAGTTAGAGGAGGCGCCGCGGCACCTTGTGGTGGGTACGGCGTTCCTCCGAGGCATGAATATATGTTTTTTCTAGGTCATAGTTGTGTGTTAATACCAATGCTTTTCCTATGCATATTTAATAACCTATCCTCTCGACTTTTCGAATGTACTTAGATAATGATATTATTAAGGCAATAACCTATGAATAGATAGGAGCTCAAATCGAGAAATATAAACATGCGTATATAATTATAGAAGTATAGGTTGTGGCAACTCGAAATAGGACACGCCGAGGAGCCTGGACGGGCCTTATGACGTACGCAAGCCAAGTAAAAATACGATCATACTCAATTGAAAAAATAATAAACCTTTGTGAAATAATTTGCAGCGTTTTTTTAAGCGTGGAGGTACTCTGAAGTCGGTGCAAAATGTTCCCCAATCAGCCACTGGGGTGGGTTGGAGTAGTCTCCTCTAATGTTCCCATGCCAGAAAATTGTCACTGACACAGGCGAGTTAAAGGTGAGAGACAGGGACACAAACACACATCCAACACACACACACACAGCCAAGTCATTCTACCTATAATCAGCTGACTTGCTTCCTCATATACCCACTCTTTATGTTTTCTTGAACTTCATGTTGTGTATCTTTTCTTCTTTCCTCCCATCAACAGTTCAGGTAGAAATTATTGTATTCATGTTGTATGAGGAGGTTTAACTGGATTGTAATCCTTCCAGCTATTGAAATTTTGAAGTGAGAAGAATTTTGAAAATTAAAAAATAGGGAAAAGTCAATGTAATTCATTCTGGCGATTCCAACACCCTTAACATTGCATACTTCTTAGTTGAAGATATAGAAGGCCAAAAAGGATAAAAATCGTAACATTTATACATTCAAGTAGACTATTAGTCAGAAAATTTTATCAACTAGAACATTTAAAAATGTATATCACACAAAATCATGCTGTAAAATATAGTAATGTACTTGAATTTCATGAACAAAAATAATGTTGTGTTAAGGGAAAATCGATAAAAAATTATTGCCATTAAAAACCTATGCTGCATCAGCAGATCATTCTTTATAACATTTTGTTTTGTTTTATTAGCGTGGTGAAAAATGTCACGAAAAATGTCACGTAAAAACGAGAGTAAAGTAGCGGCTAGGTTTTATTTTTTGTTCTCCAACCTGTGAATCCAAAATTTGGAATGGAGAATCCTTGAGGCTCTTAGAAACAAATCTCGAAGTCTAAAGCCCCCAGATTAGCTGATTGAGATCCGGAGCTAAGTTCTCTGCTATCCAACCTATGTAGCTGAAACTTAAAATGGAGCGTGTTCTACGTTCCTCCAATGTTTAGAGAAGGCTCAAGGTTAAAGCGAAAGATGGTCTGGGGACTCCCAGTGGGGTCAAGGGGTGGATTACCGCGTTTAATCATTTATTCAATTTTTCGCCATAAAAGAGATGGATAACTGTTTATTTGCGCTCCAATGCTCACTTTTAAAAACGATTCAACATAAATATAGTACAATAACTTAAGACAATGCGCTCATGCAGTCATGCTGCATGACTGGAACTTTGTGTTTCATTCCCAAAAAATGCCTACGTACTATTGGAAATAAAATTTCAAATATCGTAAATAACTTCGGAACTTGAGAAAAACGTAATTTCCCAGTCTTGCTATAACGTGCATGACCACCCTCATAACCGAAAGAAAACATTAACCGCATTTCAGGCCCTAACCAACTCAAGGTCCTCACTCCCTCTCTTCCCCGAAGAAACTCCGGGAGAGGGAAAACTTATTTTTCCGGCTAATCTAAGTTTGACCATGTTCCCGCGTCCCGTTCCTCCAATTAGAAGTGGGAAAAGGAAGTATGTGGTCTCCTAACTGGGGACGGCGGTCTCTTAACCGTGGGTTAACTCGGGGTGGGTGTTTCCTCCAAGTTACACGGCTGAAGTCTCGGTGTCCCCTCTCCACACCTCCTTTCCTTTAGACGTTTATAACAAGAAGGACGGGGTGTAGGAGAAAACGGATGAAGGGGGTGGAACGCAGGGATGAAGGGACCTCGAGTGGCAAAAGTGGGATTGGGTATCAAACCGTTTTCACGCTCACGTACGCTTTTCCTCGAGATTAGAACTTCTATTGCAGGAGCGGCTCCGTCTCTCTTGAAGCCAGAGGTGGTCTCCGGTTACAGAAATGCTAACTGATACTACGTGGGCACTTTTAATAAAGGGACCTTTGGTAGAACAGAGACTTTCACAACCTGAGGTATTGATGGTAAAGTCAACGCCGCACTGGTTCTTCCTAGGGCCTTCGGCTGGAAACTCGAAAGGGGCTCCTTGCCGGAGGGTATGGAATACGGTTACGCGTACCAATACCTCCGATTCCCATCACATAATGACATCAAAATCTGACATTAAACCGTTCCAACACCTCCTCGAGAAAAATGTTGTTCTAACGAGAAAGCTAATGAGTTTCAGAACTTCCGAAACCTCTGGAATGCCACACTTTCAAGGTTTATGTAGTACGTTCTAAACCAGCAAAATCTGTGATATCCCCGAAATAGTACGTTCCGCGTACTAAAGATGCAAGCCAAAATATGCACGATATCGTGAAATTCGGGCCAAGCCAATAGTCAGATTTTCTTACGCTTTTAGACTGCGTTTAGGATTGAGACGCCTCTTCAACGGCTTGGCCGATTTTCGCCAATTACACAATAAACACCATTGCTCCTAATGTGGTGGGGGAATATCTCCTTCAAACGGACTTCCCTGAACTTCATTTTATTTTTATATCTTGATTATATTATATGAATGAAACTCTGTCCGTCTGTTTGTCTGTCTGTCGTCTTTATGCACAGCCAAACGGCTGAGTGGGGGGAAACTACGAGTGGGGTGGATCTTCTTGGATTTTTCTTCGGTAAACGAAAAGCATGATTTTCCAATTTACAGAAAATATACGTATATGATATAACTATCCATAGTTCTTCAAATCAGCCTTTAGTCCATAAGCATGCAGCTTTCCTCAGTTTGATCACCCGAGCACTATCTATTCCTATGAGTAACTAAATTTATCAAAAGAAAAATTAATTATCAGAATCATAGCGGCTAGTAATGGATATATGGTGGAGATACCATATGGAATAAGGTTCTTAGGAAAAAAAAGTAGAGATAAAGTTTCCAATCTGGCTAGGGAAGACGTAAATCTAGAAGAAAAGCAATCGATATGCACACCTTAATATGGGAAACTTTCTGATAAAATCAGCATAGTTCTATCAGCGAGAGGTTACAAAGTGGATTGTAAAAATAAAAATAGTCTTAGAGCATTACTGGTATCTGTTAAGGACAAAATCAATGTTCAGGATTGAAGTGGGGTTTATAAACTAAAATGTTCTTGTGGCTGCGAATACTACGGTCAATCTGGTAGGAAATTCAGGTGAAGAATAGACAGGCATCAGGAGGATTTCAGGAAAAATAAGGGTAAGTCTATATTTGCGAAACATCTTAAGGAATCCAATCATAGTTACAATTTTGATTTGACAGATAGGAAGTTTGTAGAATTTCTTCTATTGAATGTACTTGAAAAATTCGAAATTATCAAAAGTGACAGATCTGGTAAATGTATAAATGAGAATATCCCTCAATATATTTCACCCCTGATAAATCCATTTCTATAAAGCTTATTCTATCTGGTTAGGGAAGATGTCACGTTAGAAGAAAAACAATGGCTAAGCATAACTTATTATGGGAAAATTTCTGATGAAATCAGCAAAACTCTATCATTGGAGGATAACAAAGCAGGTTTCAACTCTAAAAATAGACTTAGAGCATTACTAGGTTCCGTTAAAGACGAAATCAATGTTCAGGATGAAAGTGGAGATTATAAACTAAATTGTCTTTGTGTTTATGAATATTGCGGTCAAACTGGTAGGAAATTCAGGGAAAGAATCAGGAGGATTTCAGAAAAAAACAAGGTTTAAGTCTAAATTTGCAAAACATCTTACGAAACCCAATCATAGTTATAATTTTGATTTGGCAGATAGACAGTTTGTAGAATTTCTTCATTTTTGTTCAAAGGGAGGTACCTAAGTTGAAATACTTGAAACATTCGAAATTATCAAAAGTGACAGGTCCCGTCAATGCTTAAATGGGGATATCCTTCAATATATTTTTCCATTGATAGGATTCAATCTCCCTTCACCTGTGACTATATAAACTGAGTCCTTTCTAATGCATGTTCAGTTATTTTTGGTAATTGATGATGACCGAACCACCGCAACTCGATTGTATCCGAAACATCATCTTTCCCGAACAAAGAGAATTTGTGTACAGGTTTCGAAAACTAATCTCCACTTATTTGGTTATCACCTGAAGGATAAGTGGATTGAGAGCGGTTATTCATGAAGTAAGTTCCTCAAACAGAATGAGTATTAGCTTTCACTTAATTTCGAACGTCCTGAAGAATTTTGCAGACATCACCAATCAGAAACTAGTGGACATCTTTGCAAGAAAAGCCGTTCGGTGTCAGATATGCAAAAAACGCGAAGAGTAGAGGATTTGAAGTAAAATTATTCAGCGCTTTTTTCGTGAGAATTCGTCCATACTGATTCCATATTCTAGTTACCCAGCCTTAAAAACATTCAGGGGCCGAAAATTGGACAATTCCTTTGAATTTTTAAGAACGAAAGTTCCATGTCAGCGGAAATATGCCTTTCGTCCAACTGAGCGGCTCCGCGTAAGCAGTTTCAACCGATCCACGGTGACCAAAGATCTCCTCTATAGAAGAACTTGAAAAACTTGGAAACATTCGTTACCGTTGATCCCCGCCTTACACACCCACGTTGTTCATAGTCATGGAAAGAAATTGTGATGTATATTTTGGCCACCGCAAAGCTTTCTGGGAATTTAGGGATAGCTCACCACCAACTTGATCGATAGATGCTGCGTGTCTAAATTTTTATCACCACCCCTTTGGTCTCAATTGGTCCGCATAGATAGATTCTAAAAGAAAATGTGGTGCGAGAAATATTGAGCTGAATCTGCACCATGGATATTGAATTCATCGCTGTCTCTCGGTTCAATGCTGATTGGACATTGATAGATCTTCCTACGGGCCCTTCGTAAAATTGTACGTGGGGGCAGTAGGCATATCATCATACAGACCAACTTGGGTGTCAACTCGATATCCTGTCGATTTCCCGCGAACTGCTTATTTATCCCATTCAGGTTCCCTTATCCAAGTTTTATTGTTGGTTTCGGAGTCAAATGGCGCGGGAAATGGAGCCTCCACTCGGTGATCGCTTTTCCCCTGAGGGAGTAGGGCGTTTCTTACCCTCGTCCTCGTCACGTACGACGGCAGTGTAAGAGGATTCGTGTGAGCTCACTGATAGCCTTCAGACGGGTGATCGAAGATGAGCTTTTCTCTGACATGTAAACTGGAGCCGTGGAACGTGAGAATGAGCTCCGATAAGGCAGGAAAGGGTCCGTGCGGGAAAGATTAGGTTCTATACTAAGGAACAACATAATTCTGTCTGTATGGAAGATGTATAAAAAGTTTATAAAACCGAGATATTATTTCCACAAGTGCAAAAACATATTTTCATAATATAATTTTTTTTAAAATTACTTTGCCTCGAATTATGTTATCAAATATTCAAAAAACATTCCATAAATAGGTAGATATCAGTTCCAGTCATGCGAAATGAAATTATAAGCGAATTTTTGCAATTTATCGCATTATATCATGTTATATTGTTTTGGAATTTGAACACTTTGAGTGCAAGTAAATTACTAAATACCAATTTTATGGAACTTGAACGGAAATTTTGAATTTTTTAGCTTTTTAGCAGTTTTAATGGAGTTCTCAGCAAATATTATTGAAATTGAGAACGCTCTTCTTGATTTTGTGCGAAAATTGTTCAATGTTCTACTTCATCGTCGAAACACTTTGTTTGACCAAAATTCTGTGATAAAATGTAAGTTTGACGATTTTAGCGATTTTTAGCCATTTCTAGTGATTTTTACAAGCATTTTATTAACCCTGTCAGTTACCCCTGCATTCTCAACTGTTGAGTTACACCTGTAGATCTCTGAGGCCTACACCAACAAATGTTGTAGAAATCCCTCATAATTTCACCCCAAATGAAAAATTATCGTTTTTATATTACACAAAGGTTATAAACCAAAAACTATCTCATAGGTACTCCTCATATATATTCAGGTGTTGGGGACCTGACCAAAAATAAAACTACTAAAATTATAATACAGATTTTATTCAACTTTAAAATAAACTATTACTTACTTCAAATTGGAATTTCTCAAACATGAAACTCGAAGGAAGAATTTCCAATTATTTAGGTACGAACTAAATCACTCGCCACGAAGTTGTGGAAACCCATTTCAAAACGGAAGTTGGTGAAAAAACGTTGTCTATTTCCACGAACAATAAAGAGTTACACTGTTAAATCGATTTTGACGTTTGGGCCATCATCAGTAACAAACAATAACGCAGCTTATATAAGATGGGTGAAGGGAGATTAGATCCCATTGGTCAAGAGAAAGGAAAAGAGCAGGAGGTTCAACCAATTAAGTGCATACAAAGTGAAGGGGAATTATAGCTAATCAGATGAAGTGAAAGGGGGAAAAATAACTAAATATGGTTTCAACAGAGTGAAAAGATAATTCCAAGCTTTATAGAAATGGATCCATCAGTGGTGAAATATATTGAGGTATATCCTCATTTAAACATTTACCAGATCTGTCACTTTTGATCATTTTGAATTTTTCAAGTACATTCAACATACCTCCCCTCAAAAATGAAGAAATTCTATAAACTGTCTATCTGTCAAACCAAAATGGTAACTAGGTATGACTGGATTCCTTAAGATGTTTCACAATGTTCTTCTCAGGAGTTTTGGTATTTACGGTCACTATCGGGGTTGTGTTCCAAGCTGTGACTTTATCTCTTCCCATGATTACATCTCCATCAATTTGAATATTAAAGACAGCTGTACTATCGCCTCCTTAGGTTTTCCTGTAAGTTGACCTCTGTTTGGTAACTAGCTTCTTCTTTGCTATTCTGTGCGAATTACTCGTATCTGACTCTCTCTCCGCCTGGCTAGTTGACTGTGAAGTGCTTCCTCCAGACAGGTCATTTCTAGTTGATTGAAACTGCTCTCGCATGCTTTCAAGAAAAACTTCCTCCTTGTCTGATAAAGATGGCATGTACTCTGGGTCTATGTCTTCGAGTTCAGAACCAAAAGAATCACCTGAATCCTTCTGCTCTTCAACGTCAATCTCTCCTTCATCTCCACTCTCAAGTTTCTTGGGTCCCTATTTATCAGTAAAAAGGAAGGAAAGTCACTCAATGAACGCATATAATACACTCACACAACACACACACACAAGCACGCAAGCATACATTTCTTCTGACTTTAGATTCAACGTGTAAGTCTCGGAGTCCTAGAATAAACGGACTTTTCATTTACCCCATAGGTCTTGGAGACCTAGGAATATGGCTTCTGAATTACCTTATAGGTCTTGGAGACCTAGAAGAATACGGCTTCTGAAATCACCTTATAGGTCTGAGGGACCTAGAACATTTACATTTGAGTTACCCTCTAGGTCTCAGAGGCCTGGTGGATTTTGGGAAAAAATTGTTTACTTACCAGCCAGGGTAACCACTTTCTCTCCGTCTCACTACTCAAGGTCAACTGACAGATGGAAGAATAGGTGGTGCCGTCTCCCCCTCCAAGCTCACCAGAAAGGAAAAATGGCTGATTGCTTTCACTTCTAGGTCGATGAGGCCTATGGGGTAACTGACAGGGTTAAATGTGATCAATTTAACGTGGTCGAATAGTTCTGACCAAGGAACTCATCGTTTCAATTGGAAAGCTTGATTTCCCAATGGATATTACAACTACAACCATCATTATAACTGCCAGCACAGAATGAGTACATCTACCAACACAACCATGACTCATCGTTCATAATGGCATGTAGTGCAGCGATTATGTGTACATATTGCTCGTCCAGGGTCAGGTAATGGCATCTGATGAGAGGTCCACACCTCTCGTGTAAGCGCAAATGGTTGTTGTCCGTGGAGGAAAAGGCCTGGATTAACCTGGTTACCAGGGTCTGGGAGCCGCAGAATCTGCGTTAAAAATTTAATAAAACGTTGAATTGTAATTTCAGTGGCATTAATATTAGCCAGCCATAGGGACACATTTGATAATTTGAATACAACTGATAAGGCCGCTAAAAAGTCTTTCATAGTGGCTTCTGGGTGTTGGACAACCACGAATCGTGCGCAGAGGAGCCAAATTTAGTGGTCGGTACGATCAATTCCCCTTCTGATGTCTATGAACTATTGAATTATGTTCAAAGAAATACCAGGAAATGTGTTTATAAAATAATAAAACTTGTTTAAAAACCAAAACTGAGTGTATTGTTACGAGTATATATATGTATATATATATATATATATATATATATATATATATATATATATATATATATACGGGAAGAAGATTTGAACAGGACTGAAGCTTGCTAGGATGCCTCGGGAAGCCATTGGGCCTCCGACCCAAGTATGTCAATAGGAGAGGGGATTATCACCGTTTACTATTTAATATTAGTTCTGGAACTGCCAACTTAAGATTCATTCAAATAAAAGTTCCACAAGAATACGTCGTAGCGTATAGTTATCAAGTTATTAACAATGTGAGTTAATTAGGTATTGAATTAGGCAGTGCAGTGGTACTGTTCTCCGATAAGTACATCTACTACACAACACTCATTCATATGGACCATTAATACCACAATATTAAGTACCACTACAAACACAATAACAGAGAAACAGATTATCGACCCACAATATGTACGTTGTCAAATTATCAGGATAAGGGTCAAAGAACTAATAAAAGTCCTTATCGCCGAGCTTTCGGTTTATATAAAACCATCTTTAGGGCTCAAGTATCTTTCACAGTGTCGAAATATAGGACACGGTCATGGATTTAGAGTCAAGCCAATTGTCATAACTAAACAAGATACACTGCCAAGGAAATGGCACATGAGCTTCCTCGTGACCTTCACAGTACGTCACCATTAATTTCCAGAAAACTAGAAACGACCGGTTCTGGCATCAGGGAATTAATAAGGTGGGAAATTGGAAGCTGTCACCTGAAAATCTGACCGAAATCCGTTCACTATTGCCTGAGTTTTGACCGAAACAAGAAAATTTTGTTTGCGCCTGCGCAGAGACTACCGTTGATTTGATCATGACGGAACTGATAGGGGACCATGTAGAGCTATACCCGCACGATCCCTACAAATTTGAAGAAAATCACATCAAAATTGTGGAAATTACGGCTGTTGCAAGGACCGTAACAAGAATATTTCGTTCACGCATGCGTAGAGCGTACCGCTAATGCAATTATGATGACTGTCTAATGGGACCTCAAGGGACCTTACCCACATCATCCCTGACAATCTGACCAAAATCCGTTCAACATTGACCGAGTTATGACCGTCACAAGGAATTCACGTTAGCGCCTGCGCAGAAGCTACCGTTCATTCGATCATTATGAAGTTGATAGGGGACCATTAAGAGCTCAACTCGCACGATCTCTGAAAATTTGGTTAAAATCGGATCAAAATTGTGGAAGTTATGGCTGTTACAACGAAATGTGGACGGACAGACAGACAGACACGGAACCAAATTTGTTCAGGAGGCTCTGAAACGCAAAATGGGAGTGGGAATTTTGATTTTGGAGCAAAAAAAATTTTTTCATTTCGAAAGTGAAAAGAAAGCTTCCGCTGCCTTGCAGTCTCGGAAGCAAAATGGTTGCAGTTGAGGCTAAGAAGGGTTGGCACATGAATAGGACTCAAAAAACTAGGGGCTAAAATTGGAAAAAAATTGAAAAAACTTTGAAAAATAGCTGCTGGAAAGTATACAAAACTGAACTCGGTTTAACTAAAAAACGTTTTAGTTCTGTATGCTTGCCAGTAGCTGTTTTTCAAAGTTTTTTCAATTTTAGCCCCTAGTTTTTTGAGTCCTATTCATGTGCCAACCCTTGATAGCCTCAACTGCAACCATTTCTTCTTTTGTTATGACAATTGGCTTGACTCTAAATCCATGACCGTGTCCTATATTTCGACACAGTGAAAGATCCTTGCGCTCTGAAGATGGTTTTAGCGAATTTTTGAAGACAATATTAAGCTATTGCTCTCGCCTCAAAATTTGTAGAATGTGAATTTTTGAAAAATTTGTATGCAGAAATCCGTTTCAGGCTATTCTGAATCATATTCTGAAGTTTAACGCATTTTTTTTATGTATGTATGTACATATATATGTATGTATCATTCCAGACGACAACTGTTCGTAGAATTGTGCTAGAAACTTCCAACAAATTTTAAAATGTTAAGGACACAAAATGAAAGTTCAAGTTCATTGGCTAGCATGATCGAATTACATTTTCGGGTTGAAATGTTCAAAAATGTATTAAAAAATTTCAAATTAGCCTAATTTTTGCGATTTGTTGTGCGAAATAATTTTTTCAGCATACTAACATGTGGTATATTCGGAATCAGCGTAAAATTTCCATAAGAATATGTATCAAGTTTTCAAAAATTTCAAAGTTGAAAAATCAGTCAAAAATCCAAATAATGCCGTTCGCTAGTTGTAAAATCGGTAATATTTGTTCGAAACAGAGACTACAATCTGTCGATTTCTTGCTGTGGGATACTAGATTCGAATGCAACTGACTTTATATCACTCGTAATATAAAGCCTCATCATCGATTGGCTGTGGAAATACGTTTCTTTCATATGACGTCGGTATGTTATTTTATTTTATGTCATGATTTGATGATGTTATGATAGTATACTGTTATATTTATGATAGTATACTGTTAAGATTTCAACTGCCTTCAATACTGACCACATTGGACATCGAAATCTATGAATATTTACCTACATTTGTCTTTAAATCTACAAGATTAGTTTAATAATAATAAAGTATGAGTACCTCCTAATTATTTTTAATAATTTGATTCCACGATCGTCTATCAAAATCATAAACTAAAATTTCTCTACACGATCAATAGCGACTGAAATGACGAAGATTACTTCAAAAATTCGCTCATGGGGTCATACTGCATGACTGGACTTTTTATTACATAAACCGAAAGCTCGGCAGTAAGGACTTTTATTCGTTTTTTGACCCTTATCCTGATAATTTGACAACGAACACAATAACAAGTAACAAGTACCACTTCACACCCACTTCCATAAGTAGCCGTAACAATACCTGCATAAGTGCAACTACTCACCATCATAAGTACCGCTACCCAGCCCTTCAACCTCTCCAGGTGCCGTATACCTTCAAATAGCGCTTCCTCTTCTGACGAAAACTCCTTCACCCTCCGACTTCCCGTCCGGAAGCTCCGCGGAAATTCCGCCCTGGAAGGAAATGCCAGAGCCGGGTTTCGTTTCGGGAGATACTCTCGTTCTTCCCCTGCTTCGCTTTTCCTTTCAGCCATATTTCGGGCGAGTTCCTTTTCATTTTCATCCGAAAAACGGCTTTCTTGGCTCTTTCTGGGAGCGTGAAATGTATCTCAAGAAGGGCCAGAAGGCCGTACGTCAAGTCGCATCCATCCGCTTGCTGCTTCCGCAATTCTGCGCCCTAGAAAAGAGTGTAGCTTCCAACTGGGACCATCACGGAGACGGAATCTGATCGCCCAAATCTTAAAATATTGCGGTTCGTATTTAAATTGTTGCCAGTTTCAACCAAAGTTCAACATGGAACATGTAAACAGCCTTGACCTTGCACAAAAGTGTTAATGATAACAAAAGCAGTAATTTTAACTGACATCAAATTTCGTTAAGACCATGCATTTTCCTGAGTTTCGGACCCACAAGTATCACCACGATAGATGAGGCACCACGATTTCGATTCGATTTTCACCACTATTATTGGAAATCTCCTAATTTATCACATAGTCTTCTAAGGCTAGAATCTCTCCTTTTCGTCACTTTAACCAGTATCTAACACACATTATATATTTTCAGATTTATTTATCATGATTATGATTTTACCCTCATTTTATATCAAGACAAATGATGTTCATCAACGTTACGATTGATTCGGCAATTTCGATAGTTAATCGAATATGCCTGATTGCACTTACTGTAAAATCTTTTGAATCTTTCCTTAATGCGTAAAATCAAGCAACTAGATCTTTTCTTCCAAAATGTGAGACCAAAGTTTATAAACTTAATTATCGTTGAAGAAAAAGTATTTCAACGTTCCACTTATTTTTAATTCTAATTATCCGAGTAATAGCAACGTCGACTAACGCAACGTACGCTATGCGGATGACGAATAAGAACTTCAGTTTAAGATTCTACCAGCATTTTTCACTTGCTTTTTTTTTTTTTTTTAGCTCGACTGTGTGGTTACACTTTTGTTGAAACAAATTGTGAATATGAATGCTTATTTTCAAAATTACTATAAATTGCTTTATATTCCATTTTCAACTCATCCAGCTTTAGTGATTGTTCCATTTAACTGAGACTTTCAGGTAAGTGTTGTACACATATTTTCTAAGTGAAAATGATTTGGTATAGCCATATTTCGTTAGTCATAAATCGCAATAGTGGTCTCCTTTTTTCTAGAGGTTCGGTATAAATTTTCATCAACCCAAAAGGGAAGGGATCTGAATGCTAAAATATTCAAAAATCAAGATCTCGGGAATTCAAGGTAACAGCAATGTTTTTTGGTTGTCATTGAGAGATATTATCCCAAAGAATCGAATGAAACCACCCGAAACGCTGAACATCAATCCTTACGCTCTACGAAAGGGTTTGAACTTCATCCATGAAATCAAGAGCAACTAGCTGCATCTTTAAATAACTGATTCAATGTTAATGTTTGCTAACAAGTGTAAGTGGTTGGAAAATAAGGCTCGTACCTATCAGCTAATATGAAAATATGACTTCACAAATCGAGTTCATTATGTCTCTTGTACCTATATAGAGACGGACTAATAAAGTTTTCGTAGGTGTTTTATTTTATCTGATGAATTCAATCGATATTTATTGTTATAATTCAATCAGGGGGTTGCATTGTTCAATTACATTACCTCTCCCTCAGCAGGTGATTATTTCTACGTAGGCATACTGATGAGAAAATCAGTATTTTGCCCAAACACCACGAAATCGCATTACGCGCATCGTTTACAAAGGTGCGTTACGCTAAGAGTCCCGCAAAGCTAGTTTCTTTTGCACCTACGAAGCTGCACCTACAATCAAGAATACTAAAAATGTCAATAGGCGCACGATTCGCTGGGGGGTCTCTGAGGATATTTTCGTTCTATTTCGGCCTACCGTTCTTCTTCGAAATTGCTTTCAAAATTTTCCAAACTAACTAAAAAGCGTAAAATTGTGGAGTTCTGGTGTCGTAAAGGCGTGAACATACTCAGGAGAAGCGAAGCGTCAAGTTTTGATGTATGTATATTTTCGGGGTTTAATAGTTATAGAACAATGATCTGCGTAGAAAGGTTATCTAATAGAGCAATAATGAAATTTAGTGTAATAATTTGCAGCGTTTTTTTTTTTAATTATTCGATTTTTGGAACCTACGTATCATGAAACGAATTCGAGGAACCAAAACAATTTGAGAGGGAGTTAATCACTTTTTTTTTCTTGGTCGATTATAAAGATTCATTATTAAAAATAATAAATCAAAAACCCAGCAGACTTGCTACCTCCACTAAGTTAACCCTAAGAAACATGAACAATTTTGATCCGTCCAACAATATCGTAATCTTTTTAGTCTCTACTACGTAACTTATTATAGTGATAGTACATCTGTTAATAATAAGGTCGATGATCTATGATGATTCCTCTTACAAAATCCCACATATGAGCGACATTTTATTGACTCTTTTAAATATACATCAACAAAACTATGTTTTTTAAAATAAAATAAATAAATAATGGTGTAGTTTGATATTTGTGCGAACAATGAATTGAGTACCTATCTTGCCAAGCATGTACCATTCAGTGTCCAAGAGGAACGTATATTGGACTACTCACCTTACATGTCGTGACATTTTCTGTATTATCACCCAAAAAAGAGTAATATTAACCGGTTCATGTTTTTGTTTACTTCTCTCCTCTATTTTTTTATCTGTATATAACTATAACACCCAAGCTCCACGTGCTTGTTTGCTCGATATAATGAGACGGAGAATTTCCCGAGGAATCTTTCGCAAGGGGGAAAAGCGACAGAAGTACAAGGGTATCCCTTTGAGATATTATACATAAGGTCGAACAAAAAGACGGGATGTGAGGGGTAGAAGGACGAGAAAGGAGGAGAAAGTGCTAGGTGAAAGGGGGGGAGAAGGTTTCAGAGGAGAAGAACAAGGGATTGGTGGCGTCGGAAGGGTTAGACAGAGGGTACCAGTATTGTGGTACCTACCTCATTAAACCTTGGGAGGAAGGGAGGTTTCTATCCAAGAACAAAAGGTTGCCAAGGGCTTAATTCGAGGCTACGAGGGGTGCACGAGATCTCATCAGCAACTTGTGTTAGTAATATCCATCTGAAGTGGAGTATGCCGTTTTCACGTGTAACTTCAATGATATCAATCGTCAACAAATAAAATTATCAACCAGAATGCAGCACAGCATATAATGATATTACTCATATATGTAACCTATACATTTTATACAATCAACCAGCATAAATAGGGTTTAGGAATGAATGAGTTTAAAGGGAAAGAAAATCAATTCAGCCAACCATTGTTATCCCGCAGATATAAGTTCAGATTAATATGTTTTAGGTGAATTACATTGAGGTAATGCAATGAAAATGTGCAAAAGAAGTTCTTCGGGAAATTAACCTTTGCAGTTGCAGCCATAGCTGTAGAGGGTCAGTTGTCAGCTTTTCCATTCACAGTTCTACACTGCTTTGATTATTCCTGCAAAGCTGGACTCAAACATTTGAGCATTTGATAAATGTGTCATTCACACAGGAAACTTTCAAAATACCCATCATTAGCGGAAATCAAGAAGGAAAGAAGAATTGAGTAAATGGCCCAGTAGTTGGATTATTAGAGAGGCTTCATTATTGAAATTCTCGATATACGTAAAATAAACTTTTGATAAAAACTTTTCAATTGCGAATAAACATGTGAGATGTGATCTACATTTTTTGACTGATAAAAAAACCAAAATGCCTAGTTACTTTGTTGTCTCAAGATGAGCATTGAGCTGTAAACAAACCATGCTCATAACTCAGTTTGTTGGACACGCACTTCGCCGTAGTAAACTTATTTCTGTTCTAGAACCAAAAATTTCAACCATGTATCATGTTTTCTCCTCGATATCGGTTGCAATCATGTTCACAATATCAATTATTGAGAATGATCACCTGTGTGTAAACAATTATTTATATAACCATGCTCATAACTCAGTTTGTTGGACACGCACTTCGCAGTAGTTAACATAATATTGTTGGATAAATCGAGAGCTTTCGAACGAATGGTCAACGAATTTTGTGGGATGAAAAACGACGAAGTACCATTTCCCTAGCAACGACTCGGTTGTAGGCGGAAATCACTGTAACACTATATGTTTCGTGCGCGGAAAAAAATTGACTCGCGAAAATTGCTAGGACCCCAGGGCTAAAACATGATACATGTTAAAACGAATTCTGATATTTGAAGAAGGAATATATGTCTCACCGGAATACAGCATCAATACTCTATGTGGTAAAACTTGTGTAATGTTTAATTTGAAACCATTTTGTTCAACTCCTTTCCGAAGTGGTGGTGTCCGAAAGTTTGCCGCATCGTCTGATTTTACTGTAAGGAAACATGATCGTATTCATTAAAGAGTTTTTCTGACCCGTAATTTAGAATTAGGTTCTCAGAAGTTTTTGTTTTTACGAGCGAAAACAATACTTCTGCCTCTGTACATCGAGTTGAATTTCACTGTGAAGATAAAATGAGAACACCGGGAAAAACGTATTGGATATCATTAATTGAAATATCACTGTTCAAAACATACTGAAAAACGCTGAAAATAATTACGCAGAGGTTTATTATTTCTGTACTGTGATAAGGAAAGAAAAAGGTGGGGAGGGGGTGGTTAAATGGAATAATTTGGTCATCACCGAACGAACTGGTGATCTGGTGTTCGGACGAATGAAATTGGATTAGTCTGAACGTTCTTTTGGGTTACCTGTCAAGAATATTTTTAGCCTGAAACATGGGGGTGTTTGTGGATAAGGAGTGGGGTTTGATCTCAGTAGTTTGGCCCTAATAGGTAATTTATAAGTAAGTACTTTTAAGAAAGGACTTTTTAAAATCACATCCATAGGGGTGTCCCAAAATGTGATGGGTGAGGGGGGGGTCAACCTATGCAACGCACGGATAAACCAACTAGTCAGGTGATATAGTTGCAGTGGTATTAATTCTAATTTAGTTTTATTTATTCTTTTTTTATCTTCTATTGTCCGTGCGAATGTACCTACTGCTGAGGCATTGGTACCTATATGCTAAATTTCATCTCATAAATTTCTCCCAAGTTTACCTTTAGGTAGCGGAAGCATTGTTTTCAGTTTCGGGAGATGAAAAAGTTTTAGTCTCCATATTCTGCAAAACTTTCGTTCCGTGTTAGTCTGTGTGTGTATTTCTGTGTGTGTATGTGTGTGTATCTGTCGTGCATCCGCAAATCGTTTTAACAAGCTTAATTTTCACAATATTCAAATGATTTTTATGAAATGTTCATGGAATGTGCGAGTTAGGGTGTAGATGGATTTCTTTCAGTTTCGTGTTCCCAAATCAATACTTCACTTTGCGCACGCGCTAACTTAAATTCGATCAAGCATCATTTATGCAAACCCCCATCTTCCGATTTCGCTTGAAATTGCGAGATAATTGGGAGAGATTTTCAGCGTCATGTAGTAATTTCAAAAACGAGGCCTTCCAACATGCCCTTAAAAAACTAAATACATACCCCTGCCTTGCTTATACGGAGCCCCCTTTCATCTTTCCAACCCCCCCCCCCCCCCCATCCCACCCCCTGGTTATTGAAAGCCCTGGGGGTGTGATGGATAGGAGTAGTTCCTCGTCGATTCTTGTAGTTGTTACGTCTAAGGAGATGTTCCTGGTCTATTAGTTTCAAGGATATCTTCTGGATGTAGCAGGTTATTCGCCTCTCCCCTATGAAGGAGTAATTACTCTCTCATCTTCCATCACTCTCCTTGTAACATGTCAGATGTTTATGTCCTTTCACCCAAAGTGCAACTACCTTGTACTCGACTATATAATGACCACGGAATCTTCCTTTCAGTACCAAAATTATGATTTTAATAAGCCTCCATGTAATAATTTACAAAATTTCCATTCGAGAATTCTAACATTGTCGCTAGAATTCCCCATTCCTCTGCTTGACAAACGGCTGCGTTGTCAGTTCGTCAAGGTAAAATTGTATAAGAGGCCGCTCCCGAGAGACCACTTGATCCAAAGGAAACGCCCGAGTGAAAAATAAAAAAATATTTCACGCGCGGAATTCCAAACGAGGGATCAACAAGTTATTCTCTCAAGAAAAGGCCACAATTGAATAAAACCGCCACGAGGGAATCGAACCCAATGACAACGTCATTCGTCTTCACGTTATAAAAGAACGAGGTTTTCGGAAGGGGGATAAAAGTTGTGGGAGCCGATAATTTTAATGGGAAGAGGGCAGAAAAAGAGGGGGTGATGACACGGAGAATTAAGAAAATAGAAATGGGGAAGAACGGAGGATTTTTTTTTTTATCCGTCGTCGTTCATTGAGCTTATTGGGGATGACGGTTGGGGAGGAATGAAAAAGGGCAATTAAAACTGAGTGAGGCTTTTGGTGGGATTATTTAAAAATATATATGAAATGTTGCCGTTGAAGTGGGAGGTTTTGGTTGTTGTTCATTCAACAATAAATTTAATGAATTACGTACGATATAAGCTGCGGAAAATTGAAATGGACTTTGTGAAGAGTTTTTCTATAGGATAATTATCTGAAGTGCTTTGGAAAGTGGGGCTATAACTCTATTCCAGTCCTATGTCAAGCAATTATAGTTTAGCGAATCCGTAATAATTGTTCAGTTATTATTCTACCAATTTCTCTAAAAATCATAGGAATCATCCCGTGGTGTGGACTCGTCCTTGGTGTACCGACAAAGAGTAGTCGTTCGTACAAAATAAAACTTCGTTTAGCTATTTTGGTGATATGTTACGCGTATTACTCAACCAATCGCTCTAAAAACATAGGGAATCATCCAGTGACATGTTGCACTCGTCCTTGTTGTATCGAGAAAGAATAGTCGCTTGTAAAAAATAAGACTACCTATAGCTATTTCGGTTATCTGTTGGGTACAATGACATCAATCTGAGTTGCTATATCAAGTTTTATTATACCCTCTACAATTTTAGAGATCTGCTTAGTCGCAACATTATTCATTCCAAGTCTATTGCGAGCTATACAATTTCTTTATACTTCAGAATCAAACTGCTCCTTCACCTCTTGTTTAATCCCGTCTATTTCGATTTTATCCCAAGAAATGCACAGAATTACAATTTTATCTATAGTTTATTAATAGTTTTAATCTTATTTATACCTTAAACGCTCGTAAAAAATACGACGAAACTAACCGGAAATCCAATGTCTTCGCACACGATGCATCCACACAACTTAGAACTGGCTAGGGTCAAAGTCCAAAAGGTTTCCCCGGAGGAGCACGTCCAAGACCTCAAAACCCGATATTCCTCCCTTCCTACTTTTTCAGGCACATATAAAAAAGTAAACATACTAGTAATCGTGAAAATTGCGGATGTCTAGTCCACCAGGGTTAATCATTCCTTGACTTCGAACGAAACTGGACCGATATATAATGGGAAATCAACAATATATTAAATTCTCGTTTGTGAATTACCTCAGGCTACTGTTGATTTAACGGCGATGAAAGTTATGAGGAAAAAATTTAGGAACTAACCAACAGTACCCATGAAATATTCATAAAATTCGGTTCATTAGTCTAGGAATTTTGCAAATGTTAACCAATTTTTGTTTCGCGCAAACCTATCAACCTCCCGAGATTGAACAAAATCGGACAAATGGCTCAAGAAAAGTCGCCATTATAATAAATACACGTTTGCGCATGAGCACAGGCTAATATTTATCTTCGGCAACAAAATTAATAGATCGCAAAAGTTTTACCTATTTCCGGAGGACAACACCGATCTCAGCAATGAGTTGAGTGTAACTAGGAGCGTAAGACGCAAGCTCATTCATAAAGATCATCCTAATAATATATCCATATAATCTATCCTGTAGAAGTTGGAAAACCAAAGAGAAATGTGGATAGGAATCCAGCAGGCTAGACTGATTATCTTGAAGTTGCGGGATGTGAAGGAGACGAGATACAGTTGGATTAGAGTGAAACAGAACGCTGAAGCACTGCTGAAACCTAAAATCAAATATATGATTGATTATTATTACTTAAATTCTCGAGAATCACTTCTAGACAAATATTAAGAAATACACCTGGACAGGGGAATGATGAATCCCATCTATGAAGTTCAAGCCAAACAAGAAGCTTGCTGGACTATGCAGTTTGCTTGAAATTACTATGGGTTTGAAGAGAGAAAAAGGAGCACCATCACTGAGTACCTACACATTAAATGTAGAAAAATGTGGGAGCTCCGATGAAAGAATAAGCACAGCTTATTAGTGCATAATTTGTAGCTATATATTCTTTTGCAGTTATTCGAGGTGGAAATATTCCCAATTACTGCATGATTAAGGCGTGAAAAGACACATTCTACTTCTCGGTTATACGTACTCTCGCTTGAGATGGAAATCTCCATGAGTCACATACGCGTGTGAGGAGAACCATCTGTTTTTCACAATGCGAAACATATTCCAAAATTCAGTTTAGTCTCAAATGAATGGTTTCTTGATTCGAGATACCCGAATGAGGGTCTTTTTTCTTCATATTGCAATCTCACCCGCGTTCTATGAGTTCATTATTCCCATTGTTTGTTCATTGGAAGAGGGCTATGGAATGTTGAAAAACCAGTCATGCAGCAAGATCGTTTGAGCGAATTTTCGTAAAATATTGTATTACCTATATTATATGTTACAATCTCTTGAAATTTGAATAATTCGAGTGCAAAGAAATTGTTAATTACTAGTTATATCGATGAACAACTCGATCTAAATAATATTATTCAATTCAAATTAAACTTTGAATTTTTACCTTTTTTGCGTTTTTTATTGGGTTTACAGCAAATATTAATGATATTTAAGTAAACTTTTCAGCATAATTTTCTGCATACATCTTTTATTGGACATCGTTGAAGAACATTTCTATCCATTGCAATGCGATTTTCTACGGAAATTTGCTACTTTCCACTGTTGGATGAGTCCAGTAATACAGGAAATATTCATGAAATTAAAATGTTGTGAAAATAGGCGCTTACAAATACAGATACATATAAAAATCCTAGCAGCTGCCGGGAACTACAGCAAGGGCCCAATGACTACTCGCTCATGGAACTTCATCGCACATTATTATTACCCACCTACAACTTGTATTATTCAGAAATTTACTTGAAACAGCTCTACGATAGAGCTACGATTTTAATTCGACAACATTTTCCCCTAAATTTTTTTACAAAAACGGAATATATCACTTGAAAAGACTTCTGGAAAAATCATTGGTAAGCACCTAGATTTGACTAAAACGAACATTGATCGGAAAATTGGATAACATCAATTTTCAAGTTAGTATATCAATATTGATATTCGAATCTTTACGGCCATACACTTACCTAGTTTGAAAGAAAAAAAATAGATTGTTATAACTCGGGACGACTGCTGAAGAATTGGTTAGCACCACGAGTTGGCTCAGAAGAATATCGGTGGGGAATCGGGAAATATCAATTTTTATATAAGCATCGGTATCAATATTGTGATTATGTGAGTCGTTATGGTTATTACGAATTGTAAAACCAAAAACGAATGTTTCAACTTCTTACAACTGCTCAAGAATTGATTAACGTCACGAGTTGGCTGAAAAGAACATTGGTACAACCAGGAATTTCTAAAGTTGATCGTAGCTATTAAAGCATCTTTCATAACGCCCGGGTTATACTCTTTAAAATAGGAACACTCCTTTTTTCCGCCTCAAGGCCCCCTTTACAACCACCTGATCCGCCTTTGTTCAACCAAAAGCCGGTTCAAGGCAGCCCTTTCCCCCCCGAATTTCGTTTTCCTTAAGGTCGGTTTTAAAGGGAGGTCCGCGGGATGAGGAGGAAGTTGCGGGCAAGAGGGAAAACCTCCACCAAAAAAGGCAAAAGGAGAGAGTAAAGTCAGGCCTTTGTTCTTGACGAAAAGCCGGTAACAAACGTTGTTAACAATTTAATAGGAAGGAGGTTTAGACCCGAACGGAGGGAAGCCGAGGCGTTTTCCACCATCCCTCGAAGACAAGGGCCATTATCCTCATCCTGGCAAGCTCTCCATCTCCTGTGGAAGGGTGTAAATAATTCAGTTGCTCGTCCCCAGTCTCAGGCTATAATGAATGTCAACGCACCAACCCCTTTCGCTTTCTATGGTGTAATTAACAATCAATTCCTAAGAGATGAAGAGGCTGCGAATACGGGGTGCGTTCCGTCCAATCTCACCCCCTTCTGTCATTTCGGATATAATGTTGGATATTATATTCAACTCTGAGAAAACGGGCTGATCAGCACAGTCAGCCAAAGACTGAAAAACTGATTTGGTCCATATTTGTCTGTTACAACATCTAATTTTTGAAAGCTTTATTTATTCATTTAAGTTTCATGGAACAAAAAGTATTGAATAAGAAATGCGAAAGATAGATAAATATATAAATAGATATATAAATATAAAATAAAATGTTATAGGTTGAAAGAGGATTGTTATAAATTCCAATATTTCTGAACACTGTTATTGGTAGTAGTGATGTGTTCAAATCTACGGTGCTGCATCTCTTGGGTGGACAGTACTATTGTTTTGGTTTTCCCTCGTCCGGGTTTCAGCATAAAGATATCTCGGGTCGCAGGAGTGGAAGCAATCAACAGGACAGCAAGGTCTACATCCTCACCAACGACAGCTACAGAGTTGTGAGCGGATTGTTCAACAGTAGTCTTCACGATTAGGATGTCAGCGTCATCGGTAGCCTGAAGAGTATGTATCCCTTTCTCCTGCAGCTTTATCTCCAGTAAGGAGATAAAGTTAGTTTTGTAGGTAGGATTTGATAAAAAGTCTTCCTGTTTAACCGGTATTTGTGTTTAACAAAGAATATTTTGGGCCATTAAAAAAAGAATTATTATTGAACTTGTTTTTATTGAAAAATTACTTAGTTTTGATTTTTTATATAACGCTTAGGACCGATACGGATAATTGGCGATTCGGTTAATCGGCGTTCTATTGCATACGGCTCTTTTAATGTTGTTTTCATATTTTGACGTAAATTGATTGTTTTTTGTAAATTTCAACTTTTTCCGAGGTACAATGAACAAACTTTTTAATACCATCTGGGTATTGGATGAACAATTGGCCGGCTTCTTGTCCTTTAAGGAGCACCATGTTGGTTTCCCGAGCAACACGCGTCAACGGGAATATAAACTAATGGACATAATCAAAGAACCAATATATCAAAGAATGTGAATGGCTGTTGTAGTGTGAAACGCTGATGCCTATTTCACCCAGAAATTAAATTGGAAGTGTGTTACTCAACCACGTGAAAACTACTGGGCCCATTGAGCTGAAACTGTGCATGGACTTTCTTGGGGTCCCTGGTTAACACATAGGCTATACTACAATCCTCCAGACTTACTCCTTTATCTAGAACTTAGCTTTCCTTCACGACGTCGCCCGGTTATACAACTTTGCAATAAATTGTGGAAAAACCAGACATGCGACTAACGTTTAAAGCCAAATGAGGATGGGGTGGATTCACGCGTAAAGAACTTTCGATAAATAATTCAACTATACCAAAACAATCCTGGTGGGCAGAGCCGAGTAGTTTTTATCCACTGAGATATATTTATGTTCAAAAATGCATTTTCTAAACGCCTTATTATCTGCAGCAATGTTGTCGGGAATAGTTTCAATGTTTTTTTATATTGAAGGGACGCTTAGTTGAAAAATTAATTAGGTACGAGTTGATACTTGATTTCTGACATTTGAATCGAATCCTTTTGAGGAATACTGGGTAAAAATGACAAGGTTCATTTGGATAAAATGACCCGGTAAAAATGACCCGTAGATGTGGGTCTGTGCTACGCACGGGTAAAAAGCTGGTGATTTATAGCATTCAGTTTCGACAAGATTCGTTTTTTACTATGACAACTGCTATTAGACAAATTTAAAAGTATATCCCATCTCTACGTACTTCAATTTTAGTTGAACTTCCACCTCTGGAACAAATCCTTCTATTCGGAAAGAGATGAAATGCGCTTTGTAGTCAAACAGAAAACCAATTCCCCAAGGCGAACGCTTACCGATTCCGTTCACTTATCACCCTCCATTCGTGCAGATCATTAAACTTTATGTAGCGGGAAAGGCAATGTTAAGATTGCAATCAACGAAACCAATCTCGAGAAGTGAGCGATCCATTGGAAATGCTGGAAGGTTGATTGAAACTTCATTAATTTGTGGGGCGGGGATACGGCTTTCAATCACGAACTGACTGATTAAAAGTTACTCAATATGGATATGATATTGACGTTTTTCTCTCAATTTCGAGAGCTGACCCGTTCGACGGTGACATGAACGTCATTTTTTATTGCCCTGGAAGGTGAAAATATACCAGAAATATAACGACCGAATCATGAAGATCATCTTATAAAGGTCATTATACCTAGGAGTTGTATTAATTTCATTTGATGAAGGAACAATAATTAGTAAAATTATGAAACGCGGTTGAGGCCCGAAAATCTTTCCAAAGGGAACACTATATTCTAGAAATTATATACAACCTCAGCATACCATCATTTTATGGTGAGCGTGACATTCTGCTTCCAGGAAGCACAAGTCTCTAATAGGTAAGCTTAGGCCCACTTTCACCAAAAACTCAAACCAGTTTAATTTCGAAAACAAAGGAAATTGACGAATATTGTAGCTCAACGATTTAACCAAAGCGCTGTTCGAGTTTGAACCCCTACTGATGCTCCTCGAGCTCGATCTCCCAAAGTTTGCTAATCTCCGTTGGTCGTGATAACTATTATATCGAGCAATATGGCAGCATAGGAAAACCTGTTTGCTTGAATTCACAGTTAAAGTTGATTCACGGTTTTGATTTACAATGAATTCACGCAATTTGGCACTCGGATTTATATTTGATTCCTCGAATTTATTTCGAGGAATCAGTCGATATCGGGTTTCGATGTTAATTCCAACTTGTGAATCCGACAGTTCTGAAAGTCCTCGAACTCATTGTCTCCCACCTGGAGTCCCAATCGGACATGTAAGTTTGAAATAGTTTTGGCGAATATTTAGATGGCTTCGAAATTTTAAAAGTGGGTTTG
Source organism: Adelphocoris suturalis (assembly GCA_030762985.1). Taxonomy (NCBI): domain Eukaryota; kingdom Metazoa; phylum Arthropoda; class Insecta; order Hemiptera; family Miridae; genus Adelphocoris; species Adelphocoris suturalis. The sequence goes on from CM061049.1 coordinate 38,387,714, forward strand.
AAGGGTCGGGCGTATACATCAAAGAACTCAATCATAGATTTTAACGGTCGTATGTATATATAAATTTATTATATATTTTATATATCTGTCGCTTTTGAAGCGAAATGGTGAGTTCGTTGGCCAGGACTTTTTGATCACATTCAATTGGTCAAATTTCAAAGAATGTGTTGAAAAAATCACTAAAAATTACTAAAAACAGCTAAAAATTGTTAACTTCATAATTTTTAGCAGAGTATAGCCCAAATAAACTTTATCAAACATCAAATCGAACATTGAAAAATTTATGTGCAAAGTTATACTAAAAAATGTTCTTAGTTTCATTAAAATGTTCTATAAAATCGATAAAAACTTTAAAAAGCGAAACATCCAAAAGGTCTTTTTGAATAGCAGATAGGTAACTACCTATTTAGAATACGTTCTTTGCCATAAAAATAATGGTTAACATTTTCTTTGCACTCAAAAAGCTCGGAGATTTTCAAACAATTTAACATAATATAAAATGATAACTTTAGAAAATTCGCTCATACGATCATGCTGCATGACTGAAACTTTTCTTATTTTGAAAAAAACTTTTTCAACGAAGACAACAACTGCAGCTCTGTTTAGTGATTTTTTCTGAGAACTAAACTCAAAACTTCTAGAATCGGTGCCAGATGCTTTGCTAATCATGGACAACGAACAGATACACAGATCACTTCTAGTGTCATAGCTTCAACAGAAATTAATATCGAATTCTCGCCCCCCACCGCACCCCTACTTTCTGATGTTAAACCCCGTGGGAAAAGCATTTGCCAAAATAAAAAATCAAGTGAGAGGTATTATATGCAGTCAAAGAGAACATCAACTTCAAGAGGTAATCGCAGAAAGTTTACACTCCATCACGCCACAAGATAGTGCAAATACGTGTTGATTTTGTTTCAGTTGCTCCCAACAGCTGGTCTTGGACAGCTCCCCATTAAATTTTTCCTTTAGAAGTCTTTTTAATAATGCCTATACCTAAATAAAAATTTCAACTGTAGAAGGATGAGTTGAAAGAGCAGTTTTTTTATTAATAAATTTGTTGACACAAACAACACATTTGCCCAAGGTCTAATTCAAGTTGCGAAAAGCTCAATTAAATTTACGGAAAGTTTAATTTAAAGTGCAAAAAGTTCTATTCATTTTGCGAAAAGTCTAATTCAATTGAAGAAAGTTTAGTTCGATTCGCGAAAGGTTAAATTCCAAGTGCAAATGCTACAATTTGCCTATCGATTATTAAAAATGACTGAGTGCCCACAATACATTTGGTAGGCAATACAAGTAAAAACCATATACCCACCTTTGTATGATATTTTGCCGCTTGAGACACCCGAAACAGATGAGGGGAATAAGTCAAAACGAAGATGAATGCCTCGAATTAGCTATGAGCCCGGAATGTAGGGCCCGCAGAGGCCGGGGGAGGAGCAGAGGAATTTTTCAGTGAGGTTGAATTTCCCTGGAGAACAGCATACTGTATGGGAACGGCGTGATGAGAACCTCTTAAAACATAGATTGCGACCTTCCCATGAAAACCCGAAGGAAACTTTTGAAGACGTTCTGCCTCGGTTTTATGATCGTTGGAGCCTGGAAGACTATGGAAAGATTTACACCTGACATGAAGCTCTAATCGCGCAGCACATCAGAAAAAACATTTTAGCGAATTTTCTTCGAAAATAAAGCTATTGCAATGGCTCCAGAAATTTTAAAATGAAAATTTTCAAAAATTTTCTTCGTCTAAATCTGTTTTGAGGCATTCTGAAATGATTCCTGGATTTTAACGCTTTTAGCGAATTTTCTTCGAAAATAAAGCTATTGCAATGACTCCAGAAATTTTAAAATAAAAATTTTCAAAAATTTTCTTTGTCGAAATCTGTTTTGAGGCATTCTGAAATGATTCCTGGATTTTAACGCATTTTTAGCGAATTTTCTTCGAAAATAAAGCTATTGCAATGGCTCCAAAAATTTTAAAATGAAAATTTTCAAAAATTTTCTTCGTCTAAATCTGTTTTGAGGCATTCTGAAATGATTCCTGGATTTTAACGCTTTTAGCGAATTTTCTTAGAAAATAAAGCTATTGCATGCAATGGCTCCAAAAATTTTAAGATAAAAATTTTCAAAAATTTTCTTCATCGAAATCTGTTTTGAGGCAATCTGAAATGAATCCTGGATTTTAACGCTTTTAGCGAATTTTCTTAGAAAATGAAGCTATTGCAATGGCTCCAAAAATTTTAAAATAAAAATTTTCAAAACTTTTCTTCATCGAAATCTGTTTTGAGGCATTCTGAAATTATTCCTGGATTTTAACGCTTTTTTATATGTATATATATATATATTATAATTTATATTATATATATATATATATATATATATATATATATATATATATATATATATATATATATATATTATATAAATTAAATTTAATAGAAATTTCACAAATAGAAAGAGAAAAGAAAGTTCTAATATTTCGATTTAAATCTTTTTCAAAGTTAGAAGAATAAGTAATGGTTTTTTTGAATTTAGGGACCTGGGATAGTAACCTAAATGATTGACTCGCACAATACTATTAGTATCGAAGCCATACATTTACATGGTTACTCGCTTCCATGATACTATCCCAGGTCCCTAAATTCAAAAAAACCATTACTTATTCTTCTAACTTTGAAAAAGATTTAAATCGAAATATTAGAACTTTCTTTTCTCTTTCTATTTGTGAAATTTCTATTACATTTAATTTATATAATACATAGTTCAGTAGAACAATAACCAATACAGTGTATATTATATATATATATATATATATATATATATATATATATATATATATATATATATGTGTATATATATATATATATATATATATATATATATATATATATATATATATATATATGTATATATATATATGTCTTTCCAGACGATAACTCTCGATAGAATTGAGATAAAAACTTAGTTCTTTCACCAAAAAATCAAGCATTTCAAAAGAAAGGATGAGTTTGTTGGACAACACTTTTTGAGCACATTAAATTGGTCAAATTTTAAAAAATGTACTAAAAAAAAATCACAAAAATGAAAAAAAGGCTAAACTTCGGTGTTGTTATTTTTTTAGCAGAATATTACTCAAATAAAGTGTATCAACTATGAAGTTGGTAATTTAAAAATTGAAGCTCAAACCTATGCTCAAAATCGTAATTACATTAAAATCGTAATTAAATGTGCTACAAAATCGATAAAAATTTAAAAATGGTAAAAATCCAAGATTTCTTTTTGAATCGCAGAATGTTATTTAGAACGAGTTTTTTGCCATAAAATTGGTAGTTAACAATTTCTTTCCCCTCAGTGACCTTAAGTAATTTCCAAAACAATGTAACATAATATAGTACGATAATTTACGGAAATTTCGCTCATACGATCATGCTGCATGACTGGAACTTTTTAAAGTTATCAAATATGATTATTTACTATTTAAGATTACTTAGTAGGTATGTAACTTCACCTATGAAACGATTTTGACTGTATTCAGTGATTGCGTTTAAAACGCTTTTTTAAATAATTCGTGGGGAAATTTTCGTAAAGGAAACGAAGGGGAGGGAAAAAGTTTGCCAAGTTGGGTGGGCAGTATAGCTTTTCAAAAAACAAACACTCCCCTCTCAAAATTTGTTGGTTGATGTTAAGGTGACGAACTTATTTTAAATTCAATTGATGGAATCTAAGGATCTTGAAATGTTAACCAACAAATTTTGAGGGGGGAGAGTTTAATTTCTTTTCTGTTAATTACAAAGGTTCATTTGAACGATCTATTCAATCATGTTACGGATACGAGCAAACTGTGGGCTACACCCTACTCACCATACGTTTTTCTGATGATACACTGCTGTATTAGCAATATGTGATGCAGTAGAGGAACTAACCAAGGAATAACAGCCCATTGCTAATATTTTCAAACGAAAATAGGTATATCCGGTAATATATTGTACCTATTTTATAAGTACAAAATATTATACCTGAAGCTGTGTGTCCGTAAGCCAATTCACATCGAACCTAATTATGTTACAAGTCATGTTGAACGGAAAAGAGGCACATTCTGATTTATTACCATATATTATCCTAATTTTCCATCTTGAGGTTGTACCGATCCCAACAGATAAAGGTATTAAGATTATTTTACCATCTAAGATTATTATTACTTTTTTTCCCTAATATTTCAGTACCATCCATAAATGTTTGTTGTCATTTCAGTAGTAACTTGTCTTTTACACCAGGAGTTACTTGGTAAAAGTAATTTCTTGCCAGCCCCCACGTTGGTATTGTTACATTTCATTAGGGGTTTTATGACGCGCTTATCTGGGCTGAGTTAGCGCGCCCAGTCCGCTTCGAAACAACTCGTAGATTGGCGACTTGAGAGGAGGTAAAACAGGAGTTACATCTCAAGGCCGAAACGTTGGTAACCCCGGACAACAAGAGATAATGAAATAAGCTTTTGCATGAGATAATGGAAAATACGCTTTTGACGTCGGGGGGGTTATGCGGTCTTTCGATAAGGGACGGGTCCTTACAGCTATGGAGCTCGTATGTATTCAAGGGATGCGCTCCTGGGAATCACAGAACTTCCCCTTTTCGTGCCCACGCCGACATCTCGTTCGTTCCCGACAAACTGATCCGTCGCCGTCTTTCTTTATGGCTGCTATATCGAGCTGATATCTTTACGCTTTCCCTCTACAGCCTGTCTGATGGCCTTTTGCTCTCTCTGTTTGCCTCCTTCCTCCTAAACTTCTCGTTCTGTTCTTACATTCATAATATAGAGTGTTTTGGTAATAAAATTCGGGTCCACGGTGACTATAGTGGTAACAAACTTAAATCACTACTTGCAGAATCAGTTGTTCCAACGGAGTGATTAAGCAGGATCGTTCGGTGTCCATGAGATGAATGTAGATGTATTATAATTGTTAGAATCGGAGGGTTTTGTAATAATCAATAGCATTCTGTTCCATGACATAAAATAAATACGTATATGATTGCTGGGAATTAACAGGAAAATTTAATCAGTACCTGGACCTCAAAATACTAATTTACTTATACTTACTCTGCATTCTGAGAAAATGTTAAGACTCCAGCTATGTGGGGCTGGAAATCGAACGACAATGATTGTGATAAATGAGACAGTTTGGAGTATTCGTATGAATCTATCCCCATAGTTCAATATTATCTATAGTGGGATCTTGAAAGATCGTTTGTAAGGACGGGAGCTGCAACACGAATTTTCTGCCTTCAGGAAATATCAGGCAACCTGGAAGTTCTCATCTAGATAAGAAATAAATCACTCGCGACGAAGTTGTGGAAAACCATTTCGAAACGGAATTTAGTCAAAAAACGTTCTCTATTTCCACGAAAAGTAAAGAGTTACAATTTTAAATCAATTTCGACGGTTAGGCCATCATAAGTAACAAAAAATAACTGAACACACATTAGAAAGGGCACAGCTTATATGTGTACACGTTTGTTCACTAACTTCTTTTAGATAAAATACCCATTGAACATTGACCCTGGTCTCCAAGTATGTGATTCAGATGAGTGGACCAAGCTCTTTATTTCAGCACAAGTCACCAAAAAGTACTGCGGTCTTATTCTTATTCACATAATACATACCTCTTTGCACTCTGACATCTCGTACATCGTGGTGTGCCATCATCAAACAGTCGGCTGCTATGTTGGCTGGAACAGCGCCCTTAGTCATAAAATCGATGCAAATATCCAAAGTGTTTTTTTAAATCCTCGAATCAATATGATGACTTTTCTGGCTACCAGATCTCGACATTTCTTTGACTTTCTTCGAGTGCGAAAAAAATAACTGCAGGCATTGAGCTGCCACTTTGCTTGGGCTCAGCTTGTCTTTCGCCAACTTCATTCTTCTTCATTGGAAGGAGGAAAGTTTTCCCCTTCCTTGGAATTTGTCACGGTCTGTTGGTGTAGAATAAATGCGCTCGTTTTTAGATAGGCTACCATATTTATTCCCCTATTGTAAAAGATCGCAGGTTTGTGTGCAACGGTTTCTTCGTTGGTCCTTACAGCCAGTGATTCTTAGCAGATATCCAGCTCTCTCATTGATTACTTACTGTCATTGCCATCGTGTAGGCATGCTCCTGACTTTATACTTTCATTCAGAACCTTACTATTATCCCTCCTACCAGTACTATTTTTTAGTAAAGTAATGGGTCGAAAAATTCAGTCAACTATTTCCGGGGATAATTGTGAATGTGTTCATTCCAGGCAATCTCACAATCAACCACTGTATCATTGAATTCCAATGAATTAATCAGTACAGATTGCTCATGTAGGTAAGCACCTAAAACCTGAACATTCTTCAAAAAAAGTTACACGGCTCCTCAATGACCACCCTCCGTGAGCGTGAAAATGAATGAAAGTTCTTCAAATAGCTGAGAAAAAGACTTCTATGGCTTAGTCCTACATCAATACCCAAGGTTCGGTAATGCAGCTCCATCCTCCGCACTCCTATCTCTCTCAGCTTTCTTTTGCTTTCCCGGAGTCGCAACGTAACGTCAGCGTACTGGAACCTTATTCGCATCCATCCCATTATTTACGAGAAGGATTGCTCCATTTTTCCAATAGGCGTTCAATTGTCCCTCCTAAAAATACTGTGAACTCATGGTGAAACGCTCCGTTACAGGAACAAACCATTGGGGGATCATCGAGCATCTTCCACGGTTCTTCCATATTTCTTATGCTTTGCACCTGCTGCATTCTGTGGTATTGTTTCGCAGTCCTGGGATTGGTAAGAAATGGCGCCAGCATTTATTATGCGAGTGTCGAAAAGCGTCATTCTTTCCCGATCGTAGACTACAAGGTTCGGAATGTCTCCAAGGAGTCTTGGCGATCCGTCCGTTCCAGACTAAATCAATTAATAAATGACCTTTACCTATGGGTGCGAAAAGGTATTTTGACTATTTTTAAATGGAAGATGATTCTATTACAAGGAGTTTGGCATCAACCGCACTGCTTTACGATGAATAGTATTGTTTCTGTGATTTTTCAAAGTTTAGCACACTGGTGACGTCAAAGAACATCTCCTGCCTGGGCGAGGCCCCCCTGCCACTAAGAGTGACGTCACCAGTGCAAACATTGAATACCTAATCATAGAAAGAAACTACTCACGGAGGAGAGTGCGGATAGTATCGAATTTCTAATAACGGAATCTATTTCCATTTAAAAATAGAAAATGAATACGTGGGTAATACTCACTGTCTGATCTCTGAGTTGATCGCGGACGAAATCCACCAGCCCCCCCCCCCCCCCCCCTTTTTTTTTTGCAATCATTAGTACGAATTTTGATTTTAGTGTTTGTTTTGAGTAAATGGAGAGGTTTTGTACTTCTCGTATTCGTATTTCGCATAAACACGAAAACAAGCTGTTAGAGCAAGCACGATGAATACTAACCTTTTTTGGATTGACTTTTCGTAGCGTTTCCGTAAGCCCAAGAGACAGAGAACTCTCATAGTGAAGTTAACGTTACTCTTGTAGGGAGTCACTGCTCATAACTCGCAGTAGAAAACTTTATATTCAAAATATAACGCGAAATAAGGCACAACGCCCACTTACCTCTACATCATACAAAAAAGATTCAGCCATGAAGAACAGAAAGCTTTAAAACATGTAAAATAAATATTGAAAGCATATATCTTGAAACGAAATCTTGAGATGACAATGCTGAAATCGTTGTGTTAAACGTCGAAAGCACGAACTACCCCCTTCTGGTTGTGGTGTTGGGAAAAAACACGAACAAAAGAAAAATATAAAGGTTAAACCAACAACAAAAGGCAACACGACAGTGGTAAAAGTCAGGCAATTTTGTCGGGTGGATCCATACTGAAGTTTGTATGTGTGTGTCCATAGTATGTTGCTAAGTTAGGGTTATCCTGGAGAAAGGTCCTGTTGTAGTCTCGTAATTACGATTCCGGAAAAGCTGAGCACGAGAAAAGCTGACTCTTCCCGATCTGAAAAGCGTTTCCACGTAACGAAAACAAATTCTCGTTTCGAAGAGGCCATTTTCGTATACGAGAAAATGAATAAGAGTAGTATAAAAACTCTCTAATAATTCAGTTTGATTTAACATCAATTGTTAATGATCAACGATTGTTGTCTTCAGCAACATTGAAAAACTATGAAGTGATTTCACGATTTGGAAACCTGGTTGATTCAAATACGTTTCTGTAGACTTCCCAGTCAACCTGAAGAAAAGTTGATTTCAGAACCCGAAAAATGTCATCAACCATATAGAAAGTTGTTCATTGGGGCCTAGTAGGGGAATTAATAGTTTTGCTAAAATAATTACTGTCTCACTAAGTATATAACAAGTAGATAGTATGAAGAGACCTTGGGTTCTCAATGAAGAATCTCCCAGACCCTTTTAAACGCTTGAAACCTAAACATTATAAGAATGAACAAAAGGGTAGACCGGAAGAAGCCCCTCTGTTTCCACCCTCTACAGAGATGCAAATGAATGGGAATTTTTTTTCATGCCGCGGAGAAAAAGAACAAAAACTCCTTTCTGAGGCACGGTGTGCAGATGGAGGAGCGGGAGCACTCAATGATTTGGAGTCCCCGCAAAAATGATTTAGGGCTCTCAAGCCGTGAGGCGGAATATGGAAACCGAGTTTAAAAAGGGAAGGGGGTGGTTTGGAATCGAAGGGTAGAGTGTGCTGTGCTCCGCAGAAGGGTTTTAAAAAACGGAGAAAAAAATAAATCCTCCCAAAGTTTATTCAAATAAAAGTGCCGCGCATATCAAATCAAGCTCCTCCCTTCCATGCCAGGAAATGGTTTCCAACTCTTTCGTTCTTTTGAATGCAAACATCGGACGAAACCCTTTGTGGGATCTTCAGATAGGGAGCCTCTTGAGTTCGAGTGGTCGTTTTCTCCTTATTAATGCTCAAATAATAACGTTAAAAGAAGATATAGTCCAGCAAATGTAGGCCTTTACTATTTAACTTTCGTTGCACTTTTACATAATTAGTAGGTTTCCAAACAGAAGGATTAGTAAGACGTGATAATGTAGTAGGAAAAATTATAATCCTTCCTTCTAAGGCTGAGTATAGTAAGCGCCTCACTGGGCCAAAACCAGATTATGACTGAAAAAATGGAAATATATATATATGTAAGTTTCCTCAGTACCTACCGTTCTAAAATATTGTTTGTAATCATTCATTGTTGATTTTTGTAATCTTATTTTATGTTATAATAATATTTCCATGTTTGTAAGACAATAGTACTTAGTTGAAATTATTTTGAATCAAGCTATCGATGTTATAAACTTTCGATTAGTTTTGTCTTCTGTATCGAGTCACGTTATATCAATTGTGAGTGATATGATAAGAACGTAAACGTTGAAAGCTCTCGCGATATAACGAACATCGTTTTTGATTTTTCGTTGATTAAACGATACATCTTTCGAGTTCGTGAGTGTTTTTTCATAATCTCCTATAAGAAACTTATAAATCAAAAACTTACCGTGTCCGCGAGATGAGTGACGTAAAAGCACAATTTCGAATCGCGCTCGAGCGTTCTGCTTCGGACCCTAAAACATCATTGTATGTGGTGACCTCGATCCGAATACACGATGAAATATACCTATTCTCGTCGGAAAGCTCACCACTCGCGTTACATAAGCAGCTGAATCAACTACCAGCGGTAAAGAAAGCCGTGAAAAGCATCCAGGGACGAGGCCAATTCCGACGGGTGAATGTTACATTGAGCGATAGTCTTCGGGACATCTACCTTGATAAGGACGATAACGTCATCTTTGGAGACGAGTTCCTGGAGCAAGACAGTACTCAAGACGACAAACAACTCGGCGAAAACTCTCAAACAGCAAACATGACAATAAAATCTATGCAGTCTCTCACCAAGGATATGATTTGCCCGAAAATTTACTGGGAAGGACCAGGACGCAACTGTATGGCTACGATCTTTCGACAAGGAATGTGAAAGACTCAACATTTCAGAAAACCACAGAGTAGAAGCACTGCGCTTATTTTTGGATGGCCCACCGGCGACGTGGTTTGAGTCGAATTGGTTGATCATCGGAATCAGCACCTGGGAACAGTGGACTGCAGCGTTTCTGGAATCATTCGCAGGGAAAAGCTGGTCGGACATCTCGTTTGCCGTAAGATACAGATGGATGAAAACCGGTAGCTATTCTGAATTTGTAATAAAAAAATATAATTTATTAGTAAGTGCGTTTCCAGATATGTCCGAAAAAGATCGCATAGCATTAGTGATAATCAGTCTGCCATCCTTTGTTAGTGAAGGGCTCGATAGAGATGAAATTGTATCTCAAGGAAAATTGCTATCAAAATTAAATCTTTTGACCATAAGCAGCAAAGGAAATAAATTCAAACCCCATGCTCAGCCACACTACACACCTTGTACGATCTGTGAAAAATTGGGTTATAAAAATAGATTTCATCCGGTGGAAAATTGTCGCAATAAACCTGGAGGTTCAGATAGCAAATTCAAAGAGAAAAATGTAAAAATCGCTCACAACACTGAGTTGGAGCAGCTTTTCAATGACGAAATTAAAAATTCAAAAAACTAAATTTGCCTCCACTCATTGATATGCAAATAAAAATCGAAAATATAGATGCACGCGGATTGTACGACCCTGGGGCAAATATTACTATGATCACATCTACATATTTACAAAAGCTTAAAGCCAAAGACATAAATTCCGCGACAAATGTCATCAATAAAAATTATGCTTATAGAACAATGAGTGGAGAGCGAAACTCCTGTGGGATAGGTAGTATTCCTTAAAATGAAAATTTTTGATATAGAAAAAATTTCACGATTTTTTGTGGTTGAACGAAAAAACTTTCAATATGACGTTCTACTGGGCTTGGACAGCATTCTTGAATTCAGATTGTGCCAGGATGAAAATCTGCAAATCTCCCAGGCATTAAGAGAGGCCCCAGAAAAAAGTAGGTCTACACACCAGCAAATTCCTTCAATTAACTGGAATGAGTACCTCCCTATTGAAGAATTCAACATGAAAACAAAGCATCTGTCTACAGACAAGCGTCAAGCAATTTATGACCTTGTAGAAAAATATGGAACCTGTTTTGCCAAGAATAAGTTTGATATTGGTCAGGTCCGAGGTTATGAGGCTCAAATAAAATTAACCCAAGACACTTACGTTGCCAAAAGGCCTTACAGGTGAAGTTTTGAGGATCAAAAGGAGATCCAATCGCAAGTAGCTGAATTGTTGAAACACGGAATTATAGAGGAGTCTTATTCACCGTTCGCATCCCCCGTTACAATGGCATACAAGAAAGAAGGGAACGAAAAACTGAAAACCCGCCTATGCATAGATTTCCGTGATTTGAACAAATTGATAGTACCAGAAAGTCAACCATTCCCGCTAATTGACGATTTAATTATTCAAACCAAAGGATGTAAATAGTTTACCAGCTTTGATATAAATTCAGCATTCTGGACCATTTCTTTATGCCAAGAAGATCGACATAAGACAGGTTTTGTAACCAGTAACGGGCATTATCAGTGGACCAGTTTGCCTTTTGGGTTGAAAAACGCTCCTGCGGTTTTCCAACGTGTATTATCGGGAATAATTCGAAGATACAGGCTTTCAGATTTCTGCTCAAACTATATTGATGACCTTCTAATATTTTCTCGTACATTTGAGGAGCACCTCAATCATATTTCCCTATTATTGGAGGCAATCCGCTGTGAGGGCTTCCGTCTGAAGTTTGCCAAGTGTACGTTTGCAGCCAATGAAGTACGGTACCTGGGCCATATTATAGGGTACAATACAGTGCGCCCCCTTACGGACAATTTAACGGCCATTAGGAATTTACCTACTCCTGGAAACCGCAAAAATATTCGTCAGCTTTTAGGGAAAATCAACTTCTATAACAAATACATCCCTAATTCAGCTCAATTGTTAGAACCTTTTCATAATCTTTTACGAAAAAATGTAGAGTTTATATGGGATGACAGATGTCAAAAGACGTTTGAACACATAAAAAAGTATTTAACCACTTCACCTGTTCTTGCTATTTTTGATAAAGATGCGCCAATAAATATATACACCGACGCTAGTATATCAGGAATAGCAGCAGTATTAAAACAACCACAAAAAGATGGCAGTGAGAAACCAGTAGCATACTTCTCTAGAAAATTGAGTGTTGCACAAAAGAAAAAAAAGGCAATATACATAGAATGCATTGCTATCAGGGAAGCTATCAGATACTGGCAATATTGGTTGATGGGCAGACGCTTTCATGTTTTCACAGACCACAAACCTTTGGAACACCTTCGTATAAAGGCACGTACAGATGAAGAACTAGGAGAGCTGACGAACTATCTCCTACAGTTTGATTGTGAGGTGACATATAAACCCGGTGTATCAAATATTGAAGCAGATTGCCTTTCACGAAACCCAGTTCTTGAAGACTCCGAACAAGTACTTCCAGATACATTACAACTGGTCAACGTTGTCTCACTAAAGGAAATACAAAATGACCAACAGTTCCTTGATAAATCAACATTACATCAGACTAATGGGGTATTTTATAAGAATGTTAGGAAACGATCTCGTATATGCCTTTCAGAATCATTTGGGAGACAACTTCTTAGCCGCACCCATGAATTTACGGGCACATAGGCACTAAACACTTACTTAATATGCTACTGCCTTCATATTATTTTCCACGAATGAAGGAGCATGCTCAGATACTTTGTGCTAGTTGTGATATATGCATTCGTAACAAAACAAGAATAAGGAAAGAAAAAGGTGTGATGGGCCATTTGGGACCTGCTTCTGAGCCTTTCCAAATCATGTCATTGGACACAATCGGAGGGTTTGGTGGGCGTCGTTCGACAAAACGTTATCTCCATCTTCTGGTCGATCACTTCAGCAGATATGCATACGTTTCAACCTCTGCCAATCAGACTAGTCATGAATTTGTGAAATTACTTGATAAAGTGTGCAATGGACACTCAATTGGTCTGTTACTTACAGATCAATATGGCGGGTTGACTTCAACAGAATTTGATCAGTATTTAGCTAACAAGAACATTGAACATGTCATAACATCAGTAGACATGCCCTCGTCTAATGGATTAAACGAGAGACTAAACCAAACTTTGGTCAACAGAATTCGCTGTAGAATAAATGAGTCTAAATCAAAAGTGGCATGGTCCACAGTTGCGGCCAAATGTGTACATGACTACAATGACACGATCCACAGCGTAACAGGTTTCGCTCCCAGTTACTTGATGTATGGTAAAGAACAAGACATCGTTCCACAAGAATTACGGACCCCTCAAGATTACCAAGCTGCGAAAAAACAGGCATACCTCAACACCCTACGAAATCACGAAGAGAATAAAAAACGTTTGTCTCATGAAAGGAAAACATATCACTTTAAGGTGGGAGACTTAGTTTATGTAGAGGCTTCAAACGCTATGAACCGCAGCAAACTGGATGAAATCAGATTGGGTCCTTTCCCTATAATTGAACAGCGATCTTCCAATATTTTTGAAATCGGAACAAACGGAAGAAAACGCACAAGCCAATTATATCATATCTCCAAGTTTGTTCCTTCTGTAGAGTAAAATTAGAAACTACAATCTCAAACACACATATTTCAAATCAATTTCTGTTAAAAACAGAAGCAACAACACTTACCTTTTGCAGCTTCTGTCTCGGGGTGGGGGGATGTAAGTTTCCTCAGTACCTACCGTTCTAAAATATTGTTTGTAATAATTCATTGTTGATTTTTGTAATCTTATTTTATGTTATAATAATATTTCCATGTTTGTAAGACAATAGTACTTAGTTGAAATTATTTTGAATCAAGCTATCGATGTTATAAACTTTCGATTAGTTTTGTCTTCTGTATCGAGTCACGTTATATCAATTGTGAGTGATATGATAAGAACGTAAACGTTGAAAGCTCTCGCGATATAACGAACATCGTTTTGGATTTTTCGTTGATTAAACGATACATCTTTCGAGTTCGTGAGTGTTTTTTCATAATCTCCTATAAGAAACTTATATATATTTTGTTTTTTTTCCATTTTTATAGGAAATAAAAAAACCCATGTTCCTACGCTTAAAAAGGCTCCATAATGCTTCTTTCATGGGAAACCATGCAAAATTAAATTTTAGCGGAGTTTCGTACCGATTGAAGCAATGTAAATGGCTCAAAAAGTGTTAAAATCAAAATTTATAAAAAGTTTCGTTATTGAGTTTTTTGACAATGTGGAATGTATTTAGAATTCCAATAGTTCTACATATGTACATTTACATATAATATTGTATAAACCTGAGGTTGAGAAATGACCAGCCTAGTCTTTGTGTAGAGTGATTTATTTTCCTACGACGTTTCGGTTCTTGAGCAGGACCCTGTTCATGTAGTTGTACAATTTAGGCCCTTATTAGCACTAATGTTGTAGATTAGTAAAAATTTGTTGTTGGTAACACTTAGATCTAAGAAATATGAGTAGGTGCAATAGGTTAAGGATGGATGTCCCATTCCAAAATCCATCCTCATCAAATTGTACCTACTTATATTTCTTAGTTCTACGTACGAGTGTTTACAAACAACAAACTCGATAATCTAATCCACCAGTTTAGAGCAAATGTAGACCTAAATCATACAACTAGATGAATAGGGTTCTGCTCCAATATCGAAACGTCGTAGGAAAATAAATCACTCTACACGAAGACTATTCTTGTCATTCTTCTGCCTTGAGTTCACATATTTGACTAGACAGAAGCTCACCACAATATATGTAAATAAGAGAGGTTTCGCAATCATACCTTTGAATTATTACTTGACATAACTGTCATAACAGACAGAAAATACATTTTTATAAGCAAACCTTTCCAGCTACTGGAGGAGTCTACAATAATGTACTTTAAACAAAATTATCTCGCACCTAACTGATTGAAAAGCTAAGTCACCGAGCTGTATGACTCAAGCCAACGTCTGAATTATATCCACTGTTTCACATCTTCGAACACGGTAAATACTCTCTTCTCCTCTTTATAAAGAGTTATGAATGGTCCCAGAAACGTTCTGCTAAATTTGATTTTACGCTTTAGAACAACGGGGAGTCTTCCTTTCGAGACTTACCTATTACTAACGTTTCAATGACCCCCGAATAGTGAGTTTCACGGTTATTTTTTTTTCATTTATTAGAAAGATCCAAGTAATGCTTCCCAAAAAGGTGTTATATAATGGGTATCAGACCAGTAAAACGGCTTCGGAAACTCATTTGAACGATGATGCCTCGTCCAGAATTTACATGTCATCTGGGGAAACTTTTCTTTTATAGGTAATCTGTTTTCATAGGGAATTGGGCGCTGATTTCAAGAATATTTCTGGTTTCCATTCCTAAAACGATTTTTCTACGGTGTTTCCAATAAAGGTCACCAAAACACGCTTTTTAGTACATTTTTTCAATTTTAATTTTATAGGTAGTTATTTTCTTTTTTATTTGGAAGTTCAATAGGTAACAATTTGATTCGTTTATCGTCATCCTAATTTTATGTAAATTAGCGCAACAATAATATCAAATAATTATTCCTCGTTCAAAATTAGACATTTTCCAGGTAAGAAAAATCAAAAAAGGGTGATTGATAAATAGGAGGGAGGAATGAATAGGAAAAATCGGTGAACGGGAAATAGAAGTTGACAAATTGGCAAGTTGGGAATTGAATCATTAGAAAAAAAGGGGAAATTTTCCAAGTTAGAAAATAAGGGGATTAGAAAATAGAGGTGGATATTGGAAAATTCGGAGGACGGAAAAGCATTAAAAAAAAGAAAAAAACAGAGCCAACCAACCCCCCCCCCCCCCCCCCCCCACACAAGTGCGAAAGCCCTGCTGACTTCTTTCGTCAGTGAAGCCGTTTTTGAAACTATCATTCCGAAGAAACAAAGCTCAGTGTTATTCTACTTATCGGTGTATGATGCTGCAACTGAAATTATCGTTCCACGCTTTATCATATCGACCAAACTCGCTTTGTTTCTGTGTATAAGCCAAAGAAAATATAATGAAACAAGAGGCCTGTTAGGGCTTGGAAAGCCCTAATCTAGTCCGTATAACAGTACTACCTAACAGGAACTCAACACATTATAGTAACATATAAGTCCTACCTATCAAATTTCAACTTCCTACAGTGAAGAGGAAAGAATTTAGCTCACTCAGCTGATCAGAAAATACCCCATCACTTCACTCGTCTCTTAATGTCCCAGAGAGTCTACCTATCAAATTTCAACTTCCTACAGTGAACAGGAAAGAATTTAGTTCACTCAGCTGATCAGAATAGACCCCCACTACGTTTCTTACCTACCGACACTTAAGCAACAAACTTGGGGCCGTGCTGATTCGGAATCTTTGTAAACCGTTCGGAATTATATATAAAGTTCGCTAAGTTCTTCAGTTTCAATTTTTTCGTTCAGAAATAACTCTCCTAGATGTTAGTAACCACACTACGTTTCTTACTTACCGTGAATTGATGGCAACTGTTGTTACCGAAACAGCCTAATAAACAACTCTCGTTGATAAGGACCGCCTAGAACACGATCAAGGAGGGTATAGAGACGAACGGCGACACTGTTGCAACAAACTTGGGGCCGTGCTGATTCGAATGAGCAGTCTAACACTAAAATCGGACAACGAAGTTCTTCACAATTTCAAAGACCGTTCGGAATTATATATAAAGATATCAACGAAATTCGTCTACTCCAGAATTTTAAATAAATGATTTCATTACTCATACGTAAACTAAGAAGAAAAAAAAAGTGTGCCACGTGGGGTGTGGGACATAGCTTCCTCGTACCGGTAGCACGAGTGTATTATAGATAATTGAAATGATTTAAAATAATCTTAATAAATTCCGTAGAGGGAAATAGTAGGTAAACCAAAATGTAACTCAAAAACCATCGAAATTGGACCAAACTGATAGGGACCTTCTAAAAAGTGGAACTGAAAGTGAAAACAATGCTTCCGCAACCTGTAGGGACACTCGAAAACATATTCATGAGAAAGTGGCTTGAAACTTCATTGAGTGGAAATATTCATATCACATATCAATCATTCCATATCAATATATATTGATATGGAAATATATTTTGAAATAGTTGTAAAATGAATGCATGTGTGACCATCACTAAAGAATGTACTATGGCTTAAAGGACAGAAATCAACTAGGAAAATGTTTTCATTGCTTTGAAAAATAATACACTTTTTCATCCAACACCTCGCTCAGCCTGCAAAGGCATTCATCTCCGTCAATGCAGCGGTTTCTCCATATTCGGAGACGTTAGCTTCCCAGTTATGATTGCGGGTTACCGGTTCGTGTGAGGTAAAGGGAGAGACTGAGGGATTCCGCAGGCCTTTGGGGAAATCAGCAGAGACACGTGCGAAAGGGCGGGGAGAGGAGGCGCAGAAGCCCCAGCTGAGGCCCAGACCATGAAATCACTTATGCAAACAATGGAGCAAGTGAAGGGTCGGAAGGGGGGTCCTGACCGCTCTCCCAGGCCCAAGTTGTGGTTTGCACATGATTTCTCCTCAAATGGAGGAGACTCGTCTGCCATCCGACGGGCGAGCCATTTCGCTTTACGGGTCGCTGGGACGTCGGGGCTCCGTTTCATTTACGTTGGTCTCCCTTTGGAGTGTGAAAACGGATCAAACTACTTGATTCTCAAATTTAAATCACTGGCAGAGGAAAATCAAAATGGTGGTCTATTAATTGGATGATGAACATTTTCAAATAACCCTGGTATAATACTTGTCTCCTTCAAAATCTGTTAGTGAACGTACGAAGTGTCTCTACTTTGACTCGTGTGTGTTCCGAGCACCAGGCTGCAATTTCGGAACTATCAACTTGAAATTCGTTATGTAGACTCTTTAGAAACCCGGAACAAGCTGTGTAGTTTTTGGTGGCACCCCGGTACCAAATCGTGACGATGTGACGTCACCACCAATCTAAAAAACTTGATCTGCTGATAAGGATGAATCCTGAAATTTCTTTCATCCCTTCTTGTGCCATAGAGGCACCCTTAAAAATTCAAACTTCCTAGATAAGACAGTAGAGAATTTAGCTCACACAACAGACTAGGATTGAACCAGTCATTTCATTCGTATCTTGTCGTCAAGGGCCTTCCTAAAATAATAAAAATTTGTGATTCAGATTTAGAAGGGGATAAATGCGGATCATGTTTCAAGCCTACAAAATTTGATAGCTTCTCCTCCACGTGATTGTTATTAACTACTCACTTGTTATGTTACTACCATGGCTACGTTAGCTTGTCCCACGGTCCTGCAAAAACTCAAACCAAGGGCCATCTTAAAAACATTTCAGAATCTATCGATTTGACATTTTTTGAGTGAACTCGTAAGACACAAAAAATTGACCCCAAGGCAACACACCCAAGTTGAAAAAATCAATCTCCTTAAATTTGAAGGTGATGCGTTTCGGGATGCGTAGATTCTAGAAAGTTTCAATCATGCAGCAGGATCGCATGAGCAAATTTTCGTGAAATATCATAGTATAGCACTTTGAGTGCAAAGAAATTGTCATATACCAGTCAATGTGGGTTTTTAGTATTTTTTTCAGTTATCATCAATTTTTCAGGAAATATTAATGAAATTAATCTTCATAATATCTTCAGAAAATCTTTCAGAATTATGATGAGCATGATTTTTCATGTTCTAGTTCATTGCTAATGAACTTCTTTTGACTAAATCCCCGGTGAAAGATATAATTTTACGACTTTTAGCACATTTCAGACATTTTTAATGCTTTTTTTTTTCAGTACATTTATTAAAATATGAGAAATTTAATGTTCCCAAAAAGTGCTGACCAACTAACTCACCCTTTCATTTAGAAAGCTTGCTTTTTTGGCGTACGAATGGATTTACTATCTCAAGGAAAGTTATCTTATATATAATACATAAATGATTATAATATAGAATATAAGTTATATATATCTTCCAATACCATTACAGATTATTATTATAACATATATAAAACCTTACTTCTACAATACTATAAGCACCCTGATACATTAATTACTCAGCGTTCGAATACGTATAATAATAACTCGATATACGAGTATATCTGCAGGAAATTTATTGCTCCTAGACTTAGGTTGACTTTAACCATTCACAGTCCACGCTGTGTAATTTATTTCATTCGTAGAGCCCTACATAGCCACTTGAAAATTCCTCAAACTTTTTGAGATTCAGGTAAAAAAAATACGTACTAACCTGGTAAATACCAACAGGACTAACACATGTTGACTCATTATTAAATAGCCCGTATTTTTAACAGAATATGTATTTAATTGCTCGTAGTTTTGATAATAAGCATTTCGATAGTATTATAAATCTTTATGTAACTTAAAGTTAGGTACCTATGTAACTACAATTAAAATTTAATTTGTAAGATAATTTAGATACCTGTATTATACTTATAAACTAGCAGCTGACTTCGCCTGGCAACACGGGGCAAGCCTTGCGTCAGGCAGCACCATCGTTTCGGGAGTTTGAAAATAATGTATTTTGTACTATTTTATATTGAAATAACCATATAAAAAAAAGAAGGAAGCAAATAAACTATTGTATTATTTTCTATTGTGTAGGTTGGCATATTTTGAATGCAACTCAACAACATAAAGTTTATGATTTTTTCCTGCTATCTCGAGAAGGAGAAAGAAGGGTTCCAAATCAAATGAGTACAATGAAAACAAATTTCTCTTTAATTCTTGAGATCATACAATCTATCTGCAAAAAAAAAAACGGAATAAGTTTATGAATGGCTGTATGAGCATATAGGTAATACAAAAAAAAAAAAAAAAAAAAAAAAAAAACTGAAGCGAATGTTGAAATGTCTCCCTTAATGGAAGAAACAAAAGGTAGTTGAGAGCATTCCGAAAAGTGGCAACGATTTTCCTGCTATGAAAACTAAGCGAGTTACTCATCGCTAGTAGGTAACGCGTTGGTTGCACGTGAAAATCTATAGCAAATAAAGCTTCCTGTACACTTTTTTGGGCTAAAAAAAAGTTACAAAATTTTTTCAAATACCCCAAGCTGAAAGACATAACCATGTCAAAAAAAAAAAAAAAAAGTCACTATTGAATTTTACCAAACTACCTAATCTATTTATAAATCAAAAAGAGAATAGGTATATATTTCAATATAAAATAAAATGAACTTTTCATACTTTTTGTTTCTATTTCGCTCAACCTATATGTGATGAGTGAAGATTAAAAAAATGAAATGCATTTATATAAGCTAATGCTTAGCCTTACGATTACAACGTTGGAAAACTGATATAAAAAATGCCGAAAATCTTGTATTCACTTCCCAATTTAATAGTGGTTGCAATCATGATTACAAGTTTAACAGAGAAGGATCACCTATAATTTGTAAACAATTGTTCAGACAACGACGCTCATACCTTAGATTGTTGGCCATGCACTGCGCAGTGGTTAACGTGATACGGTTAGGTAAATGGAGAGCTTTCCAATGACTGGCGAACGATTTTTATACGATGATTAATCAATGCTTAAGACAAAGTTCCGCAGCAAGGATTTCGTTGTAAGCGATAATCATTAGAAAATAAAATTAACCATTTTTCGGTAACGTAATGTAACACTTTTCGATTCTGTACCAATTCAATGGAAACTGGACTTTCCACACCTGGATTTGGCGAGGTGTTGCGCAAAAGATATCAAAATTCCTGGAGAAGTGGATAAGTTTTTATGATTGATGTGACGTCAGAGCATATCGTGTCGCTCGGAAAATTAGTCGAAAGTGGACATGGTGTTAATAATTAGTGTTGGATAATATTCTGACCACTCATTGTAGGGGTTATTCCGTTTTCTTGGATGCGGCTATCAATCGAATCCAGAGCCGAGTATCGTGTTTCCACGTTACCGGAGTCAATTAAGTGGAACGATGACGCTCTTGCAGGTTGATATCACGGTAGTAGCTTTTCACGCTTCTTCCTGCCACGAGCCCCATCCATCATACTGATTGAATGCTTCATTGTTGCTCCTTTACTCCGCTCGATTTATAATGGAAACTTCAACCACTCAGCACCAACTACGTACGAAACCCGACGCTCCATTTAGTTAAAGGATGTTAACCTTAATTTCTCCCCTACATGCAAAGTGTTGGTTTCCACATGAGATTTTTATTGTTGAGCCATGATGTCGGGATCTGAGCTATTAGGATAGATAAAACGGTCGAAGGGTTAGTTAACATACCTACTGCTTATTGAGTGAACACAATTTCAAATGATTGCAAGACTTTCCCTTCGCCCTTCGGGTTAAGTAAGGAAAGTAAAAATGAATAGAGAGAGAGAGAGAGAGAGAGAGAGAGAGAGAGAGAGAGAGAGAGAGAGAGAGAGAGAGAGAGAGAGAGAGAGAGAGAGAGAGAGAGAGAGAGAGAGAGAGAGAGAGAGAGAGAGAGAGAGAGAGAGAGAGAGAGAGAGAGAGAGAGAGAGAGAGAGAGAGAGAGAGAGAGAGAGAGAGAGAGAGAGAGAGAGAATCAATGGCAAGGGAGATCAATCCTGTCCATGTTCCATCCTTTGAGTCAGGATTATGTTGTAAGTTGCTTCATTTCGTCATCATCCATAGTAAGTTTATACAATAAATTATCCAGTAATTGAAACTCAGCAGTTGGGCACTAGCTGGGAACAAGCTGTGAACCAATGCTGAAAGGGAAAAATGTTAGCACATCATTTAAGTCCTACCTAAGCTCTGGCCATGCCCATATAACTCATCACGAAACCGTCTAAAGCATGTACTCACTCCACCTGACCTCAAACATAAAGGTTCTTCAGTGCAGTAATATCGTAAAGTAAATTATAAACACGTAAAAAATATTGTAAACAATATTTGTTTCCAAAAAGGTAAAACCACAGAAAAAGCAGTAATGGTATCATAAGTTGTACATACAGACAACAACGGAAAGGTAACTGATGTCTCAATCCAACATAATGAAACCCAATAAGCATTCATGTTCATCGATTGATGAACATAATGGCATAACTCTTTCAACAAAATAGTTCTCATTATCGATCCCTGGAGTTCAATATAAATTCAGATCATATTCTAATTTAGATCAGAGGTATTCAGAAATGAACATATCACGCTAAAAATAGTAGAATATACTGGCCAGACACAGATTTTGTTGAACACTCCTCTTCTGATGTTTAAACTTTTATTTGAATCGAGAATATTTTAAAACGTAGATGTTTAGGTTGTGGAGAAGAATACACCACTGAAATGTAAACCGAAATGACAAGTTTTTCAAGGCTCGCTTGAACCTTCATTACATATTACTAGAGGCCTGTTAGGGCTTGGAAAGCCCTAATGTAGTCCGTATAACAGTAGTACCTAACAGGAACCCAGCACATTATAGTAACGATTAAAGTCCTACCTAATTGCGGCGTTATGTGACCTGGTGGAAAGCTAAGGCGATGTTAATAAATTATAAAAAAAGTGGAAATATTGATCAAAATGTGAGCAATGTAATAAAATAAATACCACCTGTGGAGGTGGTCCTCGCCACTCAGCTGATCAGAAAAGACCCCATCACTTCACTCGTCTCTTAATGTCCCAGAGAGTCTCCCTATCAAATTTCAACTTCCTACAGTGAACAGGAAAGAATTTAAATCACTCAGCTGATCAAAAAAGACCTCATCACTACGCTTCTTACTTACCGAAACTTTTGCAACAAACTTGGGGCCGTGCTGATTCGGAATTATATATAAAGACCGTTCGGAATTAAATATTCATAAAGTCTCAGAAATAACTCTCCTAGATGTTAGTAACTACACTACCTACGTTTCTTACTTACCGTGAATTGATGGCAACTGTTGTTACCGCCGCAGCCTAATAAACCACTCTCGATGATAAGGACCGCCTAGAACACGATCAAGGCGGGTATAAAGACGAACGGTGACACTTTTGCAACAAACTTGGGGCCGTGCTGATTCGAATGAGCAGTCTAACACTAAAATCGGACCGCGAAGTTCTTCACAATTTCAAAGACCGTTCGGAATTATATATAAAGATAATAAATATGATACGTATATAAATATTAATAAACCGAAAATTAACCACGAGTACGATTAGAAAGAATGAAGCCGGCAATTGAGTAGAAAGTGAAATAACAGTTATTATCCATGTAGGTATGGCTGGTTATTAAAATCCAGAGCGTCGATTCACTACTACAGTCTCATCGCAAAACACACATGGCACTAGAACCAATGATTTATGGATTTCTGATATCATATTGTTTCAAATGAAATAATTCGAATAGCAGAACACGGATCAAAACTTTCACGAGAACTATATTTTCAATAATAATGACCATAAATATGTAAATTATTCCAAACAGATAATTTACATATTGTTGATCCAAACATTCATTCATGGAGTTGACTTCAATTAGCATTTTCACACTTCCCCTCGAATTGATTCGTCAACTCTGATTCCAAGTTGCCAGGTGAAATCTTCGAATTTAGTTCTTGGCAATGGTTTTGTCAACACGTCAGCCGGCATTTCCGATGTTGATAAATATTTAAATTCAACTAAATTTTCGGCAACACATTTTCTAATGAAGTGATGCCTCACATCAATATGTTTGGTCCTTGAGTGATGCGATGAGTTTTTCGATAACTGTTGAGCGCCTTGATTATCATTAAAAACAATAGTCGCAGTGTTTTCCTTCAAGACTTTCAACTCATCGAGAAACTGACGTAGATAGAGCGCCTCCTTAGTAGCTTCTCCGAGTGCCAAGTATTCAGCTTCCACGCTAGATAAGGCAATGGTTCGCTGCTTTCTTGCTTCCGAGGTGATAGCTGCTCCTCCTAGTCTGAAGAAAAATCCCGTGTAGGAACGTCTGTCTTCTCTGCAGCTTCCCCAATCAGCATCAGCGAATCCCTCCAAGGGTTTTCCAGTTTTCTGGAACAATAGTCCGTGATTTGGAGTCCCCTTCAGATACCGCAGTATTCTTTTTGCTGCTTGCCAGTGTTCGCTAGTGTAGCTGGTATTAAATTGACAGAGCGAATTCACTGCATAATTGATGTCCGGGCGAGTAGCTACTGCGAGGTACATCAGCGATCCGATCAGTCGTTGGTACGGATATTTGGACATTTCATTTGTATCTGCTTTATCCGGCTTCTTAAGTTTCAGTCCAACTTCAAGTGGGGTTTTAACTGGACGCGAATTTGCCATCCCAAAACGCTTCAAAATATCTTGCGTATATTCCTTTTGGGACGTATACAACTTCCCCTCGATATCGTATTGGGTAAATTCGATTCCCAGACCATAATGTATTGGACCAAGATATTTCATCTTAAACTCATTTATCAAGTTTTTCTTTAATTTTTCAATCAAGCGGAAGCATCAGTGGAAGCGTGCTGTGCCCATAACCTATTAAATGAAATAATTCTAATAGCAGAACACGCTGATCAAAACTTTCACGAGAACTATATTTTCAATAATAATTATCATATATGTGAATTATTCCAAACAGATAATTTACATATTGTTGATCCAAACATTAATTTATGGAGTTGACTTCAATTAGCATTTTCACATGTTGACATATCGATCATTATGTGTGGGGCTTTGAAATAAATCACATGTAAGGACTAAAATGAAATAATTTTGTTGCAGGGAGAAAAACCCCAGGGTTTGAATAATTCAAGCGGATAAAATTTGGGAATGTAGTGCGAAGACTAGCAGGCGTTTCCATCTTGTGCGCCAACTTGGGAGCCTCATGTAGTCAGGCATTGCCGGAAGCAGCAGATAGAGGAAAGCTGATGAGGTAGGAAGTCGTGTTCCCCAAGTTTTCACGTACAACCTTATTGAAAGAGGGTAAACTTTGCACCAAAACTCCCAAACCCCCCGCAGCCATTCTGCATCTAAAACCTGAAGGCGCTTTTCCTAATCAAATTGAAAGTCTAATAAGGCCAAGACGAGAATTTAAATTTCAAGTAAAACACCCACGAGGAGAAGGCGAAATGCTTCATGCAAACTCCCGCACAAAAGTAGGCGCTTCGCGGCTTTCCCCCGCTTTTCCCCCTATTCCGGGAAAGCTCACCCTCTCATAATTCAGCGAGTTGTTTCGTGGATGGCCCCTTCCCGGTTCGGGAGGATTTTGGCCCTCGAATATTCACAAAAGTCTCCTAATCGGATACAACGGAGGTTTTCGTCGGAATATTCTCATAATTTCGAGGGAGCCTTTCGAAGTTCGGTGACTGGACGGAAACCGGCGCCGCGATAAACGGGAAATCGGATTAGACTGCACCAAGAAACATCGTGCCTATAACAACTCGAGATGCTGTGGTTTTGTGAGATTCGTTCGGATTACTTACTTGTTTGACTCCATAGTTCCATTTTGTGGTCGACGCCATCCACTAAGTATCTCCGATTTTAATTATAACTTATTTCTACAGATGACAGAATCTATGTAGTGCAATTTTACAATACAAGATTTAGAGAGGACGCTTAATATCTATGCACGATCGAGGCGATCGATTGAAAAGGAGGAAGCAAAATTATATAAATTTTTGAGATACCTACCTACCTAGTTCAATTCAAATAATAAACATAACCAAAAAGATAATTTTTCGTAACGGTCTGTTGGAAGCATCTATTGTATCGGAAGTACTTAATAACAGTAAATACTAAAAGTGAATTAGGTAAGTAAATCCTTTTTTTGGTCTTGCTGTTGATGATGAAATTCATTATTTTGGAGGAGAGTGGGGATATATACCCATATGCAAAGTATCCCAGACTTAGTATAGAGTTTAATTTAGGGTTAATTAACTCGATTTCGCAATGTTAGAATAAATTCGATTGGAACTATATCACCTGATAATTCCAATTTTGGCATTATGTCAGCTGATATTTACAAGGCAATTTCCATGTATTCCAGTATTACTATCTAGCGGTCTTTGATGGAATTATGAGATTGATCGGCTATTCAATAGATCCGCTAGCAGCGCATTAAAAATCACGCTAAGAAATTCGTAGTGAGGGTGGAAGCCTCTTTCAATGTGCGTTTTTTGCCTGAACGATCGATCTTCTATCCGCTGCCACGTTAAAATTTGATCGGGAGCACTTCGTAAGTCACCGACAAAGTTATGTTTCTGAATCCGAAGAAAACGATTTTGCCGTCGAAATACCAAGGTAATCCACCAAGTTTACCCCCCCCCCCCCCCCCCAAGTTTGAACGAAATCGGGCCCACAGTACGAAATTAACATTATAAGAAATTCACGGTTGAACTTGCAAACACGCATCCAAAGACGGCAATCTATTTATGGGATTGCATAGGAGCCTAATGGCCAGTTTCCAGGAAATTAAATCAGAATCAAACTAAAACTTAATATACTTGAGTATGGATGTTACAAGGTGTTGGTCAACATGCATTGAGACACAAAAAGCGAGTAAAAATTTTTGATTTGTACAAATCGACAAAATTTTTTTTTTTTTTTTTCTTTTAAAATTTTTTTGTGTAATTTACTTTTTACAACCCCTTCTTTGGTATTGCGCTAATTAAGCTGAGTGAGATTCTACTATGAAAGAAGGGTAGGTGGGAGGAATGCCATCCAATCTCTCTTGACTCGGTTATCCTTTTACAAGCTGATACCCCATTCTTCCCCAGTTTTTTTTTTCCCCTTTTGTTTTGGGGCCCGTAAGCCGTCTGCCTCTCTTCCACTTCTTTCTTCTTTACTCCCTCCTTTTCACGCTCGTCCTCCCGAGGGAAATAAGTTCTAAAAATAATTTCGTAATTCCTAGCTTGACAGGTTGAGGCATTGTCCCGCGTTTTGTGTTTGGAGCTGGGAGGAACGGAGTTTCATGGCCGCCTGAGCTCATCTCTTCCAGGGCCCTCTCGCTCCCTGCGACCGCCTTGAAATGTGATTATAACAACCTCACCCTCTCGTTGAGTTATGGCTTCAGGTAATCGCGAAGCGAAACCGAAATAATATTAAAATGTATGCGGTAAATTTTACGTCGAGTCGTGACAATCTTGACACTGATTCTGGAGGAGCAATATTGAAAACATTTCCAGCTGTATTCCATGATGTGATGATTATTATAATCGATTATCCTGGTGCAGACGTTGTATAGAACAAACAGTTTTAACTTTTTTGTTTAGCTCTGGATATGAGAGATCAGATGAAAATCAAACTGAAGAAAATCAAAACCACAAACGATAATGATTTGGCTACAAATAATTAAAAGATTAAGAATCACAAAACACTAGAAACTGCGACTGGGAGAGAAGCTTCCCATTCTCGCGTTTACTTTGTTCCGCTATCCAAGGTCTTTTTGATAACTTCTAGATCCTCCTGGATTAGACTAGATTCTCTATAGGTTTTTTTCAGCTCGTTTAAGAGAACATGTATGGAATACTACTAGTTCAGTGTGAGAACCGAGATGGTGAGGATGAGTTCACGAATTTTGTGGTTATTATTTCATGAAAAATCCATTCCCACACACCTTCCTGAATACCCAAGCTCCCTTGACAAGACAAACAATATCTCCTACCATTCAAACGGCCATTTCAGTCTAAGCAAGTCACTGAACAATT
The DNA here is from genome assembly GCA_030762985.1 of Adelphocoris suturalis. Classification (NCBI taxonomy): domain Eukaryota; kingdom Metazoa; phylum Arthropoda; class Insecta; order Hemiptera; family Miridae; genus Adelphocoris; species Adelphocoris suturalis. The sequence goes on from CM061049.1 coordinate 38,415,393, forward strand.
TATTAAGAAACTGTTTAATACACTAAGTGTATACCAGCTTGATAACGCGAGAGAAGACAAGAAATTAATTATAACGGATATGATTATACGTTTTGGCGAGGTTATCTTCTTCGTCCTCAGTTTACGACCCTGCCTTCGGTTCGGATCAAGAAGTTCATGACACAGCTCAAGACTCGGGGCACTGGAGCACTGCAGGATGAACACAGTACATGAACACAATCTTACTAGAGCCACAAATTGGCTACGCTGAACTCAAGCACGCTGGAACGAATTTTATTTCAATTTAATTATGTATTATGGAGAATCATCATTAATTCCTACATGAGTTAGACAGAATCTGATGATTTAAATAAGCTAGACATTATGTATAAGTGAGGTTTGAAGGGTCTAGAGGCTCTGTTGGCAATAGTTATGTTCATTCAGATCGTAATTTTGACTGAACCTGAAAACATCCACTATATTATTTTGAACCGGGCAGTCGAAAGATCAAACCTTAATTATGTATAGGAGTAGGGCAAGTTAGATGGAACAGTTGTAGATACTAAATCGTTGAGAGAGAACGATATGATGGCAATGATGGCCTCTATGTAGTTAGTGCAGCGAAGCAGTAGTTACGGGTACTACTAGGTACGCCTGTGGTTGATCATAATATTGCATAAGGGGGACAAGCTGCGGTATGAGCGTGATTGTATAGATAATTGTTTACACACAGGTGATCATTCTTAATCATTTATATTGTGAACAAGATTGCAAGCTTTATATAGGTAAAGACATATTTTTAAGACCAAACAACCGAAAAACGAATTATCTCTTGGAGATGAAGCTCGGACTGTCTATGTTTAAGAAAATTGTTAAACAAAAAAATAAAGCACGAGGTACGTGGTGTGGGTGCGGGAGGGGCGCAAAGACATAAAATGTCCCTCGTGGTTGCGTACTTGTACGAAAGCTGTACCCACCGTTTGTGTTTTTTACAAGTTAAATAATTCAAACTTTTTCATTACGATTTAGAGCAAAACCGGAAAAAGGCCGCCGGCCTGTTAGCTGTTGAAAACGGTTCTAAAGCCTTAGTTTTAGCTTGAATGATTGGCTTGAAATCAAATTTCTTTATGTAGCAAAATTTCCTTAACGAAATTTCCGGTTGACCCATCGACTAAGAGACATTTTTTAACTTTTTTCCACCTAAAACACATTAGCCAAAACACTGCGCCGTAGCGGCTGTCAATTCTTCAAGCCTATAATTTTCAAAAATAAATTAGTCTAGCATTGACTTCAAACGTCCCAGAAAAGCAGTCGATTCTACACTTTAATGACTTGTGTTTCCTTATTTTACATTATACCAAGTTATTCCATTAATTCCCTGGGAAAAGCCTTCGTAACTCTATATACTAACTAATTATTTTATGCATTAACTGAATTTAAGTACGCCATATAATTATGTATACATGTAATTTATTTGCTTCTTGGAGTCTGAAATCAGCAAATGGCTGATTCGTGCCCTGAAGGCCTTTTATGTATATATGTATATAAATTTTTCTCCCAAGCGTGGTTTTTTGTTCTAAATTACAAAGTCGTTAGGCAAACTGGACTCTGAGATCGATGGTTTCCGTTTGTTTTAGTTTTCTTTTTTTTTCACCCGACCCCAACTTCGAACCTGCGCTATCCGAAAGGTGCTAATGAGGAACTTGACTTTCACTCCTTGGGCGGAAAAAAGAGAAACGGATAAAAATACGGGGGGGAAACGCTTCGAATTGCCGACAGAATAAATCTTCTCGGCATTAACCCAACGGCTTTTGTACGAAGAGATAACGTTAATTTAAATATTTTTCGTTCGGCGCAATGCAAATATCCAGACTGTAGGAAGAAAAGACATACTTAATACCAGTGAGACTTTCACTGCCCGAAACCCAGAGAAAATTACGCAAGGATAAACAAAATTTCGGAAGAAGTACTAATTCGTAGTACTTACCTAATTATTAAAGTGTATGGTTCTTGTGATGCAGCAATAGCAGATATGTACATACTATTGATGCAACTAATGACTAGTTCTTTCGGTAAGTATATTGATTGATCGATCAACTGTTCTTTTCATCATACTTATTCTTGTTTACACTGCGATAGATATTCTGGGACATTTATTACAACCTCGGGTTACTTTAACCTAACTTAGATTCAAATAGTCATTATCAAACACTCAATCAAAATTCAAAATATTACTATTGTTTGATATTCAATTCATAGCATACTGTGCTCATGAAGTGCACACCCCAATTAAATATCTTGGGTAATAATAGAAAGGAATGAATTTCTGTGTATGTGGGATTTGAAATAAGTAAACCCATGAAATTCCTACTGCACAATGTTATTCCTAAGAATTCAAGTGGACTGTACCTTTAATAGGTAATTGAGAATAGCGATTGAGCTACCAGTTGGTCTCTGATATGCGTGGAAAAATAAAATACCAAATACCTAATCTTGAAATAAATTAGAGGTTAGGTTATTAATCACAAGTGTACCAGATTTAACAAATTCGTGAGTAGAAGTGGTCACATGATAAAGATTTAAAAAAAAAAATACCAGAGTAATGTTGAAGATAAATTGAGATCTACAATGACACACATACCTACCTAATGCTATTGCTCGAAGTTCCTAACGATGAAGGCGAAGAAAAAAGATAAGATGGAAGATGAACACGCACAGCAAACCTCAAATTTGCTAGAGGTAGAACAACAGATAGGTAAGGATGATATAATGTAAACTGGTTTATATCTCACTAAAAACAACGATCTTTGAGTGTTATCAGGTGTTTACTAGTCGTAACCAAAATACAGGGTGAACTGCTCGTCGATCCAAAAACAAATTTGCGTAAAACTGCATCACAAATGGAGCTAAATGCCACCAACCACATATTTTTATCATTTAATATTGATTAACAGGACGTTTCCATTTGTTTTCGCCACGTCACGAGCAACCATTGCGTTACTAGGGAAGTGTAACTCTCTTAGTTTTGATAGCAGTAAAATCGTTCGCCACTTTTGGAATGCTCTCATTTTATCACAACATCTCATGATCCCAAAGCCTCTGTAGTGTCAGGGAAAGCTGATTTATTACGCTGAGTAATAAAATAATATTGCTAAGTAACCATAATGAACTAGTAGTATGTAAAGTTAATCATTATTAAATGATCTGGCTGTAGAACCGTAAGTCTACCGTCCGTTCTTTCCCAAGATATGATTTTTAACGGGTTTTTAAGGAAAACTGTTTCTATTTCTTCTTAAACTTGGATTTCTCCTCTTTAATTCATTCGATCTTATGTTGGTAGTTTCTCCAATTCATTTAATTTCAACTTTTGTCCACACTTTCCGCGATTTATAAGCATGGTGCGGTTTGATTCAGAAATATTTCTACCTAGATACCATAACAACAGCTCATACATAGACAAATTTGAAAAATAAAATAAAATTTCTAAAAATCTTTAAAACCTTACAACTCTTCCAGGAAAATTCCAGGAAACTGGAAAATTTCATGAAAGCTGATTCATTCAATATTCTTTCAAACGATGTAGTATAACTTTATTTTTGCTCGTACTCTGATATTAAGGGGAGAAAAGTTTGTTTTAATGATGAAAAAGGAGGTTTCTTCAGTGAGATCGAGGGTTTTCTGGCAGCATGACTGTCTATGAACCCACGAGTTTGGGGTCGGTTTCCACGTAATTTTTTACATGCTGAATCGAATCGTAACACTTGCAGATCCCTCCAACTCCGATGTAATACACCGATTTATACACTTGGACTCACAAATTTTTGGTTATTTATGCTCAATTGTATGTAGTTTAAGGGGAAAATAGTTGAAAGAAGTATAAAACCAGGTTAAACTGTGTTGGAGGGATCTACCAGTCTAATAATTCAATTCAGCGTGGAAAAATTTGTAGAAACCAACCATGAACTCGTAGGTTCAAAGAGGTTCATGTCTTTAGATAACATTCATGTCTTTAGATAACATGAAGGATTTCATAGGAAAAACCACATTTTGTTTTACAGTAGAACAAATTTTCTCGTCTAAATATCAAAGTAAAAGTAAAAATAACTATACCGTTTGAAATAGTTTCAATGAAGCAGCTTTCATGAGATATGCCAGTTTCCTGGAATTTTTTAGGAAGATTTGTAACGTTTTGAATATTTTTAGTAATTTTATTTTTTCTAATTACCTATTTGTTTGAGCTGTTTTTATGGACTCTAACTACATTCAAAATAGACAAGACCACCCACCTTTGACAAGGTTCCGTCCGCATCCTGCTGGGGGCCTCACTGGAAAGTAACTGAGGATACCAAGGCCTCCTTATTTTACCAATGCACCACATTTGATGTACATGCAGCGAAACGCTGACTATCCAGCATTTTGTTTTCTTAGTTTACCTCCACGAGTTACTCGAACAGCATCCAAGCGACATTCGACCTCGCGTCATCTGTTCAGCATGTCCTGTGATTCGTTGCTAGACTGATTGGAGAATTATGAAAATTAACTGGAAAGGAAAATTTTTTGCATTGATGCTAGTTATTATACCTCTGCTTCATCCACCTCTCAGTTCCACCGATCCCTTTTATAATGTACAATTCAAACTAATGAGAGAATGATAGTAAGCAAAATTGTGGGGTAATGAAATTGAGTGTTTTTCTTAAATTTTTCAAATTACATACTAAAATTTCCAGCTTCGATAAGTTTTCTTTGCTCTTAATCATTTCCTGCAATATCTCTGAAACAAGAGTATGCACACAAGTCATTTTCATGCATTTGATTCATACGAAGTCTTGATTCTTGAGAATAAGAGAGGGGGAGGGGCGTTTCACGTATCCTCTATTCAATACAATGAAAACATTGAATTGAATTGATTTGTGAGTACGATATCTAAATGTCACAGTTTGCGCCACTGAAACATTACACGGCATGAGTACATAATCTGTGATCCCCAGGACGTGGATTCACGTTTCAAACAAAAAGCCAACTGCTATTCTGTAATGATTTGCAAATATGTCCCCAAGTTGAATGTCACTGCACTACGATCGGAGGAGACTGCCGGAGGGCGTCGCTAGGACCTCTTCCTTCCCGTCTTCCAAACAAAGAACGAGAAAGGCGTAGGAAACGGAACAAAAGAAGACATTGTAAAGAGAGTCGGTGCAAACAGTGGGAGAAGTGATCTCGAGTGAGACATGAGCAAACAGATGCTGGGATGACGCTGGCACTCCGCCCTCCACAGCTGTTTTTAACCCTATCGTTTCCTCGTGACGTGCTCAACGTTTGGTCATACTCCGACTGGTGATGAAAATTTTTGCAATCGCTTCGTAACACTCCAATGATGGCACCCCTTTTAGTGACACACTTGGTGGCACTAGATCTCTCAGATCCGTAATCGAAAAACCAATGATGCTGGAGGAATATTGTTTTATAATTCCATCTGGGGAGATGATAAGTGAGACTAACATAATTGATCCTTTACTAATGTTTCTAATAAAATAACATGTTCCAATAATATTACAGCTCATACCTAACTTTTTTATTTTTGGCCCTGTCTTTCACGAGTAATCAACATAAAAACCAGAAAAATATCATCAAATTTTTACATATATTAGCGCATATTGAGAGGAAAAAAAGTGGAATAATATATGTTCATACCACAAAAGATATAAAAATGTACAATTTCAACTAATTTACCCAAATTGAGAAGAAGTACTTTTTAGAGTTGTTGGACAAGATCCAGGTTTGATAAATCATTTTTCAAAGAAGACAGTTTTAGCGAATTTTTGAAGAAAATTAAGCTATTGCTCTCGCCTCAAAATTTGTAGAATGTGAATTTTTGAAAACATTTTATGCAGAAATCCGTTTCAGGCTATTCTGAATCATATTCTGAAGTTTAACGCATTTTTTTATGTATGTATGTATATATGTATGTATGTATGTATGTATGTATGTATGTATATATGTGTCATTCCAGACGATAACTGTCCGTAGAATTGTGCTAGAAACTTCAAACAAATTTTAAAATGTTAAGGACACAAAACGAAAGTTCAAGTTCGTTGGCCAGCATGATCGGATTACATCTTCGGGTTGAAATTTTCAAAAATGTAGTCAAAAATTTCAAAATAGCCTGTTTTTTGCGATTTGTTGTGCGAAATAATTTTTCAGCATACTAACATGTGGTATATTCGGAATCAGCGTAAAATTTCCTATAAGAATATGTATCAAGTTTTCAAAAATTTCAAAGTAGAAAAATCAGTCAAAAATCGAAATAATGCCGTTCGCTAGTTGTAAAAATCGGTAATATTTGCATGAAACATTGTCCAAATTCAGATTGAACTACTCTTATGGAAGTATCCCTGTATAACCAATCCTAGAACCATGCTGTTTAAAACGTAGGTAGTAGGTGCTTGTTTAAAATTTCATTCCATGTTTGTCTATCAAAATCATAAACTAAAATTTCTCTACACGATCAATAGCGACTGAAATGTCGAAGATTTTTTCAAAAATTCGCTCATGGGGTCATGCTGCATGACTGGATTTTTTTTATCCTCCTACTATATCTACAAAACAAATAAATTTCACTTATGGTGAAAACCAATGAAAATGAAAGAAGTTACGGTGATAGAATTTTGAGAGATAAATCACAAGCTACATAAATATACTGTTGCTGAAATATACCCAAACAACCACAACTAATTATACTGATAATTTTTACTGATGAAGTCAGTAACAAAAGACTAGAAACAAAAAATACAACATAGGAAAATGGATTCGAAAATAAAAATTTTCAATTATGATGTAATAATTGACAATTTTTGATGAATATTGAATGAAAAGCAAAAAATAAAATGCATATAAATTGTTTAGGCATTGTTTGTGGAAGTAGGTACCTACTTTGTACGTTTCGTTGATTTTGATGAAGGAGTCCGAACACACACAGCTGTTTCGCGTCCAAGGCTACCAGGCAACCAGAAGCATGTTGTTCTCAATTTCGAGAGAGGAAACAACGTTTTTTCTAAAACATGTTATTTCGACTACTTTTTCAGGGATTGACCATCACATTGTGATTGTACATGTTCTGCGATTCCGTAATTTTATTATTATTACATAAAGTGACATTCAGTTCACTTTTCTCAGTGAATTTTCGGCATAGCAATAATATTCTATTGGGCTTACAGTTTACGCTTTCTCCTAATTTACTACCTCCCACAGCCATAGGGAATGGCTATAGAATCTATTGAGACCATCTAATGTTCTAGTCATTGTTGTATCTTCGAATACACTGGTATTAAAATCATTCAATAGAAAAGTATAAACGTGAACGCTATATTATTTATCGAATTCAATAATAAGTTGAACATTACAAAATCATGAATCATATCAATAATAATTATCAGCAAACATGTGTTTCATTCATGGGGTTGGATGATACTGGTAATAGAGTTACTACATTCTCCCACCATAATTTTGAACTATTGGTTTGATGCGAGATTGCTCATGGTCGGGTCCAACTGATAATCTTGTAGATAAGCTGGTGTTCGTCTAATTCTCGTAGATCTTCGCATTGTGCTCGTTTCTGACACTTCTTGGCTCCTGGGTTCATCATTCCTCGGAGGAAATTGATGCATCTGGTCATCTTGTATAGGACGGTTCGTCCTTACAGTAGAGTGGGAAGTCCCTGGTGTACCATTTGTCTGTCCAATAGAAGCAGCTGAAGATGATGATATTCCTCTTCTCTCTTCTTGATTTACGATAGGATTTGTTGGATTGAATGACGAGACCTCACAGGCCCTTAGCTGATCGATATGCCGTTTGATATTATACCCATCGTCGAGTTTCACTATGTAGTGCAGGCGTCCTAGAATTTTAACCACAGTGCCGAGTCTCCATAATCGGGTGCCTTGGTAATTTCTAGATAGTACTCTGTCTCCCACAATTAATTTTCTGACTGTTGGGTGTGCAGTATCAGATGTATGGCCTCGTGAAATAGTTGGACGCAGTAGGTCCAGTTTGATACGTATTTGACGATTCAAGTACAGCTCCGATGGTGTTTTCCCTAAATTTAAGGGGGTGGCTCGGAAGCGGAATAAAATTTCGCGTACCATTGATTTGACGGAGCCATTTTCATTCTTCATGCAGGCTAGTTTGTTTTTAAGTATTTGAACATAACGCTCTGCCAAACCATTTGTTGCCGGGTGGCCTGGTGCGATTAATTTTTGAAATATTCCATTATCAGAGCAAAATTTTGTAAACTCAGTACTGGTGAAAATACTTGTGTTGTCTGATACAAGGAATTCTGGCAGGCCGTGAGTGGAAAAAATATCTTTCAGGAATTCGATGGTGGTACCGGACGTAGGTGCTTCTTTTGAGATTTTTATCTCTGGCCATTTTGATTTTGCATCGACAAGTATGAAGAAATGAAAACCCAAGTACGGTCCTGCATAATCCATGTGGACTCTTTGAAAATTCATTTCTGGTTCTTCCCAGTGATGAATCGGTACCTTGCTGGGAGTGTTCTTCACCTGTGCACAGGCTGAGCAGGACTTAACAAAACATTCAATCTCTTTATCAATATTTTGCCAGTAACAATAACGTCTGGCTAGGTTCTTCATTTTTGAAACCCCAAGATGAGTATGGTGTAATTCACCTAGTATTTGTGTACGTAATGCTGATGGGACATAAACGCGTTGTCCCTTGAAAATAACTCCTTGATGCAAACTATACTCTGGGTCAACGTTGTCACCTCTCCTGAGATCCTCTCTCAATTTCGAGAGGGATGTGTCTTTAGTAGTTTCGTCGGCGATAGACTGACTATTAATTACTGTAGATGTGATATGGTTAATGGTCTCGGCTTGAATGATTGAATCCTCATCTAGACCTGTAGGTTTTCTGGGCAAAGGTGCACGTGAAAAATAATCAGCGTTGCTATTCTCCTCTGCAGGCCTGTGCTGGATTTCATAATCAAAGTTATTCAAGAAGGAAGCATAACGAAGGAGTCTTCCTGACGTCATTAATGGCAGTTTAGCATTATGGTGGAAAATCCTCGTTAGAGGTTTGTTGTCTGAAATAAGGGTAAATTTCCTCCCATATAGATACATGAATAGTCTCTGAATTGACCATACAATCGAAAGGGCCTCCCTATCGAGCTGACTATAGTTCTGTTCTGCAGACGAGAGGGACCTTGATACGAATGTGATAGGCTTCTCGATGTTGTCAATCACATGTGAGAGCACACCTGAAATTCCAGTTGGGCTAGCATCACAGGCAAGCGTTACTGGTATCTCTGGGTCATATGGAGCTAACACCCTGTCACTGGCTATTTCTCTTTTAAGTTTTTGGAAAGCTGCCTCACAATTGTTGGACCAAGCAAATCGCCGTTTTTTCTTAAGTAAAAGGCGCAGAGGGTGGGTGATTGATGATGTGTCTGGAATGAAACGACTGTAATGTGTGATCAGGCCAAGGAACTGGCGTACTTCATCAGGATTAGTTGGTCGAGGCGCCTCCAGGATAGCCTTAACTTTTTCTGGTGATTTCAAAATTTTGTTTTCCTCTACTACGAATCCAAGATAATTAATTGATTGCTTGAAGAACGTGCATTTGTTTTTATTGATGTGTAAGTCATGGGCCTGAAGCCTATGTAGACATGAAATCAACCGATTTTTACATTCCTCATATGTTTTCCCATGGACCACGATATCATCAAAATACGAGGTTACCCCTTCTAAATTATGTAAAATTTGAGACAAGATACGATTGAAATCAGCAGGCGCGGTTTTGATGCCAAAACTCAGACGGTTCATTCTGTAAACTCCTCGATGGGTTGAAATAGTCTGTATTTCTTTAATTACGATCAAGTATGCGTCTTACTTTCTCTTCGTCGCCAACTGATGTATCTTCGAATACACTGGTATTAAAATCATTCAATAGAAAAGTATAAACGTGAACGCTATATTATTTATCGAATTCAATAATAAGTTGAACATTACAAAATCATGAATCATATCAATAATAATTATCAGCAAACATGTGTTTCATTCATGGGGTTGGATGATACTGGTAATAGAGTTACTACAGTCATACAGCATGATATAATGACCAATGTTTCTAAATTAACGTAGTGAATTTAAGTTAAATTTATTTGAAATGTAATTGCAAAGAAAGTGATAACTATTAAAGATAATATTCAAATATTTTCGGAGCCATTGCAATAGTTTTATTATCTACACAAATTAGCTAAAATATTTCGATGATTCATACATTAATGTTTCAGATACAAGAAAACTGTGGACTCGTTTGTCAGTTTTTTGAAATTGCCTCATTCCAAAACGAAATCAACAACGAGCTTGGGTAAACCAATGGGTTAGAGTCAATAGAGCGGCAGTAAATGACCAAGTTGTTAGTAATTAGGCGTTATGCACAGACCGTATTATGAGGAACAATGTAGACTGTTGTCTTTGTTTAATTGGTCAAGTTTCAGTTCGTGGCAATACGAGCGATGATGTTGTGAAAATTAATTCAGTCAACAACGGTTTTCAATTCTACATAAAATGAAAATGCTACGAGTGGAATAGAATTTTCAGGATTGGCGCATATTTGTAGCGATCTTATTCTTGATTGTCGATCAAATCATGAATCCCACGAATAAATCGTGTTTCCTTAAATAGAATGTACTAGGATTCTACAAAATCCATTAATATCAGTTCGCTTATTGGATACCACGTACTGACAGACTCACATAAATTTGGATATTCATACTCTCATACACACACACGCCTAGTGGCGCTCATAGCGGCTATTTTCTGTACCAGATGCTGGTTCAACAGGAAAATTGGATAACCATTGGATGATAACCAACACTTCAAGCGGTTGGTTTAGTACTAGAAACATTCGAGGGCCTTCTTACTGCGTTTCGTAGTTCTTGTCGAATTTCACAGTTTCTCATCAAATTTCGACACTTTATCACATAATCGCAAGGTATGTATTTCTATTTACATTGTGAAGTTATAACTGAATTAGAAGATTAGTTTTTGAAATTAAATACTAATATTTGAAAAAAACGGGTAGGATCAAAAATACTTGAGAAAATTCTCCAGTATATTATAACTGTGGGTGGAATCAATTCATCAATTTTTCGCTCCAAAACCATGGAAATTGCTGGAGTAAACGAAATTTTGAAAAAAGTCACTAGGAAGCGATATCATTCACACGTTCACACCTATACCTAGGCATGTGCTCCTGATAAGTTCTACACCCACCAATATGAAGATTCATAGAAAGTTAATGGATATAAAGTCCATTATATTTCTCTATATTACATGCATTGAGAAATACAGATGTAATATCAGGCCGTTTCATAATTTATCAAACGCATTATAATAATATATCAAACTCAAACTAATCCAAATTCTATATAGATATTTAGGTATCTCGAATAGGATGTCAAACATGATATATCGACGGTAGTAAAGTCAGGGAACGTAGCAAAGGCTGGTAATCCAATTTGTCTGATAAAAATGCAGCTGGTACAAAAGTTAGCTGGATTTAGCGCCACCTGCAATACGGCGAACGATTCCTCACCTTATAACGTGAAGGAAATACTCACACTCCTTATATTATTCACCTATACAAAATAAGAAATATTGAAATACCGAAGTTGTTTCAGGATAATCCAAATGGAACAACACATCAGGAATTACTTTCGTCATTGAACTGAATTCTTAATTTGTACCTTAAACTCATTCCAACTTCCGGATATTATTTGATTTAAATGGCAAACAAGATATAATTCGTTTGTTGATAGTACTGCCTCTAAATCAATACTATATGGAGAGAGAAATTTATCGTGATGAGTATAACTTTGGGAACGGAACGTCCCTATCAAAAGAGAGGCCCTATTCGAGAAAGGTTGAGGGCTACCCTAGGTTTTGCAACGGAGCTACATCATTGTGCATTAATGGACCTCAGAAAAAGTGGCGGAGCGCTGAAAATAGCCTTTTTGGCTACGTCGATGGTGCTGCCGTGAGAGTTTGTTTAGCAAGACCAGCATAAAACACAGAACACACATCCACCTTATACTGCTAAATCACAAACCTTTAGATCACTTCGTCCTCCACCCAAATTATTCAATAAATAGTGTTATCATTGAAAGAGAGAACTTAAAAAAATTCAATAAACCATGTTCATTAGATCGAAAACCGAAAGTTCCAAATCCACCTGGCCAAAAACGGCAAGAATGAATAGATAAAATCAAATAAAAATAATTGGAGTGTGTTGCCAATATTGCGAACTGCGGGCACTGAACCCCCCCATGTGGATGAAACAACTGTAATCGTTTTTATCAAAGAAACGTTGAAGTTGCAGCACTAAGTGCTTCCGAAAGGTTGAACTGTCATGCTCCTCCATGACGTATTCATGCCGTAGTTAGCTATGTTGGCCCACCAAAATCCTTTGTAAAATGCTAAATATTGATGAAAAGTATTATTCGTCGAGAATTGTCAGCTTCCGCTATCTGGATGGATTTGTAAGAAGTATTTACGCCTGCTGAATGCCTTTACAACTTTAGAAAAGTGGTACCTATGGCTTATCGCAATAGATGTTGTTCACAGAGTATTGATTTTGAGTAGTTCCAACAAAAAATCCCATCACCTGTACATGAATTTATAGGGTTGGCACGTCGTTTAGTGAGGTTACAACCGCCCTATTTACCACTTCATAAACTCGCGATTAATGTTGATGCGACTTTGTGAACTCGAGTAGGTATATTACAATAATTATTCTCGATTAAATTAAAGATTGTCTTCATTTCTCCCCCCATTTAGGATCCGGATTCCAAGTCTGTGATGTTCCCTTCTTTCGCAAATGCGGATCCCGTGCCCTCATCGACCCTCGCCACAACCCGTTCACCGCTCGCTGTAAGCCTACCGGTATTATTCAGTGAGGGGCCTTCTTTTGTTCATAGTCCCCTATTGTTCACCGAGGCTAATGTTGAGATCCGTTGTTGTACCTCCGGCCTTTCCGATACGATTGTGGATAAAGTGATTGATGAAAAGGGATCCTTCGGGTTTCATCCTTATTATCCTATTTATCCCCGATAAGTGGACCTATGATGCGGTGTGTGCTCATCGTTTTGTACAGTATCAAACATTTTATTTAAAAATGTTTTAACACATTTTATTGATTTATTCATTACATATTACCACTAATGACGAATAGCAAAAAACAATTATGGCCAGCATTCTATGTTTGACGGCCTTTATTCCTCTTCATCGTTCATGACCGACTTCCATAAACTTTCGGAATTGGTAAAGGAACGCCATCCTTCAGTCTCAGGTTGGTTTCTAATTCCTCCGGGTGCACTCGAACTGGGCACCAGCCAAAAAGGGTTCACTAATCCTGATCTAGACACCGGCCCGCGCTAGGTAGGTAGTTGTCCATGGCAAGATCCGACGATCAATCATCCACGGTTCATCGTAATTTTAGAATGATGTTTATAGTTTGATGGTCTGGATGCTAGCAAGCTCCCATTTCAAAAATACATAACACCAAGTAGTCAATCGCTGTTATAAAAACCTTTCAAAAAGAAACAAAGTCTTTATTAATCTTAAATGGTGATACAATTAAATTATAGAATACGAATATTAAGAGTGGTCTAACAACACGTCATAGAAACGAAATATTGAAAACATAAGATCGTACGTGGAGTTGAGTTGAATCACACCACATTCTTCCACCCTTCAAGGATTAAGTAAATTTTCCTTGAAACGTGAGGGCATCTGACGCTCTCTCGTTGAACGTCAGAGATGAAGGTCTTGGTCATCGTTAGCTGGTGTGGGAGAGACATTTTCTGCTACATTAAGACCCATGACGTATTGTTAGACCACTCTTGATATTTGTATTCTATCATTTATTTGTATCACCAATTAAGATGAATAAAGCCTTTTTTTCGTTTTAAAATGTTTTCAAAACAATTTATTTATCCTAATTGGTGATACAATTAAATTATGGACTACGAATATTAAGAGTTGTCTAACAACACGTCATGGAAACGGAATATTGAAAACATAAGATCCCATGTGGAGTTGAATCACATCACAATCCCTTAGTAAAAATTCAGATTAATTAGACATAGGTCAGAATGTAATCACCATCGTACCAGTTCGACAGTGATCTAGAGCGTACGCTGCTTACCTAAGAGTTGGAAAGTGCCCGGTTCTGGTCGTTTAGTTACCGCTGGTGCCCAGTTCAGGTGAGCCCATTCACCCCGAGGGGCTGATGAGACCCATAGAGACCTCCTGGGCCGGTGCCACCGTGAGGCACCTCCTGGACTCTCTTAATTTCAAAGTCATGGCTCGTATTACTGCGTTCTGCCACTGTCAATCATTTTCACCCAGCCTATGACATGTGATGACGGTTTTTGCCATTTTTCTGTGACAGCTGAAGCCTCAAACTCCCTATGTAGCAAGTCTTCACACAGCATTATGACGGGGTGAATAAGCTTCTTAGATCTTCTGCTGCTCGATCATAATTTTGGTGTTTTGCACGTGATGCTTCATCAGAAACTGTTGACTATTCACGGTTTTTTTATACGTAGGTAGGTAAGGAAATCTTTAATATCCTGAGGTGGTAATCGGATCTCTTAATATATGGACCGCACTCCGAGTTATAAGGGATTCAATCCTCACTAAAACCTCACCATCCTTTTCGCACTCAAGAACTAAACCTGCAGCTGTTTAACACATTACTTCAGGCCGAGTACCTACTTGAGAAATGTCTTCAGTCTTCTCGGTCCTCTCCCTTCTCAATCTCTCCCGATCCAAGATGATCGTTTTGTGGATGTCTCTTCAACATATACAGCTACAGAGTGTCGGTCTTGTTCAATCATTATGGCTACTACTACCTCCAGTGTCACATCTTGAAATTTTGGAAAAATGTCTCCATTCAAATCTGTTTTGAGGCATTCTGGGACGAATCCTACAGTTTAACGCTTCACACACACACACACACACACACACACACACACACACACACACGCATACATATATATATAATTTTTTAAATTTATATATCTATGTGTCATTTCAGACAATAAGGACCTTCAGGATTAAGATAAAAATTCCGTTCTTGCGCCGAAAAATCTAGTTTTCCATAAGAAAGAATGAGGTTGTTGGCCAGCGCTTTTTGAGCACATTAAAATGGTCACATTTCAAAAAAATATTCTGAAAAAAAAATCACTAAAAATAGCTAAAAACGGCTACAAATTAAATACTAAGTTTATATTTTTAGGCACAATATTGTTCAAATAAAGTTTATCAACTAAGTACCTAGGCTATTAAACATTAAAAAAATGTAATTACAAAATCATGCTGAAAAATATCCTTGAAATTCATTAAAATTAGCTAAAAAATCGATAAAAATTTCAAAAAAGCTAGAGATAACTATTTAGAATGTTTTTTTCCATAAAATTAATAGTCAACAATTTAATTCCACTCAAGAAGCTCAAATTTCAGAACAAGCTAACATTATACAGTTAGATTATTTACAAAAATTCTCTCATACGATCATGCCGCATGACTGTAGCTTTATTTTAGCATTTTATATTTTAATTTATGTCATTTTTCACTTAAATTCCTGAATGCTCTATATTAAACTAAAATAAACTTTGTTTGCGCAATATTCTGCTAAAAATTTAAAATTAACGATTTTTAGCCGTTTTTTGCTACTTTAAGTGATTTTTCAGCACTTTGTTTTTATTTGTCCGATTCAATGTACTCAAAAATGCTGGCCAATAAACTCGTCTTTTCATTTTCATCTCAATCCTAGGGGGTGTTATCGTTTGAAAGGACACACACATACACACAGGACACACACACACACACACACACACACACACACACACACACACACACACACACACACATATATATATATATATATACTCGGCGCTTCGCGCCTCGCCGGATCTTTTCTCTTTTCTACTGCGTAGAAAACGAGGATAATTTGCTATGCAATTCTTAGCCTGAATCAACTTAGTTTTGGAATGTAGCCAGGTACGTAAGGAGAGGGAAATTGGTAGCTTGAAATGTGAACATTTATCACATAAATCAAGTGCTTTCCAACGAGTGGCGAACGATTTTTGTGCGATGAAAACTGCGGAAGTTTCATTCCCCTAACAACGGCTGGGTTGTACGTGAAAAACACTGAAATTGTGGCACAATCTATAGCAACTACTCAACTACTCGGTTGTACGTGAAAATCATCGTTAATTTCGTTATGGAAATTACAAAAAAAGTTATTGGGGGTCGGCCTAACAATTAATTGCATAGCAATTAATATATATATGAAAAAGCTTTAAACTCTAGGATTCGTTTCAGAATGTCTCAAAACGGATGTCAATGAAGAAAATTTTGGGAAACATTCTCATTTTTCCGGAGCCACTGCAATATTTTTAACGAAAATTCGCTAAAATCCAACATATACCGTTAAAAAAATTAAGAATAGTCCATGTTATGAAAATCTAACATATGTACTTTAAGTTATGGTTCCTATCAGCATCGTACAATTTGCTGACAGAAGGAAATGTCCTTTTGTATACCAAGAAACAATATTATGCCCGTCCTTCGGACGATATATTAAGAGGTTATGACTCCTGAACCCAAAGTACTTGGTCGACTTTCAAGAACGGAAAAACCTCAACATAAAAGTGACAAGGGGTCTGGAAGGAAAATGGGCGTAAGCGCCGGCAAAAAGCGAATACGAGTTAAAAGGTCTACGAGAAACGACACCAGTGCTCCGAGGTGTCACTTGGGATCGGCGAGCAAAAGGGAACGACCGCTATAAGAGAACCCTGAAAAGGGGCGGGTCTCATTAGTGGGTATTGGAATTACAACCTCAGATCTTCAAAAGCCGCACGAGTCAAGGTCCATGACCCAGATAAATACTTGGTGTTTCTATTTAGATATAAGGGATAGGAAAGGGTGAAAAGGTCGTTGGCGATGAAAGGATTGGGGGGCTAAAGTTGAAAGAGACGGCTAGAGAATAAAAAAGATGAAAAACCAAGGGCTACAAAAGCGAAATAAACAATGAAAAACTATACATTGTGTTTTTTACATTTGTTTTATCTCTTGGTGTTTTTAGCTGGTCACGTCTCCCCTCTTAGGTTTTGTTGTTTTTTTCTGTCACATGGAAGTTTATCGATTTGGGTTTTCAGCTGATTTACTAAGGGCCAGCCAGTTCCTCCGATTTGGGGTTATTTTTCGAATCAACGTAGGACCGTGAGTTTTCTTGACAATAGGCGAAATGACCGTCCACCAACGCTAGAATCGAGATCTTGCGATAACACACGGGTTCCGAAATCCATCCATTCGGGTAGGTTAAACCACGAATCAGCGCTGATCCGCGAATTTCCCACTGCACGCCATCCTGAGAAGTTGTTTACATTACCATGTTTCCCATTTGATTTTTCGTCATAACACAACCCCGCCTTATTTTCGTGGTTATTAATTTCCTATTCCGTTGTGACAATAGAGACGCAACGAGTTTTTTTTTCTTTTCTGAAAACGAGCGTACTTATTGAAAGTTCTTTCCGATCATTTTTACTAAAAACAGAGTTGTTCCAAGGGAAATGTAGCTAGGCCATTTCTTATTCACGTTCACACAACCCCGCCTTATTTTTTAATTTCCTATTCCGTTGTGATAATAGAGACGCATCGAATTCTTTTTTCTTTTCTGAAAACGAGCATACTTATTGAAAGTTCTTTCCGATCATTTTTACTAAAAACAGAGTTGTTCCAAGGGAAATGTAGCTAGGCCATTTCTTAAGTCACGTTAAAATCTTACGAAAATACCGCTCCGTAAATAAAAGCTGAGTTGATAACGTAATGTTATTGATTTAATTCACGTTAAAATCTTCCGGAAATACCGCTCCGAAAATTGAGTTTGATAAAGTATAAACAATCCTTGGTTTACGAATTGAATTTGATATGTGCATGTAGAGTTTGATCAAAACGTTCTGATTCTTTTCAATTTGCGCGCAAACGTAGAGCCGTTAAAACTTCGCGATAATCTCAGCGTTACTCTTTTGAGTCACCTGGTTATTATATATTGCTGTAATATTTTCAGTTCTCGTGTTATTCGAACAGCTTCGAATTCGAAACCTCCTAGGCTAATTTCTTTCCCAATCGACTCACGTTGCTGAAATTCAATGGAGCTCGTTAGGGACACTTCAAAAACAATTACAAGGATTGGAGACTGAATAGCTGATGGAGCCTCTGAGGCTACTTTCTTTCCTTTTCGACTTGTCGTTTTACAGATTTTTTCGTTATGTTGTTTTGACATGTTTAGAAAAATTTTCAACCTTCACCCACTATAAACAGTAAAACTGTGGGGTCCTGAGCTGTAAAGGTGTGAACCCCTTCGGGAGGCACGTTGCGCCAAGTTTTGATCATTTACTAGGTATATATGGGGCTTAACAATTATTATAGACCAATGATATGCGTAGAAGGGCTATCTAATACAGAAATAATTCACCTTTGTATAATAGTGTAATAATTTGCAGCGTTTTCTTTTTTAATACACACTTGACAAAGATTTTGTGAAATTACTGGGTTTTTTTGTACCTAGTTGTATTGGGCTTTCCGTTATTTTTAAAATAAAATAAAATAAACAAGAAATAAACTGAAGCGATGCAAAGGAAAATATTGTTAATCTATTTGTATGAACTAGTTATTCATGTTCTCACTACGCCAGAGACTGGTGCGTAGAGTGAGCATATATTTGAGTGACGTCTTGTAACGATTGCAGAGATTATGAAATGCAGAAAAAACACAATTTAAAGGGAACATAAACATCTACTTTCAATATTCATATGAATCGGTGGATCCTTTGGAGATTCTGAGGAGTCATTTTAATGCGTGGGTGATCATTAGGGAGTGGGTGATAATACGTGCGAGGGTGAAAATACGTGCGTGGGTGATAATTAGGGCGTGGGTGATAATCAGGGCGTAGGTGGTTGCGGGCAGGCGTAAATGACGCTTCCCAGAACCAAAAATCCTTGAAAGAGGGATATCGATACTTTTTCCAGCTCTTTTTATGTTTTCGTACTTTTAGCTGGTCATCCTGGTCACTCTTCCAGGTTTTGATATGTTTTAAATCATAAGGAAAGTGATCGACTTGGGGTTCAAACTGATTTGATTGATCTGATTGATGGAGGTTAGACTTTTAGGTTTAGACTATGTGGGTTATGGAGATTGAGAAATAGACCAGCAGCTCAGATTGGTTTTTATGACCATAGGTATCATCATTTAGACGAAACACTTTGCCACACTTCAATATTTGAAATTTTCAGTGCACACAAAATGCTCAAATTTCTAAACAATTTATTTAATGTACGGCGGAAACTCAAAAAAAAAAAAAAAAAAAAAAAAAAAAAGGTAAAATGGTAATGTTTTATGACTGGAACTTCCTATTTGTTTTAGAACTTGGCCCCCTCTCAAGTGGTGGATATTTTCTATCTCACATGACACGGGACCTAATTGAGTTGAATTTATTCGGATCCGGTGATTTGTGACTAAAAGCGACTTAGTAAACATTGTATTCTGTCGTTATCACTATATAATCTTTCTAGATAGGGAAATGGATCAGGAATACATACATAATTCAATAACTTATGTAACCCTTCATGGTTAGTTAGAATTACATAGGTACCTACATGGCTGTGCAACATGACAGATCGTCAGAGTAAAACTTTTTTTTTTTGCATGAAGGATTTGTACCATTCGACTCGCAGATACTGAGATTACTGAATCATAATGTTAGTTGTATCATCAACCTTGAAAAGTTAAATGAACTGCTGACTAACGGTAGGGACCTCTTTGCCATGTTGAAGGCACCCATGAACTTTACCACTATGTTGCATGGATGATGAACCATTCATAAAGACTATGCTACTAATATTACAGTCTTAGATAATGATTGCATAAATAAAATAATATCATTCTGTTTGGGCATCTTGTTGGTGACTATGGTTTGAATTTACCCTCCCTCACCAGACACTCTTAGTTCTATGTCCTAGTTTTAGTAATCCTCTATGCAACAAATCTTTCGTTTCTGTCTTGAACGCCATCTTACCTTAATTCATGGTTTCATATGTCTCGTCTCGATCTTCATATTGGCAGTCCAGATTGGCTGCTGGAATTATGTGAAGTCTCTCAGAATCAACAACGAAGTGTACAAGTGTCCAGGTATGCATCATGTATATTAGTGAATTTCCCTAGAAAATGGAGCTAATGCAATGGCAACATTTCTGTGTTGAATTTCTTTTTGAGACATTCTGAAAAGAATTCTAGGGTTTACCGCTTTTTAATATTTATATATATATGTGTGTGTGTGTGTGTACGTGTGTGTGTGTGTCCTTCCAGACGGTAACTCACCTTAAGATTGAGATGAAAATTCAGTTTTGCGCAAACAAATGAAGCTTTCACAATAATAGGACGAGTTTGAAGGACAAATGTTTTTGAGTACATTAAATTCATCAAATTTCAGAAAATGAGCCAAAAGAAAAACAACTAAAAATGGCTAAAGTCGGCCAAAAATCGTTAAATTTATATTTTAAGCGGAATTCAAGTCGAAAGAAGTTTATCAGCAATGAACTACAACATTAAAACATTGATACGAAAATTCATGCTACGAAATGTATGTACCTACTTAAATTTCACTAATATTTAACGAAAAATATATAAAAACTGCAAAACAAACAAAATCTAAAATCTTATTTGAATCGCAGAATATCATTCAGAACGAGTTTTTTTCATTTCCTTGAGATTGGTGGTTAACAATATCTTTCACATTAAAGGCCCAATTACCGAAACCACGTGACATACTACATGACAACAATTTACGAAAATTCGGCCATACGATCATGATGCATGACTGGAACTTTCAGTTTTGTTTCCACATTACTAGAGATAGGGAAGCTTTGAGTTGGTACCAGATAACGAAAACGTTGCCCTCGAAAACCAGAATCGTCACTAGTTTTAAGTTTTTTAGAGCTTGCTGAATAATCATTTTGGTTTCTAAGTCTGTCTGTATGTGCTAATTTCCATCAATTCCAAAACTATACTATCTAAGTATCTAAGCAACTAAACCTGAAATAGGTTATTATTTATAGATGAAGCTACGAGACTAATAGACCGCTACCAATCCCGGAGTGAACGGAGCAAGAACATTTTTATACAGGCGGTATCAACGGTATATTAAAGAACATCACGTGTCTATTTTCCATGTTTCGATAAAAGTTACGGATATTTAAAATGTTACGTATAAAATGCCTAGAAATAGGAAAAGCTGTTGGCTGATGCGAAACCGGCTCAGGGGTTAGGGTTGGTGAAATAACGGAGGCGTTGTAGGGTTGATCAGACTCTACATTAGGACCTCTGAGGGCAATGAAAAGTGGAGCGATCTTTAATTTAATCGCTGGCAATTATTACTAATCAGTTCGTTGAGAATTAACTAGGGTTCACAAACTCGCATTTGCTCCAGCACCTCTTTCGGTGGTCGATTCCACAGAGAGTGGATGATCATTAGTTGATAGCGAAAAGGGGAGAGGGCGAAGAAATGGAATTTCATCACCCTTCTTACGATCGCTCAATGATGACAATAAATTCACCGCGGTAACGCGACGCATTCGTATCACCTCCTTTACGAAAATGTGTTGTCATCTTTTTATTGAGGTATTTGTTATCTCTGCCTACCCCTGTTTCATTAAGATAAACTCCTTCTTTACTCCTGTCTCACTGTTCGGTAATTTGTAGGGAAAAGTTTGCTATCTTTGTAAACCGCATAACATTAAAAAAATTCGAAAAAAATGCCTACCACGCCTCCCTGCTCTGTGTTCTTTATTATATCCTCAAGTATCAGCAACAAACGAAGCATGCTTTAGTCAGCCGATTCCGGCATCAACAAAAGTCGAATATCTACTGTATCTGCTACATTTGCCGCAAAATGTTAAAAAACCCTGGATAAAAAATATAAAAAACTTTCGAAAGTTCTAGGTTTTATGAGTTTGCTATAGATTTCCTCATTTTATGGCTGGAATGACCTATTAAATCAGTTTATTACCAAGAAAATATTTGATTGCTGATTAAGTTCACAATGCCAGATAGCAGAGCTTGTTGTTACATATGCTGTTATGCTTCAATAATAACATTAGTGTTACTTATTCATTTGAGCGAATTCGCCTAGTTCAGATATAATAGATGTCTATATTTGTTAAATAGTTCTATCATTATAGTCTTAACGTACAAAAGGAATTACTTAAAACCATTACATCCAATCCATCGTACAGTGAAATATCAATAAACAACATTATTCAAGATAAGTGAATATTTTTGAAGAATTTGTTATAGAAATGATGTCAAATGTTGAAAATTCTAATTTTCCACAATCTTCCTCTGAGGCGTTCGGAAATTATTCATTGTATATGATGGCCTAAACAAGTGAACCTACTAATTAAAAACTAATACTAGTTTGAAACTACAAATTTTCTTTAGTTAAGACTATAATGATAGAACTATTTAACAAATATAGACATCTATTATATCTGCACTAGGCGAATTCGCTCAAATGAATAAGTATATACAAACAGTTTTGTTCTTGTGAATTTTCTTTATATTCTCTAATGCTTTCAGGGGCGGAAAATCGGAAAGTTACATTTACGTGGAAAGTATTTAAATTTTTCGGGACAACATTTGTTTCGTTTGTTTCGATTTTTAGGTGAGGTTTAGAATAATGCATGTTCAATGCAGAGAACTAATATCTCTTCCAAACTATGAACAATTAATAATGAAATTTATCCGTCATTGCCTCGTAGGTATCGTGGTGTAATGGAGGTGTATGGAAAGTGCATTAGCAAACAGTAATTAGTAGTCAGAGCAGCTGAGCCAATCAAGTCGACAAATGCGGAGGTTCTATGGGAATATAGAGATTGATTGAGCCTAGTGGAATGGGAAGGTATGTTAGCCAAACACGTCGTAATTAATATAAGTTCTGGTCTTGCAATATGACCTTATGAATTAATTTGTCAGAATTTTTCCGCTTTCTATTTGTAACGGCTCCAAAAATTTCCAAGTCAAGATTTCCGAAAAATTTGTTCATTGAACTCTCCGTTTCGGGGCATTTTGGGACAACTCCTAAAGTCCAACGCTTTTGACATTTTATGTCTTTGCTATGGCACATGAACTAAAAAAACGTCACGGAAATTGCTCACGAAAATATTCTGATGATTTCCGCTTACAATCGAGTCGTTGCTAGGGAAATGGTACTTCGTCGTTTTTCATCCCACAAAATTCGTTGAAGATTCGTTCGAAAGCTCTCGATTTATCAAACCAAATTATGTTAACTACTGCGAAGTGCGTGGTGAACAAGCTGAGTTATGAGTTATTTGAATAACTGTGTACTGTAATGAACTTAGGCGCTCCGTGGTGCAATGGAGGCCTAAATCCACACTCATGGATAGAGAGGGGTGTGAAAGTACCATAAGAGATACAACTCGTACTAATAGCATATATATGCTACGTTCGGAGAAGATTGGTTTTCCAGTTCTTGGATCACCCATCCATCGCCAAACGCGGCCTTTCGAAAACATGGGAAGAAAGCGCCCGAATCCCGTTGGGAAACAACGGAGCGACGGCAGCGCATTTTCTTGGATCTCGCGGGAACTGTCACAGTACACTCAGGTGATCATTCTCAAAAATTGATACTGCGAACATAATCGCAACCGCTTGTTAAATTCTGATGATACGAGTCTGCAACGAAAGACTTAAAATGTCCCAATGTCGAATGCAAGCGTTTCCAGACCTGCCTTGTCTTTGCTTTTATCTCGTTTCGCTTCCGTTTATTTCTAACCTTAAGAAAATTTTATGAAATTTATAAACTGTTCAATTTTGATTTGTAAATAGTTGAAATTCAATTTGAAAATTGTTGAATTTTAATTTGGAAACTGTTAAATTCATTTGAAAAACGTTGAATTCAATTTGGAAAATGTTGAGTACTATTTGGAAAAAGTTGAATTTTTTTTGGAAAATCCACATTTTTCAGACGTTATCTGATCTTAGGAACGATCTGAAAAATCGAAAATGGTGGCAAATTATCAATAAATTTCCCTAGCAACAACTCGGTTGTAAGCGGAAATCATCAGAATTTCATATATTTACTGTTTCGACTGCATGATGATGATGTCTTTACATCGAAAGCGCTCGCCCCCGGTACACAAATCGCTGGTGACGACGGATTCCCTCGAAATGATAATTTTACTATTTCTACAAGCGGAAATAACACTCCAGATTTATTTCAAGATATTTTTCTCCTTCTGTTGCAATGACATTGATACCGCACATTATATAGGAAGATCTCTAACCCTCAGGCCATACTGTCTTAAGTATTTTGAGGAACCGACCCTGTCAAGAAATGCTGTCAGATATATTGAATGGTAGGCATTGGAGTACACTAATCAATTATGTGGAAGAAGCTCGGGCCTACATGAGCTTTCTGTTAGAGAGTTTGATTATAAATTGGTCATTCACCATAATCTTGGGATTGAGATTGTATTACCTTCTTAAATAATTTAATAATTTAATTTATTATTGTTAGTGTTTGTGATATAATCAAGGCTATGATTGTTGCTAATCTATTATTACCCTGTTAAAATATTGTTCACTTTGAGGTGCAAATTGATTATTGTTTTGTTTAAGACAGACTCAGTATCATTTGTCCCCATGATATGAATAATCTATTGTTGTCCCCCCATTATTGGCTTCGCCCATTAAACTAATTTTTATCAACACTGTGGCGTACTTCAGCTGACGGCCAAAAGAACAAAGTCTCTTCATGCAATTTATCCAAATATAAATTGTTTTATTGTTGTAAATTGCATGTATAAATACATAATAAATAACTAATAAACAATGCCTCACAGAGGGTTGAAGATTAGCGAAGGGGGAATATGATATGAAGTGAAGTCAAAGCCGGAATAAAACCTAAACGTTGAAATTCACGGTTACATCAGAGTTTCACTTTGATCAGAATCATTCGCTTTAAAAATACACTCATGAATTATTGCTTTGAAATTCCCCCTAATTAACACACACTTCATTCATCACTATTCATCCTCGTTAAGCACCAGTATTTCCAGGATTTCAGCATCGTTATGCTTTGTGTTGTGTGCATTGATTTATGGTTATCGATGATGTACCTTTTTAATCCACCAAGGAAAAAAAAGCTTCAAATTCTCTCTCTCTCTCAAAATAAGTTGGTTTACGTTTCAAAATATCGATTGATTAAGATCTCAGAAAAACGAATGAAATTCATAGGGACTTTTGTTGGAACACGTCTAAGTATCTACAAGAAATCTTTAACAAGTTGTTTAAAGGGATACTGCAAGTGCAATTCTAATAGAACCCTTCGTCCCTATTCGGAGTACTACCATAGACAACTAACTGGTAACATAGACATCTATAACACCATAGACATCTAACCGCTGGCAAATCGGAGGGGGAAACAAAAAGTCGAACAGTGATGACCATTGGTTAGCCCCTAAAGCGGATAAAAAAAAAATAAAAAAATGAAATAGCTAAGCTTACAACAATGGCTTATAAATAAGTACATGTCACTCTTTATATAAAATCAGCAAAGTGAAATAACACTATGACTAGCTGTAAATAAATGTATCACATATCAGATATCAGTGTTCGTAGTAAAGCTCAGTGACTTACAGGTACATCAACAAAGATGAGACTTTTTCTGGTCCAGATAATACGTTTACCTACCGAGGGGGACGATGATGGACTCGGAGTTCCATAGGATCTGGACAGTCCTCCAGGAAGTGGCGGATGGACAGATCAACCCCACTTTTCTCACACACAACTTTCGAGGTGTCTGTGAGTAAGACGGGTATGGCCGATGTCAACCCGGTTGACCACTATTCAGTCCCTCCTTGGGAGTTGGATTACGGAAGGGCCTACCGGGCACAAGTCCGGAAAGCTGTTCTTCTTGTTTTCGTAGTCGCTCAAATCTTTTTAATATTGCGGGAAGGAAATGCACCAGTTTATTTGAAAGAAACTTGTTAGATAAGTTTGGTATCTTTGGCAATGCGAGGAGTCGTAATACAGGGGTAGTTCAACGTTTCATACGGTAGTATAAATGCGAACTCAAGATTCAAGACTTACGGGAGAATTATCAGCCTGCGGCATTAGAGTCGTGAGTGAAAAAATAAATAAAATAAAACAAAACAGAGAATCCCTCTCCCTCGTAACGGGCTTCCTGGATCTGATCCAAGAAACCGGGAGAAAATGTACATCAGGAGGGTGGCTTTCCTTGATTTAACGGCGAGCCCTCTTTCCGCACGCATTATAACACCGTAAGACAGACTGGGAAGGGGGGGGGGGGGGGTGGAGCAATGGAAAGATCTTTCATTTTCCGAAGCTCCCCTTCTCTGAAAACAGAAAAGAATTTTCGTATATCTTCGTGAAAAAAAAAAAGAAAAGATGGAACTCGTTCGAGTTGATTGAACAAACAGAAATCTCGGGATGAAGTATGTTCAAAACAGCGAGAAAACTCACGATTGGTTGGGTCTGTTGCATCTCAAAAATCCTACCTCAAAGTTGAGCAATAAAATAATCCTCCTCTTAGAATATTTTATTAGAATTCTAATATTGTTAATTTAAATTGATATATTATTTGAATCTATTTTGTTCCAGGTTATTGGTCCATGGAGAGATCTGTTCACAATAACGATTGGCATACAAGGGAAAACTGAAAATATATCACAAAATATGCAGTGTATGAGCTGTGAGGTGGGAGCAGGATACACTTTTTTTCATCCTTGTGCCCTATTTAGAAGCCTATACAAAAAAAGGACATTATATCTAAACAGTTCCCAGTCTCAGAGGAACTGATTACTTGAGATGACAACCCTAGGAAGTGTGTAGACATTGTGGTGATTGTATAAAAGCTATACGAATGACAGCAGCAATATTGCACCTACCTGTAATCTCTATCTGCATAATTTATCATTGTCTTTGTCAAGTTTCATTCAATCACAATTTGTACGATGATTGGTGAATGATTCTAATTTTACTATTACGTATCAGGTTAGTATAATTGATATTACGCCGTATAAATTTGATTTTTCTGTCACCATTTATGCAGTTAACCTAATTATGGTTACATTCTTTATAGTGGTGTAATAGTTGTTTTGTCTAAAGAGTAGTAAAAAGAGGTAGAGGTGGTGTTGATTCAGCACTACACTAAATTTTTCGAGTTCTCCTTTGTAATACCCGATGTGGTTCGGTTTGGTGACATTTTGAATAGTTCAGTTAAGAGAGAGAGAGGCAGAGTTGAAATCAGTTTCGTTATTTTCTATTTAAACCTACCTCCAATAGCGATTTCAGCAATTTTTAGAAATCCGAGGGTCACTCCATTTAATTGTTGCTTTTTAGGACGTCCTCCAGAAACTAGGTCATACAGATAAGGTTTGTTATTGAAGAGAGACGACCTACTGGAATTGTTCCAGGGGGGTAGGGGACAACCCTAGCATGTGAATAAGATTTAAACAAATGATATTCGATAACAATTTGTAAGGTTGCATAGATCCCCATTCTTATTTCCCAATTATTGGTTCCTACAAATAAACAACTTAATTTGATTTGTAAATATTTTTTTTCAAAAAATGCGAAATTGATGAAATGTGGAGTTTTCATGGGGAAGCTTACGTTTTTTTGGGAGTTCAGGCCGTACATTAAGTACCACTGGCGACAAACCGTTTGTCGGCCCATTACGTCCTCCTAACCTCGTATTCTACATACTAGTAGGTATGATTTAAGATAAAAATTTTTTTTTTCAAAAAATGCCAAATTGATGAAATGTGAAAAAGAAGTTTTTATTTTGAGTTTTCATGAGGAAGCTTAAGTTTTTTGTAAATTTAGACATGACTACCAAAAAGAGCAGACGATTTACCATAAGAATTGGCCACTTTACTTATTTTTTTGGGCACAATAACGGTTGAGCAATTAAAACAAAAGTTAGTGTTTGGCGCACACCCCTAAACTTCGGACAGTTGTAGAGAAAAGGCTGGGCGAAGAAGAGGTCTGAAAATTTGGCTCCTAGCTTGTATTACCAAAGGGTACAGCATACTAGAAAATCAGGACTTTTAAAAAATATCGAAAAAAAAAGTTTGGCCGTTCGCGTGAAATGACCCATATAAAAAATATTTATTATCATGATCTTTTTCATACCTTTCCGAAGAGTTATTCGTCACCAGCAAGTCGAGTACAGGGGCTATTTTGGGCAATTTCGACAACCTGATGATGATGTTTATAAATCGAAAGCATCCTATATATTCGACATGTTAGTGACAACGAACAGTGGTTCTAAACCCAATCAAGCTAGACGAAATTCAATTTCCGAGTAGAATGGTATGACCTCAACAGATCTTGACATTCTGATAGGTCGGGCCTGGTGGAACTCAGGACCGTTATAATTGTTTAGGACCTGACATGTCGGTGTGCTGAGAAATGCGGAATAACGACAATTAACAACATTACCAGTTCATTTCAACAAATGAACGAGTGAACTTGCTATTCAATCTGGCTGGGGTTACGAGAAATCTTCCACAATGATCTATATAAATTGAGGTAAGCACAAACATATTGATTTGCTAGATGCTCTTAGCATGAAAATAAGTGAATTTTTGGATGTGTATCCCCATAAAGTCCTAGTAACTTAGATCTGAAACCAGAAATACATAGGTGGTATGCCTAAAAAAAAGAATTAAATTAACATTGTTTTCCTCTTTTTGCCTATTGTAAGGTTATATGTTTTTTCGTAGGAGAAGAATACATGATTTCATAATTTGTTGACAACTTGTATTCGCAAGAGTGTCAGATGTGTGTTTCCCATACCTACTTAAAACGAAGTAGTTACTGAGGTGATCTAGGTCTTATGTAACGCATATTTTGCATCTAGTGTAGAATAACGTTTGTTCTAATCGAGTCTGACTTAGTTATCTCAGGAATTGAAAGAAACTGTCCTAAATTTTGAAAAATGGATTATAAACAAGATTCGTGACCCATAATGGGCTGAAGATTTGTTCAGAGTTGAATATCGTTCATGATTACCTTTTTTGTTTTTATTTTAATTGAAAGGTTGAAAATTTAACGCTTTTCCCACAATTTAAACGTGTATACATCCCAAGATCTACGACTGATCCTTAAAAACTATTTTCAGAATCGAATTTAGCACCCTCGAAAACCCCCGGAACCAGTGTTCTTTCTTTTGCGACGAGGAAATTTAATTTTGTCTAGCTAGATTGTGTTTTTGAACCACTGTAATACAGACTCCTCAAAAAGGTATGTAAATGATAATTTCACTCCTACAACTAGCAGAGATATACTTTTGGATTCTATACCGAATTATAAAAAATATTATGCTACGGATTTGGTGTCTCCAATTTACCTGCGTTAGGAAATGGGATATAGTGAATTTAATATTGGAAACAATAACTCTGCCGTTAGAAACACCCTTAGCTAATTTTGCTGCATCTGGAGATATCTTTATGGTTTATTCAACCTTCATGGTATCCTCTGGGTGTAGCAGGTTAATCGCCTCTCCCCATTGAAAAAGCGTCTACCAACAACTCAATTACTATCACCTCCTTGTCATACTCCTCAAAGTACAATCAGGGACTCAAAGATAAATATTTCAAGATAATGATAAACTTGAACTAGACTCTCAAAATTCAGATCTTCTACTCCATCCCGTTCATTAAGGCCTTCCAAACCTACTTCGACTCTAACGTCTCACGGATCATACCAAACCATACTAAATACCTACCAAACTGGGCTAAAGTAAGTAATCCAAACTATTACACTCCATATTTTCGTAATAAAAATATACTTAGAGATGTTCAATTTCCATTTATTTAGATCAATATCCACAATCGGATGCATCTTCTTCGAAAACGTATTTAAAAAATAATGAATATAACATTGTCTGTTGGAATCGGTGACTATTTATTGTTTTAAAGACACAACTATATTTTCAAAACTAAATTTAGCACGTTCATGAGATTATGAGGGGAAGCTGCTATTTTATAATCACAACCCCTTACAATACTGAAACCCGTGTTTTCTAGAAATATGTAGTCCTAGATCATTTTTGATTGAGATATCAAAGTTCAGTAAGACATAGGTTCTTCTGAGATTTTCCCTACTCAAATACATCCAAGTCAATGATGTGCAGGTCAGAATTATAAAAATTTCCATTAAAATCGACTATAAATACAATTAAAGCGAAATGAAGTGCTAAGGTGGCTATCGGAGTCACATACGTTAGTTGAATGTGGTTTTGTGATTCACAAGTAATAAAAGGTTGATTTGTGAAAGTTTTTAGACCCTCCACGATATAAAAATATCTAATAGTGTTCCATACTCGTTCTATAAGTCCTTCACTATGGTGATTTTAATGATCACGTTGTCGTCAACCACGTACTTTATGAACAGATTTTTGGTGGTTGTGATTAGTCCCAGCATACAAAGAAGGTAATTTAGTGAAGGGAAAACATGTTTGAAACGTTATATTTCAGTAGGCAAGATTTTGAACGCGGAATTCTTACATAATTGGAGAATCGTTCACCTACATTATACGCCAACGAAATAGGGTACTTCCAAAAATGTACAAGAAGAATCCAATGACATCGAAACGACTTTCAGTAGCACACATTCATCTTCCATAAGCAGATAGTAGGTAAAACTTGTTCAGTATTGCAAGGATCAGAAACAATGGAAAGATTTGCAAGATATGTTGTGGAATTCGATTAGGAATTCTGAAATTGGTCTGCAATATTAATTTTTACTTTTATTCGTGATTAAAATGCAAGGCATTTGTGCATGCTGTATTTACTATTGATTTGAAACATATTTCTGCCAAAATCTGTGTTGAGGCACATAAATTGATGGCCCAGTTGTGTTTTTATCGAGTATTAGGTAACATATTTGTGTGTATTGTTTTGATCCTAACGATATCTGATCATGGAATTGGATGAAGAACCCATTCTTACCTCACTACCCAAGAATTAGAAATGGAAGGATGAAATCGCAGGAGATCACTATTATGTACATAACTGCGCAATAATTTCAAAAATATAATTTCGCAAAATCTCTATAAATGGCAAAAATTGAGTATTTCAGATAATGTGATATAATTTGTCTGACATGATTTGTCTTTTTAGAAAAATTTCGCAGGCTGTATGTTACCATTAATTAAAAAATGAAAAATTAAATTGTGCATGAACTAATAACTTTGAAATTAAAAACTTTGAATTATTCACTACAATATCAACGAACCTGATGAATATTTTTAAAATACCTTTTTTCGAATTCTGTAGCAGAACACTGAATCTTGGTTTTTAGAAATAAAATATTAGTAGGAATGCTATAAGCAATTCTATATTTGATAGTAGAATCTGGTTATGTGGTCATATTTGTTAATCTTTTACATAATATAAATCATCGATTATTTACTCTGCTACATCTTTTAGATTATATCGAATAAGAATGGTATAACTAATAATTCGTGTGAATTCGATGATTGTTGATTATCTCAATGGATTACTTGATGTAATGTTACAAAATTGAAAATTGTAGATAATTTCCAAATTAAGAATTTCTTTATTTCAAAAGACGCCCGTTGGGACCTTTTATTGCATTAAGTATGTATTTATGTATATTTATATTTATTGGTATATTTTTTAATGATCTAAGCTACACCACAACCAGAAGGGCCATTGCCAGTATTAATTTAGTTTTAGACATAAATGAATTTTAAAAAATACCAATAGTTCTTACATTGTCCATGAATTTACATATATTTCTGTAATGAATACGCATTATTTATCAGATACCAAGAATAAAGGTTAATGTTTTTTCAACCAAAACTGGGTAGCAAATTATGACTCTAAATAAAGGTAATCGTGAACTGTCTACTATCATACTGGTAACATAGAATCTGGTACCACAAAGAAAGGAAAAAAAGAAAAAAGTGGATTATGGTAAATGGGTCATGAAGACATTATCGTTCGATAATGCAGGAGCCTTTGAACTTAACAATGTGATTTGATAGGTGGATTTAAAAGTATACTTGCGTTTCCATTGAGGACAGACTTTTCTATGAGTATTGTTCATGTTTTTTACTGATCGCGAAACAACATAATCATTACAGCTGTCCGCGGAAGGAGGAGGTTACGGGCAGGTTACAGAGGTGTGGTTCTCCGACTTGACACAGTTCCCAAGGACCGGGCGGGCGAAAAAGGCTCAAACGGAAATCCCGAAGGAAAATCGATGCCTAAAAAACATAAACAATAGAATCACTCGAGCTGGACTCGAACCACCGGTGTCGGATGTGATGTCGTTGAAAATTGTTGTTGTGTATTGTGTTGTGTTTTGTCTACGAGTGGAGACCGGTTTATATTTTCATTGATTGGTGTGTGATGGCAGGAGGCTGCGCGCTGGGTGAGAGGGGGCGCAGTTTTCCCCTCTAGAGAGGGGGGGCCATGCCCCCAGCCTTCAAGCCCTTCGTTGCTTCGGAGTTTATTTATTGTACAGACGGTGTCGGTACTAGACCTTAGTGTTGTTTCGTGCTTGTTTTGAGATACGCAAGCTCCCCGTACGTCCTCAAAACCCGCTTACAGACCCTTTTGTTTCTTGAGATAACATTTCGGGACCCCTCCGGTCGCAGACCTTCGCGAGCCGCATCCTTCTCTCGAACTCTTGTTCTGTTATTCTCGGAGAAAAATCGTCCTCCCCCACATTTACCGTATCTCTTTGTTGTTTTCCCGGGTCAGAGGGAAACAACGTGATCCGCTAACGCCGGCGCATCGCCCGATCAAGCTGACACGAAAGTGATTGATTCCTATGTTGTTTTGAATCCGTTTCCTCTCACTGTTTGTCATTTGCAATTGTTCTGCGAGACAATTGTCGGAACGTAAAGACTTTTGACGTCTCCCCTGCCAACCGTCATCAGCAGGAATCTGCAGCAAAGACTGACGATCAGCAGGACACCCAACGGCCCGGGTCTCCAGATTCCGGTCCGTTGCCAATAAAACTGAGTCAAGATTTCCGTGGTCGAGAGCTCGTCGGGTGGTCCCCCCCTAGTTGTGGGGTACAACCTGGTGGGGGTCTACCCTTGTGCCGTCTGGAAACCGGCTTCAGCAGGTTCTTCAGGTTCTGCTGCTCGCAGCACAGCAGCTCAGCCAGCTGCACCGTCTCGTCACCAGCACTGCTCTTGCACAGGTATACAAATAAGCATAAGACCCACTTGCCAAGTCACCCATATAGGTACACATTTTATTCGTGTATTCACTCATAACGATAATTTTAATATGATAGTCTGCAACGGTTCGTCCCTCGCTCAATAACGGAAACAGATTAATGAGTTGGTAATACCCGATATGGTATAACAGGGATAATATTGTACATAGTTCATTTTTCATCGAAAACCCTTTTATCCCCATCAAAAACTCACACATAGCCAAACATTTCAATCATAATCGCACGCTATCTTAGAATCAACTCATCTAGAGAAGCCGCTGTCTTCAAAAATAATAGGTAAGCCACATGGGTTCTCCTCCTGGCCTCAGGAACGCCCCCTCACGCCGCCCTGCCGGTGAGTTTCCTGTTGCATCTGTTACCGAATATCCATTAACCACTCGTTTTCCTCATATGTAGAACGAATTTCTACCACTCAAAAAACTCTCAAGAAACAAAGATATCCTCAATGCAATAACGTACCTAATACAGAATAATATCTGTATCCCACCGATCATCAAGGAATCATACAAATTTATTCTTAACTCGTATGAAGTCGTTGATCATTGCGTTCAAGTAGACACACGTGTAAGTGGAAATAAAACTTCTACAATATCCAGTCGATTTCAATATTCAATTCCTATTAAATGCCATAAACTATTCTCACATATGTTTAGCAAGTAAGAAATGTCAAAGTTATGGTAGTTTACTAATTTTTATCATTGTTTTAATATAATTCACATAGTTTAGATACTCTCACACCACCATGCTGCATATTATATATTAATCTAAATATTAAATAATATCAGTCTGCATTAAATATTAACCTACTTCTGGGTTATTCCAGAAGGAGAAATGGCTTGTTTATAGTTTGTTTGTTCATATTGTTTTCTGAGATTAAACGATCAATCGACAATATGAATTCCAAACATACCATGATCCTAGTAAAATTGATTTTAAACCACAAAATTTATAAGCTGGACGAAAAATATGAAGGACGTATAATTTACTGGATGAGGGTTTTTAGGCAAGACCAAACAAGAATCACAAAGCTGTGAAATAATCGGTCAAATATTATCAATACCCGATATGTATGTTTATCAATAATATTTACAGAACGAGCTTCTTCAGTGAATAAATATACATAGATGGATAAATATCCAATTTTATCAAATTCATTACTAAGGGGTGATAATTAAATTATTTTGGTGGGTACATATTTTTCAAAAGTTCGAGAAATAGGTCTCATTATTAATTTGAGTATTTTTCCAACGGATGTTCTAGTGTATGCGAGGCTGTCTGACTGTATGTATTGCATGTAAAGAATTTGCTAATTAAATGAACAAAAACGAATCAGAATGGATAAAAATGCTGCAAATTATTACACAATGGTTTACTATTTCTTTGTTAGATAACCCTTCTATGCAGATCATTGGTCTATAATTATTTTTAAATCCCGTAAGTAAGTATGATCAGAACAGGGAGCATCGTGCCTCCGTGAAGAGTTCACACTTTTACAATTTCAAGACCTCACAATTTTACGCTTCACAGTAATAATATTTGAAAAAAAAGGTCGATAGGCCAGGAAAGAATATAGGTTCAAAATCCCATCAGCTGATCAGTGCGACTCCGTTCCTCGTAATTGTTTCTGAAGATTCTCAGAGGAGCTCCATCTAAATAGCAACACCGTGAGTCGAATAGAAAAGTTAGCTTCGGAGGTTCCGAAGCCGATCTGAGCCCCTCTATACTGTTTAATTGTATTCCAGGTCTCCAAAAAGGAGTGCATTTCAGATTTCAGCATAATAAGTCAATTAAAAACCAAATGAGGCTCAGAGGCACAATGCTGATTAGTGTGTACTGATATTGAATTCTTGATATTACAAAGGAGGTCCATTTCAAATTGCAGATCCAAAGGTTGACATCAGTACACCTGCTCAGATAAACACATCTACAGAGAAAAATTAATAATTGTTAGATCATTGGAATGGTTTTAATAATCATTAAAGATTCCATAGCGGGATATAGTCAATCATGATGTTGGTAGCGTACAACATCGAAATCGGTCATTTAGGAAACGGAAAAATGATGCATGAAATAATTCACGTCAGCGGATGCGCAGAATGGAGTGATGGTTTGAGAAAAGTGAAATTGGTAGGGAGCAATCAACAGCCTAACCTACAAAGTCCCAGAAAAAGTAATCTAAATCTGACGAAAACTATGAATTAACCTTGTTTCTAAGAGTACACTATCGCGCATGCGAAGAAGCTAATAATGATGCAATCATGAAAGTAACATGGAATAATTAAACCATCGAGTCCCAACTATGCACCATATTTGAGCGGAATTGGACGATTTTGAAGTAAAGAAATTATGCTTGAAAGACATTTACGCAAAAGGTATGCGCAAAATAAAGTTATGGTTTCAGAAGTATGACATTAATAGTGGGCCGTTTAAAGTGTAATCCCCACATTTCCTGAAAATTTCATCAAAATCGGACGAAAATTGTTGAAATTAGGCTCGTTAAAAAGGAATACTTCTCCGCGCAGGCGCAGTAGCTAATAGTGATAGGGTTATGTTGAAATTGAAAGCAATTAAAAACAATGGAGAAAAGCCGCGGACGGCGGACAGCGGAAGAGGACGGCGGACGGACGGACTTTTTTTAATTCGATTTTTGGATTCTACGCATGTTGAAACGTAAACCAAAAACTTTTCAGGAGGGGTTTACATTTTTTTCTTTCGGTCGATAACAATGGTTCATCATTGAAAATAATAAAACAATAGTGGTTTTTCAAAGATTCTTACTACTTTTTTGTCTGGAAAAAATGCAAACAAATAAACAGGAACTTACTTACATAGGGAGTTGTATAGATGAAATTGTACTAATCCCATTACCTATCAATTTTGGGCTGAGGGAGCACTAAATATTGGTCCCCCAAACATTTTTTTTCTTCATTAAACTCAGAAAACTTCGAAAGCACTCATTCAAGTTGATTAGCTACATACAGGCTGAACAACTGGAAAAACATTCCGCATTGAGTTTTTTGTGGAGAAGTATTACAATTGCTGATTCAACGAAAATTAACTGCACATAATTCACATCTGAGTTCATAATGTGGTTGGGGCAGTGGACTGAGTACTGTGGAGGGAAAAGGGAAAAGTAAAACAGTCCTCTCCCAATGAAAATACTTCACAATACTCTGGTTTTGAAAAAATGAAATATAAAAAATAGATAAATGAACAAATAAATAAAAAATTGATATAAAAATATAACAATTATAATCTTATTCTAATTTTTCAACGACTTTCTTCTAGAATCTAAGAGATAATAGTATCAACGCTGAACGATTAAATATGCATACGTTGTGACATGTGTGTGGGTTTGTTTTTCGGATGAAGCTGAGCGAGTATAGCTGACTGAATATACCTACGAACTTCGATTTCGCGCTCGTGTTGAATCTCGCCTAATAAAATCTTATGAACTTTGGATGATGGAAGGAAAAGATGCCAAGTTAAAGATTACCTTGGTATGCGAGTCACCATGGAGTAAGAAATTAGAGATTCATCCATGTGATTTTGCCCCGTCGCGTCGGGTGTGAAGGACTTGGTGTTCGAATACTGACCCGGTGCTCTCTTCCCCTCAATTCGGGGATAGGTATGGAGAAAAACTCTTGAGTCCCGTGGTATCACCCGCTTTGTATAGAGTACAATGAGGAGCTAAAATTTGATCAAAAGTAAACAGTTTGAGCATGCATGGATATCACCAACCTACCATATCACCCTTTATAGCCGAATCTGTGAGGGAGGCTATCCTCTCCCTTGGTGGAGTGACCTCGAAAGTGATCACGAGATCTGCTCTTGAATTTGCAACACCTCGGTCGCTGTTTATTGGATGGTTGAAATAAATTATATATAGCATTTACTGGCCATATTGGAGGACTTATACATTAAATAAATTGGAGGTTTTACTCACCATTTCCGAGGTTTTACGCATAAAACTGGAGGTTATAAATTTAAATTGGAGGTTTTACATTTCAAACAGGGGGATAAGGGAAATTTAGTAAATTCATGATTTAGTTCTGAAAAAGTAGTAACCTAGTTATCACGTGAATCAAATAATACTTAATACATAGCGAAGTAACTTATGGATAGGAATATGGATAATATGGATAGGAATAGGAATGAATAGGAAGAGACGTTTCGAGAACCATAACGAACTCATGGGTAATCAACAAACATGTGTGAACATAACGAACAAAAGGGAATTAATAAACTCTTCTTTTTTTCCCTTTTTAAGTAGGTAGGTAAGTCTTGCCCTATTGCAGCGGCTGTTAGATCCACCAACATTCTCATCACGTAATTCATGTATGTACTCCGAAGTAGTGACTGTAGGTACCATAAGAGAGGAAACTGAAGATATATACCTAGATGGGGTAAAAATGCTCATTTCTTTATTTAAAATCCTCCTCCAAATTGATGTTCAAAACCTCTAATTCGAAACGAGAAACCTCCGATTTGACGTATAAATGCTCTAAATTAGAAGATGGAAACGACAAAATTGGTAATTCACACGGCTCTCTTGATTACTGCATCACCTGGTAGGCATGCAGTTCACCACCTGTGACGAAAATCAACAGAGAATTGAAGTAGGGAGCAAATCCAGCAAAGTACTAAGTTTGTTATCGAAGCACGCCTTTGTTGCTTAACTTCTCTAGTGGGCTTAGGAAAATAAAAATCAGCTTATTCAAAATTCGTAGTCATATATGCGATAAAATAACAGCTTTCCAACGGCGGTGGAAGATTTATGTGGGATGGGAAATCAGGAGTTTATATTGTCCCTTAGAACGATTCATTTTACCTACTAGAAATAACATGTACTATGAGGCATTTTTTCTGTGAAACGAAATTTGGGATGCACCTGAAAGCAAGAACATGATATATCAAAATAAAATTTCAAAGATTAGTATTTTCCTGAAATCCAATTCAATTAAAATCTCGTTTTGATACTTTTAAATACTCGTATGTAACTATATACGTAGGTCTACCCTTAATGAAGTTACCATTTAGTACGAGTATTAATGTCGTAACCGACTCGCCACTGCTTTATTATTTTAACAGATCAAGCCTATTTAGTGAGTGTTGGTCTGCTCATCTGACTTTGATGTCATTGAGGAATCTGCAAGTTAACACGATGAATTTTATGACTTTTATATGTACTTATGTGTAATTAGTTTGCTCAAGTGAGAGTTGAAACTCTAGCATTATGGCCCCCTTCGAAAATTAGCCAAGCAGCTGTTTTGGGTTTGAGTAAAAACGTTCAAGCCCATGTTTAATTGATAGTCCAATCAAAACGAAGGAATATGGTATAGGAATATAACACGTTCCGAGCGGCGCCGATTTTGGTGGAAACTCCTTGTGACGCGACCTGTTTTTTCGAGATGATTGTTGATACCTGCTGATTATGACTAGCAATTGACGAAAACAACGATGCGGAACCCGAATGATGTCCCCATATACCAAACCTAGGATTATTACATATTTCTAAACAGAACCGCAATGTTTGTAGGCAGATGAATCTATACAGGAATTTATTATTTTTAATATTATTATTATTATACTATTAGGAAATTATAATTTTAACATGAAACTGAAAACGGTCCCTATGAGTGATTTTTATAAATATATATTTCAAGGAACGATAAAATATAACTCATTTTGATGTAAAACATATTGTATAATTAAGTAGGTATGAAACATACAAGTCCATGTTTATAAATTTGAATAAAAAATTAACAATATAGAATATGAGAAAGATGTTTTCGGATGATGGAATAGGTATTCACATCTCAGTATCTTCGTCTACAAATACATTCTTGTGTCACTTTTCAAAACATGGTTCGTGGCACAGACCTGGTTGCTCGGGACATGCAGCGCAGTACCAGCACGTTTTTTTTACAATAGTAGTCTCTATTTGGCACTGCCTACATCTCATCTGCCTAGTAAATAAATAAAAAACAATAATATTGAACTTTGCACTCGAAAACATCCCTAATAAATGAAAAATGCGCGAAATGAAAGGGCGCAAAAATGTTACTGAACGGGGGCCTTGATATCGATGGGGAACGAAACGGAATGCATTCTTTCGGAGGCCTGATCATCTACAATAAGTGTGTTAAACTCCACAGCCAACAGAATGCTTGGTAATCCCGTCAGAAGGCAGAACGTAGGAGCCTATGTGCTCTCTGTAGCTGGATCTATCGATCCACTCCGGGTGAATCGAACAAGGGCGCTTGGATCGATCGATCCATTCCGCTCAGAACGTGAACTGATTTTTAGTGGCCTGTACCTATCTTGAAGGTGACGTTTCAACATTTTTGTCTTGTTGACAATTTAAACTTCGAGCTTGGATGCCATTTTGAATTGGCAGTTTATGGAAATTGGTATAGATCTCTCTTTTTTGAAAATTGAACGCTTTTTTTTCAACGATACTGATACGTTTTTTCAGAATAATTTGCCGACTTAAGTCACGGTTGGTATTTTCGGGAGTATGGACCTACGAACAAAATTTTGTAAAAGTGAAAATACTGACAAAATAATGAGGTTTTCTTTTGGGAGGGGGGAGGGGGGATTTCGTTCTATAATACTTGAAGAATCGATTCAAGAAGTATGAATTTTACAGTATATATGCAAAACCCTGCAATACATGTATACATGCATCACAAAATGGGATGGCACAGTTATTGTGGTAAGAGATTGTGAATGTTGTGTACGATGATTTGTGTGAGTTGGAATTATAATAACGGATCATAATTATTAATTCTCGTTCTGGGTTCTGGAATATTTAATTGAGCTCGACATACGTTTTGTGTGTGCTCGTATTGGGAGCGTAAACCCATTTAAATTAAAATGTTAATGCAATGGTTGGTAAACATAATAAATATGCTATTGCTATTACTGGAAGAACCGTCCTTTGACGCTAATTACTGTGTATTTGAACTGAAACATTTGTAATATTAATTTAACGTTACATGAAGGGACCTTAATACGGTAGTAATTCTCCCTATAATGCTGTCATTACATAACAATTTATTCACTTTGGGAATATGAACTGACTGTGTACATGAGTATTGTAATGCAAGGGCCGAGCATCCTCCGACCTCAAGCTAGATATTGGAATCAAAGGGAATACAGTCTTGGGATGGCTCACAAGGGATTGGAACCTCAGAGTACAGAATGTTGTACGGGTTCCCCTGTGTAGGTTGTAAGAGGATTAAATCACCGATCAACAGGCAGTGAGCAATGATGTGTACGTTCGATTCAATGCATATCTACCGATGGTAACAGGTAGTTGCATTATCAGAAACACAATAGATTCCAAACCATAGACTCTTTGAACAATAGAATAATAGATGAAATTTCGCTGAAATCATTTGTTTCGGGGGAGCATTTCCAAGTAGGTATGAGGTTCACATGATGATAGAGAGTCCGACCAACCAAATGCACCTTGTGTTCAGGTTTAATTTGTTTATTGAGTTGTTGTTAGAATCCAGCCTCTTGAGACCCGAATTAATCTGAGCAATAAAATCTAATTGATGACTTTTTGGGTGTGACAGACAATCCATGCGAAATTTCAGATTCCTATACCTTTTTTGGTTATTAAGTAAAATAATGGGTTGTAGGTGACCCATTAGGTCTGGACGTAGGTACATTTTGATGTTTCTAAGTTGAAAAATCTATCTCTCTGTGAGTGCAGGATGAATAAAAACCTGTCAGTCTGTTTGAAATATCAACATTGATTCTTGTTTTTGCGTTCTGCAACGTCCATCATGTGGTGGTATGGATGGTTCCCCTTTCCCGTCCCTAGAACTTGCCACCACCTTCGCCAGGTTATACCTGGAGCATTTTAACTTACCAAAGTTTTGGAGAATTTTTACGTACCAAATCATCCGCTGGGAGTAGCAGGCTAATCGTCTCCGACTAGAAAATCGATTCATATACAAGAGGCATATATAGTGGCATGATCAGCAAATACCAGTGTCGTGAGCTTGATGGAACTCATGAGGAGTAATCACATCATTATCCTCCAACCACTCTTGAAATTTTAGCTAGATCTGTAGAGAAGGTCATGAGAAAATAACGCTTATCTAATTTATTATACATTTGAGCAAGCTTCAAGCTGCAGTGAAAATTTGAAATTTCTAAGTGAAATTGTCTTTCCCCGACTACCTTCAGTCTTTGAGAGAGTTTGAACGGATTGACTGTGAGAAATTGATGCTTGATTTATTTTACGTCAGCGGATGCGCTGTGCGATGTATTGATGTATGAGCAATGGAACTGTACAGCCTAACTTGCATATTCTCAAGAAATGTCATCAAAATTGTGGGAGTCATGTGAGTTGCTAGGATTTGCGGACCCACGTGAAAAAAAATCTTAATGGTCTAAATCGTTCAACGCTAGTATAAATTTTGATTTCGCAGGCAAAAAGATGTCATATCCCGAAATTTGAAAACAATGCTTCCCCACCTATATGATGAAGACTTGCCAATCAGAAGAAATTTACTGAATCAGTGATAATCATGACAATGAATAACAAAAATGATTCGTTGTAAATAGTAAATGATAAAATAAAATATAGATTATTCTACATTATTTACTCGAGTAAATCATTCAAGCACTCAATAATGAATGTAGAAACAATAATTTTTTTTATTCATGTTTTTAATTTTCAATATTTTGTTAAGACACTCATGCATGTTCCTAATATGCATATAATATAATACGTTATAGTTATACTTATAACAGCCGTCATTGGTTTTTATGAATAAATAGATTGAATTGAATAAATTTGGTTCGTGATTTTGAAGACTAACGTCCAGTTATTGTTTGTTACTAATGATAATCTAACTTTCGAAATCGGTTTAACAGCGTAACTTTTTTTTCTTTTTTTTTCGTGAAATGAACGTTTTCATTGCCTTCAGTTTTCTTTGTTGGACTTAGTTTCTGAAAATTTGTCACGAGTGTGTTTGATCATGTTGACCCTGTTAGATTAAGCATTTGTGCAAACACAGATAGTCACCGCCTTGATAAGAATCAGTTCATCGGCCTCCTCTATTTGGCCAGTGACGAATGAAGTTAGGTAATCCACTTCGACCCCTTAGTGACGTTGATGGCTGGCCGTAAATCTGGGTAATGTGATGGCCATACGATACATCATGGCTTGTTGCTTCTGACGCTCAAGCTATTCAGTCCCCCGGCTATTTCCTGAAGAAACGCAGATGTGAATTGCCCTCGGCTCAAACGGGGTAGTTGGAAGTGGGAGAAAATTGTTTTCCTCTAGGATCAACATACCAGCGTTTGACGTTTAAGAGCTTCCAACACGAATTCGATCTCGCGTCTATCACCCAATAATTAGATCCGACATCAAATTTTAGGAAGTTTTCAGTCATTTTTCTAAAAGCAGTCTTATCTAGTCTGGAATAGACCCATCAAAATCTTAAAATTTTGAAGAAGAAAAAAAAAAAAAAAAAAATGAAAACGGCTTTGTAAGATAATTTTGACCATGAAATGGTTAGAAGTTTTCTGTGGTGTACTTTGACCAATCAACGATACAAAACACTTTAAATTTATTAGAAATTTCTAAAACAAGAGGAAAATTAAACGAAATTCCTCATAAAAGTTGGTCAATGGCAAGAACATTAGGCACTCTCATCTTGCAATTAAAAAAATCAATTAAATAAATCAATAAAGCGATTAATTAATTAATAATCAATAAAAAAAC
This sequence comes from Adelphocoris suturalis, assembly GCA_030762985.1. Taxonomy (NCBI): domain Eukaryota; kingdom Metazoa; phylum Arthropoda; class Insecta; order Hemiptera; family Miridae; genus Adelphocoris; species Adelphocoris suturalis. The sequence goes on from CM061049.1 coordinate 38,458,530, forward strand.
AAAACAAAAACAATATGCACCCGGTACGAAGTGTCCCGCTTAAGGTGGTCAATTTTAGAGCTCATTTCTGTTCGAAAGGTACTATTAGAGATTGCTTTTAAACGCTTAGTTTTCGAATGATGATTTTAAAGTTTTGTGTGTGTTTTTTACCATCTGTCATTAAAATGATCATAACTCCCGTAATTTTCTGTGTCAATTCAAATTTGATGACACCATTGGAAAAAACAACACATTTTCTATCGGATCATTGCCTGAGCATCTTGATGAATTGAGGTTTAGGACACGAAAAAGCCCTCTGAAAAGCGAATTTCACCCGATTCGGGAAACCTTGAGTTTTTTCAATCGGCAATGAAACTGTGACTATCAAGACCCAAGAACGGTAAAAACTACATCAAAACTCCACCTATTCAACAGTCTTGTAAATTGTCAGTAGTTGTTGCTTGATGATGTAGAAACAGTTAGAGAGAACACTGTTCCCATAGGGCCTTTAATAAGCAGATTAATTTTGCATTGAGACGGGTGGTGGAGTGCGTTGTTAAGATGAAAAGTGGAGTTGACACTTGTTCTGTTCAGATTGCATTTCTTATGATGATTCAACTTTGAACAGCACCCGATTTTAATGTCCATGGCAGGGGCACTGATATAAAGGCTCTGGTACCACTATAATTCACCCTTCCAAAGCAATATGTTGGATATTTGTCCTATAATTTTAAAATATTACTATAATGAAACTCCGACTGTCTGTCCAAGCTACGCACCGCCAAAACGGCTGAGCCGATTCCGTCTACGAGTTAAGGGATATTCTTTGGTGTGTTCGAAAGGGTGGATAAGCAATTTATAAATTCACTACTCCCACCAAAATCATCGACTGGTGAGCCGGAGGGGGGGTGTAAGTTTGTTGAGGTTAGGCAATGACCCGCAAGACCGAGCGGTGTTGAAAGCGAGATCGCTTTTTCCCCACATCTATACGTACCACCCTGAGCGAGAGAAGCGAACGAGAAAACCACACTAGTAGGTAATAAAAATCAAATCATGTTCCACTTTCAATATAACAGCATGTTTGTAGAGATTCTTCGAAGTATACTACTAGCACCTCTCTCCTCAGCTCTTGGAAGCTATTCCCCAGAGCAAGTTCAAAATAGTGAATTACATAGTTCCCAACTTCGATTAATCTTGCGGGAAGTTAATTCCGGGATTGCCCTTAGTGTTTGTCGTGTAATGAAGTTGAGGATCTGGACGGCCCCAGGGTCAGGCCCCAAAGGGCTGATTTACCCCCTTGTGAACAGTCGGTAAAGGAGTCATGATAAGTTTGAATGGCCTCCCCAAACCCGAAAGCTCTAATACAGTTGTAAGGGTCAGAGGTCGTATATCAACCCGTTTGAATGGTGACACAAACTACACCTCAAACTGCCCACAAACTTGGAAACCTTTCTGCAAAAGGGGTGGGGGGTGGAAAACCGCCCTTAGCCCCCCTACTCCTCCAGTTAGTGTCTGGTAGACCCTTCTGTCCCCTTCGATATTATTTCGCTCTTTGATTTCACAAGAAACATCTGTCGCTCTCATCTTTTTCCATCCCTCCACCCACGTTTGCCGTTCTCGTTTTTATCTTTATTCGTTTTATGCTCCTCCACCTTCATTCAACCATAGCCCCTTTTCAGTTTTGTTTGAGACCTTCATTCTCGCTTTTGATGACTCTCTTAATATTCACAGTCTCAATCTGAATTCCTCTCCAGCCCTTTTCCGGCGCTCTTTTACATTTTCCAATTTTCTTCTATTAAATTGTATATCTTTAACAGGCGAGTTATTGAATGCAAACATTAGACATTGACAGTCTCTATCTTAATGAACTTCCAATGTTTGAAGATCTTAATATCTTATTCAACTAACTCTAAATTTCAATAACATACAGAAATATTGATTTTGAATTCAATGCACCATCATATAAATAATCATACGCCTTCAGTAAGTGTGTTATTTAAAGCTCAAATTTCAAGAAAAAAAAACGCATTTATTTAAATAATAATAATAATATAAAGTAATATGATGCAATATTATAATATAATAAATATGACTTTCAATACGATTTTGAAATGTTTTTGCAGGCATGTTTGAGAAACTGGAAGCAGAGATTCACATGGTCGCTCCCACAGAATATTAACTAACAGTTTTTGATATTTACATAGCTGTTAATGGTAGTACCGGTTCATGATATCAAATATTTATATATTTTTGATACCAAAAAACATGGGTTCTTTTCGATTCTTCCACGGTAGTGGAAGCATTCGCTATCATTTTTTGAGATGATAAAACTTGTTCTTCCATGGGTAAATCAAAATTTTCAATCCGGTCTTACGGTCCTGATCTCTGTCTCCTTCTGTGAGTTCTGAATCCAGACCCTTTCAGAAAGCGTCATTCATAAAATATCATCTAATCTAGTAATGTACGCGAAATTTCTTCTCTCCTCCGATCTTTTATGTTTATCTTTATTAATACGTATCCTTTACATTACCTGAAAGTAAGCTCTGATACACAAAATTTCAATTTATCGCCAACTTATAACATGATTTTGTTTACAATTCGAACAAAATATAGCACAAAAGCACAACAAAAGCCTAACCTGATCATCAAACACTCTCTCTACACTTTTTAAAGATGATAATTACTTTCCAAACCACTTTAATGTATCAAAGTTTGCTTTTCTCTACTAGGTACTTAAATAAGACTAATTCAAGTTCAAGATATAATAACTCAACTATCCATACCGAAAAGAAAGTGACATGAAGTATAGAAACTGTCTTAACGACTGAAACAGATTTTTACCGAACAGCACGGTAAAATGATATTCCAAACAACCATGACGGTCATTGGTGATTGATTGCCTTATCACGGCACGGAAAGCTGAGGAGTGATGAGCATGGAGAACGATTTTCACTCCATTTCAAATTTTAACTTCACAGGTTTAATAGCAAGGGAATTAGCAGAGGAGGTCACAATGTTACGGTGGGACACTAGCTGTTTTGTACATACGCCATGTTAAGGGTCATTTTTGGTTTACGTTTCAAGATGCGTAGAATCCGAAAATCGAAAAAAAATAAAAAAAAAAAAAAATCCATCCGTCCGCCGTTCGCGGCTTTTCCCCGAAAATACTAGACCAAACTCTATGAAACTTGTGATACAAATCACATTAGGGATCTAGATGGTCCTAGAAGCTCGGCATCAATTTTTATCAACCCTAGAGGGCTAAACATTCAAAAACTCGAGATCTCAAAATCTTTTCAGGTAAAAGTTATAATTTCTTGCTTGTCAATGATAAATCCAATCCCAAAGAATCAATTAAAACTACCCGCCACGCTGTACGTTGAATAGTTCGCTTTCCCTAAGGGCTTGAAGATCGGAAACAAATCTTCGAATTTCTAAGCGCCAGAAGAATCACGCGCTGCTAGCGGATCTATTGATTAAACAGTCAAGCTATACGTTCCATCAATGATCGCTAGATAGTAATACTGGAATACATGAAAATTGCTTTGTTAAAATCAGCTGATATAATGTCAATATTCTAATTATCGGATGATATACTTCCAATGGGATTTATTGTAGCGTTGCAAAATTGACTATCGAGTTTATCAACTATTGTTCGTGCGATATACCTGCTAGTGAAGAATTGGTACCTAAATGCTAAATTTCATCTCTTAAATTGCTCCCAAGTCTACCGCAGTGGAAGCATTGTTTTCACTTTTGAGAGATTTAACGCCGTGTCCTACGTGGACGACCAAAGAGCGCGAGCGAGCGACCAGCGCGTGCGAGTGACCTCAAGTCGCTCGCGCGCGTCGCTATAGTGTCCAAAGTAGGCGTCCACAATACGCGTCTAGAATCTTTGCGAGGTTACATTTGTGTAAGTGTAATTTTTTTTTTCTATTTTTGCGATATTATGAACGACTTATTTCTTTTTAATAATGCAGAAATGTTTTATTACTTGGCGAAAAAGAATTCGTCGAGACGGAAGCCAGTTTCGACTATTTATTCAATGTGGGAACATTATGGTGAGTTCCACAATTTGTTCCCGCAACTAAGGAAGGTTGGGGCGGCCTTTTTTGCTTACTCCAGGATGAAAATATCCACCTTCGATTATATTGTTGAACATATTGAAGGAGAATTCAATCATCAAGTTACCAATTTTCAAAGGCCTGTTGGAGCTGAGGAAAGATTGATGTTGACAATCAGGCAAGTAAAGGCTAGAAATAATGATTTATTTTCCGTCCCTTTTGTCCCGTTTAATTATTTGTTAAATAACCCCCTTTATCGCATGGCTAGACATTATAATTTAATAGCAGCTGAGAATAATTGCCTTTATTTAGTTTTCAATAGTTTTTCCGTATTTAAAAACCACATCACTTCCTATTGTTCTAAATTTCCAACCTAGTAAAAGCTACTATTATTATATTTTGCGTATTGATTTGAATTTTTTTCTACTCTGTATAAATTTATATTTTCATTTTATCTGTATTTTCCATGTATAGTTTCCTTATTGTATATTGGGCTAACTAGCCCGTAAATAAATGAATAAGTACGCACTCAATAAATTATAAAACATGTTATTTTTAATCTAGTTTATTATTCGTCATGGGAGTTCTCTTTTTCGAGAAAGCTCCCTTATCAAAATATTTCGGAACTCATTTGTATTTCACTAATAAGAAGATCGCAGTCAACTCCAGCCATTTCCAGGGAAAATATTATATGATTACGGGAACACAAACAAAACTTGAAAACACAAATATAACCTCCCGGCAGCGCGACCAGGCGAGCGCGGGACCAAAATCAAACCGGTTTGAAAATCAAACCTGAGCGTGCGACCTCATCGCGAATCGCGGCGTCGGGTGGTGGCACGTAGGACACTTCGTTTATTTTATCTTGTTTGAAATCAGCTGGTCGCTCGCTCGCACGCGCGGGTCGCTCGCTCGCGCGCTTTGGTCGTCCACGTAGGACACGGCCTTAGTCCTTAGGCGTGTGTGAAAGTTTGGGTCACCACTAAAATCAAACGGCTTTTTTTTTGTGATAAAATTTCGACTATCTTTACGTTTTATAATATTCTGAACAACTTTCGTTCTGTCTCTTTCTCTATCTCTATGTCTGTGTGTGTATGTCCACAAATCCTTGTAACAAGCTTAATTTCCACTATATTCAACCGGTTCTTATGAAATTTTCTTGGTATGTGCGGGTAAGAGTAATGATAGTTCCCTGTGAGTTCCGTTGTGCCCAAATCAATACTTCAATTAGTGCATGCGCAAACGTAAATTCCATCAACTATCATTTTCTCACACCCCCGTTATCCGATCTAGCTTAAATTTGGAGGATAAATGGAAGACGTTAATTTTAGCATTCCCTTGCAATTTCAAGAAAATCCTATCATTCATAGCTACTGCGCATGCGCGAATATATATTCATTTTTAAACGATCCTAGTTTTAACTGTCCATTTCAAAAAAAAAAAAAAAAAAAAATCGTCTAGACCTCATACAGCAACACGAGCATAGCATACAGTTGGAAAAGTAAGCTAGGCGAGTAGCTTATGTTCTGAATTTTGTACTATCAATATATGTATGCATCGAATGTTTATTTAATAAATTATATGTTTATCAGTCTTTTTGGCCTGGTATGGGTACTTGCGCTTGGTTGATGCTGGCCTAGTTCAATGTTGTAGGGCCAATGTTGGCGATCACATCGTGCCACACATGTGCCAGTGGCTCATCGTAGGCAAGGCTGGTATAGAATGAGCCGTTTTGTAGAGGGCCCATAGCATGACTAAGGTCTGAGTGAAAGAGTTATAACGATGAAACGTCTCTGGCAACATCAGTCGGGTCACGCCAAACGAGCCATTCAATCCCAGCCGATCGTTAATGAGGTATGAAAAGCTCTACGCAATATCAATCGTCACAAACTTCCATCGAAAAGAGGATGAGAAAAAGAGGAAAAGGGGGAAAGCAAATGTTGAATCAATTAATGAAAGAAAAAAAAACCATCAGCGTTTCTATAGTTAATGAACGAGGGCTATTAAAAGCAAGAGGGGTTGAAAGACGAATGCGAATTAGAAGGAGTCGGATTAGAAATGGAATGGATTGGAAAAGAGGCGAGACAGAGGGGACAAGGCTCGGGGAGAAAACGAACAGTCCCTGGGAAGCTCTGGGAATGATACGCTTAGCCCAATGAACCGTGGACCGTTTTCGCTGTCCTCTTTGTCAAGTTTTCCTTCCCCCATTTTCTCCGCTCCTGGTGTAAAAGGGGCGGGAGGATCACCATCGTTTTAATTTGGCCATAAACAGCTATGTCGACCTTGGAGAGTTTCTCGGTCGTATAAATAACTCCAAGGTTGCGCTGGTCTTTTGGGGTTCCATCACTAACTTTGGAAATGTAAGTTAAAAGTTTTACAAAACCAACAGCTAGGCCTTGGAGAGAAAATCCGGGCTGGGGGAATGAAATTCTAGGGTCCTTAAAAATGGCAAATTATTACACAACTGTATATTATTTCTGTATTAGATAGCTCTTCTGCGCAGATCACGAGTCTATACTCGTATATTCAGTCATCACACGTACACTTACGATTATGACTAAAAATCCGAATAAGATCGAGCAAAAACAACAGATTTTCTGACTAGTTCTGCTGTAATTCGATTCAGAAGTTCTCGTGTTGAAGCGCTTTTACGAGGATAGGACAAAGTGTCAACAACAAAGTAAGGACACAAATTCATAATTATCGAATTCGCAAAATTTTGATTAACGTTTGATTAATTGAATGAACAGCCTCGTGGAGAGTCTGCTATCAGCCTCATCACCGTCGGATCATAATTTTCAATAATGAACCTTTGTTTTTCTAATGTATGGGAAGATGATTTAATCAATAGTGAGCAAACACAATCTTAAAATTAATTGTCACAATTATGAAGTGATATGTTATGTTCACGAAACGAAGTACAAGTGCGTATACGTGATCTAACCGTCTGACTGTTCATTTATCTGCAGCTGCTGAAGAGGATCACAAAAATATCAGTAAAACAACATCTTTAGGATGTTCAGCACAGGAAAAATTCCGCAAAAACATGTATTACACGGCGATATTTAATATCTTCTAAAACTAAGTATTTCACCATTTTCGCACTGTTAGTGCGCACGTTTGATGCGGAATCGCGCCCGTTTGCGCGAACTAAAAAAATCAAGAGATGGGTAATTTTTTTTCATGAAATTTTACGTGGAATTCGAATTCTCAATAAAAAACGGGGTTCCAATATAAGAAAACGAATTTTATGTCAATTGCACATGTTTGCGCAACGTGCAAAGTACAATTTTTCTATTTTCGATATACTTACAAAAATTAGATTTGGATAAAAATAACCTTTTTTTGACTCATAAACGTCGGTTTTAGTGGGGGGAAGTTTTTGGGGACACACACACACACACACACACACACTATATATATATATATATATATATATATATATATATATATATATATATATATATATATATATATATATATATATATATATGCACATACAAAATTCAAGAAGACAGTCATGAATATTCTTAGTCTTTGTTAACTCTAAACTAAGTCTAGTGTTAATTCCAACCGCAAGACTAGAAAACGAGAAAAAATAAACTGAAACTGTTCGTGGGGGAAAAAATTGTCAGTCTCTAAAGTTAGTGTAGGAGTAGTTTTGACTACTTTTGAGTAGTTGATGACTAATGAAGACGATTCGGAAAAAATAAATAAAATAAAATAATTGAAGTATTTTTGGAGCCGTTGGGTTTCTACAAAAATTTGCTTGAACCCAGATAAATTTAATTATACAACCAAGGCTAGATGATGTATAGTCCTGTGAGTAATACAGGTTTCTTTACACCATTCATTCAGGACGAACCATATTGTACTTTTGGAAAGCTCTCGGCAAGATCATTCACCATATAGGATACAAAATAAAATAGGTGGGATCGCCAATCGGATTCAGAGTTCTCAAATAACACTACCTGAGATGTTCTCTTGCTAATCAGTTTTCAAATATTCTTGAAAATGAATAGTAAGTAATAACGACAACGCGCCCTTTACATATTTACTAATCCACAATTTATGAAGCAACGTGCATTATTCGAAGCAGAGACGTAGCGAGATTGCATCGATCTTTCTTCCCAAGTTTCCCAGTTCTATTCATTTCTTTGTCAAGCGATTTTGAAAGAGCTACACTTCCTTTTCCAGACCCTCCCTCCTATTTAGAAACATTTCACGACTTCTGAGAAGGCGGTGGGTGAGCAGTGATCGCGATTGTTTGAATGGAACGGTTTAGGTTTGTTTTCTTTTTTTCATCATTTCTCCCCCTTGTGACATCAATCATTCATTCAAGAATCTTACGGCGTTTGTCATTTTCTCATCAACACCACTCCAGTTGCTGAGTATCGATTCCCAGTTTTCCTAAATATACTAGACAGGGTGTAAACATTAAAGGTGAACCACCGGCCAGGGGTCAATTCTAGAGCTTATTTCTGATCGAAAGTTCCTCGTAGACATTTCTTTGTAAATGCATAATTTTAGAGTAATAATTTTTAAGATTTTGACATTTTATGTCTTAACCTTGGCACATAAACGAAAAAAGCGTTAACAAAAAGCGTTAATTAAAAGCGTTAAATAAAAGCGTTAAAAAAAGCGTTAAATAAAAGCGTTACGGTTGGTTTTCTGTAGATTTCCGCTTACAACCGAATCGTTGCTAGGGAAATGGTACTTTGTCGTTTTTCATCCCACAAAATTCGTTGACCATTCGTTCGAAAGCTCTCAATTTATCCAACCATATTATGTTAACTACTGCGAATTGTGTGGCCAACAAGCTGAGTTATGATCATGGTTATACGAATAATTGGTTACTCACAGGTGATCATTTTCAATAATTGATATTGTGAACATGAGTGCAACCGCTTGTTAATATCTGATGATTTCATTGAGCTGGTTTTCGATGATTTGATTCATAGCAGGTGATCCGAATATTGCGAGAATGGTTTGATTTTTGAAGCGGTGGTTAAATAATTTTAATAGGTAATTTCTATACTTTACACTCTAGGAAGATGTAATTTTGTTTGTAGACTCTTTAGGACATTTACTTGACAATACCTAGGATTCGGATCAGATTAGCGGCTCTTAAAGCTGATTTCTATGCTTTAAACTCCAGGAAGCTGTAATTTCGTATGTAGCCTCCTTAGGACATTTACTCTATGATGCCCAGGGTCCGGATCAGATGAGTGGCTCTTAAAGGTAATTTCTATGCTTTACATTCTTGGAAGCTGTAATTTCGTATGTTGCGTCTTTAGGCTCTATTTAAAAATATGAAATCACGAGTTTACTCAATACCTACCTGGACTTCGGATGTTCCTCAGAATTCAAGAACACTATTAAACGATTAACCCATGTGGTAGGCTAAACCCGCACGACTTTTCAGTCATGAAGTAGAGGTATACCTTCTGCGCCGCCGTCAAATCACTATTGGATGGCTGGTAAAACGTTGCATTTACCAGCTGATGTTCAATATTACACGAGAGTGATTAATGTGAAACGGAATATTGAAACTGCAGTTGACAAACCGAAAAGCATCAGACAACGTTTTTCCTATAAACAAAACATCAGTGTTGCAAAAGCCTACGATCGGTTTGCAAACATTACTGTTAAGTACCTATGTTCATTCAGATTGTGTTGTTCAACAACCGATATGGTATATTTGAGTGAGGGGGGGGGGAGGGGGGGGGGGGGGTAAGAGTTATAGTTGTAATCAAAAGATGCCTGTCGTGTTGAGGTAGAATCTGATTTCCCAGAGGAAGCCATTTCCGTGTTTCCCGTCGTAGGTTGATGAATTTAAGGAGTAAAAGAGACTGTTCACTGAACCTTAAATTGTAAAACTGACGAAATAAGCTTTGCACATACACAGTAGGTACCTCCAGGATTTAGATGTGGAAATTTTTCAAGAACCACATCACCCTTTCCGCGATTGGATGTGTATGATTTTCCCTATCTTTTAAATTTTGACGCTTCTTATCATTCCACTGCACGAACTTAACACGATTTCCGATAATATTGTCCATAGCGTTTACGATTATACACGATTTCTAAGCCGTCATTTGAAATATCTATGGTGGAATAGGTTTAAAACTTTACAGTATTCAATGTTCAAGATCCTAAACCACACAATAAGGAATAGGTACGTAGTGTTACAGCTATGCTGGGAAGACGGGCAATAGCACGGAACGTATTCCCACCAAACCCGTGTGCCATTTCCAATTTTCTAACTCAATTTAAATTATCAACAGGTGAAAATGCAAACTACATCAAGTTTCAATTCGATCAGGCAACCAACATAGAACATGTTTCCATCAAAAATCAATTTGGTGAATAAAAGCCATGCAACGTTTCTCCAGCCACCCATTCATTATGACGTAGATTTTCTGTTTCTTAGGACTCTTAACGTTTGATTTGTGTGATTTAATGTTATACCTATTCTTAGGTTTGCAGTAATTTTTGCTTATATAAATTGTTATACGCTTACCTATATACTGCTATACACGCAAAACACGTAAATATCAGAGATAATAAATTTTCTTATTGTAATGAATGAGATATATGTAACATAGACGGGACCAGGTTGTTTGCCTGATGCATTAATTAAATTATTTATCAATGTTATTTAGTTTGACGTCGGTCAAACGGGTTTCGTTCATTGCATTTACATATATCGAAGTGAAGCGTGTGTAGAAATCAAGTTGAGAGTAACGTGATATACTGAGTACATCAATAACCATTATACATCGCCCATCGTACAACAATATTTACAAACAACATATAATATCAGATGTTGAGTTGATGGACAGTTACTAGTACAGTAAGATTATCTTTGATAAATGTTTAGCTGGTATTTGAACTGGATTTACTTTTTGTTGACAATAAAGCTGTAACTATGGCATACTCTTCCACAGCATGAATGTTCATTTGGTAGGTGATGTCAGTAGATCACTGATCAATATTCATTTAATCCAGTATAATAATTAATACATTAGTGAAATAGATTAGCTTCTCAGGTCACCAAAAGCGCTTTATTTCAAATTTCAACGCCGTAGATCGATTAGGAATGAAATTAGAATCTTCGGATCCTCTGCTGATCAGTTCGTTTATACCTTTTCAACTTTAGGACACTACGATTTTGCGCTTTGCTGTAAATGTAGAAGAAAAAAAATCCGAAAAATCGAAAATTGATGAAATTATCTTTGGAGGCCATCCAGCTAATCAGTGCGTCTCTGCTCCTCTCAATTGTTTCCTCGGAATTACAGGGGAGACCCATTTAAAATTGCATCACTGTAGGTCTACTAGGAAAAAATCTAGTCTCGGAGGTCCCCATGTTATCCATGTTTCTTCCTACTTCGTTATTGTATTGTAGATGTTGTATAGATGCTTCATTCCAGATTCCAGAATCATAGGTCGATCAGGAAACTAATTAGGCTTAGAGATCTCCATGGACTTCCATTTCGAATTTGAATACCGTAGCTAAACTATATTTGAACTGGATTTAAACATATCTGACTAAAGAACCATCAGGTATTCAGACAAAGTACAATAATTAAAACGATATCAAGTCAAGGGAAAATATCATGTCATACTTCATATTGGTAGAATGGTTGTGTGTACAATGACAAAGAAGATCGCTGTGGAATATTTTGTGGTTGATACTTGAACAGGATTTAACCATTGTTGACAGATGATCGCATAACTACCAGATACCAGCCATGGTACATCAATTATCAACAATTTAAAATTTGATTCAACTATTTTTCGACAATTTTCTCAGAACTAATATGAATCAGTTATCGTACAATAACTCAAATGTTAACAAACATCTGGTACCTATGTTGTGTCGATAATGGAGGTAGTGTTGCCAGTAGACAAAGATGATCTTTGTTGATGTTTGGTTGGTATTTGAATAGGATTTAACTATCGTTGACCGAAGAGTCATAGTTATGACAAACTTGTGGACAACTTCGTGAGGTCAGACCAGCCGTTGTGGAACTCGAGGAGGGCGATATGATTCCGAGCAATTAATTAATAACTAATCCAAAGCATAATAGCACTTCTTGGGGAGTCAATTAGCAGGTAATAGGAGTCCTGACGGGGAACGGGGTAGGAAAGGGGGTGGTTCCTCCTGAAGGGATTGTCGGAATGCAATAATACAAGGAGTTATAGGGGGTTTCGCGGGGGTGAGGGAAATGGGGCCTTTGTGAAACAAGGAGGGGGTGAGATCATCCCTTGAAGTCAACCCCGAAAGGGAGGGCGTCGGAATTATTCAATGAAAACCGCCCTCTATCTTCCCCGGTTCCTAGTTTCACTACCTTTGCCACATTACCGACTCTCGATCCCTTTCCGCGGCACTTGATAGGAGGGATCACCGCTGTTACCCTCGCTCGCCGTTAACCTTAACCGGGATCGCAATTACGGGGCCGTTCCATAGTCAAAGGTGGGGAAAGGTTGCCTTCATAACGGAAGGCCCCCCTTGTGTGGTCGTCCGGGTGGGTGGATTTTATAAAGTGATTTACCGATCCCTCGTACTAATATCGCGTCTGGATTTCGTGCGGCATCAGATTTTCTCTCTTCCGCGGAATTTGACGGAGGCAATTTTCACCGTTTGTGCGGCAAACGCCGTCTTTCAAAGACGCTGATATGAAATTTATTGCGCGCACAGAACCGTAGGAACGCAATATCCTTTAATATTTTGTGTTCAACACAACAGTAACGTATATGCCTTATTCAAATATTAATCCTACGTGATGAGCAGTTGACGGAAATATTCCGTCATGGTTTCCAAAGTTCGGAGGTTGATTATAAGATAAACCCAACTTTCCTGATACATAAAAGTTATGCTGTAGAATTCTCCCCCAATCCATCGCTTGCAAATTATTATTTCACTGTTCACAGTATTAGTAAGTTAAGAAGTTTCAGTAATTTGTTATGCTCACTTAAAGGTTTTTTTAGGAGTAAAACTAGTTATTTGAAGGGTAACAAACGGTTATAACGACGTAGACGAGATCTGCTAATTTTGGCTTTTGACTCAGCATAAAAAAGTACGTAGAAACTGACTGCGAACTCGTAGGTTCATACAGGGTCACTTTTTTGGTAAATCCTAGATTCTATTGAATAAACCACTTTTTCCAACATCAAAAGCATTTTTCTTCAATTATTTCACTCCCTGTGATTTCACTCTTATATTTAACAAAGAAAAAATGAAATGGATTGGTCCCAAACACTAATTTTGAGGAAATGTCTAACTTTCCAACATTTTTTAAATTTCCCAATCCATATATGAATTTACGAATGTTTCTGTTTTAATGTACCTGAATGGAGTTGAATAAATATGCAAATTATTTGTTCATAAAGGTATATTAACTTTGAATCTGGAAATATGGTCAAAAATAGAGAAAATATGATTTAACGGAGAAAATTTTGCATTTTTGCGACAACAAACCGTTTTCTGGAAATAATCTTTAAAAATCATATCTCGGCAATGGATTGGTAGTACCGTGCGGTTGGCCGCATTACCTTCCATTTTTGATGTGATTCTAGGTGATTTTCCTCTTATATAACCCCCCTCCCCCATCATAATAATGTCAAATAATATTAATACTAAAAATAAAATAAAATAAGTATGATGCTCAAACACCCCTATAGTTTAATCGTTAACAGTTACAAACCGGAGTAAGAACAGTTCAGCTATAATGGATTCTATTCCTCACTTATTCAAGGAATGATATGTCAAAAATGTATGCATGTAATCACATGAGAATGCACGTTTGATTTCACCATATGTAGAGAGGTAGGTGCACTTACCTATCAAAACGGGAACCGTCACGTTTGAGCCTCATAGAAGTCGGGTAAATTCTTCGGCCCGTCCTCGAGATGAGCGGAAACAGAAAAAGTTTCGTCTTCATCATCAAGGTTTGGCGATTGGAAATGGGAAACTTTCGTCAGAAAGCACTAGAATGGAACGAAAACGCCTCATAGACCCTTCCACGTCTCTGCGGAAGGGGTGGAAAATAACGAGGTTAGCATAGGGAACCCCAGGAACGGTGCAAACTAATAGTGACATTTAGTTACAGTTATAATGTTATCAGAACCAGGAGGGAAGGTTGAGTGCTAACTTTGCTCAAACTTTCATATCACACCCTCTCCGAAGGGGTTGACGCTTTTCGCTCCGTATACCACCTTCTCTCACACTTTACAAGTAACTCCCTCCCCTCGCAACCCGCGCCCGCAACCCCTAAGGCCACTATTTTGTATTTAAATCAGCTTCAACCCTCTTAGTCCGTTGCTACGGGTGAATTTACATATTTATAATGGCTTAACGTGCGAAAGGCAAAGCTTTAACCCTTTACATTGACTTCCCATTTTGGGAAGGTCGGTTGGAAGTTGGAAAGGAGCTCGCACCACTTTTACCTTCACGGTTTCACAGCAAGTCTGTTCGGGTGGAGCACCTCGGGGGCTGAGGCCAGCAGGGTTACGGCCCACACCCGTGCCGATAGCTCGAAGTGGTCGGGGGCGCGAAACTTTCACGCTGACATCATTCATTCTGTGGAGTTTCCTACGGATTATCGTCCTCTCTCACTCGCACTCGCCCTGTCCCTAGCTCTTTCCCTCTCTCTCCCCTGCTGACCCTATCGTTCTACACGGCTCATAAATCACAAAACCATCGAACACATGTAGAAAGGGTGGAGTTCTGGTTTCCCAACTCCGAGATCAAGCTCCAATTAACAAAGGCGTTAAAAACTGAATTTCGCTTCAGCGGGCATCATCCATTGTGGACATCCGCATTCATATAACAACAGCAAACAGTGAATAATATTTCTGCATGCATCGAAAGTTTCAATCTCAGAGGAAATACCAAAAAAAAAAAAAAAAAAGCTGTTGATTTTCAATTTTCGAGTCCTAAAATTTATGCGTCAGGAATCAATAAATCTCAACCAAGATATACACACTCTTATAATAAATGATCATTTTCAAATGTGAGCTCTTGATAAGTAGGATATTTCACTTAAATGTATGATTCGAGTACATAGGATTAGTTAAACGGCACGAGATTTCTTTTTTAACATGGGACATTCCTGCCATCATAAACCAGCCAAAAATGTGACGAAATTACCGTTACGTGACATTTACTGCATTGTGCTCCTATTTTCTGATGATAATCGCTTACAAACAAATCGTTGCTACGAAACTGTATTTTAGGCATTTATCATTGTACAAAAAACATTCGCCAATCTTTGGAAAGCTCTCAATTTACCTAAACGTATTAGGTAAACCACTGCGCAAGCGTGGTCAACAATCTGAGGTATGAGCGTGGTTGTATTATACAGGTGATCCTTCTCAGTTAATTTTGTAAACATGATTGCATCCACTATTGAACTGGAAAGAAACTAGGAAGTTGAAATTTATAGAGAGCCTATCAGGGGCATTAAGAGACGATTTAAAATGGGAATAAATTCTTTCCTGTTCTCCCAAGAAACATGTTTCATGTTCTGTCAATTTTTATAATTCTTATTTTGGTATTTATTTTTTAGACAAGCTGGTTAACCTTTTATTTCAATTTATTCCATGTAAACAGATATAGGTTCTATATATATCTTATTTGATAGTATATTTAACAATAAAAATCGATATGGATTTAATTGCATTTTATCAAAATGTGAACAGTTTTTAGCGCACCAACTGCCAGCTATTGATCTTATTCATAGTTTAGTTTAGTTTATGGCTCCAATCCCAGTAAGTATACGTTATAAATAGTATGCGACAGTAAAACGCATTTTCAGAATTTCAGCCACATGTTGCCGATTCCAGCCATTTTTTAAACCGAATTTTCCCAAACATGAGAGATTTTCAAGACCTCAAACTTTATTTTCAATTCTAACTCCACGATTGGACATGAAGAAGGATTATTTACCTTGATACTAAGGCGCGAAAACGTCGTAACAGTACACATAATATGTGTATGTATTGAAGTCTCAAAGGTATTTCAGAAAATCTCATCATAGATTCGAAAGAAAATGATTTTCGCTAAATTGTCAACATTAAGTTTTGGTTTTTTGTCTCCATTCTTTATCATGACTTATTTTGGGTTGTGGAGCTGGGTTTATCAGAGATCTCCCCAGTATCCATCAAGATCGTATATTTTACAAAAGTGATTTTCAAAATTTTGTACAGTAAATTATAATGAAGAATGTACTTCAATTTCATTAATATGTTCTATAAAATCTACCTATACTTACAAAAACAATCTGCAAATTATTATATGATGGTCACTATTTTTTGTGTTAAATAACCCTTCTACCAGATCATTGGTCTATACATAATTGTTAAACCCCATATGTAAATATGAGCAGAACATGGCGCATCGTGCCTCCGAGAAGGGTTCACACTTCTACAGTTCCAAGACTCCGCAATTTTACGCTTCACAATAAAAACTTTTGAGCTAAGGTCGGTAAGTGAGGAAAGAGTATAGGTTCAGAGACTCCTCAGCTCATCAGTGCGCTTGTGATTGTTTCGGAGCAATTCCAAAGCAGCTCCATCTAAATAACAACACCTTGAGTCAAATAGGAAAGTTAGCTTCGCAGGTTCCGAAGCTGATCCGAGTCCCTCTATACTGTGTAATTGTATTCCAGATCTTCAAAAATGAGTTTATTTCAGGTTTCAGCATCATAAGTCAATCAAAAACTAAATGAGGCTCAGAGGCTCCAATGCTGATTAGTGTATACTGATATTAATACGATAATTTACGAATAATTGCTCATGAGATCATACATAGCTGGGACTTTTTACATGTTGAATAAGTTAGTCCTCAATTATGTAAATTAACTGAATTTTGGTCTTTCGTACTTTGCAGGTCCTGTGCGCAGCTCTAGGCTGGCTTCTCGAGTGAGGGCAGTGCCGTACCCACAAGTAGGCACAGCGGCCGCTGGAGGTCAGTACCCGGGCCAGTCAGCCCCAGTCCCAGTGTCCGCCGGCCCCGAGGAGTGCCGGTGCAGGGTTGAGCTTGAACCTACATGCGAGAGCGCTCCGCGTGATCCACAGCAGTCGACACCAATGCTCTTCATCCCGTTCAGTGTCCCTTCCCAACACCATCATCTCTCCATCGGCACTCAGCCCGCTGTCAGCCCGTCTCCGGCCTCCACCCCTATTATCAAGGTGAGCTGCTGTCACTTACCTACTCTTCTTACTTACTATTTTCAGTTGTCAACTCCTCACGTGCGTTGAAATTTAGCTTATCGATCTAAGAATTGGATTCTGCGTCCTTCATTATCCCCCAACTACCAATGTTCAGGACGAAACTCCACACAGCTTTAAGCCCTCACTCGTAGCGAACGCAGGGATGATGTCGTCCCTCCACGACGTCATTCTGCCTTGTTTTATCTTCGGCTTCAGACAATTTCCAACTCACAATACCCTCCATATCGAACCATTTCAGAATGTTCTAACGAGCTAACCTTAAATTGCTCAGTGCTCGTTCATTAAATCAGGTACCTAAATAATATAAAAAATATACAACCCGGCCCTTGCAGGTGCATTGTACCATTTAAACCCCCGGATACAGGTTGCCTGACAGCATAAACCATTGAAACATGCACATGATTTAGCCAGCTCGTGATTGATTATACCATATATAGTATAACTGCTGATTCCCTGAATATTCCCAATATAACAATACAATTTACCTATTTTCATTATTACTTTGGGATCTACCTCTCAAATTTCACATTTCTTTGGCTAAAAGAAAAGCATTCAGCGTTTCCAGCTGATCAGGATGGAGTCCTTAATTTCATTCGTAGGTACCTCAATGTCCCGGAGGGGATCTCCAATAAATTTCAACTTCCTAAGGTGAACGGGAGAGCTAACTGTACCTACTCGTGGTTAGCTTCATTTGTAATCTTGGTTGCTACCAAATCCCTTTATTACGAGTATATTATAAGCGGATTGTATACAGTTCATTAATTACATTGTTTGTAGCACAGCTTTATTATTGCAGCGGTTTAAGCATATTTTAGCATTAAAGGGGATCTTCCCAACCAGTGGTGAACCATTTCAGTCTGGTGAATACTTACGGGGTTCAAGTTCCCTAGAAACTGCTCATTTGTAAATGGTGATCATGTACGTTAGGTGTTTTTCTAACTTTTTCGTGTGACATCTTTCCTGGGATGTTGAGGTAGGGGACGCGAGTGACAGGACAGGAAAGCATACGAATGATAAAAAAGAAAAATAATCCTTGTGCGCGACAGCATGGGATTAGTCCAAGCACCTTCGGTTGGTTTGAAAAGTGGGAAATTGGCAGCAATGCAATGAGGTGTGACGTTTAATACAGTAAAAGCTTTCGAACGAGTCGTCAAGATTTTCGTGGGGAGGATAATGAGCAAGTTATGACCCCCCCCCCCCCCCCAAGCAATAATTGGTTGTACGTAAAAGCATGGAAATACAACATGTGAGATCGCATTTTCTTTCCCTGGTATCGTGACGAGATTTCGTTCCATCCCCGCGTAATGCTACCCTGTAACGTTTTAAAGAAGCTAGGAGATGGCTAAAGCATATCCTATGCTATAAAAACACGAGCTTTCGGCAAGAGTTTCTCATGAAATCAGTATGCATCCAACAAGCACAAGTATGTCAAGGGGCGCGGCATTGGATGCATCTATTACCGAGCCACCAACATTTTGACAATGCAATGATCTAATCTAGGGAGACCTCTCCAGTCCAAACAAAACCCATTATGTAGACGGCGCTTAGAAAATTGCTAGAATAAGAACAGTAGTACAATCAAGTGAATTCTCGAGGGTCCTCCAATAACATTAGAATTTCACAAAAGTCTCTGAAAAGGTTTGCGGTGATAGTTTCGTACAAAACAAAAAAAAGCTTATTTCATTACCCCATTTCCAGTCGATTTTCAAACATTACAAGGCGTTCATGGATTCTTTAACTTAACAATATGTAATAAGCAATTTGAACTTATTTCGATGATCTGGCTTCCACACTTACTTTTTCACCGTAAAAATGCTCCAGAAGCAGGAAAATATTGTGATTCGAAGGTTTAATTACGCGTTCACGTTCTTGTACGACAAAAGATGTTTCTTAAGATTTGTTTAAGTACCATTCTAAGCGAATTCAAACTAGCTACCTACTGTATTATATTGATGTACCTAATTGAAAGTTGCGTCGTAAGTTTGAAATGCCATGTGACTTTTGCTCCATATATAATCCTGATTCCCGCACATACCTGGACTACTTATACCCTTCTATTGCCCAAGAGCCCTCTTAAGTTCCTCAACGTAAGCAGGGAAATTTCTCGAATCGAACAGGTTTTTAGCGTGCTTAAGACATTTGTTAAAAACCCGGTAAATTAGATGAAACATGATTAACAAAATATTTGATTAATAGTGCATAGTCTTCACAGACTGGCTAGTCGTTCAACATCAGGGAATTCTTCGTTCACAAACTGGCAAACTGATCTTCTTCAACATTCGTCTTATCAATTAACTCTGTACGCAATAAATCTGAATTTTCTTATTAAATTAAGATTTCTGAATAGATTCGAAAGCACTTGGAGCGGGAAAAATATGGAAAGTTTGAATAGGGGCTTATGCAATTGAAACGTCTCCTCTTCAACCCTTCATCGTTCACAATCGGGAATGTTCACCCTAACCTGGAACCAATTTGGCATGGTAATGTGCGTCAGCAATATTGTATTAATTATAATTCAGATTTTCCAAAGAAAAACAAAGTTCAACTCAGTTCGGCCCCGAATGGTATCAGGTGACCTGGAACTACAGCTTCCATCCCCAACATTGGCCATACTTTCTCCATCTACAAGGGACTATAAAAGTGCGGGTCATACCGAGCCGTTCATTATTCTTTACTGTCACCTATGAAATCATATTCCCCATATAGAGCCTGGTAGTTCCGGACAGTAGTACTTTGCACCTTGTCCCCTACAAAGCCAACTTGTTTTTGAAGATGCAATTTGCACTCTACCGTAGACAAGTAGATCCGGGGTATCCTTCCGTACCTCTTCCCTCCAAGAAAATAAGAGGAAAAGTACAAATTGGGGCTTCAAAGATACAATAAGCAGCACATATGTACAATCAGCACAAGGGATAAGAAAATTACGAATAGGCCTTCAAAATTATTTGATTCTAATCCAACCTTTTTGAATTCTATCACCGTCAAGTGAATGTGCATTATTCTAGCAGTATTTCGTACAAATATTCGCTCCATCTTCAAAAAACGTTTCCTTGACTTAACTCGTTATTGGTTATCGTTATATTTTATCTCATTTGTTCGTAATAGGAACAAATTGAGATAACTCATAACCTCTCAAATCTTCAAAAATTAATTGTGTATAGACCCCAGATCTGGTGTATTTCGATAAAAGCCCGGGGATTCGATCCAGCTATACTTTTTTGAGATTTCTCCCCTTCATAATCTGGTTTGACGATCAGTTTTCATTAGCACGCCGAATCGAGCAATGCTATTCAATTAAAGGACATTCTACCCCCAGTCGTTTGGTCGGAATTCTCCGAGTCCCGTATAGGTGCTAAACGCGACAAGTTTGCTCGTTAAAACCACCTCCGCCTCACGTGAGCGGTTCGGAGAGGGTGAGTCCGCCAACGCAAGTTTGGCAGTAACTAATATGAAACGAAGATGAGCTGAGACACTGACGTTTCCCCTGAAGGGCCCAGCAGCTCTTCTCAGAAATTTCTCAACGAATACATTATCCGGGAGTTGCTGAAGCAACGCGTGGATATCTTGATTGAATTGGACTCCTATCTAGTGTGTCCTGGATAGTGTATTATGAAAAGGAAACAATGAACCAAATCTTCTTGATCTTTCAAAAACAATGGAAAATATTCTACCAAATTTAATGGTAACATCAGTAATACCAAATCCAGAAAACTGTTTCAGTTTGAAACAACTGCTGATTTTTTCCAACGATAAACCCTCATAAACGTAAACGACCTACAAAAAACGCTGCCAATTATTACACAATGGTTTATTATTTCTGTGTTATATAGCCCTTCTACGCAGAACATTGGTCTGCAATTATTAAACCCCGTATGCAATGTATGATCAGAATAATTCGCATCGTACATTCACAAAGGGTATACACATTTATAGTTCCGAAACCCCGTAATTTTACGCTTCTAAGTAGGTAAATGTTAAAAAAGGGTTGATAGGTAAAGAAAGAGTATAAGTTCAGAGGCCGCTTTACTAATCACGAAAATTCTATAGCACAATATATTCAATCAAGATGTAGATCTCACAATTGCACCCTTTTTTGTAGAGTACGTTTAGAAACAAAATGATTCAAGACAGAGTCACTGTATATCAATTTGAAACGTATTGAACCTATTTCAAATATTTTCCTTGGAATTTTAACTAGAATAAATCATTTTGTTCCGATTACGCTCATTTTGCAACATTTATGGAAGCTCTCTTCGAGGTCGCCCAGGTGACGGAATACATTATAAAAAGTGGAAATCGTATATTGTTTTTTATTCATCTTCAACACGTGAGTATCAACAAATCTAGAAATTCGGATGTATGAGTAGCGTACGTCTGTATCAGCCAGTTTATAACTTTGTTTGTGAAATTATACGTGATTCTTATCAAAGGACAGAACCTAGGACTTCCCCTTTCGCACGGTCAGTTCCTGGGGTCGAACAAAGCTTCCCACCCTCGCACCAATTTCATCCCCTTGTAAGTGGATTATCCCAAGAATTAGAGACTTTGCGGGCGGACCCCGCCATATGTTTCCAACGAGTTCAGCGATCTCTACACACAACAATACGCGTTGGAAATTCTCGTCGTTCTCAGAAAGCATTGCCAGAACGAAACCTTACATATGTCAACCTATGGACAATATTGAGCAGTAATTCCTTGGAAAAATAATTTCTTATGTATCACGAATTACCTATTCTCAACTAACTTTGGCATCATAATATATTGGCGTATCTAAAGAGATTTTATAATGTTAACCACAAAATTTTTTACTGTGCTGGGTTTAGGAATCTAATGAGCTTCTTGACACCTATTTCATACAAATAACCTAGTTTGCTCTGTGGAATATGGATATGTCATTAGTACTACTGAAAAAAATACTACAATGCCCCCCCCCCCCCCTGGAAAATTTCATATTTGTATTTTTACTGTGCAGACATTCCTCCTGAGACAAATATATTATTACATAATATAATATAAATGCTTAATTTGATGATGTAGTGGCTATCTGGAGTAAAGACCTGCGAAGACATTTTCAGAAAATTGCAAGAAAATTAGGCTACTTAATACATATCCACTCAAGGTATGACAAATGGAGAGTCAAAACTTTTTCTAATTATACTACAAACCCCACGTTAATAGGGGCAGCCGAGGTATTGAGAAGGAGTCGAACCCATTAGTCAAATGAATCCTTTGGCTAATTTTTATTATCATTCGACTTACTAGTTCTGCGTTTAAAGTGAAGCTTTTTTGAAAATGTCGGATTATAGGAGCGATTCAAGGTACTGACCAAAACAGATCAGCCGAGTTAATACTGAGGCTGATTCATATGTAATAAAACCTGCGCTGCTTAAATTCGTAAGAGTGCGAACTGATTTGAATGCTTGATCGGATCAACTGGCTGTTAATCATGGCAATGTGCTAAACACTACCCTTAAAAGCACAATGAGCTCAATGGCTAGCTTCCTTTGCTGGTTTGCTGCATTGATTGTGTACACAGCTGACGATAGTGATTAATAATTTTCGGAGCTACTGAACATATTATTCCATTTTTTATAGTCAACAGTCAATCCTTTTAGCACTTGGAATGCTCATTGATGCTGTTTGTCAAATTGCCATCCTGCAAATCATTCATCCCTTTTCTGTAGAATCTGCTTGGTGAAAATTGTAGGAACAACGTAGAATCATAAACTTTGACAACGTAGTCAAGTCATTAACTAGCAAGAATATCGAACAAGTCGTACGGATGTTGATGAGTTTTAGAGGTGGCTGAGGAGCGTATTAATAAAAGATAAGACTCCTGGTAACTGTGGTTGCTATCAGAGATTGATTGATGATGAAAATCCACTACTAAAGATAAAAGACGCGGTCGGGAAGTTTTGGAATCTCGGAACTTGAGCTGCCTGAGATGCCTCCTCACCCCTTTGCCGATAGCTCCTGAGTCAAACCACAGGGAACTATGTCAAGGTTCTAACAATATCCCCCCTGTCGAAGTGATTTTCTTCATTGATGCGATTACCGGCTAACGATGCTCTCATCTTCTTAATCCGAATTAGCCGTTA
The DNA here is from genome assembly GCA_030762985.1 of Adelphocoris suturalis. NCBI lineage: Eukaryota > Metazoa > Arthropoda > Insecta > Hemiptera > Miridae > Adelphocoris > Adelphocoris suturalis. The sequence continues at coordinate 38,481,907 of CM061049.1, forward strand.
TTCTTCTTCGGAGGGTGAAGATCCGGTCGGGAGCTTTCCGAACTAACTTGGGGAGTTTCAATCTTTGTGAGCTTAACTTGATCTCGGGGCAATCAGGAAACTCGCGGACCCGGCGACTTGGAGAAAACTCCCGTTGAATTTCATCATGTTGAAGTTCATCAACAATCGTGCTCCTGAAAACTAATATTCCAATTTCACACTAACTATGCAAGCAAAGGTAATACCGGATTGTAATACAACAAAATATTAGCGTAGTAGTATCAGTTTCACAATAGTTATTTAATTCAAGTACGCAAAATAGTTCTGTTCTTACTATAGTTCTATATATATATATATATATATATATATACTCGGCCCTTCGGGCCTCGCAAGGGGCTCCGCCCCTTGACCCCGCCAGGGGGGCTTTGCCCCCCTGGACCCCCCTAATCTATACTCGGCGCTTCGCGCCTCGCCGGATCTTTTCTCTTTTCTACTGTGTAGAAAACGAGGATAATTTGCTATGCAATTCGTCTCACGAGAAAAAAAAAAAAAAAAATTTTCAGGCCTGGCCGGGATTCGAACCCACGACCTCTCGCTTCCCATCTCGGGACAAAAAACGTTACACAAAAAGTGGACATTTAAAAAATTATTGGGGGTCGGCCTAAGAATTGCATAGCAATTAATATATATAGTTTTGATGAAAAATAAAAACACTCGCGTGTAATATTATTTTGAGGTATTACAGAAGGTTGGAAAAAGATAGGAAACACTTAAATAAACTTACAAAATTGAGAGAATATTTCGCTGTGTCAGCGTCGTCAGCTCTAGTCAGGACTAGATCTGACGACGCTGACACAGCGAAATATTCTCTCAATTTTGTAAGTTTATTTAAGTGTTTCCTATCTTTTTCCAACCTTCTGTAATAACCATAATGTATAACATGTTTGACTTTGTATAACATATTGTGTAACATTCGTTGATTCAGTTCCAAAAATCTTCTTTTTCTGTTTTCCCCCTATTCGCTGTCAAAATCCTTCGATTCCAACTCCGTCCTCGACATCCAGGCTCCGACTCTTCTCCTCGTACTCCTAAGGCGCGCGTTGACTGTACGGACCAGAGAAAAGTGGAATTTCGTTCTCACCCACCGTAGTACGAGGGAATATTTTGTTCAACGTGCATGCCAAATTGTGTGCCTTTCTTTTTTGGAAGGTTTCAGATTCGGTATAAAGCACCATTCCAGGAGATCACTAATGGAATGAACGGGCCACGGAGATCTTCAGCTGCTCTATCATATTTTAAATGTTTTGAGCGTGCAGCTATTCTTGCAATGGTTCCCAAGTTATGAGCACAATAAGAGGCGGCGTCAGTATTCGCAATGCTATTCTCACTTCCAATTGGTGGTGAAAAACCCCAGTTGAGTGCTATTTAATAGATTCTTCGTATTCATACATGATGATAGTCAAATCAATTTTTAATTGTGAGGATTCACAAGAGACTGATGCCGTTCAACTGCTAATATCTTGAAAGCAATAGCCTTTAACTACTTAGTTTGGTAAATGTTTCGTCTACGCATGCACCAATTACTGTGAGCAATTACAAACATAGGGGAAATCCCTCGTAACCTCCTTCCGCTACGATCGCGCGTAATCCATGAAGGCTTCGCCAAAATCGTACAAAACAATAGCAGGCACACTGAATCAGAGCACCTTGAGAGCCAACCGAATGGAAACGAAGTTGGCTGACAACGTTCGGTCGTATTCAGTTCACCTAGCAGCTCTGATGTTGACACTTAATTCACATTTTATACCGGAAAGGTTAGCCCTGCAGTTTCAGGGCAGTCAATGTGTTTTTGAATTTATTAAATATTGAGAAAAGAAGGTTAAACAGGTAATTGATGGGTCCCAATGGCCCAATTCGTCATCTCTATAGACTAGGGAGGTACTACTCATTATTTCCCAATGTCTGAGTCAATCCAAAAAGACTTAACTCTATCATTGATAATGAAAAATGTGGAATCGGTAGTTGCCGTCTATCATCGGTTTGCTCGCAATAAGATCTGGTTGCTAAATCCACGAATATTTTTCCAAAAACTCATTAAAAACTGTGGGATTTATACGGAGTAATCCGCATTTACCTCCGGGGATGCAAAAAATAAAAATAAATAAATATTTGGTGTGAAATACCATGAAAAATGAGTAAAAAGCCTTGGCAACTCATATTTGTATCTCTATCTATTCTTGAAATAAGATTTGTTAAAGGTTTATCAAGAATACCTTGTTTTCCTCTTTTTAAATCAAATTCCTTCATTCAATTTTTATTAATTTAGTTTTATTCTTTCACTTTTCAAGAATCATGGTGTACCTACATTAATCCTTGAAAAGTACCATCTATGATGAACATCCAAAAAACAGCTTCAATTTAGACGGATTTGAAAAAAAAAATTCTGAAATTCCTGAAAACTACAAAATTTGTGAACAAAGATCCTGGGGACAGGCAAATCTTTTGAAAACTCCTAAATTTGATAGGTTGGTTTTGTTAATAGTGTGGCTAACTTTGCGATTATATGGTTCCTTTCACAAAAAATTCATGTGAAATGTAAGAAAAACAGTAAATTGTTAATTTGAACCTGGAATTCCGAAGTGATCAAGCTGGCCAACGAAATCGACTTGTCTCTTGCCAAGACGGATTTTTCTACGTTAGATCGAATTTGTTACGCCGTATGTTAAGAGAGTTATCGTCTCATCGGATTGGATGGTGAAGGGAGGGGGGTCCTCCTTCTTTAAAATTTAACGACTATTTGAGTAGGCTGTATTCACCAGGATTTCTGTCGAGTTATGGTTTGATAAGTCAAAAAATGAGCTTGAATGTTCCTTATTTTTTTCTAAGTATTGGACGATGTAGGTAGGTACCTAGTTCGAACTGGAACATTCTGGAGAATATTTACTTGAGTATAGAATACGCATTCGATACTACTTAGTATATTGTATCATGCTTCGCACATGATTGGGTAATTTGACATTGTTACAGGGTTCTATTGATAATAAAAGATATCAAATCATGGTGGTCTCCTGACAATATACAGGTTTTTCTATCCAAAAAAAAAAAAAAAAAAAAAAAATCCCACTTACCTCCACCCACCTTTCTCCACTATATTTGAAAAACCGAAGTGAAACTTGGGGTGCCTGGTATGGAGTTTTTGAGCAAAACAAGACAAATAAAAAAGGAGAATAAGAAACAAATTATTTTTGAACTACCCAAGAGCGGATATGGCTACTTTCATTGACCTCATTCGGAAGATTTTTTTAGGGCTGCACATAATACCGAAGTTATATCCCATATAATAAAATAAGCTTAATAAATCCCACAAATAAGCTTAATAAATCCCTTAATCCCATAAACAAGCTCAGTAAATCCCATGAAATGAAGATATCCCATACCAGAGAAGTGCTGATGAACCTTGAAGAACAGATTTTTTTTTAATCTCTATATTATAGTCATACAAAAGACGCCTTCCGTATTTCACATGGATGTCTCAATAAAGGGGAGGAGTTATTTTCGGGACCCCCTTTAGAATGAATCATTATAACTACAGACTCAAAGATATAATCATAGTGATTAAAGGCAAGAGCTGTTTTAAATCCTAATTTCGAAGATACATTTATTATGACTTGAACTATGGGATCATAAAGTTTTGGAAACTGCCCCCCTTGGACATTTTACCATTCACTTGACTATCCATCAGGCCCTGCAAGAGTTTCCTCTTCGGACGATAGAGTTCGGGAGTTTCCCTTCAAAACCGTGGTCGGATGGGAACTGTGAAGCACACAAAAACACTTGCAAGCTGTTAGTAAGATTAAAACAGGTCTGCCCTGCGTCTTTCTTCATTCTCGAAAGACCACGATGTTTTGAACGCTCCCCGCCACTAGAAGTCGTGTTTTTTGTTTGTTTGTTGATTTCGAGTCATCTTATTTTCCAAAACAACGCGCCACATGCACCGCTTTTATATATTGAACATACCTAGGTTTTAAAATTGATATCTTAAATTATTTTCATACAGAAATGTTGTACAGTCCTTTAACGCATGCTCTTTAAGGAGGTCATTTTTGAAAAGACTGCTCCGATACCGTACAAACTAATTCACTCAAGACGAACTAGTGGAAACCCATTTCGCATCTAGTCCATTATGTGTCAGCAAAATTCGGAGGCTTTTTTTGTCGTACGCTGTCCAACTAATCAGAATTTTTAGTTAAGGATTTACTACATGATGTTATGCGTTTATGTGATGCGAGTAGCGAGCATCCAGGCCATTAATCTAAGCAAATAAATGAGCTGTGTCAAATGGCTCCAGGAGTGGTTGTAGACGAGCTCACACTAGTTTCAACGCCTTACACGGATCAGTGGTCTAGATGCTTGATATGATTGCCTCTCAAAAATACATAGGAACAGTCGTTAATCCCATAGTAGAATGAAGATTCGCAGGACACGGTGGGTGACCAGGGACCTAGCGGGACGATAACCTTAGTAGGACAGCCCCTTTAAAATTTGATGATTCATAATGGACCAGATCCCCCATTTCAATGAAAGGCGAAGGAATGAAGAATGTGGTCTGATTCCACGAAATAAAAAGTTACAATGTTTTATAGAATTCGACGGTTAGGCCATCAACAGTTACGAAAAGTAACTGTATTGTTATTGTTTGTAACTGTTGATGGTCTGACCGTAAAAATGGAGCTATCATTGCAACTGTTTAATTTCGAGGAATAAAACTACGTTCTCGCTTAGCTCCCGTTTTTCATTTCATTACAGTAGGGAGACTGTGGACAAATAACTAACCTTTTAAGTTGAGGCCTGAGCCCCAAATATTAATTTTTTGTCCGCCTCTGACGCTATCTGTTCCGTGGTTTGAACGAAATCCAGCAAAATTATAACAATTTTCGCAATTCTATGTACATCTCTAGTTACTATCAAATAGGTAGTCATAGTCATGTATACGGTAAAGTGATTAGAGGGTACAAGCTTTTTTCACCTATACCAATATTCAGCTGGTAAGTTCTAAATCGATGAGCCGGCGTCTTTTCCACCATCGCAACCGACTCAGTTTCTTCAGTGGGGCCGGGTTGGGTGCGCGGATTTAGAATGAACTGCGTTGAACATATGTTTATTAGGCCCCTACGATCCGACCAATGTAGATTGCGCAGATGTGATCATCCCCAGAGGAATATAAAAATGCGGATATTATGTGAGACTTACGTTCCTTGTGGCCCTACTTGGACAACGTTAGTGGCTTGTTTATGAAGGCCACCGATTTCACGAATCCCACTCGCTTTGTTTGGACACCGATATATTTTTGTACGATGCTTATTCCGTGGATCCGTGGATTCCGATACTGATTGGTTCGTGGACACTATTTATCAGAACCATCGAGTCAATTTGCACGAGCTGGTGGTTAAGGTCATACTGATTGGCCATCCTATCTTTCCTATTATACGAGTCACAACAGGCAGGTTGCTATTACTGCAGTTGTCCGTCAGAGACTACCCATCGCCGGTAACATCTACTTCAAAAATTTCACCGGAATCTACTCTGATTGGGAGCCGTTGAGCCACTTGAGAAATTGCAAATCGAGAGCGATACGGCTCTCATAGTTTTCCTTTTTTTCGGTGGTTAGCCATGAATAAGTAGATTAAAATAATGAATCAATAATTTATAGCTAATACACAGTTCATCATTATTCATAATTTTTCTTCTACGATATTGATGAATATCGGTTCTAAAGTTCATTATATAAGGAATTTAGGTGCCCCCCCCCCCCCCCCCAGAGGTGCAATGGGGGCCTAAATCCTCATAAAAAGGTAAAGGAGAGTAACAGGCATCCCGTCAGAGAGATACCACCCCTACTAATAGCTTTTAATGAGCCATGTTCGGGGAAGGTTAGTTTTCCAGTCACCTGGAATTCCATCCAACGCCAAACTTAGCTGCCAATAAGATCGAGGACAGACCACTGCGCCCCTTGATTCATCAACGGGACGCCGACAGCGCTATCTCTGGTGCTCTGACGGGAGCTTGATGGACCTCTCAGGAGGTATAACTCTGTTACACTCCTCCCCTTAAAGACATACTTGATTGAAGATCAAGTGTGTTAACTGGGTGGAATAGTTAATAGCTGAGAACTGATGTTCATTCAATCATAAATAGCTGCATTGGCGTTTTGAGGATGGGGGAATAGAAATTAAAAGGGATTGTCAATGAATCTTCATAAGATTCATAAGATTCATTGAACAATCGGGACAAAACGGATGCTCAACTATGGAGACATACTTTAGGAAATCAAAAAATATATAGAAATTAATTGGCCCAACATTGGGGACTTTAAATTAAATTGCCCAACTATGGGGAATTAAATGGCGCACTAACCTGGTAATTGACATCATAGCAATACTCAGGTGGCGAAAAAATATGCACTAACCTGGTATTGACATATAGCAATACTCGGGTGGCATGAAATTTAAAAAAATATAAAATATAAATGGGGAATAAAAGAGAGACATTATAAGTCAAAGACCAATGAAATTATTCATATACCAAAGGGTGATAATGGGAATTCCTTCTGGAACCCCGGGCCATGTTTCTTCTGAAACATTAACGCCCCGAAAATAGTGGATTGGACTACTAGGAGTCAGCCGTGCATAATCCAAACCACGCTCTGCTACCATATAAGGAATTTAGGTGCCCCCCCCCCCCCAGAGGTGCAATGGGGGCCTAAATCCTCATAAAAAGGTAGAGGAGAGTAACAGGCATCCCGTCAGAGAGATACCACCCCTACTAATAGCTTTTAATGAGCCATGTTCGGGGAAGGTTAGTTTTCCAGTCGCCTGGAATTCCATCCAACGCCAAACTCAGCTGTCAACAAGATCGAGAACAGACCGCGGCGCCCATTGATTCATCAACGGGACGCCGACAGCGCTATCTCCGGTGCTCTGACGGGAGCTTGATGGACCTCTCAGGAGGTAACTCTGTTACAAATAGGGATAAACTATTTCTAAACTGGTTTCTGATGAAAGATAGAATAACTTAATCAGAAAAAATGCGTATATCATTCCGAATTTAGCCTTTGTTGTCTTTAATAATTGACGTAGTACTCAATTATCTTCATTAATTGCAGGAAAAAATGTCATGGGGTGGGCGTAACAACTCGAATTATGTAGGGTGATTCACGGAATTATTCCCATTTTTGAATGAACAGTGCATGTTTTATTTATTGTTCATTTAAAACATTGAGCATGTGCAATAGGGTATGCCATTAGAATTATAACGACTCTGACGGGAAAATAATATCTTTCAGACAATGACTTTCTTCTCCACAACAATATACCTACATGTCTGCTAATAAAGCCGAATAATAAAACCACACATGTCCCATTATTTCTTCATCAATTTGTGGCACTTATCTCTGAATACTTTGTTGTTTCAGATCTTGTAATGAATGAAGGTTATGGGCATACGCCCCTTCTTTTAGGCACCCTCACAGAATAAAGTCACTTACCCTCTACGTGGTTTATTCGCTGGTCACCTCATTCCCAAGGCTCCTGGCTTCCACTTTGTTTTGTCTAGAAACCAGTTTGCCTGGGCTTTTGTCCACAAACTCGAACCGTCACACTTGAATATTGCAGTATAAAAGATGGAAATCATACAGGTGATATTCGTTTTGCTCTATAGTCGTGAAAACTATAAGATGCTATCTCGAACTTGAGATGAGATTATTCCTATGTCCAACAGAAAAACTACCACGCAAATCTATCAACTTGTATCACGTCTTCACCCTTCATGGCTTTCAGGAGCCAATACTGCTGATAAAGAAGTCAAACGTAAAGCTTAAAATGAAGATTTCTATGATTTTTCATTATGTGTAGGCATGGGATGAATGAAAAGCCGTTCATCCTTGTCGCTATTGTTTCATTGGGGCATCGATTTCACGACTCGGTGAATTTGTTCGACACGCCAAGAACAAAATGGGGGCTCAGCACAAAGAAGTGGTCACAAAAGAACGCGGAAGACCGGCAAAAAAGAAAACGGATTGACGAGGAATACACCCGCTACTATATGGTTGTTTATGAACGAAACGGAGGACAATAGATTCTGAATGGACGAAAAATTGGTATGAAGAAACTCCATAGGGGGGAAGCGCATTTGAAAAGGATAAGGTCAACCAGGGCTCGTATCCTTTCCAATTATTCTTTCACTAACAAATAGTGTGAGCGCCGTGACGGCGGGAAATACACCAGTCTGCAACAGGTGAACAATCAACCTTTCCGTAAAAGAGACAATTCGAGGATGATCATCGCTTTTCATGCGAGACGGGTGGGAAGACGAGTTTGGGAGCTCGTAGCGGTGGAAGCGAATCGATGTGATTCATTGGCTCTCGATCAACGTCAGGTTAGGGCCACGGGGGAGGTTATCGATTGAAGAGAGAAGAGTAACGTTAACATTTCCTAGCTGTAATGAAATGAAGGCCATATGACCTATCTATAGTTGAGTGGTGGGTTTGCCAGCTTCCTTATGTATATAGTTTGGTTTTGAGGATGCGATATTATAGATTTCTCATTGTTTTTATGTGTTTATTGGCTCAGTGCGTTCGCCTGATTAAGGCCCCATCAGAGCTTGAAATCGTAAAATGATTGCTTAGTTGGTGTTTGATAAGGAGGTCCTCCTTATCAATCATATAGGATTTTTAGTTATGTTGCTGGATTCAATTTTAATATTAAATTGAGAAACAAAGAATTTTTTGTGAATGGAGCACATTATGAAGATAAAATACTTTTAAAAGTATTAATTATAATAATTATTTATATCCAATAAATAATACTTTAACTAATACCTTTGAAAGTATCTATAAAATGTATACATTCAATAATATAATCATTAAAAGTATTTTCCGTTGATAATGTGCTCCATCCGAAAAATTTCCTTCTTTCTCTATTTAACATTAAAATTGACTTCAGCGACATAACCAAAAACAACTGGTTACCTAAATGACGAAGAAGGAGATCCTCCTTATCAAACACAAACTAAGAAATCTTATTGTACAAATTCAAGTTCCAGTAAGGCCTTAAACACGGACAGTACTCATCCAATAAACACATAAAAACACTGAGAAGCCTAAAATACCTCATTCTCAAAACCAACCTACCTATATGACCTATTTTGGAATTCCTAACGGAGCAATGTAAAACAAAATTCGTGAACTTACCCTCGGGATACCCTCTACTAACCTGGAGTAATTAGATGGTTTTTCCATTACCTACTCCAACATCAGTTGCAGTTCTGACAAATGTTCTGAGGAAATTCAAAAATCCGCAATGTTTTCTGTCCAAAAATGTCTGAATTATTTTAAATAACTACCTGTTAAATTTTTTGTTTTGTTTTTAACTGAATTATGTGAAAACTGAGATTTTTTAAGAAATAAACTTCACGGGACCCTAGGTTTATATATAGGTCATTAGTAGGTCCTAAGTCATTGTGAAGAGGACTTTATAAGATATTGGAGGTACGCGATTAGGCGCAGCTAGATAATTTGTTTTTCTTGACCTTTTTAGTATCCGTCATTATTTAGTTAGTCGTAAAATAGTAATGTTCAAAGATATATGTTGTAATTTAAAAATTTTTAGTTACTTTCAATAAAATGTTGACTGATGTACCTACTATTTCTTTCTACTATTTGTAGGTATATTTAATTCAATGTGCAGTGATTGTAAAGGGTCAAACAAATTTAGTACTGAATTTAGTATTTATGCAACGTAACACCTTATGTTGACCTTTTGGTTTATTATTTCCAATAATAAGCCTATGTGATCGTGTAGCGAAAAATTTTTCTAACCCCCCCTTTGGGGTCTAGTTGGTCCTAACGTTTAACTATCCCGATCGCTTTTCTCGCATAGATGCTATGGGCCAAAAACGGGAGAAAAGTGTCTTTTTCGAGGCTTTTTTTGTTAGACGTGTTAGACGCACGCCTGGCACGCTTGGCAGGGGGTCACGGTGGGTGGTGAGGGGAGTGAGCGGGGGGTGAAGTGAGAGGAGGCGCCGCTGCACCATGAGGTCATATTTGTGTGTTAATACCAATGCTTTTCCTACGCATATTTAATAACATATCCTCTCGACTTTTCGTACGTACCTACTTAGATAATTATATTATTAAGGCAATAACTATTTGAATAGATAGGAGCTCGTATCGAGAAATATTAACGTGCGTATATAATTATAGAAGTATAGGTTGTGGCAACTCGAAATAGGACACGCCGACACGCCGATTCTCGTGATTCTTGTTTTGTTCCATCAAAAATTCGATTTAGTTTTGGAACGTATGCCGGAGTTTCAGATTTCATAGTGAAAAAACTTAAACTGATCGTTCATGAGTTCATAGTTCCTAATACTGTTTTCTGAGTGTTAGCTATTAGGTACCAACGCTATAAAATGTCCATTAAACTTTGCTAAAAAAAAAAAAAAAAAAAAAATTATTGCGAGTTTTCTAAAAAAAATCTAGTCTTCGATTTTTTAGAAAAAAGTTGATTTAATCGAATCTTACATCGATTTGTATTCATCACTATTACAATGCGACCACCCTCTACACGATCGGTCCCACAAAGTAAGCGAATTCTAAAAGGATGGAATTCCGTAAGTTAGGTTGTTAGAACGAGTGAACTTGAAACGGCTGCGTCCTAGAAACGAGATAGGTACTTACGTTTATTTCTTCCCGGAGGCGATATGATAGGTAAGGTACCTATACATTCTTTGTGGATCCGCCGCCGCCCCTCGCTCCGACCACCCTACGCGATCCGCGAATATTACTTTTTGGCTTAGGAAAGCCTAGTGACGATGTTCATTACGATCAATCAAAGAATGTGAAAAATAAAAATTAGGTAGGTAGGTCATTTCATAGTTGCTGGAAATTTTTGTGAACGGTAGGTAGCATCTCCATGATTGAGTTAATTAATACCTTCCGTGTGGATCTGCCCGTGTGCTCGCGTCCCGACCCCCCCCCCCCACCCCTCCTCCACTACACGATCCGCGAACCTTCGTCCGCCATTCCTTGGAAAGATCTCAAACCGAACCAAACGCTTCCAGTTAAATAGCAAGTTTTCCTGATTCCAATCAAATTTGGTTGTTGGCTGCTTTCTACGACCCAGTTGAACGCGTCCATTCGATTTCTTTCCGCCTACTTCTGGAATTCCTCGAGTCATCGAAGAAACGGAGAAGCGGTTAGAAACGAAGCACTTCGGTTTGAAGGGATATTCCTCGTACCTATCTGTTTTTGGATAACGTAGCAACCTATTTGAAAGTAAGTTGATGGTGGAGTGGCAGTTGTCGAGACATTTTTGAAGTGAAAACTTCTTAGGCACGTTTAGCACTTATTGCATAGAGTAAACAACACACACACACTTATATATATTAATTGCTATGCAATTCTTAGGCCGACCCCCAATAATTTTTTATGTAACGTCCGGAACGAAATTAAAGATGATTTTCACGTACAACCGAGTAGTTGAGTAGTTGCTATAGATTGTGTCACAATTTCAGTGTTTTTCACGTACAACCCAGCCGTTGTTAGGGGAATGAAACTTCCGCAGTTTTCATCGCACAAAAATCGTTCGCCACTCGTTTTTTTGTATATTTCAAGTTGTATAGAAATTTTAGGCTATGTTTTGCAATTTTATAGATTTTTTAAAACAAAATTTAATGAAGTTCAAGTTTTTAGCATAATTTCTTACATAAATTTTTGAATGTTCTATTTCATAGTTGATAAACTTTATTTGACCAATCTTATGCTAAAAAATATCAATTTACCAATTCTTAGCCATTTTCAGTGATTTTGTCAGCACATTTTTTGAAATTTGACCAATTAGATGATATCAATATACAGTATAGGTAACACTTTTATGTGTTGGAAAGATGACTTGGTAATAAATTGTTTTGTTTATCAACTATATTAAAAAGCGTAGAATTGTGAGATTCCGCTGCTGTAATGGATTGAACCCATTTGTGAGGTCCGAAGCTCCGAGTTCCGATACTAAATATACTATAAGCGGCGTTTAATAATTATGGACCACAGATCTACGTAGAAGGGCTGTCTAATACATAAATAATAAACCTTTGTGTAATAATTTGCAGCGTTTTTTCTAATTCGATCGATTTGGATATTTCCATCTTTGCAAAGGACACAGCCCTATGCAACAACCAAGAATTATCTAGAGGTGTCAATCACTTCACGGGGCTTACCTACCCTTCAATTCAATCGATGCTAACTATTCTTTATTTGAAAACTCTAAATTGTTGAAAATTTTACAAAAAAAAAAAAAAAAAAAAAAAAAAAAATGAAAGAAACAAAAATGAAAATGGTTTTCTGTATGCTAATTCTGTTATTTCTCCCCCCCCCCCCCCCCCCATATCACAAGAAATGGGTTTTGTTCAGAGAGGTAATAAAAAATCAATAATGTAAAATGTAAACATCTCTCTATTCACCTTTATCTAGTTGATAGAAAACATTCTTGAACTGACTATTTATTTTAAATTGTAGGAAAGTGAAAGACAGAATTTAAAAAAAATTTCCTATTTCGAAAAAAATTTCAATAAATTGATTTCTATTTTTTCCATCTCGAATTACTTACCATATGATTTACGCACCTACATCAATGTATGGAGAATGTTCCCAAAACTTTTTACTTAAATTCACATCCTACGACCAGTTTTTGATTAATGGCCGTTCAAAGAGCTACAGCACCCCTACCACCTAGGCGAGACCCCACTACCAAGATGACGTAATCCGAGCAGGAAACTTTGAATGTCATTGAAAGATAATAACTTATCGTAATAAAGTGGGTGGGTGACATTCATTTGGGTTTAATGATGTTTCTTTTGAGTGACCGTCTCAATTGTATCGTTAGATTCTATATGTCTATGACATCAAGCTCCGCGATCATGTTTTCAGAAGTAGCATATTAGGATTGGGAATATTCTCTTATTACCAGCTCAGGCACTTGCTTTTCATTTTCAAGATCATCAAATGCCTTGTGCCAGACTATCTATCAAGTCTCATCTCCCATGCCATTTCATCGAGATGAAGCGCAATCAGGATTGTACAGCATTGGTCGAGAGCCATAAGCCAGTCATTTGGTTTGGTGGGTGCGAGATTATGGAACTCCTTACCCCTCGTGCATTCCCTTCCCTCCATAATCCAGTTTAGAAACGCTGCTAAGAATTACATCGCCCAAAACAGCTAGCTGGAACCTTCTTTTTTCTACACCTACTCTTCTCATCTTCATCCGACTGTTCTATCTCTCTCTGCCCTTTAGTATCTGCTTCGTTCTACCTTGTACCTTGGTATCTGTTTTTATATATATATATATATATATATATATATATATATATATATATATTTTTTTTTTTTTTTTGTTCTTTTTGCTCTAGGTATATGTGCATACCTATACATTTTGTTCTATATCTGTTTTTTAATTATTTTTTGTGCTTTTACACAGCTTTTACTTTTATTTTTGTGCACAACTGTTTACGAAGAACCTTTCTTTTTTTGTAAATAATGTACACTATGAGGGGCAAAAGCCAACAAATACATTATTTACAACAAATTATTTAAGTTTACTTTTACTTCACCGGGGTCAATAAAGGATTTGGTTTTTCGTGGTTCCCATTTTGCTTCCGAGACTGCAAGGCAGCGGAAGCTTTGTTTTCACTTTCGAAATGAAAAAAAAATTGTTTGCTCCAAAATCAACATTTCCACTCGCATTTTGCGTTTCAGAGCCTCCTGAACAAATTTGGTTCCGTGTCTGTCTGTCTGTCCGTCCACATTTCTTTGTTACAGCCATAACTTCCACAATTTCGATCCGATTCTAACCAAACTTTCAGGGATCGTGCGGGTTGATCTCTAGCTGGTCCCCTATTAACTTCATCATGATCGAATCAACGGTAGCTTCTGTGCAGGTGCTAACGTGAATTCCTTGTGACGGTCATAACTCGGTCAATGTTGAACGGATTTCGGTCAGATATTCAGGGATGATGTGGGTAAGGTCCCTTGAGGTGCCATAAGGCAATCATTATAATTGAATTAGCGGTACGCTCTGCGCATGCGTGGACGAAATATTCTTGTTACGGTCCTTGCAACAGCCGTGATTTCCACAATTTTGATGCGATTTTCTTCAAATTTTTAGGGCTCGTGCGGGTATAGCTCTACATGGTCCCCTATCAGTTCCGTCATCATCGAATCAACGGTAGCCTCTGCACAGGCGCAAACAAAATTTTCTTGTTTCGGTCATAACCCAGGCAATTGTGAACGGATTTCGGTCAGATTTTCAGGGATTATGCGGGCAAGGTTTCTTGAGGTCCCGTATCACATTCTTCGCGATCATCAGAAGCGGTACGCTAGGTAATGAAATCCTGTAAATCAATTAAAAACTCCTTCAGTTTTGATCCGGTTTAGACGAAATTTTCAGGGAACATGCGGACTACATCCTGGATGGTCCCATATTAAAATCAAAATTTTCCTTATTAATTTCATTTATTACATGTACCACTAAGCTTCCAATTTCCCACCTTATTAATTCCCTGATGCCAGAACCAGTTACAGTTTTCTGTAATTTAATGGTGACGTACTGTGAAGGCCACGAGGAAGCTCATGTGCCATTTCCTTGGCAGTGTATTTTTTTTGTTCTTTTTGCTCTAGGTATATGTCATACCTATACATTTTGTTCAATATTATCTGTTTTTTAATTATTTTTTGTGCTTTTACACAGCTTTTACTTTTAATTTTGTGCACAACTGTTTACGAAGAACCTTTATTTTTTTGTAAACAATGTACACTATGAGGGGCAAACCCCTATTTACAACAAATTATTTAAGTTTACTTTTACTTTACCGGGGTCAATAAAGGATTTGGTTTCTCGTGGTTCCCATTCTTTCTATTTATCACTTTCTTACACAACCATCTCACAACTGCTACCATTCTGACCACCCGAAATCCCGAGCGCTGGAAACGTTTGTCTTGATCGCATATTTACTCGGAATCAACACGTTTTCGTATTCACGACGCAGATAAATCTTCCTTATTCGCCGACCCCTCGAGTCAACAAAGCCAAAAGAAGAGAAGAGCCATCCGTGAATGTTCAATGTTTCGTGAGATTTTATTATTCGGCCCACCCGTCCCACAAGGGGCAAGAGATCTTTCCGCGTTCATTCACCGGGAGATCACAATATGGTCCAGGGGCAGCATCCTGACTCCGGACCGCGCGACCTGTAACCTCCCTGAGGACGAGGAGGGCAAGGTTATAAATCTCTTTGGATACGCAGGACAAAGCCATTCTTTGCTCAAACCTTCCGGATCTCCAAGTTCCCCCCATATAGCGACCACTTCCTTACCACACAACTACCTTAATCGAATCTCGGAGTTGAATTTTTGGGACAATGATTGATTCTCTTTCACAATTACTCCTTCTGAGAAATTGAACTGAAAACAATCCTCCTACTTGTGAAGCGTTGGTACTTAGGCGTTTTATTTTATATAAGAAATTTTCAGTTGGTTGGTACCTACTTAGATGTCGTCATACTTAGATCAGAAAGATTACCAAAGTTTAAATGCAGTAATTAACTTCTAAATTTATCCTCTGTAGGCGCATATACAAAGTCCTTACGCCTGACCACCGAGAAATAGCATTACGCAAATCTTTTGCAAAGATTCGTTACCTACGCTAAGGGACCCGTGAACCCAATTTCTTTCTTAATCCACCCATAGGAGCTAAAGCTTGAAATGGAGTTCCTTCTCCACGAATCAATGGTACAATTTCACACACGCACGTAGGTGCACTCATCCGCTGACTGACCTCTGATCCAAATTTGTTTCTTGAATTACTTATGGTATTGAAACCTTAAATGGTGCTTCTTTGAGACGTAAAGAATAAAATTACTCAGTTTGGAGGGGCTTTAACCAGCTGTGGGTCGTTTAAGGTCAATTCCTCTCCTTTTAGTCCGACCTTTTTTATGTTTTTATTTATTCATTTTTTATAGGTTCTCTGTGAACTTTTTTTCATTTTGCCTGTTTTTGATTTTGATGTCCCGGAACTGTAAAGGTTTGATCTCTTGGGAGGCTTTGAGCTCCACGTTTTGATGATTTACTTTTTATGGGGTTTAATACTTATAGACCAATTTTTTGCGTACGAGGGCTATTTAATTCAGCAATAAACAAACATTTGGGTGACAATTTGCAGTGCTTGGATCCTACGTGTCTTGAAACGTAAATCAGCGGATTTTGATGGAGAGGAGAGGGAGTACAATTTTTTTTAGATCAATTACAAAGTTTCATTATTTAAAATTATATCATATGATAGAAGTTAATTAAGATCTTGGACTTTTAGCAGTTTTTATCGATTATATAGCTCATAATAATGACTGCGGCTAAAATGCTAAAACATGTAACACGCTTTTTTTCCCACCAATTCGGGGTCGCATTTTCGTTCTTCTCACTAATTCGGGGTCGCATTATCCTGTGAATGTACTTTTTTGATTACGGAAACTGCGGACGCTCCATTACCCAACCAACGGCTTGGTTGTACGCGAAAATCATAAGGAAATAGGAGTTTTTACAAGCACATCGCGTGATAGATGTAGATGTAGATGTAGAGAAAAACTCTCAGGGCGGGGGTTTTGAGCCCCCAGCACGGAAGCCTGTTGGCTTATTGTACTTTCCTGAGAGTTTTTTGTTTAATCAAAGAGACTCAGCCCCCTGATGAGGGGTGGTAGGCTCTTGATTAATTGTTCGCTCGGAATGGAGCTCATCGGGGTTTGGGCCCCAAAGAGCTCAATTCTGCGATGGGTGAGTGCAGGGCACTCGAAGATTATGTGGGATGCCGTTTCGTCAGTCTCCTCACATAATCTGCAGGGGGTTGAGTTTTGTGTGACCCCTATGCGATGTAGGTGAAATCGTAGGGGTGCAAAACCGGTTATGAGGCTAACCAGTGTTTTTAGTTCCCTACGGTTTTTCCTAAGTAGCCCCTCAGTAATTTTGGTGTTGAGTTCAGCCACCATGAGTTTACTGTGGGTGTGTCCTTCAATATTGACCCATCTCTTAGCGGTTTGTTGGTTGACCCACGTGTTGATGGTTTTTCTGAAGGTGGTTTTTGGTAAACCGACTGCTGGCTCAGGCCCTACGAATGGGGTTTGAGAGCCCCTTCTCGCGAGCTCGTCAGCCTTTTCGTTGCCAATAATGCCTCTATGCCCCGGCACCCACTCCAGGCGAACCCGGTTGTGTTTGGCTAGGTTGTTGATGGTTTGCATGCAGCACCATACCACTCGGGACGAGATGGTTGGAGCCGTTAGTGCTTTTATCGACGCTTGACTGTCAGAGAGGATGCGGACGTGGGCATTTTTATGCCCCCTCCTAAGGCTCTCCGCAGCTGCTGCCTCGATTGCCACAATTTCTGCCTGGAATACAGAGGTGTGTTGCCCGAGTGGAAACGAAGTGTTCCACCTGGGTTTGGCCCCATGTATTCCTGCGCCAGTTCCTGCTTCCATTTTTGACCCATCTGTGAACCAGATGATGTCATTGGAGCAGCATTTGTTCTCCCATAGCCCCTCTCTTGTAATGATTGATGTGTAGAGATGGGGCTGGGAGAGAGTTTTGGGCATGATATCGGCCACCATGTCGAGTAGTGGTTCTTGTATCAGTTCCAATATGTTGGTATGACCTCGGTGAGGAGTTATCCGCCAAGAGCCATTCCATTTCAGCCTCAGGGAGGCCATCATGGCCTCACCTTTTATGAAGATATCCACTGGGGGTAGACCCAGTAGAACCTCCATGGTTGCTGTGGGTGTACCATGCATCGCTCCAGTGATGGCTAGACAGGCCCACATCGCGTGATACATAGTACCTGCAATTTTATAGTACCTATCCTGGAATCATGTCCTCGCAAAACGTATACACTAATAACCACTATAACCAACAATAATACCTCATCCAGGTGACAACAAAACAAAGGCTTACAAACAGCACAATAATTTTGTTCACTAACCATTTATAGCATCAAATTATTGGATTATTATCTCGTGAATAAATATAAAACTATGACATAAATATCTCACCAATCTTCAGTAAAATGAAAGCTTTCCAACGGATGGTGAATGATTTCTGAGCAATGAACACTGCAGAAGTTCTATTTCCCAACCAGCGGCTTGGTTGTACGTGAAATTCATACAAAAATTTGTGTGGCAGTGTTAGACGAGACACTTTTGGCCAGTTAGGTGATAGCTACACCATGTTCCATTCTAAAATTTATGTACAATCAAGGTGCTCATATGTTAAATCAACGTAACACTATAATATAAGATTATTTACGAAAATTCGCTCATACGATCATGCTGCAGAACGAACTTTCTTCTATACGCTAGCTCTACTCTGCTTCATAAATCTATTAACTTTTCCCTGTTAATATATCTTATAAATAAAGTCAGCGTCCCTTGATTAGGCCTCACAGGCTCTGCCCATTAATTTATGTTGAGCTAAAGAAAGGCTGCTGGGATTCGGCTACTGATTATACTTTGTTAAGCTGATCGAAGATCGATCTAATTTGTGGAAATGACGTTCCACTAATTAATGGAACGCTCGTTAGTGACTAATGATCTTTGAGGGGAAAAACTATTTTTCACCCTATCCGCCCTTCCCTTTTCGTTGGGGTTTTCTTTTTATTTTTTTCCCCCGTTTCGATCTCTTTCCAGGCGTCTTAAATCGCTCTAATAATTCTTTTCGCCCGTTCTTTCCCTTTAGTTTGAGAGCTCGCGAAGCCAAATAAGTTGGAATAAAGCCTGCACAAAATAGAGTAATCCCAAATCGTAGTAGATGAATTTTTCCAGCCCACTTTTCTTAAATCTAAGTTTAGTTAAGTATGCGATGTTACATAAAACTATTTAATTCGAACAAATATTGATACACACGGGTCGATGACATTGCAGAAGGTTTGCAATTTATTACGGGCAATCATAATTCACCTTCCTCTTTGGTTACTATCATCCAAATTTATGTTACCTAATCTAGATGTGGTCTAACATACTATTATGATATTTACTACAAAATGAACATAATTAAGGTGCGTTTAGACGTAAGAGTTTTATCCTCACGAGAGTGACCAATTCAGACACACCACACACACATACACAGAGAGAGAGAGAGAGAGAGAGAGAGAGAGAGAGAGAGAGAGAGAGAGAGAGAGAGAGAGAGAGAGAGAGAGAGAGAGAGAGAGAGAGAGAGAGAGAGAGAGAGAGAGAGAGAGAGAGAGAGAGAGAGAGAGAGAGAGAGAGAGAGAGAGAGAGAGAGAGAGAGAGAGAGAGAGAAGTATGTCTGTATGTGTATGGTCTATTAACAACCAAACGGCTTGACCGATTTTGATGAGAGTTTTTTCAAAATTATCGCAATGTTTTGGATCAAAATGTAGGCTATAGTAAACGCCTCCGAACCTCCTCCTTTTTCGTCAGCTTGGATTCTCATAACGACATCGGTCCAGTAAACAATTTCGCAAGTAAGGGAAACGTAATATATGGAACTACTGCACACTTCGAATGCGGTTGGAATCGGGCCAGGCTGATAGAACTTAATATTACAAAACCATAGATATCAGAACCATTTTTGTGGGTTGATTGACCTAGTCAGAGCTTCAAAATTAAAATTCCGAACGCCTTACTACTTGCCACATAAAAAAGAGGAATCTGTCATCACAAGCATTGTGATTACCTTGGCTATTTGTTGATAGTCTAATAACATTATATTACAGAGGAGGGCAGTACGCTTCAATGAAGTCATTTTATTGGTAGGAAAGGCTTCGCATAAGGTCATTGGTTACTGTTATACAAAACGACGGGGGAAAAAATATTATGGTGGTGATTTCTGGATTGAGAGTTAATCGAAATGATTTATTATGGCAGTCAATGCGCGAATAGTATGTGGATAGGGTGTTTAATGTTCTAGTTCATCTTTGATAAACTTTTTACTTCTTAAATACTGCTAAAAACATGAATTTGTCGATTTTTAGCCTTTTTTAGTCATCCTTTTAGCATGTGTTTTAGAAATTCCAAACTTGCTCATCCTTCCATTAGGGAACCTCTGTAGAATTACGTTAATGTTACTTTGAAATTTTTGAAGACTTATAGTCTAGCTTCTTTTTTTTAATTAGATAAGTGACATTCTAGTAGGAAGTTGAGCTGAGAGTATTGAATTAAGGAGTTAGCGATTAAGAGCTCAGATTGGTCTCCAGGTAGCCTCGAACGGTGACACCTTGGATCCTTGGTCACTTGGCGATCTGCTGAGATTCCAAACTAGATCAACTCCGGTGTTTTTTCTCTCACCACGCCCGCGAAAAGACCCTGATGCTATAGGCTGCAACTAATTTTAGTTTAAATTACCGTATACATGATTATCCCTACCTTGATTTGTTGGTTTAAACCCTCATGATCTGCTTTTTTTTTGTAATTAGATAAGTGCCATTCTAGTAGGAACTTGAGCTGAGTGTATTGAAATGAGGAGTCAGGGATTAGGAGCTCAGATCCGTCTC
Organism: Adelphocoris suturalis; assembly: GCA_030762985.1. NCBI lineage: Eukaryota > Metazoa > Arthropoda > Insecta > Hemiptera > Miridae > Adelphocoris > Adelphocoris suturalis. The sequence continues at coordinate 38,502,477 of CM061049.1, forward strand.
CAGGTAGCCTCGAACTGTGTCACCTTGGATCCTTGGTCACTTGGCAATCTGCTGAGATATCAAACTAGATTAGAGAGTTTTTGTACTTTTCGCATTCATTTTCTCGTATACGAAAATGGCCTTTCCGAAACGAGAAGAGGTTTTCGTAACGTGGAAACGCTTTTCGGAACGGGAAGAGTCAGCTTTACTCGTGCTCAACTTTTTCGGAATCGTAATTACGAGACGAAAACTTGACCTTTCTCTAGGATAACTCTCTAGAATAACTTAGCAACTATCATGCAGTTGGCATGGACATACGCACACACCCAACAAAATCGCCTGAATTTTCCCCGTGCCGTCTATTGTTGTTGGTTTAACCTTTGTTATTGTCTTTCTTTCGTGTGTTTTCCCCGCACCTCAACCAAAAAGGTCATTAGCGTCATTTGGTTCTTGTTTTCGAAGTTTTATCGAAGGTTTCAGCTTCAACATTTTCAAAGTTCATTTCAGTTTCAAGATTTCGTTTCAAGGTTCATTTTACGCGTTTTAAAGATTCGTGTTCTTCACGGCAGAATCGTTTTCATATGACGTAGAGGAAAGTGGTCGTTGTTTCTTAATTCATAATATATTTTGGAAATTGTCTACTGTGACAATTGAGTTTTCAGTAGTGATTCACTACAAGAGTCACGTTAACGTCTTTGTAAGAGTTCTCTTCTTCTCAGGCTTACGAAAACGCTACGAGAAATCGATGCAAAAAGATTAGCATTCATCATGCTCGCGCTAACAGCTTGTTTTAGTGTTTACGAGAAATACAAAAACTCTCTATTAACTCCGGTGCATTTTTCTCTCACCACGCCCGCGAAAAGACCCTGATGCTATAGGCTGCAACTAATTTTAGTTTAAAATACCGTATACATGATTATCCCTATATTGTTTTGTTGGTTTAAACCTTCACAATCTGCTAAAACCCCCGAAGAATCTCTATAACAGTCTATACATCCAGGAGAAACGGTAAGCTTGTTGGGCATGACGATTGAAATTTTTTGCTATTTCTCTTTTCCACCCGCCATTTCCTACAGCAGTATCTCCACATTTCGGTTCTCACGTCAACGGCTGCTCTGCTTAGAAACTACCTACTACGAGAAATAATTATAGCAAACGTTATTTAGCATAATAGCATTTCCCGATCAAAGTAAACAGTTTCCCGATATAAATAAACATTTTCCGAACCAAAATAAACATTTTCCCAACCAAAATAAACATTTTCTTTATTAACATTAAGACAACCAAAATGAACTTGCTTCTTTAGCAAAGTGTAGACTATAAACATAAATGTTTCTTTAACAATATTCAAAAAACGAAAACAACAAATTGTTAGTTTAATGAATTGCTTCACCCGTAGCTGCTGATATTAGGTTGACAGGGGTGTTCATTAAGTAGTTCCGACAATCAGTATTAATCACAGCGACTGCTCTGGTAATCACATCCACTAACACATGGTTTCCCTGTTCACTTAGAGTGCTTCAAGGTACTTCTCTTTTTACCTAGTTACTCTTCTATGAATGTTGTATTGTTTATTTTGGTTGGGAAAATGTTAATTTTGGTTGGGAAAATGTTTATTTTGGTCGGGAATGTGTTTATTTTGGTTGGTAAAGTGTTTATTTTGATCAGGAAATGATATATATACGCTGTTTGATTGATTGTTGCGTACGAATATCGGTCCGAAATGGATTTGAACAAGATTTATTTTTAGATGAAATTGGTCTCGTCCTACTACTTACATCGAGAACATAAGAACTCGTTTTTATTACCGAGCAACCCGTTAAAAAATACATTGATCGTTTCTTCTTCCATACAACAAAATGAGAAAAGTTAAGGTAAAAACAATGCTACCCAGACGCTTCAGTTCTCTCTCGATTAGGCTTCATGATTTCGTTTACTTCGACAGGAGCGCACATCGCTTGTTTCGCACTGAGAAACTTCTCCGTTACCCAATGAAAAGGAAATAAGTACCTAAGATCCCTTCAAAAGAAACTTGAGAGAACCTTGAACGTAGCTGTTAGCAGGCTGGAGCAAGTTGCTGGGTGGAGGAGGGGATTATAAAGAACAAAGGGGAACCTAGCAACTAATAAGGTCCGATCCCTTGTGACCGGCTTTCGGGAGAAGCGGAACGGAATGGAAGGAGTTCGGACCGAGTGTGATTGGTTCTCGAGTTGATCAAAGGAGATGTCATGGCGACAGGGAATTTCCGCCGAGCGACACCGTGGAAACGTGACCTACACCTAGACGGTATTTTTGTTCACACTTTAGTTTGTTCATGACTGCTATATATATCAGTGTTCCCACCGTAAACGTTGTATGAAGTTCAGTATTTCATTACGATCACAGGTTTCATTCACATGCTGACGGTCGGTTTTTATCCCACTACGACTTTTCAAAGATAAACATCGCTTTAAACTATTACACAAAGCTTTGTTAGTGCTGTAGTAGGAAGCTCCTCAACGCAGATCACTGGCCAACATTGAGACAATTTTATTGGTTAACAATCGCTAGTTAATTTTTTAGTGGTGCATATTACCTGAGTGGTGGCTGTTACGGGTGATCAAACTGCAGATCATTGATGCGCTACAATATAATCTTGATAACCTCCTGATGTAGCACCAACCGAATGTTCCATACCTTAATCCTTCCAAAAGTTCGGTTTATTTCTTTCACCCACTCTTAAAACACCCTTGAATTTCCTTATTCTAGTAGTGGCTTTACATTGACCAGGGTGAGCAGTGTACGAGACTTGAGAATCATATTTTATAGAAACCTTACATCAGGTAGTCATGTAGATAACTGGTGCACAATGAGAGTACCTACTGGGATTTATAAAGCGTAATACTCGGAACTTTGCCAATGTATAGGCTTCGGTGGTATGGTTCCTTCACAATGCAATTCACTATTACCAGAAGAATTCGACGGAAATTTGTGTGTATTTTTATGAAAAAAATGAGTTACCTACTAGGAACGATTTCACAAATGAACTCGGATTATTGAAAACTACAGGTGAACCACCCACCAACATCTCAGGTAAACTTTCGGTGTTCCGGTGACATCGAGTAGAGATACCTCATCTCGGAAGCGGGAAGGTCGGGGTTTTCAACGTTTATCAATCGCTCTGTCCCGCGAATGCATATTCGGTTCGTGCTTCTTGTGTTAATTACTGAGGTGTGCGGTTATTTATATTTATCGATGGAATCAAAGAAAAGCTTAGAGATCCGGCGTTCTCACAACCGGAGAAAAAGCACCGCATAGACCTCATTCATAACCATTTTGGTATTCCCGAATCTAAAAAAATCACGGCCATTCAGTTCACACTAGAATCGGAAAATAGACAAATCGGCTTTAGGACCCCATTGCTCCTCTGGGGGGCGACCTAAATCCTTGATAACTTTAATAAAATCTGTAAAAATCGTGAAAATGAAGCTCTTGCCGGTGCGCAAGATAACCTTCACGTCACAGGTGAGCAGAGTATAATATTTATTTATTCATTTATTTATGCTTCATGTGCGGATGGCCTTTTACATTCAATAGGTATAATAAATAAATTACAGTTCCAAATAAACAATTAACTAGTTCAAAGAAAAAACTACTATAACAAACATGAATAAAGAACAGATATACTTTAAAGTGAGTGTAAAACTACGGAAAAACATCGAAATATCAATTAAATCTTAGACAAATACGTTGAAACAATAACAGAATAGTAGACAAGAGTTAATAAAAAAAAAAAAAAAAATTAAAAAAGGATTTTCAGAGCACCATAAGCAACTGGACTTAAGCTCAGTGAAGCCATCACGACGAAATTGTTGAAGACCCAAATTGAAAGGGTCAATCCCAAGTAAATTGAAATCTCGCAGCATATGGATCATAGGATAATTGAATAGGTAATTAGTGACAGTGTAGCGAGTGTGGTGAGTAAGGGCAGTGCTAGTAGGTATTGTAGGCTGGGGTGACAAAGTTAAGGTTTCCAATAGTTAGGGGAGAATTGATCGTACTAATTGATCAGTTTATACAAATTGAATATATATTATACCTTTTCTCTTATCTCGTCTAGGGTGTACTTTAGTCCTGCCCCCCCCCAATTTCAAAACGAGATTTCTCCTCTTCAAATCAGTTTTTTAATCTTAAAAATATGATTTGGAATGCTTCGACTCCCCTTTTTCACATCATTGACAGTTGAAACATTCTAGAATCGATTTTCATTACTTAATTGTCGTATGAAAAAGTTGGCGGAATTTTCTAAGAATATGAACAAATATTCAACCCTGATTGTCAAAAACAAATTTTATTTAACGCAAATATAATTTATGTTTTGACTTTCATGAAAACTATTCACTTGAATTTGGATTATATAGGTTTTTAATATTTACGAGAAAGTCATGAATGGGTCGAACTAGTAATGATATGAATGAGGAAAAACTGTTGTGTTTACAGAGGAAAAATTCAGTTCTGCCCTTCAGTTTTTTTAAAACTAAAATAAATAATATAACTTAAGCTATATTTGGAACACATTAATGTTGTTTAACTTATCAAAATCACTTATTAAATGTTGTAAAGAGTCACTTTTTTAAGAGTAACCTCATATTAATGGGGGTTCAGCTTTTTTTCGATTCTAAACACGGGTTTGGATCCATTTTTCAAATTAATCTATAGTTTACCAAAAGGATTGATTTAAGATGCTTTTTTATTTTTGAGATGCGATCTTCGAGCATCCAGACCACCAAACTAAATGCATCCTTCAGATCTATTTTTCCAAATAATTTATATTACCAGAAGGATTGGTGTGGAATTTTCGTATTTTTAAATGTTTGAAATGCGAACTTGCGAGCATCCAGACCTCCAAATCGAAAGCATAGAGAATCCCCCAGACTATCCTGAAATCGAACAAGGTCGAGTCCAACATTAATTACCCGACTAATTGCTTGGCGGGAACGAGTCCAATAACTCCCTCTGTGACTACGAATTACAATATTATTACATCTAAACCTCACAGCTTTCGATCCAAGTATGACCGATGAGAAAGAGGGGAGTCCAAAAATTCCAAACCATATTTTTAAAATTAGAAAACTATGGTCTGAGGTGGAAAAATCTTGTTTTGAAAATGGGTAGGAAGGACTAAATTACACCCCTCGTCTACTTCAATATTCATTATTATCGTCATTTGAAATCAAATGAAGTTTTTAATATTGTCTCGCTGTTTGAGGAGGTGGAAGGGAGGACAAACTAATGAAAAAACCCGGTCGAGAGCTCTTGCTATTATCACTTGATAAATTATAAACACAAGACAAAATAATATACCTAAAGTTAAACAAAGAACACTTCACGAGAATTTCCGTAAAATTTTTATAAGGTTATTTTTTAAGAGAAGAGTTGAGCAACAATTGATCCGAATTTACGCCCCCGAACCCGGCCAAGATAGAGCGTTCAACGCTGAACGCCGGTTGATCGGAGACCAGCCTTGAACTTCCATGGTGAAATCGAATATTGCGGACGATCTCAGTTCAATACTCAAACTGCATCTTGAATCAAAAACTTGGTGAAACATAGCTCTTAGTAGTAAATGAATAGGTAAATATCAGCAGATTACCTGCCATCACCGAAAATTGACCTCGGGACCCAAATGTATTTGGTGCCACTCAGGACCTGTAAACTAAACGGCAAGAACATTGAACAAGCTTTAGATATTTGCTTGCTCTCGATATTTTATCGCCGTCTTTTGAGGTCCCAGTGATGTTCCCTATTAAATTCCAACTTTCTAGAGTGAACAGGAGAGAATTTACTAACTCAGCAAAGCAGGATTTAACTCAAAATTTCATTTGTATCACCTTGTCCCAATGAGGTCAACTTTCTAGGGTGAACTACAGAGATCGCAGATCACACACTAAGATCACTACCGTTCCGCTACTTCTGGGTTCGAATTTTAGAGCAACCATGAGCCAACCGTTGCTCTGATCAGGGAGTATAAATATATAATTAATTTCCCTACTTCCTATATAATGTCGAAAGTCAGCTTCACACGTGCAGTGTAAAGCATCTTGAATAATTTATGGATAAGGAGCAGTGCAACAAATAAAATCAACTAAAAGAGAAAGTAAAGTTCTTTCCCAATCATTACTTAGCTGTTTTATGCGTCGATTATCACATTTTGGAGTGAACTTTGTGATAGATAGGTGTTCCTCAATCTTGATTCATGCAAATATTACATTTAAGGGGATGTTCCTGGCCCATCATCGTCCAGGATATCCTCTGAGTGGCAGGTTAATCGCTTCTTCCTTTTGAAGGAGTAATGACTCTACTCCATCACCTCTCGTTGTCACAACTTCACTTATTGACAAACGAACTCTCTTATCCTACCTCACATCATAACAGATGTAAATGTATGAGTTCCTCACCACAGTACCACGTTAGGTTCCATGTCAAGTAAAATCCATATATCTGCACATTTCGCTAAACAACGAAGCACGATCATCATCAGCTGGGATCCGAGGCATCCCATATTTCACAGCACACTCCCGAAACTGTCATTTCATGCACAACGTCAGAAACTTCCGAAACTTGACAAAACCTTCCTCAACTTCACCGTCGCTTCTCCTCGAGAAATGAGTCTATACGTGTACGACTTGACACGGAGTGTCGTTTAAGCCTCTTTGCCAAGTCTCTGAGGCTTCAAGGCTCCCTCTCGCTAAGTCCCTAAATTACCGAAGTCGCCTCTTTTCCTTTCCAGTGCTTTTCAAGCTCTGTTTGCCGAGCGTAATTGGAAGGGGGCCCTGAGGGAGTTGAGATGAAGGGGTGAGTTTTAAGAATTGAAGCGCAGAGCTCCCTTTTCCTGCCGGGGACTCAAATTTTCTTCCTGAAGCTAATCCTGCAAGAAGTTTAATTGTCGTCTGAACGCTCTTGGTAAGGTTTATTCCCTTCTCTTGAGCCTTGAATATATTTCTGGTTAAATCTGCTCTACTCCGCCCGTTTTAGGGTTCGAATCCTAAACGCAGGAGTACTCAGTAATAGATGAACAGCTAGCTGAGCCTTCATTTATTTATCTTTTTTTTTCTTAAGGTAATGAGTACCTATTTGTTATAGTTTTTAGATGATTACTTCGTCGACCTTTGATTGTTGACTCTCCAACATTTAGAGCCTTCGAAATGGTGGTAAAATTTTCCAGTCAGATGCGTGATGACCATATGAGACCTCATTCCTTAGTTCAAATATCTAGGTGGATGAAACCTAATTTTATTGGAGTCCTCGGAGATTTATTTACTCGGAGATCAAAATATACACTCCTGAAAAGAATCAAGGAATCAATTGTCCTTGTAGACGCCAAAGACCCCAGATCAATCAGGCATAGTTCATATTATCATATCTCATGATTAGGTACCTAATGGAGATGGGACGCACCCTATTAATTTTGTTTTTTCTCAAACTTGGAGAAAGATCAGCGGTCTCAAGCTCCGACTTGAGCCGAAACAGAATGAATCGCGCTTCTTCATGGTGATCACCTCTCATTCGAGAATGGAATAAGATATCGCAATTTTGGCTTCACCTTCGTGTTCAGCTTTACAAATTTTTAAAATAAGGTGACTTTCGGCATAAATGGAAACAATCGTTGACGTCGACAAGAAAAAGTGATCTCTCAATCTTAATTCTTTTGAGGTGTGTATACTAAAACTCTCCCATTTATTGCCCTTTTCGGGAGTCTTACGTTGCGCTCCCAGCCCGGCGAAAGTATTACGATTCGCTCCTGAGAATAGTGTACCATAGGCTCCCGCTATTAGCATGCGCTCCCCTACAAAAATGATGTTGCTCTCCCAATACCAACTTGCAGAATGCGAGTAATACTTAGAGGGTGAGTTATTGTTAAATGTGTTAGTTACAAAACGATATCAATGCATTGTTATGTGAGCTATTAGCGTTACCCAGGGGACACCGCGAGGAGGTTGCTCACGTTGTCCACCCATCATACCAGTGGCATGAGCCACCTCGTTCAATTAAATAAAATCTACGAATTTCGCTAAATGTTGGAATATTCGCTGGTCAGTAAAAAAAGAAGCAATGCTAAAGCAAATAAAAGTAAAAAAATAGGCACATGGCAAGTTTACAAGTCACTAAGTAGTGAAGTGAGGTCTCAGTTTGTAGGACAGTACTTTGACGAGCTTATATACAGGGAAATCCATTTCATTTGCCAAGTGACGCTGGATCATCTTTTCTACCCATCGTTTTATTTTCAACACGTTTTGCCGTGGCATATGCATATCGTGGAGGGAATATTTAGTTTCGGATAGATTTCTGCTTGTAACTGCCGCAACTCATCCAAAAACAAGAAAATGTTGGGGTGAGGAGAGTTGAAATCTTTGTTGAAGAACGAATGGAATGATTCACATGCGTAAGTGGTGCGTGTCACTTCGCTCGATTTGCATGCCCAAATGACAGGTGGGAAAAGAGAGTTGTCGGCGACGTAGGTGTCGTGAATGTACTCTATGAACTCTTGAGGTTTCACCACTAGTTAATTTTTTGTGATACACAAACTTAAATTCCCCACGGAAAACTACGTCGCCTCCTCCTTTTGCTCCGCCTTTAATCCTATCTGTTACCGTCTCGTATGAACTCATGATTGTGACTGAACAGAAGCGATGATAAATATACACGATCTGCGTTATCTCGCACGGGAGCGCAAGGTAAAAGGTTCACTCAGTCCACTCGAAACAAACAAACGCATCGTAATGTGGCCGCGTGGATTTTCACTTCAGAGCTACCAGCTGGGAGCGCAACGTAGGTCGCCCCCTTTTTCGTCCTACCTTGGGATCTTTTTGACCGAGAACTTTTCGTACCGGATTCAGATAGAACCACTACGCGGCCCACCAGGGAAGAACGCGAACAATTGCACGAGTATTACCGCTGCAGCTGGCATTGACACCTCATAACTAACTTTAGTATCAAGTCAGATAGAGATTACAATCGGCGGATTTATTTAATAATCCCATCGATTCCGTAGAGTCGTCCTCCAGGAAATTAGAGCAATCCACGCTCCTCGGGGACTATAATTACATTCTACCCCTTAGTTATGCATCCGCGCTCGCTCGTCGCATGTGCGGTATCTCTCGGAATCTTGGTCGTCGCCAGTTTTTGCAACACCCGCCCCACCCAATGCATCGTTCCCGGCACCTTAAGTTATTATCGTGGTGAGAACCAGGCGAATGGTATCTTGTTAGTGTCAGAGGAGGGTTTTGCATGACTAATTAAGTTAGTAGTTGACTGTGGAGTGAGAGTGGAAGGGATGCGTGGTTTGTTGCGGAATTGCGGTAAGCCGTATCGAGTGTCTCGGGTATGATTTACTCCCCAATTGCTCGGCTGTGGGCCTCTCTGGAACGCCCCATCTAGAGGGATCTGCATAATCTGATGAAATTTGTATTAATTCTGTCGTATTTTCACGAAGGTTGGGTCAAAATGTGTTGTGCTAGAGGCAGCAAAGGAGTTGTAATCCCATATTACATAGTTAGTTTCCTTATAATTCATTATCCTAAATTTCGCTTCGATGTCACCCAAAATTCCCACTAAACGCGACGTAAGTGTGATACATAGGTATTGAAACGCGGCTCTACTTATTGAGGAATTTAAAAAATATTCGTTTGCAGTTAGATTACAGTTTCATGAGACTGGTATAAACGAAGAATAATAGTGGTATAAAATGGTATAGACGAATAATAGAGGTAAAAACGAAGTTTTTGTCGTTTTACAAACTACCAACCTTATCGTAAAAAAAAAAAAAAAAAATCTGTTTAATACAGGAAATATGTGATCAAGCCTATCATGGATTCTAGTTTGAACTTAGCTTATGATTCTTCGTAAAAGTCTGTAAACTCTAGTTTATTAAATTCAAAAACATCATAAAATCGATAGACTTCTATTAAAATTATGCAAACTATCACACAAGAAATATATGTTTTATATAACGCTTCCTCAAGGATCATAGAATATAAATATCGACTAAGCAAATCATGTGGTGTGTCATCAAAAGGAGAAAAAGAACTAGAAGAAAATGTTCTGTCGTAAGTTAACATAATATCATATTAGGTAGGTATGTTGTACCTACTTTAAATTTAATATCAACACCAAAGGACAAAACAATCTTTATTTAAACATCACGACATTGAAATCCATCTGCCGAACTCAAGGGCTTTTAGCAAATTTTTGAAGAAAATTAAGCTATTGCTCTCGCCTCAAAATTTGTAGAATGTGAATTGCACATCATTATCGGTTTCAGGTATTCTGAACCACATTTTTTTATATGTATAAAGTAGGTAAATTTAAAATAATGTACATGTATGTAAGCAAACATTCCAGCCGAAAGAAATTGTGCTATATTAATTCGAATTAAGTTCGTTGGCCAGACGGATTAACCTATTTTCAAAAATGTAGTCAAAAATTTCCGCCTTAATGGGTCGTGCGAAAATAATACTAATGTGGTATTTTCGGAATCAGCGTCTTCATATAAGAATAGGAAATTCCAATGTAACGAAATCAGTAAAAATCGATCGTCGTGTTGTAAATAAAGGTAGTTTTGCCACATCCATGATTGATAACACGTGATATCAACGACACTCAAGAAAATATATTAATTCCAATTAGAGACCAACCTAAATCTGCTCATCCGTCCTTCAGAGGAAGTGAACGTATCGTCGTAAACATACGAAGCGATAACACGTGTGTTTTCAGAGGAATTCGACTCTTCGAAAACATATTCGACTCTTTAAACATAATAAAAGTTCTTGGTTTAAATCGTAGATGATCAAAAGTTTTTCCGGTTTTCCGTTTTTTTACCTAACTGCATAAATGAAAATTCCTTTAACTTTGTAGGTATTTATGAAATATTCATCCCAGTCGTGTGTTCCTAGCATAGGTAAATTTGTTTTTCACGTAATTATTTCGCATTCTGATCAAAATTGTTCTAGATTGTTGGTGCTTTCACTGATTTTACTTAAAATATTAAATCATTTTTCAACATTAAATATATTAGTATTGTTTTGAATCCTACATAGAACCATCAGGGCTTTAAGGAATGATAGTAGTGTATCGCTCTCATTTTGGTGAGAGCTCCCAAAAGACCCCTCGGGTAATTTTTGGGTTGCCTTTGGTTTGGTTCATCTATGATTGTGAAAAGTGATAACAGTATATTTTATATACTTAACCAACTTATCGCTGTAATCACAAAACCGTCCAACCTAATTTTTCGCCCAAAACTCAAGAAGAGCCAACCACGAAATGACCCTCGGCAAACATAAATTTCAAGCTATTTGCAAACGGAGAGGGGAAGGAAGGAAACCGGACCTCAGAGTTTACCTTAAACTCGTAATTGCCGGTTGTTCTAACCGATTACACTTAGAAGCTAACCCGTCCCGATGGGGTTGGAAGATATGAGTTGGTGATTAGAGTTGGTGGCCTCCAGAGAGGGGAGAGGGGATGTGGTAAAACCCACAACAAACACTAAATGCTAATTTATAAATTATCTTAGTCCGTCCCCTCGCCGCCGTGAGAGCGGCGAAGGTTGGGGGGGAGTCAGGGGGTTTTCTGTAAGCGCCCTCCAAGGACCCGGCCGGGACCTCCGGATCATTATAGTTAGGGCGGCCGAGGGGTCATCGTTACCAACTCAAATATCAGACTTCCTGACCTCTCCGGTCCACTTGAGTTAATCGAGTCGGTACAGCTAGCTCAAACGTTCCGGTCGTGTGCTAATTAGAGTATTCCCCTTGAGGGGGCAAGTGGTTCTAACGTAATCGCGAAACTACGGTGAATATCAACAGAGGTATCCTGGGTTGAATGGGAATGCTTTGTATAACTATATTGCTTGACGTTTGTCATAATAAACATCGAAAATATGTGTTCATCCTTGTTCCATTTTAACACAGAATGTGTTTTAAGCCTTGGCATCAACAATCGGAAACGAAACGTATTATGTTAACGAAAATGTGTTTCGTATTCGTGATACGAAAACGTGGAACAACAATTTATTGATGATTTCCGCTGACAACCGATTCGTTGCTAAAAAAATGGTACTTCGTCATTTTTCATCCCACGAAATTCGTTGACCATTTGTTCGAAAGCTCTCGATTTATCCAACCATATAATAACAACTACTGCAAAATGCGTCGCCAACAAGCTGAGTAATGAACATGGTTATATGAATTATTGTTTACTCGCAGGTGATCATTCTCAATAATTGATACTGTGAACAGGATTGCAACCGCTTGTTAATATCTGATAATTCTTGTAATATGATTTAGTGAAAGTTTATGATGAGGGGGGGGGGGGGAGCTTATGACGAAGAGGTTTCAATTATCGCGCTGGTGATAAATAAATGAAACAATTTGACATCTGGTGATAAGATACAGCACAAAATCTGAGTCATTCTTTTATGAGGGTTTCACGTTTTTATGTGAAACGCGTGAGCTAAAACACATTCTATGTTTGAATAATTTCATTTGAAGTATGTAAATGGAGGTAATCGGGGGTCCAGGGGGCTTGCCCCCTGGCGATGCGTGGAGCGCCGAGTTTTCTTCATGTTCTATAATTTTATTTGGCCTGAGTTGGGGAGACTGCTGTACTTACGGACAAAATTCGAGTTTCATTTTTTCGTGACTTTTGGTTGGGGATTGATTAAGAACTCTTGTTGCCTTCATTAAGTTTAACATGTTACCTCTACCATGTATTTTTTTCGAGAATGTAATACGAACATTCACGTAATATGATTTACGAACTTTGTAATGATTTTTTTCAAGACATATTTTTTTTTAAATCTTGTGTTGAATTATAGTTATGCCTAATTCATTCAAAAGTGCTATCCTCGTTCCATATTTTGTAATATGGTGTTACCTGCCACCGTTGATTTTGGTGGGCTTATGTACTTCTATGTAGAAGTACTTATGGTGAGGTGGTTCGGAAGTGGCGAGTACCTGTGATGAATATGAGTAGTTCCTCCTTCTCGATTCATGAAAACGCTGCAGCTCGGGATATTCCTGGGGTTTATTCAACCTTCAGGATATCTTCTATGGGTGTAGCAGGTTAATCACCTCTCCCCTTCGAAGGAGTAACTACAACAACTTCCATCACCTCTCATTGTCACATACGGTTTTCGTGTCATTGCCATCTGACAGGAGTGTACCTAAGGTTAAATTAATGTACTTAGCCTATTGGGCGTAAAGGATGTGGCAGCTTCGAGGAGGAGAGTGAATCACAAGGCGTATATGTGACGTTACTATGTCGTTCTTTATAATGGAAAAATATAAAGCATATCATATAAACAGAATCGGAGCAGTGCCCCTTTTTCCTAATGAAGGAACAATCCCTAAGCTTTGAAGTTTGATCTATCACTAACCTGGAAGGCAGAGTCTAAACAGAGCACCTTTCACTTATCCTGGTTGTTGATTGACTAATATCTCCTTAGATGAGTGGGGATTTAACTCTCCATGTAGCAGGATGTCGTCGGGAGTGGTTCGGTCTTCATATGGGTTGAAATAGATAGAAGAAAAAATTGTTTCTAAAATGATGGAAAACTGGGTGTGGAATCGCCATCTACTAGCTTGCTTATGAGGATGGCTAGCTGTTTGGGCTGTGCTGTGTCTAGTAAAGCCATTGATTGTCATTAATTTGTTTTCTTTTGGTGCTAGTCTTTGTGATATTTTAGGCTCATCAGAAGAGGATCCTCGGAAGCAGGAGTGGGTTGATGATATACAATCAACCTGGGCATGGTAGTTTGTCACAAAATATGATATTGTGAGCTGTAGTACGCTCCGCCAGGATTAGGGTAACGGACCAATCTACTGCTTACTATGATTGATTTCTCCCATCCACTAATCAACTGAGCTATGTAACAAATTCGGTGAAAAAAATACATGCGCATCAATGAGCAATGTCGGAATTAACTAGCTCTGGGTGATAACAAATTTGAACAAGAGTAATCCATTTTCTACCTGGGGATATGGAATAGCCAAGAATGGAGGGTTGATGGAATTTGTGGAAAGTCAAATGCATAATACAAATAGTGGATTTTTACAACTACTCCCTGTTTGCTAGAATGAAAACCTTTCGAAAATAACACATAACCAGCTTTTCAACGTTTCCATTAGGTCAGTAATACTGTACAACATATAGACTTGAAAAGTGACTGGAGCTACCAACCCTTCGATCCAAACTGCGAAACGCCATCGGTGAAGGATTGCAGATATTTGATGTCCACTCAGGAAGTTGAATGAAGCATTCTGGAGAGCCATCGATTAGCTGCTAAACCTTCTAGTTTTAACAATAAAGAAATGTGTGTGGATGTCGCACGCGCTAAGGAAATCCGACGGATCCTTTAAGAAGGTTGCTTTAAGATGGCATCCCCATGGAGAAAGAAGGGATGATCTAGAGTGATATGACGCATGACTGTGGATAAGAAGCTAGGTTGTGTTGGCGAATACTTTGATGGAAGCACAGAGAGTTTAGCTGAAAGGCAGGATCGGAGTTTACTTAGATGATGGGCTATCCACCCGCCATAGGAGTCAACAAATACAAACTAATAAAACTAGTAAAATGTGACTGAGTCTATAGAGTATAGGGTTTGATATGAAAAACTTTGGTTAATAGAGGAGATTCAACTCAGTTGATCTGCATGACTATGTTGTTGACTACCTCTACATACACAATGACACATCCTTTGTAATCAGAACAATACAATATACAGAAAATCGTTCATGTAGATGGAGAATTTCGAAGGTCTTGATATTTCGAATCCTGTATTTTATTTTAACTTTTTGTTGAGGGTTTTGATTAATGAGACACCACTACCTGCTTATATTGATAGAACAGACATCTACATGCGTTGGCTCCCCTATTCATCCTACTTGAATTGAATCATTAACACCACCTCTTTTCAATACCCACCGCCTGGAACTTCGGCCATTTGAATTCGCGAGGAGCTCCCAGCTGATAGCGCAACAACCCCCGGAGGCGTAGAGAGAGGCGGCGAGCCTGGAATGTTAATACGCTGACCTTTCTGCGGGAACACGTGAACAGTTTACTTGATGAAGAATCGTTCTACAGTGACGAGCACAGGGTTAACAGAGAGGGTGAGCGAGGGAGGAAAACATGGTTAGCCTCAGACGAAAAGAGAAAAAAGTTAACCGTCGGTTTAAAATACGACAAAAGAATTAAAAAACCGGACAAGTGGTGTGAGGTTCCGCAATTAGTGAAAGCATAACAAATGGCTTGAGCGTTTTTAAGGGTGGAGGGAGCGTGGTAATAAAGGTTCGGTTTGCTCAAGTACTTAAGTCCAACGTCCCTTCCAGATGATAATTTGAACTCACTCCAATCAGAGGGAGTGATTGAGGGAGGGTATATATAAGAACGATGGTTATCATTGACGAAAATTCCACTGCTATTTTTGCTGGGCGATAAGTTTAAATAATTGTCACCGTAATATGTAGAAGAAATCTCTTGAAAATTTTCAAGGGCCACTGGTTGCAACTCGATTCACCGTTGAATGCCCTTTTATTATTTCTCAATTTCGGAATCTCCGACTTTACTTTCAAAAGGTGTTTTGTTTTCAGGTAGATTTTTGTTGATGTTCAACTGGGTACGTGGCCCTTGCTAAACCCAAGTTCAGCACTTTAAAGGTCCAAAGTATGGTGATTCTTGACCGTGTGACAATCTAATGTTTGTCGTGATTATATTTATGGAGTATTCCCTAGAAAATCTAGTTATTCTAATTTTAGGATGAGGGTAAATAACCCTGACACAAAATTTAATCACTGGGATATTTATTTTGATTATTTCTTTGTTGTGTTCCGAAAGAAAGGCTACTATAGGAGGATTTCTGAACTAGCCTATTGGCTTAATGTATATTTTGAATATATTCCATAGAATTCAAATAAATACCGCAGGATGATTTCAGAATGTGTCTGGGATAGCAGAGGGTAATAGGTATATGGGTATTAGATAATAATATTTTATAAACTAACTTTTGATTGCTATACGCAGATCATGACAAGATTGACTCACCATTCCGGCTTGCTGGAGTCAAACTCAACTTAAAGCAAGGGTGACCGTGATAGGGGGGGGGGGGGGGATGCCAATTTCACGCCGTCCTTTTTAATGGTTCTCATCAAAAATTGTCGGGAACTGTTACAACAGAATGATTTCAAAGTTTTACCTACCATGGTTTCAGACCAACAATATAATCACTACCTACGTTCATGTCTAAATTTGGTTTGATTTAGACAATTAGAAACAATTTGATCTCCCAATGGACCCTCGTATCTGTGAGAAACAGGAAAAAGCTTTTTACAGAGGAGTAACTAAGTAGGGGCTTTCTGAACAGGCCCCTCGCTTCTTACTTTCTCAACTAGGTATTGCTCTTCAATATCCATAGTGTTCGGTTTTTGTTTGCTATGTTTTCACTTATTGCAAAATCAAAGAAGACATATTCGATGAAATGAATATTGGAACGTAATGCATCCCTTTGAAAGGATGTTATATCATTTTGGTCAGAGTTGGAATAATCAGTGAAAAAACAAAAATACCATGACTTTTTGGACCTTAAGTCATACACGTAAAAAGTTATGTGTAAAATATACTCAACGATAGTCTTAGCTGCCCTTTTTTTGTGTGTCAGTTTTACTCAACCTTAGTCTTCACTACTTCTTATTTTGGAGTGATGTTGTTCATAGTACCTACCTACTAATCTTATTTTTTTCATAATAGTGTAGGTATTTTGTTTATTTCAGACCATGTCTAGCAGAAGACTTTATGATGATGACGAAATCGCCCAATTGGCAGTTGTGTCACCAAGTTCGGCAATGGAAGATGATTCTGATCTAGATATTGAGGAAGAGGACGAAGAACAGGAAGAAGGCACCTGGACTCCGGAGGTACATGTTCCTACTGACGATGAAAGCGATGGAGATATGGATGACTCACTCATCGATCCGGATTTCGACCCAGCTAATGAGGAGGAAGATATTGATGAGTCCATGCAGCAAGCTATTGAAGGCATAGTTGAAAGAGAAGATGAGGAAGAGCGATCTCAAACCACCAGACAGAAAATAAAAAAGAGGAAGACAGTTGTTACTCAGGGGGGCGACTCAATCGTCGCCAGCAGCAACAAAAGTCTTACCATTAAATTCGATGAGGAAGTTATTCTCGGTAAGAATCGCATATTTGAGTGGAAGAGCAATCCAGTAGTTTCAGCTGGAAGTAAAGCACCAAGGAAAAATGTTGTCCATGTGAGCCCTGGTCCGTGTGGTGAAGCAAGAAATGCTACCTCCCCCATTCAATGTTTCAATTTGTTTTTTGACCAAACAATGTTACAAAAAATATTCACCCATACCAATGAAGAGATCAGCCGGCAGAATGTAAAATACCAAAAGAAAACGAAGACTGTTGCACCCCTAGAGCTATTGACTGAGCTAAAAGCTCTGTTTGGCTTGTTGATTCTATCTGCTGCGACAAAGAACAACCATTTATCTGCAGAATACTTATTCGATGTCTCAATTGTTGGACATAAATTCGTTTCAACAATGTCGAAGGAGAGGTTCAAATTGTTGATCAACTGTTTGAGGTTTGACGACAAGGAGACAAGGAACAGAGACGATAAGTTTGCACCTATTTCTGATATTTGGAATTCCCTAATTCAGAATTGTCGCACCATGTACAAGCCCAGCTCTTACATTACCATAGATGAGCAACTAGTGGGATTCAGAGGGCGTTGTCCGTTCCTAATGTACATCCCATCCAAGCCCAACAAGTATGGCATGAAAGTGGTTATGGCCTGTGACAATTCTACGAAATACATGTTTGACGCTATCCCCTACCTTGGAAAAGGAACTGTACCAGCAGGCAAGAAAGCAGGGGACTATTTCGTTGAGAAGCTGGTGACAACAATTGTGGGGACCAACCGTAATGTCACATTTGACAACTGGTTCACCAGTGTGCCGCTAGTGTCCCGGCTTTTAAATGAAATGCAACTGACTTCTATTGGAACAATCAAGAAGAACAAACCAGAGCTTCCTACGGATTTTGTCAATCCTAAATTCAAACAACGTCAGATCGCGTCCAGCCTTTTTCTCCACCATCAAGACATGACTGCGGTTTCATATAAGACAAAAGGAAACAAGATTGTTTCATTATTGTCGTCAATGCACGATGATGATGCAACGAACCCTGTGTCTTCCAAGCCTGAAATAATCATCTGCTACAATAAAACCAAAGGTGGGGTAGACAGTTTTGATCAGATGTGCAGTAACATGAACGCCGGACGAAAAACTAAAAGGTGGCCGCTTGCCATGTTCTACAATATGCTGAATATTGCGTGCATCAATGCCTATGTGATATATCTTCACAACTTCTACCGCAACCACGCCCAATGTTCCAGCCAACGTACAGTTCCAAGGAAAACAAAAACCATTGGTAAGAGGGACAAAAATATCGACCCTAAGCCTTTATCCAGGATGGCCTTTATGCTGGAGCTAAGTCAACAACTATGCGAGAACTGGTGGCGATCTCGAGTCCTATTACCAACTATCAGCAAAGGATTGCGTCAGATGATCGCTTCCAACTTGAGATCTGAAGCCCCAACTGATCAAGAACCACAGACTATTCAAGTACGAGGGCCTCGAACGTACTGTTCCAAATGCCCAACTTCTAAACATGTGTACACTACTACATACTGCAAGAAATGTGGTGATCCTGTTTGCGGAAAACATCAGATCAAACTTTGTATCTCTTGTGGATAGATATATATATATTTTTTTGCAATTGTGATTTTCTTTTATATTATGCTTTACTTAGTACTTACCTAGTTTGTTTTTTCTTTTGTCAATGGTGAGGAGTACTATTACCTACTACCTTCTCATGAACCTATGTGATATTGCCTTCAACTCTAACAAAGTGACGAAGAAAAATTGTGAATTTCTTATACTAGTATTTGTTTCCAAAGTGCCTTCAAGAGTTTTTATTTTTGGTTCTAAAGTTTTTATGAAATTGCGGTGACTGTTTAGAGTCTAGAGACCTCGTTTTGAGATAATGCTAAGCTCCAAACTTTATGAACCCCCCCCCCCCCCCCCCCCAATATGAATTTTTGAACGCCTGACATAATTTCCAAAACTAGACCAAGTTGATTGAATTAAAAAATGATCACGAAAATCTGACGAGAATAGTACCTACCTATGAACACACACAAACTCACACACACACACACACCAATGGTTTCTTCACGGATTCGGTCTTAGAATGGTCTGAAACGGAAATGTATGTGGTTATTTTTTTCTCATGCTTGGGTTGTTCCCTTCCCCCCTGGATCAATTCTAATAGGTCGTCCCTCTATGGACGAGGGACGTCCTAAAAAGTGGAATAATGCGTGAAAACTATCATGTTTAACGTAAAACTCTAAACCTAAAAAGTATATAATATATGAAAACTATCATGTCTAATATATAACTGTATATATATGTAGTTTTATTTATGTATTTTTTTTAATAAGTATTTTTCTCAGCAATGTGCCATTATATAATTTCCTTTTGGCGCGTGTCAACTAAGGATGGGCAGTTCCACCAGTTTCATGGATCGGAACTAGCCGCTCCGATCCAGGGTGGGACCGGGTATTTTTTCCGTTACGATCCCGCTATCGATCCCGACGTCCTGAACAAAGTCAGGTTTTCCCTCAGGGTGTCGAGCGGCGGGACCCTTTGATCCGTTCCATGGATGATGGAAAAAATCTTCCTTCTATTCTTGGAATCTTGAATGGTTGTTGAAACGACGCTGGCGGCAAACAGAATATTTGCTGCTCTCTCCCTTGTTTCCGAGTAATACGTTCTATGAACTCCTCTGGAGTTTTGGACTCACTGATGGAGTTGGATAATTAAATATGCCTGGAGAAAGAAAAAAAGGAGAAATTTCCAAGGAAGCACCATTATAATTTCCAAGAATACCTATAGTAGGTTCAATGCAGCCTGGTTGGAATGAGTAATTAATTACCTTTGAAAACCAACCTACCTCTTGTTCCAAGAACGAAACGGGACGGTCTCGTTCCAAGAACGAATCCAAGCACCGTCAGATCTTTTTTCGATCCAGCGAAGAGAAGATCTCATACGGCTAGATCTCAACCTCCGGGGCAGGGTCATCCCTACAATAGGGTTCCTTCATCACTTTTTTCAATGATTACCTCGACGAGAAAGGCAAATCAAATTCAAAAGAACCAGTTCACAGCAATTTCGTTTCGATCCGTGTGGATCGGTAAAATTGGGAGCGGGTACCGATCCGTTCCGATCCCACTGCGATCCGATCCTTGTATCGTTACATCTGGAACGCTCCACTCCTAGTATCAACTACTGTGGAAGTTAGTGATGTGCCATGGACTAAATTTATGAATATTACCTATCAAGTAAAACCCAGTTTCTTCCCCTGATTCATTATTGGTTATGATACCATTGAGTTACATCCATGTGCTATCAATTGTTAAAATACATTGCTAGCTATGATTGTTATGCTACTAATTTTATTCTACCTATCTAGGTATATATATTTCGATGAATATTGAAAATTAAGCATATTAGCTGCTTCACCACTGAGTTGAAGGAGATCAGACCAAAGGTGCGAGAAGAAGCTCACCTATGCCGAGAGAAATGTTGATTTTGTTACGTACTATCAGGAAGTGGGGTATTTTAACTATGTTACGTAATAGAAGTTAAATATATATTGCATATACAAAATAATGTACTTACTCAACATGAAAGCATATTCGAGGGGTTGAGGAAAATATAGAGATTATTATTTAATACCCCTTACTAAATCATGTTAAGGTAAATGATACGAGTTTCACGAACCCAGCCCCCCGTTATTCCCAGCCTACTTTAAAATTATAATTAATAATTCGACGAGTTCCTAATGGTTTTTAGCTTTGAGGCTGAATCCAAAATGCTCTAAATCTTTGTAGCCACTAGTCTACTACCAAACCAAAAGCAACTACAATGTGGAACGATTTACCATGATATCATCTCCGAATATCCACAAAACTCCTGCACATAGAAGCTATAGAGATCACAAGTTAATACGTGTGCTTATCTAGATGGTTGAGTATTTTAACACTATCTGTAGAGTAACATGTACCTACTTCCTGAATTGACTTGCATATTCTGATGTTTTTTCTTATCTTAAAACATGGTACAGTTATTTCCCTTACTACTATACTCTCTAGTATAGGGACAGAACTATACTCACTACACAACTATTACCTACTGATTGTTAACCATGGCAGTTGCATAACAATTATTTCTGTTCCGCCCTAAAATGTTTAAATATGCTTGGGATTGGGCTCGCTCGGACCTCTACAAACAAACGAACAGCATGTCAGCTCATTGGCCTGTATAAAACATTTTACTTTCTGAATAACATAGTAGGTCCGTTGTTATTAATATTGTCGACGTCGAATCAACGCCACAAGACCGAAATTAGGAACAGCTTCCCAGTAAAAGCTGATATCTTTAAGCTACAATGATACCAAGCTGATTAAATTCGGAATGGAGCTTCGTTAAGACGGGGGGTAGTATCAAATAAATAAAAGGCAATGGGGGGCAGACTTATGTGTCTATAAGTCCCTATATATTATGTATTATAATTCAGCCCAGGAGTCACCAATTTTGCTAAAACCCACAGCTAAAGTCCTGCCTAGTATCCCTGAACCTAATCCTTAACCTGGCTCCTCAACGGAAAATGGCTGATTGACTGAAGATTGATTAATCAAAAGCAGGTGGATTTTCTACATTTCAATTCCCACAAAAGGAATTCCACTCACACAACATCCAAACATCCTTTAACCCACATACATTAACATATTTGTCCAACACTGTCTTCCTCCTTTCTCTTCCCACACATTGTTGGACCCCACAGCTGAAAATCTGTAATTAAACCGGAGTAAATATTGACTGTTACAAAGAACTCAGGTTATCCTTTACAGCTCGAGCCATCAAAACGTTTTTTGTTCCGTTTCCAACTCCTTTCTCGGACGAGGCGGCTCCGACTCCGCGCTTTCATTCCCTTTTCACGGTTTCCCCCGGCTCAACTTCTATTCGGCTAACAGCCCGAAGGCCCTAATACCTGCCTCATCTTTCCCCAAGCTCAATTTATTGCTTGAGGAATTGTCTCTGAGTCCCTATCATCAATGTTTATTTTTCATTAAGGCCCTTTCCACTGCTTTCACCCGGGGTTTAAGAAACCCCTTAATTGTAGAGACTGGGAGCGTCCCCTTTCTATTCAACGACTGAATACCGCTTTGTTCTTTCCGTCTAATGAGGGTGGAGGATTTCCTTTTGACGGTCCCGATGAAATATGTATTTTATTTCGCGACCCTTAAAAGAAGAGGTTTATGGTGGTACACTCTTGATTTGCATTCATGTCACAACCACAACAGTATCATGTGTCCCAACGATTTGGTTCTCATAAAACTTTTCATAAAAATGCTGCTTGCAATTGAACTTCCGGAAGGTGCGCTTTTTTTATTAATCAATGACAGGCGCGCCGCGGACATTAAACTTTTTTGGTATTTCTGATAGATAACATGTCTTCATATGGTTTAAATAGGTTTTCGGAATTAATAAAATTATAAAACGACTACATTCAAACAGATTTAAAAAGTTTAAACTTGAAATTCTTAAGGGGGTTGGGAAGGTTTATCCATCACGCGCCTCCTGAAGCTAAATAAGGTAACTTTCATACCGCGCTGTTAGACCTATATTTCTTGCAAGAAACTGACACTAATATATACCACTGACTTTGTTAGGATCTGTTCAATCCAATGAGTAACAAGATTTGTTGATTGAATGAATTTTTCACGCATTCACGGTGACGAGAATCTGTCCATTTTGGCATCTTTCATGTCTTTAGGATGGCCTGTGATTTGAGAAGCGTCGGGACACAGCGCAACTAGCCATTTCATCTCTGACTCAGCAGCTAAGTACAGTAATTGATTATGTGCATTGAAGGTCCTCTGTAGCCGAATGACTAACGTATTCGTCTGCGTCGTAGGAGATCACGTGTTCGAATCCCAATTTGAAACAAAAATTTTTGCGTCGATCATTGCATCAATCTTTTTTTTTTTACGCCAAGTTGATAATGTGGTATCCTTGTCTACGGGATATCCAAAATATGTCTCTTTGTATGCTTGGCCGTTGTTTTAAAACTTTTCTTGAGAGGGAAATAGAAACCAACGTGACTGTTGATGCTGAGATACCCTGTAATTTGCAGTTTGGACTCAAATGTCATATTATTTCAGAAGCTGAAGTATTGCTGATTTGTTATACCTCAAATCGTTCATCAACAAAACTTTGTTTGGGTGCAGTGTATGTGAGGATACCAACCTTCGAGTAGTGACAACGCTAGGGACAGAGTTTCATGATATTAAATACTCTATTTATGACACATTTTTACGAGTTTTTGTTCAACTAAGTAGCGCAATAGGTTGTAGTATTTAAAAGAATAAATAAATTAAAAAAATAAATGAATAAACTAGATCTGTATAGTGTGGATAGTTGTGTTAGGCCATCCAAGTGGCATGATCATATCGAATGTTAAAAATATCGCATGAAATTCTGGCCAGTTATACTTATTGATTTAAGTGTGTATTTATTTAAATTACGTGAACTGGGGAAATAGGTATCATCCAATTAATTTTATATAAACAGCTGTGAGATTACTTTAAAATAGTAATAATGTTATATACGTTATAATAAATAATAGTTGGTGTACTATCGACAGTCTCAGTTATAGTAATAGGGTATGGATACGAAGTTATTAATTATTATTGGTTAAATATATTTCAAATATCAATTTATTTATGAAATTTTGGCTAGAAAACATGAGATATGAAATCAACGATGCTCTTCTTGTGTGTTACAGGTAACTAATGAGTTCCTCTACCATGATCTCCGAATAGGTATGTAAAAATTAGTTACTAACTTCAAATCAAATTTTTCCATACACTGAATATAATATGAATAATTAGCCATCAGTAAATGCCACATGGTGCCTATCAAGGTATAATGAGGTATGACGCGGTACGTTGTGGTGGCTTTAGTTTTCGATTAATATAATCCTTTATTGGGCACATCATGGGCAGTTTGCATGAATTTCATGTGTTGTTGTACTTCATCGAACAATTTGTGAGGTGCGAAACTATTCAGACCCAGCATAAAATTTATACATTATCTTAGAGCTTCGATCTAAATATTACAATGTGATTTAATCATGTTGCAACATTATAGATCGAAGCTCTGAGATATTGTGACCAAATAAAGTGCGATAGAACCTATCGGTAACTTTAAACACATAAATATCCAGATGAAATGTAGAAAGAGTTTCACCGGACTATAAATTTCAGATCGGTTTTTCCACCATTACCGTCAGTTCCGCCCTCAACAAATTAAATGCGAAGTAACAATATTATTTACCCATTCACATATTTAACATTAGATAGTAACATGAAGTAACAATTATGAGACGAGGGTGGTGAGGTACATCTACTTGAACGATCAAAGGAGGTAAACTATTTCTTGCATTCGAAAAGACCACACTCGTTGTTCTCATCACATTGACTGCTTTTTCCTTTTAATGGCCACACTGAACCTTTGTTTCAGGTGAGCCGTTAACCTAGCCTCTCTTATGGCATGTTAAATTGTTTACCCCAATTTTCTGGAAATTATTTTCAATTTGATCTAGATTTTACAGTGTTAGGAAATGGAAATTATGGGGTTATAAATGATTCTATAAGACATGCTATAAGATACATGATACAGATAATTAAAGTGGAACCACTCTCAAAAATTTGAGTTTTTAGTATCCTAACTAGAAAATTTGTGTGGCAAATCAAATGTGATATCGGTAGGTAGAAGCATTCCCATATTAGATTAAAACATCCTGTACAGTGCTTATGAAGGCCCTTGGCAGATTTATTGACAAACGGATTCATTGACAAAACAATAGTTCAGCTTACAACAGAAAATAGAATAAATATACTTGCAGAAAGATAACAATTCAAATGTATTCTTCGTTCTTCCTTTTTATCATTTGCTGGTGCGAAATTAAACAACCCAATAGGAAATCGACTTTTTCCTTAACTCTTGGAACTCATTATTACTTGGTCTTCTAGTCACATGACTATTTATATTTAGTGTTGGTAGGCTTCAGGTTTTCACCGTTGGGTTTCGGAGGGTGAGAAGCTGCCTATTCTCACCCGCCGTAACCCAATGGTGACTATTTATACTGTATGTAACTACAACTTCTTTCCGGCAATAGTTTATTATAGTTTTTTTTTCTCCATACCCGACTTCCTCGTTTAACGCTATTTACTCGTAAAACCATTCAATGTTAGATAAATGCGTATTAATTATATAATTTCACGGAATAATTAATGGTGATGAACCAAAACATTATTAAAATTGCTGTCTTGCTCCAAAATACTCTGAAAATCTTCAATAAACCAATCAGAATTTCCTCAAACTTCTTTCTTTCGTTTCTCATTGATTCAACGTTTTATCTCATTGATCACTGGGCAACCGTTTCCTTAAAACTATGCGACAAATAATAAAAGTTGATTCCACCACTACTTCACACATGATTCACCAAAGTAAACAATATCCGTTCTTCAGAATTTTCTAAAAAATTAGCCGGTTACCCGGACGTTGCACGGACCACATCTACGGATAATTTTTACCGGGTCATTTTAACCAAATGGAGGTACCTTGTCATTTTCACCCAGCAGTCCCCAAAAAGCTTCGAATTTCAGCATTCAAGTTTCAAGTTGTACCTAGTTATTTTCGAACTAAGTTCTTTACGACTGAACCCACCTCATCGTTATATGACTTGAAAAGTTCGGTGCATGATTCAGGTTTTCCTTAATAACAATGTTGTATACCTGGAGAACATTGTTAGACAAAGGCAAGTTTTCGATGAAGGAGTGGGTCTAGAGGATTGTAATGTAGTCTTTGTGTTAACCAGGGTTCCTTGGAATGTCCATACAAAATTGCAGCACAATTGGTCCAGTACTTATCACATGATTGAGTAACACTTCTTACATACACACAGAAATCATTAGATTTTAATATAATAGAATATATAAATAACTAAACTGCATTGATTTCTACTTAGTTTCCTAATACCGAGATTTGAAAGGTTCTTTCAACCAGGCATAATACGGCTCTCATACGTGGGGAAGTTCTTCCAATTGAAATCATCCTCGTTTCGCTGGATTCTACAAATACGTCGCAAGTTGAATTTAACCTTTTCATAAACATACTTCCCGCTCTACTTCGAATCAAAGGTCTCTTTTCAAACTCAAGAAGAACATAACGCAATCTTTACATCCAAGCTTCTCTTTCTTGTTTCACGTAGAGTTAATTACCATCCCTCGCACGTTTCCACTTCTTCACATAAAACCAAGAGCCTTTTCCCTGTCCCCCCCCGTAATTAAGATTTAATATTACTTCCGGTTTTAATCACGACCTTTGATCTCTCACTTTTTTTTAATCAAATAATTTGATGAGTCTTATAACAGAGATGAAAAGGGTAATTAAAAATGATTAAGAGAAGCCTTCGTGACGAGGAATTCTCGCCCTGTTTCATTCAGAGTCATTAAAAAGGAAGAGACCCACTCACCACCCTCTTTCCACCACTATCTTGTTTCTTCTGTGCTACTAATGATCTCCAAAAGTTGGGACAGCCCGAAAACCTATAAGTACAAAAGGGTTCGACGAAACGGATTCGATGAGCTTCACAGAGCACGGCATTATTTTCAGAATATGGAACCAATAAAAAAATACAATTCTGCCAAGATTGGTGGACAGTAAAATGGAGGGTCCTTTGTCAACTATCTCACAACAGCGACAAAGCAGATCAAAATTATTGACGCAGCAAAAAAGCTCATTTTCAAAATCTTTATGGTGACAGACTAATACGTTAATAAGGCACGTCTGGCGATAATAGATAATTGGTTTTCCAGTTAGATCACTAAATCGCAAGAAATATTTGTGCAAGGTGAGTTTCATTCTTATTGAGAGCATTTGAGAGTCCAAAACCAGCTTTTTGAACTCATTAAACTACACAAATTTCGAAGAGTGTGCTCAAAGAATAACTAAATACGAAGAAATTTTTCGAATGAACATAAAATGGTACAGTAAATCGAGAGCTTTCCAACGACTGGTGAACAGTTTTTGTGCGATTATAAATGCTTCAATTCTTGAATAAAAGTCTGCAAGACATTGAGACATTCACTTCCCAGTCTAATAGTGGTTTCAATCATTTTCACAAAATTAACTGAGAAGGATAACCTGTATGTAAACCATTATTCAGACCACCACGTTCATACCTCAGATTGTTGGCCTCGCATTACGCAGTTGTTAACAAAATACGGTTAGGTAAATCAAGAGCTTTTCAATGACTGGCGAACAATTGTTGTACGATGATAAATGCATAAGATACAGTTCCGTAGAACGATTCTATGTGCCAAAGTCAAGACATAAAATGTCAATAGAGCGGGTGTCAGTAACGTGCTTGTATTTATTTCTATTGGGCAGACATTATTCTCATGCATAGTCGATCCAAGGTATTTGATTGAGTCCAGTCGTTCTAACCGGTAAGGACCTAGGAGAATTTCTCGCGTCCTGATCTCATACGTATTTTTATTGCAAACCACGCACTTGGTTTGAGCTTGGTTAATAATGAGCCCCATATTTGCTGCAGCCAATATAGCAGGAGAGAATGGCCTTTCCAGTTCCCTCACGGGTCTGTACATGACATTAATGTAATATGCATAGGAGATGAACTGTACGGGCGTACATTTCCATGGAAAGAATTACAATTATTCATAGATTGGCATATCTTACTACCTCTCAAGATCAATGTAGAAGAGCAGGCAAGCTAGGGTATCACTATGCCTCAGACCAACCTTTGCTTCAAACCGATCTGACATGTCGATCTGAGTGCTCCAAGAACACGGGATCGGCAATGAGTTCTTTTCATGGTATGCTCCACCATTCTAAAATGCTTATCAGGCACTCCCATCGTGTTTCGTAAAACTATCGTTTTCTCAAAGCCGATATCATCTTGGGCCAATCCCAAAAAATCAAATGTTAATAGGTAGATTTGTCAGAGTAGTGCCTCTGATTGAACGAATTTACGTTTTCGTAGTAGCCTAAGTTTCTTAGTAGCGCAAATCCAAGCGCTAAGAGAAGTGTACGAATCGAGCAACTATTGAACAAACATGATCAGCTTAGCGATGATCGAATCAAACGTGTGCTGAACTTGTTAAATCGGATACTCGGTTCCACTGACTACATTTCAGACCCGTTTATCAAGAGAGACCCTGAACCGTCATGTAAAAAGAAAATGTTGTCCTGTAGGATGCGGAACTCCTTCTGTTACCACATGATATGGATGTGCTTTTTCAACGCTCTTAACGATTTTGCGTGCTGGATCTGTACGGTGATCTGTCTGGCGGCCGAAATTAAAACTCAAAAAGAGAATACCAGATTGGCATGAGTCGAAATCTTGAATCTTTGAACTCAAATACCTACCCCCTAAATATATATGAAAAATGAAACTCCCAGGTGCCAAACTTTAGGGGGTAGTATCATCAGGTAGGTAGTTATTTCCGAATCTGGTGCAAAAAAAGAGAGGAATCTAAGCTAATGGCATGAGTATCTCTAAATATTGCGATTACCGATCTTCCCCAAACGCGCAAATTAAACCCATTTCTGACCTACGGACATCTACAAATTACGTTTTTCGGAAGCTGTTACAGAGAACAATGAAACAAAACACAGAAAGTTACGATGAATGACTGAATAAGTGGATGAAAACGTGTTTATTCGCATAGTGAACATGGAAAATTGCTTACAAGAAAAGAACGTATAAGTTGAAAAACTATAAAGCAACGGTTAAACCGTCTGCTCGGGGTAGGTTAATGTATTGGTCAACTTCAACACTAGCTAATAATAATAAATAAAAACCAACAAGATATTCCCTATACAACAATACAAGACAAGACAGCCTGTCTAACAAAAATTTCAATTTAATCCAATCTTTTCCAAAGGTAATCTATAATAACAATAATTTATATTTTTTAGCTTCAAATTAATTGCTTGGAATATACTCATTACGGAGAATATTCATATCAAATTATACATGTCCTCTTTTGGTTTATTATTTCAATAATGAACCTGTATTCGACCAAGAAAAACAATTTTAAAACCCCCTTAAAATTGTTCGGTTTATGTTGCTCCACTTATAGGTTTACTTTCGAGAGATTTGAAAGTTGTGGTCTCCACTAAAATCAAACGGCTGTTGTTTTTTTACAGTGTTAAAATTTCCACTCGAATTTTGCGCTGTAGACTATTCTGAACAACTTAGGTTCCGTGTCTTTTTCTCTCTCTCTCTCTCTCTCTCTCTCTGTGTATTTCCGCAAATACTTGTAACAAGCTTAATTTCCACAATACTCAATTGGTTCTTATGAGATTTTCATGGTATGTGCTGGTTAGGGTGAAAATGGTCCCCTATGGGTTTCGCTGTTCCCAAACTGATACTTCAAACGACTCATGCGTGCACGTAAATTTCATCAACCATCATTTTCTCACGCTACTGTTGTCCTATCTTGCTGAAATTTTGAGGATAGATAGAAGAGGTTAATTTGACCATTCCCTAGCAGTTTCAATATATTTCTATCATCATTAGCTACTGCGCATGCGCGAATATATATTATTTCTTAAACAAGCCTAATTTCAACAGTTTTTATCTGAGTTCGATTACTCTTTCAGGGAATGTGCAGGTTAGGCTGCAAATGATCCACTAATAGTTCCATACTTCCCAAATCATTACTTCATTTTGCGTAAGCGAAAAAGTAAATTCCTTCAAGTATTACTTCTTTACGCCCTAGTCGTCTAATCCCAATCAAATTCGGTGCATAGCTGGGAGACAGTGGTTTAATTATTCCCTGTTAATTTCAATATTATTGCACCATTATTAGCTCCTTCGCATGTGCGAATATTCACTCCTAGGAAAAATGTCTCGTTTTCATCAGATTTTGTTTACATTTCCTGTGAATTAGTGGGTTGCACTTTAGATCCCTGCCAATTTCATTTTTCTCAAATCTATTCTCCATTCTGCAAATGCGCTAACCAGAAATAATTAATCATTGAGTAATAATTTGCAGCGTTTTCTCTGAGATTGCAGCCAGAACACCGCTGCTTAACGTAGTACAAAATTTAACTTCAGCATGCCGGACTACACTTATCACCCGTAACATAATCTCCGTGGCAACATCATCGTTTAAATACCTAAACGGATGATCTACTTTTGTTTAATGGATACTAGTTTTGGATGAGTTTTGATACCAGCTTAAAAACTTTCTTCTTTGTCACGCCGAAATTTCACTAACCACACTTAATTCAGTAAATAACTTTTGTTTGTTTGGCTTCAAGTATTACGAATCCCCAAATGTTCATAGCCTAGCTTTTGAGCCATATCTATCATCCATCTTGATCTCATTCTGTGAAACAAAATCATGTTTTTCCATACCACTATCTATTCTATGTAGTAATCATGACGGAGTAGGTATTTCCAGTAGGTACGTGATAGGTATACGAAGATAATACTGAGACAGGAAAACTGGTAAAAAATGACGATACATACCGCTCATATTGTGATGAACAAGTCACCCTCATCCACCCGATTACTCAAACCTCAACCGAATCCCGAACACATTCAAGCAAGACTGCACTATAGAATGAGTTTTATCAGGCGTAATGGCGCAAAAACAGTCCCGCATTACTCCAAAGAACCCATTTGCCTCTAGCGTAAGCCCTGGAGCTTCGACCGTCCGATGTTACGGACAATTAAATGTGGAACCCACCGAAAGACCTTCAACCCAACATTATTCACTCTATGAAGAAAACCGTTCCCGTTTTCTACCCAGATTTTATGCGAGGAGGGAATTTTTCGTGACAACTGAGCACAATTAAAGAATTAGATCGAATTAATTAAGAGGAGGTACTCCCCCACCCTTGAAGCAATAAACTCGAACGAAACACTTTGAATGATTCTTGGGCCATTTACGTTTAATGTGGAGAATTAGTGGTTAAAAAAGAATAGCTTTTGTGGGAGGGATAAGTAAATTCACTTGGCACATCCAAAGATTTTTTTCTCCTTCTAAAACACTTGGAAAAAATTGCTAATGGCGATGGCAATTAAAAACGGCCTCTACTTCCCCCTTTAGAGTTTTTTTTAAAGGACATTTTCGAAATCCAACCTGGCGCTCCCCATCTTGAGTGCTGATTGGTTGGGTAATCGCACCAGCTGTTGACTCCATCTCGTTTCTTAAAAGTTCTTTTGGTGAGCTCAATTAGCAGGGGATCTTGGAAAACTGGAACATTTTCATTTACACACAATTCTCTTCTAGCTGAAGTGTATATTAGAAAAATCCTATGTCCTGATCGACGCAATAAAATATAGGAATTTCCTAACTATTCTACCATCTGGACTATCTCAAAAACGATGATTAGTTTTTGCTTTCAACTCTACCTACTCATACTACTTTGATTTCGTTTCTGTATTTGTGTGTGTCTGTCCATATCTTTGTAGGTAAATCCGTGAAATCCTGATGTTATCCCCTGTGTGGCTTAATTTTTATATTGTCTGAAGTGATCTTTCTTCAGTATAAATGAATGAATTAATCAGATTTATATTTTAGGTATTAATGGTTCTGATAAAGTTTTGTTTATATCCTTCAATATAATTCTCATTCATGTTTCACCAATGACAAAAATAGTTGTTTTCTTCAATCATAATTAGGTACCTAATAAATAACTTTTTCCATATTTAGTCGTAAGATTGGGCTCTAGGATACGATACTGGAGGCTCCGACTAACGATTGCACATGTCAACCGCAAAGGTAAAAACTATTGGCGATCGGGTGGAGGTTGCAGTAAATCCAAAACAACGAACGAGAGCGCGACTAATCAGATAAAGCCAAGGACTAGAGAAAGGTGCACCTCCTCCAAATTTGACCGTGTAGTCTGATGTCCCATTCTCAGCACAAACTCATCCAGGACAGGTTGAGTCTCATCCGCGTTCTCCAAACCACAATTTTCTCAAAGAAATGTGAAATTGTGGTATTTACAGTGTGAAGCATTGTTTAAAATTTCGCTACTCCATTGTGACGATGAAATTTTCTACTGCATAATATGATAGATGGTACTAGAGATGGGCATCACTGAACAGGAATGACATCTGCTAGCGCAACTACTAATTCTTGTCACGCTCATAGCTAAATTGATCCGTCGATTCGCAAATAAACCGTGTGAGCGACACGAAAAAATTTCCGATATGGAGCTACACACAAGTAAACCATCCCACGCTGACAAGAACTGTCTTCGTGGCTATTCACTTATACACGATATAGGTAGGCCATAATTTGGTGTCAGAAGATTATCTATGGAACCTCTGGCTGAGGCGATTGCCGGATACATTGAGGGCAGTATTAAATGTCCATATCAACAGGTCTGTAAGATTGTATTAGCACGTCATGCAGAAGTTTAGGGCATTCCTCTTAGAAAATTCAGGCTCTGTAAGTAGCGTTGAAAATGTTAGAGAATTGAATTTGAATTACTTCAAGTAAAACAAATTACAGTTTTGAACAATTAAGTAGCGGCATGACAAACACAAGTCCAGCCATGCCAGGAGCGTGGGAACCGACAATATACAGGAGGGTGGTCTAGATTTCACAGACGGTATGGGAATTGGGCTTATAATAGATGTGAAATTCCCAGTTTATTCCCGCAAATCTCCCAGGCGGAGTTCTTTCAGGAGAAAAGTGCATCACATGAAAAAAACAAATATTGAACCCTTTGCAACAAAGATGGAGCATCTACTACAGATATTTTAATAGGAACAGGACTACCAAAAAAGTATAAAAAAATAACAAGGAAACTGATGAAACAAGATTAGGAGTTTTATTGGAGACAATAAGCAAAACGCCACCATAACCATTGATAGGATAAGTCTAAATACTTGTCACACAAATCCAGTAAATTCAGGTTTACTTTCATGAAGCCACTACAGTTTCCATAAATTTTGATGAAATTTCAGGAAAATGTGCTATTTAGTCTGTCGACGGCTCTGCATCAATTAGCATCCAAAGATTTTTTGAGACTTAGGTATATAAGCTACTATTCAAAATTTATATCAAAAGTCCCAGGACAGTATCATGTGTCGAAAAGACTCTATGAGCACACGATGATAATAAAAAGTGATATAGTGATTTCTGCTGCATCTATTCGTACATTCCAAAAAAGTAGTTTGAAGTACAATGTTTGTAGCACGCCATATGTTTTTCAATACTACATATCCTTTACGAGGAATTGAGTATTAATCTGAAGTCCCAGATGTGTTTATTTTTCGTTAGTGGTTTTCGCCAATCAATCATCTAGTGATAAGATATTTCACTGTATTATTAAATCACATATATTGACTCCTATCTTCGTCCACTTATCTCACGTTCAACTTCGGCTAAGTTGATTGAATTTTTCGATTGGTTACAACGAATATCTCGTTATAGCATCGGATTTAATCGGCTCATTTAAATGAGGAACTATTGATTTACAGCAGCTTTAGCTGTGTGGTATACAAATATGTAACAAATACGCAATAAACGAGTAGATATTACATCCTTTTCATATCTTATTATTCAACAAAATAATTAAAAATTATACAAAATATCACCAGGCCACATTTTTGTAACGTAAATAAGAACATATTGGTGAGCAGGTAATGCATACAATACAGAAACGTCCCTACGGATGGGTTGTATACCATTTTGGTCAGAATTAAAATAATAGAAAGTAACAAAAGTATCATGAATTCTCGGAATCTCCATCCCCCCTCACGTCATTTCACCCATTCACCAACGGTGAATTTGAAATTTCCGAGGTTGCATAAACTGGACTAGAATTTGGATCAAACAAACAATGAAAACATTCACGAAAAGTCTGATAAATAAAATAAAAATATCACGATTCATCGTTATATCCCCCTCTATTCACCCCGTTCCATCGCGAACTCTTAAAAATCCTGTTATATATTCCATAACTAGACCGAATTGAAAGTTGAACAAAGAAAGAATCATGAAAATCGGACGCGAATAGTTAAAACTTCATGATCTATCAGTATCACCCTCTCCATTCACCCCCTTCCAAAATGAAATTTGAAAGTCCTGTTAAATTTTCCGCAACTACACCAAATTCAAAGTTGAACAAAAAAAGAATCGCGAAAATCAGACGAGAATAGTGAAAAAATCATGATTTATCAGTATTAACCCTTCATCATGAAATTGGTATCTCCTGTTACATTATCCATGGCTAGATCAAGTTTGAAGTTGAACAAAAAAAGAATCACGAAAATCGGACGAGAATAGTGAATATATCATGGTTTATCTATATTACCCCCTCCATTCATTCTCTCTCTTGATGAAATTGGAAAATCCTGACGAACTTGCAAAAACTATATCAAAATCATAATGGAAAAAATAAAAATCACAAAAATCGGGAGAGATCTTGAAAAAATCGGTCATTATCCCCTCCACCCCTCACCACGAATGTGGAACCAATAAAACTTGTGAAATACGTCAAACCAACTTGTGAAACTTTCAACTAACCGTCACATGTTTGTATAACTAATGAAATGTGTTGGTGTAGAATATTAAACATTTATAAGTACCCAAGTTCTAGTTTGGAAGAAGTGAGTATCCCTTTGAACATTAAAATCTGATTACTTTGAACTCTGTAACAAAAAGTATCTAATGCGAAGTTTTTATGCGGAATAGGGAAGAAGAAAATTGAAATATATAATCATGAATCGTTGCATGCAAAAGCCACCAATCCTAAATCCCGAATGTCAATATTGTTACTTTCGTTTCTAAGTCAACACTAATCGTATGGTTATGAACTGCGTCATATGATTCACTATAATCGTTATCGGTGACAATAATTATTAGGCAATGTAACCTGATTCGCGTAACCGATCCCTGATTGTTTCATCAAAGTCAGATGAAGACTGTGTGTCTCATTTAAAAAATTTCACCTACTAACTGAATTGAACACAATGTCTCCAATTGCTGAATTTATGTATTGAGATCTTACAATATCTTAGCCGATCTCAATATAATTATAGATTCATCTTATACTACGTCGATTATTTTTTTAACTAATTAATTTAAGAAATTAATGATTTTATTCACATTAAGAGTATGTGCATACGGGTACTTGCCTTTATAGAAAATCAGCAATGATCCTGAATAATAAATTACAGAAAAAATTAGAATAAATTTAGGGAAATACCCACCTAATCCTACCTAATATATTGGTAGAGGAGAGGGAGAGTACACTTGTTCTTATTTAAGATATTTAAAATTTGAAAACAAGGAATCTTTATAGGTATATAATTCCGAACGGACTTCGCTGTCCGATTTCAGTGTTAGACGGCTCATTCGAATCAGCACGGCCCCAACTTTGTTGCGAAAGTGTCGCCGTTCGTCTCTATACCCGCCTTGATCGTGTTCTAGGCGGTCCTTATCAACGAGAGTTGTTTATTAGGCTGTGGCGGTAACAACAGCTGCCACGGTAAGTAAGAAACGTAGTGTAGTTACTAACATCTAGGAGAGTTATTTCATGAACGATCTTTGAAACTGTGAAGAACTTCGCGGACCGATTTCAGTGTTAGACGGCCCCAAGTGTCGCCGTAAAAAACATAAAGAATGAGATAGAAAACAGGGACGCGCAGATTCACACGCTTGCAAAGAAACGGAGAAGACTCGAGATACAATTACACCATCATCTCACCATGCCCAAATTCTGAATTCCCCGATTCAACTTTTTGTTTAGTCTCATAGTGGCGAGGACCACCTCAACTGGTGATATTTATTTTATTACATTACTTACATTTTCCTCTTTTTTTAATCATTTAATAACATCGCCTTAGCTTTGCACCAGGTCACATAACGCCGCAAATAGGTAGGACTTATATCGTTACTATAATGTGCTGAGTTCCTGTTAGGTACTACTGTTATACGGACTGGATTAGGGCTTTCCAAGCCCTAACAGGCCTCTAGTATTATATATGTATGTCGTTTGTGTTGTTGACTTAAAAAAAAAAAAAGGTTTTTGAAGCACGATGAAAAGAGTAGGTATTAATATTTTAATATACCTATGTATCTGCCGACCTTTTGTATTTTTATTGTCCATATACTATCAGCTGGAAGAAAACGTTTAAATAGATTTCTCTAACATTGGGATTGCAAATATCTAACGAATCCAAACGCTATTCGTGATAGAATCGCCAGTCGCGACCTATCAAAAATACCAGTTGGAAGAAATTTTCTCTGGCTATCCGAGACCAGTAATTACCGAGTGAGATACCGAGCTGTGAGATTTACAAGGGCTAAGTCGAAAACCCTAAAACCCGTTCTTTTTTTCTCTCGGTAGTTTTCTTACCGTTTCAAAAACGCCCTTCCAGTCGTTAGGTACCCTGCGCCCCGCCGGTTGCCGTCAATTTTCGGGTGCTACGGTTTCCGATCACGCCATCTGCCAGAGCTGACTACCCGCCTCTTTTGTATAAACAACCTCCAGTGTTCAGAGTTATCAAGTCTCGCCCGCATTTTCTACGGTTGTAGACTCTCCTTTTTCTGTGGGGGGAAACCGTATTCTTTGTGATTCCTGGTGCTGTTGTAGAATCCTACAAAAAGTATGAATAGGATTATCTAGCTTATCTTATGCTCTCTCTCCACCGAATGTAAAGAAGTATAAAGATCGTGCAAAATGATGTTGAACAAAATTGATGAGCCATATTCCACAGTTAAAATATGTCATGGATAAGCACGTATGGACAATCTATATTACTGATCGGTGATAGCACTGGGTGTTAGTATGAATGTGCTACACGTGACCTAGCTCAAACGGCTGGACCGACTTGAGTGAGCATTGTAACAGAATTCCCGTCATCGAGG
The DNA here is from genome assembly GCA_030762985.1 of Adelphocoris suturalis. Taxonomy (NCBI): domain Eukaryota; kingdom Metazoa; phylum Arthropoda; class Insecta; order Hemiptera; family Miridae; genus Adelphocoris; species Adelphocoris suturalis. The sequence continues at coordinate 38,539,561 of CM061049.1, forward strand.
TCCCGTCAGGGTCTCAGAGATACCGCTGTCGTCGTCCCGTTGGTCAACAACAGGCGTCGCGGCTCATACCCGTGTTTTCTAGAAGCTGAGTTTGGCGTTGGATGGGCGATCCAGATCCCTGGAAAACCAATCTACTCCGAACATGGCTCATTAAAAGCTATTAGTAGGAGTGGTATCTGGGGGGGGGGGGGGGGGGTTACCTAGATAGCATATTGGCAAAATTATCAGCAACTTCTTGAGATGGTTATTAGGCGTAAAATTGCAGGAAAAGCGATATGGTGATTGGGATTCATCAAGCAGAATTCAGAGGTTTATAATGTGGTAGTACCACAGCTATGATCACGCTATACAAAAAGCTTGTTCCCCCCCCCCCCCGCCAGTTTTTGAGTAACTACCATCTGTCTAAAAATTCTATCCTTGGGATGTTATTGAAGCGAGGCTAGCATAGGGTTTGGTTCTTCACAACGGAAATTTAGAGCACTGGGTCTGATAATGTAGAACGACGGAATCCACCCTGCTTTCATGCATACCGCAGAGACAAAACAGATTGCCTTCGTTTTCACGGAAATCAGTCTACTAGAAGAACATCTTTTACGTCGCTTGAATTCACTGTTCTAAGAACAGTTTTCTTCTACAAATTGTTAACCCATCCACTCCACTGATCTCCAAGTAAAAACAACGTCACCTTATCACAAACTTCAAATTCTACTTATTCACTCTTTTATATTAGAATCTCCAAAGACAGCTTATTAAATAATATATTTTCAGTTACCTCTCGTGTTTTTCCTTAGAGAATATTTTACGTATCGTCAATTATTACCTCACTTTAGATTGCGAGAGTATAGGTGATGTTTGCTCCAACAATATTCTTGATGTACAACCTTTTTAGCGAATTTTCGTAGAAAATAAAACCTTACCAATGGTTCCTACAATTTTAAAATCTAAATTTCCCAAAATTGTCTCAACTTAAATCCGTTTCGAGACATTCTTAAAGCAATCCAAGAGTTTAAAACTTTTCATATATCAAAACTCTTCGTATGATTGAAGTATAACTATTCCGTTCTTACGGTGAAAAATCAATCTTTCCGAATGGAAGGATAAGTTTGTTGGCCAGTATTTTTGAGCACATTAAATAGCTCAAATTTCAAAAAATGTGCTAAAAAATCACTAAAATGGTTAAAAATTACTAAAAATGCTTGGATTCGTTAAATTCATATCCTAATACAGGACTTTAACTAAATAAACTTTATCAACGATGAACTATAAAAAAAAAAAAAAAAAAAAAAAATTGAGCACACAATCATTCTGATTAATATAGGTACGTAAAGTTCATCAATGTTGGCTGAAAAATCAACAAAAACTGCAAAATAAGGAGAAAAATCCAATATCAGTTTTGAATTGCTAAATGTTATTTAGAACAATTTTTTTCCTATAAAATTGGTCGTTGTGTAGGTACTCAAACTGCTCAAATTTCAAGACAATGTATAAAAATAAAATACCTACGATATTTTACGAAAGTTCACTCATGACCATGCTTCATCTCTGGAACTTTTTCTTTTCTTTGTAGGTCGAACTAAATTGTACCTGCTTGTGTGGCAAATGGATGAATGTAGGTTTCAATTTAAACAGCGAGACTATCACGATCCACCTTAGTAAACTCTTTCTGCTACTTATTGATTTTAAGGAATCTCTCCACGTGCAGAGACTCGAAGGTGCCCCTTAGAAAATTAGCTTGTTAGGTTAATAGGTGAGGAATTAGCTGCAACGGGTTGTTCCAGCAGAAATCCGCCAATTCGTGGAGGCTCTTGAGCTGTAATATGAGGGGCGTATCCCTTCTCAGGGGCCCTTCAATTGCTCGAGTAGCCGAGGCAGAATTCCAGGATTAATCGAACAGCTAAACAGAGGCCCCTTGATACCGAATCTGGTCGCTATAGCCCCTTGGTCAAACCACCGCACTAGATTACCTCGTTTTCAAGGTTTGAACGAGAACCTGACCGAATAAGACCGATGTTCCTGGAAGCATCTCCCGTTTTTGAGTCACTTGACACGTTAGGAGCACTCGACGAGTTGTGCTCAAGGGGTTAAGATCAAATTTTGCGGATACTCCATTCACCGCCTTTCTTGTGAAGTCGCACCCTTAACTTCATATATATATATATTCTCCTATAGCTCTCCTAAGGATTGAGATAAAAATTCCGTTCTTGCTACAAAAAATCAAGCTTTCCAAAAGAAAGGATGAGTTCGTTGGCCAGCACTTTTTGAGCTCAATAAATTGGTCAAATTTCAAAAAATGTACTGAAAAAATCAATAAAAATCCACAATCACTTTTTGAATAGCAGATTATTATTTAGAATAGGTTTTTTTGCCATACAGTTAATATTAGTTAATAATTTCTTTGCATCCAAAAAGCTCAAATTACTAAGCAATTTAACATTATACAATACGATGATTTACAAAAATTAGCTCATACGATCATGCTGTATGACTGGAACTTTTTTCTTAAATTATCGCAAATTTCATTAAAAAAAAAAAAAAAAAAAAAAAATAATAATAATAAATAAATAAATTACTAGTAAAATGGCTAGGTATTATCATCACCACCTTGGAGATTTATTATTTGTGAGGGAAAAGCTCCTTTTAAAAACATTGAGCTCACTAGAGAATAGACCTTGTTTAAGGCCGTGTAGTGTATAAAATGAAACTCGCGTATTGGAAGTCAATTCCACCACTGAGTAAACGGAAGCCACTATGGTTATACGTATGAAATGTAACTTGCACACTAGACGTCAATTCCACTGGTAATTAAAAGGGAGCCACAATGGAGGAATGTGTACAGTGTAGATATGTGAGATAATATATAGGTACCTAATTAACAAGTGAAAAATATGTCTGAGTCGATTAATGATAATTTTAGACCTTGATTAACATCAGTCCACACAAAAAAATACTTTTAGACCACTCCTTCAGGGGGACGCCATTTTTGCGCACCTATAAAAGGACGTCATTTTGGAGGATTTTGTATATATATACCTCCTGTCTCCATTATCTCCACGTCAAGAGGGTATTTTAAATCGGATGTCACTAGGAGTTCCGTGAATTGGAAAACCGCCATAGTTTCAGAACAATCGCGGGTTATTTATTTTCTGAGTCTGGGTGTCTGAAATATGGAATTTCTGTTTTGAGCCAATTTTGATTAAATTTGTAAAGGAAATGTGCTGGTTGGGCTAAAAATGATCCCTGTCAGTTTTATTGTTCTTGAATCAATTCATGACGCTCCACGATCAATTCATCACGCTCACCAACCAAATTATCATCCGTGTTCAATGTAAGAGAGCGATACTACTTGCCCTTCTGACACTACTGATTTGTATAATGTATTTCTACCTTTCAAGACATCATGTAAACTTATATATTTATATATGTATATATATATATATATATATATATATATATATATACATATATATATATATATATATATATATATATATATATATATATATATATATATATAGGTACATATATATTTTCTAATAGGAAACTCAAATTTAGTATGAAATGGATTTCTGTGGCCACATAGAGACTTTCGATCTTAATGGTAGTGGAATTTTCTGAGTCCATTCGGACTAGACTATGGACTACCACTAGACCAACATAAGACTAGACTATCTCTACATCAACGGGCACTATACTACGGCTACATTAGCTCAAAAACATGCCTAGGCTCGCCATCAAGATATGGGTATTCGCAAGTATTACTGGTTCTACCAGGAGCCGAAATTTCAACTGTTTGGTCATGTAATGGATTTTGAACCATTTTCTAGTATGTTCCAGCTACTTTCATCGTCAAGAACAATATGTAATGGGAACGTACCATCGAGTGAACCAACTATGATCACTCAGAATCCTTTAGCCAGACTTCGACGCCAGATTTGAATGCATTAAGTCAAGTTGAGGGCGAGAATGAATTCCCTTGGCGTTATGAGCGAGCTCGGATGCTAATGGTTTAGCGAGTTTAGTGCTTAATTGTAATTTAAATACCTTGGCTCCAGAGGACGGAGCGGAGGAAGCTCATTCCGCCCTATTGGAGTTTAATTACTTATAGTCATTTCAAGTCAATGTCTCACCGGGCCCCGTCCTCAACCCTATTTGACATTTTACGTTTATTGGGTGGCTTCGGCGACGTGGATTACCGTATTTATAACGTTCATCTAACCGCAAGTACTAGCATTCTACAACTATCAACAACGTCGACTACTTTACAGTGAGAAAGACGTTCATCAACTCCACTCCTATAACGCATAAGGTTCATGTTCGATTGCTGTATTGTAATTCGTAGCTCAAGTAAACCCATCTAAATGAAAGGATCTGCACATCAGCTTCTTCGATTTTCTCATTGACATTTGAGCTTTTTAAGCATAGTCGATTCCGGTGAATATTACATGATAACGTCAAATTTAATATCTAGACAATTAATTTACTGAACACTAAGAGCACCAATGACATCTCAGAAACAATGAGAGTACTTACCTAATATCAACATTTTCAAAGAATATGGCTTCAGGTTATCTGCAATGCGTTCTGCCTTTACAAACAGCTAAACAGTCCCCATTAGCTGGACAGGCCGCATTATTCCATTTTTTCTACTCTCCATTAGTGTTATTAATTGTCTTGTGCATGAAGAAGTTGTCCATCTCTTCACAGGCCGACTCAGGATAAATAGGCTTAAGGTTTAATGATAGTCAAAAACTGTGTCATTCAGCTGAAATTCAAATCAAGTCCTCTCAGCGGGGTTGCCACAATGTATGATCGCCAATTCCCTTCGCACCGCCAACCTGCTGTATTCATATTATTCTACAAATGTCCTGACCTGAACCAGGGTAATCAACCTTTGGCAATATTCAACGATATTAAAAAGTTTTCGAACCATTGATGGGTATTTTACCAAGATATAGGACGTCTACCACGTTCTCGTTGTCCATCTTTCCGACCGTTTAAAATGTTCGTGGGGAAGAAATATTATCAATTCTATAGGTCCAAAATATTACCGCTCCTTCCTTCCTACTGAACCTAAAGGTTTACGGTCTCAGCCAACTCTGGCCAACACGACAACATCGGTAACATGCTCAACCCATGGAATCGTGAAAATCATCCGATTTATCTACATCTGAAACGCGGAGCGATTGTTGGTTCATAGGAGAAACGATATTAGGATGTATTTTAGGTATCTTGGTACTTGTCTGTGAGGATGATGGCAACAAGGCTGAGATTTGCTGCCGTATTGAACAAGCTCAATAGAACGGTGAGCGTTAAGTATTCAAACGAATCAGCAGTGTGTTCATGAGCTGAGACCTCTGTTATGTGCATTAGGCGCTCTAATACTTATGAAATCCGGAAAATAACACATTAAATATCAGAACAAATCATAGAAACAGTATCCATCCAGGTCCTTGATAGATCAATGGATTGTGTTAGAAATATATTAGATTACATAGATAACATACATCAGGTATCCAAATCGGACTATTACACTATTATGTACGCGCAACCGAACTCATCCGCTACCGATACAAACACGGAAATTAAATTTTCAGGAGTCAACCTTGTAACATCTCAATATGATGTTCACCACCCTATAAAACAAGTGACTGCTCCAATACGATCTTATCAACAATTAGGAGTTCCCTACTTCAGTAATTCTTGATGGGTTACTGTACCTACAAAATTCTGAAGCTTAAAGAATCGAGAACATTAAAACGCTCGTCAGCTGTTACTAGAATACCAACAGAAAATAATTCCAATGATTTTATCCCAGAAAACACTAATAATGCCCTTACAATTCCAATGCTTGTTGTAAATATAGTGTGATGTCTTCCATCCAATATTTTTTTCCTGAAAAGAACATCTTCATCTTTCTTTAGGTGATCGCTGTCAGAAGAAAACCATTGACTTTATGTTGCGGGGTGCTATTTCTACCCTGGCGATAGAGATAAGAATTGGATTCGACATAAATATCCCTTGGCGGTTTAGCGGGGATGCCAAAAGCATGCGAACTCAACTTGACGTTTCTGTTGAATGGGCTAGCGGAGAGCCACCCCCCGTGCACACCCCCATCAACCCCATGCGAACCTCACTAACCCCTTCCCTCCGCGGACCAATCCGAGTGAAAACATTCAAAATAGGAAACAAACGCCGGCTGTCAATTCCAGACAAACAAGTTTCTTACCATTCAACCGCACCTTTTCCCTCTGGTTGGAAACATGCTTCTAAATTTTCATACTAACCCCTAGTTGGACGAAGTTAAGAGAAGACACTACATGCCTGGCAAGCGAGGAAGTTAGACTGAGACATTTCACATTATGTAAATACGTCATGTAATAAGTGAATTCAATTAATTTTAGGAAAAAGTCAGCTTGAATAAAGGTTAGTAGGCTGAATGATTCATTATATAATGAGTATTTTGTTTAGTAGTTAGTCCAACTTAGTATCAATTAGAAGTTTCGAGTACCTGCTCAAGTTCTTCTGGGAGAAACAATTACGCTTGTATATTTCCTGCGACTATTTTTGCTCTCGCGTGAACCAATAACAGCAAAAGCGATCACTTTTAGTTTGAAAATGTTTGTATTCTGGTGATTACAATTTAACTCGTATAGTACCAACATTTAGGAGTTCTTTAACAGCACTAGTGTCGTGTCTGCCTTCTTTTCTGCAGTTGATTGCAACACGCAAACTGACTCAACTTTTCATTTGATTTTGGTTCATTAGTTTCAATAATGAACCTTTGTAATCGACCAAGAAAAAAAAAAATTTTTTTTAACCCCCCCTCAAAATTTGTTGGTTTACGTTTCAAGATGCGTAGAATCCAAAAATCGAATAATAGAAAATCCTACCGTCCGCCGTACGCCGTCCGAAGCTTTTCTTAAAAAGTGTTGAACCGAACTAAAAAATTTCGCTTAAAAATCATTCATCGGCCGAAGATGTGCCTGTAACATCGGCATCGCGTTCGATCAACACTAAGGAGTAGAACCTAAAGGCTGAAGTATTCAAAAATCGAGATCCTGAAATCATTCTATGTAACAATATTGATTTTTTGAATTTCATTTATGGGTATCCGCCCAAAGAATCGAAAGAAACCACCGCGGTCACTATGCATTTATTCATTTTCTTTCCCTAAGGACTAGGTAAGGCTTCGACGAAAAAAAAAAAAAAAAAAGACCTCTACACGGGATTGAATTGTTTTTTTTTTTTTTTTTTTTAAATTATATTTTGTCTATAACCTTTCCATAAATACTGTTCAAATTAGGGCAGCCCAATATGCAGATTAACAAGTGTTGCAATGGTAGCCTATACACGGTGTTCCCAAAAACGTCCCCTTCCTGGCAATATCGTTATTTTTATGGCTGGAGAACAATTCAAACTTGATGTTATTTATTATAAAGGTCTCAAGAATGATAAAGTTGCGCATTGAGCACCCGCGAAAACGTGCGCAATTAACTTCAACTTTTTATTTTTTTAATTTTAATTAAGAACTGCCAGTGCCCAATTTAGAACTAGATTAGGAATTTAAAGAAGAGTTTATATTAAACAAAGAGAGTGATAAAATTTCCCCCTTTATCGATACAATCTTTTTAATACCTAATTCACCCCAAAGTCTCTCCTCGTTGTACATTGGTTCTCGATATAGGCTTGCAAATCCGGAAGGTCTAGGCGTCCTCGAGCAGCAGAGAGGCACTGAGAAGGCTTCCAAGAGGGCACTACCGTTCATGAGACGGTACCTATTCGTCCCGGATCCTACTCGCGTTGCAGGATAGCAAGGGCCAATAGTTACCAAGTTTTGACAGTCCAGTGACGAAATATGCCGGATTTCGGCTCTCGTGGGTCTTATAAATCCTCGATCGGTCGGCGTTTCGTGGTGGAGTCACAGTTGAGGCTGGTCTCCACACAGGTGATCCGACAGAACCCTATTTTTTATTGCAGATTTCTATTTTATGTAAAGTTTAATGAAGAAATTACCCATCACTCGATTTTTTTAGTGCCCACGAACGGTCGCAATTCAGCTATAAAAATGCGCAATTCAGCTCTACAAGTGGAAAAATAGTGGAATACCTACTGAATGTTTTGAAGATATTCAATAAAAACTTGTAATATATTAATTTGAGGTATTATTTCATGCTGAACGTCGTAATGGTGTTTATTTATTTTGCAACAACAACTTTGAAAAATACCAATCCATCGACCAGAATTGCACTTTTCTTGCTCATTTCCACACAGCACAAAGCGTAAGAAATTGCAGTTTTTCGGTGTTTTCCCAAATGAACATCATTACCAGATTGAGCACGAAAAAATACGTACCCCTAAATACTGTATTGCATTTAGCCATTGAATATCTTCAATAATTCAGTATTCCTTCCACCATTTGTGCTCTCCTAGAGCGGAATTACGCACTTTTACAGCGGAATTGCGAACCTCTGTGCGCACTTGAAAAATCATGTGATGGGTTTCTCATGAAATTTAAATTTTAAACAGAAATAAAATCTGCAATAAAAATGAGGGTTCCTTAAAAAAATTCAAAAAAACCGAAGTTGATGTCAATTGCACACGGTTGCGCAAGCGCGCAATGCGGGATTCGGTCATTTTTGAGATCCTTACGAAAGAACATTTAGTTTGTTGAAGAAAATTTTGTTTACTCATAAATTATGAGTATAGTATGGGGGGGGGGGGGGTTTGGGAGACACCCTGTATAATTTTTGAAAACTGAAAACCTAATTGAAATTGGCATGGATGGTTATCAAGTTCACTCGTGTAACGAGGCTTTGAATATTTTATAAATGCAATCCCTTCCAATGAGTCTAATAATATAACGGATTTTACATAGATGAATGCTTTTTCTATTGAAAGCTTAATTACCCCATCGTTTTTACAAATTTAGTCGAAAAGCAGTTATTCTTGTTGCAGATTTTGTGGATGTCGATTTTTAAGTTTTCTTAACTACCTATCGAATTTCAAAAATTGCGTGATTTTCGTTTTGGAGGACGAATACCTTTTCTTTCGTTCTTCGTGGGTGGCACGAGGTTTTTGTGACCTAGTTGGATCATAATAACAAACTGAACTAAGTAATATTGTAGAACAGAACTTAGTCTCATGTAACTGGCTATGCTACTGGGATGATGGATTACCTACCACGAACAACCACGAGCTCTCTTGCATTGCTGTGTGTGATGATACATTATATCTAACAGAGTGGTTGCTACCACACCTTGTTCAATTATTCTGAGCAAGAAATAAATTTGAGTTGTAGTATATTGGCAACCATCAAATTCTTCCTAGACTATTCCACAAATACGATGATACCAGGTTGAACCTACATCTCATACATATTCAGGTGAGCAGCCTCTTGCCTTCCTCTCGGCCTAAATATTGAACATGGAACCCCAATTTTTATTCCGCATTCTCGAGGCAAAGTCTCCCGCTCTTCCAAACACAAGGGTGTTTTTGCATCATCTCCTAACCCCAAACTCTAATCCTAGAGACATGGATTCTCCTTGGGGGTAAAAAAGTGGAGCTTATAATAAAGGGAAAGTCACGAACGCCGCAATATCATCTTTCTTATAGCGATCAGATAAAAAAACCCACCTAAAAGTAAAAGATAATAGTGAGTGCTATACAAAACCTAGCATCAACATTCCATTCCCATTTAATTACTTTGCTTTCGATACTCAAGCTCAATGAATTCAAAGTGTGTAACTACTTCCTCGTGATGATTATATATAATGAGATCGTGAAGATCACTATGGCAAACAGTGTAAAGGCTGCAACAACGAGAGGTGATGGAAAAAGAGAGTAGTTACTCCTTCAAAGGGGAGAGGCGATTAACTTGCAACACCCAGAGGATGTCCTGGAGGTTGAATGACCCTTCAGAATTTGTCAAGGAGTAGCATCAGCAAGAATCGAAAAGGAAGAACTTATCATCATCCATCACAAGGATTCTGCCAAGTGGGTGTTACACATATCTTTCTCGTCTGTAATATGAATGTATAGATATTGACATGATTCAAATAATCTCGAATGATTCTAAAGGAATACAATATTTTGTACATTTCATTAATGTCTTATGGAAACCGTTGATGTCATGCTTGTTACATGGATTTGAGGTTTGCGATTGCCGAGCAGTTAATAATGATACAATCGTGATGAAAATGATGTAAGGAGATCAAATCATGATTTCTCAACTATCTTCCGAATTTGAGAGATCATCGAACATGAGAAACCTCAGGATTGTACCTTTGCGTATTCGCAGTGGAAATTAATAATTTTTGAATAATGAAATTTATATGGTATTTATATCCTCAGCCCAACTTCCTCATTCCCAGAAAATGTCATTGAAATCGAATAAAAACTGTAAAGATGATGCTTGTTGGAAGGATTTCACGTTCGCACCTTTGCAGTAGCTATTTGAACTACTCTTCGAATTTTACCGAGACAGAACGAATAGAATGTGAAAAATGATGATTGTCTTTTGCTCATCATGCGTGAAGTTGATTATTCATTATATGCAACGAAACTGACAGGAGACCAATTTTCATCAAAATCGGATGAGTACTCCAGTCCTTTATCGTAGAACCGTGAAGGCGAAGAAGGATAGCATCTTTTGAACGACCTAAATGTAAGACGATATCAATAACCTCACCTTCATGGATCTATTCAGGTTAGGGCTGTAGTTAAAAATTTTGAGTACTGGACACATCGAGAGCGGCCATATCATAACTTTCAAATTCAAAGTTTACAGGGATGGTATCCGAGATTTCGTACTTCTGTGGAAAGCTATGGACAGGTTTCGTAATCATAAACCTGTAATGAACTTAGGCCCCCCCGAAGGTGCAATAGGGGCCTATATCCACACTCATAGATAGAGAGGGGTGTGACGGTACCATAAGAGATAGAACTCGTACTAATAGCATATATGCTACGTTCGGAGAAGATAGGTTTTCCAGTTCTAGGATCACCCATCCATCGCCAAACGCAGGCTTTCGAAAACACGGGAAGAAGCACCCGACGCCCGTTGGGAAACAACGGAGCGACGGCAGCGCATACCCTTGGATCTCGCGGGAACTGTCACAAACCATAGGTCAAATTTCTAAAGGAATATTACGATAGTTAAGTCATTACCTTCTCATTTTTCAAGTAGATTCGCAACACAAAGTGGTACTAGATTGAATCACAGTTCATTAATTTCAACATCTATGTTTTCAGAGTGAAAGAACGTAGCTACCGCTACATTTTATAAATAACTATTATAGCCAGTAAATGAAGAAAACAAATTTGAGTGATAGAAAAAACTGCTGTTATAGAAGTTTTTTTGTGTTTTCTTTGATGCTAAACCCAAAAAGTTTGAAGTGATCGCTGTAAAATGCGAAAGAACTTTTTTGGTTGTGTTGCTTTTGCATCCACACTTTCGAAGGTTGTGAAGCTTTGACGTGTGTCCCCCAAAATAAAAATTGGCACTTGCTTTTTGTGTTTCAAAGCTTGGTAATCAATTTTATTTTCGTTTGCGTCCATCTTTCTGATGCCAGTCTCCCTGTGTGTCTGTGCCAATTCCTTGTAACGCTCAAAACATATCTGTTCTAGTCAGATTTTGCTTAAACCTTCAGGAATTGTGCGGTTTAGCTCCTGAATTATCCGCCATAAATTTAATTATGATCAGATATAATATAATGGTGTGGGCGCATACGCAAACGAGAATTTCTTACAACGTTGATTTTTCATAAGTTTGATTTTCTTCGAAGTTGAAGAGTAGTTGGGTACAGGTTTCAATAGGATAAGTTCAGAATTATATCGCGATTCCTCGAGTAACAACTATTTTGCATGTGCAAATCTACATTTAGTTGACATTTCTGAAGCAATTTCGATGACATTTTCATTTGTGTGTTTCATTTTCAATGCCACAAGGTACTAGGCCCACTACTGTACCTGCTTTACACTCGCGATCTACCAGAAACCCATGAAAATACAACTGCCACATTTGCAGATGACACCGCAATTTTGGCGACAGGAGAAACCAACATCGAATCAGTTAGAAACTTAAACCACTCCATCCTCCAAATCCATGAATGGACAAAAAAATGGAGAATTAGATTGAATGAAGCGAAGTCTGTACATGTTGATTTCACAAATAAAAGGATCAACTACGTGCCAGCCTTCCTTGACAACAAGGTGATTCCTTATGCCAATGAAGCTAAATATCTTGGGATGACACTCGATGCCAAACTGAGGTGGAAATCACATGTTATAAAGAAAAAGTCTGAACTAGTTATCAAAATCAGGAAAATGTACTGGCTTGTGGGAAGACACTCAAAACTGTCTACCCACAATAAGCTCATATTGTACAACCAAGTCCTCAAACCTGTCTGGACATATGGTGCGCAACTGTGGGAGTGCATTGCACAAAGTAACCGCAACATTATTCAGCACTTTCAGAATAATGTTCTGCGTACCTGCGTTGATGCATACAGATACTTCAGAAACGACAGATTACACTATGAGTTGAAAGTTGAATCTGTCAATGAGGTTATCCGCAAGCAAGCCGTCAATTACCTTTTGAGGCTTAGAGATCATGTTAACGAGGATGTCGTTCAGCTCCTTGACACCGAAGATCTACTTAGAAGACATAAAAGAACTAAACCTCATGAACTAAGTGAAATAAAATGAACCTCAAGACTAGTGACTCAATAATCAGAACAATAAGTCTGAAGTGAAGTATATTAGATCTTAAGAAAATTACTTGGCGCAATAAAACTTGTAAAAAAAAAAAAAAAAAAAAAAAAAATTCAATTGTGTGGGTAAGATGAAAGATGGTCTCCTACGAATTGCATGCCGGTGGGTCAAGTGTCGAATGTACGCTTGTGCAACCATGAATTTCTGATAACGTCAATTTGGTCGCAGTTGGCTCTACCAACTAATTCTATACATCCATACTAAAATAAACATGGCAGAAGTTATTTTTATTGTTGCGTCGTTTCAAATGTAATTTAGAAAAGTATTATAGCATACCGACGAAAAAACCTATTAAGAACAATTCAAAATGAGATCGCAAATATAGGAGGGTGGAATTGAGCCGTTATGATATTATATTTAAGGAAATAGCCTTTTGTTTCTTGCCCCCCCACCCCCTTCTTGGAAAAAAACCGAATTTGTTTTTAATTCCTTCCTTTCCCCCCTCATTCTGCAGGTTTGTTTGCAAAGGAAAAGTCCCTTGGAGCCTCCTTCAAGCACCAAGTGGGTTCTGAAGGGATCTCCGGAGATAATTTGATTGTGCCTCGAGGGTCTCGGAATCTCCAGCTTTTTGATTCCGATCTTTCCGCCCTGCGTTTCCATGCATATTTGTAGGATTTTTCTTCCAATGTCGTTGTATATGTTGAGCAAATTCGTCCGAAACATTTCAAATGAAACGATCGATAAAGTGAGAATGCTAAGTTCACGCCAAATTTAACCATTAAACATATCAAACAAGATTTAAACACGTATTACTTGAACTGTTTGGTTCATTATTTCCAATAAGGAACCATTGTAATCGAACATAGAAAAATTATTCAACTCCCCGTGCCCCCCCCCCCCCCCCAACCTAGAGGGAACAGCTTGTGTACGAGTGTGTTAAATATTGATTATTCGAAGTTTGATACCTTTAATGTTGTTTCATTTTCGATGCACATTATAAACCTCTAGATTAAATAGACTTGTGTTGGGCTCACACGTGTCTATAATAATAAAAATATAATAACTGATACTACAGTTTTGCTAAACGTGTATAGTAAGCCTGATTGACATGAAGTACCTCGAAAAATGTTGCGACAGCTTTTATCCAGAGTCATGTATCCACTCGTCGTTGTCTAAAGCAAAGAGAAAAATTTGAGAGCGTTTTCTTGTCCACGGCACTTGAAAAGTGAAATTTTGAAATTGAGATACACTTTTTTCCCAGGAACCTGATGATTTTATTTATTTATTTTATTTTTTCAACTTCTTAAGTTCAGTGAGACCTACGAATCTCTGGTTCCCTAATAAGTAGGAAAAAACCGTTTTAATTAATTTTGATTAGCTGACAAAATTTGAGTTGCCGGAGCAAAGGAAAAAATGCAAAACATCTAAATCTGTACATTTTCTGAAATTTAAAAACCGACAATTTCTGCATTTTTTAAAGTCGAAATCGATTCAGTAGTTTTCCAAAAAATGTACGTTTTGTATAAAAAAGTGATTTTACAGAGAGCGGTTTTTTTTTTTTTTTTTTTTTTTTTTAATTCCAAAAAAGATAACATGAGCAGATTTGTTCTTTACCGATACAAAACGCAAGCTTCAAAGGTGAAACCAACACACTGTGTCTTAATCATGGCCACCATCTGACGATAAAATATGTATGTATACGTATAGTATATACATAGTATGTATATACACATATATATCAGCTGATGTGTCAGTATGCTGCAAAAATATCCTATATCCCCCTTATGTTGTCTGAAAATCTCTCCACCGAGGTGAGGCACGCAAGTAGTGTGAGGAGAGTCTCGCGGGAGCCCACCTAAAGGCACAACTAGCGCATCCTTCTGGCATTCCGGGCTACTAGTCAGCTGATAGGGTGCCTGATATGTGTGTATTCGCCGGCTTCCCGCTTACACTTGAATCTCGTTGCTTTTTAGTGAAGCTGGGAGAATTCGTGAGTTAGGTATCGAAATGGATCCAATACGAGTAATTTTGTTAAGCGGTTGGCAACCATCTCAAAATAGGTTTAGGTAGCATCAGAGATTGAATTAGTGTTTAGCGTTTGAAGAAGTACCTAGGTAGGTACCTAGTTTGTATAGAGTAGGGTTCATACCTAGTTTGTATAGAGTAGGTAGTAGGTACCTACCTAATAAGTGTCGCGTGTACATAGGTACATCTTGATGTTTCATTTTTTGCAGCTCTCCTCGCTTACACTCATGTCAAGCGTCTAGGGCAGATCTCTTTTTGCCTCCATGCTATCAGTATTTTGCTCTTTGCGGAACAAAAAGTGGAAGCTTTGTGTTCGCGACGATTCTTGTACAATTCCTACATACTCGTATATAATTGGCCGATAATTTGTCCCGAAAAGAGGCGAGAAAGTTAACGAAAATTTGCTCTTTTAGTTCTCAGTTTAGTTTTAGTTATGTAGCATCGCTGGAAAAGCTCATCTTCTAAGGGATGTTTCAAGTAATGTCCTTTTTGTTAATCATCGGTTTATTGTTCACGTACAGCAACGGTACATAAAAAACGTCATAAAAGTAGTACAAGTCATGAATAACAACAAACGTCAAATGTAATAATGTAAAAGATAAAAGACGTAACCTAATCATAAATAACAAATTCGAAAAAACAGGGACGGCACACCGCGTACAGGTAACACAAACAGAACATACTCTAAAACTCTAAAAACCACAACAAAACAGGAAAACAAGCATCACCCAACATCTGCACTGAACTCGCCCACCGAGTATGGCACAGCAGACACGAGGATTTCCCTGATCCTCCTGCCAAACTGTCGAAGGGGAAGGGACCTGAGGTGCTCCGGAAGACCGTTAAACAATCCGATCCCCACGTAGTCAGGATTCCGCCGTTGAACCAAGGCCAGACGATGGCGCTGAACGGCAAGCCGGTTACGGTTCCTCGTGAAGTGCTCATGACTGTCTCCAAGACGAGGTAAACCATCCTCGCGAGCCTTGATCCTCACCAAGCTGGCCAATATAAACAAGGCCCGCAATGTCAGTAGCCCAAGCTCAACAAAGAGCGGCTTGCAATGGGCATCAGAAGGCATCCCTTTTATGATTGTTATAGCCGCCTTCTGCTGACGGAAGATGGCCTGTGCTCCACTGGAGTTGCCCCATAAGAGAACTCCATACCTCAGACGAGATTCGAACAAACCATAATACATGGTTAAAAGAACTTTGGTGGATATTACTGAGGAAAGTCTTCTAAAGAGGAACAATAACTTCCCCAAATTCTTGGCCAGAGCTCGAGTATGGGCTCGCCACGTAATTCCCTCATCTACTCGAAGTCCGAGCAGGGTGACTGCAGCCTCGTCACTGCCCCTCGCCCCAAAAGTCAACATCTGGGTCTTGTCCTCATTTAAAACCAGGTAATTCCCACGGCACCATTCCAAGATCGATGATCTGACCCGGCCCGCTGTCTGCCGGAAACCTCCGGACGACGAAGATTTAACCAAGGCAGTTACATCATCTGCGTACATGAACATCTCCACTTCATCCTGAGATACAGCGGCTACCAATTCCTTGACGGCCCCCGGCATGTAATTGGTAAAGACAATGAACAACAGAGGACCAAGAATTGACCCCTGTCGCACGCCAGTTGTGAGAGGGCGGAAACCCGAGAATTCCCCATCATACTGGATGCACTGCTGCCAACCCACTAATTACTGTTCAAAGAACGTCACAGCACCATCATCGAAACTGTAGTGCCTCAATTCTAACAGGAGAAGAGCTGGATTTAAATTGTCAAAAGCCTTTGACATATCGAAGAGCAAAGCCCCGACGACCTCCCCCTTGTCAAGACCGCTCAGGCACCCAACCACCAGCTCTGTAACGGCTTGCACAGTATTACGTTTTTTCCGGAAGCCAAACTGTGCATCTCCAAGTATCAGATTCCCTTCAAAGTACTCTTGGAGCTCAACGTACAGTACTGACTCAAGCACCTTCAAAAAATAGGGAATTATCGAGACAGGTCGGAAGTGGTTATAGTTGTCCTTGCTGCCCTTTTTGTGGATAGGACTCACAACACTGCTCTTCAAAAACCTAGGTACCTATACCTATGTAAGGTTTCTGAGAGTTAATAATAAGTAATTCAACCATCTGTGTGTGCTTGCTAGGATCTCTGGGTCTGATTGGGACAGTTTTTAACCACGCTCAACCGACTCATCGTTAAAAAGGTGATGAAATTATTGTCGACCAAAAACGCTTTTTTGGTTTTGTGGCCAACGTCATTTTCCGAAATTTGACCCGCAGCATTAATATAATCGGGACGGCTGATGAACTAGTCCTTTCTTTTTGAAAACTGAATCTCTTTGGAACCATGAAATTTCGGGACGAGCCAAATAGCTGAAAATGATAGGCAACCTTGGTTTAGTAGGAACTTTACTTTGTTCTTGAAAAAAATTAGGTTAGCCTGCGCTGCGTAAATGAATGATATTGGTGGTATTGAAGTCATAATATCACATATAGTAAGCAAAAAACTTTCAATAAATATAGGTACATGTAGGCACATATATATTAGCAACGGTAACTCGACTGTAGTGGCACGAATGCCTTGACATGGAAACAGCGTTGAGTTCAGAGCCTTCCATCTTATTAGTACTCAAAGAAGGAACTCGATAGGTATCTATTATATCAACGAACGCTGAGGAGGAACGTGAAACCAGGCTAGAAAACTCGTGACAGCGACAACCACAGAATAACAACAACCGCCTGAACCTGAAATCTAAAGCACCTGGAATGATACGCGATCAGCTTACTAGTACTGTAAGTTGCCCAGAATGCCAGAAGGAACGCCAGTTGTGCCTTTAGGTGGGCTCCCGGAAGACTCTCCTAGTAGTGTGTGGCACCTGAACCACCTGTTACATTGTCAGTTCCCAGGCATGGGAACAAGAGGAGAGGCATGAAAAAGTTTCCGGGCAGTATATATGATGCAGTCGTAACTTTTAATTATGGCAACATAAATTGGTGCCATGTTCTTCGGGAAATGTAAATTGATCCAGAATCAATGTGTGTTCAAGCTATGATGGAGATTTACACTCAAAGAATTAGAACAGCTGAGAATCAAGTGAAAGAAGCGACGAAAGAAGCAAGAAAAAAACCGTTCTTTGGTCAGGAATAGATTGGAAGAAGAGTTGGAGGACTTGGCTGATGGGCTCGATTACGAACCTGGCGGGTTCTGAACCCTCCAGATGGTGGATTGTGGCACCGAAATACCAATTGTGTAAATTATTATAATAGTTTTTTTTTTGTACCATATGCTCTCAAACGGTGATGCGTTTGAAGAGATAGGTGATTTTGGGGAATTTTCGTTGTTATAAAACTATTTTGAAGGAAATTATCACCCAAATGTTACGAAAGGTGGAGGAAACTCATGTTTAGGATGGATTCTTCTGGCTGGGGTACAGTTTTCAGTTCGATGAACAGAAGTTCCTCCTCCTGAAATCTAGAGAGTGGTGACACCATTTTCAGCGCAACCAAACTTTGTTAGAAGATGTTTGTACGCGCATGATTCCCATTTGAGCAAACTAGTGGATCCACTAACCAGGAGGTTAACTATTACTCATGATGAAGGTAAAATCGTAGTTATCGGAGTTGAAACTTATTAAATCGAAATTTGAAGGAGTTCACGTAGGTATTGCTGCGTCAAACAAGATTTTTTCAGAAGAAGAGTCATTTTCAGTTTGGTTATGTGGAAAAAACCAAGTAATGGGTTTTGAAACGTTTTTAAAATTACCTCAATGTCAATTGGCGCATTGTTCGGAAATATGTATTTATGCAGTACTGTGCAGCATACGCTTATAGATTCACGATAGTCCAAGTATTCTTCCGATCCCTGCTTGATATAGGTAGAATTTTCCGTTTTTCCCTTTGGCACGAGGTGAATGACGGCTGGTAACAACCTAGATAGGAAACAAGCTTTCCTCGAATCAAACTCTCTCTCTTTTGGAGGCCTCTCCGGAGGTAATTTCGTTTGGATCCCTCCGTCCCTAGGGAATCCTCTATACCTACCTGACCTCCCACACTGTCAAACTCCGGAGACGATGAGAGCCCGGAGTTTATTTTAAGAAGTGGAGGGTCAAAACCGGATATCTTATTTGAGAGAGGACCTAATGAAAAGTTGGATGGGAAAGGGTGTAAAAATGAGAGTGGAGTGTTCGTAGGAATTTATAAAATAAATGGCTAATTAATAATAAGAGTACAGTTAACATTATCTTCTTGTAATTACAGACCTAATCCGAATATGGTTCTTCTTCCCACCAGTGGACTGTCCCATTCAAACATATATTTATAATTATTGTGAGTACCAAGACATCATACATCCTGGATATTACAATAGTGTTAGTTTTGTGAAATTTAACTTCGAAACATAGGTAAATCATCAGATTATGAGACGGAGGGTAACTAGAATAGCTTACTTCGTAGGTTGATGTAACGAAATCAATCGCTCAGAGTACATTTTATTTGGTAAAATAGGTCACTGGGTTGTTGACTTTTTGAACTGTATATGGACTGAATAACGTAAATCAGAATCTGTGTTATTGAATTTTCATTTCAAACAGAACTTGCAGAAAAACGTGAAACGTTTCAGATAGAACGTTATTAGGTTCAATGGTGGAACAAGGAGGGAAGAGGGGGAGCTGGTTTATTAGGGAGAAAATCAAAGAGGAGCGTGGCTGCGTCGTATCGATTGGGATGACAATGTAGTTAATTGGCCATTACAACGTCTCGAAGGCTGATTAGGGGGTGGGAACAGAAGGGTGGTTCGGTTAGGGGTGGGTTTCAGGGGGTGAGCTCGTAGCTGGAATGAGGGTGAGGTCGAGTGTCGCTTTTCTTCCTCGGAAATAGATTTCCCACGGAGAGCTGACGACAAGCAGTTCTGTCGAATTCAAACGTTTATAACCCTGGAAAGTTGATTTGCTCCACTTTTATGATTCATCTCTTCATTCACCTTTCGATAACATCATAATGTTGAACATATGTTTGACATTGACACATGAATTATATAAATTTACTCATACGGGCTATCACAATGAATGTCATTAGTTTATTATTTTTAATAATGATTATTTAAAATCGACCAAGAAAAAATGTCAACCAACCCTCAACATTTGTTGGGTAATATTTCTAGATGCGTAGGATAAAAAAAAAGTGAATGAGGAAAAAAGTACCTAACGAAAAAAATAATGAAAAATTAACCAGCCATGCAGCATGATTGTATGAGCGAGTTTTCGTAAATTAGGTATCGTATTGTATGGTGTTGAATTATTATGAAATTTAAGCGTTTTTAATGTAAAAAAATCGTTAACTATTAATTTATTTTATGGGAAAAATCAAATTTAAAATAATAGTCGGCTATTCAAAAAGTGATTTTGAATTTTTAGCTTTTTTGCAGTTCTTACCGATTTTTCGGCAAATTTTGATGAAATTTAAGTACAGTTTTCAGCATACTTTTTTACATTAATGATTGTATGTTCTATTTTGTAGCTAATAAACTTTATTTGAGTAATATTCTGCTAACAAATACAGATTTAACGTTTCAGCACAGTATTTGAAATTGGACCAATTCAATTAGCTCAAAAAGTGCTGGCTAATGAACTAATCATTCCATCGGGAAAGCTTGTTTTCTTGGCGTAATGAAGGAATTCTTATCTCAATCCTAAGGAGAGTTATCGTATGGAATTTTATATATGAATAAATATATTTATTTATGAAAATGTTTTAAACTTTAAGATTTTTTTAAGGATATCTCAAATCGTATTTCAATGAGAAATCTTTTAAAATTTAGATTTTAAAAGTTTCCTCAGCCATTGGTATAGCCTCACTTTTCACAAAAATTTTCTGCGAAGAAAAAAAAGTGGGACCTACACTACGGAAAATTTTGATAAGTTAGTGGAACCGAATTTTTGGCGCACACTGAACTGATATTCAAGTCATTGGGGATTCTGGAATTTCGCAGCTTATTAAAATTGAACAATGTAAAACAAATTTCAACTGAACAAGTTTTTACTCATCCTCAACACACAATATCCACTGGATTCAAATCCAATAAATTTATGTCGCTTCCTTTTTGCCATACAACTGCAGCTAGAAGTACTTATTGTTATCAGGGTATCATTTCAGTTAACATGTTACCTATTTCACTTGAAACTAAATTTCTCGATAATCTTAAACATTCATGTTCAATTTTAAAGCAACCCTTCATCTCGTATTGGAATTCTTTATTTTTGCTTTATTTACTCTTATGTAATGAGTTTGTATGGAACAGCAAAAGTATTTTTTTTTTTTTTTCCAGTCACCATCACATAAGATACTACTGTTGTTGTAATAACGAATACGTGACTCGAGCGACTCATCTCCCTATCGCGGGCTATGTCTTTATTGGGGATTAGTTCTCTTGTAAAAATGCCTTTTTATGTCTAGTTTAACATATTTTGTATTGTTGATTGAAAATAAAATTTCATTTCATTTAGAGATGAGTCGATACCAAAATTTATCGATTCCCGATACCGATACCTAAAAAATCGATTCCCGATTCTCGATACCGATACCATGGGCGTATAATACCTAACTTACCTGTAGGTGAAAAACAAAAATTCCTCTTGAACTAGTAATATATTCAAATTTTTTTGTACAACATATAACTTATACTTACAAAAAATTGATACCAATATATTTGCAAATGAGGTAATTTTTAAATAAAAACAAAACATGGATAATAAAACCTTTATTCTCCATCTGTTTTACTTAAGGTTTTTGTTTAAAAACATCAACATTATAATTCTGTCTGGGTGCAGACGATTTCTCTTCTGGTCGCAGATGTTTCCTGCCGTACTAAAACAACTTCTGAATAAAACAAGTTAAGCAGACTGACTTGGTTTTTTAGTTTTTCGTCAGTAACTGTAAGGTATTTCCAAATAAGACTGGCTCTAGGCTTTTATACTTGGAAAACATAGCTTTGTCTTATGCTTCTGTTGTCACAAACAAAATAACACAAGCCTACTTGTGAACAAAGTTATAATTGTAAGTTGTGTTTTGGACAATTCATGTTTCGCAACTGCTAACTTCACACAACGGTTGCACAGTACAACCATCTTCGTTGTTAGATGGTTGCAATAGTACCGTAGTGTAATAAAACGCCCATCACCGGGCGGTATCGGTATCGGCTTAAGGCGATCGATTCTCGATACCGATACCAATGCCTAAGAATCGGTGGTATCGAGAATCGGTATCGGGAATCGACTCATCCCCAATTTCATTTAATGCTTGATCGGTTAAACAATAGATCTGCTAGCAGCGCATTAGAAATCGCGCTTAAAAATGCAAAAATCTTTCGATGTTTGAGCCCCTAGGAAAACGAATCGCTCAACGTACAGCGTTGCGAGTGTTTTAATCTATTTTTTGGGATCATATTCATCAATGACAAGCGAAAAATCATTCCTGTTATCTCGAAACGTACGTACGTACGTTCATCACGACCCAGATAGAGCCGACAAGTATTAATTTTATCAACGATGGGTGATTCCGTCTATCATATTTTGCATAATCAATTGGAAAATTGTATCAGCTTTCCGAAAATATGTTATGCTGAGGTCATCTGAATTAGTAAATTAAGCCCAAAGGTGTTCGAATAGGTACCATTAAATATCGCCAATCGTGACTTCTGCCTGATGCATGGGATGATGCAATGCTTGTATCCTTCAATGCAAACAATATTGTCGAGCTTAAAATTTTTGAGGAAAAATCTATATTTTCTGGGGAAAATTAAACTAATTATCTCTTGGTTAACTACTACACGAGTACCATAAAAGAAAGAGTAATTTACTACTTACTGGAATTCCTCATCAATAATATGCATGTGGTTACAATATATTATTACAGTAGCACAGATTACGAATGAAAGAGAACTGATTATATTTCAAAATGCCTGCAGACTTCCATGCTCGTTCTCCGTTCCGTTTCGTCTTGAGGAAAAACGAGGGGAAAAGCCTTATAAAATATTCAGAGAAAAATGTTAAGGGGTTGCAGGGAGAGGAAAAAGAAGGTTCCTTCTTGACGGGTTCGAGTAAAAGGAAGCACAAAGAATGGAGGAAAAAAAGGATGAAGGGAAGTCTGAACTAAAGGAGAATCCAAGGTGGGGAGGGTATGATTGAATTGAAACAAGAGCCTACGACAAGGGAGCCTTGAGGGTTGCAGCCATCTGGAGTTGAGTGTTGCTATGCGCCAATGTGTGTGTATAATGAAAAACCCGAAGGAGACACATTTCATAAATATTTTATTGGAGATTTGAGATTCCCTTTTCGTTTACCCTTCGAGAGAGACTATTGTTGTTGAGGATTGCGAGGATCCTATTTATAGTTATGTGGAAATGGGGTGATTCCTAAGGTAAGCATGATGTAGTAACGGCTAGTTTAGACTAGTATGTGTCAATATAGTATAGTAGCTGTGAACTAATCAGGAAATGTCTTGCAATTTTTTTAACAGTTTGGAGGATTGAAAATTCTTACTCTAAATACAATTACATATCAGTTAAAATCAAGCAGAATATAGTGTTGAAGCGAAGTCGTAAAATTACGACTAAAAGCAACCTCGTTTGCCTTCTGATACTTATTGCAACTTCGATTACTCAAGGAGCTTGATGATGTTTTACGGCTATCGTTTTTTTAGCAACACAAGCATAGTATTTGTAGAAATGATGAAATGGGACTTTAAGACCCCAGCCGTAAACACGAAGAATTTCAGTGGCTTGTATGGTCCGATAAGCACCAATTTATTTTAATTGATGTTCAGTAAATCATATTGCTTCTAATCATGATGCCAAATTTCTTGCTGTTTGATGAGTAAGACCTCAATGTATCTGTCGAATCGTTACAGTAATCGTATGATGGTGAAGCTATAGGTTAATAAGAAAACAGCGTCGATAGTATTCTGCAGCTACAAAACCAAGAGACGTGATTTGTTTAAGACTGCCTTAATAATTTACAAATTGGAACGTGCACTAACTTGGTGAAATTTGGATACTTTTCGGAGGTTTTAGAACTACTTATCGCTTCGTATGAATAGGGGTATTCCATAGGTTATTCCCCGGTCCACATATGTAGCTTAAGATCCAAACTACCTATTGATAGTATTTGGTCATTTTTGATGCGGTTTAATTGTCAGTGTGAAACGAGACAATCTCCAAGTTATATTACGTGTGCATTGGTGCCTTACAGAACTTTTTGGCCGTCTGTTGGCTAACGACACCTAATATCACACACTGGCTCACTCAACCAGTACTAAGATCAATAAAAAATACAAGATGTGCAGCATACTCTTACTAACTTGAAGTTTTCACTTGAAGTCAACTGACACCAAGCTGGTTGAAACCTGATTGTGGTCTCCGTGGAGCAACAAGCACTTTTCGAGTGATACGTTCTTGAATTGATTCCTTGACCAAAGGAAACTTGGTAACGTAATCGTAGTTTTTATTCTATAACCAGGCGAATTTGAAGCTAGCGTTTTAGATCCCTAAAAATTCTCAGCATCAGAGTTTTAAAAAACCATCTCAGCTCAGCGTTCCTTCTGATTTAGCATATACTTTCCAAACAAATGTAGCCAAAACCTGTAGGACTTCACGCTCAACCTCAGGAATTGAGGACGGTCACACTTCATACAACCATTGCACCACTTTCTTCAATTATATAAAAAACCTAAGACTTTACGCAGCAAAACGCAATTTGTTAACCCCATTAAAACATGTTTCAGAGATCCTTACAGGAATCAGAACCACCCGTGCAAAGCATCGAAAACCTAATTCTACACAGTTCTACTCTAAGTTTCCCTTTACTGAAGAAATGCCTATTATGAGTTCCACTGCTTTGTCCATAATCCAGCGGAATATTTACTTTTTTGTTTACTGCGGTACATTATTCCTCTTCGGGACGATATTATATTGTTTTTAGTTTGCTACTAAATCGAAGGAAATTGTGTGCCAAAACCTCTCGAAAGACTTATTTTTTCCGTCGTTGTCTTTTCCAGCTGCCACCACGTCATATGAAGAGGCTCACTGTAACTCTGAATAGTTGAAACCACAAAGAGAAAGTGGAGTGACGGAACAGTTGGCGGGCTCGCTATCGGTTCGAATTCCGTCTGTCAGTAGGAGGCTCTGATACCGTTTGCATACCCGCTTTATCCTTTATGCGTCGGGTGCTGGGCCTTGAATGGGCAAGTTAACTTCCCCATGGGCTATCGTTCTGTCAAGAGAAGCGTCCGGTTATCTCGTGTAGATATCGACAACGTCAAAGTTAAGACTTGAGTGGCAGCCCTTCTCCTCACCCTTGAGGGTCTGGAAAGCCTTGACTTGCCGATAAAGACGTCTTAATGAACGTTTTGATTTAGGACGCTCAATGAAGCTGAGATGATAATATCCAAGAGTTCCCGCTATCTATGAACCATTATTTGATGTGTCTTGTAATAGTTACAATGATCATCCTTCTCGATTCAATATTGTGAGGCCACCATAATATATTTTATCAAGTTATTGAATGAAATATCCAGTGTTTTAAGGTTGTAGAAACTAACTTAATTTAAAATTTATTAAAATTAAATTAACAATATGGTTTAGTTTGTTGACCTCTAGGTGATAATAGCACAGTTTTTGGGTTCTTGAGAGTCGGTCAGGCATTAATAAAATTCAAATCTTCAGGGCCAACGTTTCAATGTATTTATACATCATCATCAGGGCTCGGAGAGTTTATGCAGCTGTTTACACGGTCATCTTGTAGTTTGTAACATATTCATGTATGCACATATACTGACGAGTGAAAACATGTGAAAATATGAAACAACACGTGAAAACATCAGAACATGTGAACATCAACAATTACTCTTAATGAAACAACATGAGAAAACATCAAAAACCGTTGAACAACGGTAGATAAAAACGGTTTTTCGATGTTTTTCACATGTGGTTTCAACCAATTTTTTTATATTTTCACATGTTGTTTCATTAAGAGTAATTGTCGATGTTCACATGTTTTGATGTTTTCACGTGTTGTTTCATAATTTCTCATGTTTTCACTCGTCAGTATATGTGCATACATGAATATGTTACAAACTACAAGATGACCGAGGAAACAGCTGCATAAATTCTCCGAACCCTGATGATGATGTATAAATACATCGAAACGTTGGACCTGAAGATTTGAATTTTATTATTGCCTGACCGACTCTCAAGAACCCAAAAACTGTGCTATAAAATTAAATTAAACTAAAATTGATTAATTTAATTTAATTTTAGCTTATTTTTTATTAAATTTTATTATTGGTTTTATTATAATTATTAATCTACTTAGCGCCACATTCTCAGTTGATGTATGTGTTGTTACGCACTGGATGTACGCTTGTTTTCGAAACGTAGGTACAGAAACAACCCTTTTTCTTGCACCGCGAACATCAAAAAGGTTAATTGAGAATATGGCACTGGGAAGATTAATATTGATAATATAATCAATAATAACATTAGTATAAAAAATAAGTTGAAATGAAATTAAATTAACCTGCATTCCTGACCTCGCTCCAATGGATACCTGTGGGGAACACAGAAATCCAAAGTTTTTCAGGTGAAGATACATACATGGGAGGACGTAATCCAGAGAATCCTGGCCTGCGGCGAGGGAATGCGGCAAAATCCCCGAGAGTTCCGACGTGTGGTAGTTATGATGTCAAACGCACAAATTTGTGCATCTGCTAAAGAGTGGGTCATTTTGAACATTCATTATGGAATGTTTTCATTATTGATTACATTTCTTCATGTAAGCTGGATATTCATTTTGCTGATTTAACACCCTACACCTTGAAACTCAGACGTGAATTAGTCGAAACCCCTACTAGTACACAGACAGTGAGATCTGAAAATGTCATAATTCAATTCAGCGTCAAAACATACATTCAATACGATGACGAACTCAATTTTACGAGGCGCATTCATTTCCAGTAAAATAACTCCCAAAAATCATCAATTTTTCCTTGAAATCGACGTTTTCTTTACTCAACCCTCATCTTCTCCTCTCAAATCCACAGTAATTGTTTTTATTATATCATTGAAAAGCTGAGATCTTGGACCAGTTTTTACAGATGAGGTACACAAAAAAAAGGACAGAAATGGAACACTTACAGCCAGTTTGAAAATTTTGAATTTATCAAACTCGTGGAAATTTCATATTTAGACAGTTCGTTCACCAATTGAATCCTGTCAAAAAATGTTGGTTTGGCATTAGATAGAAAGAAACAGTAATTTTTTTATTATATCATTGAAAAGCTGAGATGTTGGACCAGTTTTTACAGATGAGGTACACAAAAAAAAGGACAGAAATGGAACACTTACAGCCAGTTTGAAAATTTTGAATTTATCAAACTCGTGGAAATTTCATATTTAGATAGTTCGTTCACTAATTGAATCCTGTCGAAAAATGTTGGTTTGGCATTAGATAGAAAGACAATTCAATGCTCTTTCCAACAATATCCCCGAATTTAAACTTACTGTTTCAATTACTATAGTAATGCTGTTTCAGTTATTTAAAGTCGAAAAAGGGGAGAAATCTCAAAATGGAAATCCTCAAAAACTAAGCTTTAAAAATTATCACTTGGACGAACTTTTGATCAGAATTGAGCTCTAGAGTCACCCCCTGAAGTACTGAACACCTTATGCGGGACACCCTGTATAGCACCTACGATGGATTGCGAATATTTGCTCATTTAATAAAGCTGCATGACTGAAATTGTATTTTTGATTCTTTTAAGCATAAGCTACTGAAAATTCACCCCATCATTCTTCCGCCACAAAAATTGAATTGTAAACTCAACTCGAACCCTCTTTGAAAACGATCTTCCCCCACCGTGACAAGGACGCCCGCATTAAGATGTCTCTTTCTTGGGTGGACCCGTTTCTCGTTGACTCTTGGACTTTTCTCTTCATAATGTATATTAAATTCGTTTTTTTCGCTTAAAACATCCCATCAAAAGATGAGGGAAAGGTCTCTCTCCTCCCTCTCATTTTGCGAAAGAACCTTGAGCAGATTCCCCACTTAATTTGGGTGAAAGTCAACTCTTAGGGAGAGATTTCAAATTACAATTAGCGGTCTTCGAAACGGTTGTCAGGGGAGTGTAAAAGGATGAGGAGGCTGTGGGGTGAACGACATTCCTAACATGTCGCGTCGAGAGGGAAGCTAAATCATATCGTAGCCACCCTGATGATGGGGTGTTGCTATGGTAACCATTGATGCTCTTTTTCCGAGATGCCCCAACCGCTCACCGCTGGTTGTACACAGGCAAGCTGACGAAGCCAATTAAAATTATTCCACAAATAGGTCCCCACTGCGGTATGAATTCCTATGGGATGATTCGAAATACAAAAATTCTTATGTTCCACAGAAATTAATAAAAGCATTATATTGGGTGTTCCATAAGTAACCCCCCCCCCCTTCCCCTTAAATTCCCCCCCCCCCCAAATTTTGATACATCGAAATGAAACTTGGAGATCGTTTTTGGGGTGTCTGATACAAAGTTTTAGGTTAATAAATATCTGGAAAACGAATCCAAAAGTTTTTGGACGACCCAAAGAGGGAAGTATTGGGTACTTCGAAGAATAGTTTTCCATATTCTGTAGTACCCACTCATCTTAAGAAAAAAGTTGCGCTTCTTCACATCTTGAAACGGAAACCATCTTCAACAACTTACCTATAAAATACGCATACATTTTATGGAGGGACTGTGGTCAGCTGGAGGACTTCTGAGACCAATTTCTTTTCTTATCCACTTGCGGTGCTGAATTCGAATCTTTGAGACAAAACAATTAGGCTCGAGGCATGGAGGCGCTCTGATATGCTGTGTGGCCTGAGAGCTTAATTTAATTTCCTTATTGACTTACGGAGATGATGTTAGAATGGAGCGCTTATGGACCGCGTAGAATACATTTACAAGGTATGGAGGCGGACTGAGTTCCCTCGGAGACTAAATTTGGTCCCAGTCGGCTTAACGTGCTGACATTAGGAATAAAGTGCCTTTGGAACGCCTTTAAATTATGTTACTGATAGACGGAAGATATCTTTTAAGCTGAGGGTCCTCTGAAACTGAATTTTTTCTAACCGACCTAAAGAAATACCTACATTATGCAATTTTATTTAAGGATTTTATGAACAAAACAAAAGTTTGAAATCCATACACTAATATAAATTTGTAACCCTTTCTCATGGTGGGAAAAAGACTATATCATAAATCGTTATATTTCCCAACTTCATTGAATAGAGTAAGATCGTCGAGTCTCGGGGTGGGAGAGAGAGAGAGAGAGAGAGAGAGAGAGAGAGAGAGAGAGAGAGAGAGAGAGAGAGAGAGAGAGAGAGAGAGAGAGAGAGAGAGAGAGAGAGAGAGAGAGAGAGAGAGAGAGAGAGAGAGAGAGAGAGAGAGAGAGAGAGAGAGAGAGAGAGAGAGAGAGAGAGAGAGAGAGAGAGAGAGAGAGAGAGAGAGAGAGAGAGAGAGAGAGAGAGAGAGAGAGAGAGAGAGAGAGAGAGAGAGAGAGAGAGAGAGAGAGAGAGAGAGAGAGAGAGAGAGAGAGAGAGAGAGAGAGAGAGAGAGAGAGAGAGAGAGAGAGAGAGAGAAAGATTAGATTAGATTATTTATTTTTATTTTTCTGCACAAATTAGGGCTCGTGGCCCTCTCTTACATTTATACAGAATAAATTTTATATTACATTATAAAAATCGTCAGGTAGGTTAACAAAATTAAATAAAATAAATTGGTTCCTTGGGTTCTTAATTTAAGGATTACATGATGTCATCTGAGTTATAATTACTTAATAAATTAGCTTTAACTGCGCGCTTAAAAGCATCGAGCGATTTAAGGTCTCTGATTTCGGGTAGGATGTCATTATACAAATTAGTAGTCTGAACAATCCATGATCTATTGAAGATGGTAGTTCGATGGGTAGGTACACATAATAGTGTGTTAGCATTTCTAGTGTTGATAGCATGAATGTCGGACATGAACTGTAATTGCTCGTACAAATATAGGGGGGTTCTGGTAGTTATAATTTTTTTGAGTTGACACAGGAGTTTATACTTTTTTCGCTCCTTGATTTTGAGCCAACCGATTTCTCTATAATACTGCGTGACTGGAGTATCTCTGCTGATTCTAAAAATGTACCTTATACAAGAGTTCTGTGCTTTTTGTAAACGGGTCATCTGCTCTGAGTTAATATCGCAATAGGCAAGATTACAATAGTCGAAGTTAGGGAAGATCAGTGCATTAACTAACATTTTTCGGACATCTTTTGTTGGTTGAAACGTCAAATGGCGCAATTGATATAAGAGTTTGTATACCTTACTATTTGTACTTGTTACTTGATCGGACCATGACAGGGTGCTGTCGATTTTTACACCTAAACTAACAACCGTGTTCACGTAACTTATCTCTTGATTACAAATTTGTATTGCATGTAAAGTTTCTCGCATTGTAAGCATTGTAAAGAGAGGGAGAGAGAGGGAGAGAGAGAGAGAGAGAGAGAGAGAGAGAGAGAGAGAGAGAGAGAGAGGATTTTATTATTCAATTTTTGGATGCCATGCATCTTGAAATGTAAACCAACAAATTTGAGGGGGAGTGAAAAATTGTTTTTCTTGATCAATTACCAAGGTTCATTATTAAAAATACTGAAAATCAAAAGCAGTTGAATTGAGAATTTACTATATTTTTGGATTGCTTCACTCCTGAGACGCTCTAGGCCTGGAACATACCCAAAACCGGTTGCTAGGGGTGGCTAAACACCACATCTTGTGGAGTGAGGGTCGATTATGAGGTAAATTGAATGGCTGCTTGAAAATTGTTATGTCTCACTACGGACGAACGTTTGGTAAATCAATTTCATCACCTTCTAAGCACGGAGAATGATTTAAATAATAATTTATTATCGTCGAACTGAAATCACACGTGTGTGAGATCACAATGTCAACGGCCCGTAACATGTTTTCAATCAAAATCAATCAGAAGGGATGGAGATACTCATGTTCATTGCGACGCTGAACGTGGGAACCGCTAAAATGAAAATGCTTCGAAAGGGAATCGGGGGAAAAAAGACCTCCACGACCTGGTACGCAAATGTATAAATCCCACGCTAGCGGTACCCGCTTGATTGGAAACCCCAACAAATCATTACTAATTGTGAATCTGTATGCTGACGAGTTTTCCCGTTCTGCATCCCTTCAGAAAAGATTTAAAACTCCAATTACCATACGGGAAGAGTCCCTGACATATTGGAGACCGGGGATGAATAGAGGGGGGCCTTCCTGGCGTTCTCGTGGGCAAATACTAAATTGAAATCGGCCGTCGCGGTCGTGTGGAGGTGAATGGCGGGAATTCAAGCTCGGCTCGATGTGTTGCTAATTAGTATTTTTGTTGGGGACGTCTACTTGTGTCGTCACGCTGCACGTTTGATTGGCACTGTAACGGAAGATGATGAGTGGTTGTGTTGAAACGGGTTACGAATAGGTAGATGGATTGCGATTTTATAGTTGAAGAGGGATACGCGCAATATCGCGGTATCAACTAGTATCAACAGTAGTTTTTACTTCAAAAAATTTCTGGTGATCTAATAATAAACTATCGATTACCGTAGCACTCCCTAGCATCATCCTGGTAATCTCCCACCACCCGTTTGGGATAACCCATATGCATCTTTTCCTGGTTAAAAAAGCCCGAAATTAGAGCTGATTTCTTAAAATATTTTACAAGAATCAAAACATGAATGACGTCCTCGTTCTGTCTTGCATTGCAAAAATGCGGGAAATAACCACCCACTGATTTTTACAGTCAACAACATAATATATCGATCTAAATATTAAATTAAAACTCTATCCCTCCGGAATGAAGTTCCGCGTAGGCATTAACTTCTACCCGAGAATATTAAATACATATTCTGCTTAAGAAAATGTGAATTTGGGAGTAGTCATTTCATGTTATGCCTAGGGGCAAAGCGATTTTGTAGCATACCCCACCATAATTTTTGACATGAATTTCTAAGCCCAACCCTTTTGGCATCCCAGTTCATAAAAAACAGTGTTTACATTCAGCCTTCTGAAGGCAAAAGGAGTGGGGTGCGCTTCGCCTACCTTTAACCCGACTAGCCACTGAAATATTGCCTCATTATCAACTACTCTCTTTTCGAATCCCGTAGTTCGATCTAAACTTATACGATCCCAAACAATACAGAGTAATATTGGCACAAAAGCGACGACGCATCTGTATCCCGTGGCCAGAACCGTAGCCCCGTTACTTTTATGTCGAGAAGCGTTGCGTAGTATAGGACGTAGCACTGATGCGTTGGCGTTACAACAAAACTACGACATGAATAGAAGAAGAAATTCGAAAGAAATACGTGATAAATCGAGAGCTTTCCAACGAGTAGAGAACGATTTTTGCCCGGTGAAAACTAAAAAAGTTTCATTACCCCAGCAACGGCTTGGTTGTACGTAAAAATCAAAAGAAAATTGGTTCAGAATTGTTGCCTGGGTAACGCCGACAAAATTTCTCGAAAGAAACGCTTGCTTACATACAAGCCTGCATCTAAAGACATAAAGTCCCAATGTGTTGCAGACCAAGAAACGCTTGCTTACATACAATCCTGCAACTAAAGACATAAAGTCCCAATGTGTCGCAGACTCGTATGCAAGCTCTAAGAGCCACTCAGCTGATCAGGGCCCTGGGTATCGTCAAGTAAATGTCCTAAAGAGGCTACATACAATTACAGCTTCCTAGAGTGTAAAGCATACAAATTAGCTTTAAGAGTCACTCATCTGATTCGGACCCTGGGCATCGTCAAGTAAATGTCCTAAAGAGACTACATACGAAATCACAGCTTCCGAGAAAGTATAGTATGGAAATAACCTATTAAAATTATTTAACCACCGCTTCACAAATCAAACCGTTCTCTCAATATTCGGATCACCTGCTATGAATCAAATCATCGAAACACCAGCTCAATGAAATCATCAGGAACTAACAAGCGGTGGAAATCGTGTTAACAAATATCAATTATTGAGAATGATCAGCTGGGTGTAAACAGTTATTCAAATAACCAAGCTCACAACTCAGCTTTTTGGCCACGCACTTCGCAGTAGTTAACATAATATGTTTGGATAAATCGAGAGCTTTCGAACGAATGGTCAACGAATTTTGTGGGATGAAAAACGGCGAAGTACTATTTCCCTGGCAACGACTCGGTTGTAAGCGGAAATCATCAGAAAACCAACCGTAACGTTTTTTTTAAAGGCTTTTACGAGTATTTAACGTTTTTTTTAAACGTTTTTTTCGTTTATGTGCCAAGGTAAATACATAAAATGTCAAAACGCATCACATATTAATTAAGGAATGCGTTCAAGAATTAATTAGCATGAAACACGCTTTAGTCATCACCTAACTGGCTAAAAGTGTCCCTTTTTAATCTCACAACAAATCTGTCACACAAATTTTCCTACAAGTTTCACATACCCAGTGTTCGTCGCACAGAAATCGTTCTCCATTCGTTTGAAAGCTCTCATTTCACTGAAAATTAGTAAGATAATTATGTCGTAGTTTTATATTTATCTACAAGATTTTATTCCACTAATGCTGTGTTATAAATGGTTACTCAACAATACCTATATTTATTGTACAGTTTGAAAGCCTTGTTTTCTTGTCACTTGGTTGAGGTGGTAATCTTGGTTATAGTTGTGCCGCTTAGCGGCAGGCTAATTAATTAGGCAACATCATAATTAAGAGAAAACAAAATAAAATAGTTCCTCTCAAGGTAGTAGTGAGTCATCATCAGCATTCTGAGGTTCTGTGAGTCCTCATTTGCATATCAGTCTTACTCCAAAACGGAAGTTAGTGAAAAACGTTGTCTATTTCCACGAAATATAGAGAGTTACTATGGTAAATCGATTTCGACGGTTAGGCCATCATCAGTAACTAACAATAACTGAAGACACATTAGAAAGGACACTGCTTTTATAGTCACATGTGAAGGGAGATTGAATCCCATTGGTCAAGAGGAAGGAAAGGGGCAGGAGGTACAACTAATTAAATGCAAACGAAGTGACGGGAGATTATAGCTAATTAGATGAAGTGAAAGGGGGGAAAAATAACTAAATATGGTTTCAACAGTGTGAAGGAATAATTCCAAGTTTTATAGAAATGGACTTATCAGTGGTAAAATATATTGGTATATCCTCATTTAAACATTTACCAGATCTGTCACTTTTGAAAATTTCGAATTTTTCAAGTTTATTCAACATACCTCCCTTGGGACAAAAATGAAGAAATTCTACATACTGTCTATCTGTAAAATCAAAATTGTAACAATGATTTGGTTCCTTAAGGTGTTTTGCAAATGTATACTTACCCTTATTTTCCCTGAAATCCTCTTGATGCTCGCCTATTCTTTCCCTAAATTTCCTGCTAGTTTGACCGCAATATTCGTAAGCACAAGAACATTTCAGCTTACAAACCCCACTTTTATCCCGAACATTGATTTTGTCCTTAACGGATCCTAGTAATGCTATAAGACTGTTTTTAGTTCTAAAACCTACTTTGAAACCTCTCAATGATAGAATTTTGCCGATTTTATCCGAAATTTTCCCATAATAAGGTATACTTATCCATTGATTTTCTTCTAAATTTACATCTTCCCCAGCCAGATTGGAAACTTTTTTCCTACTCTTTTTCCTAAGAACCTTATCCCATATGGTATCAACGAGATCTCCTCCATATCCGTTTTTCTTTTGATTTGAAAATCCATTATCAAAAGCATAGCGGCTAGAAACGGAGAGTCCATTGATAGGAAAATACGACCTCGAATCAGAACAAAAACGAGACTCCGAATGCAGCATCAAAGCGGTTTTTTTTTATTTTTTTTATTGAAAGGATTGAATCATTGACCAGTAAGTCATCTGTGTACATGGATTATCTAAGGGGAAAATAATGAACTCTTTCTGTTGTTCAACCTTGGTGAGGAATAATCTTAATAGTTTAAAACGCTCCTTTGATGTTTTCTTCTTCTCACACTATTATGAACTGTGTTTTATGTAGAGTTGAGTACAAACCGCAGAGTAAAAAAGAGGGGGAAAAAATACACAGGCAGGCTGCCGTGTTGCAGTTCAGCTTAGGGATCAGCTGATAAAGGTACTCGCATCTGCAGGAATGGAGTTACGAAAATGGGCATCTAATCATCCTACCATCTTATCAGGTATTCCAGATGACTACCGACTACCTACCTCCACCGAAATTGAGCTAGATACTGACCCAGAAAAAAATCACTTTGAAAATTTTGGGATTATGTTGGAATCCGAATTCCGACTCATTTTACTATTCATTCCGAGATTTATTTGGGGCAAGTACGAAAAGAGAACTCCTGTCCAAAATTGCTCGCATATTTGACCCGTTAGGGTGGTTGACACCAATCATAATAACGTTTCGAATAATATTCCGTGAAGTTTGTCATTCCAAGATAGATTGGGACGAACCGTTACCCCAGACTATAGCAGCCCGTTGGAAAACATGCCAAGACCAGCTACCCCAGATAATGCATATAAGTATACCGAGATATTTGCCTACCAGTAAATCTGACTACTTCCTTGTTGGTTTTGCTGACGCGTCCGAAAAAGCCTATGCCTGTGTATTATACATAGTGCAACCTTCTAATTCAGAAAATACCATTCGCATTGTCGCTTCAAAATCTCGAGTATCGCCATTACAACCAGTTACACTACCTCGGCTTGAATTATGCGCAGCCCATCTGTTAGCCCTTCTTATACAGTCCATTTTACCCTCACTCCCACAAATATCATCTGATCGCATATTGGCGTTCTCGGACTCAACCGTAACTCTAGCATGGTTAACAGCAGAACCCGCTCCAGTATGGAAAACCTTCGTGGGAAATAGAATCTCGGAAACAATAAAATAATTTCTCCTTCACAGTGGTTTTACGTCCCTTCAGGAGAAAATCCAGCAGATTGCGCATCACGAGGCATTAATCCAATCGATTTGATTAATCACCCATTGTGGTGGTAGGGCCCAAAATGGTTCGAACCAAACCTGTCTCACCCTTTTTGAATGTAGGTGTCGATTATGCAGGACCATTCCACGTGAAATCATCACCTATTAGAAACTCAAAAATCATCACAGCTTACCTGTGTATTTTTGTTTGCTTCTCAACAAAAGCCGTGCACATAGAAGTTGCCTCAAACCTGTCAACACCGGCATTTTTGGCATGCTACAAAAATTTCTGCAGTCGTAGAGGTAATCCCCAAATAATCCATTCGGACAGAGGCACCAATTTCGTTGGTGCTTCCAATGAATTGCGACGAATCCAAGCACTAATCGCTGATCCAGATCACCAATCTACTTTCATCTCTGAAGCTGCTGCTCGTCAAACCGAGTGGGTATTCATACCTCCTAGAGCTCCTCATTTTGGTGGACTATGGGAAGCGGCAGTAAAGGCTATTAAAAAGCCCCTTGCCGCTACCCTTCGAGGTTACACACCCAATATTGAAGAATTTCGATGTCTCACAATTCAAATTGAGGCAATAATGAATTCCAGACCCATAACATCACTTTCATCGTCTCCTGACGACATAGAAGTCTTAACCCCAGGTCATTTTCTGATATTCCGCCCAATTACTGCACCTCCAGACGATCCGGAGCTGACCGAACGAACTGCCATCGGATCTCGGTGGTCACAGGTACAGTTACGCCTCCAATCGTTTTGGAAACGTTGGAAATTAGAATATCTCACCACACTTCAAACAAGATATCGATGGAATACCTCTGATAATCCACCAACACCCGGAACTGTAGTACTCCTGCTTGACTGACAATCTACCACCCACACAATGGACCATGGGTAGAATTATCAAGGTACATCCTGGAACGGATGGCACCCCACGCGTTGCTGATGTACGTACCCGGACTCAAGTGCTCCAACGTCATGTCCGAAAACTTTGTCCTTTACCTACACAATAATACACAACGCACACCGTATTCATATAGATTAGAACACCTATCACAACAACACTAGGTACAAATCGTAATTCTCTGTTATCAGTCATATATTCTCTCTTTTTTCTGACCTTCTTCCAATCTTTATAGCCAATTCGCGTGCATATATTGTATTTGAACTTCGCATGGACACTGACTTTATCTTGATTAACGATTGTGTATTGAATTAACCGATGATTTTCGAGAATTATATTACCGTGAAACACAAGTCAACGTTTCTTCATTAAAACCCTCAATATCCGCCTTTGTACAGCGTACAACTGTACACTACTCTTTTTCCTAAGAACCTTATCCCATATGGTATCAACGAGGTCAACCTTGTTGAGGATTATTCTAATAGTTTAAAACGCTCCTTTGATGTTCCCTTCTTCTCACACTATTATGAGCTGTGTTTTATGTAGAGTTGGTGGTACCCGGGGTCTAAACCGAACCTTTTAAACGCGGCAGAGTGGCGTGCTAGAAGGGGTGAATGGAGGGGGGTGGGGGCAGACCAGTTTAACCTGTGGATCTACCCCCTGGTACCCCGGATATGAATCGATACCGCGAATCTAATCCCTGGGTAATTGACTTTCAGAGGAGATTTACCTCACTATAGCTTATACCTTCCCTCACAGTCCTGATATTCCCCTCTGTCCCAATATCTCCCCCTGCCCCAATATCACCGTTTCCGGTGGCTTATCCAACCGTTGGAGTCCACCTTTCCGACGACTGCGGTGGTTCCAATCATTTTACCGGAAATACTGGATGCGGTACTGCATTGGGTAGGATAATCATGGATAGGAACCAGTTTCTTCTTTGGTTTTTAAATGTATTTATTTTTAGGACGTCCCTCTGAAGCTATGTCTCAAAGGCAAGACTTCGTAAACAATAAAGACGCCAACTGGAATTGATCCAGGGGGGTAGGGGACAAACCAGCCAAGAGAAAACAATAACCGCACATAAATCCGTTTCAGACCATTCTATGGCTAAATCCGTGAAAAAACCCCATAGAAGTGTGAGTGTGTGCGACGAATTTCGTCGACGCTGCCCTGGTCACAATTCTCAACCGATTTTTTAGATTTTTTCTTTGTTCGATCCCAATTTTAGTCTAGTTGTGCATCAAATCTTGGAAAATTCAGATTTTCTGTTGTAGTAGGGGGTGGAGGGGATAGTTACCGATTCTTTCGAGCGCTGCCCAAACTACAAATCTTGACCGGCTATTCTTCATTGAGAAATTGATATAGTTTTCGAACGTATTTCAGAAGTTTCAAATTTCATCATGAGAGGGGGGATGGGGGGGGGGGGATACTGATAAAATATGGTGTTTTAACATTTCTCGTCCAAATTTCGTGATTTTTTATTTTTTTTTAACTATTTGGTTTAGTTTTGGATGTTATATCAGAGTTTCAAATTTCATTATGGAAAGTAGTGAATGGAGGGGGTAATAGTAGTAAATCATGATGTTTTAAGTAATCTCGTCAGATTTTCGTGATTCCTCTTTTGTCCAACTATGAATTCGTTTTAGTTTTGGAAAGTATATCAGGAGTTTCAAATTTCATTACGATATGGGGTGAATGGAGGGGGTAATAGTAATCAATCATGATGTCTTAACTATTATCGACAGAGTTTTGTGATTTTTTTTTTTTTTTTCAATAATTATGAATTTGGTTTCCATCAGGGACGTCCCTGTAATGCTTGCATAACTTACCAATATGTATTGTTTGGCGTTAAAGTTATATTTTTCAGTTTACTAGTTTTCAACAAGGTTTTAGAAGGTTATACGAGATAAATTCCAAAAGTATTCTCCTAATTTCAGATGAGAAAACTAATAGAGATATAAAGCTGGGAAAGATCTCAATCTTCATGTTTGGGCTTAGTAGTGACACTGTACAAGTTTCAGGTCTCCATATCGTAATATTTACAACCTGTTCATTAATGAGCTATTCACTATGGTCGAAAAGCATAGTGCATTCTGTGATGAAATTCTTGGCGTGAAAAGGGGAAACCGTGGAGGAAATTTTGAAATTCATTCCCGAATCGTGACTGGGGATGAAACTTGGAGCCATCACAACACTCCAGAAATCAAATGGCAGAGCATAGTCTTGGAAATACCAACGCCAGAAAAGACCGCCACGAATAGCCGCACTAGGGACATCAGGAAGATTAAGGCAACGGTGTTTTGGGGTACCTAGTGAGGGAGTGCTTTTGGTCAAAATAATGTTTGCCCAAAGATAAAACAGTAAATGCCTTCAGATATAATGAGGTATTGGGAATCTGAGAAGAGGGATAAAACGGAAACGACCTGGATTTTGGACGAAAAACGGAAAAAAAGAAGTACACTTTTGTCATGTCATTGCCTTCTCTCTTTCCGCGAATTCGACACAAGACCTGCAAACAAAATTTGATTGGGATGATTTCCCCATTCTCCTTACTTTCAGGACCTTGCTCCGAGTGACTACCCCATTTTCTTTGCAATAAAATCTTTTTTGGTCGGCAAACGTTACAGTAATGATGAGGAACTGAGAAGATGACTGACAATATTGGCTACACAATTTAGATCCGATCTCATGGTAGGTAGCCATGTTCAAAAATTGATACCTACCTCTGCAACAACGCGATCTGCCAACCTGAAATATCTATTGTATTACTAAACCATAATCTTGAGACCATTCCCTGCTATATACCTCTCTTAGTTTTCTTATAAGAAAATAGGTGAACTTACTTTTGGGATTACCCGCGTAAAATCAAATTAAAATATAACAATAATAAAAATACTTATGCACTTCTTGGTATAAAATAATATTTGGTGAACTCATTATTAATATAAAATTTCATGGTTGGGTGAAAAGATGTATGATCTTGTTAAGCAATGGACTCACAATATAATGATGGAATCTCTAATATATGCTCCGCATCCCGATGCGGATCTCCCGAAATCTGCTATCATCCACTATTTCTTCTAACCGTATTCAGAGCAAACGCATTGAATGGCTTAGTAAAAAGTTTTATTTCCGAAATTTTTCACATTTTTAAATTAGACAAGACGTGTCATGGATACTACACATAATGAACACTTTGTAAGATCGTGATCTGCGTTTTGAGGAGGTCTATCAGTGTTTTACTGCACAATTCATTCCTGTAACAATTAATGAAAAGATGATTATGAGAAGAACAGCCTATCAACGTAGTAGCAGTTTTTCCGAAGAATAATTAATAGTGATACATATGTTGCCCTGAACTATGTAACATATTTGTTTTCGAAACATAGGTATGCTTTAACCTACATGGAATCCAAATAAATAATTCGTGAGCAGATGAAAATAGGGTTAGGTAATAGGTACATTGATTATTTATTTCACTTCACCACTACATCCTTATGCAGCCATCTTTTACACTGTTCACTGCAGAGATCCTTCTTCATCCCATACAAACATCATATTTCCGATTGTTCCACTCGACGATCGTCGAAATATCTCTTCATCGTATTCTTACCAGTCAAAGTAACATGGTTACAAGTGATATTTATAGTTTTAACAGAAGAGAACAAGTATCGTGGATAAGAACATCAATAGTTCAACAGATGGAAAATTGGCGATAAGATGGAATATGAGTCATAGAATATCGCCGACCTAGGTGAAGTTTTAGATCAGAAAACCAAAGGATTCATTGCTCTTCCTCAATCCTATTTTCGGCGCGTTCTACGTTATAATACATAAAACACTATGAAACTGTATTGTTGTAGGTACGAGGGTACGATAATTTTCCGTCCTGCCCCATCACTTTACCGGTGAAAAGGCGCAACTTCATATTTCTTCGTGTTCGCATTGGACGGCGTTGACGCTCAGGAGGTTTTGTCATGACTGTCACGATGGAATGCACGAGATTTCAACCTGCACGTCAGAAACCTCTCCCTAGGTTACGCGTCTGCTTCCAAACGACCAATTGACTCTCCCAGCATCCTTCTTCCACGCCTCCTCCACGTTGCCGCCATATCATTCCTTCACTGTGGAAAAATCTTTTGAGCCCATACAGTGGAAATACGCTGCCTTCTGCTACTCTATTTTTTTTGTGTTCACCTTTTTTCCGACTTTTTTTCAGCACTCTCTGATGCTTCATTCTGGCTTCTTTCGCCCCCCCCCCCCCCCACTTTCCAGCCTCGTTCCATTTATCCCTGCTTTTCTTTCCCTCTCCTTTCTGCCCTTTTATCCCCACAGGGGTTTATCACACACATCAAAGCCGGAGGCGTCGGAAAAGGATCCTTTGACAATGCTAAGGGCCGAGTGTGGATGATGGAAACTCGCATGAAAAAAACCACGTCTTCCACACTTATTCCTGACCACTAACGAAGTTGGTTAAAAAATTACATTACTCTCCGAACTCAAAGTGTGGTTATATAATAATTCATCAGTAAAAATCAAAGTACAACGATCCGGATGGTTTCATTCGATTCTTTGAGATGTTATCGATAAATGACAGAAATTAATTTCTCCCTTGATGGGAAAAACAAAAGATTATGGATATGTCTAGTACCTACTGTTTACCAGCTGGTACCTACTACTCAATTGTAGATATACCAACCATGTAGTGCCCTTTTCACAAGATTATTCCATTATGGTTACAAAACAATATTAGTTTTTAACTTAGAGTTATAAATCAGCATTCCTTGACACTACAATGGCTTAGAGGTCATGAAATGTTGTGTGTAAAATGAGAGCATTCCAAAAAGTGGTGAACGATTTTCCTACTATGGAAACTATGGGAGTTACTCTTCCCTAGTAACGCCTTGGTAGTACGAGAAAAATCAATGGAAATTCTACCTAGCCTTCACTTTTCGAGTTAATGATAATCTAATGTGCCGGAGCGTTGCATTTTGTGCGGAGAAAATGGACACCACTTTCCACTCTGTTGGGATGTTGGGAAAGTAAAAAATCCCGCTCATGAGATGTTATGATAAAATTAGAGCATTCCAAAAAGTGGCGAACGATTTGAAAACTAAGGGAGTTACATTTCGCTAGTAACGCATTGGTTGTACGTAAA
Organism: Adelphocoris suturalis; assembly: GCA_030762985.1. NCBI lineage: Eukaryota > Metazoa > Arthropoda > Insecta > Hemiptera > Miridae > Adelphocoris > Adelphocoris suturalis. The sequence goes on from CM061049.1 coordinate 38,581,404, forward strand.
AATCAATAGAAAAAGTGCCGGAGCGTTACATTTTGTGTGAAGAAAAAAAAGTGTCGGTCGCGAAAAAAAAGTGTCGCGAAAAATTCGTTGACCCCCAGCCAAAAGACATATCCATGTCAAAATTCTTAAGAAAGGTTACTTATGGGAGTTAAAAAAATGATGCATCTTTTGAGTTGAAATGGATTTATTGACAAAAAATCCAGCTGTGCATGATCGTATGAGCCAATTTTTTTTAATTACCACCTTTCGTTAAATTGTATTGAAATTTGAGCAATTTGAGTACAAAGAAATTGCTAAAAACCAATTTTATGCAAATAATATGTGATAAGAAACATTGATAACTTTACCAGTAATATTGTATTGAAATTTGAGCACTTTAAATGTAAAGATATTGTTAACTACAATTCCTTTTGGCGAAAAAATTCCTTCCGAAGAAAATTTCGCTATTAAAGAAAGATTATGGATTTTTAGTTTTATTGACGGTTTTCATAGATGTTACTTCAAATAATAATGAAATTTTATTACATTTTTTTAAGAATAATTTTGTGGATCTATTTTTTAATTTTCTACTTACTTCATCGTTGATAAACTTCTTTTGACTAGAATTCTGCTAATAATATAAATTTAACGATTTTCAGTCGTTGTAACCCTTTTTAATGATTTTTTTTGCACGTTGTTCGGAAATTGGCCAATTTTATATACTCAAAAAGTGCTGGCAATCGAACTCATCTTTTGGAAAGCTTGATTTTTGGTTCAAGAACGATTTTTTCCAAGGAGAGTTATCTTCTGGAATGACATATATAGGGTGTCCCCGAAAACGTTCCCCTCACTGCTGAAATCGTTAATAATGGGTAAAAAAATGAATGATTTTTCATTCTCAATGGTTGTTTGTAAGGATCTCAAAAATGACAAAATTGCGCATTGTGCACGTGTGAAAATGGGCGCAATTGACATTAACCTCGTTATTTTAACCAAGAACCCCAATTTTATTACTGAAGATCTGAATTTTACTCAAAATTTTTCTAAGGAAACACCCATCACTCAATTTTTTAAGTGCGCGCAAACGGGCGCAATTCTGCTCCAAAAGTACGCGATTCCGCTCCAAAAGTGCAATAAATGTGAAATACAGAGTTTTTAAAGATACTCAATTTGAAACATCAACTTGGGAAAACACCGGAAAACCTTAATTTCAGTGGGCTGTGTGCCTGGTGGAAATGTGTAAGAAAAGTGCTATTCTTTTCGGTGTGTTCCCTAGTTGTTGTTACAATACCAATAAATTAACATAATAATGAGGTTCAGCGTGAAAAAATACTCCGAAACCTTATACATATTACATCTGGCAATTGAGTATCTTCAAAAATTCAGTATTTCACATTCATTGCACTTTCAAAGCGGACTTGCGTTCTTTTGGACCGGAATCGCTCCCGTTTGAGTTCACTTAAAAAAAAAATCGAGCGATGGGTCATTTCTTCAAGAATTTCCACATACAATCCAAATCTTTTATAAAAATGGGCGTTCTCATTCAAAATAACGAAGCTGATGTGAATTGCGCATTTTGACATTCTTACAACGAAGATTAATATTAAAAAAAAAAAAAAAAATGCCACCCATTATTAAGGATATTTGAAGGGGAGGGGGAGAGGTGGGAGGGAGGAGGTTTTTGGGGAAACCCGGTGTATAATATATTTATATGGATATGCGAAAACTTCAGGGATCGTTTCAGAATGCCTCAAAACAGATTCAATCGAAGGAATTTTGTAAATATGTTGATTTTACTATGATGTATGGAGCCATTGCAATACATTTATTTTCAACAACATACCTGCCTGCAAAATAATGGTTGTGCACTACAATACCACCACATCTTAATTGTGATTCATATTTTCGCATTTTATTGGGTACCAATTATATTCTCCTTCAATCAGTGTTTGCCGTGGGCATTAATGAAGAACTGCAATAAGTGCATTGCATAACTAGTATATGTTAGATGACTCATAACACATAACCGTTAATATATTTATGTGTTAGATTTTTGCCAGGAGATCATTACTAAATTCACGAGCTGACATTGGAAAGTAGTTTGACCCACTGATGATAGTCAAAATTTCACGAAATAATGCTCAGCTTTATTATTATTATCAGGTACGTATTATATACAGGGTGCGGCAGAGAGGACGGATGGTTTTAAAAAACTCATAAAATAGTTAATTTTTACTCAAAAACAAATTTATTGATGCGATAGGGTTCGCAAGGAAATAGCATTTGAGACAGTTAAGTGTGAAAAATCCCATCAGGCATGTGGTGGCCGAAATCGTTGATGCAGTGCTGGAGGCGTTCTTGGAAGTTTGCGTAGACTCTCTCCAACATAGCTCTCTCAACTTGGCGTCTTCCACGCAAATTCCTTCAATTCGTCCAGAGTTCGGGGCTTGTTCTTGTATACTCTAGCCTTGAGGTGTCCCCGTAAGAAAAAATCGCATATGGATAAATCTGGGGACCGAGGAGGCCAATGAATATCGCCAAACCTGGAAATAAGGCGACCAGGGAAGAGAGGGTGAATAACGTCCATTGATGCTCTGGCTGTGTGAACGGTCGCCCCATCCTGCTGGAACCACACACGTCGGGTTGGAACACGTCGCCTTCCTAATTCAGGGAAAAAGAAGTTGGTGATCATTTTTTAAGTAGCGCTCTGAGTTCATAGTAACAGCATACTTCTAAGAACACCTACAGCACTGCATCAACAATTTCGGCCATCACATGCCTGGTGTGATTTTTCACACTTGACAGTCAAATGCTATTTCCTTGCAAACCTTATCGCATCAATAAAATTGTTTTTGAGTAAAAATAACTATTTTATGAGTTTTTTAAAATCATCCGTCCTCTCTGCCGCCCCTGTATATATATATATATATATATATATATATATATATATATATATATATATATATATATATATATGTATATGTGTGTGTGTGTGTGTGTATTTCTGTTGCTGCAACATAAGAAGTAGGTACATACTACGTTATGTGTTCTATCAGTTCAGTTGCATTCTTGGAGGCAAGTTGATGCAAATACTCCGCATTGTCCAACATGCTGCAAATAAGCCATGACTGATGAAGCTAGCTAAATCTATGATTTTAGCGTGAACGTGTCATCACTTAGCTACACTTCTAACGACCAAAAATCTAAATGGCTTGGGAAATACAGGCTATCAATGTTGAATTTCAAAGAATATGGAAGACGGAGGACAACTGCGCAAAGAAGTTCAAAAGAAATTACGAAGGGAGATAAATCACTGGAAGGTATCAGAAAAATCTAGGAAGGAATTCCTGGAGATAGAGACACAAATCATCAAGGTCCCCTCAGCTGTCACCAGCGACTTTCGGGGATGAATTCGCCCAGAGGTCTCTCTCGACGATGAAATTCCTCCCTTTGACGCCTTCCTTCGCTCGTGATCAGTATTACGCTTGAATTCTTCACCGTTCCCCCTTCTCCTTTGTCACTGTTCTTGACTTCCACTGTTTCCGAGTCAGTAGGTACGTCGGGTTCGACCTTGTTACTGTGGCAGTGTGGGTTGACCCTTTAACGCTCATTCTCGTTTGAATGGGTTTCAAATAGGGAAGTAGAGAGAAAATAAGCCATTAGAGAGTTATGGCACAAAACCAATGGCGCATCCGCTAGCCCATCTATATCCCGTGGTCGGAAGAGTATCGCCCCGAAGCACACAGGGGCCAATGACTTCAAAAGGTGGCGGAAATTAAAAAACAAAACTGCAACGGGCACGACTCTAAGGCGAGCCATGCTGACCGTCCGTCACTAAACGGATTGCCATCACGGATTCCACTGGCAGATCGGAAGGGGAGAAATAATAATAATAATAATAACCCGCAAAACGAAGCATCGCTGCAATAAAAATTAAACTACCTACGGCTATATGAAATAATAATATTCTAATGAATACTGGTTTATTATTTTCAACAACGAACCTTAGTAATCAACAAAGAAAACATTTTCTTTAGACCTTCACTAAATTTATTCATTAAAATTCAAGTTACATACGTAGATTCCAAAATTGAAAAATATATACATATTTATATAAATAAAAAATCCGCCATACACAAATAAAAAAAAATTCCTTGACCCCCAGCCAAAAGACATATCCATGTCAAAATTCCAAGCTTCATAGAAATGGACTTATGACTAGTGAAATTTTATATAATTATAATCAAGCATTTTAATTTCTCCCTTGATGGGAAAAACAAAAGATCATGGATATGTCTAATACCTACCTACTGCTTACCAGTTGGTACCTACTACTGAATTGTACCTATACCAACCATGTAGTGCCTTCTTTTCACAAGATTATTCCATTATGGTTACAAAACAATATTAGTTTTTAACTTAGAGTAATAAATCAGCAGTCCTTGACACTACAATGGCTTACAGGTCATGAAATGTCGTGGTAAAATGAGAGCATTCCAAAAAGTGGCGAACGATTTTCCTACTATGAAAACTATGGGAGTTACTCTTCCCTAGTAACGCCTGTACGTGAAAATCAATAGAAAATGTGCCGGTCGGTAAAAAAAGTGTCGGTCGGGAAAAAAAAGTGTCGCGAAAAATTCCTTGACCCCCAGCCAAAAGAAATATCCATGTCAAAACGTATTTGGACCAGCTCGTTCCTGCTGGATTCGTTTACCATCATATTTGTGTACCTTGTCCTGTTATTGTTTCATCAGTTGAAGCAGTCCGTTTGATGGGAGGAAGACAAGTAACCATTCTTTCCGGAGTAGCCCGACTCTCTCAGTCTTAAAACAGCCTTCGTACTATTCGTTGTTTTCGAATATTACCAGCGAGAAAAATAAAATTCCGGTATGGCTGAATGCCCTTTAGATATGCTTAGACATATCTTAGGAAACCGCGAATAACAATGTACAATTTTGTAAAAGTCACTTGATTCATTGTGATTGCGTGGGTTTCGAAGAAGTTCTGTGTTCCGCGTCAATTCTAGTAAATGAATCTACATAAAATCGTGGAAAAACGAACCAATAGATTTTTATTCAAATTTATGTGCTGCGCGGCTATAAAAATGGGTTTGCGATTTTAATGACATAGGCATCGTGGGTATCGTTTCCCATATAACTATTGGCGCTACATGGAATGCGATGAGTCCCAGAACGTTTTCTCTACACCCATTGGTGAAAAATTAGAGTTTAAATGGTTATTTCCTTGGTTTTCCAAGGATCCAATACTCTATCGATTCCAAGCTATCTGCAAATATTGAGCATTTTAACCCGATTCACGGTTAGATTTAAACGTTTTATTCACATTCATCGGTGCAGTATTTTTTATCCAGCCAATTGTATTTGTTCAGCAAGGAGACAACTCTCATCCAACGTGGAGGGCTCCAGTTTTTATTAAGCCATTCATCAGTCGTTTCTTTTGTCATCATGCCACGGAATCATCGATTGTGGTAATCATTTATTCAACGGAGTAGGTAAACCGGTAAACCACCCGGCTTCTTTCCATGCAACACGTAAGATAGTTGATAAATTGCGTAATACAGGAAACTTTCCTTCATTCAACAACCTTTCGTTCCTGATAAAGGAAAGGAACCAATCATCTGAAGTGAGGGTACTTTGGAGACATAAACACAAATAATGTCATTCGCCTTTTCGCTTTAAACGACTCTTTGAGAGACGTTTCAGTTTGTTTATACAAGACAGGCGTCAACGAGGACTCATCTGAATATCAAACTACAACTTTGCGGTCGTTGAACAAAGAGATTGCGAGAGGAAAAAACGCTTTTATTTTTTGTTTTCGCAACTCTCCTCGAGTTTACATTGCGAGAATGAGAACGAATTGGCGTTTGAATAAAAATTCCCTTTACCTGCTATTTATTGGTTTTAGAACAATAGGAAGTGGAGAATTGATATTAGGACTTGATATAGCCTTTGATAGCCCCCAGTGTGATCCGAAGTCGTTGCTGCGTTTGGTGTTTTATGAATGTAAAAAATGACACCAATATGTGAGCCACACAACCGCGTTGTGTTTCGATTCGCCTTCTAAAATAATAAAACCCAAAATGGAAGTTGAGTCTATGTTACTGGACAATAGCCTACCAACTAATAACCTCACATTTAACTGTCTCTCTAATTGCCAGTCCTTATGTCGGTAGTACTGATAACTGGATAAGCCCGTGGCCCTGATATAATAGCTTGACCGCATGAGCCTGTAACTATACAATAATTTACAATCTCGTAACATTTTACAAAGCCCGTAGCTTTACAATCTAGTTACATTAGAGATCCATCTGACGTTGAGTTTCTATACAAGGCTACAATCCTTACACTTTTGCATTACTGCAGAATAGTAATTTCGTCACCATATTACGAGGTTTATAGAGATCGTTTGAAACGTTATCAGAGGAGGTTCTCGTATCTTGTTCCTTTTGAGGACCTTATACCAAAGGAAGTATTGGACCTTCCTGACCTCATGTACAGGTAAGTTTTGCACACACTAGAAGACCGCAAAAGAGAGGCAGACTTGGTATTCTTCCACCGCCTGGTCATCGGTGTCATATCGGCTCCAGCATTGCTCAACAACGTCGGTATCGTCGCACCCAAATAAACAACATGATCCCATAAACTATTTCACGTCCGGTTTGCGGATCGTAATTACCTCTACCACAGACCTCTTCTCCGCCTTCCTCGGTTTGCATATGATTTTGCATCAATTTTATCATGATTGTGTGTTTAGTCGTATGCATTTTCATGCCTGTGCCTATACTCCATTTTCATTTTATTAGAGCATTTGAAAGTATATGAAAAATGATATAAATTACACAGATCATAAACCGTCAGGAGTATAATCTACACTTGCAAATATTTCTAGATCTGTTGTACTAGATGAATATAATAGTAGGGGTTAAATGGTTGAAAATTAGATAAAGAAGGTATACAGGAAATCTGCTAGTTAGAGATTTCATTATTTTCGGCTTCACTACATTCTGGTGGATCTGAAAACGAGTACTTTGAGAGTCGGGAGGCGGCAATACATCAATCCGGAGCGTTTTTGATAGCGTAGAAACAAGTGTTTCTATAAAAAGCTGGCGCACAAGGAACTTCTTGGCTTGCTGATACACGAGTTTGCTTGGATAGTGCTTAGGTTTACCCATCATGACCTTAATTAGGCTTTCCTGTACATTCATTAGTTTAGTCAACAAGCTAGGATACGTAGCCCCAACACGAGAATGCCATACTGCAGCACTGACTGTACGAGTGAGATGTACACCAATTTCAACCTATCCTTTGTTAGTAAACCTCTTATATTGTAGAAAATGGCACAAAACTTCCTTAATCTTGTACAATGGTACGCTATATGATTGCTCCAAGATATATTTCCGTCAAACATGATTCCCAAGTACTTATACTAGGACACGCATTCCAAGAACACACAGGAACAACACTCATTATTCACACATGAGTGTACAATTAATGCATGATCAGGCTGTATATTTTTGAAAAAGATACTATTCAATATATAGCATTGTGAGCTGCCTCGGTTATTGTAGGAACTATATCACATATGACATTCATCATTATCTTAATCTTTGGATTCAATATGATTGTAATGTTGTCGACTGTTTAAACACAAACATACCATTCAATATAATGCATTGTGAGCTGTCTCGGTAATTGTAAGAACTATATCACAGTATCGACCCACCTGAGTTCCAAACACCCCAACGATAGGGGTTGACGGTTTGTGCGGTATAATTTCGATTTCGAGACAAACTTGAAACGAGAAAAAGCTGTTTGAAAGCAAGCGACACAGCCTGAGAGAATGTTTGGTCCTAAAAGATAGCAGACTTGCGAAAGAGGAAAAAAAGTTTCTATCCAGCCTTCAACTACAAGGACGAGAGTTGTTTTCACGCCGTCCGTTCTCTCGCTTCCAACAGCTCCAGAGTCTCGGGGAAATAAGGGGGTGAAGCAGCCGATTGTCCAGTCGTCATGACAACGGAGTCTGGATGGGAAGGTTGCGACGGGGGATAAGAGGCAACAGGGTCTACTCCGTCCCCAGTCCTCAGGCCCTTGTTTATTACCTAATTGAACCGCGGGGATCCCCTGCCGCCATTCTTGCGGCGAACCGAGTCCCTTTTCTCGGTTGGATTCTGGCTCAGGCTCAACGGGGTTCTAGCGAAGGGGGCCCTCAATCCGATTGGAAGTACAGAAGACGGCTGTATTAATCTTTGAAAAAGAGCGAAACATTTCGGATCACATACAGACTATACTCTGGGTTGTCATGTTGTGTCCGGTTTTGGCCCAGACAGCCCGGTTTCTTATCAATGTGTCAGGGCGAAAATTGCTCTGAACGCTAATAGACCAGTTTTCATTAGCTTTGTTCCAACAACGCTTCGAGAGTGACCTCCGGGGCTCCCCTAGAGTTGCCGTGGGGTTTGCTCCAAGTCGCCCAGTTTCGTGTTTGTTAGAACACTTCAGAGAGAGATGTGATAACAAACGTAGTAGAGAAGGTGATAACAGTTTAGAGGAGGTTATGCGGATTGTAGTTTACCCAAGGGTAGCAGGTTATTTCAAAATGCGCATGCGTAGGGCTCGGAGCTCACGATGAGACCCCGTCAAAAGTAAGTGGAGCTGTAATATAGGGATCCTCCACCGAATAGTCTCAATAGTATCGATTCAGCCTCTTAACACATTGACGCATTCAGATGCAGTGATGGGAGTCGTTTCAAAGCGCTCTGGAGACATCCCTCAAAAGCTTTTCCTACTGAGTGGTGACGTACTGTGATTGATTCCAGAAATGATAGCAGTGGAGTAGTCCATTGGTTAGGATAATTGTCTCGTGAGCCGAAGGTCGGTTGGAGACCTGCTGAATGGTCATTTTTTTTGCTAGTACAATTCCCGAAGTATACTTCTAAAACGTCATTCTGACCTGCATGTCCAACTAATCTGAATTTTCACTAAGAGATTTACTACTTGATGTTATGTATTTTTGAGATGCGAGCTTGCGAGCATCCAGATCACCAAACTAAACACTTCATTCTGACCTACATGTCCACTAATCTTCATTTTTACTAAGGGATTAACTACTTGATGTTATGTATTTTTGAGATGTGAGCTTGTGAGCATCCAGACCATCAAACTATACACTTCATTCTGACCTACATGCCCACTAGTCTGCATTTTTACTAAGAAATAGACTTTTTGATGTTATGTATTTTTGAGATGCGAGCATCCAGATCACCAAACTAAACACTTCATTCTAACCTACATGTCCACTAATCTTCATTTTTACTAAGGGATTAACTACTTGATGTTATGTATTTTTGAGATGTGAGCTTGCGAGCATCCAGATCACCAAACTAAACACTTCATTCTGATCTACAGGTCCACTAATCTTCATTTTTACTAAGGGATTAACTACTTGATGTTATGTATTTTTGAGATGTAAGCTCGCGAGCATCCAGACCACCAAACTATACACTTCATTCTGACCTACATATCCACTAATCTGCATTTTTATTAAGGGATTGACTGGAACTTTTTCAATTCTAGCACTCGGAAGGTCAGTTGATTTCAAAATGAGCAAATCGATGTGTTGGAAGGTTTAATCAATACAATCGAGAATGGTTATTCGATGGCAATAAATAAGAGTGGGGGATCCCTATATGTCATCTCCACGGAGAAACAACTTCAAAAGTGTGGGGGTATTTTATGGTTGGTCAGGAGCGGTGGCAATTTTTACGTCATCCTTCTCGGATTTCTTCTTAGCAGCAATCAGATAAAATCCAAAAGCTTGAAGCCATTCAGTCCATTCGTTTTTCAAGTCTGTAGTGACGAAATTGAAATGCTGAGGAGGTCTGGCGTCGTTCATTGTTAGTTGGAGAACGTTTCATTAACACTTCGGCCGGGACATATGCCTTTTAGGCATGCTTGGTTCACATTTCTGCAGCTTCGGGCGGTTCTACTGCAACGGGTCCTCTCTCCTCCTAGGACATTGTCAGTCGACTATCTAGTGTGAAATAGGAACCATCGCGAAACGACGTTCTCCCTCCATTCCGCGGTAAGTTTCATTTTACCAGAACATACCCTGCCTTTTTGGCATACATCCCGCTGTGTGTACATGGATTTCCTGCTTTTTAGGCATGTGTTCCTCTAAGTGTAATACGAATTGTATGATTTTTAGGCATACATCTCTTTCAAGGGGGGTTCAATGCTGAGAAGGCATATGTCCCTCTAAGAGTGAGCACGTCTTTTATGCCTAAAAAGCAGATGTCCCGTCAAGTGAAATTAATTTAAAAATAATTTTGTTTTGTTCCATCTTCAAATCTTCCAAGGAACGCCTCAGCTTCAATATTATCAGCCATTATCTGAACATGAAAATCACTTAGCATTGCTCTGCCAGGTATTTTGGTGACGTTTTCGGTATGGGTTCCTTATTTTTAATTCACACGCTTGAAAGGCATATAACCCTCTAAGAGTTCGTACCTAAATTACGAGAGGAATGCCTAAAATGCAGATGTCCCTTGGAGTGTAGGTTTAGTGTATCGTAATTTCATTCATGTCCCGGCCGAAGTGTTAAAGATGGCGAACAAAGACAAAGTAAACACGTTTTATTTTCTATGTTATTAATATTAGGTATTTACTCAATTTACCTACTCACCAAACCAGCCAAATGTTAATTAAGATTACTAACCACTTCACTTTCAAATTTCTGGCACCATACTTTATGGTTGGTCAAGAGCAGTAAAGTAAGAACACACAAGAGCTGCACTTTTTAATTATACTTTATTAGACAAAACTCACAAACGGGATGATATAACTTATTAATCAATTCGTCGTTAGGGAGGCGCAAGGGAGTAGTGAGAGTGAAGGGAAGGGGAGGTTCGAAGGTGGGAACCGTAAGATAACCTTGTTGGAACGCGATTTCGAGCTCTGAGCTCCTCCTCTATGGCGCCCTTTTGTCCTTGTTGGAACAAAGCTATTGAAAGAGCGCAAAATTACGGGTTATTTGGTTTTTTAACCAGGCTCCTTCTCAAGTAGGAGGTTGTGTCGACTATTCATAAGCCTGGAAATGATTGCGATCATAATAATACTTCTTTCACCCCCTTACCACAACTGAGACTACGTTTTTTCAAAATATAGCAACAATGTATCTACCGAATTGAAATGAAATCACAATGTTGACCGAACCGTCCAAAAGCTCATTACATCAGGCAGTTGGGATTTGACAATCTTCAAGATTTTTTTTTTTGACATGGATATGTCTTTGCTCTGGGGGGTCAACCAAATATTTCCGTGATGCAAAATTTGTGTCACAATTTCAGTGTTTTTCACGTACAACCCAGCCGTTGCTAGGGGAATGGAACTTTCGCAGTTTTCATCGCACAGAAATCGTTCGCCACTCGTTGGAAAGCGCTTGATTTATGTGATAAATGTTCACATCTCAAGCTACCAATTTCCCCCTCCTTACGTACCTGGCTACATTCCTAAACTAAGTTGATTGGACTATAAACAATTTTAATAAGCCGGTTACAATATTCTTAACGCAAAGCAATAGCATCATTTACTCCACTCCACTCCATTTCATCCTCTTGACAACAGTCGACTGTTAACAACAACTCTTTGTAGTGGCTTCTCTCCACAGTTATTTTCAACATTTCTATAAGTAAACCGTTGTTTTGTTGGAATTAGTCGGGATACGACCATGCGGCCCAGGGATTTGTTTAAAGTTAAAGGATTTGTTTACAACTCTCGAGGACAACCGTTATGAAATCCCCTATCAAAGACATATCCATGTAACATTTTATCTGCTTGTAAAGCAGATAGTGGAACTCGTTTACGAGTTGTTTAGTTAGGTTAATTTTTTTTTTTTTTTTTTTTTTTTTAAGTAATTGAAGTTTTATGGATTTTCATAAATATTTATTTTTCAAAACAGTTGTTCATGTTTCAGCTGGTGGTTTGCTATTTAGATGCTATTTTTCTAGAACCAAAAGACACAGTTCATAAAACTCAGCGCTAAAAAAATGCTCGAGAATCAAATTTCGTTGAGTTGAAGTGGAAAATCATGATTACCTAATGCAAAACAAAAGCGGTTGCTCTGGAAAACTCTTTCGAAAATCACATATCTCGAATATTATTGAGAATTGAGGTAGAAAATGAGGTTTTTTACTACATTTTTGAACTTGTTCAACTCGAAATTCCTTAAACTTATCTGAATCTACCCATAATTGTCGGCAAGATATATTTATTGAAGTGCATGATATTTAATCAGTATTTTTAGTCTGTTGATCGTAGTGCCCGGTTTTTATCCATTTTTCACCTGAAAACCCTGACTATAAGACATTTATACGGATTTTGCTTCCGATTGGGAAACGAAAACAATATTTTCGCTTTCAAAAGATGAGCAATTTTTGGCATGGCACTCGCTATTGCCGTAGACTAACTGTCCGAAATCGTTCCCCGAAAGGCGAGACGAAAGTAGCGGTGGGTCTAATCTAAGCGGTGGATCTTTGCTAATCAACCTATGAAGCTGGAATGGACGCCCCTTGTGACGTCTTGAAACAAATCATAAAGTCTAGAGCCTCCCAGATCAGCTGAATGAGATCTAGAGCTAATTCCTTTGCTATTCAACCTATGAAGCTGAAATTTGGAATGGAGGCCTCCTGGGTTGTCCAGAAACGAATCATTAAGTCTCATTCATTTTGTACAAAAGGTGCAAGAAGGTATCTTCCGTCCATTCTAGTTGGCTGAAGCTGAGCTGACAATAGCATAATCCATGTGTTTTTGCATTTTGGCTGTATGCTCGAAACAGTAATAATTGGGGTGGTCCAGGGGGGATCAAGGGGCGGAGCCCCTTGCTAGGTCCTGCTGTCCGATTTTTCAATTTTCGTCTCCAAAATCAGAATTTTCACCAGCAATTCACATTTTGCACCATTCTGAACTACTTTCGTTATGTATCTGTGTGTGCATGTCTGCCGTTTGTCCGCAAGTATATGGCTAGTAAGTAAGTAGATGGCCCCTATCAGCTCCATTGTTACCAAATCAATAATGCACTCTGCGCATGCGCAAACGTAAACTACATCTGCATTTTTTCTAAGCGCCTTAGTCGTCCGATCACGCTCACATTTGGAGGATAATTGGGAGAAATCAGAAACATTTGAGCGTTCTGTAATCAATTTCTAAATGATTACAGCAAAAGTAGCTTCAGAGCGTCCGAAATTTTTGTTACAAGCCTTTTTCCCATACTTTCATCTGATTTTGGTGAAACTCTCAGCTAATATGGAGGTTTGGGAACGAATTTTCCCTCTTATCAGTTTCATTTTTCCATATCAATTTCTTTCTACAAATTCGTCATTCGACATACGCACTAGTCGTCTGATCTCGCTTAACTTCGAAGGATGGTTGGGATAAGACGATTTAATCAATCATGTATCAATTTCAACTTGATTGTATCATTAGTAGCGTCTGCGCATGCGCGAATGTGTAATCCTTGAAACGAGCTTAATTTCTGTTTTTTTTTATCCGATTTCATTACAATTTTCAGAGAATATGATGGTTAAGCTGTAGATGGTCCACTATTGATTTCATTATTATTTTACTCCTACTCGAACACCGATCACTTCAAGCGTAATTTTTTCATTTCCTAATGGACTGATTTTAACATTTTACGTGACATATTGATTTATTATTTTCCGATATGCAATTTTTTAGATCATTCACGAAATTTCAATGATCTTTACATCCGTGTAACGGATACAAAGAAGATATGTGCCACATCCAGCTTGGCTGTCATTTTTTATTGCACCATGTATGTTATAACTTTTTAACAATATTAGGTATCCTTCGCCTTCGAAAAAATGGATGTTTTCAACAGTAAGACACTTCACTGAATTGTGTTCAATATGATATGTGCTGTTTCACTTCACCGCTCCATAAGTTGGCAAGATCAAATGGTTTGGTACAACACTCTAGCCGTCTGGTGATATACTTTCCGTCAAGGACATAGACAGCTTCCCGTTGACGTAATATCATAGCCGATGATAATGGCTCACAGCTTGTCACTCTATAGCGTCTCTAATTGTTCTGACCTGGTGTTCGTGATGAATACATTAATGTCGAATGTGGAATGGTGCATTGACAGTATTTCGTAGCAAGTCTTTTTTTAAATCCTCGGATGATTTATCGGTATGATTGAACTGTACGACCCCACAGCTGGCTACATAGGTCTAATCAGATTTAAGGCCTTGGTCTACAATGTAAGCTTGTTCAGATGTTTGATGGACAATATATAGTCGTGTCCACCGAAACCATGATTTAGAAGTGAGCAGCAGATGTGTGGGTTGCATGACAGCAATATCGTTGGGTTTATCATTTGTTCGTATTTGTCCATATTTTACGAATACTAGTAGTACTGAATAAATGGAAAACCCTTTCATACTTATTTTGAACAACACTTATTCCTGCGTCTCTGTCATTAGTTGTCACCTAAGCCAGTCCTGTAAACTCCAAGTGTTTGTTACTTGTTCAATCAAGCTGTCTATATTGCTGCCCCTTCGTATTCGGCGTACTGAAACACGAATTTTCAAAGCAATACTGATTCTATGGTTCAGACAACCAAATACAATAGCTATTCGGGTGTTTCAATTCAACTATCAAAAACAATTCTCGCCCGATTCGCCAATGACAAAGAATTTTTCAACCTCATTATCAAGCTGAAACTGAAGTTTGGGGAGAGCTCGGCCGCTGATTATTTTCATATCAGAGAGCTTAGAGAGAGGGAACCGGGCAAAGCTGCTTCTAATCCAATCTCCATCACAAGGTTCCTATTAAACGGTCTGTTGCAGTTGACAAGCCCATTGAGTACGGCTTCAAGGTTAATTATTGCTGAACTGCGATTGCGTTTCGCTAATAAATTGAATCGATCAGGGAGATAGACTGGGAATTCGCTCGGCCGTTTTAAGTTTATGCATTTAGTTTTCCACTATGCACAGTAGGTATTATTTACTTAATATTTCGGCCACATTGGCTCAATCCACTACTTTGACAAAATTACGTATAATTAGTTGATCTTAGTAGGATTAGCTACCGGTAAATGAAATTTTAGTCGGGAAATTGTCTTAAAATTAACGACATTACACTTAACGTTATGCAGGAAAGAGAAAAGTACTTTTTAGTTTGATATTACCCCTGTTTACTTATTGATTAAAAAGAAGTATTTTTGATGTATGTAGCATTTAGTTTGGTAAATTAAGGATGTTTTCGCATTGAGTTAGATTCTGCGGGGACGTCGCGTGCACTTGATGCCTCGATTGTAATTGAGTATACCTACTACATTTCCTCTATAACATGAGTAACTGAGTACACTGATAAAGGATGAAAATAAATAAATATAAAAAGTTACTTTTTAAAATAAGTAGTTTACGTTTATGTTGCATATGTACACAGTCCAAATCAAAACATTTGTAATAAATGTATTGTTTTGTTTGTTCCAGGTAGGTACGCTCTCCTTTGAATCTAATAACCCTGTTCTGATTTAGCAATGCTGAATAAACAGGTAACTTTGCTTCCCTTTGGATCAAGTAATTGAATATAAATTATTGAGTAATATTTATGTTTGTCTGTATGTTAACTTACGTGATAGTCAGATGGAGTTTTTGTAGAACGATTTATCATTTCACGAAGGTTAGTTGAACAATACTTTTCAAGGTTTTTCATTTGTACTTATTTATTTATTATTTGGACATATGATATGTTTTACGGATACCTAATTACCAGTAAATGACCCACGAAACCGTCGCGAAATATGGTCACGGTGAACCTGAGAAGCTAAAATTTGGAATGGAGAACCCTTGAAACATTTGGACACGAATTATAAAGTATGGCGCCCCCCAGATAAGCTTAGTGAGACTCGGAGCTGAGTTCTTTGCTAGTCGATCTATGATGCTGAAATTTCAAATGGAGGCGTCTAGGAACATCTATAAATTAATTATATATTCTGAAGCCCCTTTGATCGGCTGTGTGAGCTCTAGGACAAGTAATAACTATTCAACAAATGAAGCCAACATTTTGAATGAAGACATCTTGGGAAATCTAAAACTGAATCATGTGTAAGCTCTAATCTAATTTATTTATTATTCACTATGTTCGATCGAGTACCTACCTAGTTAGTAGCTAGCCGCTCTCTCTCCCAAGACCAGTTGTCAGTAATAGCATCCATGGACTTAGCATCCCTAGCTACTAGAACGCACTCTATATCATAGTACTTGGATGTTTCCTTTCTACTTCTTTTATATATGTATTTGTTGCTTATCTCTTTTTTGTTTCTGAATGTACCTATTTTATTAGACCTAAGATAAATTTTAAATAACAACTATTCACCATCCATGTTAAGGTTAGCTCTTTTGTGTCTGGGGCAACCCAGGGGATGAGGGAGTCAAGTTGTTCCTAGGCGATTGTGATTTTTATCTTATCTGTTTTGAGGGTTGTCGTGGTATGCGCGGCAATCTCGGCTTGTGTTTTTATCTTTACCAACTCATTTTTCTGCTGTTACATTTTGTGAAATATATGTTCGGTTTTGTTTTACTGAATGTTATTGTCAACCACAACATCTTCTTGTTTCCTTGGCTAGGAGTAAACACACTACATGAAGCTGAAATCAACTTGGAATGAAGAACCCTTCAAACATCTGGAAACGAATCATAAATTATAGAGCCCCCAGATCAGCTGGACGATCCCCATAGCTCATTTATTTACTATATAAGCACATTTTTACGTAGAAAACGTAAAAAACTAATTCCACGTTCATCACTTTTTAGCCTTCAGGCGCTAGGTGGCACCTTTTTATTTTTTATTTTTTTTTTTTTTTAAGTGACATTGTCTTGTTACATGTGCTTCGAAATTCACCATGGACTTAGCTTGATAGGTGATTGTTTTCCATTGACGTTATCGATCCAACGATTTCCAGTGACTATATCCTAGCTGAGCTATCCGGTATAGGAATGATAAACCATTGTGTAATAATTGGCTGTGTGATAAGTATTTTATTTTCACACTTGTTAAATCGCTTTTTAAGCTTCTCATTAACCCAACGTCGACCACGTGGGGTACAGGTGGGCCCCATGCACACCTTTCCTCCCCTCCCTTATAGCCACTTTGCTCCTCACTGCCTGCTCCTCGAATAGCTTCCTACTCATTACTGCTCGAGAGGTTGGCGAGGTAGCAATGGTCCTCCAGGAGAGTGTACCTTTTAAATTCATTTCTGTTCAATGAAAATCGTTGTTGGAGTCTGAGTGGACCCCACGTGGACTTCCGTGAAAAAAAATTTCGGCACATTCACACACATGTTTTGTCTTAATTATCAATCGTTTGAGCATTCTTACGTAGGGGTTACTTAGTTTTCCTGTGTGCACCATGGAAAAAACTGGGAATGTGAACCAGTCGTTTTTTGTGCATACTAGTACATATTTTGGATAGGTATATTTCAACCTGAATGGAACTTCAATTTCTATCTCGTTCTCGTTTTGTGAAAAAAAATATGTGAGGTCGGGGAGGTCCTTGTTTCATTGGTGAGGAGCTAATCAGAGCAGAGTTGGAGAGACAAGAGATAGAAGAGCTGATTTTAGAATTAGACAGTGAGGACGAAATCTTGCCTAACGATGATTCAGTGTCCGACGAGTTCTTTGTTGTGAAAACATAAAAAAAACCAATCGCAACGTGACTGCAAACAATTGGTTCACGTCATACGAATTAGCGGAGGAGCTCACTAAATGTAAACTCGCTTTCTTAGGCACCATGCGAAAGAACAAAAGAGAAATACCTCCTCAATTGCTCGCTGTGAAAGGATTAGACATATTTTTATAACGTATTTTATGATTTGTTTCTATTTTCAAAGTTTATATGTGCCATTCAGGATCTCTAAGACCGATTTTCGTTAGTCTGATTTTTCTAAGTCTGATTTGCCTGAGTCTGATTTTAGTGTGTAAATTCAAGTCTGACTTTAGTGTGATAAGTATGTAGTGTTAGTGGTTTTTTGTTCCTCTGAAAAGGCTATTTTCGAAAAAGTTCTGTGTTGTCTGAAGTTCCTGGTTTTATTCCAAAACAATTAGAATTTATATGCCTGAAAAGTTTACTAAAGTTTATATTTCGTTCTGATATAAATAAAAGATTTGAACGTTTTGCTTTTCATTCCTTTCTCCTGCGTTTTTGGTTTTCTGAGATGAGGAAATTCTTTGGCCCATGTAATTTCAGAGCTACAAGCTGCAACTTTACTACCTTAGACACGATATTAGGAGGGTATACTCGTAGACACCTCAAAATTGATTGCATGATGTTTTGACGCTAGTCCCATGCAACAATAGGGCGGCACAGCCAGAAATGTTAGTGGGGTCCTGGTGGACCCCACGTGGACGACTATTATTCTAGCTCCCACGTAGTCGACGCAGGGTTAAGTACATCAACATATTTACGTTATTTGGTTATGGTAATTCCTGGTAGTTTCATATATTCGAAAGTTATATGCACTTAATGTATGTAACTACTTAACCATTTATTTCAAGTTTTATTATAAGATTCCACGTTCTATTCAATGGATTCACAAGAATATTTCCGTTCTTCAATATTTATAACTACTTAAGTATTTACTATAAATTTCTCCCACAGGATGAAATTACGATAAGGGCTTAGACCTCTCTCTGCCATCCTCGGAATTGCCCATATAGGGAAATATTTTTTCTAAAATATAAATTTTTTTTATTAAATAGGTAATTTTAATTTGTAATTTGAAAGAAATAAACAGATTTCATTTCACTTAATTTCAAAACGTATCTTGAAACCTGAACCGAATAATTTTGAGTGGGTTGATTTAATTTAATTTATATTATTTTTTTTAATTCCAAAATTTCTTTAGGGAAAATAATAAATCAATAACATGCTTAATTTTATCATAAAATTTGACCGAAGTGAAGCCCAAGGCAGATCTTATAATGTCCCAACGTATAAATCACTAGTTTCATTCTTCAAACATCAAACCCACAACAAGTATAGGGGAGGTTTCATCAGAAAGAAACTGTTTAATAGATTTGGGTTTGTGGGTATATGAACCCGAAGAAAATACATCCTATAATAACTCGGGAAAAGAGGGTCAGGATTTTCAAGTCAGATCAATCGAATATGAAGGTAGAAGGGAACTAGAGGGAAGCGATGTAGGATTAAGAACATCAGTTGGAAGGGAGGGGATTAGAGACCATCGGATATCCCTAATGCACTAGTAAAAAGGGAGATGAAACTTCGATACTTCTGAGAGAGAGATCTTTGCGAAGCGAATCATAAGAAAATCCTCTTTTTTTTCGACAGCGAACAATCTGGCGAGAAGGTTTGAAGAAAGGGGATGGACAAACAAACAATAAACATTCTCTCCGGTGTCTGGGTTTCGAGCGAGGGATGATGACGGGTGGGACAGCGTTCCTTCCCCTAAGCGCTCATTCTTTAGGCGGTATATATTTACCTTCCGCAGCAGGGTAACAGGGGGAAGGCATCGTGGGATGGGCATATTTCTACTCGGTGGAAAAAGGGGATACACATTATTACATAAAGGCTTGTTATTTCCTTTCTTCTAAACCTACCGCCCAAAACTAAATTTATTCGTGACATAAGGATCACAGTTTCTTTGGTTGTCCAGCCACCACTAAAGCATTTTATATGAAGCAAACTAATTTACCTCTTGATAGGGAACAGCATTCCCACCGACTAAAACTAATACAATTTCCAGTCATGCAGCATGATCGTATGAGTGAATTTTCGTAAAATAACTCAATATATTAAGTAACACTGTTTTGAAATTTGAGCAATTTGGAAGCAAAGAAATTTTTGACTAAGTACCAATTTCGGAAAAAAACAATTAAATTAAATTAATTTGAAAAAAAAAAAAATTGGAAATGTTTGATTTTCTGGGGAGTTTTTATCAATATTTCAGCAAATATTAATGAAATTTAAGTAAATTTTTCTCCACAATTTTTAAATTGTTTTACTTAGTTCGTTGTTGATAAACTTTTTCGACTGAGTGATTGCTAAAAAATATAAATTTAACGGTTTTTAGCCATTTTTAGCGATTTTTTCGTACATTTTTTTGAAATTTGGCAAATTTAATGTGCTCAAAAATGGTTCGCTTAGGCATAGGCAAAATAGCGCCCAATGCGTCCGCTACCTGTAGGTAGACTTGAGAGCAATTTAAGAGATACAATTTAGCATTTAGGTACCTACCAATACTTACTAATCGGTACATCGCACGGAAACTAGTTAATAAACTCGATTTCACAACGTAATAATAAATTCCATTGGAACTTGTAACAGAGTTACCTCCTGAGAGGCCCATCAAGCTCCCGTCAGACCACCAGAGATAGCGCTGTCGGAGTCCCGTTAAGGAATCAATGGGAACCACGCGCTGTTCTCGATCATTTTTGGCAGCTGGTTTGGCGTTGGATGGATTCCTGGTGACAGGAAAATCAACCTTCTCCGAACATGGCTCATTAAAAGCTATTAGTAGGGGTGGTATCTCACTGACCGGATGCCTGTTACCTCCTCTACCTGATTTATGAGGATTTAGGCCCTCATTGCACCTCTGGGGGGGGGGGGGCACCTAAATTCCTTATATGGTAGCAGAGCGTGGTTTGGATTATGCACGGCTGTCACCTAGTAGTCCAATCCACTATTTTTGGGGCGTTAATGTTTCAGAAGAAACATGGCCCGGGGTTTCAGAAGGAATTCCCATTATCACCTTTTGGTATATAAATAATTTCATTGGTCTTTGCCTTATAATTTCTCCCTTTTATTCCCCATTTATATTTTATATTATTTAAATTTCATCTATTATTATATTTTTTCTGTGCCTAGTCAGCCAGAGATCTGTGCCTAGTCAGCCAGTTCACCATTTAGGTTCCCATAGTTGGGCAATTTAATTTAAAGTCCCCACAGTTGGGCAATTTAATTTTACTGTGCCTAGTCAGCCAGTGTCTGTGCCTAATAAGCCAGTCGACATTCTTTGATTTTCATTCATTCAATTTCTATATATATTTTAATTTCCTAAGGTATAAGTCTCCATAGTTGAGCATCCGTTTTGTCCCGATTGTTCAATGAAGATACTTCTTATGAAGCTTCATTGAAAGTCCAGTTTTAATTTCTATTTCCCCATCCAAAACGCCAATGCAGCTATTTATGAACGAATGAGCATCAGTTCTCAGCTATTCACTATTCCACCCAATTACCATACTTGATCTTCAATCAAGTATGTCTTTAAGGGGAGGAGTGTAACAGAGTTACCTCCTGAGAGGCCCATCAAGCTCCCGTCAGAGCACCAGAGATAGCGCTGTCGGCGTCCCGTTGAGGAATCAATGGGAACCACGCGCTGTTCTCGATCATTTTTGGCAGCTGGTTTGGCGTTGGATGGATTCCTGGTGACAGGAAAATCAACCTTCCCCGAACATGGCTCATTAAAAGCTATTAGTAGGGGTGGTATCTCACTGACGGGATGCCTGTTACCTCCTCTACCTGATTTATGAGGATTTAGGCCCCCATTGCAACTCTGGGGGGGGGGGGGGGGGGCACCTAAATTCCTTATAAACTAAAGTACCTGATAATTCCAATATTGGCATTAGATCAGCTGATATTTACAAGGCATGTATTCCAGTCCTATTTGTATGTATTCCAGTATCACTATCTAGCAATTTTTGATGGAATTTCGAGCTTGGTCGTCTATTCAATATTTCGCTACTATTTAGTAGCACGTGATTTCTCTATCTTCTAGCGCTTAGAAATTCGAAGGTTTTTTTTCGATGTTCAAGCCTTTAGGGAAAGCGAATTATTCACCTTACAGCGTTGCGGGTCTTTTTGTCTCATGATTGGAATTTCATAATGGCCCCCAGCCCAGAAACAAAAGTACCCACGCTATTAATATTCGTTCGATTCAAAATATCATATTTAAAGACAATGAACGTAATTTGGTAACGATAATTCGAACCTACTCTTATGATTAAAATGTTTCGATGCGGATGAAGTTTGTTCACTGGTCGTGATCAACGAACAAATTCCTAATCTAATAATTATTCAGTGCATTTTCCACCTTACTGTCGATGTGTCTACAATGATCGTCAACATTGCCTCAAACACCACTCTATTCTTCAATCTAATAGCTAATCCTATAGATACATCGTATACGCACTCTCGTGAAAGAAAATCACTTGGTAGAGATAGGGGAACTTCTGCACTTGATCCAACGGTTAAACAAGAAAACTTTTGCTCTTGTTTCAACCTAAATCCCAACTCATTGCAAGTTTTGAAATTCCATAATTACCTCACAGGCTTACTTGGCCTAACTCAAACAGGTTTCGCAAATTTTGATCCACTTTCCGAGGAACTGGCAATGTTTACCTCTTGCCAACACGAAGTAATCGGAGGCCCCAAGGAAAGTTTGCATAAGATAACACAATGGACAAGGAGCAAGCTAATAAGAAACTCCTCATGTTTATGATCATCACATGATATATAAAACAAGTAGATCAGTGCTCACGAAGTGATTCACATGATAGAGCATATTCTTGTAAGGAGATCCTCATGAAATAGACGCTTCCTGCGTTGAATAGGAGTCAAAATGGCTTTGGAGCTCACTCAGCTGATCGATGATCTCTCAATCGTCTTCAACATTCTTCCTTGAGCCACCCTCCCAAATTTCAGCTTCCTGCGTCGAATAAGAGACAAAATGGCTTTGGAGTTCACTCCGCTGATCAATAACCTCTCTGCATCAGCGGCCCTTGATACTTTTGTATCCACGCCATGTTATAGATTACATCCGTACCAAGTTCTAGCAAATTTGGACGTCGGGAAGCGGCATTTTAAACGATTTTAAGACGACGTACATACATACTTTAACGGACAAAGTGAACACAATAGACTATACTTCCTTTTTTCAAAGAAAATGCTATAAAATGTATAATTGGTTGAATATCAATCGAACTATCGAATGTGATTGTTCAAGTTTATATAAAATTCAATTTCTGAGAAGAAAAATTATTCAAAAACAGTTACTAGCACCGCCACAATAATAACACATGGTACAGAAGCTTCCTCATGGCTTCAACGTGACTTCAACAAGGAAATTACGTTCACGCATGCACTGAGCATACCACTGATTCAATCAAGATGAAACTGATCGAGGACGATCTAGGGCTAAATCCTCTCTATTTCTGAAAATTTCATTGAAATACAATTGAAATCGTAGAAGGAATTATTGACAGACAAACACTCGAGCAGGCGCACAGCATACCGCTGATTCAATGGTACTGAATGTCGTAAGGGAACTTCCCCGCATTTTCCCTGAAAATCTGACTAAAATCTCTTCAATACTGACGGACTTATGAGTGTAAAAAGAGAATCACGTCTGCGCTTGCCCAAAGCGTACCGCTGATTCAATCGTGATGAAACTAATAAGGGACCATCTAAATCCAAAATCACACTATTCCCGAGAATTCCATCAAAATCCAATCGAAAGTGTGGAAGCAATGGCTGTGGTAAGGAAATGAGGACAGACAGACGAACGGACAGACAGATAGACACGAAACCAAATTTGTTCTCGAGGAAATGATACGCAAAATGTGAGAGGTAATTTTGATTTTGGAACACAAAAATGTTTTTCATTTCGAAAGTGAACACAACGCTTCCAGTGCCTTGCAGTCTCGGAATGAAAAAGAACATTACGGACTCTTTCCTCTAATGTAGGATTTGTAACAGAGTTACCGTCATCGAGGTCCCGTCAGGGCTTCAGAGATAGCGCTGTCGTCGTCCCGTTGGTGAAACAACGGGCGGCGCTGCCTTTTCTCGTGTTCTTGAGAAGCTGGGTTTGGCGTTGGATGGGCTTTCCAGGTCCCTGGAAACTAATCTACTCCGAACATGGCTCATTAAAAGCTATTCGTAGGAGTGGTATCTCTCTGACGGGATGCTGTTACTCTCCTCTACCTTTTTATCGAGGATTTAGGCCCCCATTGCACCTCTGTATCTAGATCCATGATATGGTAGCAGAGCGTGGTTTGGATTATGCACGGCTGACGCCTAGTAGTCCAATCCACAATTTTTTAGGGCAAAAATGTTTCAGAAGAAACATGGGCCGGGGTTCCAGAAGGAATTCCCATTATCACCCCTTGGGATATAAATAATTTCATTGGTCTTTGACTTATAATTTCTCTTTTATTCCCCATTTATATTTTCAGTTTTTAGCCACCTGAGTATTGCTATTATGTCAATTACCAGGTTAGAGCACAATTTCAGTCCCCAAAGTTGGGCATATTAATTTAAGTCCCCAATGTTGGGCATATTTATTTATACGAGTACATCAATTTTATTTCCCTAAGGTATAAGTCTCCATAGTTGAGCCACCGTTCTGTCCCGATTGTTCCAATCTTTGATTGGGGGTTAACTACCTAATGAAGTCTTCTTATGAAGATTCATTGACAATCCATCTCGTTTTAATTTCTCTTTTCCCATCCTCAATCGCCAATGCAGCTATTTATGAATGAGCATCAGTTCTCAGCTATTAACTATTCCACCTAGTTAACATACTTGATCTTCAATCAAGTATGTCTTTAAGGTGAGGAGTGTAACAGAGTTACCGTCATCGAGGTCCCGTCAGGGCTTCAGAGATAGCGCTGTCGTCGTTACGTTGGTGAAACAACGGGCGGCGTTGCCTTTCTCGTGTTCTTGAGAAGCTGGGTTTGGCGTTGGATGGGCTCTCCAGGTCCCTGGAAACTAATCTACTCCGAACATGGCTCATTAAAAGCTATTAGTATTAGTGCTATCTCTCTGGCGGGATGCTGTTACTCTCCTCTACCTTTTTATCGAGGATTTAGGCCCCCATTGCACCTCTGGCGGGGTACCTAGATCCCTAATAGATTTGATAGGATTCGCCTATCACCACACCGTTAAACACCAAGCAACTAAATTTAATACGTGCATATTAGTGTTTCGTTAAATTATACTACCCACCCAACTTGGAAGATCATTTCTCACGAGGTATCCAGCAGTCTAATATTATTATGAAACATCTTGAACATGACATTTAGTGCGAGTACAGCACGTTGCAGTCGACGGTATACGGAGTAGGTACTTATCAAGCACCGAGTCACATCAAAATAGTCGTCCCGCTTGAAAAATACACGAGAAAAGAGGAGAGAGGAAGGAACGAAGATGTTCCAGGAACGGAACCGTGACGCTGCGGAACTGCGTCATGAGAAATGGATGCGCTCTATTCAACCCTCCGTACGTTTCATCTCCAACGTGAAACTTCCACCCCGGTTCTTCTCCCAACCAACGACACGCAAAAAGGAAAAAGAAGGGAGCTTCTCCCCCTCAAACCTGAGCTGCCGTGTTGTAAATAATTTCTTAAATTACTAACCCCCCACCCCTTTCGTACCTTCAAGTTAATAGTTCGCATGCCGGCTAACAATATCTCGCTGGGGGTCTCACTCCACTTTTGCCTGATCCTCCACGCTCGTCTAGTTGTAACCTTCAGGTTCACTATTTTCAATAATGAACCTTTCTAATCGTTAAAAAAAAAAAAAAAAAAAAAAAAATCAGCACCCCTCTGAAAATTTTTGGTTCACGTTTCAAGATGCGTAGAATCCAAAAGTCAAATAAACAAATTAAAAATCCGTCCGTCCACCGTCAGCGGCTTTTTTCCAAAAATACTAGACCAAACTAAATGTGTTAAAAATCACATTTGGGGTCCAGATGGTTCTAGAGGCTCGGCATCAATTTGTAACGACCCTAAAGCGTTGTATTAAAGGGCAAAACATAAAAAATATCGAGATATCGAAATCATTCTAAGTAACAGTTATAATTTTTTGTTTGTCAATAATGAATTTAATCCCAACGAATCGATTAAAACCACCCGCAACGCTGTACGGTGAATAATTCGCTATCCCTAAGGGTTTGAACATCGAAGAAAAACCTTCGAATTTCTAAGCGCGAGAAGATAGAGAAATCACGCGCTGCTAGCGGATCTATTGAATAGACGATCAAGCTTGAAATTCCATCAAAGATCGCTAGATAGTGATACAGGATTACATAAAAATTACCTTGTAAATATCAGCTGATATAATGCCAATGTTACAATTATCTGGTGATACAGTTCCAATGGAATTTAGTAGGTAAGTATATCGTTGTGAAATCGAGTTTATTGTCGAATTAATTGTCCGTGCGATGTACCGACTAGTGAAGTATTGGTACTTGAATGCTAAAATTCATCTGTTTAATTGCTCACAAGTCTACCTATAGGTAGCGGAAGCATTGTTTTCACTTTCGACAGATGTAAAAGTTGTGGTTCGTACTGAAATCAAACTGCTGTTGTTTTCTTACAGTGGTAAAACTTCCACAAGTATTTAGCGTTTTGGACTATTCTGAACAACTTTCGTTCAGTTCTTTCTCTCTTCAGCTCTGTGTGTAAGTCCACAAATCCTTGTAACAAGCTTAATTTCAACAATATTTAACCGGTTCATATGTAATTTTTATCTTATGTGCGGGTTAGGGTTAAGATGGTCCCCTATGAGATTCGTTGTTCCCGAATCAATAATTCACTCGGCGCATGAGATTGAGATTCTCCAAACCCATGGTAAATTTTTATGTTGTCTGAACAAGTACTAACTTACCCTTCCAGTACGACACCGTCCTATTTCTAGTCAAAAAACTAAACTACATAGATAATGTCGTTGATAATTTAATACTTCTTCCATTATAAAAGAATATATATATTACACATTAGTCTAGGTATAAGTATTCTATGATTATATAGTGTAGTAGAGTCTTGTTAGTGTGACTTTTGAATCGTTTCATTCCATTGTACGAAAATTCCCTATCCGTACAGTACAGTACTTGCGCTAGAAAAACCACTATTCGTACAACGGCTTAGGTGAACGCCTTAGATGGAATATTTCAAAAACTTCCGAATGACTAGGTATACAAGGCCACCCTAATTAGGAGAGTGAGGTTTGAGGTAATTTTTTATTAACTGAATCTTCAACTCCTCAAGTTATCTGCCACAAGTGATACACTAACGTCCGGATCGCACCCTCTGCAGCACATGACTATTACCTATTTCTCAGCAAGAAAGATTACTAATTATAGCAACATAGATATACACTAAAAACATAAATACACAAAAAAACTTTTCTAGGGCATTGCAGTTCCCAGGAACTACAGTAGAGACTTTTCTGGGTAAGACAAAACACCGACACTTTGAGGGTCCAGGCTAAGCCGGAAGGACCATGAGGGCTGGGCCAAAATCCGGAAAGTGGTTTCACTCTTATAGCTACCATACACGATGATTAGCTCCCGTATAGAGTTTAGTTGTGTGAACCTTAGTTTCCATCGTGTTGACAAATGAATCAATGATAATTTACGGCGTTTTGTTATGAAACATAAATGAATTGTGGCCATTTCTTGCAGTTTTAAGGCACAAAAGCACTGCCCACTGAATAACAGAGATACAATTCGAATAGAGCAATGCTACCTATGTGCATAGCAGTAAAAGGGGAAATGAAGAAAATGATGACCACAAACAAAGAAAAACCCGCGTAGCATGGAAGCATTACAAGACACAGTAAAAAATGAGACGGTTCATTATTTTCAATAATAAACTATACCTTTGTAATCGAACAAGAAAAAGGATGAAACATAAAACTCTCTCTCAAAATGAATTGTTTTACGTTTCAAAATACTTGGGATCCAACAGTCGTGTAAGAAAATATATACACATAAGAATAAAAAACACTGCAACTTATTACACAAAGGTCATTGTAACAGCTATATTTTAAATGAAAATTCTCTAAAGGGTGAAAATCAAAAAAGGTTAGCTCATAGTCTTCCGAATGGTAGGTATATTATTTATAAATGGCACTCTGGTTGTTCATAAGGTTGTTTGGAACTCATTCCACCTTTGAGAGCCCCCATGCGCACTCTCGAAAGAGGGAATGTAGAATCAAAGGGAGAACGTCGAATCACGTACATTCCAGCCGCTCGTGTTTCAGAGAGAGAAACCGGCAGACGACAAACCGAAAATTCATTCTATCCACGACTTTTGCCTCTTATCGACACGAAAAGGCGGAACTCTCCGAAAGTTTAATTCATTAAATTTGCTTCACAATTCCCACGACAAGAGACGAAGAGGGGAAGCTACGAGTCTACCCCAGGGGTAATTGTTTTCGGTGTTGCGGATGGAGGGGGGTCAACCCCCCACCCCTCATCTCTCTCCCTCTCTCTGGGAAAACCTCTGGCAAAATGGAACGAGACAGAGATGAGCTTCGTTGGTATGCATGGGAAGTTACCCCGGGTTGCAAAACCCTTCCATGACACATAACTCAACGGAGAGATACAACTTCTAATTCATATCTCCTCGTATTGTTCTAGGAGATATACTCGGTCCATTCAACCCCTCGGAGTCGCCATCGCCTCTATATACTTACACGGATTTCAAAATGCGCTCCTATTTGTTAAAGGGAGTAAAGCCCAAGGCGGGAGGGGTGGAGGGACGCCTGTAGGTCTGGCGTCTTTATGGCCCACGAAGGGCAATCTACTTTTTCCTATGAGTTACAGCCGTTGAAAACAAGGGCTCCGTGAAACAGAAAAGGGGATCTTCACGGTGTGCGGAGCATGTTGTGTGAATAAGATATAAGCTGCCTCTAGCATTATTCTATTCGTTCTTCTTGTCTCCCCTTTGAATTCGCCCGAGCTGAGAAAAATGTCATTTAGATTTGAGAAACTGTGTTAGCTGCTTTACACGGTTCTAGTTTCATTCTTTAGTTTCTCACCAAAATAATTTTTATAAAGCTCACAGTAAAGTGAATTTAACATTGAGCGATATGGCTTTTATGACTTACAAACGAAATTTCCCCAATAACACAACTCATGAATGTGAACCACTTGGACCTCTTTCGGGTAACACAGTTGTCATGCCGACAAATGCAAAACATGCATATAAACCACTGGGAATGGCGAAATTGTGGAACTGTTAATGAATCCTTTATTTTACTGGGGACATCGTGGAAATTGACAACGTTGCTTATAAACTTTCTATTTCCATCATGTTGGTAAGTTGGTTTGAAGATGAGATATTATATTCTTCTCACAGTTTTTATGTGTTCTTTGCTGAGTTCTTTTGCCTGTTTAAGGCCTCATCGTAGCTTGAATCTGTATAAAAAGATTGCTTAGTTGATATTTGATAAGGAGGACCTCCTCCTCCACCCCTAACCAGTTATTTTTGCTGATGTTGGAGTCAATTTTATTGCTGAATTGAGAAATAAAGAACTTTTTTGTGGTTGGAGCACTTTATCAAGGAAAATACTTAATTTTTAAGTTTTATAATTTCATTCTTAATTATATATATATACTTTTTTAAATAAGAAGGAAGTCCTCCTTATCAAACACCAACTAAGCAATCTTTTTATATCAAGCTCTGATGAGGCCTTAAACAGGCAAAAGTACTCAGCAATAAACACATAAAAACAATGAGAAGCCTATAATATCTCATCCCCAGACGAACCATCCTACATAAGGGAGATGACAACCCACCACATAGCTATTTCCATCACTGAAATGGGTGCACCCAAGTCAACATAGTGATTTAAGTTGGTGATCTCTGCAAAATAAAATATATCAAGCCAGATGTGAAATAGCTGGTGTTAAGTCAGTTTCTGTAGGTATGTGTAAAATCTTCAAAGACTATATCCGTTCATGTATTCAAGGACTCATTAAAAGAATAAGAACCACGATACGATACCTAAAACAAGTAGTATGTAATTTCCTATTCGATACTTCAATTCCATATGGTGTTTTACGTTTTGTACTTTCACTCTCTTTCAGCTTCTTAGCGAATTTTCGTTGAAAAAAAATACTACAGCAATGACTCCAAAAATTATAAAACCAATATTTTCGTAATCGTTCTTCATTCAAATCGATTTCAAGGCAATCTAAAACGAATCCTAGAGTTTAACACTAGGAATTGAAACAAAAAGTCAGTTCTTGCGCCGAAAAATCAAGCTTTCCAAATGAGAGGATGAGTTAGTTGGACAGAAATTTTGAGCACTTAAAATTGGTCAACTGCTCAAACAATCCCTAAAAATGCCTGAAAACGGTTAAAAATCGTTACATTTATTTGTATACGACTTTTGGATAAAAGAGATTTATCAACAATGATCTAGTACGTTAAACAATTTATGCAAACAATTATGCTGTAGACAAATCCATCATTTTTGGCAAAAAAAAGAAAAGATATTACCGAAAAGTGTGAACTTGGGAGTGCATTCTGAAAAATTGTTCTTTTTGGACCCGATATGTTTAATTTCATTATAACGGCAGTATAGTAGTGGGGATGCGACAAGTTTTCCACTCCTATCGCCTATTAAAGGGGCGCCGTGAGGTCTCCAAAGCAAACTTGTTTTGTAATCCATTATTTTAATTGTCATAGATTCATTTAGGTTCATTTTAAATTCCTCGTTATATATGAGCATCGTATGAATTGGTGAAATCCTTTTATATTTTCAGATGGTAGAATACTCAAATCGGGGTTTAATTATTTCCGCAAGTCGGTCTCACCGCGGCGGTCCTCCCTGCTCGGAATAATTGAATCAAAACCCGGATTGATTGAAGACCAAAGCTTCGTAGTTTATACCGGAAACCTGACAAAACGAACGGCCCTCGGATAAAGGACTCCGCAGAACGGGTCGGGCACAGACGCGGATTTAATCCAGGAAGATTACACCTCGCGGGATTTAATAAACATCTGGTCAACCCAAATTAACCCCGTCGGCCAGAAACCAGATTTATATTATTAGGTTCCGCACCGCAGTCATTCAAACGGGCTGTGCTGGTTATGACGACGGCGAAGGGAGGTATTTATTTTCAGATGCGACCGCGCAGGTTTCAATTCAATTGCTCGTCGCACAAAAGCACGGTAGCATTAGAAGATTACTCCCTTTGTGTATCACAATAATTGGATGGAGGTTCGTATCATTCCTCCTGAATATTTGAACGAAAAACGGTGGTGAAAAATATGCTGGTGACACCGTACGAAATAAATCGTATGAGGCATCGAATTGAAAGGGTCACATCTCTCAAGCCAAATACACTGAGCATTCTTTCGGTTGATATTTTCATACGTTGTCTTCAAAGCGAAATTAGGTCAATATTTATTTACTCCATACTGCAAATATATTGAACAGTAAATTCTACATTAGACCATCTACCTACTTACATTTTGAACTCCTTCCGGAGGCGCTAAGATTAATAGGCGAGATGAAGGGAGTACCAGACGGTATACATATACATGCAGTTTTTTCCAACTAATCTCGGTCAATAGTGAACCGATTTCAATGATTCTTAGAGCAATCAACTGGTTTTGAAATGTCCCATAAGTTAATTCTTCTGAAATTTTCGAATTCCAAATTTCCAAATTTAGATACCATGTTGAAATTTCACTTTCAAATTTCGATTTTGTGGGACTTATAAAGGTTTTGAATATAGAACGAACGGTCCAGTAATAATTTAATTTGGTCATATATATTGGCTGAGAAAACTTGAATAAACCGTTTGATCATATTTTGAATTTGGAGTAAGGATCAGACAGAGTTCGTCTACTCGCTTTCGAGTCACTCAAATTTCTTGCTGTTTTACTTAGATTTACTTAGAAAGGCACCATAAGTCTGCCTTGGAGACATTACGGCGCCCCTTTAATGGGCGATAGGAGTGGAAAATTTGTCGCGTCCCCACTACTATACTGCGGTGATGATGAAATGAAACATATCGGGTCCAAAAAGAACAATTTTCCTGAATGCACTCCCAAGTGCATACTTTTCAGCAATATCTTCAATATCTCTAATTTTCTCAGTATTGGTTGGCTATGACCTTACTTGGACCACCCTCAACCATCTCCAAATTGTTACATCACGTGGGGGTGGTGGCAAGTTGCGGGAGGGGGTGTTTCCCCAATTGTTGACTCAATCTATGAGATTGGTGGGGCCATTAGGAAATATGGCCATCAGCTATCTGATAGCTCAGGTGAGAAATCGGTAAGGATGGTTAGAGATGGTTAGGGATGGTTGGGTAACCATCCCTAACCATCCTTAACAATTTCTAACCTGAGCTATCAGGTAACTGATTGCCATATTTCCTAATGGCACCACCAATCACATTGATTCTGTCTACATTTGGGGAAACTCCCCTCCACCGACTAGCTACCACCCCTAAGTGATGTAACATTTTGGAGATGGTTAATGATGGTTAGGGATGGTTAGCGATGGTTAGGGATGGTAAGCTAACCATCCCTAACCATCCTTAACTCATTCAGTCCGGATGACTTCTTATGAAGTCTAGGTAGAGTCTCCCCCAGCCAGGTGACTTCTTCAGAAGTCATGGCGTTCTCCCGTCCCCACTGGTTGAGGATGGTCAGGGATGGTTAGCTAACAATCCCAAAACATCTCTAACCATCCTTAACAAATTCTAACCTGAGCTATCAGATAACTGAAGGCCATATTTCCTAATGGCCCCATCAATCACGTAGATTCACATCAATACAGGAAAAAAAAAAAAATATATGTGGGGAATACTCCCAGGTTTATCAAACCGCCGGCCCTAAGGAACATGAAATTGCAGAGAACAAGAAGGAGGGAGTGAGGGGAGCGCCTATATGTACAATGAACACCAGTTGAGATGAGAGCCCTCCAAGGTGGGTGGTGATACCACCCAGCACTCCCGCCGAGATCCCCAACTCGACTGACTCCATGGCAGTTTTCCAGCACCACGCCCCACGCCACGACTCGGTCGCGGTCATGTCCTAAGTGTTATAATCTGCCTTCAGCTCAGATACCGCAGTTTATTTCTATCATGCTTACTTATCTTAGTTCCTCAGGTACGCTTCATGACCACGCTTTCACTGAAAACCAGTAAAACCACATCCTAGCCATTGTCACGCTCGCGCGCGCGCACATACACACACGAGCACACACACACTTTTTCCCCTCGCATATTTGGTCTTCTTTAAAACGGATTTGTATTCAGTTTTTATTTTTAATGATTGGGTTGCCTCAAACCCTCCCGGATCAATTCCAATAGGTAGGTCGTTCCTTTTAGATGCGAAGCATTTCTCACATGATCTAGCTTCACAGGGACGTCCTAAAAATAATGTACCTACTCAAATGTTCGTGGTCCTGGACCATCTTCATCGAAATCATTACAACGTAAACCCCCAGATGACCCATTGAAAACAGACCAAGTTAGTTAGTTTTGGTTTTTTGTCCATTCCTTTGTTCTGATCCCACGCCTAACGGGAAAAATTGAAAGTTCAAGCGTAAAATAACCTATTCACCCCAACAGGCGAAAAGAGGCGAGAAAAAGGTTAAGCGCCTTTCGGAAAAAAATGAACAAAGTTTGAATCACCAATTACGCTCAGCGATCTCTCTCTCTCTCTCTCTCTCTCCCCCCCCCCCCTCCATGCTCTCCGACAGGAAAGAGCTTTTGGATGAAAAGGCAAGAAAATAGTGTTCAAGGTAAAATGAATTCTCGTGAGCCTTAATTCTCAAATGAACCCCCCTTAACCCCTTCATACTCCCGCTGTCGGTAAACTTTTGGTCTCCAAAGCAACGCTCCTTTTTCCCCCCCTTTTAAACTTTACCGGAACTCTTATTAAACTAATTAATATAACTTTTTTTGTTTCGTCTTTGTGGTTGCTTTTTTGTCTTCCTTTTCGAAATTGGATTGTCTACATGTTCCATCAACCCCCACCACGACTGTCATTACAAGTTTCTTTAATCTGTTTCCTTCAGCCGGAAGGGGTTTTTATTTTTCTGCCCTGTCGTCCTCCCACCCCCCTTTAATTTAATTTTTACGTTTTCCCTCAAAAAAAAAAAAAAGTCTTAGATCCCTCTGCTCTGGGTAATTCTAGGTGCACGCTTTCTTCAAGATACAGGGAAGTGATGAGGTTCCTAAGTTAATCCCATTATTTGGCGTTTCTTTGCTGACTAGGGAATGAAAACAGGGGTTATATGTCTAAATGAAAAACAAGATCAATGTAAATAAAGTCTGGGAATTACAACTGTGACAAAAAAGTATGTAGTTATGCTGAATTTTGTTTCAAGATCCACAATTTGTCAGTAATGGTGTAAGATCCATAATTTGGCATCAGCAATCCATCAGTATGATGATTGCATAATGGGTACATTGAATTTGATGCACTGCAGTCACCATAGGTGTAAGAATGCTTTATTTGTTTCCAGAATAAAATGACCATACAATCTATGTTTCACATAAGATAGTGTATATATTTATGAAATACAGTATGTTATTGTAGTACATCATTATGTGAATATGTTCCATATATTTCATCATGCCCTTGTCATCGATCAATCATACACCCCTTTAATCAAACTGAATAAAAGTAATTAGTATAATATATGAAGAATTTCTTCTTGAGTAAGTTAGCTCTTCGGTGACAATTGGCGACTCTTTCAGCGACACAGATTTCAAGTCTAGTGCTAGGAGGTTATTAGCGTTGCATTAATTTTGCTATGGAACGCATTAAAATACTATGCGACCAATAGGTATTATAACTGTTATTACTAATATTATTAATTGTATTATAAATTTGTCATTTTCATTGGTAACTATAGGCTCAATGTTATAACCTAGATCTATTTTTTGTGTAAATTATGTCAATAACTCTCTCTCTCTCTCTTTTCCTCTCTCTCTCTCTCTAGTTCTCACTCGCTCTCTCTCTCTCTCGCTCTCTATTTGATACTCTCTCTCTCTCTCTCTCTCGCCTCATGCATGTCTATTTGATACTCTCGGGTTTATTTAGTTTATTTTTGATCGGACAGCATAATGTCCAGTCAGAGCCCTTATTACCCTTCTTATATTCAGTCTATTCAGTCCCAATAGCCAATCCGTTCAGGATGAAGTATATTTGGTAGTTCCTGTGTTTTTCGAGTGTTTGTGCCCAGAGCGATTGAAGTCTCCATTTGGAAATGCGGTATCCAAATACCTATCTAACCCTGTGTAACGGTTGGGTCCTATCATTTTAGATCCATCGGTAAAGCATATTATATTCGCGTCATCTATTATTTCTGGTCTACGGTCCCAATGTAAAATTATAAATTATGATTTCTCTGATATAATGATTTATAGTTTTTTCTATCAGTTTTATTGCGTGTAAATAAAGAAAAAGAAATGGTACATTCCCAAATTGAATGGTGACTGAGGTGTGCGAATGCAGGTAAAACGAGTGAAGTTTGATGGTTTATAAAACTTGTGGGTCAGTAGTCTTGCAAATTTAAGTTTGTCGGTTCCGTTGGGAACCACTGGGGTAGAGCCTATCACAAACCTCATTCCCATCCTGACCTCATCATGGCACATCTGTCACCAGATCGTCACGTGCCCCATGCGAGACATGTCTTGAAAACTCAGTTCATGGTGCCTTGCCTGGATCATTTTTTTTCCTTCCCTCCGTGACACCATCTGATAGCTCATAATCCAATAGGAAATAAATACGGTTGTCGTGGCGGTCGTGCCCCGATGGAGATCTCAGAAACGTTTCCCTTCCTCTCACGAAGGCGAAAACGTTGTTCCTCCCACCCCCGTATGAAAAGCCAAAGAGATTTCCCATTTTATTTGGCGGCAGCTTGCGCCGCGGAGTTTTCGGCTCGCGTGCTTCCCAGGTCTCCAGATGTGGCGATAGTATCATTTTAACAACTGAGGAACCCAAAGGGAATCTAAAATCCTTTCTACTCCTCACGCTACTGACAGACCTTTAGGTTTTACACCCCTTCCTAAAGTGTCTCGTCAGTATTAGAGAATCTACGGAGACTTGAATCCCTGTTGATGTATTTAAGGTTCCACAGCAAATAGATATGTCCTGTTGTAAAAAGTTTCGTGTTTCTGTGAAACTTATTTTATTCAGAGAAACAACAAAGGCATTCGTAAAAATGAATTGTTTCGCGAAATGTAACATAGTAAAACTACCAACACAACTGATAAAGAACATTGGGTGGTGTGGGAAATGGGCTGAAATGAGGTAGAAAAACGTTGAAGGTAAACACAAGTGAGCTGAATCTGCAAATTCCTGTGTTTAAAAGTCCCTTGGACAGTCGTGTTATCAGTACCTACTCATTTATCAGAACATTAGGATAACATGATTATTTTGTTCACAACCAACAGATACGCAGCGCTGTTAAAAAAATTAATAAAAAATACAACTCTGTTTCCACCTAGAGCGAAACGAATAAACATTGAAGCAAGTGGAACACGCTTCAACACCTTTGGAGTTATGATCTCCCTCTCAAATTCAATTAGCCAGAGTGGGAAGGAGCTTACTCAGCAGATAAGAATGTCATAATATTCTACCTTTGTTGTATCAGATAGGCTCCATATCACATCTAAATTTCCTAGGGTGAGCAGGAGAAAATTTGACTGAATAACCTGATCAGTAAAGAGCCCTTCAGTTTATTCGTCTCCTCATGTTCTAGAAAGTATCCCTACCGAGTTTTAAATATCTATAGGGTGATCATCACCTCACTCAGCAGATCAGTAAACACTCCGTCATTGTATTCGTTTTCTGATGTCCCAGAGAGGCTCCCTGCCAAATTTCATATTTCAAGGGCGAACAAGAAAGAATTTAGCTCACCCAGCCGATCAGGACGGAACCCTTTATTCGTCTAAAGTCCCAAAAAGACTGTTTATCGAACTAGATGGCCTTATCAGAAGAGAACTCAGCTCACTCAGCATAATATCATCATTCCCAGAGAGTCACCCTATCAAATATAACCTCCTAGGGAGAACAGGAGATTCATTTACTCACATTATTGGTTTGTTTATTGGTATGTCGCTATTTTTGTGACTAATTTTTCGGCCATTTTTTGCCAGTTAGGCCTTTTTAAAATCGTATTTCATTTTAGAAACTCGTTTTAGCACCAAAGGTGTGTACATGTCATTGGAAGTTATTTGTGAAGGTAAAGTGCATAAGATAAAGTGCATTCATTTTAGCAGCTGTTTAGGTCCTGGTTGCACTCGGAATACGCTACTTCTTATCTACTTAAATGTATTTATTATACATATATATTTAAATAAAAGTACATTCCATTTAAGAAATTCGACATCACCCGCACTCAATGACGATAATTCCTCTTTATGATTGGTCAAAGTTTCCAGCGATGACATCACACAGGGCAGGGGGTACTTTCCCATTCGGGTCGTCACCAGTGCATGAAACTTTCAGCATTGCAGAAAGAAAACTACCAATTGTAGGAGTGTGTGGATGGTGTCGAATTTCTTAAATTAAATCAACTTTCAGTTAAATGCTGCCATTTATCTACTGAAATAGGTCTTAGAAAACTATATTAACTTTCTAAACAACGAAAACATCAGCTACAGGCAAAATATTTCTAAACAGGTTTTACCTAAGGAAGCTCGAAACTAGCAATAAAACCACTGCAATATTCTTGCAGCCGTAAATTAGGGCATTCCAAATAGTTTCAGCTATGCTTCAATAGAATGAAAGTGCAAGGAAAAGAAAAATTCAAAAACATAGAGACTCATCTTGCACAAAAGTTGAATTTGCTCCCCCTGGAGAATATCTTCACTTCTAAAGGTAACTGTGGGGTCAAAAACGTCCCAGAAAGAGTTTACAGCCTTCTCTCTTGAAATCTCGAGCACGTCTGGCCGAAACCCCAGTTGACTCACATTAGCAAGGGTACCAATGTAATTTACAAGGGCTTCATTTGGGTGGGGAAATTTTATTCAAAAAGTTGCTTAGCAAAATCGAATCACTGGGATCAGAAATGACCCCAGTGTGAAATTTTAGGGTTAAATTTCGTAAAGCAATTAATTTTGTTGTTTGTAACAAGTTGTTATTGACAGTCGCTGTTCTCTTAAGAGCCAATCAAATATATATTGGTAGGAACTTCTTTTATATTGATAACAACTTGAGAGTTTGACGTAGTACGTTATAGTTATGTTGGGGTAGAATGAAATAGGAGTTCGGATCTCCGTCGGACAGCAAGGAATGGGAAAGAAAAAAACGATTCCGCTCCTTCAGTTGGGCAATTGAAAGAAGTGTCATCACCAGAAGCAACCCCGTCCTCAGTGCGTTGGGCTCCAGCTTCCAAAACTGCTCATTAGGAAGCGGAGAAGTATCGTAATTGGCTGAGCCAACAACTTTTTACTCTGGGGAGAAAACGGGGGAATAACTCTACCAAGAGCACTTTTTCAACTTCCAGGTAGCGTCCCTCAGAATTGAACAATTTGTCATTGTGAAGGTTATTCTTCTTTTAGGCCCCAACATCTCCATTAATGAGCAGAAGCTGTAGGAGGGAGAGATGTCCCGTCTTGAATTTTCCATAGACATCATCTTGAATTTCAGACAGCTCGAGTTTTTGAGTTTAGGTTCTATCAAGCATTTAAACTAAACTATATAAACACGAACAATTTAAACAGAGAAATCTGATAAGGTCGTTCCAAATTAACTAGCTGTCGTCTGAAAGACATTTTCCGATTTAAGAACGTGTTGACGAAGGTCTTCGTAAAGTACTTTGACTTCAATGGTTTTTGAATGATAATTTATGATACCTCTCTAATACTCGTAATAGATATTGGAATCGTGGATGTTTTCAAAACTATGTATTTTGGTTATTTAGAGTACCTTTGTCTTTTGACGTTCTACAGCTTTTCTCATAAGGAAATCGGATAAGGTCGTTCAAAATCAGCTGCCTTGAGCAAGTTTAAAGAACTATATTTCCCGATTTAAGATCGTTTTGACGAAGGTCCCCGTAGAGTACGAGTACTTTGACTTCAATACGGAAGTTAGTGAAAATACGTTTTCTATTTCCATGAAAAATAAAGAGTTACAATGTTAAATAGATTTCGATGGTAATCCCATCATCAGTAACCAATAATAACTGAACATATTAGAAAGGACACAGCTTATATAGTCACAAGTGAAGCGAGATTGAATCCCATTAGTCGAGAGAAAGGAAAGGGGGTGAGAGGTACAACTAATTAAGTGCAAGCAAAGTGAAGGGGTATTGCAGCCAATCAGATGAAGTGAAAGTAGGGAAAGAATTACTCAACGATTCCTGGAATTTGAAGGAAAAATTCCAAGCCTTATAGAAATGTACTTATAAGTGGTGGATTATATTGAGGTATTTCCTCATTTAAACCTATAAAATAACCTTTAAACCTAAACATTTGTTACCAGATCTGTCCCATTCTAGTATACGTCTCCTTTCTAAAGTGTCTTCAGTTATTGTTTGTTATTGATGATGGCTTAACTATCGAAATCGATTTAACATTGTAACTCTTTATTTTTCGTGGAAAGAGACAACGTTTTTTCACTAACTTGTGTTTTGAAACGGGTTTCTAAAACTTAGTAGCGAGTGATTTAGTTCGGTGACTTCAATGATTTTGAATGATAATTTTTTAATGATACATCTCTACTACTCACTGATGGAATCGTGCATTGCTAATTATGTATATTTTTCAATTTGGAATACCTTTGTCTTTTGACGTTTTACAGCTTTTCCTGCTAAGTTTAGTCGACAATTTCAAATTTAAATGTGCACATATTTGCTTATATTGGCGTTTCAAGGAATAGTTGCATGCATGATGAACACGTGCATAATCCAAATAAATTCTCCCAATTCAACAAGAAATATCAAAAATGGAAAGAAATAAAAATTGAACTATTCCGACTTGTTTTTTACTGAACTGTATGTTCCCCTTAATTCGGGCATTGACTGACTAATCTCGTGAAATTTGAGTAGCCCAGGTATATACCTGGAACAGGAGGGAATTACTGCAGGAGGAGTAGCCAAGTCCAGCGCAAATCGGATTATTCGCATGTGCGTTGCCCATCGCCCACATTTCTATTGAAATGTCTCCCTTCTCGCTAATTGGAGAATATTACCGGTTCACACCCTGATCCCTAGCCATTCTACAATTTTTCTTTTCATCTCAACCTTTTCTTACACAAATACACACAGCCCTCAGCGGAAGTCCAAATTTTCTGATCTTGAGATACAGTGATACCTATCTTCGGCAATGCGTTCTCAGAAAGATTTGTGGAAGTGGATCGGGAGTGATCTGCCTTCCGTATCGGAGGCCCTGAAGAGATTTGACGGAGCGACTAGATATGTAAAAACTCGTTTTGGTCCTACCCAATGCCAATAAAGTAATGTCCAGATCAGCTGGCTGGCTGGCTTTACCAGTAAAGCTTGTCACGAAATCGGTCAGGGAATAAACCCCCTTCCCCTACCACAAACACACACACACACACGTTAATAATCGCATCATGACAAATAAATATTCTTCTGCGTGTGCGGGTCAGTTGTAGATAGTCTACTATCAGTTGCATGGCTTTCAAGTCAATATAATCGAATTAGCGCCTGCGCAAACGAAAAACCACCACGGACCATATTTTCTCGAACTACCATCCGATCTTTCCCGAATTTGGAGGATGGTTGGGTGAATACGATCATTCTGTATACTATTATTCTGTATAAATTTCAAAATAATCGAAACAGCTGAGCGAATTGGAGTTTTAGGCCCTGTCTATCTTATCACTCAAAAATTAATAGTTTTTTATACACATGCGTTAACGTAACATCCACCAAGCGTAATTTTCTCATGACCTATTCGTTCAATTTTGCTCAAACTCAAAGATTTGCTCAATTGCGATTTCATAACTCCTGATGATGTTACAACTTCATGTTAGTGGCTTTTGAGTATGGTCAAACTTCAAATCCTTGTTAAGTGAACTACTTCTACAGTTTTCATCCGATTTGGATGGAAAATTCTGAGAGCGAATGGTTCATCACTTTTGAAGTAATTCCCACCATTTCATTGATATATATATTCATGTTACGGATTCTACGAAGCTATAAATCACACCCAATACCCATACATCATTTTATTTTAAATATCTAATATTTTTCCCTTTTAATCAAGGATCAGTGATTCCAGAATCACAACTAGTAGGTATTATGAACGACCTATGGAGGATTCCCAAATCCCAAGAATCGTTTCAGAATGACTCGAAACGGATTCCAAAGGAGAAAAATTGTGTTACCTGCGTTTTCTTCGATAATTCGATAAAAATGACCAGACGGAGGATAACGGAGTGTAGCATCGGTAGGTAATCAGCAACATTTTCAAGAACAATCGTAAAATAGCCCGTAAAATATTACATTTTGATAGAATATTTGAATATAAATTCCTCATTGCTATAGTTTGTTATAAATCACATTCGCAGAATTGGTTAAACTAGAAAGATAAATTTTGATGGCACCGATACCATGCGACCTTTACAAAATATTCAGATTTATTCACGGTAGAGCGTCTAAGTAGATACTTCTACCGTTTCGAATTCCCCATCAGTCATTTCGATGATGGATGCACGCCTTTGAACGAAAATACTCAATGTTTGATTTCAAAAGTATCGCTTTTCGACCCCGTACTATTACCAATTCCGATTCGCGAAAAGAAGAAAAAAGTCAAAATAAATTATCATTGAAAGCTTTCCTCAATATGAAAAATGAAAAAAATATTGAGTTCAATTTTGAAAAAACGAGAAAAAACCTTAGGAGAGGGGTTGAAGGCTTTTGTCCGGTCACGGGTGTCGTCTATTCACCGACGTTCTGAGCGACCCCTCCAGAGCGCACCCCTAGCGGAAAATCTGAATCACAAATACTCTGGAGATTAGTGAGGAAATACCCCCACTCTTCGCTCTCTACCTCCAATCACCATCTAACCCCCTACCCCCTCGACACGGGGTTAGTTTCGGAGGCTATTCACGCCATTTGATTGATGCGAATGGAATATTCGAAAGAGAAAAGGGGAACGGTTTTTCTTTTTTTTTACTCCATTCAAAGACCTTTTCGCGGTTTTCCCTTTGAACTACGGCGATGAATGGCCAGTTAATTCTCTCGCCGTCTCTATTTCCCGTCTCTTTCGAACCGTTGTCTATCTCTTTCCGTCATCTATTCAATCCGATCCTATACTCGCTGTGATTCGTAGT
Organism: Adelphocoris suturalis; assembly: GCA_030762985.1. NCBI lineage: Eukaryota > Metazoa > Arthropoda > Insecta > Hemiptera > Miridae > Adelphocoris > Adelphocoris suturalis. The sequence goes on from CM061049.1 coordinate 38,623,506, forward strand.
TTCATTGAATTCAGTAAGCGGCTGTCAAGTTCTGTGGTCACGTTAACAGTGTTGCCAACTCGGGAGGAGCTAAATATATCGTACCACGACTTAAAAAATACCGTATTCTTCTCCAAAAACCTTAACCTTCACCACACACTCCATCATAATAAATTATTGATTGACAAGTTTATCACATTAAAGTTGGAGAAATTTGATTTAAGAGATTTTTTAAAAGAGAAAATAAAGCTGTTGCGATAGCTTCAAAACTTAAGAAATATAAAATCTCACAGTTTTTCATAATCAAAATTCGTTTTTATGCATTCTGGAACGGTTCCGAGATTCTAACATTTGCATTCATATTTTAATGTTAGGTTGAATAATTCCTTTACCTGACCTGTGTTGAGGAAAACCAATGCCCAAATAAACTCAAACTCTCTTAGCTTTCTTATGGTATTTGTCAATTTCATATTCACTTGACAGATAGTAGATATGTATAGAATAAACTAATGACATTTTGATGGTTTTTTCTATATTTTTTTTTTCGGATAATTTGAAGGTTTTTACAACAAATGACCTCAGAACTGAACTGTTCAGTAACCCATCGCTGCCATCATTATGTTCAAGCTAAATCAAACAAAATTCACCCCTACCCCTAGGTTGGGGTTTTTTAGGCCTGCACTTGCAAGTCTTACCAAAATTCGAATTTTGAGCCTAAAACTTCAAAACAACAATCATTAAAATTAGGCGAGAAGCATGCTAGCCAAATAATGTCATGCAGTGATTTATCAATGTTCGTACCAAAAAATATTACTGTTTAATGTTTTGAGGAGTAGTTAATTTCTTGCTGTGTAGGGATCAATTTCAGAGCTAAATAGAAATTAACCTGAATTTCCAAGAACAAACTAACTGGAAAAAGTCTAAATACGCGTGGACAATGTCAGGATCTAACTGGAAAAGTTTTAAATGTACATGGAAAAAGTGGAAAAGGTCTTAATCAATTCGAAACTTGGTTTATTCAAATTTTCTCGGACAATAATATTGACCGATTTCAATGGTTCTTGCAGCGTTCGATTCATTTTTGATACCTCTAGGTCCCACATACCTCGAAATCTGAAAGAAAAATTGTTGAATGGCATCTAAATTCGAAATTTTCTGAGGCTCGATCCTATGGGATATGTTAAAACCAGTAAATTGCCCCGAGAATAATAAAAATCGGTCCTTTATTGACCGATAAAAGTTGAAAAAACCGCATATATACCATCCAGCGCCGCCTTAAGAAATACTTTATTATAAATTAGGTGGACAATCTTGCGAAATTGTCCCTGCAGGGAGTGAGGGGAGGGAAGTTGAAAAAAAAAGTCGATCCTATCTTCTCCTGTAAGGGATCCTCTATTTAATAGAACCGGTTTCAGTCAGTGGTCACAGACCTTCATCAGCTACAAGATTTTTGTATCCTAGAATGTTCAGAGCTTTCTGGGTTTTTTGTAGCTGAGGAAGGTCGGTGACCACTGACCGAAACCGGTTCTATTATATTGACGATCCATTACAAGGGAAGAAAGGATAGAAGTTTTTAATCTTCCCCCCACCCCCTTACTCCTTGCTGGGACAATGGCGCAGGATTTGCCACCTAATTTATAATAAAGTACTTTAATTCCACTAAAAAATGCTAAAATTCAATTTAAAATGAAAAAAATAACAGTTTTTTCGATATGAATTTTTTACTAACACTTTTCTGGGGGCAAAAAGTCATCAAATTTTAAATTTCAATACAATTTTAGTATTATACGACAATTTTTGCATTATTCATATTATACGTTGCCTAAAATGCAGTTCGTATTTGGTTCAAAGAATATCAATACAACGTTGGAGTGGTATGTACTTATACCTACCTACGTGGTCAATTAACCTTGGGGTGGTATACTCGTACATGTACCTATATGGGCTTACGTATTCGGAAATTGTGGCGAAGAGAGCGACAAACGAAAAGGTTAGACTCCAACGATTTGTAACATTTCACCGTTTGTCTGAGATCCTTGTTGGCAGCACCTTCTCCCACTTCCTCAGACCGTATTAGATCCGCCTGTCAAGACCCAGTGGAATCCCTTTTCTCTACCCTCCATTCTTGGAGAAGGTTTGAGATCTAATTGGGTAACTTACCTGAAATACAACGTATTGTTCCGTCTCCCCACTCCGCTCAGCCCGTGTGACGGTTCGCTTTTAATTACGGCTTCAACCAGACTCCTTCCAGGAGTATCGATTCACTTGGAACACAAACCGTAAGAGATGGTTTCACGAGGCGTGAACTCGTTTGTGAGTCGGGTGTTGGTGGTTTACATACTTTGGTGGTGTTTGCGTCGGTGTCTCAAAGAGTCACATCGTAATGACGAGCGATTCTCCTATTTATATACGCAGCATCCCACGTATCCTCCTACGCATCTATATCAAGGACCTATTCGTTGATACGTAGGAGGTTACGTTATGGGATGCTTCCATTCAAATAGGAATATTAATAAATAGACCAAGGGCACTGTATTTGATTATTAGTTTCAAATCAATAAAGTACATTTAGACAATTGACAAAACATTGGGATAATTATCACTTTCAATGTTGCTCAACGAGAAGCATCCAGAACTATTCTTCAAAACTGAACAACTGCTCACTTAACGGTAGGCCCACTAAGCTCCACTAATTCATCATATAAAACGCATGTAGGCCTTTATTTCCCCGCAGGTAGTAATTGACACACAATAGTCACAATGCAATACAATATTGAATTATTAGAATATTTTCAAGGATCATTCAAAAAATTAACTGTTTACCCAGGCAAGAGGCGTACTCTGCTCTACGCTCTATGGACAAAACCTCAAACAAAGGTGAAGAGGTAGTTATGCATTGATGAAGAGAACGACGTAGTGATTTTGTCTTGTTCCACTAACCTGGGATGCCTCAGTGGATGTGAGGCTATTTTTGTAGCTTGTTTGAGTACAAACGGAAGGGGCAGTTGTGGGAACGTACGTACTCTTAGTTTCACATGATGATAGGCTCGCACGAACGGGAGCGTTCGCACATCCCTTTCAGTCTGACGGGAGCGTTTTTACATGCGCCAGAATCATTGACACTTAAGCAGTCGGCCTCTAAACCTCCTGGCTATGTTGAATAAGGAAGCAAAATACCCCCCCCCCCCCCCTCAAATCAAAGTCGACCTCCGACTAATCTGGTGCTAGTCCTGGAGTTTTTCGATGGTGCTGAATCCGAATCCGAAGCCCGTTTTTCATGTAGTCGTATGATTTTTGAGGTACCTACGACACCAACTGAAAAAAAAAAAAAAAAAAAAAAAAAAAAAAAAAAAAAAAATCATTCCAATTTAAATTTTCTAATGTTTGGAAATGTAACGCTGAACACGCCTATATCACACAGGATGGGTCTTAAATGCTTCACTAACGTTCCTTTTGCCTAAAAACTGCATTAAAAAAAAGAAAAAAAAAACGTGGTTATTCACCAATTTTTCACAATTTCTGAAAACATTTATAGAAATCACTTGACGACCTGAAATAAAATTGTGCTATTACTTGGACTATTTTTGCGTCAAATGAGACCAGAAGCAGCTCTGGAGGTGTGATAATTGATTTTTTTTTTTTTTTTTTTTTTTTTTTTTTTTCAACTTTTGTTCCAGAGGGTCAAAATTATGTAACAAGGACTGAAGGTCTGTTGTTGGTACTGCATTTTGCTGTACAACTACTCCTTACTGTGATAAATATTTATTTTATATGCATAGGTGCATATATCAAGAATACGGTGACAAAGTGAGTACACAGATTAAAGGGGATTACTTTGATGTTTTATTCAATGATGTAAGTGCTGCTCCAAGAGATTCAACGGGATCTATCTCACTAACCTGAGAGGAATTTACCAATAGTTGGTTTTACAGTTCAAATAGAGAAAACAGGAGTTTTAGGTAGAGGGATCTAATCTCTAATCTGATGGGATTTGCAAGAGAGGATAATCAATAGTATATCATACTATATAATGTATCAAATCTTCATGCAGTTAGGAGATAGATCAAGGACTTACGATTCAGTCGAGCATCTCAAAGCCAGTAAAAGGGAGGGCGGACGGATATACCGAGAGAAAATAAATTGTCAAAGAATGGAAGAAAAAAAAGCATGTTTTTTTGGTAGTTTCCTGACTAAAAAAACAAGTTAAGGGAACGTTTTTGACCATTATTTGTGGAGTAGGCGTAGTGTTATTATTTGCTTTCTTCTTCTTGATTTTTCAAAAGAACCGCGGGGTTCAGAGGCCGCCTGCTCAGGTGGCAACGATGCTGTTGTATGCCAATGATCAGTTGCGGGGAAACGGATATCAACATGGTTTTTAAATGACGAATCAGAGGAGGTTAGTAGACCCACAGTTAAGGTACTATGTGAGCAGTTATTCAGTTGTGAAGGTTAGATTTCTCTATTTTTTTAAATGTATTTGGGGAGGTGGGGGGGGGGGGGGGGGGGGGGGCAGTTTAATCAGTAGAAATAAAGAAAGAAGTTATAAGTAAGCGATAGTAAAGACTTGAAGCCAGTAAACTCGGAGAAAATTCTTGGTAATTACTGCAGTCAGCAACCCTCATTCAATCTATCCGACCTCGGTCCATTTCAGTTCATTGATAAGATAAGGAACACTAACAGGTATAATCTCGTTCGTCAGACAGGTCTCGAGGGTTTACATAACTTGTCGCTGTTTGCGTCAGTGTCTATAAGAATATAATCACAAAGTTCCTTCTATGTACGCTGCACCCCACGTAACCTTCTACGTATTCATGAACGGACCACTGGCACTTTACCTGCTGGCACGAATGTTAATATTGACCAAATATGAGTGAATTCGCATCCTCTTACTGAATGTGTTGATGAACGAGAAGTCTCCAGAACCAATCTTTGAAACATAATATCCAACTACTCTCTTAGTGAAAATGATACAAAGATCCATAAATCCATAAATATTAATTCTAGCTACTCCAATAATGACTTTGACCTGCATTTTCATGTAGCTGCAATTGTCATTGCTCTGGCTGGCAATAGAATAATTGATATTTCCTGGATTAATGAAGAAGAAGAAAAATAAGGAAAACATTTACAAATGAGACCAGAAGCAGCTCTGGAGGTGCTTAAAATAAACAGTTCATTTATAAGATAAGGACCGTAAACAGTATGGGGTGCTGCCAGATGTGATCTTGTTCGTGAGTCGGGCCGCAAAGGTTTATATACATTGCCGTTGTTTGTTTTAGTGATTCTAAGGATATAATCACAAATTAGAAAAGTTCCTACTATGCAGGCTCCATCTCACGTAACCTTCTATGCACTCGTGAACGGACCATTGTCCATTATCTGCTGAGCACGTCTCGAATCATTCAAACTGGAATATTGCATCTAGTGTCAATATAATCCTTTGAACATTACAAAACGTTTTCTCCGGATCAAAAGACTGATGTGGCTATGCCACGATGACGTACAAATTTAAATAAATACACAATTACTTGTATAAAAGTTTTCCAAAGCACTTCAAAATTTTTATAGTCCGCCAGACGTTCTAAGCTATTTTATTGTAAATCGATATATATAAACTACATCGCAATGGGCAGTTAGTGAATAATCATTTGAATGTTCTTCCTAATCACCTTAATGAATCACCTAGGTTTTGGAACTACAAACATCATTTATACTTGTTATCCCTTTGATCCCATTCTTGGTTTCGAAACTCCATAAATAAAACCGTGATATATTATGACCCTCTATATAAACAAATCGAATATTATGTAAATAGATCGTATAATTCTATTTATTGCTATTCTTCTGGTTGTGCGAATGGGGATAATACCTTTCCAAAACGCACACCAAAACCCGAACAACCAATACAATTCATATTCCAGTAATCTATTTGCTGAAATACTTGTATATTCTCGTTACACTTTTTCCTGGAACTATTTTCTCCTGTCGTTGCCATGTATGGATGCACTACAGCATCATATTAGAAACTTGATTCCGTTTTATCCCGAAAAAAAAAAACAGATCTTCAAGTCCCATTATTCGGATGTGATTTTTTATACATTTTCCATAACGGATACCGCTTCACGAATCCGATCTCCATTGAATGATGTCTCGTATTTCGTAGCAAAACATCGCGTTGGGGGGAAAAAAGTGACGTTTCCTGGAAGGAATAACACTAGTTCACGTCTATATATAGCTGTCAGAACGAAGGACGATGTTAGATGATGAAGGGGGTAGAGCGGTGTGTGCTGAGGCGCAGAAAGAGGATCCTGCCCCTTTGAATTATGTACGAAACTCGAAACGGCGCCCTCGCGCTCCTCCAGCACACTATTACCAAGCCTCCATTACGCCCTCTTTGCTGCCAACGCTACCATTCATAGATAATTACTTACCAACCGGTCCCGCAGGGCGGGTGAGGAGCGAAAGACACGAGTTTGCCAAAGTCGTTTGGGCTGCTAAATTTGGAATATTTATATTTCAGTTCGGTATAGTGACGGGGTGGTGTAGTGAACACCAAGGCACTTACCTTAATATTTATGGGATGGCCCTTTCATCTCGGGAGTTGGATGAGTGTTAATGAAAGGTAGGGGATTCCGGGGAGGGGGGGATGTGATAGTGTTGTTTGCGAAACCTAATTAAACTTGCGGTAAACTATTTGAAAGACCTTGTACTTCATCTTCGAGGGCAAGTGGGATGCCCTGAATATTGATAAGGCAAACGGTAGCTGAAGGGGTGATTTCTCAACAACGCTTTGAATTCAAACTTCATTTATTTTGTTTTGATCAGTGATAACGATTTCATTGTCAAATGAAAATAAACACGGTATATCCAAGGAATTCCGTTTTGGAAAAATTCATTCTGCCATATTGATTCTGGTACTCGCTAGACGCTTTGAAAACTAGCCTAAGTACAACTGCTGACAAGAAATTTTACGCCGTGTTTCGGAATTAGATAATTTCTCTTAGAGTAATTGTAGGAGAAATAGGCTTGGGTCTTTCAAACGCGATTTCTGGTCGCCTTATCTTTTATTTGAAAAATATAATGTTTTCAGATATCGGAAACTAACATATCTTTCACCATTCCATCAAGCGTAATTTACTCGTATGAGTCGTAAGATATGACTGAAATTTGAAGGGTAGATGGAAGAAGCCACGTTGTTCATCTCATATCAATTTCATAGAGGTCGTATCATTAGTAGCTGATGCTGCGCGAATATGAAATTCTCGGAAAACGCACAACTTCAACTGTTTCAATTCTAATTCGATGAAATTGTCTGGGAACGTGCGGGTTAGACAACGTTTGATCCCCTATAAGTTCACACAGGAATCGATAGTTACCACTGCGCATGTTCAAACATGAAATTCATCCAGCGTCATTTCCTCATGGCCATTTCTTCCAATCCACTTAAATTGGAATGTCATATGATGATGACGATGTTATTGTCCTAAGTACATGAATTTTGACGTAATCGCACCATTAGAAGTCGCTGCTTCTCGAACTCAAATCTTTGTAACATTCATAACTTCTACTACAATCTTCATGTTAATTTGACCATAATTCCTCTGATTGATTTCATATTTCAAGTTTATTTAAAATTTGAACGATCTATGCATCCATGTGAGGAATACAAGGAAGCAATGTGCCAAATACAACTTGGCAGACATTTGAATTCTAAGGAAGTTACTTCTTATAGTTGGTGTTGAAATGAACCAAAGGGGAAACATCAAATCGTGATTCAGTTTTCATCTTAGTTTTAATGAATCGCTCACAGGTCACATTTGAAGTCACATTAATGCAGCTTTCATGGAGCTATTGCTTTCAAATGAAGGGTTGAATCGGATCCAATATTTTTTTATTTTAGTGGATTCTTCCTATTCACAAGTTTCAACTTCATGATTAATAGTTCACGTTGTTATATAATCCTACTCATATATCTGCTGGCGATGAGCCACGCCATTATTATCATTCAGGATTTTTCTTCTAGTTTCAATCATGTTTTTTTAATATAATATGATCTTGCTTTCTGCTAGCTTGTTATAATCTGGACATATATGTATAGGATAGGAGGGGCTCTGGACAACTTCAATTTTATAAAGCTTCTTCAATTCCGGCTCCTTCAACGAATCCTCAGTGTTTGACAAGCTTGATTTGAGTATGAAAGTACCTAAACGTTTGATTTATATGTATTTACGTATAGTGTTGCTTTAACTGTAATTCATTGATATCTTCTAAACTCATTGGAATCGTGATTGGAACTGTTAGATTAAGTTCAATTAAAATCCAATTTCAATATATATATATATTTTTTGGTTGAATGATGACCGTGGTCAATACTCATATCATGTATTATACAGTTTGTGTTTCGTAATCCCAAAGAGAAAGCCGAATTTGACCGACGTCTTTTCGTTCTGATATCAAACGAAAGAACCGTTTGAAGGTACTTGGAATTTGGTACTCTGATGTAACCGTAGATAACCGTAGTTAAAGTCATTCATGTGTAACGCATACTACAATTAATCTCTGGAAATTGTAATAATATACATATTCATGAAGACATTACCATTGATTAAATATGTGAAATCAAACATAAGGCTCCTATAACGTTACAAATTAGGTATCTAATACAAAGCTGAACTGGTGATTGCGTGCTGGATGACAATTCATGAGCTCCTGGGCATAGCTAGAGTGTCAAATCCTCCTTGATCTTGTCAATCAACCGATACCCACTCAATAATTCATTGCACAATCTGATACCGAACATACCAACTTAATTAGTTTCTGTGCACGTTGGTATCCTTAGTAATCAAGTCACCACATTCCTCAGTTGCCATTAGTTATGCAACCTTCTCTCGTTCTAAGATCAGCCCATCAACTTTAATCTGTATTTACAATGTACTTCATTGAAAACCATTAATTATGAAATAGCTCATGAAATGGTACATAGGTCTCACTTGTTTGTACATGAATGGATAGATTATTGAAATGTTTTTAACCTTCAGTCTAGAGGGACGAATTGAGCTCTCATGAGGTGAGAACGGCCGAATAGATTCGACATTTATCGATCTAATCATTTAATTTAAAACCGATCTAATAATTTACAACGTTGATAATTCCTTGAGTAGAAATCATTTTATGTGATATAAATTGTCAAAATACTGCTGTTGAGGACGTAAAACCGAAACAGCTTTATATTTATAAAAAGTTCCAGTCATGTTACCTTGCCTAAACCTACTTTTTTTCCTTTTTTTTACGGAAAGAACGTTACTTGAGAGCCGAAAGCAGGAACAATCGAGAGATATCGTACGAATTCAATAATGAACTGAATTCACTGATAAATTTAATAACTAATTATAATGTAACAACTAACTGACTCGGCTGGCATTTTTCAGTGTGCGTGTGTTCTCGTATATGTGTATGTGTACGTGTGTTCCGTGCTACAGGGAGCGATTTAGGAGCATTCAACTAGAAATTTAGTTGTTAGACTCTTTACAACGTTTCATTATTTGGACAGTTCAAATTTAGGAAAAACCAATCTAAGGAAATGCCAGGATGTCGATAGTTTCTAGATTAGAGCGTGTAGTTTGAGGTAACATTCGTTTAGCAACAGGGAAGTTAATGTTAGTAATAAAGTAAACACATACGTTGCTTTGTTGGATGTTTATGTAGATGAACTTGAACCAACAAATCTGAACGTAATATGCTTGAAAATATAAATGATGAACAGAACTGTAGGCTGAAACTTGGTCCAAGATTCAAGGCAAAGATCCTAGGCGAAGTTGGAGACGAAGTAAGGATTCGGAGTCTTGATAAAGGAAGATATCGGATCTCCTGATCTTCCAGATGTCTTGCAGATGGATCTGCAAATGCGTGCTAGGTCCGAATCTGAAGGTAGACCAACTAATCTGCGGAATATATGAATATTATTGATTGACAAAATAAAATATATTATTATGCCTATGAACCATTTCCGATTTATTTATTGGAAATGCATACGCAACCATTATCCAGAAGGCAAAGCCGAATAGATAGATAATAAAAACTGGAGACTAGGCCATATGTTGAAACCATGACTTGGAGAAACTAATATTTCAACAGGAAATAAAGGCATTTTTTGTACAGTCTGTCAGGCTCTTCATACATCTGGGATTAGCTGTACAGTTTTTGGTAACGGCACGACGTCATAAATTGTCGTCAGTAGCGACGATTGTATTCAAATCAGCAAAAAATCAATTATGGTAACGTTTTTGCCACACAGAATCGAATGAAATCACTATAAAAGCTTTAATAGTTTTCCTAGGGCCGGTTCGATAATCAGATTTATCCAATGGATAAGGAGGATTAATCTGAGGGATAGTGTTATCATCCAGTTAACACGATTGGGGGTGTTTATCCATCCCTAGTTAAACCCTATCTAGAGTTTTAACTTATTTGTTAACTGGACGGCTAGGTATCAATTAGATATAACTGGAGTTTAATGATATATCTAGGGCTTTAAAACCTCAATGAAGTTCATGTGTTTACATATTTTGTTTGAATAACATGTTTCGTTGCCATTGCTATTCTCGTACCTTCCAATGGACATATTTGGGGATTCGTCTTCAAAAATCAACGTGGACGAAGGTTGTATCGTTAAAGAATCCATTGAATGGGAAAGAAGACCGTGTATAGTAAGACCCCGTGTAGATAAATCACTTACTAAAATGGGACGAGTGCCAATTTTTTTTGAGGTTTCGGTTGGACAAAGGCCCCAACGAGGATGCTAACAGCGCTATCTGTGAAACAGTATTTGTATGAGAGATAATTTTATCCGCTATTGATAAACGGGAACGACTCATATTCTTCATCTAAAGTATAGCTCTATACTTTGTATTGCTATCCTGCAGTTGATGTAGGTAATTGATAAACCGGCCCCTAGGCAACTAGACGACGAGAGTTGTCGTCAAATCAACCAAAAATTGAGTTTGGGATATTTGTGAATGTTATCGTCTCGTAGAATCGTGAATAGGAAGTGAAGTCGAGTTTATACTAGACAAACAAATTTTTTAGGTACTTAGTCAGCGAACCAACTAGTTATATTCGTAGTTAAGCGGGTTTTGGTTTTCATTTTTAGAGCTTCATTTTTTAAGATGGGTTAGGATTTCCTCTCTAAACTTTTCCTGGAGTCCGGTTGGGAATTCAAGAGGATCCTGGAGTACCGTCTGGCCATATCGATCTTAAACAAGACTCAGTTCGGGGGCGAAGGGTGCGTGCGTGCGTGGGGTCTGGAACAGAGGGGTGAGGGATTGGTGATAGGGGACTATGCGGAGGGGTGGTGGCGGGGAAGTAGCGCGAACAAGGGTAGAGGGGGGCAGGCCATCAGTCGTGGGTGGGAAACGCTGCGACAGGAGGGCGAACATATCGAGGGACGTGTTATGCGGACAGCGTTCGCGTCAACAGGTATATACCACTTATCGATCCCTCATTGTTATCGAGATGACAATCGATTTGGATGGGAAGAGAGCACTGGGCATTGAAGAGACAGAATGGATATTATGGTGGTGATAGAATCGGTGGAATGAGGAGGACATTGTGGACGTATTAAACAAGGAGTGAACAGAAAATCTGTAGGTATCAGAAAACTCGGGGTATAAAACAATTATGTCTCTACTCATGCAAAAAGGGAATGACAAAATAATTATAATGTCAAGCATCCAACGAGACGTTAGTCTCATCTCTGCAACTAGCTGCACCGAAATGAGTAACAAAGTAGAACTTCGGCTCAAAATTGGTCCCCTCTCAACCTCATCCTGTCAGCTCGAACCTGTTTTTCCTTGCATATCCTGAAGGATTGTCAAATGTGTAATATGGCACGCTAGATCGATTCTATATAACCAAGAGCGGAGCGTCAAAAAGCACGTTTTCGGATTTTTTCTCCTTTTTTAGGACGTCGCTCAGAAGTTAGGTCATACACGCAAGGCTTCTTATTTAATAGGGACGACCTATTGGAAGAGATCCAGGGGGGTAGGGGACAGTCCAAGCATGAGAAAAAAAACTACACAAAAATCCGTTTCAGACCATTCTAAGACCGAATCCGTAAAGAAAACCACAGGTGTATGTGTGTGTGTGTGCGTGTGTGTGTGTCAGACAAATTTCGTAGACGCTGTGGCCACAAATCTCAACCGACTTTCGAGATTCTTGCTTTGTTCGATACAAATTTTAGTCTAATCGTGCCACGACCTCAGAAATTTTGAATTCCGCGATGTGGATGGGGTAAAGCGAAAAACGTGGGTTTTTTTTCGACAAATTTTGTAGACGCTGACCTGGCTCCCATTCTCAACCGATTTTCGTGATTCTTAATTGGTTCGATTTGAATTTAAGTCTAGTTGTGCAACAAACCTTGGGAATTACGGATTTTCTGTCGTAGTGGGAGGTGGAGGGGATAATTACCGATTCTTTCAGGCGCTGCCCAAGCTACTAATCTCCACTAATTTTCGTGATTCTTATTTTGTTCCATCAAGAATTTGATATAGTTTTGGTACTTATGTCAGGAGATTTCAATTTCATCATGAGAAGGGGTGAATGGAGGGGTGATTCTGATAAATCGGGGTCTTTTGACAATTCTCCTCCAATTTTCGTGATTTTTGTTTTTAAACTATGAACTCGGTGTATTTTCTGTCCGCAAGTCAGGAATTTCGAATTCATATATGAAGGAGGTGATAGTAATAAATCATGATGTTTTAGTAATATTGTCAGATTTTCATGATTCTTTTCTTGTTCAACTAGGCTAGAGAGGTGTATCAGGAGTTTTAAATTTCATTATGGAAGAGGGTGAATGGAGGGGGTGATAGTGATAAATCATTATATTTTAACCATTCTTGTCAGATTATTTGATCTTTTTTTTTAATTCAATTATCAATTTGTTCCAGTTTCAAAGTTATATCAGGAGTGTCTCATTTCATACTTATGATAAGAATTCACTGTGTCGTTGGAGGGAGTTGATGGGGAGGAGGACTCCGAGAAGTCATGATATTTTTGGTTTTTCTCTCATTTTAACTCTCACCAAAATTAGATAAAATTCATTCATAGGGACGTCCCTGTAATGCATGCATTACTTACCAATATGTTTTTGTTGTTTTTCTCTCATCCTACCGATTCTTACCCTCTGCCGATGTTGATAAAATTTAAAACGAATGGTATATTTGACCTGAACAAGTGCCTTTTTGGGGTTTTGGATGCCTGATGGCTAAAGGATTGGGTTGTGATGGAAGTAGTATACAACGAATTCTCTCCCATTCACCCTAGGAAGTTGAAATTTGTTAGTGTGACTCTCTGGGACATCACGAGACGAGGAAACATAGAGACTCTTTCCTGATTCCTATCTAAGAATTTTAAATTTGATAGGAAGATTTTTTGGGAATTTGATACGAATGAAATGACGAGCTACGTCCTAATAAGTTGAGTTAGCTCTATTCCCTCCTATTCAGCCTGCAAATGTGAAATTCGATAGGAAGCGTCTCTAAAAAATTAAGAGATAAACGGAATTACGGGTTCCATTTTGATTAGCTAAGTGAGTTAAAAATACTCTGTTCATCCTAGGATATTCAGATGTGATATGTATCCAGAAAAAAAAATCGATTGAAATGACGGACTCTATCATGACCAGCCTGTACATTCCAACATTTAGGTACTTCTTGGACCACCAAAATGTGTGATGACACATTTGCGAAATGTGACGAACGTTTCAACTCTTCGAAACTGAATACCCTATTCAAGAAAATTGAAGATTATACTATTTCACTCTCATCTTACGTTCTACGTTACTTCCTTCTTGCCAAATACAGTGGAGCTCATACATCAAGTAGTACGTGTTTAGTCCGACGAGTGAGAGGGTATTGAGGGTATGTAGTGTCCATAGTGACTGTAAAGGATCCTGCAGTACCTACCGCGAAACAAGTTCAGTGACCAAAAAATAAAATAAATGAATGAATAAAAATTAGATAATAATAATATAAACTAAATAAATTTAAAAAAGTTAAGTGGCGCAGATTATGACTCATAATAATTTTACTCCTGTACTTGTAACATGAATAGTTTTATAATATGGAGCAGTTAACTAAAAAAAAACTATACAATATAACACCAAATATTGAAATATTTTTGAATCATTTTGATCTAAAAGTGTTTGCAAAGGTGATAGCGAAGGAGTTTAATTCACTCAAGTTGAACGCAGCTAGATCTGAAAACCAATTCGGAACATTACCAAATAAGACGAAAATATGACTATTTACCTCTGTCCATTCTATTCTCATCGAATATGTTGCAGGATGGTTTTATTTATGCATGTTCCTAACCTAATGTAACTCTGGCTGCATGTATCCTTCGATAAGTCTTACCTTAGCAGAGCGCCATGGTTTTCGATTCATAAATTTAGCTCTTACTTGTTTTCAGCTATAATCAATTAGTGATGCCCGAATAAGAAAACTAGTTATATCTGAGAACACCATTAGTTTTGATAACATATATGAATTTTATAGTATGCTACCAAAGGTCTTGTAACAGTTGCGTATTTAGAAACCTGGTGGCCATATGTTCAAATAACGTATTACCTACCGTTCAGGGAATTTCATTATGATGGGTTACAAACCACATAGTGTTTGACTTTCTACCCCATATGACGGGAATCGTTAACTGTATGATTTAATCGTACTCTTCAGTCTATTGGCCTAGAAGAAATGTGGTGAGTGGAGACTTCAAACGTAATCCATCAAGCTTAGAAGTCGGTTGAAGGAAAGGTTACGTGTTTTTACACAAGGATTTTGGTGTTACCTCGTCTTAGATAACTCTGTAATTCGTTGATATATTTTTAGGATGCCAAAGAACCGTAAACTTTCCTCTTAGTGGGACATAATTAGATATTGAATATGTCGATTCAAACTGGAAAGTCCCAAAAGAGGTTTCAATCATGTTTACAAAATTAATTGAGAAGGCTCTTCTGCATGTAGTAAACAATTTTTCACACAACCTCGCTCATACCTCAGATTGTTGACCACGCATTGCGCATTGGTTTGCATAATATGAATAGGTAAATCAAGAGCTTTCCAACGAACAGAGAATGATCATTGTGCAATAAAAACTACAAGAGTTATACATTACCTTAGAAAAGTGTTGGTTGTAAGTGAAAATCATCAGAAAATGTGGAAATGTTTAGGGTAGCATAGTTCTTAGAATAACCCCTAGCGTATAGACATATTCATTTCAAAAAAATCATATAGGTATATTCACACTAGGGTTCCCGAAATTGGAAATTATGAACGAACAGTGATCTCTGTTATGGAATCTGCCATAGGTTGGTATGTAGGGGCCATCTAAGTTGAGAATAGGAGCAAAAATCGAAGGCAAGAATGAAAGACGGCCATGTTGCCAAACTACCAGACGTCGAAGATGTTTTGAGTTGGTTCCCTTCGCCCTTAACAATGACACCGACCCTTTGAAAAGGGCCCTTGTTTACAGAAACCTCACGCCTCACAAAGGGCCACAGCTTCCAGCTGAGTTTGACCGCTCCTTTCCGTCCCGGTTTTTCTGACGAATAAGAAGTAATTCGATTGTTGTAGGGTAGTGGCGAACTACAAAAGGTCGCAACTTCGAAAGTCCGTTTGGCAAAATAAAATATTATATTATTCAAGTCGTCAAAGGCTAGAGAAGAATTTCTCATGAGGAATGTTTCTTATTGTCTCCCTCAACGGGATAGTCTGAGGGCTACACTCAAACTTTCATCAAAGCAGAAACTACGGCGGTCGCAGTAGATACTAAGGATTTTATACCAAATAGGACTACTCTCTCACTGAGATTCTTGAGAAATCACGGAGTTGTGTCACATCACAAACGGTTGTAGTTTACTCACCTAAGATACCTTTGTAATTGGTAGATATTACTTCCTCTGCATGATGATTCAAATGTCAAGAATTCTTTGTATATTTGTGTGTTGACCTTGTAATAAGATAGCATTAGTACTTACTTGGAGAACAGCTTCCAACAGAATATATCTACTCTATAGATATACAACTGGAAACGTATCAACTAAAAGTAATCGAAACTTTACTGCGAAAGTTTGGTGATTCTACTCTGTTTTCAACGATCACGAAGATGTGTATTTTGATTTTTCGTATGTGTTACGTCAGATATTAAACTTCAAACTGCCTTGTTTTGGAAGAAAATTTATTGTCTGGATTGAAGGAAATGAAGCCTTGTAGGAAAACAGGTTGAAAATACCAGAAAAATGGATACCAGAAACGATCATGTATTTTACGACGGCCCTGAGAATATCAGTAGCAGGGAATTTTTCAAGGTAGAAATGATGGAACTTGGCTGATTATATTTATACTAGGTACACTATATATTCCTAGAGGAATATGTGTTATGTATCTATCGGATATTCTTGGATGTAGGAGACTTATTTTACTTTTCAAGAAGTGTTAACATCCTATTCAGTAATGATTGTATATCTTCTATACGGAAAAATATTTCTTTGTTAGTTGATAAGCAAACAGCCGAAATATGAAAATAGTTTTCTGACATTTTGCTGTTATCTTTTTTGATTGGGTGAATATATATACGAAAAAGCGCAAACTTCAGGAATCGTTTCAGAATGCCTCAGAACGGATTTCCTTAAAGGGATTTCTCCAGGGAAAAAAAGTATTTCAAAAATTTTGGAGCCATCGCAATAGTTAAATTTCTGAAAAATTTTGCTGAAACATTGAGCTTCACTGCCGAAGACGTTATGTCAACGTTAATCTTAACATTTGATTTCTCATCATTCAAATCTGGGATTTAATAGCTAAATTCTCTCAATTTGGCAGTGTTACCCCACTTTCATCTACTCAATTATCATTTGAGTATTTTATGGGTAAATGTATTTGGATATTGGGCCAGAAGGGGAGTGAGCACAAAAGGACCCGCCCCCTCAGCAGGAGGTGGGAACCTTTGGGCGGGATGTAAGGACAACCATTTCTTTGTTTCCATAACTGGTCAGAATCGTATAAGAAGTGAAATAAAATCCATACCTATTGAATTCATCATTGAGCACGTCGATGTTGTTCAAAATATTATGATAATTTGTGAATCAATACAACGAAAACGTATACACAGTTGAAAAAACAGCAGAAAAAAATTGAATTTCTTCTGCTTTCATGGAATAAAATTCTCTCTGTGATGTTTTTTAGAACTTGAGAATTAAAGTTGTAATGTATTCTCCATCCAATTCGAGGTAAGTACCCGTACTTGCATATTAAATTATTATCTACTCATTAAAACTTTAAATCATACAACGCACTGTAAACACTGTTGACTTCCTTCTTCTGATAAGGATATTGAGATCATGATATAGTGGATAAGATTGATGCAAATTATTGAAGAGTCCATAAATACAATAGGCCAGTGAAGATGTTTTGAGCTTTATCAGTTCCCATTTGCATCCTTATGGTAGGTACGCAATCGAGATTACAATTTTTATTGAAAAACATTGACTAGAGCACCTTTTCAGAACCACAAATCTCCGGAAGAGTGAGAGAAAGAATTATTATACTGACTCCATCATTATTCCATACCACACAAATTGGAGCCACGATTATAGAACTCATTGAAACGTATCCGAAATATTGAAAAACAAAAAAAAAAAAAATTCAATTTTATAATTGACTTATTTTTTGCATCGCAAGACAAACATGTCTAAACACTGCAGCACATTGGACGCATTTCAATGTCACGAATTTCCCAAGAACCATACCTACTCCAAATGATTTAAACTTCATTCGGTTTTGAGCACCAGCCCACGAGCTTATGTGATCACGTGAGCCAAGTCGCGTGACTTTCCGAGATTTGGGGGGTTGTCTCCCATTTCTCGATTCAAAACGTCATCACCTTGAATGTGACCACCTGTTCAGCGGAGCACACAATGATAAGTGGCATCAATAAAATAGGACCAAAAAACACGGAGCACCTATGATAGATAGATAGGTAGATACATAGATAGATTGAATGCGGATAGAATTAAAACCATGAAATATGATCATATTATGTTAGCGGAGAGCTAACAGCTGATTTTGTGTGCCTCATTGAATGTTGACCATTTTATTATTGTATTCTTAATTCTTTATTGTGGGTTCTTGATTCAGTTAAATGTGTTGCACCCATACCAAAATTCAACTATTTGTCTCCACAGTGTGTTGTAAACAAGGTGTAAACACACAGAGGCATAAATTAATGTTTAGAAGTATGTGTGGGGACTTTACCACCCCATTTCCACACCAAATCAACTAATTTCAGGTCTGCAGTTCAGCATAGGGCATCAATTCGTCGACTACTTGTTGACATAGTTGATCACAGTCCGCGGCTACTCCTATATTACGAGTGGCTGGTAAGAAAAGTCAGGGTTGACTGTATGCCGCATCAACCCATCACGGGGGCTGACTCGTTCTGAAATTGTCTCTGCTACCAGTACGAATTCGTGCTTCCAATTACCTTCTCTACATTATCTTTTACGGAAATAACATGCATAGTAATATCCAAAAATAAAATAATAATACGTTTAACAATACCTTTTTTCCGACTATGACAAAAAACACTTGCACCTTGCTACATTGAAAACTTTATTAACTTAAACCTTCCTAACGATTCGAAAGCCTTCCATTATTTTACATCCGGCCAGTATAGTTTTTGGTGTATTATTTTCAATAATCAACCTTCGCAATCGACCAAGAAAAAAATAGTACCCCCCTTAAAATTAGTTGGTTTACGTTTCAAGATGCCCAGCATCCTAAATAGAATTTAAAAAAATAAGTAAATAGATTAATAAAACCATCCATCCGCGGAACGCCGTGGTTACAGTTATGAGTTTTTCCTCGTCAATGATAAATATAATCACAATGAATCGATTAAAGCCATCTGCAACGCCGTTGAACCGTTCGCTTTCCCTAAAGACTTGGACTTTGAAAAAACACCTGCGGATTTCCAGGTGCGAGATAATAAAGAAATGATGCGCTGTTAGCTACTGGCGATCGTAGCTCAGTCGTTAGAGTAGGTACACAGTTTCGGAGTTCCGACACGCTGGCAATCGAACTGGCAGCGGTTTGTATCTCAGATGACAATCACATTTTATAATTTTCTTCTTAATCACTCAATTTTTTGTCTTCATTTATTTATTCTTTCTAGTTAATTCATCAATTTTATTCTGGTAGGTGACATCGTCCAGTTATACTTTGATAATGCACCATAGACCCAGTTTGATAGATAATTTTTACGTACCAGTGTTCTACGTAGGAGGACTATCTAACACATAAATGATGCCATTGTGTAAAAATTTGCTGTTTTTTTTTTCCTATAAAAAGTAATCCTTTGGAGAGCTAAGGATGGAATATTTCTTCGACGACCTTGACGAAAGTCCCATTCGGTTTATTGAAATTAATTTCATCAATAATTACCAATACACATCATTAAGGGGGTACAGAGCATGGGCCTTTTAAAGCAAAGACGTAAGTCGTTGGTTCTTCCGACTGGATCGGGCTCCTAAAGTTGAATTGAATTGAATTAGCAATATTAATATTCGAATATTCGTAAGAATTTGGTTTTATACCATTTTTACCATACAATTTTACCTTTAGTGTCGATATAGAATCTAAACCAAAGATTACTATAAACAAGTGAAAATAACACTTGCACCTAGTGACTTTTCCTCTCTCAACTGTTCCCGATTATACTCAGTGGCTCTAACTCGAACATTTGACAAATGGATTTCCCTATAATCTTCATTTGATGCATTATTAAGGGTAAACGGAACTGTAACACTTCTACTGATATTGAAGTCGAATTTGACAAAGAACCGATTCGTCTTGAATCGTTAAAAAATTCCAATGATATAAGCTTCCGTAATTTGAACCCTTAAATTGATTTAGAATTCGATCAATTCTTCTGAGCAGTGGTTTATGTTTATAAAGCTTCGTGCCTGATCGTGTGGCCTTGTAGACATGGGGACCTCCTCTCCATCTCTTTCCCTCGACGCAAAACGTCGTCAGTCCCGAATGTGACCACCTGTTCGTCTGAGCACACATTGATAGGTAACGTCAACAAAAGGGGCCGGCAATAGGGTGACGAGGCCCCTCCAGACGTCGGCGTCAGGTTGGTGAATAGGGATGGGGCAGAGGGGAAGAAGGGAAGTCCGCTAACCGATGCAAATCCTGGATTAGATATCATCTACATAAACCAACACGGGGTGCCTCTTACCCTTCTGGGAGATAAACCGATTAGAGGTGAGACGGGTTCCCCAGTCCAGAAAACCCTGAGCGGTCTTTTCTCTCACATCTAAGGCACGATGAGAATCTCGTTTGACATCTCACTTCAAATGCCAACTTTAAATGATCTAACCAAGGGATTGCTCAATTTTTGAGTGATGGTAAACAGGGCGTAAAAACATGAGATGCAAAACGTCTCAAGAATTGATAGAACCTACCTCGGAAATACATAGAACGATTCCGTATTTCGAATATATTGAACATTTTGGTCGTTTATCCCGCATTGACGACATGCTTTCTTCCCTGGTAATGCCCACAGCTTGTGTTTTTTAGGCGTACATAAAAAACTTCTACTTTTTTCTCGCAAGATGAGAAAATATGGAAACAATGTATAAAAGCCCGAATGGAACAATTTCCTTCATTTTAAATCACAAAATAATAATATAAGCCCCAGAAAAAGAGTTTAGATAAGATTTTCGGGTAGTGGGACTGATATAACAATGAGCTCTCCCCCTTCATCGCTACTGGAACATTCGACTGATTCCGGCTGATAATAATTTGAGTCAGCGACACATTCACTGTCATCTTCTATAGTCTTGGGATCCCAAACTGACTTTATCTTCTATCACCATTTCCTAATTATTTTTTATTAAGTTTAAGGTCAATTTTTCCTCCTAATTTGCATTACTCTAGCAATTCAGCCCGGATGGTTTCATCAGAAATGATGGCTCGTATTTTATGGTCAATATTCCATGATGAAAGATAATAAATTATCAGTCAAATGCAAAATTCACACGCATGCTGCAATAATGCGTTTTAAAATTAATATATTTTATCGCTGGAATATGTATTCGAGGCTGGTTTTTTCGCGTCACGTTTCGACAAGATCTTAGTGTGCTTGTAAGATCTTACTCTATCCACGATCTTACTTTATTCACTTGGCAAACTATGCAAATATCATAATTAAGTATCCATAAAAATCATTCCAAAGTAAAGGAGGAGCTGGTTATCACTTTTTCAGTATAATAAAATGGTCGTATTTTAAAAAATGTACTGGAAAAAACAATAAGAATAAACGGGAACAAACGACCAAAAATCTCCAAAGTCATATTTTTAGCAGAATACCATTCAAATAAAGTTTGTCAATTATGAAATATAACATTCAAAACATTATACACAAACATGCTTAAAAATGTACCTTAATTTCATTAATAAGTATATGTAAAAAAAAAAATCTATTTGAATAGCAGATTAATGATTAGAATAAGCTTTATTTTCTATAATACTTAATGGTTAATAATATATTTGCCCTATTTAAATGTTAAAATTTCAAAATAATTTAACATAAATGTAATACGATAATGTGAAATTCGCTCATGTGATCATGCTGCATGACTGTAACTTCTTGTATCGTGCCGAAGAATCGTACAAACAAATAGCTTGAAAATTCAGTATTTTGAATGTAAAATTTGGACCCGCAGCCATTCCAAAATTTGTGCTTCTCCCTCAAAGATACCCTGAATCCGCCCCTGATTTTATGCATGAATGCAATATGGCTTAATCTTTAATATCAAATTCTGGGTTAACGTGAATGATCAGCGTAATGTGATCAACGCGGAAGGCCTCCCCATTCGAGATATCGAACGAAAGCTTTGCTAAGATATATTGCTCCAATTTTTCTACCCGTTACAAGCGTTTTCCGCTAAGATGACCAGAGGGCTTGCTGGTGAATTCACACTTCAGTTCCGACAGCTATTACGAGCGGCATACAATAGTTGAGCATTTGTTCGTATTCCGACCTGTCGGGTACTGAAGCTTGTGGATTGCAGTTTGTGTGTAGCAGTAGTAGATAAAGCTGCTTTTTACAACTGTAACAGTACTGTTCTAGTACCAATGTAGTCGCATCTATCTCCTCGACACACTGAGTTTGTTGTGTTGGAAACCACTCAAGCACACTTATTTTGAATCCTCCTGGAATCGATACTATTAGCAAATAGCTAACTAGATAGCAAATTTTTAATTAGGACCGTGAGTTCCCCTGGAATTGTTAATACAGCCCGGTACTCGGTCGAATTCCAATTCTTACCTGCAGTAGATAGGTATTCATTCTTCACAGTATTGTCAGCTATGAATGTATTCCGTATTATTTCGTACGAGTGATATTCTGTTCAGCATTTCGGTACAGGTAAAAAGTGTCGTATGATTGAAATTGTGAGTATATGTAATTTGCCTGAGAACAATCCTTCTGATTCAATATATTTAATGGGTACGATGTCTTTCGGGTACCTACTCAGAAGGTTGCCATAAAAATGTCGATATAAAAATATAAAAATGTCGACGATTATTTTTAGTAAATTAGAACAACTTTAATGACTCCTTGTTTCAGGATGAACCAAAACTTTTATTTTTTTACGTTGTTAATAACTTCAAATCGTATGATCGATTAATATTCAAATTGGTTATTTAAAAATAAACTGAAGTTGAATAATAAAAATAACTTGCGTAGCCCTACAATATCCTTGTTCTACAAAGGTAATTTTTCTCGTCTTCTTATTTTACTCATGTTTACCTTTTTTACTCCCAAAACTCTAGCCCTGCAGAAGAGCGTACGATTTATCGTGAAGCAATTCTGGTTGTCTCAATCGATCCATTGCAATGAAACCAATCAATAGAAAAAACAAAAGTGTTGTTAGCAACATCAGATAAATGTTTTTGATACTTAAAATGCTTTGTACTTTGATTGATGATCCTTGGATGATTGATAATTTATCCTTTCAATACTAACTAGAGCCCATTATAATAAGTGAATTTAAGTAATGTTTCATGAACTTCAATAATGTAGTTTAGGTAAGAACTCATTCCATCACTCATATCCAAATAGGGAGGTTCATATAAATGTTATCTGAAATATACCCTTGTTGAAATTAATCGTATTGTTTGTTTTTTCCAGGTGAGTTGGTTCCTCTGTTTTGGTGAGTGGAGTTTAATTGTACTTTAAAATAGAACTGCAGCAACGAATGTTATTGCAACCGACCTTTATTAGAACACTGACAGGGAGCATTTTAAATATCAATAGGGTGGAACATTGACTTTAACTGGTTATGTAGCTACATATTTCATAGTTGTGATAGGTATCTTTGAGGCCTTGTTATTGGTTCAATTGGGTAGCAAATAAACAGTAGATCTAGTAAAGCAGATTCTCTTACTTCTAAACCTCACCAAGAAAATGATATGTATATGTATTATGAGCAACGTAATATACTATACCATAATATACAGCAACATAATATATCCTGAAATACCAGTCAATTCTTGGCATAAATTGAGTTTGAATCTAGAAGGAGACATAATATTATACTAATAATAATGAGGAGACATAATACTATAAATATAAAGAGACATAATACTATAAAAGACATTAATAAAATAAAAAGAAGACATAATACTATACATAATATACAGCAACATAATATATCCTGAAATACCAGTCAATTCTTGGCATAAGTTGAGTTTAAATCTAGAGGGAGACAAAAAAGTTTTATAAAACAATTGGAAGGTTGAGGCGCGATAAAAGATACCTAAATATGATCAAACCTCATACTCATAAATTTACCTGCGATCAGTGCGGAGCTACTGATACATTAGAACATATTGTAATGGAGTGTCATTCTTAAGAGAGACCAGGAGAGAAAATGTTCAATGAAATCATAAGGACAAGAAAAATAGAATTACCATTCAACTATGAAACCTTAATTGCGTTATCTGACACAGAAGTATATTTAATTATTTTCAAATTTTTCGAAGAAATAAGACATATAATAAGAGTAAAAATTAAGTGATAGAATGAATATGTAATATGAATAAAAATTAAGTTAATTTGTTTATAATTATAATAATGCATCATGGCTGTAATGATTTTCGAATGCCAAATATAAAAAAAAATATTTTAAAAAAAAAGTATATATTCATATCTATTTATCTTCCATCGTTTTGTTGATACTATATTTTTGGTATAAATATATAATGCAGCATTAGTGTCATAGAGGAATATGTTCATTTATCATTCTTGAAACGAAAAACTGATTAATCACCAACTAGACTTACTTATTTCTTCCACAATTTTTATTGACCAATTGCATAGAAACTGCAGTTGGGGGGAAGGGGGAAAGATTAAGTTTTTTGAGTGTCAAAAAGGACCAGGTCCAATTGAATGCAGATCGGTGTTAGGGAGCATGTGTGTGCCAATCCTGTCTTCCAATCCCAACGTCTGGAATGAGCGTGGTCCTTCGCGTAATCTAAGGGACACGCCCGGCAAAATCCCAAATAGGGGTTGATCCTGACCCAGCCCAAAATTAGGGAGTAGGGACGCTTCCATTCCTCAGCAAAAGTGCTGGCAGTCCTCTCCAGAATTAGGTCGAACTCCCGATGTAGAGCGCCGTCATGCGAACACACCAGCGGAGTGAAAGATGCCCGAGCACCCTCAGCAGCCTGGTCATACTTTTGATGCTTGGCGTGGGCGGCATGTTGGGCAGTCTATGGCCAATCCTGAGAGCTGTATGAGGCAGCGTTGGCATTCACAATGTGGTTGTCGAAAAACGCTGGCTTCCCACGCTCCCGAAAACTATTCACCTTGACTAGGGCCGAACTCTCACTTTGCGCCTCACTCAGCACTGGTTCCAGTGTGACCCCACTCCATGCTGGTTTGCTAATCCAGCTACAGTGTCATCACACTGTAGCTGGCTGTGGCTTCATCATGCCCCCTCTTCACTAGGTCCCCTTTTTTTGCAATTTAACGCATGGGATATGTCAAACCAAGGGCACCAATACCGTCTCCTACAACCTTCACACGACAGTGGATGATTCAGGGGAGTATTGCCGTATCTGAGGGCCTGAGCATCCGTGAATTGAGTTGGAGTTAAGTCGAAACTATCTCCGATGGTTGGGATGACCGATAGCCATTGTGATGATCCTTGCACTCGTCTCAGAATTTTCTGGTGAGTACGATCCATTTGATGAATGAGAACTTCGGCTCTTTGGCGTATAATCCCATCCATTTGGCGATGATCCTCTTGAAGCACCCTTGAAACAATCAAACAATCATCATATTTATGCTCCTCGTATTAGAGCAAAGCTTGAGAAAGTGTAAAAGCACACTGTTGAAACTGTGTTAATCAGAATACTTAAATCTTCATAATTAAAAACCAATACTGGGAATGTCGTCGACGTATTTTTTCATGGAACTATTTGGAACATGTTTCAGACTTCAAGTCCTGGCAAAAAGGTCAAGAAATTTTGTTACTTGCAGCAGTTTTTTTTTAAATTCAATCATGATGTTTTCCTATGATCGAGGATATTATAAACAATATATTAGCCTGAAATCCAAATTATTCGATAAAATAAATTTAAACAGTTCTTATAGAATCACCTTATGTCGCTGATAAGAACTGTAATAGATTGCGTTTTCCAATCGTACACAATAATATCGAAGATAACATTTCCCCTGGGTCTGCGAGCATATCACATTCCATGATTGAATTATCGATATCCTCAAACAGGTAGTACTGATCACGGTACCAGCATAATTACATATGTTAGCAAAATGCGTGTTACGGTATGTCCGTTTGAAAACATTAATGTGATCCGCCTATAGTTTTGTATGATACACTAGGTTTTAACCTACAATGGGGACTTTTTGTAACATCTCAAAGGAGGACTTCTGATCAGAGTTCGCTTATGCTATGTAGCACAACTCTCGGAAATCGGAACTTTGCTGGCTTCTATCAGCAAGCAGAAATCATTTCAAATGAGTTGCCCAAGGCATATATTCAAGAAATAGCGTAGCAAATGATACACAATTTGGTGAACATAGCCACCTACGACTCCGAACCCAAATATCTGGTATCAATCACAGCTTGAATGATCAACTGGTAAAACTAGAGTATTACCACAGGGTGGTCTCCTAACTTATCATCAACATTGTACGTATAGTTATTAGTTCGAAAAAATTCCCACGAGCAGCGGGATGGTAGAAGAGGATGCCGACGCTTCCACAAGTCTTCCCTGTGGATTTCAGTGCCGGCAAGGTAGCTCTTTCTCTAGTCCACTAAAAGGGAATTGTTCAGTTTGTGCTGGGAGTCTCCTTTGGATGAGTATGCTGCGGATTTCTGAATAGTCTGGTAAGTTCATATTTTCATCCCTATACTGTCAGCTACCAATTACAGTATTTGGTGTTATCAGAAGTTTGTTTGTTTCTATGATATGACCAGATATGTTAGAAACGGGAACTTAGGGGTACAACTTTGTGCCACCGTTTTTTATTATTTCTGCAATAAAATTTAATGCTTTCTCGTTGTATTTTTACAGAAAATGGGTGCTCAGAATCGGAGAAAGGTGGCTGGACAAATTGAAGATTTTTTGGGATATTTTTGTATGAATTGTTAAGATTTTATAATAAAAACGAACAGAAAGTTGCCTTGCATTGATTTTTATATTCACCTTGTTTAAAAAGTCGAAAAAACTCTCAAAAATTCCGTGGGCAAATTTTTTTTTGTATTACGTTGCAAAGTCAACATGCTGATTAACAAGATTCAGACCGCCACAATGAGCCACATTGGGTTTTTCATTTCATTATAGGCTAAAAAATATGGTGGCTCAAAGTTGCACCTTCCTGGGGTAATGAATGTGCCACGAATAAATAGTTCCCATTCTATTCGCTGAACAGAATTTTTTCCTTGGCGACATTTGATCACTGAGATGTGTAAGTATCTTGGGTAAACATTTCAACGAGATACGACGACAAATAAAGTTCTGACGCTCAAAAAAACAAAAAAGTGGCACAAAGTTGTATGAGTTGACGGTAGTTTTTTGCAGGAGGCTGCAATATGCGTTGCATGAGACGTCCTAGTCACCATCTGCGTTAGGCGTTGCAACAAACCTCAAATCGAGGGCAGGCAATGTTATGAAACATCGAGCGTCGTGAGTACTCGTGTGGTTGGGTAAGAGTTCAACATTCAAATATTTAGTTCTCACGCTTTCATAGGGTGTTGAAGCCATCCCGTATCACGGGGACGTGACAACGCATTGTCCCAAGCAATAATATCAGAACGAATTCTAATCCTTACTTTGGAAGAAAGATGATAATGCCCCGCGTTGCCGTAGGAGTCGGATGGTACGCATCAGCCTAAAACGGTTGTATGTCCCCCTACTTCTTCCACGTCAAGGTTTTATAGAGACATATTTTCAAGAATCGCTGAAGACCTTAACATCCAACAGATTGATTGTTGCTGAAGAAATGCAATTTCTTCAGCATCAACTACAATCATTTCTTTAAACCCACTCAAAAGAAAGTTCGATTTATTACTTATCTTTCCTGATCGATCATTCCCCTCTCCTGAACTCCCAACCTTATCATAATGCTTCGCATTACGCGCCACATTTGAATCAATAAACAAATAGATCACACGTTTGAACCATTGACTGAAATCATTAAGTAATCTATTTTGAAAATATTGAACTCTATCTTCAACAGATAACACTGCACGAAAGTCCCATTGTATCCAATCACGTGCCGGAAGGAACGAAGGAACGAAGTGTTCTTTTATATCTGAAACGACTTTCCGAACCCACTCGGAGTAATACCGTTTGCTAGATGAGGGGAAAATAATTTATTTAATGGGCCCCAAGCCCCCTATTTCTTCTTCAGGCCCAGGATTTTTTGCTTTCTTTTTCCGTGCTATTCTTCTTTTTTCGGGCACTCATCTCTTCATTCGTCTGGACCGATTCCCAAACAACGGCGCTTTTCTGGTGGTAGACACAAGAGGTTTGGAAAAGGGGTATGGTGGCAGAGCGGGGAGACGAGGACCCAAAACTCGACGCTAATGGATCACTTTCCGGAGCTGATGCCAGTAGAGTGAAATGGTCATGATTTAAAAGCGGTGGTACAAAACGGGGGAGGAGTAAGAAAAAAAAAAAATGCAATGAGAAAATGTCAAGGGATGAGGGAAATGGATGGACGGAAAATGAATTCAAAAGGTAATCGTTTAATTGCGGCTTTCCCCACCGTCTTTCTGTTTTGATAGGTAAACGTTGGGCAAATCATGAAGACTCAGAATGATAAAATGATCCAGGTCATGCAAAACATAGAAAATATTTTCATGTTTCTATACAAGAAAAAATGGGTGTTCAGGATCAAAAGGTTCATATACAAAAATTTTCTTGTGACCATGGGTATTGTTACGAGTGTGGTAAACCACCCGGTTTAGGGGTCTGAATTAAATGAATAATCACTCCACACGAAATTATACTTGATGAGGCTGTATTATAAATTGATATTAAACTGGTTAACACGGATTAGGACTATCACTGAAGCTGACGGGGCTACGCTCAAGGCTTGACAAGTTATTACACAACAAGTACCTTAGGAACTCGGGAGCGACTCGGAGACGAGTCAAGAGCTAAGGGGAGACTGAAGTGAAGGAACGGTATAAGGGAAATCCGCGGCTGAAGGCCCGCTGAGTCAGCTGACTCCACCTGGGGTCATTATTATTCAGGAAAATAATAACTAGCACAGAAAGGATTTTCGAGACAATTAGGGTGAATCTACATTTGCATATCAAGTTAAAGAATCCAATCAGAGTTATAATTTTGATTGACAGACAAAAAGTTGTTCATAGAACTCCTTCATCTTTGTCGAAGAGAAAGTACGTTAAACATACATGAGGAATTCATAAATAATGTAATCATGGAGAATGACTGGATCATGTTTTAGCATGAAAAATGCTTTAGCCATCACTAAACTGGCCAAATGTGTCACGTTTTTATGTCACGAGAAACTGTCTTATGTACCTACAACCAAGCCATTGGTAAGGAAATAGGTAGAACTTCCGCAATGTTCATCGCACAGAAATCGTTCACCATTCGATGGAAAGTTTGCATTTTACTGAAAATTAGTATGAAAATTGGTATAAAATTAGTATAAAAAAAGTATAAAAATGAGTATTTATAAAATTAGTATAAAAATTATTATAATTTTATTAGTATGAAAAATTATTAGTATGAAAATTATAATAAAAATGAGTATAAAAAATGTAGTAGGGAATAGAACTTCCGCAATGTTCATCGCACAGAAATCGTTCACCATTGGTTGGAAAGTTTGCATTTTACTGAAAATTAGTATGATATTCATGTCGTAGTTATCCACCTATTTCCAAGATATTAATCCAATAATGCCATGCTATAAATAGTTAGTAGGTAAATAATATTATTGTGCTGCTTGTGTGCCTTGCTTTGTTGTCACTTGGTTGAGGTGGTAATCTTGGTTATAGTGGTACTGCTTGGTGGCAGGCTAATTAGGTATTTCGGCAACCTCATAACTAGTTCGGCAAGTATAACAGTTATACGCATTATAGTCAATTGATAGGAAAATACGATCCCGAATCAGCGGGAAGAAAGCATGTTGTACGTCTTCGCACTTTAGCCACAGGTTCGAAGCGGAAAGCAACTGGGGGGTTCCAGGGGGCAACACCCTGGGGTGGCCCGAAGGGTCGAGTTTTTTATTCCTTACTATTACTTTGCATCTCAATTTTTACAGTTTCCCATATTCTTTCCTCTGTATCCCTAACTTTAATAAAATCAAACGTATTTCCAAACTACCTTTATTGCTCAATCAATGGATCAATGAGCGTATAAGCGATCCAAAGTCAAGTGGTCTCACGAACAGGGGGCGAGCCAACGAAGTAAATAACCCGATATGAGACAGCTGTAGGGGTGGAAACCTCGAGTTCTCAATCATCTGAGGCCGTTCAGCCTACTACCAATTCAGGGACCTAATTGATTGGCACCACTTATCTCCGTTTTGCCGTTAAACCAAGCGTCGTAAGTTAAACCGGGTTTAACCCCTCCCCCCTCCTGTTATCATAACTACCGAGAGAAGAGGGAAGCCGGAGTTTCACGGGCGTTGGTGATTTGCCCGTTCTGGCGGAGAATTCATTAACCGAGGTCGCTCGTCTGTGGCGTGGCGTAGGTTCATATCCACCTTGTTCGAGGGAGTTTGAATGTATCAATCGAGCGAGGGAAGATTTGAGACTAAATTTCATCCAGTAATTACTTCCAAAGACGGAAAAGTAAGAGGAACACAAAAGGATACATCATTTTACATAGTTGACAAGAAAAAGCTCTTGTGAGCCTCGCCACCACTCAAACAACAATTCTACTACAACTCAAAAATATTTCAATATTTTTGTCATTTTCATGTCTTTCCTTTGCCGCATAACTTGGAAAATCGTTACGAAATGGGGCATCATGAAATCCGTTACAATATAGGTGTATAACAAAATAAAATGTAGAAAACAATATAGCATAAACCAAGCGATTTAGCTCAAAACAATTGCGGCAGGCTGGATTCGAATTGCGATCGCAGCGAACCTGATGGTTATTTAGACTCGGTCTAATACAGATCAGGTAATGTGTATTGTTTGGTAGTCTGGATGCCCGCAAGCTCGAATCTCAAAATTACAAACATCAAGTAGTCAATCCTTAATTAAGAATTCAGATTAATAGGACATACCGCCAGGTTCTCTGCGGTCACGATTCAAATTCGGCCTTCCCCATTGTGTAGCCGTTTTCACTCGCTAAGGAATGAGCTTAACAAACATGCGTCGTTGCTATGATTTCGACAACCATCTTTAATTCACCATTAACGTTGGAGAGTTGAGATTGAAGATTTTTCTGAAGTCAGCGTGCGAATTTGAAATATACTTAATCTGAAATAACTGATTTAGATTGGCGAGTGATTATATATTTCGTGAACATTGAGTAACTTTATTACTCCAGCTATTCAAGGAAACGTATGCAATTCGCACCCATTGGTTGATGGATAGGAACTCGAAAATGACGGTTTTCTTGATTTTTTGCAGTTTTTCAAAGTTTTTGTTACCTACGCATTTCAATGGAAACATAAACAATGGAACATCAACTTTTAAAAATCGTCAAAAATTGGATACGTGAGTTGGTGAACTTGTAATGGTTTCGCTCAATGCAGAATTGTATCCTCTAAATAACAATGTTTTGGGTATAAAACAATTTATATCAGTCCCAATGTTCATAAGTGAGAAAGTATGTCAAAATCAAAACTCCCTGTATATGTACTGGAATGTCTTCCGTGAACTCAATCGGCCGATGATGGCGATCAAATATACACAGATTATTTAATATGTTTACTTTGTCGTGAAATAGTTTGAGACTAACGAAACGTAGAATTTTTGTCATTTCAATATCTAACATTGGCACATAAACTGAATAATCGCCACAGAAAAACATAATATGTATAAAGTTACAATGTTTCTGATTATTCCCGATTAAAATCAAATCGTTGCTATGCAACTGTATCTTTGCCATTTTTTATAGTACAAAAATCGCTCGCTAGTCGTTGGAAGGATCTTAGTTTACTGTAGAACTCTATGCTGTCTACACCGCTTCGGAAATAAAAGTCGTTGAGCTATACGTAAGGTTATTAAAGAACTATATACAATACTCCGTGATTTGGTAGTAACCAGGCTGGCTTACTGCGAAGGCGAATATGGTGACCAAAACATGGAAATGTCTCCCGGTTTTGCAGAATCGTGCACGAGCTGGTTTTCCGTACGTTACAAAAATTTTGACTTCTGAATAATTTCATAATGCCGAAATGTGAGTTTGTTGCTATACATGTTGTTATGATATTCAGAAAACCATATCTTAAAAAATTTTCGGTACATTTCGTCACCCAAAAAAAGTATGGATCCTTCAAAGTAACTCGTTTCTTGGTTGTGTGCCAAAGCAAATACATGAAGTTTCAAAACGAAAATTTGCTCATGAGGTCATGCATAACTTGAGTTTTCTACTAATTCCGCAGCTCATACATAGTTGCAGCATTCATTATAGTTGAAACAGTTTGCTGAGGATGATCTCTACATAAACAAATGGACTATTGACTCCTCTATTTTTGTTCGCTTTGCAAACGGATCCTCCAGGCTATCACACTTTCTACCGTCAAAACACGCCCGGCATTATTCGAACATCCGCTCTCAAACGCCAGAAAAAAAACACCGGTAGAAATTTAATATAAATATTTATAAATTATTTCATACGGAAAGTAAGTAAACGCGCGAGGCAGTCGGTGGATACAGCGGATCGGCTTATTGCCTTAGCCTTCCATCAATAACCAAGTATTCAATTTCAGGGACGGGGATCAGGATATTGAGAGAGTATTGACTGAGAGAAGAGTCTTGGGATTGTTTGCGCCAAGCAAACGAAGCTTCCCTGCTGTTTGTCCCGTTCCTGAGGCGAAAAGCCTTTTCCGGCGCACCCCCGCCTCCAACCCCTTCAACGGGCGTGACGTGCTGTTCGTTATTACAACAAAGGTGACGTTATAGTTCGCTTCCTAACACGAACGGAAGGTGGATTTCGTGGTAGTGTTCGGAAACTGTCCACATGTCTCGTTTTATTCCTATTATGAATAAATGACCCAAATAATTAGC
Organism: Adelphocoris suturalis; assembly: GCA_030762985.1. Lineage (NCBI taxonomy): Eukaryota > Metazoa > Arthropoda > Insecta > Hemiptera > Miridae > Adelphocoris > Adelphocoris suturalis. Next base: position 38,656,300 of record CM061049.1, read on the forward strand.
ATATAAATATGTTCTCTGCCTGCAGTTGTAAGTGAATCGTCGTTCTTAAAGGTTGACCCTGGAAGTACCGTCATAAGCTTTTTAAGTCTTTTGAAGCCTGGATCCACTGTAAATATTGACGAGAATTTTCTGTCTCAGCTTGAGAGTCACTTGCAAACAAACATCGAGGATCCTTCGCAGTTTGCATCATCACGATTCGTGATGAGTGTCGAAGGAAAGTCGATGAGGCTAACGAGAAATCTCGTATAAACAACCTATGCTTGCGTGGTGTTCTTGAGTCACCTAAAGTTGACGGAAATATTATCGATGGTAATGACTAGGTTCTCGAACAGCAGGATGTGGATATTTTGAATACAAATGTCAAGCCCAAAGCTGCTATTGATGTGAAGATGTTGGTTAGAGTTCGTAGAGTAGGGGTTTGTTCCAAACTCTCACCCCCGTCCGTTGGTTTTAATGTTTGTTAAATAAAGTGTGAGGATGAGTGTATCTCAAATAAGAGGTACTTGAATGGTACCGGACTCATTGCTACTGAAGATCTAACACCTGGAAGGCGTAAAGTGTAATTTGCTGCTGTAGATCGATTTCCTGCTAAACAGGTATGGTCTCACAATGGAATCATAAAATGGATGGGTAATGGTAAAGTGTATTCAGCCTCCAACTTTGAAGCTAAGGTATAAACTCCGTCTCTTCCACCATTATGATAAATATTGTACCTTCTGCAGCAACTTTATTACCTATTGTGTTTTTCTCATATCGATAAATGCTTGATGTACATAACGTTTACCCAGGCTTGTTTGGATGTGTATCATAAATAGCCCTGTTCGATTCTTGGGTACTATGTTCATAAAATTAATGTTAGCCTCATAATATAATTATGTTTGAATATAAATGGTGGGTAGTAGTGAATTTTGCATAGTACTCTTGCCAAATATTTCTGTTTCTTGGGTAGTTTCTTATTGTAATCTTCTACTTTTCGAATACTTACTTGTTTTTGTTTTTACACTTTTACCTAGATGTATTTCCTATTTGCTATATTCTATTTTTGATATAATTTATCTTTTATACATGCTATATTTAAAATACTGCTACATTTTATTTTTACTGAGTTTTTTAATTAATAAAGTTTTTGGTTTAATTGTGCTAATTACGTGATGTTGTTAAAAGGCTTGTTTGGTAAATAACCATTGGTGTCAATTCAAGTCAACCCATGTTATTCGCTATATTGATAAGCTCTTTTAGTTCTCTAATAGTAATAGTAAAAATTCCTCGATTCCATTCAGAGACAATCGTAATCTCTCATTGTAAGACTGCGTTACTTGTTTTATGTTTTCAAGAAGGTTGGCAGTTTTCTTCCAAAGTCTCTGCTGCTAATTATTTATCATAGACTTGCTCATTAAATAATAGAATACGGAATCGTTTTTTTGGGTGGTTTATGACGGTCTTATTTCGCTAAAGTTAAAAAGTTAACTAGTTAAATTAAAAACAGGATTTTTATGGAAATTTCTGAATAAAGATCCCCGATACTCTACATCACTTCTGTAAAGGCATTTTGAAGTTCAAAATGCTGAAAAAATGTTGTGCCCGTTTTGGCAACCTATTGGTTGGAGCATCTCAGAATGTTTTCTTAAATAAAGTTTTTGTTTGTTTTCTTGTCCTGTGAGCATATTTATGGACTGAAATGAGACTTGAGTATATTTCTGTTTCATTTAACTTCAAAAGCAATGCAAATTCTCGTATAATTCATACCGAAGTGAATAGTGAGTTTTATAAAATAAACTCAAACTTCTGTGCTCCTAATTTCTGAGCGCACTAATGTACATAGTTTTCACTCCACATACTTTTTATTTTAATTCTATTCATTTGATCATTTATTGAAAAGTGACGGTTAATTTTTCATTGGTCCAATTCGTATGGACTGTGAAACAGTTGACGTCTTGTTCTATATTTAATTCTTTAATTATCTGTTGTTCTGTTATTATCAGAGCAGACTCACTTTTTCCTTCTCTGTGAGTTAACAGTCCATTCATTTAATTTACTTGAATACACCAAATACTAATTTCAGAACTCTCCCGAGGGTGCTCAAGTTTTTTAGAACTTTTTACTTGGTGGGCTGTATATTCTTTCAATTGAATTGTATCATGAATTTATTCTGCTCTATAAAGTAGCTTTGTATTTGTTTTCATTATGCCATTTTGACAATAAAGAATTTGTGTATCTTGAAACTTTAAAGTGTGCCCGTAACTGTATATTACTATCAGCTATTCGGCACCAGCTACTATACCTTCATTAGTTCAGTCATCCCGTATGCGAGGGGGGATGAAAGTAAACGATACTATCGTTTAAACCATAATGAGTTTACCAACTTTTAGCACAAATCATATTTCTAAACTATTCCATTATAGAAAACAATACAACGATTTTTTAAAAAGAAGCCTGCTCAACCCACATCACCAAATCCACCATCAATATCCTCTCCTGGGTTATACGAGTTCAAAGTGTCGCCAATGACTGTATAAATATGAAAGGTTAGGGATGAGAGCTTTCATGTCTGTGATAGGTCGTGAAGTAAGTGCATTTTTTCGTTTCAGACGGGAACCGTTATCACTTATTTAAATCATTGTTGAAATTACGAATAGGTATATAGTAGTGCTACGACGCTCATATACTCAACTGCTACGAATCAGTCAAATAGACACTATAAACAATTCAAGCAAAACACAGAATTCCACGTGTGGATATTGTAAGGCGGTATACATGTATGGAATTAAATTAGTTTAAATATATTCCGCAAACACACAAGCCAACATGGTAGGATCAAAATAATTGATCAAATAACAACTTCAAGTCAAACGATATGAAATTATAATTTTGCATTTTATAATGTGTAATAAGGGTAAGTGGGAAACGTATGGAGTCATTAGGTAGCTTAAATTATGTTAATTTTTTCGACCACTTTTATAATAATATTGAGTTGAGAGTAAGCGAGGGTTTTCCAACCCTCGCTGACCCTCAATTTTATCAATTGGTAACGGCAAACAATACCAACGTGTCCGTGTTTCGGCGTCGGGTGTGGTGAGGGATGAGTGTCTCTCTATTTGACTGTCCGTGAGTCCACAAATCCTTGCTATAATCATGTGCGGGTTTGCCTGACTCTCAAACCAATACTTAATTCTGCGCCTTAGAAAGCGTAAAGCCCATCTAGCAATATTTTCTCGAATCGGCGCCCGATCTCGCACTAATTCCAAGAGCACATGGGAAGTAACGATATAGATTAGATCATTTGAGTATCATCTTGATCTTTTCACTAGTAATTAATGCGCACGCGCGAGCCTCTAATCCTAGCAGCAAGCATGGGCGAGTTTTCATTCTATTTCGATTATATTTTTAGGGGTTGAACGGTTATGGTGTAGATGGTCCCCAATGAGCTAATTGCTTCGAACTCACAGGGGGCTATCGCGCGAGCATTAACGTGACATCAATCATCTATCAAGCATCATCCTCTCATTGTCCCAACCGAATTTCACCCAAATCCAAAGACATTTTCCATTCAATCTTTCAAGATATCAGTCACATTTTATGTTCCATACAATCACCTTACGGATACGAGGGAGCTGTGTGCCTTTTAAAACTTGCCATACTTTTCTCCCCCCCATCCCACCCTTTTCCCTCTTTTTAGCTTCCTCACTACTGGAGCTAGGGATCTTTATCTATGCAAGAAGTTCAAAATAATTATTCCTGTGAAATCAAAATTTCCACTTGCTTTTCGTGTTTCAGAGCTTGCTGTCTTGTTTCTGCCTGTCGATTAAACTCCCGTCTCTGTGTGTCTGAGTCAATTCCTTGTCAAACCCACAACTGTACCTACTATATTCTAGTCTGATCCAAACGACATTTTCAGGAATTGTGCGAATCAGCTCGTTGATGGAACCTAATGAATTATATTGTAGACGGATGATAATGGCGAGTGCCCAAGAGCAAACGCGAGTTTTATCTTGGTTGTTGGAGAAATAACAATTTTAAATGCGTAAAACTAAAGTTAATTTTTCCAAAACCACACTATTCTGCACCAACACAGTAGCTTAATCAAAATTATTCAGACTATCCGCACATAAATAGGAGTATCAAAGATGGAATGGCAGGAAGAGCCGTCCTCGTGAAAGGCGTCGCAGCCGAGACCTTTTTTTACGATTTTACGTGGACATCGGACGTCCCCAGGTCTTGCGTAACGGCTTTATAGCCGATAAAACACCATTTACATAAAAAACCGACGGCGTCGTGCCTCCCACCTCAACCCCCATCTTTCCATACATACGACATACTATCGTATTTTCCTTCTCGCTTCGGCGTTTTTCGCAATAAATTTTCCGGGCGGCCTGTTTCCCATCGGTTTCGAAGGGGAAGAGGAGATATCATCTTAATTGTCCCCCGTTATCACCCCTTCTCTTCGGCAACGCTGCGTTCGGGGTGGGAAAAGACGCTTTTCCCGATAAAATTGAATACCGATACCCTCGCCACGAACTGTACACTGTATATACCTATACCCCTTCCCGTTCCGCCTCTCTCTCAGCCTGTAATACCGTCCCTAGGTTCAGTCCTCGTCCCTACATAACCACCTTTTTGTCTCGTCTGATAATGAAGAGCCAATTGCCCCTAGGGGCTCTCCGGGGGGGTTCGGTTAATTCATTATTAACGCCCTCGAACAATGATTTTCTCTCCCACGCTTCCCACTACACGGGCTCTAATCCCCGCCAATCAACGTAATAATTGTCCGCCTCCCCGACTCACAATGGGAAAAGCCATTTCCATAAATTTCCAGCTGCGCTCTTCTCCGTTCTCACTTTTTCCGAATAATCATTAGCCTCATAATTCCGTTTGGAAAACACGGGATGAGAATCAACTATGCGCTTCCAAAATTCTGTTTTCACACTGTAGTTTCCAATATTATTCACAGTTACCCAGCTGGATTTAACGAACCCCTGAAAACCCCTTCATCACATAATTTAATGATAAAACACGACATCGAAATACTAGCCTTTGGAAATATTTCCATTTGTTCGGAAAACCCTGAGCATAGAATCCAATATATCCTTCCAAAGAAATGGTAGGAGTACTGAAGGCAATTGGTCTTGTGGTCTCCCCCCACAATGGACAACCTGGACAGATCCAACTCCTGAGCAACTATATCCTTTCAATGTGTACTAAATATCCTATAAACCAAACTTTGGTGTTTCTAATAAATTAATTATAATCACTAATATATTTAGTCAAAAGTTCTCATGAGAGTTTGAAATGAATTAAGAGACGAAGTGGCTCAAATCAACAAATCCTACATCAATATCGCTATTAATACCTCAATGGTACACCAAATGCAGTAATACATGCATATTATCGATTGGAATAATGTATCTCCAATCGCTGCAAATAGAAGTATCGAGAGAGGCGCGTACAGTATCATCATTTAAGTGACGACACATTTCATCAGTGGAGACGAGAACTATCACGAGTCACTCACTAATGTTAAGCTTAATATTTATTGTTTTTTATTTACATATTCATTTACGGACAAGCCCTGCATACATTCAGTTATCAAGTAGGTTGTTACTCAAATATATAAATAAATTCTTTATTATCCCATATTTCGCACATACATATGCTTCTGTTACAAATACCATAGATAACCACGTACATTTATCACATTCTAAAATATAGGTATAGGTATTAGCCGCCAAAACGTCAAACAACCAAACGAAACCTGACCAAATCAATGTTAATCATTGTCTGCTGTTTTAATACTGGTACTATCTGAAAACCCGTTTATGAACTCCTAGGATGTCTGGAAAAGGATACCTTAAATGGCAATTGTTGTTGTTGTTCCACGTGAAACGGGGTAAATGATTTTTTATTGTCCTTAACTCTCTTATTTTGCGGGATAAGTCATAGGTTTTGTGTCGAATCGCTTTGGTTTTTTATACTCTACATATTTGCTACGTATTGAATATTTCTGCAGGATGTACGATTTAGGAATTATTAGAAAAACACATTAAAATGGGAAATTATGTTTTTTTTTTTTTTTTTTTTTTTTTTTGAGGCCGCTATTTAGAATTTGGCTTGAGATGGCAGACAAAGATTTTATTTATCAGAATGGACTAAATTCTCAAAATTTAATCTCAATCCTTCTCCTGCCATTACTTCATATTTTCAGCCTTGGCTTCTTGAATAAGTTGTTTTTTCAAAGTCTTTATTCTGGGTGCGTCTGTTTATTGGTAAAAATTGGGCGTATTGCACGTTCAGCTCAGGCAATGATTTTGATGTTTTATATTTTCCGATTTTGAAATACTTGTTATGCATTGGCCCTGTCGTAAACTCTCCAGCCATAAAAAACCATTTTGAATTAGGTACTCATTTGTGACAGAGTTCCCGTCATCGAGGTCCCGTCGGGGTCTCAAAGAATGCGCTGTCGTCGCCCCGTTGGTGAGCAACGGGCGTCGCCGCTTATACCCGTGTTTTCGAGAAGCTGAGTTTGGCGTTGGATGGGCGATCCAGATCCCTGGAAACCAATCTTCTCCCGGAAAATTGCACATTACGTTCCGGGAATGGTACCTCTTACGGTACTGTCACACTCTTCTCGGTAGTGCGAGCGTGGTTTGGATTATGCACGGCTGACGCCTAGTAGTCCAATCCACTATTTCTGGGGGTTAATGTTTCAAAAGAAACATGGCCCGGGGTTCCAGAAGGAATTCCCATTATCACCCTTAGGTATATAAATAATTTCATTGGTCTTTGAATTATAATTTCTCTTTTATTCCCCTTTTATATTTTCAATTTAGTGAATTAGCCACCTAAGTGTTGCCTCCGAGGTCAATTACCAGGTTAGAGCAAAATTTTAGACCCCAATGTTGGGCATAATAATTTATATATATTTTATTTTCTTAAGGTATAAGTCTCCATAGTTGAGCCACCGTTTTGTCCCGATTGTTCCAATCTTTGATTGGGGGTTAATTACCTAATGAAGTCTTCCTATGAAGATTCATTGACAATCCATCCTGTTTTAATTTCTCTTCTTATGAATGAGCATCAGTTCTCAGCTTGTAACTATTCCACCTAGTTAACATACTTGATCTTCAATCAAGTATGTCTTTAAGTGGGGGAGTATGACAGAGTTCCCGTCATCGAGGTCCCGTCGGGGTCTCAAAGAATGCGCTGTCGTCGCCCCGTTGGTGAGCAACGGGCGTCGCCGCTGATACCCGTGTTTTCGAGAAGCTGAGTTTGGCGTTGGATGGGCGATCCAGATCCCTGGAAAACCAATCTACTCCGAACATGGCTCATTAAAAGCTATTAGTAGGAGTGGTATCTCTCTGACGGGATACTGTCAACCTCCTCTACCTTTTTATCGAGGATTAAGGCCCCCATTGCACTTCTGGGGGGGGGGGGGGGGGGTGTACATAAATCCCTGATACATTTCATTCAATTATTTACAATAATTATCATTATATGCGAATTTTGGAAAAATAAAAATCGTCCGATTTCCTCAGCGAAGCATGTACCTCTATTGGGGGCAAAGCGACGCGACAGTAGGAAACAACGTCGAACCCACCTTGACAATACAATACGTCGTGGCCTCTTCGCACAACAAACTAAATCATTCAGTTCGCGTCGGAAACTGAGAGCTTGGAGACACAGCCGCCTCCTTCTCCCACTACCTTCATTTATAATGCTCCAATGACTTCTGTCTTCCTACCTAATTTTTGAATTAGGGTTGGGCTCCGGGCAAAAGTTCAGTAGTGAGGAGCTGAACTCCGAAGTAAGTTTAGAAGAAAAGTAAACTCCGGTCTCAACAAGTTCGAGATCGATTCTACGAGGAATTCGTGTGCTTCCAAACTTTGGATAGGCATCATTCATACTGAATAGTAAAACATTACTTAGAGCTAAATTTGAGGAAAAAAAAGGACAACTTTGGCATTGAAACTATACAAAAATGTATACTATTTCATAAATTTTTGTGAGAACTGATAAAAAAGAGGCCAATTACATATTTAAAAATTCTTTAGAATAGTAATTCTACATTCAGTACTAGTAATTCTGGAAGAAAAATCGAAATTTCATTTATAACAATTGGTCAAGAATGTAAAACTCAGAGACATATTACACACTTGTTGTTGACCCGAATCACGATTGTTGTCATTTGAATATTGATATTTTCTATTGGTATTTCAACATTCTTCAGGACGAAAAATAGGTAGTACGAGTAGATTTCATGTCTCATAAATCAAAAAACACTTATTATTATAGGTCACAGGTAAGCTCGAATTGATAAAAAACTTATTTAATGAGACTAGAATACATAGTCAGGATGGAGGACGTAGCATTATTTATGCTACCATGGTGTCTGTCAATAAGACCCCTACGAGGGGTCCTCCATCCTGACTACCATTATTAAAATATTGATGACTAAGTCAGCGTTTTTTCAGACAAACACGTATAAGCGTAATACAAATCATTTACGAGGGTGGGACTAGTAAGTATCATTTTTTCTTATGGATTTCTCATCTTATGGGATATCTATAGTACAATTTTTATGCACGGAGGTGAGCTGTTAATCTGAGGGACCTGAGAAACTAATTTCTATCATGAAAGAAGTATGCTGCTAAAATGGCAAGCGGAGTGCGTTTGGAACACCATGGATATAATTAGTTTTCTGATGGACCCCAGAGGCTAATCTATTATATTATTGTACTATACACTGTGATAAATCTTGTTAGACGAAATACGACGGAACATGCAATGAAAAATGAGCTTGTATTTTTCTAACGAAATGCACGGAATCACAACTTAAACTAGACAACAACATTTTTGTCGGTTTCCGCGTCCCTCTCGACGCGCACACATGTGTTTCCAGCACAACAATATTAAATATTTAACCCGGTGTGTATGTTTAGTGGTTATTTGGCTATTACTCTGTTATTTACTCCAGTGGCTGTGTGGAGTACCTTGATCATCTGTTTCAGAGTACCTCGACTCTAAAGAGTGGCATTTGGAGATGCCAGCCAGGCAGGTGGTTGAGCGTAGATTAGTTGGATGTGTGTAGATTAGATGGCTATGTGTACGTGTGCATTCCACCCTACCACCCTAGTGTTTCACACCTTACATTTAACAGATCAATTTTCTGGCATAGGAACAAGAGAGGAGTCAACTCCAATCCACTCTAGTGGCTGTATAAAGAACCTTGATCACTAGTATCAGAATGTCTCAACTCTAAAGAGTGAGTATTTGAGGAAGCCAGTGAGTTTATTTAAAATAATATACCTAGGTTCTCACTAAATTCAGATTATAATAGTGAAATCATCACGATCTATCAGTATCATCTCCCCCCGTTTTGCCCCTTACATAAGGAAATTCAAAATCCATGGCAATCCAAATTCTATAATCAACAAACAATGAATCAAGAAAATTGGTTGTAAAATGTAGTTTGGGCTTGTCGATAAAATTTGCCTCACACAAATACACACATACGACAAACACAGTACAAGCACCTAAGGGTGATTTTTCACGGATTCGTTCTTAGAATGGTCTGAAACGCAGTTGTATTCAGTTATTTTTCGTCTCATACTTCGATTTTCTCTCACTGCCTTTATCAATTTCAGTTGGCAATCCCCATATTAACAGAACCTAGCTTTGGAGGGACGTCCTAGATAAAGCTAAACCTTCACCCAAAATCGTTCAAATTCATAAGAATAGTATGTAGGTACTCTACAGTATTTTCGGCGGAGAGGTGTACATTTCAGTATGAATAAGTTCCTGAGAAACATTTGATGTCAAATTCGTGTGCTTCCAAACATTGGTTATGCATATAATTCACATTGATTAAATAATAATAGTAGGTAACTGATTATCGATAGCTACATTTTTGGATAAACTCAACAAATTATTGCAATGGTTCACACAACTTTTGGATCACTTGACTCACATTAAAAGGATTGTCAAATGCCGCCTTATCACACCTACATTAAAAAAAAAAAAAAAACGAGTCAAAAGTGTAAGAATTTCTATATACAATAACAATCTACGTAATTTCATCAGCCAAAGAAATGGTAATGAGTATATTGTATGTACAAATTGAAATTTCTTGCGATGAAAGCGTTATTAAAATAATTTCACTCGGAGAAAGTTTATTTTTCCCATTGAATCATTAATATTCTTTCCCAAAAGAAGTTCAACAAGATTTTCCTTTGAGTGCTTTATTTTCTGCGTAGTATCCATCCTGTTCTTAGAAATGAATAAGAACAAAGAAAGTTTTAATTCCTACGAGCTAGCGTTCTCTCAGCCTCCTAAAAGATAAAATAGCTGCGGAATAATGTCTCAGTATCACTCAATTGTAAAGTAGAATGTTTCTCGGGGAGAAAAAATATCTCTCCGAACCGTTGTTATTAAATGACCTAAGATTGTTCCCTTTAAGGTCACTTGATTTTTCTCTCAATTGTCCCACAAGGATGAAAAAGTTTGAAACATTGAGAGAGTTATTACGCTGCCTTTCCAATTTAAATTATCTCTATTAATTTAGGTACCTAAAAAACAATTTTGGTACCATTGAACTTTTAGGTCCTCCAAATGGTGGTCAGGAAAGTGGGAACGGAAAAAGGCCGATCATGAAAGTTAGTCTAGGGGGATTTCGGTTGGAATTATTAATTTTATTTATTACATTTTGATGTTAACAGTAAGATTATTTTGTAAATACCAGTAAAAACTTTGCGATAAAATACATGCAGTACCCCGACTGTTTCTTATAATCTACTGGTTCCATTTCGTCCAGACTTGTGGGATAGTAGGTTATATGTTCCAGAACGATGCAAAACTAATATTAGTTGAGATTCCAACACTAGTGGACCAATTAGGATTGAGTAGTGAGGGGAGAGATGCTGACAACTCGCAACCTTTTTTAATTTTTTTTTCGTTTTATTTATTTATTTTTCACTATCCTTATCAAGGACTTAGGTAGCCCCCCAGAGGTGCAATGGGGCCTAATAAATCCTCGAGAGAGAGAGAGAGAGAGAGAGAGAGAGAGAGAGAGAGAGAGAGAGAGAGAGAGAGAGAGAGAGAGAGAGAGAGAGAGAGAGAGAGAGAGAGAGAGAGAGAGAGAGAGAGAGAGAGAGAGAGAGAGAGAGAGAGAGAGAGAGAGAGAGAGAGAGAGAGAGAGAGAGAGAGAGAGAGAGAGAGAGAGAGAGAGAGAGAGAGAGAGAGAGAGAGAGAGAGAGAGAGAGAGAGAGAGAGAGAGAGAGAGAGAGAGAGAGAGAGAGAGAGAGAGAGAGAGAGAGAGAGAGAGAGAGAGAGAGAGAGAGAGAGAGAGAGAGAGAGAGAGAGAGAGAGAGAGAGAGAGAGAGAGAGAGAGAGAGAGAGAGAGAGAGAGAGAGAGAGAGAGAGAGAGAGAGAGAGAGAGAGAGAGAGAGAGAGAGAGAGAGAGAGAGAGAGAGAGAGAGAGAGAGACAGTATCCCGAAAGAGATACCGCTCGTACTAATAGCATTTATGTGCTATGTTCGGAGTGGATTGGTTTTCCGGTTCTCGGATACCCATCTATCGCCAAACGCAGCCTTTCAAGAACGTGAGTATCACGCCCTTCGCCGGAGCGACAGTCGCGCATCCTTCTGGATTCTGATGGGAACTGTCACACTGTACTTGATTGAAGAGCAAGTAAGTAAACCAGGTGGAATATTTTACTGGTTGAGAACTGATGCTCATTAATAAATAGCTGCATTGGCGATTGAGGATAATAAAAGAGAAATTGGAACAGGATGGATTGTCAATGAATCTTCATATGAAGTATTCATTAGGTAATTAACCCCAAATCGATGATTGGAAAAATCGGGAATAAACATTGTGGTTCAACTATGGAGACTTATACCTTTAGGAAAATTATATAGATATAAACATATATGTGCCCACGTTGGGGACTTAAATTGGGAACTAAGCCCTGGAAATAATAATTGGGAACTGTGCTCTTGAATAAAGAATATTTGTATAATAAAGGCAACGCCTGATACCCCATAGGTATGAAAATATAAATTATATGAGGGGAAAAAATTGAGAAATTATAAGGCAATGACCAACGAAATTATTTATGTACCAAAGAGTAATAATGGTAATTTCTTCTGGGAAACCCGCGCCATGTTTCTTCTGATTCATATAGCCTTTAATAATAGTGGGCCTGGATGTAATAGGTATAACCATGCGTAATCCAGGAAACCATACTCGCTCCAACGAGGGGAGTGTGACAGATCCATTAAAGATCCCCTTACTAATAGCAGTGTGCAGTGCTATTTTCAGGAAGAGATTGATTTTCCAGTTTTCGGATCCCCATCTATCGCCAAACGCAGCCTTTCAAGAACGTGAGAATCACGCCCCACCCCGGAGCGACGGTCGCGCATCCTCTTGGATTCTGATGGGAACTGTCACATCCTTTATATCTTAATTTGGTAGTAGAAGCAGTGCTTCCACTCTTGTGATGCGACCAATTTTTTCTGAAAAAATACAATTTCCTCTGTCATTTTACGTTCCTCATAACAATTCAATGGAAGTTCGCACTTGCTTGGAATTCATAAATGATCTAATCGCAAAGGTACTAATAACCAATGTTCTTGAAAGGCGTTCCAGTTACCATCTAAATATGTGACCGTGCAAGGGAAAAGGGAGCTTAATTCGCCAAGGTTCTTATTTCAGGAAAACAATAAATCAAAGATTGACTAAAAAAATTACTTTTTTTGTAATATTCCTTTGGGTCCCCAAACTATCTCTCTTTCCCCAATAATCATCAAAACTTGAATTTTCAACATTTTTCATTGTATTTATAATCGCGAAAAACTACGGTTATGCAAGTCTGCTGAAACCTGCTGAAAATTGGCAATTTACGGGCCCACCTTTTTCAAAGCTTGAAAAATGATAAATTTTGATTGGAAAATGATAGAAAAAATAAATAAAAACGATTTGTTTTTTCAGCATAATGAGGGGGAAAAAAGTATATGAACTCAGATTCAACATTTGGCAAGTTAAGCTCCCTTTTCCCTTGCAGGATCACATATGCACGAATCAAACCATGAGTTTATGAGAATATTAAGATGCTCAAAAAAAAACTTACAGTCCGATGAACTCTAGATTCTACGCTAAGTAATGATGTGGATCCTACGTTCTGTTAGAAATAGTTGCCGTTTATAAACTGCAGACAGAGAGGTACAGGAAAGGAACAGAATTATCATACAGATCACTTTTGCATATTATTATGAGCGCCTTCGACGGCAACAAAACTGGAATAGACTCTTCGCAAACTGACCATCTAAGATCCATAAAATACTGTCAACATTTTCTGAACGCACGTTTTGACTTAAAAATATCGGCAGATATATTATTCTTAAATGTATCATTATGTTGCGAGACTCAAGAAGAACGTTGATATTTTTATTTTTGAGGACTATTGGAGGCAATATCGAAAGTATTCACAACTCGAAAAACCTTCTTACCATGTTGGATTGATTTCACCAGTCTATACAAATGTATGCAGTGAACAAATGATGACGACAACAGTTTTCTGCTGCCGTCAGCAAACTTTGCTTCCTGTATAACTTTGGGTTCTGTACTTTCTTTCCCACTCCCTCTCCCGCATCCAACCCCACGCCGCGTCCGTAAAACCTGAAACCCTTCCTATAAGAGGAAAAGCGCCTATTCTCGTCGGGCTGACTCAAAAACCTTCCAGCCCGATCTCCGTCGAGGACAATCCAATTTGCATATAGACGATATTCATTGCCGAGACTTCCCTTCACTATCACCCGGAAGCCTTCCGCTCCCTAGGCCGCAGGGATTTTTCTGTTTTAGATTCAGGACCGTATGGGGTATCCCGCTCCTCTCTCCTCCCTTCACCATCTAACTGAAGCATTTGCATGTGCACTGTTGCAGGGCCCTAAGGATATATTCAACCCATCTGCCTATTCTGAATATTTCGTATTTTTTCGCCTGCTTCCTCCGTAGATCCCGAATAGCGTTTAAGGAAGAGAACACTGGGTTACGCCAAGAGTGAGTTTTATCGTCATTTTTCTATAGATACTCTCTTCTCGCGCTGTAGAACGTTTCACTTATACAATGGTTGGAGGGATCCTCGTTCTCACGAGCGAAGCTGAATCCAAACCTATTCTCACTTTCCTTGGAAATGAACTGCAAAAAACACATATTGGGAATCTCGTCCAATATTTATATTTAAATAATTTCGACAATAGTTCGAATTCTAAACAGCACGTCCCCAGAAAATGTCATCGAAATCTGATAGAAACTGCAGAAGTTCAGATCGTTGCAAAGTTAGCATTCGCCCATGACCGGCTTGGCGCAACTCATGATTCAATCGTGCTGAAATTTTCATGGGGTGAATAAATTGTATTTCCCCATCTACCCGACTTTGATCGAAATCGGACGAATGAGTCGTGAGAAAAGGATTCTTAGTAGATTTTCCGTTTGCGCATCCGCAGAGTGAAGTATTAATTGGTCAAAGATGAAACTAATAGTTTACAATCTACAGGTAAACCTGCACTTTTTCTGAAAATTTAATCAACATCGAGAACATGTAGAAGAATTTTATCAACATGTAGAAGTTATGCTTCTCGTAATGATTTCTGGACGTACACGCACAAACTGACCGAGCCTCATGTTTCAAAGGAAAGTTTCCCGTTCACCAATTGCTCAATGGCACCTGATGGTGTTGGTGTTACTCTATGCATTCCCAACTAGACGTTTACCACCTGTTGCGTGTTGCGTCTGCGTTCACAGCAGAGCTGTGAGCACTGACACTAGCTGTTTGACGCACCAGTTGCTGGGAGTAGGAAACTATGCTATCTGTTACGAATAACCAAGTACCATCGAGGCAATACATACTATAAACATAATTGATTCTTATGATCCCTTAATACAAAGCCTATGTGTATTGCTACACCAAGCGGCAACATTAAGCTCAACCATAATTTTTTTGTGGGTGCCAAGCCTTGTGGGTGTCCATAGCGATTAGTGTGATGGTGCACATGCGAGGAGATTGATTTGTGATTGGTAACTCCAATCACGTGTTTAACTCCTCTGATGTTTTAGCTGATATTTGCTTTGACTAAAATACTCAACAATGCGCTAAAACATTCAACTAATATTTACTCCAGCAAACCTACCACTAATACTAGGTGGCACAATACACCATTTCAGTTGAAATCAAATAGCACACGGTAAGTTCATGCACCGACATCTACTGGCGCACCTACTAATAGAGGTAACCATGGATACTAAACTATTAGTTTAATATCCGTGGAGGCAAGAAAGGCACATCTAAATACTTGTCTGAGGCGGAAGGCTGCCGGGTGACGTCACAGCCCCTTTGAGATTCCCCAACTTCCAATCTTATCCGTCCTACCTTATTAGTTGAGAATCCGTGATACCTAGTACAATTCGCCCTCACCTAGGTTGAGATTGATACGGGTTCACTTAATTTCTTTTTCAATAAGTACCACTTATCACCTGGTAGTTCGACAATAAGAAGTGAGTTTGGGGAAGGTTCCGATAATCGTTTCGGAAGTGCAAGGAATGGGTTGGAAAAAGTATTAATCCAACGGTACGTCCACACATAAAGGCCAAGAAAAATGCATTCATTTTTATACATATAGCTTCTATTAGAGATTGAGGTATGTCGTGGATTTACTTTTCCTTACTATAAGTAATAAGTACAACTTTGTGTCGTGGTACGAACAACATGTTCTATATTTTTGTTATAACTCAATATCATTAGGTAAATTCATCATAGGATTACAATTGGACACTAATAATTTGGGTTGTTATTAAATTTCACTGAACTGTTGCCAAAGGTAAATTAATTTCCAAAAGATACCTAAACAGAATCGTAAATGACGTTTTTTACAAAACACGTTCTTTGATCCTTCATGGTACCACCTACACTTGCTACGCTCGTCTCCTTTTTTGGTTGGAAGATGATGAAGTCCATCAGAGGTAATTTGTGGGTCAAATTTTACCGTCGGCGAACGGCGTTTTTGGATCCGTTTATCCTTAGAATTTCTGCTAGTCATCCTGTTCAAAAAAAGTGCAAAACCCCTAATCGCTTTTCAAATTGGGCAATCCAACATGAGTTATCTAAGTGTTACGTCTTGAGTAATAAGTGTTGATGTGATATTTGGATATATATATGGATGGATGGATATATACATAAAGTTTTTTGGCTTATACAAACTGATCCTTGTGATAAAGTTTCCATCCTGATTATTATCCTAATAATTCAAATCATTGTCATCCAACCTTTATATTATATCTCCTGAGCAATAGCTTCTTTCTAAGTTAAGACTCTACATGTAAAATTGTGGCTTAGAGAATGTATCAAAACACAAACGGTGGGTACAGCTTTCGTACAAGTGCGCAACCACGAGGGACATTTTATGTCTTTGCGCCCCCTCCTGTGTGTAAGTGGTGCCTTATACAAAGCTTCTTATTTACACACTCACGAGTGTATTTCATAAAAATTTTATTAAACATAAACACAGTCCGAGCTCCATCTCCAGGACTCGTACATCTCCAAGAGATAATTCGTTTATCAGTTGTTTGGTCTTAAAATGATGTATTTACTTATATAAAGCTTGCAAGCGTGTTCACCATATAAATTATTAGGAATGATCACCAGTATGTAAACAATTATTTAAACAATCACGCTCATACCGCAATGGTCAACGTAATATGGTTAGGTAAATTGAGAGCTATCCAACGAGTGGTGAATGATTTTTGTACGATGATAACTGGCGAAGTTACAGTTCCGTAGCAACGAATCGGTTGTACGTGAAAATCATGAGAAATTTTTCATAACGCTTTCTTCGTCACACCTAACGTCACACTATTTGAATTATGTGCCATAGTAAAGACATAAAATATCAATAATCACATCGCGTTCGAGACATAGGTATGTGTTTACATGGAATCTTTCAATAGCAGTTTGATATCTATATCACCTGTTCTTATCAATCTTGTTAAAATAAAAGTGTTGTACAGTTTGAAAGATTTTGTAATGACATTCGCTCCAATCAGATCTCACGACACTCAACCGAATCTTCAGTTTTACTATTCTTCCAACATGATGTACGGATTCTAATTTGCCAAGAAACAGAAAGAAAGATGTTATTATGTGCCGGGCAAATTCAGGGGAATTACATTACGCATTCATCACCCCGGAAAATGATAAAGGGTGATAAGAGAAAGTGGAGGAAGAAGGGAGAGGGTCGGCTTCGAATTACGGAGCGGAGTAGTGGGGTGCAAATTGAAAAAGGAACGATAAAAATGCTAATTAAATTCAAGATCAAGTTTCTACTTGGTCTCTCTACCCCTCTTCGGTCCCCTTTAAGTCCGAAGGAAGGATAAAGCCATAAATTTCCGGACCGAAGAAATTTGCCTCAAGAGAGTCAAGTTTTCGCTATCATGGGAGAGCCCGAAGGGAACTCGGGGCTGCGGTTAGGGAAAAGTGCAGCAAGTTAAAACTTCCACGGCCTTGCTTTTTTTATTTATTTTTTCCTCTGCCCTCTCTCTGTTAATGCTCAGTCGGTGGAAAAGAAATAAAATATGGAAATACACCCGAGAAAATAAAAAAAAAAGTGTGTCCGAGTTAGGGAGAGATGGAGGGTATCGTTTGAAAAAAAAATTGTTATCCGACAGTGTACACTCTTGCCGCCTAAGTTACCAAAAAAAAAAACTTCGATGAATCTTCCAACTTTGGCAGTGTTTAGCATCCAGTCGTTATTCCAGGATAATTTGGTCGAGGAGCTTTTTAGAGGTCGGGAAATGTTTTTGGAAATTGGTTGGAAGGTATTACCGATCGTAATTTATGTTGTGCTTTACGACAAGTTATAAACTGTATTATGTCCAGTAACATGTGATGATTTTCTAAAATTTCCAGGCTTACACGTATCCCTATGTAAATTATATACACAATACAGTTGGGACGAATTCGATTGCCCTAAAATTGGTTGTTATCTATTTCTTTGCACTCAAAGTGCTCAGATTTCAAAGCATAGTTACTATATAATGTGATAACAAAACCACGAATCTGCAAAATTGTAGTTTTGAGAAAAACGGCTTCAAAGCTTTGGAGGTCGGCGAAAAATCGAGTTTTTCCATTACAAACGAAGAAATGCTTCTGTGACATTCGTAATGACCATTCCTAGGCTATCCAAACGTTTTTTTGAGATCTGCACTCAAAATTTGGGTCTTAAGTGCAGATTCGTGGTTTTGGCGTTGTGATTTCTCACCAACATTCACACTTTCAGAAGTGCATCTCAGTCGTAGTGCATATTCTTTAATGTTTTTTCTCGTCTTGGTTGGAACTATTTCAAAGGGAAATTTGATTCAAATGATTCAATGTTATTTTTACCAATTTATTCAGAAGAAAAATAAAAAAAAAAATAAAAATTCAGAAGAACGGAACAAAAAATATCACTAACTGGAAATTAAAATAGGCAATAGTTTTTTACATTGATTTAAAATAATTTAACATCCCATTCTTTTGCAAAAATTAGTGTCACTATTCATAATCCGATTCTTCCCACACATCCCGCTCAGGCAAGTAATCCCTTTCAGCCGACGAGGGTTGAATCGAGTTGAAGAAGCCGTGATAATCTTTGTGAATAGTAAGGTCATCGCAAATTTTTTTCAAGTCCTTCCTTTTCGCTTCTGAAATGGGGAGCCGTTCTGAGTAGAACGCGCGTTTGTAAAAAACGACAACCTGACCACTTCCAGATTTTTGGTATTCTAAGCAGCATACAGTTTTCCATGGAATTGTTACACTTATGGTTTTTGCCATACTTGAAAAATCATAGAAATCATCATACAACATGGTTGTATGATTGCATACAGGATTGTTGTGGAATGGTGAAGTTTCTCTTCGTGCTGCACGTATTAGCTGAACCCATCCTTTTGGAATAAACACCGGTACATTTTGTGATTTTCTCTCTATTTTGGAATGCATAGAATCACATTCCATTTCGGAATGTCCTGGTTCGAAAAACGAATGGCCAATTTTTTGGAGAGAAGTACTCGTATTTACCAGTGAATGAATACACAGTGCGGCAACCATAGAATTCTTATTCTGAGCCCCGCACGAATAAGACATCATTCGTACAGTTGATAAATCAGGTAAAAACTCCAATTTCATTTTTATGAATTTTAATAAAATTGATTTTTTTTTTTCATTTTCAACTACCGATATAAATGGTGTCGTAAAATAGGTACTTATTTGTCCCTTCACGGTCCAGATTACGATGTTACGCAGTATTGCCTTATTAAGCCTTTTTTCCTTGAGGGTCTCCTCAACGAATGATGGTTGGGTCAATCTCGCCCCGATTATGATTCAATGTAAGGGAAAATTGTTTCTTGTAATATGGAATGATTGGGATCGGATGGTTTGTTCTCCTCTGTTCACCCCTTCGGGTTGTGCTTTGCTCGCCTAGATTTTTATTGTAATATCTAAAATCACTCGATTCTTCGATCCTGGTTTATACGCTATCATGTAAATTCTACGGTGACTCACTTCATAGCAATCCTATGGACTTCCTCAATTTGGAAAATGTAAACATTGGACGTCAGAGCAGTGGCAACGATGGAGCAAACAGAATGGTGGCGGACAGAATGGAGCAATTGTTCGCCAAAAGGCATGAGACAAGTACGTCCAAACTCACTGTTGAATCTTCGACAGTCGTTACCATTCTAACTTCTGCATGGAACTGCACGAAGTTTTGCTAAATTAACAACCATTTTAATGACCTCTCTCCATTTTTTATTCGATAGAACTTCACGATTATGGACACACTGATTTGTTCGATTAGATTGTTTAAGCATGTTCATACCTTTTCCTTCATGCAGGAGTACCTACAACTGATTTAAAGACTACTTTCTCAGGATTGAACGCACTGTCTGATCATCTTCCCCAGCTGTCTGACCTCAGCTTCTGCTCTCCTTATAGACCGAGTAAACGCAGGCAGTATCGGCGTTCTTCCGTAAAGGGACTGTTTACCAAAATGTCCTTTCTTAAATTCACCAGGCAACAGCTAATATTTAAATTATGCAAGTACGCTTCCCACTTCGCCATGAACAGTCCTAGGTCTTTGAATTTAGATTCTCTATAATGAAAAGGCGTCTGGCAGATCCACTGGTGGTTTGTGATTTCATTCAGCCTATGTTTGACCATTTTGTCCCAATTCACCATGAAACCTCTGGGTATCGATGCAGGCTGACCGTGTACAGAAGCTTTTACTTTTCGGGAAACCTCCAAGGTGTGGGAGCATGAATAAAATATGTACATCATTTGCAATATAGCTCGAGAGTACCAAACAAGTATTGCGATAAACCTAATTTACAATTTGATTGACTGCATGTTTTGTGAGTGAGATTGATTTATGTATGGTCCTATAATGTATTTACATGTAGGTACAATAATGAATCATACTGCTTAGTGAAACCTGACAGGGTAGTAACTAACTCGAAAATGTCTCATCGAAATGTACCGACATCCCGAGCCGACCCATTTCCCGACGCTGGCTGGCGTGGTATCATTGTTTCTTGAGTATATATCATCCTGGAATGGGCCCCAGGATATCCTTCGCGAAAGCCGATAGAGGAGCTCGCAGAAATGGCTTTCCTGTCAGGATATCGTCTTTGGGGGAGCAGTTACTCCTCGCATGATGAATCTTCCCAGTAAATCATTCTCTCTTTAACGCTTCACCCAACCTGGGGCCTACCGTTAAGGATATTTTCATTGATTTCCCATCAATAACTGTATTTGATGGCTGGTCAATTCATGGTATATTCCGGCGATTCATACACGTAAATTAGATTCTGCTTACAGTCTTTACCCTTGGCCCGGTTAGGCTCCATTCCCGCTTATTCGATTTAATTCCATCTTGTTGGCATTTGATCCGTTTTGAGTAGGTGATAGTAATATCACCCAATAGCACAAAATGCCCTCTCTTCAGGAATTAGTTCCGTTTTGTTTCTGGTAGTTCATTCCTGATTCAAACAGGTTTCTTTTGTACCCGTAGTACGCGTTGATCATCAAAATTTGATTTCTTTCCCTAATACAGTCAAAATTTAGTTCCAAAATCAAAATCTGCGCTGTTGAGACTTTGGTAAGTATACCAATTCAGCCAGCTGTATGAAATTTACTTTTCCGGACAATTTAAGTATTTGAAATTCGTTGTAGTTTACGGAGGGTAGGTATATGTTGTGGCTGCGTGCAAATGAAAATTGAAATTTGCGTCATATTTGTCTCTGAATCACTCTCAAGAACAAAAAATATAGAAAAGAACAATTAATTTGTATTTATAAAAACTTTAACTTGAGGTGTTGGGTTCAAATTATTGACGGGACGAAATCTTGATGAGAACAACAATGTATCCAAATTTTCTGGTTCTTGTTAACTCACAGCGATCGTCAATTGTCTCATATGATTTAGAAAAATAATAATGCATTTGTATGAAATTTGTACTCGTAGAGTAATAACTTTCGTCGACAATATGCTTACCTAAGTAGACGTTTTACCATATGTGGATGGAACTTTATGTAATGTAGCGTCTTATCGCGATAGTCGGTCATATCATAGCCTCAGTAGGCCGATCATACTGAAACTTCAATCGCCAGTGGTTACCGTAGTGTGGACCATCTAATAGCTAGACCGCTTGGGCACCTGTTGCTCAAACTCCGGGTCACTATGGCCTCGATATTTCTTACAAAGAAGGTGAAACTATGAGCAGTAACTGACTAACTAAAATTGGAACTATTGGATTTATAACACCAGTGATGAGAAATAGAAATACTACTGTATGCTGGAAGATTTAGATTTTGTAAGAGAGGAAGATGTTTGTTGGTTGAGTTTGAACCATAAAAGATGGTCCTGTGAGCAGGTCTCGGCCATCATATTACACCACTTCTCCAACCAGACAGGTTGCCCTCACTTTGGGTTTACACCTCCTATTCTAAAGCTTGGCTTTGATCCTAAGGCTCATCAACTGAATTTATTTTCAGGGAAAAACAATTTATAATCGCCGGAAACAACAGTATAGTTGTTGTAGTGCGAAGATATGGAACTATCTAAAGCCTCAATTTCATCTGTAGCACAGCATAAAGACTTCGACACTGGCTTTTAATGGGACCAGGAAACTTTTAGGGTGAATGGCAACTGACATCTCTGTACTTTCTGGGTCCCATCAGTGACCTACCTCGGTTTATCCGTTCCCCCTTTTTGAAATGATGCACCCCTTCTCCCATTGGTTCTATGATATCCCTAATAACGTTTTAACCGATGCTGATTCAATTATTAAAAGTGAGATTTTGCATATAACGCTCTAATTCCTTCTAAATGGGTAAAATGCAAGTAAATGGTAAGTGAGAGAGCTATATTAAATTATATGATAATTGAAAGCTCATGGCTGTTATTTAACCAATTCCAATTTACGTTGAAAACTCATAAATCCAAACACTAAGCTTGTTCTCTAAAGAATTGACAGTTATCCCGATCTCGTAATCAGCTGCTCGAAGAGCCTCAACAGAATTCAACTGATGTGGAAATAATATGTATGAGAGGGAATCGACTCATAGGAATAATACCACGAATTCATTATTCTGCACTCAATATTTGTATGCGGTTCCATTAATGAAGTAGGGCCACTTCTATAACTTGTACCTTTCAATTATCGTAAATGTGATTATTCAGGTAGGGCCTTTTAGAGTTCGTCGTTTCTTATTCAATTAAATGCGTTTCTGAGAAGGAGATCTGGAATACGAAAGGTTGAGTCTAATAAAAAACTCAAAAACCAGTCGAGCTAACTCAGTGATTGTGACACAAGCGCAGTAAATTGGAAGTCATATTAGGGTTTATGTTGGTTTATTGCCGTTTATAGGCGGAAGAAGAAAACCTTACGCATGTCCTATTAACAAACCATTTAGGAGCTATTATCTGACCAAATATATATCGAAATACTATGGAAGAGACACCATCTTTGAGGGTTCTCTCCTCTCTCAGCCGGACGAACCCCCCCCCCCCCCCCCTAGCTTGGGGTGAGAATGCGAGGAAGTCTGTGGGCGTTTTCCACCATTGTATACAAGCTCAAAAATTGCGAGCTATTTCATGTAATAAATAATAGAATCACATCTCTCCTTCGGTTGCGTAATCTCCTGATAACGTAAATTCCAATTTTCATCATCTGTGCAGTATAGCATTGCGTTTTTGAGGGGTTTTATTTAAATCTAATTTAAACTATGATGTATGGTTGATTTTGATTAGTTTTACGCCATAGAGTTATAATATTTTTGTGATTATTTCACTTAATCATGGTCTCTGTCATTATTGCAATTTTATTGTTACTTAATAGCTGTATTGTTTTAGAATCTTCGGAACTGTTGTAACTACATCCTGATCTAAACTAGGTACGAGAAATGTATTGTCCTAATCTACAACTCGTTGTACCCAATGCTACTGTTTTGCAAATCATTCTCTAATTTAAATGACACACTTTCAACGATAGAATGCAAGACAGTCATATTTTCGCTAGTACTGCGTTTACCTACAGGTACCGGAACATTGTTGTCAATTTTGGGAGAAGAGCTTTATTTGCCGCCACCGTCTAAAATTTCTCTCTCATTTTATGTTTTAGAACATTATAACAACTTTGATTTCGAATGTGTTTGTCCGATGTGTGTGTGTGTGTGTTTTTGGCGAATCCATGCACAAGGCATAACCTCTACAGTTTTCACCAGATTTTGATGAACTTTTTTCAGAGAATCTGCGGGTTAGGCTGTAGATGCCCGCGCATTAGTTGGGTCACTCACAAATCAACACTCCACTCTACGCATTCCCAGACGTAATTTTCACAAAGCGTAATTTTCTCAAGACCAGTCGCCTGATCTGGATCAAATTTGGGAAGTTGTTTAGAAACTACGATTTGATGGTTTCATATCAATTTCATTACGATCTTGTCATTAGTAACTGTTGAGCATGGGCTGTGAAATCGTTGTAGCAAACTCAAATTTTACAGTTTCGATCCGATTTTGATGAAAATTTAAGGAAAGGTGCAGATAAGGATAAGGATGGTTCCCTATGAATTCCATCATTGAAAAATTGGTAGATGTCACTCACATTTTGACGATTTGATTACGCCAAATGAGTTTTATCAAGAGCCAACCTTCAGGAGCTTCTGCGCATGCGCGTACTACTAATATTTGTAACAAGCATGATTTCTACAATTTTTATCTAATCTGGATCATGATTTCAGGCATTGAACTGGGTAATGCAATCATGTGACGGATACAACGAATCTAAGTGCCACACCCAACAACTTGGAAGACGTTTTTATTTGACGTGTCTGTTATCATATTCAAAATTATTTTGACATTTATGTCTTTGTCTTGGGAACATGAATGAAAAAAGCGTTAACAAAAAGCGTTTAAAAATAGCGTTAAAAAAATGCGTTAAGAAAAAGCGTTACGATTGGTTTTCTGAGGATTTCCGCTTACAACCGAGTCGTTGCTAGGGAAATGGTACTTCGTCGTTTCCAATCCCACAAAATTCGCTGACCATTCGTTCGAAAGCTCTCATTTTACCCAACCATATTATATTAACTACTGCGAAGTGTGTGGCCAACAAGCTGAGTTATGAGCATGGTTATTTCAATAATTGTGTACACACAGGTGATCATTCCTAAATTGATATTGTGAACATGATTGCAACCGCTTGATAATTTCTGATGATTCCATTGAGCTGGTGTTTCGATGATTTGATTCATAGCAGGTGATCTCCGAATATTGCGAGAACGGTTTGATTTGTGAAGTGGTGGTTAAATCATTTTAATAGGTAATTCCTATACTCTACACTTTTGGAAGCTGTAATTTCGTATGTAGCCTCTTTAGGACATTTACTTGACGATGCCCAGGGTCCGGATCAAATGAGTGGCTCTTGAAGCTCATTTCTATGCTTTACACTCTACGAAGCTGTAATTTCGTATGTAGTCTCTTTAGGATATTTACTTGACGATGCCCAGGGCCCGGATCAGCTGAGTGGCTCTTAGAGCTTGAATACGAGTCTGCAACTAAAGACATAAAATGTCCCAATGTGTTGCAGACTCGTATGCTAGCGTTTCTCTTTGAAATTTTTGTATTGGTTATAACAGAAAATTGACAACTGGTTGCGGTTGACAAACTACAATGAGCAGGTCTAATTTCTTAAATATGATTAAATAAAAATGGAGAAATGATATTCAAAACATCAGATGGGTTTTTCTCAAAAATACCTTTTTCCCGTAATCAATTTTTTTAAAGATGCATACCTATTTGTAAAATCCAATGAATTTATAAAAATAGCCGATTTTGTTTTGATAAAATTTAATTATTTAGATAGGGTCTGTCGGTATTTTTTGATACTAAATCAATCAAATGAGTTTCGGAATAGAAGAGTTGAACTACGAAAGATTGAGTCTACTAAAAAGCTCATGAATCGGTTTTGTCCGGCAAACTCGGTGAATGTGATGCAACCCACGTAAATCGGAAGTCCCTGGAAGCGATTAGCGTCAAGTCCAATGAATTCATACAATTAGATACCTACAATGTTTACATTACGTTTGAATTACGGCATTCGAAATGATTAAAAATGCATCAGTAATTACCTTTAAGTGAAACCCAATGGATCAATAAAAATAGCCGATTTCGTTTTGATAAAATTTAATTATTTAGATGGGGTCTGTTGGTATTTTTTAGATACTAAATTAGTGAAAAGAGTTTCGGAATAGAAGGGCTGAACTACGAAAGATTGAGTCTACTAAAAAGCTCATGAATCGGTTTTGTCCGGCAAACTCGCTGAATGTGATGCAACCCACGTAAATCGGAAGTCCCTGGAAGCGATTAGCGTCAAGCGATATAAAGGAGAAGCCCGGTAAATCCACTATTAGCGGACGTGTCAGTGCTTGGAGCCAGCGTCCCCGACGCAGCCACGCCGAGCCATTGGCCCTCAGCGCTCATATCTCCCCCCTCCCGCCACCTCAGTTCGCAGGGTGCATAATGGACTTTAGTGGTGAAACGGAGGGTTGTGACGCGGAGGGGTGGGGGGGACGAGGCACTCAGCCAGAGGAGACACATGGTGGGGGGGAAGGGCGATTAATGGGCGCATTAGTGCTTTCTACGCGCGGGAGGATCGTAAAGCTAGGACCGGGTTTTCGCCGGTCCCTGGCGTGGGAGGCGGAATGGCTCAGTGCGGAGAGAAGACAGGCCTTTTAAAAACCGCTCCTCCCCCGGCCGTCAGCCGCCCTTGAAGGGTGCGTTGTGAGTGTGGGGCTGAGCCCAACTAACGAAAACAAGCTTTTTGTCCGACGTGGATGTACCGGATAGAAACTATACCTCACTCATTGGAATTGAGGAAACAATTTTCAATACACTGCCAAAGAAATGGCACATGAGCTTCCTCGTGACCTTCACAGTACGTCACCATTAAATTAAAAAATTTATTCCCGGCCGGGAATATTCCCTGCAAATAAATTCACGGCATGATGGGCACACTCACTGGTAGTACCGTACAATTCGTATGGCACCTCAAGGGACTCTACCGGGATCATCTCTGAAAATTTGAACAAAATCCGATAAAATTAGCTAAGCTGTGACCGTAACAAAAACATCACTTTCACGCATGCGCCTAGCGTACCGCTGCTGATTATTGCGAAGAATGTGATACGGGACCTCAAGAAACCTTGCCCGCATCATCCCTGAAAATCTGACCGAAATCCGTTCACAATATTGCCTGAGTTATGACCGAAACAAGAAAATTTTGTTTGCGCCTGCGCAGAGGTTACCGTTGATTCGATCATGACGGAACTGATAGGGGACCATGTAGAGCTATACCCGCACGATCCCTAAAAATTTGAAGAAAATCGCATCAAAATTGTGGAAATTACGGCTGTTGCAAGGACCGTAACAGGAATATTTCGTTCACGCATGCGCAGAGCGTAGCTCTAATGCAATTATGATGATTGTCTCATGGGACCTTAAGGGACCTTACCCACATCATCCCTGAAAATCTGATCGAAATCCGTTCAACATTGACCGAGTTATGACCGTCACAAGGAATTCACGTTAGCGCCTGCGCAGAATCTACCGTTGATTAGATATTGATGAAGTTGATAGGGGACCATCTAGAGCTTAACCCGCACAATCCCTGAAAATTTGGTTATCATCGGATCAAAATTGTGGAAGTTATGGCTGTTACAAGGAAATGTGGACGGACAGACAGACAGACAGACAGACAGACAGACACGGAACCAAATTTGTTCAGGAGGCTCTGAAACGCAAAATGCGAGTGGAAATTTTGATTTTGGAGCAACAAATTTTTTTTCATTTCGAAAGTGAAAACAAAGCTTCCGCTGCCTTGCAGTCCCGGAAGCAATAGTGACTTATGTGGTACTAGTTGATTCTGTGTAGATGAGTATGGGGGTTGAGGGGGGGAAATATAGCAGGTATTTTCCAGTATAAAATTATAATACTTGTATAACTAGTTTCGCATGGTTAGGCATCATCAGGTATTTTATTTAGAGTTACTAATCAAGCGAAGAAATCCTGCTGTAATTGGGTGAAATGATGAAAGTCATGGGGAGTATGGCCACGCCAATCCTGCTTCCCTCATAGCCGGTATGCATAATAGCTTCTGTGGTGGTAGCCATCTCAAGATGAGTATAGGGGTTGAGGGGGGAAGATATAGTAGGCCTTTTCCAGTATAAAAATATAATGCTCGTACTGTTAGTTTCGCATGGTTAGACATCATCAGGTATTTTATTTAGATTTACTAATCTAGAGGAAAAATCCTGCTGTGATTGGGTGAAATTATGCAAGTCGATGAGGAGTAAACTCACGGAGTTCCTGGTTCCCTCATAGCTGGTATGCATAATAGCTTCTGTGGTGGTAGCCATCTCAAGATGAGTATAAGGGGTTGAGGAGGGAGGATATAGTAGGCCTCTTCCAGTATATAATTATAATGCTTGTGCAACTAATTTCGCCTTGTTAGGCATCATCAAGTATCTTACTTGGATTTACTAATCTAGCGAAGAAATCCAGGATCTCGTACTATTTAATCACAGGTTAGAGAGAGAGAATTCACACGTAACGTGGCTCTGAGAATGCTACATGCTCTTCATTCATTCAATTTACAGCGTTTTTTAGTTCGAATTGGCATATCAATGATCCAAATTCCATAGATTTCCACGTAAATCTTCAGTTGCAAGCAAGTTGTACATTCTAATTTTCCACTTCACGATTACAAGGAGTCTCTCTGCAACCTAGAGACGAATGAAACGATGGCCTTTATCCTAATCAGTTGAAGGGAGGTATATACCGATCTATTCACCCCAGAATGTTGCAATTGAATTGAGAGCTTCTCTAGGAAAAACAGAGGCGAATAGAATAACTATGGAATTAGTTGCAGTTTTCATTGTTTGCCACACTTATTGTCATTACTTTCCATAAAATATCGAACTATGTTTTAGAATTACAGAACTGCGGAACCTGTCACTAACGCCAAAACTGAACTGCAGTTTTGAAGAACCATTTGAGACTGCAGGTCTTAATCTTGGAACGAAACTAATAATAAAAAAATAGTTGGGTTACAGTTTTAGGGGAATTACAGCAGTCACCATATTGCTCAGTACAGTTTTTTGTCCACTTGCACTGCTGCAGTAATAATAGGTTTGAGGAAGGCTGTGATTTTGGTATGGCGAAAGCTGCTAAAAGAGGTTCATGAAATGAGTTAGCAAGAAAGATCGGGGTTTTCGCAATAAAATTTAATATAGTCACTTTAGGGCAGGTACAGTTGACGTAAAATAAAAAATTGAGTATCTTGTATAATGACTTAGAGGAATACTGCCTAGCTTTACCATGAACATTTTTTTAAATTGCCTTTTTTGAAGATAATAGAACCTTGTTTTGCCCTTCAATGATCGGTTTTATGGAAGGGAAACGACGAAGTAACAATTAGTCAAACCACGGACCACTCCAACCAAGCCAAGTCGATAGCTGCTAACCGTTGGAATCCCCTCCCATAATTTTTCAAGATCCTCATCACGTGATAAGGAACAACCTTAGGGGTGCCCCCTCGCCAGGAAATTATACAACTAGGTTATTTTCAGGTTTCTGGAGGAAGTGGAAAAGGCTGGAAAAGGGTGGCATGACTGCTTAGGTAATTGCCTCTCTCTCTAGAGGTCGGAGTTTGGCCGAACTGATGGTAGGGGGTTAAACTTAGATTGGGAATGTTCATTACAGAATATTAGTGGAATGCAAATGGAAGATCGTATCAGCAGCAAGATTTTTATCGGTTTCCCCTTCGCTCTCCTTTCTGATTGAGGCTACTCGAATAATCCCAAGAAGTGTATCGAAAAAAAAAAAAAAAAAAAAAAAAAAAAAAAAAAAAAACAGAGGGGGATGTCATTAAAGTTTTAGGTTCCGTTTCGCTTATTACTCAGTGATAGACTTCGATAATTTGGATTAATATAAAATATGATGGACGAATGTTCTATTCCGAAAAACGAAGTTACTTCACGCAAATACTGAACATTTCATTGTGGGTTCTGCATAATCAAATGTGATCAGTTTGGATGGATCAGTAAATTAATTCCCACGAGATTGGTGGTTTGCATTTAAAGGAATATAATCCGGAGGTATAAATTAAAACATTCTGAATGAATAATAAATTAAGTAGGTATTTAAAATAACAAGCGAATCATCAAACAATCGACAGGATCGAGTTTGAAACATGTTTTGGATTTAGCATGTAAAACGCTTTTAGCGGGACCTAACAAGTAAAAAAGTCATATGACTCGGGCCTTCGGGCTTCGCAAGGAGCTCTACCCCTTGACCACACCAAGGAGACTTTGCTCCCCTGGAACATGCTTCTTCCAGCTAATTCGAGGTCGCATTTCTCTATCTATACTATAGTGCGCATAACTCAGCTTCCGTTGAAGTAAAATGGTACAATGTTAAGGCCAGGACACAACGTCTTCGGTGGACGTCTGGAGTAAGACTGATATGTAAATGTGTACTCACAGAACTTCATAGCACTTGATGACTCACTACTACCTCAAATGGAAGTATTTTATTTATTTTCTTATGGATATGATGTTGTCAAACTAATTAGTCTGCCACCAAGAGGCACAACTATAACCAAGATTACCACCCCAACCAAATGATAACAAAACAAGGCTTACAAGCGGCTCAGTAATATTGTTGACTAACCATTTATAAAATAGAATTATTGGATTAATATCTTGTAAATAAACATAAAACTACGGCTTAAATATCTCACTACTCTTCAGTAAAATGAGAATTTTCCAACAAATGATGAAAGATTATTGTACGATGAACACTGCTCTAGTTCCATTTCCCTACCAACGGCCTGGTTGTACGTGAAACTCATAAGAAAATTTGTGCGTCAGTTTTTTGTGACATAAAAACGTGACACATATGGTCAGCTAGGTGATGGCTACAGCGTTTACGATGCTAAAATGTCACGAAAAAAAGAAAAAGTAGCGGCGGATCTCATTTATTTACTGTTCAGCCTTCAACCCTGAATTAATTTTAATTGAAGAACCCTACGGATGTCTAAACAAATCATGGTGTTTAGAGCCCTCCAGATCAGCTGAGTGAGATCTGGAGTTAAATTATTTGCTATTCAAGCTATGAAGTTGACATTTGAAATGGAGCGCTTTCATCGTCCCTCCAATGTTCAGCCGAGGCTCAAAGTAAAAGCATGGTCAGAGCAAGGTGAAATTTAGTGGGGAGCTTCTTACTGATTATTTTTCAACGAAACTACCGTGGCATTTGGTAATTTTTCGTTTATTCTACTCGTTTTGAGAAGAAAAAAAAAATTACATGATTCCATCTTTTCAGCCTCACTCTCAAATTGTTGAATACACGCCCAATTTATCAATTAACTGATTCATAAATTTCGATACCGTCTTTTTTTCCTTTGACAGGTGAGGAAATTAAGGTCTATAGCGAAAATCTGGCTTATTGAGATAAGTACTCATGAGAGACGCAATCTGATTTATGTTTAATGGAGACCCACAAACCTTCAAACTCAATACTTCTGGCCTAATTGTTGAAAGCTGTCTTCACTCCTTTCGCCTCCGTTAATTTTTCCCTTCTCTGACTACTTTTTTCTTTGTTAAGGCCATTTCTTGAAAATGCGTTCAGATACGGGTATATCTAGTCTAATGATGTTTCCTTTGAAGCATGCTAGTCTCTACCATCATTCGCGACGCATCCTGAGAAGGCACATACAGAGCATGTGGCCATCTTACTTCGATCGTCCATCCCTTGAAAATGATAAAAGTATGTGACACTTCATCGTGTGCTCTTTAGAGTTAAGCAATGGGTCAACTAATTTTGTTTCCTAGCTGAACGAAGTAAAGCAGTCTTTTATAACGTTTCTTTATTGGTTTCTTTTTTTTTTTCTTTTTTTTTTTTTTTTTTTTTTTTTTTTTCTTTTTTTTTTTTTTTGTAAAGCTTGTTAAAACAGTGCTTGTCTTGAAAGAAGCTGTGGCCAGAAAATTTGACTTCTTTATGCTTCTCCTAAACTCATATTTTGATGTGAGGAAAATTCCCAAGCATGGCGTCCGCCCCTCTCCGTGCACTTAAATCCACTCGTTGTGCTAGATTGCCATAGTTGATGTTATGACTTTGATAAAGTTCTGAATCAAACTGATATTGATGAATCTGGTGAAATTCATGGAAGAAGGTTTTATAAATCCAGGAAAATATCCTCCTGGAATTAAAAACCCAGTACAATGAGGATTTCCTCTGAATTATAAACCCTGTTCCCACATTGTAGGATTGTGTTTCGCAATCAGCGGCTCCCGTAGGCCTCAGAAAGCCGCTCTGAAATTTGAAACCCCTTTCAGTGGAGGGAGGATCCTTTGGAATTAGATACCCCGTTCAACGCAGGATGATACTTCTGAATCAGAGGCCCCAGCCGATATCGGGAAGTCACCTTGGAAACTGATCAACTGAGTTTCACAAGGGATGATATATTTAATAAATATTTATATAATATAATACAATGATATATTATATAATAGGTACAAAGAATACAACGATACCGACCCGCAGCAGACCTTCATAAATACGAGGAACCATGGATAATTTAGGTCCTCGAGTAAGCGATTCTCGTTAATGAAATGTTTCATTTGAAACTACTCGTAGTAAGATAGGATAGATACCGCGAACATAGCATGATTAATGACAAAGAATGATCCGAATGAGTTGGGTTTGATATGAGGTAAATATTTTCGGATTGTTCATTCAGTGCAGGCCATAACACATACGTCTTTTACAATGATATATATTTGGGACGAGTTTCCCATGAGGCTACAGCGGCGGGTTTCAAACGGTTTTGTAGGAAAGTCTACTAAACTAGTGCAAAACAGTTTGGTTAGCCTTTTCTTCGGTGACGTGACTTTTCTGTCCCCCCTCCTTTTTGCCAACGTATAGGAATATTGTTTGTGAGTTCGAGTATTACTGGCATACCTGTGGCCAGTGAATAACGTGCTACTCTGAACCAAATAAAAAAAGAACAGAATTCCATTCACCCTCCGTATTTATAATTGACCAACAGTGTGTATGGAAAACATTAATCTAACACGCCAAAAAAGCTCTAAAGTCTGGGGATAGGTGTAAAGCAGGAATGGAGGTAGGGGCATACGTATTTACATACTTTTGAATCCGCAAGAGAGAAAAAAGACCGTACTCATTCTCATTACATGCCGTGTTTTATAAACCGCCGGAGAGGATATAAGTACCTACCGATATGCCTTTCCCCTACCGACATTTCTCTCATCCCTACACAGCCCATTTTTTTCCACCTTTACAAAAAAGAGGGGAGGGTCTTTTCCCTTTAGCGTATAGCCTCGGAAAATGTTAATAAACGGCTGAAAATTAGAGACTCTCGCATGCCAAAAGGGCTGAAAGAAGATTTGTGTGAGCCACAAGAACTGAGTTTTTTCTCGACGTAACACCACGAGATGGGGTTTTCATACGATAAAAAAGAAAATATTAACACCGTGATAATCTCTTGTGACGTATGAAGTGGATTGTAATCCGGAGTCTGTACAGTAACTTGTGGGATAAGCCTTAGGAAAGCAGCAATACAAATTAACACTATCTAATACCCCTGAAATTTAAAGCTTCCCGAATAATCAATATGTTATGCACACAATTATTATATACGTCAGCTTAAGATGCCATGAAAATATGTCACGCCAAATCTTCAGATACATTGAACGCAGAACAGGGACGAGGGATAATCGGTTAGAAATCAAATAATCTTATAAGAAATAAATACATCCTAGAATGTTGTAGGTACGTACAAAGGACTCAGTAGCATTGAGCGTTACATTCCTAATCGAAAATGTCCCAGGTGAAATGAAAAAACGACGGTATGAGAATATAATAGCGTAAAATTTTTAATACTTAATATATACCTGAAAATTGTCTTTTTGGAAAATGAATTGAACGATCAAGCTCATGCATTGGACTGTTGAAATGTGTTCATTCGAAAATATGGTTTTGCGTTATTATTTACAACAATAAACTGCTGAAATTGAACAGGGGAAACACACCCAGAAAGTTTTTTGGTTTACGTTTCAAGATACGTAGAATCCAAAAATCAAATTAAAAAAATCCGTCTGTCCGCCGTCTGCTGTCTGCGGCTTTTCTCCGAAAATACCAGAGCAAACTACATGAAACTTGTGTTACGAATCACATTTGGGGTCTAGATGGTCCTAAAAACTCAGCATCAATTTTTATCAACCCTAAAGGGTTGTATTGAAGGGCCGAACATTAAAAAATCGAAATCAACGAACCCTTCGGTGTTGAGAGGGAGTGCGTTGACGTTGGTACTTTGGGACCCGTCCGTCCACCGTCTGCGGCTTTTCTCCGAAAACACAAGAGCAAACTACATGAAACTTGTTTTACAAATCACATTTGAGGTCTAGAAGGTCCTAAAAGCTAAGTACCAATTTTTATCAACCCTAAAGGGTTGTATTAAATGGCTAAACATTTAAAAAATCGAGGTCAACGACCCTCTCGGTGTTGGGAGGGGGCGCGTTGACGTTGGTACTTTGGGGCTCGCAAGGCGGGCATTTCTGTCAAGTCCTGTCAAGTCTGTGTGGCTGTGCCGATCCACTAGGGGTAGCCCCAGATTAGGTGTCACGAGATAGAGGGAAGAGACAATCTTCCGCTCGGGGCTCTGTACGCGGAAGCCTACACTTGATATAATTTATGATTTCGAGTAGTAGATACCTTGAGGAGGCATTGCGTAGGGTTGATCGCAGATCTCTATTGCACTGTATTTTCCCATGTTGTTGTCACTGTAACTTGTAAAATGAACACTCAATAATGTTCCCATGTTATTGTCAATGTTACTTGTGAAATGAACATTCAATTATTTGTTGGACAACATCATTTCCTTTGTCGGAGCAATGGTCACAATTTGGGCTGACTGCTAGTCGCATAAGGTGGAGGGAGGCTCATGTTGATGTGATCGTTTCCTGTTCTCATCCTGATTATTTGTACTAGGTATTTTTGTTCTGCTCACTGGAAGATTAGTGAACCATATTTTGTAAGTTATGATGAGCTGAATGGTGTAGTGATGGTAGCCTTTATCCAGAACCTTATTATATCAGATTATATTCCAAACTTTCCACTATTGGTGCACTTTCCACTATTGGTACGTTTATCTCAGTCCAAAATAGGATCAGGGATCAGCAGTAGGCATAGATTTTGTAGCTCAATCTTTCAAGTCTAATATTGATTTAATTCTCAGAACCTGTTAGTAACCGTATATTGTATGTTAGGTATGCTTGTTGAACAGTTCCATCACCACTATATTGCAAAATGTAAGTGAGTGTTTTGATTTTCACAGGGCACCTAGCAATTTTGTCGTCTTCAAATAATATAGCAAGGTGGAAGCAAATGTTGTGAACGCGAGTCCTTTGAATAGTTCCAGAACACTACCGTTGAGTGATTTGAAGTCACTGAGAAAATACCTACCAGATTAGCGAAAAACTACGGGTAAAAAACGCCTTACGAGAAGGTATAGGGTGTAAAAAGGAAGTCCTAAAAAGACTTCTAATGAACCAAGAATTTGCATATCTTTCTCGTTTATTCCCAGAGACTTTGGTGTGGGCTTAAGGCATCCCAAGCCCCCTTCCTAACCTCCAACAGTAAATTAAGCTAAAGACGCCAGCAGCTAAGAGGGGATACGTTATTAACCCGGGTTATTTCCAAAAAATAAGGAGCCATACCTCCCCCCACCCACAACCCCTGCATAAAAAGAAGTGCTCGAAGGCCTTAAATTCACGTTGAAAAGATTAAAAAAGCTGAAAAAGCCGACGGGAATCCAAGTAAAACGGAGCAATTAGGAAATGTCAATTACGCGCCAGGAATCTGTTATTTCTTGCGAGTTATTTTTTGAAACTCTTCTTAATTTTGCATGAAAACGAGTTACTGACAAAAAACAGAAAGAGTGTTCCTCAAATCCGTCAGACATTATTCAACATCAAAATAACCTGATTGAGCAAAAACTGAGAGGAAACTTTGGGTTGGCATCTAAGGTTTGGGGCGTCTTGACTTTTTGACTCACAAGGTATTACACCAAGAGGATTAGAGTGATGTCTGCCTTCATTAAGTACAGGCGCGTAACGATCTCAATTCCTCTTCTTAATATCGGCCTCATAATTCTGGCTTTTCTCGTTCATTATAGAATTTTTTCCGCATTTTCTTCGCGGAACGGGATTAGTAATGAGCCCGGAAGGTTATGAGGCTATTTTCCCCGTTTTGTTAGTTGATGGGGTCCCGGAGTTGCGATCGTGGATTAACAAGGGATCGGTTAAATCTTGAGGCATCTTTGAAATCCTGACAGCTCAATGCTCGGTAAGAAAAGAATATCTTAGTGAAGGCTATTGGGTTTCTGGGATAACGAGAGAGCAACTCCTGGGGATCTTTAAAATCAGGTATCCAATAACAAAAAGGACGAAGATGTTGTTGGCCTGAATATTTGTTGGGAAACCCTCCTAGAACCATAGTTTATCAGGAGCGTCAGATGCTTGCAATTAGCGGTGTGACAGTAGCGGAAAACGAAAGCTAAAGGAGTCTTAGTCTTATTTGAATGATATGGTAATTAGTGTTATCTTACTCCTGATTTTCCCATTATTATTTTTCATAGTAAGTAGTTGAGTCATGTTCTTTGGATTTGTTTGGCTATACATGTAGAAAATTCAATTAGGTACCTGCGCCTTTGATCAAGGTCATATGAATAGTAGAATATAGATTAGTTGAACAAATATATCAAAATGTCAAGTGTATAGTTTGGTTGTCAAGATATTTGTATCTTAATTTTTTTTAATATCCTGAATCAATCCTTTTAGTAAAATATGAATTAGTCAACCCAAGATCAGAATGGTGTGTTGTTTGGTGGTCTGGATGCTTGCAAGCTCGCATCTCAAAAATAAAAAATATCCTTAATCAATCCTTTTAGTAACATATAGTTTAGTGAGACCAATAGAAAGAACTGACTTCGAAGTTTAAATAGAAAGGGGAACAAAATGTTTGTCTGGATTCGAACCCATGACCCTATAATACCCAGGAGCCTACCACATAGCCCACTACATCAAAAGGCC
Source organism: Adelphocoris suturalis (assembly GCA_030762985.1). Classification (NCBI taxonomy): domain Eukaryota; kingdom Metazoa; phylum Arthropoda; class Insecta; order Hemiptera; family Miridae; genus Adelphocoris; species Adelphocoris suturalis. The sequence goes on from CM061049.1 coordinate 38,693,044, forward strand.
TTGTTGAAATGGCTCTCAAAAACACTACCCCACGTAGTGGAGCTAAGCAAGTAGACCCGAAGACGACCGCACGTTGCTTTTGGCATTTCTCGGGATAGAGGAACGGCCAAAATGTGCGAGCTCCTGACGCTCCTTAGTTCATTAGAACAGTGTCATGCATGAATAAGCTACTATAAACTGCCACATTCGCAAACTCATGGTGTCCTCACATATTTTACCTCATGTTGCGTTGAAAAATACTTGCCATCGTCAAGCTTTTATGGCTGAATCCACGCTCTGTTGATGGTCTCTAAAGTATAGCGGATCGCCCGTTGAAACTGATGAAATAACCTTATCAGAAGATCTCTTTGGCGATTGGCAATCACGTTCTGCATCCAAAGTGAGGTTCATCATTCCAAAAACGCCAAGTCTGGCTATCGGATTGTTTGTTCTTCCATTTGTTCATCTCCTTCAGTCTTCTGTACAAAATAAGACAGATGTTTTCTCGATAATAGTGTTTGATAGGCAAATGTGATGAGACTTGTGGAACCAATTTAACCAATCCGAACATAGTTATGTATTTTCAGGTAGGCTTACTTTAGAACAGAAGTGGAGTATATTAAGAGCGGAATGTTAAATTTTCTTGTTTGACAGAACCGTATTTACTTGGCTATAGCTTTTTCAGTGAAGCAGAACGTTCTTAGATGTGAATAAAGTTCATTTTGAATTGAAAAGAATCTTCGAGGCATTAACGCACAAGATCTTGAAACTAAGGATGCACATCTCGTTTTGAAAATTTATATATAGGTCGCTGCAATGACAGTGGTTAACGAAGCAAAATACGTACTCCGGCAATAACCGTATTTGCTCTAAACCTTCAAGGAGAAGGGCTCTTGTAATGAAGGGTTGGGGGGTAGAGGAAAGAGGTGGAAAACCATTTTATGAAAGACGAGGTCCTTACCCACGTATAACGGTGAAGGAGAAAAGAGAGCGTCGATAAGTAAAACTACATGCTTTTCTCCCAACGCCCGCCACTCTACACCCACTATATCACTTCCCGTCTACACAAACTCCGCGGGTCAAGTGCCTCAGCGTTCTAAAAGACGGAGCTCTTATCAATGGACGGCCATTTTCTGTTGGGGTTTCCTTCACCCTCGTTCTGCTGCTCTTGTCCTTTAGTGGGAAACACGTGTCTTTGAAATGTCTTATACACTCGCCGGCCATCCTCCATCTCCTCGCCCTGTTTCCGTCCTTCTCAGAGTGACTTCTCCTCGCTGGTCGTTTTTCTTTTCACCTTTTAATTGCGTATGCCCGAAATTTCTGGGAGTCTCTGCCATTAGTTGGTTAATTTGTTATTGAATCTCACCGGATAGGTACCATACAGTGTGCACCACAACTAGGTTACTTGCTTTCTGATGAAATCCATAGGTCCTAAGCTTTGTTCACCCTTCCATTAAATGTACAGGAGAGACTAGATAGTGGTAAACTATTGTGCTACTGGCCATACCAGTTCTACCCACGTTAGTCTTCTCCAGTCAGGTTGGAAGGAGGAGGTTGGGTACGGGAGATCTGAGTTTAAATTCCCCAGTTAATTTTTCCTGGAGGCATGTCTGGCCTGCATGGATCAACAATATCCAGTCCACTGATGTTGGTTTTTAAGACTACCATACTACATACTGTTATGATATATTTTATTTATCATATATTTATTCCTCCAAGTTACAAAGATATATTCAAAAGTCACACTTTGTATCTATTTAGTTTCAGTTGCTGTTTATATTTTTTAGGTAGGTCTTATCTGCTGAACGGAGTACGGAGGATCAGAAGAGAGTTGGTAATGTTTGCCTCGTCATTCGTAGCAAACTACGGTTAGACCTTTGCTGCTCTATGGGCTATTTATCATTGGTATCTTTTCTCTGGTAAAATGTACTATTGAAAGTTTAAAGCATTCAGTTGGACCACATAGGTAGTTAGAAAAATGTATTTTAACTATTTTTAAATAGAAGAAGATTTAATCCTAAAAGTTAGGCATCAACCGCATTTTCCTACAATGAGTAGTTTTCTTTCTATGATTTTTCGAAGTTTCGCGCACTGGTGACGTCAAAGCTGCAAACTATGAAAAATCAAAGAAAGGAAACTACTTATTGTATGAGATTGCGGATGGTATCAAATTTTTTAGAATGAAATGTACTTCTATTTAAAAATATAAAATGAATACTTGGGCTATGCTCATCTTGAAATGGGCTTGCGTGGCTCCCATCTTGGAGATGCTGGGATACCGCTCCTGGCATGCAGGATACTAGTGCGATATTTAAAAATAACTACACATCCGGCATCCATCCATAACAATGTCCCTCATAGAGATAAAAATTTAACAATGTTGATCATAACTCATCTGAGAACTACCTACATAGCAGATACCAGACTCAGCTGAAAACTGTAGGTACACCTACTTTATTATAAATTGAATGATTTAAGCCGAAACTCAACCAGAAAGTTGATTAGTAGCAGTAGATATACCTACCTACAATATCCAACTTTAGTGTGGCACCAACTAGGTAATCCTGAGTACACTCTATCTTGTAATCTTTATTTAGAAGCAATCTCTACATTGTGTTTCTTCCTTCCCCGAGTGACTTTATCCCTCGGTTTGGTTCCGTTTTCACTCCTAATTTCGTCTCCCGAAACTCACAGAACTTAAATGTATTATTTGACCGTAGCACCGGATCGGTAGTTACGTTTATTATTCACCTGGCCGGAAGAGCTAGAACATCGTCACTCCACTATCTTGCCACTATCTTGTTCTACCATTTATAGCGACTGATTAATTATTAAACTCAATCAAGATAGACCATACCTTGTTCACCTCGCAGATGGAACAGTTGACATGGTATTTAGACATAAGCGTCCCCAACGGATTTAGCACAGGCTTAAATGATCCAGTTCTATCCACTTCTGCCCACTATTGGCGATTTGAAAAAATAATCTTGTGATGTCTCATGAAAATTGGACCATCCTCTCTTTGCTAATTCATATATATAATGACATAACACATATATCGTTTAGTGAGGTTTGTTAACTAGGTTTATTCAGTTTCCAGAAAGTTGTCTATAAACGAATAACGAAGCATCACTCAATGATCTGTTCTAAGATGGTTTATAAACGAAATTTTAGTTTCGTTTCTTCTTTTCGGAGCTCATGTATGCAGGCGGCGGGTGTAATGTGATCACTCTCGGTCAACAAATGAACAGCCTCCAAATCAAAACTGGCAAAACAATGATAAAAATCACTACTTTTTTGTTACGTTTTAAAGAATTACGCCAGTTGGCTTTATGGCTCTCCATACCATTGCTGCCATACTATTATCAACCTTTGCACATGCACAAGGGTCAAATCCTCGCAGAACTCGTAACTACCTCACATTACATCTGATTTCAATGGAATACTCGAGAATAGTTCAAGAATTCCGGCTGAGCTCTAAATTATCCCTCATAAATTCTGGCACCCCCAGATCACTACCAGCCCGGGCACAAATATAAATTGGATTTTTTTTTTTTTTTTTTTTTAGGCCCTAAAAATTTATATTTTTCACTCGACTGGGGGAACAGGAGAGAGCCTGGCTCACTTAGGTCATCTGGAAAGAGCTTATCATTTCAATCGACTCCTAATGTCCCAGAGAGTCTCCTTAATAAATATCAACTTTCTAGATAAACAGGAAAGAATTTTGGTACTCAGCTGAATAGAAAATACCCCATAATCTAGTTGCCTCTGAATGTTCTAGAAATTTTCCCAGCCATGTAGTGAAACTATAGTTTGTTGATTGGCATCCTGTCAATTTTACAACTCATTTTCCTGACATTTGTTGAGAGTTAGGTCCCGGTGAAATAATGTTCCGCGCTAAAAATTAGGATGATTCTCTCGTTGATCCGATTCACAACATCATTAAGCCTTTCTTGACAATATGGCCTATTCGTAGACCACTTATGTGACATAGGGTATTTTGGAATTTCCCTTCTCGTCGAATTGCAGATCATACATTCTGAATCTGCTTTCTTAATGCATTGTAATGCTTTATAACATCATGTTACGGATACGGTTTATGTCATACCTAGTATCGAGTACGTTTTCTTCCTTATTCCGGTCAATTCAATGTCACAGAAACAATAATTTTCTTCGAACTAGAATATTGTTTCTTTTTGTCAAATCTTGTATCATTTACAGGTGGATATATTTTCATTATACTAACTTATGGTTATATTTTTTTCTGAAATTCAGTTAGCCTAGAGACGGATTTAAGACCATTAGTTCACAAATTCGCCCTCTTCCCCAGGTGGGTTATCAGGTTCGCCGTTGCAGGGATTGGCTATTTAAATATTATGTTATGGTTTTGAAATTCCAGCCCTCTTTTCCAGAAATGAAAGAGCAAGAGTGAAAATTACGGTGTAACTGAATATTGCCATAGCACCCCTCCGGCGCCCTTACCTTAGCCCTAGGGGGTAGAAAATGGAAAAGGGCTGAAGCATTAATTGAAACAAAGAGCCTACGCCGAGTGACGTAAAGAGGTAGTTGGTTCCTGCAGGGGAGATGTGGCTCCAGATATGAGACACCTGGGGCTTACTGGCAATCCCCAAGGGAAATAGACCTGAATGTATGGAGACCTCGGTGGCAGGTAAATATTAATAAGTTGACATTATTTCGCCATTCTCCTGTATTTCTCCAGTGAGAAGAGTGAGCTACCTAGAGGAATAGTGGGGCGTGGGGATTTTCACCCACTCATAAATATCCTTTACCCTACGTATGTGATCTCCCTTGTAAATACCAGCTCTAACTACTATCTGCAATGGGAGGATATATTGATTGGTCTCTGGATATATGTTGTTTTGCATTACAACAACGACCGTAACTTTGGTAAGAATCAAAATCAATTCAGGATAAGTTGTAATATGGTCTAAAGCACACTAACTAAATATAATTGTTACAAGATAATTTGTTGCCGAATCGGAACATTCAATTTAAAATTTCAATTTATGCGTGAAGTATTGCTCGATCGTTTAGAGTATTTCCTTGCTTCTTTTATTCTTTCTTTTAAGTGTTCGTAGCACAAACGCTCCTCTGACTGCCTTGTGTCCCTCACGTAGTTGACTCTATGAGGACGAAATTTAAAGAAATTCACAGGCTATTAATCGCAGGTCTCCTGCAGCTCCATTCAACAAAACGCTGCGAATAATTACACAAAGGTTTATTATTTCTGTATTAGATAGCACTTCTATGCAGATCATTGGTCTATAATCATTATTAAGCCATCTATATAACTAGTAAATGATCAAAACTTCCAAAAGCGTTCACATCTTTACAGCTCAAGATCCCACAATTTTACAGTTTAAGGTATGTGGATGTTGACAAGTTTTCTAAAAATGTCGAAACATTATAAAAAGGCAGGTCGAATAGGAAAGAAATTAGCCTCAGAGGTCCCATCAGCTATACAGTGATCCGTCGAACCTCTAATTGTTTTTCAGGTGTCCCGAACGATTTCAATTAAATTTCAGCAACGTGTGTCGATTAGGAAAGGAAGTAGCCTTGGAGGTTCCGAAGCTGATCAGAATAACACAAGAACTGAGAATATTACAGCAATAAGTATGAAATAACTAGGTGAATCAAAAAGAGTAACGCTTAGACCACCAATAAGTTTCAACGACCTTCTGTTTGCGCGCATATTGAAAAGAACCAGAACTTTTCAATCAAACTTTACATATGCATATCAAAAAGCGTTAAAATCAAGGAATTTCCAAACGAATTGCCTTGAAAGAAATTTTGGATCCATTGCAATAGCTTAACTTTTTTGAAAAATTGGCCTAAAAGTTCTGAATTTGGTAGACTCGTGAGTGATTAACCTTTACCTCAAACAATTTTCATCCGATTTTCATGAAATTTTCAGGCAATGTTCAAGTAAATCTGTAAATTGTCCTGTTTACCTACTTTACAAATTATTACTTCATTCTGCGCATGCGCAAATGTAAGTTAGCTATGGAAATTAATTATGGAAATACTCTGTTGTGAACAAATCATATGTCGGGGTTTTCAATTGTTGAGTATTATGTTAGTACCACAAAATTACTTATTTACCAATAGTGATCAAAACGTTGTTCGGTAAACTATAATATTGTTCTAATAGTGTGTCTCGCCACAGCACATTGAGGTGCAAAAGTTGCGCTATCTTTCGAATTATAACTGGCTTTGAGAATTACCATCTTAGCAAAAAATTGTACAATAGACCAAGATTATGTGTAGAGAGTGCTGGTCTGGATGCCCGCAATTTGTGAAGAAGTGTAGGTAAATATTGAAAGCATAAATTGTTCACAAATTTGCTACAAATGCATAATTGTACCCACTCAGTACTGTGGCAAGACCCCCCCCCTGTGTTATATCCATCCAAATATATTACTGCAATTATGATTCAATCTAGGAAAGGCGTTTCTAAAAAAATGTTCAAAAGAAGATTCACACAGAAGGACGGGGAATGTGACAGTCGATTCAGAAGGAAGGGAGGCAGCAAGTGTAGTTTGTTGAGGTAGCTGAGGAAAAGGTCCTACTTATCGCTTTGAAGCCTGTCGATGCAACGTTGTTCTACATAAAAAAATCCGTTCGAAAAATAGGTGTTCCCGTGTAAGAGAAAGTCGGAGGGAAAGGTTTAACCCGGACGAGGATCATGTAGCTATACCAGAAGGCTGGAAGGGAGAAAATTCGATTATGGATCCTCACAACTTGGCACCCCGGGTAATATTTCATATCGCGTTTTTTTCCTTCGGAGAGACTTACCAGAGGGCGTGCTGGTAGGTCGGTCCTCCGAGGCTCCCTCCAGCCCTGATAGTGCCCTGACGCCCCAGATTAAATAAATTGAGCAGGAAAGGAGCCGAGAAACGGCAGCGGGGAGGGGGAAAAAGGCTTCCGCTAGATTGAAAATATATTTCGTAAACTCGGCGCAGACTCTGCCGATAGCTGAGTACTTTTTTTTTTTTTTTTCACCCCTCGGGTCCCTTCGTTATACCGGAGGGGTCTTGAGTTGCACGGGGAAGGGAAGGGAAACTAGCTCTTCATCACTTCGATATGCTAAACTGGGGAAGGAAATATCTGGAAGATTTCACTTACACCTATAAAAAAGTCCAGTTATGCAGCATGACCCCATGAGCGAATTTTTGAAGAAATCTTCGACATTTCAGTCGCTATTGATCGTGTAGAGAAATTTTAGTTTATGATTTTGATAGACAAACATGGAATCAAATTATTAAAAATAATTAGGAGGTACTCATACTTTATTATTATTAGGAGGTACTTATACATACTTTATTGTTAGGAGAGCGACAACATACATTGAAGAGAGCGACCGAGAGAATCGGAGGACGGAATATTTCACAGAGTAAACTCATCAGTTGTGATTACATTTTTTATTTTTATTTTATTAATTTTTTTTTTTTTTTTAACAAGCACCTACTACCTACGTTTTAAACAGCATGATTCTAGGATTGGTTATACAGGGATACTTCCATGAGAGTAGTTCAATCTGAATTTGGACAATGTTTCATGCAAATATTACCGATTTTTACAACTAGCGAACAGCATTGTTTCGATTTTTGTATGATTTTTCAACTTTGAAATTTTTGAAACCTCGATACATATTCTTATAGGAAATTTTACGCTGATTCCTAATATACCACATGTCAGTATGCTGAAAAAATTATTTCGCACAACAAATCGCAAAAAACAGGCCATTTTGAAATTGTTGACTACATTTTTGAAAATTTCAACCCGAAGATGTAATCCGATCATGCTGGCCAACGAACTTGAACTTTCTTTTTGTGTCCTTAACATTTTAAAATTTGTTTAAAGTTTCTAGCTCAATTCTGCGGACAGTTATCGTCTGGAATGACACATACATACATATATACGTACATATATTACATATATACATACATACATACATACATAAAAAAATGCGTTAAACTTCAGAATATGATTCAGAATAGCCTGAAACGGATTTCTGCATAAAATTTTTTCAAAACTTCACATTCTACAAATTTTGAGGCGAGAGCAAAAGCTTACGGTCCTTACATGATTGATTTTTAGTCATATTTGCCGTTGATTCAACAATGGAAGATACTCATAGTAACACATGTTACTTTAGCAAATTTTCGTTTGAATAAAAGAAGAAAAAGCTGCTGCAATGACTCTGAAATGTTAAAATAGGAATTTCCCGGAAGAAGAATGTAATCGAATCGTGCAGGCACGAATTGTTCTATGTTATTTATGTTTTCATGTTGAAAGTTATATGTACATATATTCCTCTTTCTCAGTTCAGACCATTCCAGACATAACTATCCCTAGGCCAGAGATAATAGTTTTGTTCTTGCGCCGAAAAATCAAGTTTTACGAAAATTAAAGGTAGCTTGGCCGGCACTTTTTGAGCACATTAAATTCTCAAGATTTCAAAAATATCCTATCATCATACAACCAAAAATGGCTGAAAATTGTCAAATATTTATATTGAAATACGTTTATACACCGTCAGTTAGAATATTAAAAATTGATGAACAACATTAGGCAGAAAAATATAGTTAAATTTCATTGTTATTTGTTGATAAATCAATAAAAAATGGAAAAACCAAAAAATCGAACATGTTTTTTGAATCGTTGGATATTATTCAGATCATTATTATTCATAAAATAATGTGCATAATTCACGGAAATTCGCTCATACTATCATGCTGCATGACTGGAACTTAGACGTTGTACTATATGTTTTGAATTCCAATAACCTATTGAATGTTATAGCATATCACACTGCACTTGCAAGAGAAAAAAAAATCAAGCAATAAATTGAAGTATATTGAAACTGGAAACACTTCACTGAATAAAAATGGTGAATTGTTCATTTCATCAACCTTTCTTCCGGGTGCACCATCAGTAATTTACCGTATTTTAAGGCCGTATCACACTAGCATTTTTTCCGCATTTTTGATGCCTAGAGGTGAAGAAGATAAAGTGTTTTTTTCCAAAGTCAGCTTTTTCGTCCATTGCGCATCCTGGCGGAGCATTTTTAAACTCACTTGGGAAAATTAGAACATGTTTTAATTTTTACCTCCACGCAAGAAAAATGATAAACATAACCCTTGGGGAGGTAACAATTCAATAAAAAATCCCTAGGAGCCCTAACCTGATATATTTAATAAAATGCATTCCGCCAGAATGCGATGTTTTTGCACTTATTCCTCCTCAACATTCACAGCTGACCTTGGGAAAAAGCAATTCTACTTCCTCACATTTAGGCATTAAAAATGCGAAAAAAATGCCGAAAAAATGCTAGTGTGATACGGCCTTTACGCATGAATTGAATATCTACAGCTTGAAGACCCTGAGAGAAGAGCAGAGAAACGTTGAACAGTAAGGAAATGGTGTTAGGAAGTTATTAAAATGTGTTATATCAATCAATTGTACACTTTCCCACTCCACGGAGTTCCTCGTCTCAGTTTTATAAACACGAGTAAGATCACGCGTAACGCACAGCTCTGTATGTAATATGCAATGAACCTCCGTGCTTACACACAGCCGTGATTCTCATTTATGGTCGGATTATTCAAATTAAAACCCAAACGCCGAGACGGGATTACATTAAACCCATTTGGCTCCGGAAATGCAGTATAATCAGGTTCGTATAACACACGGGGGGGAATAGAGGACGTTCATACAAGGAAATGTCCTCCGTTTCTCTCACATGGAGATGGCCTCCCCAACTTCCTTAGTGAAAATCTCCCCTTCCACCCCCTCTCTGTGTCATTTCAGACGGCTACGGCATCGGGGTATTTTCCTATTTCCTCCCCTTTTAGAGCGACAAAACGGTCCGCTCCAGTCCCTTAGTCGAGCTGTAAAACTTTCCTAACAGGTCATATTAGACCAATATCAAAGCCGCTGCTCGCTTGGCACTGCTTTGATAGCAGTCGGAGCTCGTAAAAAGGGGTTGATTCGTTTTCTTCCCTCCGCAGTCCCGTTTTCTTATTGGGATCCGAAACGGGAAATCAAAACTAAATGAGCCGGCAAGTCGGAATCACCAGCAGTAATCTGACTCTTATTTCAAGTGATATTCAAAATTGTTTTCCCCCTTCCATCCCGTTCTCTTCCTCACAAAGGTTCCTTTTCACGGATCCATTCAAGAGTTTTTACGAGCTATTGATAAAGGCAGGGAAAGAGTTTTCAAGTTAATAACGCATTTTATTGAAACAAGTTGACCTTGAAGGTTAGGAATTTTACGACTGAATGTTTAACACTTCATTACCATTAAAAAGTTTGTGCTAATATTGAGACGGAAGGCTATAAAAAGTTCAGTATTATAAAGTGAAGCTCCAAATGCATCCATTTATAACAACGTTTTTGTTGTTATGAAAGTGTGGAAACTTAAAAACACATTATCATTCCTTATCATCCGTCTGCATTTGGAGCTCTAGGTCTAGCTCTAGCTTTTCAATTTCTATCAATGACACAAAGCTTTTCACCTTCGGTATTGAAGGATTAAAAATAATAATAATAATAAAATAAATAAATATAAATAATAGTAATAATAATGCGCTAAGTGATAGCGCTGGAAATAACAGAACATTATTGAAGGAAAATTTCCAAATGGAAGTTTATGATATAGTCATACTTATCATTCATCAATTAATATAATCAGATACACTCAAGATTCGCGGAGAAAATAATAATAAAAGCTCAAAATTATTCACAATGGTTCCTGATTTCTGCACTGGACGCAGAGCAATTTTAGCACAGACTTCTGCAATATTTAATTTCTGTACTAGACACAGAAACGATCATTGTCAGTAAAACGTGTCTATGTTTATGATTGTAACATTGTGACGATCATTTTATTCAGTAAAACCTTAGAAGGTTGAAAAGCTGTTGACATTAATGATTCCCTTCCAGCTAACCAAGCCATACAAACATAAACATCATGAACAGGAATACCAGATAGAATCCAAATTAGCTAATTATCAGCTTACTTGTATGTTGTATTGCAACTATCTTTCCGTTCCTAGGATCTTGCGATGTACAATTTGTTGTACTCCGACAAGTCATTTCGATGCATTAAACGAATCTCCAACATCAAGAATTTCCTTTTCTTCTCCTCTATAAGGTATATTTTGTCCTTCGGAACTCCAGAAACAAATCCATAAGTATATTATTATACGAGATTCTAAGCAATAATATGAAAGCGTAAAAAACTGAATAAAATTTCGTTTTTCTACGAGCGCAGAAAGAAAATCCGATCAAGACAGCTTTTGATTGAGTAAGTTACCATTCACACAGTAGTTGGTCCCCACAACCTACGAAGAAATTATCCTAAACTATAGAGTGTACGCCTATTATTGCATATATCGCACCCATCCTAGAATAAGGGTACAACTCAAAAATTGTCATTTTCGGCAAATCGCATTCAAAGTTTTCTTCCACACCATTGGCTACCCGTTCTTTGGAACACGATGAACATTATTTATCTTTGCGAAACTTGTTTCCTACATTATTACTCTAACGCCCCATGGTGAATAAATAGTTTTTTTGACAGTGGGAAGGGAGTGGGGAGAACGGTTTTGTTGATTTTTTAAGAATTTTTGAGTTGTTCCAACTCAAACACTGAAATCTCACCAGTCAGGATCCAAAATGTTCAGAAAAGAAAGACACAAGTTAAAATTGTCCACACAAAAAGGAAACAACTCAAAACGAAACACAGACTATTTGAACTCATCTGAGTTGTGTCTTTCTTCCTAGGACGTGCATTGGTTACTCCGTCCATAGAAGAAAGACACACGCACTCTCTAGCGGAATTAGAGTGCCCTACACATATCTCCACCTTCTACAGACAAACTAGACCGTTTCTACTTCTCAGAACCACAACTAACTCAAAAATCGCGATTTTTGAGTTGTACCCTTATTCTAGGACGGGTGCGATATGTTCTCTAATTAGAGCAGCTAGAATTACCATGTCTCTGCTCTATAAAGCAGGATTTGAAATTTTTAGTTTTTTTTTCCAGAATACCTAGCACTCTATTTTAGCGAATTTACGTAAAAAGAAGATATTGCAATGACTGAAATAAATTTAAAATAAAAATTGTCAACATTTTCCTGCTTTTAAATCTATTTCAATGCGTTTTAAAACGAATCCCACAGTTTGAGTTAATAAGTTTATAGACGTTGACAAATGGTTGTGTATATCATTCCGGACGATAACTCTCCTAAAGATTGAGGTATCAAAGTCATTCTTGCGCGAAAAATTGAGCTATCTTCACGAAAAAAAGATTTCGTTAGCCAGCACTTTATTCGATTTAGTTGCCAAATTAGACTTATTTCGAATACTGTGTTATGTAAACCAATAAAACTGCCTAAAAACGGCCAAAAGTCGTTAAATGTATATCTTTCAGCAAAGTCGCAGTGGAAAAAAGTATATCAGCAATAAACTATAACATTATTAAAATAATGTACATAATCATGATGAAAAATTTAATTCAATTTCACCAGCAATTGCTAAAAATAGATAGAAACTGCAGAAAAGCTGAAATCCCCTTTCATTACAGAATACTTTAGAACGGGGGCTTCTCCATAAATCTTTTGATTAAAAATGTATTTATATTTGAAGGGTTTATTTTTCAAAACAATGTAATATCAAACAATACCTATTATAATTTACGAAAATTCACTCATACGATAATGCTAAAAGAGTGGAACTTTGTTCATAGTAGTGCCACGTTTTACTCATTCCGACCCTAAATTAATGTATTTAGGTAATTTCTTCATGTATACCAGATATATTACATCGACAGATTATGACGTACCTACCTACCTATCTGATACTACTAGATAGTAGACGAAATGAAATAGTTGTTTATCTTTGGATTCTTTATTAAGAAAGGTAACATGCAGGAGGGAAAATGCGTAAAATAATCGAGAAGATATATGAAATGCCGGTTCGTCACAAATTTTGGTGCCGTTACGCAAATTTTAGAATGACCCCCATCCCAAAGACATATCCATGTCAATTATTAATTACATTTTTCAAGCATTTTAATTTCTCCCTTGATATGGGAAAAACAAAAGATCATGGATATGTCTAGTACCTACTACTAAATTGTATACCAACCATGTAGTGCCTTCTTTTCACAAGATTATTCCATTATGGTTACAAAACAATATTAGGTTATAACTTAGAGTTATAAATCAGCATTCCTTTACACTACAATGGCTTAGAGGTCATGAGATGTTGTGATAAAATAAGAGCATTCCAAAAAGGGGATTTTGCGATTTTCCTACTATGAAAACTATGGGAGTTACTCTTCCCTAGTAACTCATTGGTTTTACGTGAAAAATCAATAGAAATTCTATCTAGCCTTCACTTTTCGTGTTAATAATAATCTAAAGTGTTTGGTGTCGTTACGCAAATTTTAGAATGACCCCCAACCCAAAGACATATCCGTGTCATAACTGGGTAAATTGAGCTTTTGTTTGATACAACGCCTCAATAAGTTCAAGAAGACGAAATTTAACAGCGTCTTCGGACCTACCAGAGTCGCCCAGCTGGCATTATAGAAAAATCCGCACTATTTGGCTCGAGTATCAGGACGGAGTATCGAATGAGTGCCTGCAAGAAATTGGCAATACACCCGCAATGAGACTCAGGGAAAAGCGCCGTAACTGCCAAACCACCAAACCCGACACTCGACTCCGCCCACGATTTTTTTTCCCTTTCCTTTTCACCCGAGAAAGGAAGCCAGTAATAAAATAATCAATAATAAACTCGGGCGATATCAATTTTTATGGCCGAAAAAGCCATCGGGTTCTCCCCGTCGACCCCGGGAAGGTTTTGAGGGGGTTCTGGCCTCAATCCAAAAACCTCTTTTGCCCTCCCGGTTTCCACTCCACTTCCAATCCTCCTCCTTTTCGAACTCACAATAAATATACAGAGAGGGTGAGCTGCTACTGACGGGGACATGGGCCACATATTTCGAGAGCGCCCTCTCACTTCTTTTCCTTTCAACTCCCAGTTTCGGAATCAATACGCCCCCCCTTCCCTTCCCACCCCTTCGCAAGTATCCCTCCTCAACACGCGTGCTATAAGTGCTCTTTTCTTCTGGAATACCCGTATTCATTATAGGTATTTCTTCTGGACTATAACTATACTATTGTTTTAGGTACTTTCGTTTGAAAGCACTAATGTTTAAATTCATGGATGGACAGCACGCTTGATACCTCAGATCATGGTAGGGCTAGATAGAAAACATGGAGAAGAAACAGGAAACTTTTTCCTGACTCAGTTCCTTTCTGGTCATGGGCTGTTTTACGCATATCTGAATAAAATGGGAAAAGTAGACGCTCCAATATGTCCATACTGTCAGGAAATGGACGATGATGTGCTTCACACATTCTTTGTATGCAAGCGATGGGCTACAGAAACAAGAAAGCTCAAGATGTGACACCGGGGGTGGTGGTAGCCAAAATGATTGAACGAGAGCAAAAATGGAATTTGGTACCTGCCCACGTTACATCCTCAAGAAAAAGATCATCTTGGAACGGGAGAGACATTGGAGGAAGGAGCACATGGATAGAGAGGACTGAAGAAATTTCTCAACGACTCGGTCTGAACTTATGTGTTAAACAGTTCCAGGCTGAGTTCCAACGTGCGAAAAGGAAGAGGAGGTTTTTTATTTATTTATTTATTTATTTATTTATTTATTTATTTTACAAACGGGCGAGCCCAATTACAATGTAAAAAAGAATAAGTATTTAATCGGAAGCAATAATACAAAATAAGAAGAGAACAAAAAAAGAAAGTATATCATCTTAAGTTGGCTGGAAGGTAAATTGGCAGGTCACTTTTGCAGGAAAGTAAATTAGAAAAGGAAACAAAAACTGAACACAAAATTTGGGGGGAAGCTAAATAAGGGGTGAGAGAATACAGGCTTTGAATTCATAAAACGGGCTAGAGAAAATATCGAGGTCTTGAAAAATGCTTACTATGTGATTAACGGATCGTGGTATTCTGTACAAAGGACGATTTTGAAGATAATTGTAAGGGGAAAATGAGACGAAAAAAGGGTGAGAGAGGCGAGTGGAGACTTGAGGAACTTTGAGGTTCAACTTGGAGAGCAGGTCCGGCGAAGAAATCTGGTTATGGAGCAACTTATGAAGGAAGGATACATCTGATAATAGTCGGCGCTTTTCCAAGGTTTGAAGGCGGCATCTGTTTAGCAGAGAATCGTAGTCAATCTCAGGAGACGGGACACCAAGCTTGTAGGCTACGTAGCGGAGAAATCTCCGCTGAACTCTTTCCAGAGTATACTTGTGGGAGGCATAAAAGGGAGACCACACTTGGGAACCGTACTCCAATTTTGGTAGCACCAGGGCCTTGTACAAAAGTATGATTGGCTCAACTTTGGTGAACTCTCTGGTATTTCTTTTAATGAAACCCAAGGTTTTCATTGCACCTGCTGCCGCCACCTCTACATGTTTATTGAAGTTGAGCTGCTCATCGCAGATAATTCCCAGATCCCTAATCTCCTTGACTCTCATAAGAGGAGCACCACATAGGCTGTAATCATGAATCAGATGATCATCTGTTCTATGGAACGAAATTACCGAGCACTTGGAAGGGTTCAGAAACAGGTGGTTATTAGTACACCACGCTTCCAGAAGATGGACAGACTCCTGCAAGGCATTGCAATCATCCAACGAATTCACGTGACAGAAAAGTTTCATGTTGTCAGCGAACAACAGGCACCCGACCCCCGGGCGGAGAACCTGGACGACACTATTTATTCCCAAGAGAAAGCACAGAGGGCCGAGGTGACTTCCCTGGGGAACACCAGAGGTGGCACAGAAGGGAGCTGAAAGTGCCCCTTTGACTCTCACGGAAAGACGTCGCCCAGTTAGATAACTGGAAATCCAATTCAGGAAAGACCCATGCACTCCCAGCGAACCCAAAAGGGACAATAGGTGCCGATGTGAGAGCTTATCGAAAGCCTTGGCGAAGTCCGTCGAGATGGTATCAGTTTGTTGGCCCTGCTGAAAACCCGTCATCACAAAGTCCTGAAACTCCAGTAAGTTACTGACCGTCGATTTCCTCCGAATAAAGCCGTGCTGCTCATTCACCAAGAATGACGAGAACTCAGCGGTTTTAGTGGGTTTGAATCTCACATAACCCGGATTGCAGTCCCTCGCGGGTATCTTACGAGATCCGATTACCATCTTGGGATCTTAAAGATTTCCTCACCTGCCTACGTAAAAAAAACTCCCAGTTTCGGAATCAATGCGCCCCCCTCCCCTCACTACCCTTTTGCAAGTATTCCCCCTCAACACGCGTGCTATAAGTGCTCTTTTCTTCTGGAATACCCGTATTCATTATAGGTATTTCTTCTGGACTATAACTATACTATTGTTTTAGGTACTTTCGTTTGAAAGCACTAATGTTTAAATTCATGGATGGACAGCACGCTTGATACCTCAGATCATGGTAGGGCTAGATAGAAAACATGGAGAAGAAACAGGAAACTTTTTCCTGACTCAGTTCCTTTCTGGTCATGGGCTGTTTTACGCATATCTGAATAAAATGGGAAAAGTATACGCTCCAATATTTCCATACTGTCAGGAAATGGACGATGGTGTGATCCACACAATCTTTGTATGCAAGCGATGGGCTACAGAAAGAAGAAAGCTAAAGATGTGACACCGGGGGTGGTAGTAGCCAAAATGATTGAACGAAAGCAAAAATGGAATTTTGTACATGCCTACGTTAAAGACATCCTCTAGAAAAAGATCATCTTGGAACGGAAGAGACATAGGAGGAGGGAGCATATGGATAGAGAGGACTGAAGAAATTTCTCAATGACTCGGCCTGATCTTATGTGTTAAACAGTTCCAGACTGAGTTCCAACGTGGGAAAAGGAAGGTGAGGTTTTAGTGGGTTTGAATCTCACATAACCCGGAGTGCGGTCCCTCGCCGGTATCTTATGAGATCCGATTACCACCTTAGGATCTTAAGATTTCCTCACCTGCCTACGTAAAAAAAAAAACTCCCGGTTTCGGAGTCACTACCCCTTTGCAAGTGTCCCTCCTCAACACGCGTGCTATAAGTGCTATTTTCTTCTGGAATGCCCGTAATCATTATAGGATTTTCTTCTAGACTATAATTATGCTATTGTTTTAGGTACTTTCATTTGAAAGCACAAATGTTTAAATTCTTTTAACACGTTTACTCCCAAAATGAGTCACTGTTCAATTAAGAGCGGGCTACCAAAACAGCACCATGTCCTGCGGCGTGAAAAGCTCTAACTAGCTAAGTTCGGCCAAGGGGAGCAAGTGTCAAGAAAATTCGGTAGAGGTACTTGGGTGATGAGCATCCCTGAAGGTACCTGGTGATTGAGGTGGGTCATCACCAAAGCCTCTTACCGAAAATAACTGGGCCTAGGTGAGGCGAACTCCCTCGGAGCCCAACTGAGAACCGACTCGGCCCTCATGCTACACCCTTGCTGGGCATATATTGACGTTTTTCACCGATTTGACTTGTCACACAAAAATGAGTTTGACATCGGGCTTGAATGTTTTGTCCACGCTGAGTAAAATGGCAACACTTTCCAACCTCGTTGATACATACCTACCTAACTAAGCTCATGAGAAAACCTTCTTTCTGAAAAAAGGGTAGAAAAAACGTTGATAGATATTAAAAATAGATCTTGTATGAGTAAACTGACGTTTTTTTTAACTAATAAAAGCTGGTCTTAAAAATTGTAATTTCATATAACGGTGCTAGAAAATTAAATTCAGCGGCGCTGAGTTTCCTGATATTTTCTATTAGATACCTAACTTCTTTTCACATGGTATTCCCCATCACGATATGGTAGAGAAGAACTTCATGAAAAATAAACCGATTTTGTCGTTTGAACACTTAAATTGAAGCGTGAGATCAAAGGAAGACATCCGTCAGGGGAGATTTGCGATAAATCATCATCCAATAAAGCAATCATCACTCGAATGGAGTAGGTAACCCTCTTAGCTGTGACTTTGTTGATGAATTGCAGCTTCTAGTGACATTTTTCTCCCAAATCGCCTAGACGGATTGCTAGAGATGGTTTCACTTGAAGATTTAAAAAAATCATGGAAATCGGTGCATGATTCGAGGATTTATGACGTCGGGAAAATAACGCTGATTCTTTATGGGAGCAGAAAACATGGCCGACACCACAGCCTGCTCTTAAGGGGGCGCCATAAGGTCTCCAATGGCAGACCAATTGGCGCCTTTTCTCCCAAAAGAGCTAGAAAGGTGAGTGACTCGAATGTAGTGATACCTATCGGTAGACACACAAACCCTGTCCAATCCAAGAAAGTTTATTCAACTTTTCTCGGCCAATAATTGACCGATTTTAATGATTCTTGCAGCGATCATTCTATTTTTGGAACCCCTAGGTCTCACAAACCTTGATATCTGAAAGTAAAATTGCTAACTGATATCAGGAATTTGAAAGTGTCAGAGACTTTGTCCCATAGACAATTTCAAATCCAGTAGATTGCCGCAAGAATCATAACAATTGGTCCACTATCGACCAAGAAAAGTTGAAAAACCCGTATAGATACAATCTCCCCTCCTGGCGACATTTTTTCGTAACTTCATTAGCTTCATGGGACTAATCTGTTAGTCCATTACATTACCATCAATTTGCTGCTCTTAGTTCTTCTAGTCCTTCGATTTTGGGGTGTTATATTTTTTCTAATTTATTTTCAGTTGATGGGAGTCCACTTCTGTTCTGAAATACTTGGATTCAGATGTATAACTTTACATAGCACTTGTTACGTACAAAACTACTTGTATAGTGAACGTGTTTTAATCGGTTTCATTAATTTCCTTTCGGTAAGTGCTAACCAGTAGGTATGCAGTTATACTTGGATTAAAATTTTAATTATTATAGATCAGTTATATTTATCAGTAATACGCCAACAATAAACCGTTGTGTAATAATTTGTTCTGTGTGTAACAATTTTCACTGACATACAGTTGTGATCTCAGGAGAATCACAGAATAATGTTCTCCTGTTGGGAGGCTACCAATTTATTGCATTACACACTATAACATAATATTATCGTATAAGAATCAAGGTGTTGTTGTAAAACTTTTTTTCCATTCAACTGACTGTGGGATATATTGAGCTGAATGGAGAACTCATTGTACAAGAAGAACACTCCCTACACTACGACCCGAATGCATTTCTCTCGGAGAAAACTCCGGGGGAAATGATTAAAATCCTTGAATCGCGGACCTGATGATTTTCACACGGAAGGGTTCAAGGTGCCCATAAACTTTGCCGCTAATAAAAGTCACGAGATGACCTTCTCTTGGCTCCAGGAAAAATAAGGAGAAAATGGAAGTGGTAAAAAGCCAGGGAGTGCGGAACAAAGGAAAAAAGTACACAAGGAAAACTACGGTGAGGTTTCAGGGATGAGGGAAACCGCAAAATAAACAAACGTCCAAGGAAACCCTGGAAAAACTTTACTACCAGGCATTGTTTTTTTCCTTCTCCTTCTCGTGTGTAGAATCTCCAGTCCGATTGTTATATTTCTTGTGCAACGCTGCAGGTGATTCAGATTTGCCCGAAGGGGCAAATTGAATTGTTCCGGAAGCACAATGGATTTTATAGTAGGTGAGTTTGTTAACTACAAAACTTAGTGTGGGTTATCAATTAAACGAGACCTTCTCGAACGATCAAGTTTGTCCCCCACCCCGGAAACTACTTGGAACCGTTCCCTACAAGAAGAACTGTGAGTTCTTCAATTCCGATCAACCTGTTTCGACTTGGATTATCACGCATCATTCTGACCTACATGTCGAACTGATCTGTATTTTTAATAAGGGATTGACTACTTGATGTTATGTAATTTTGAGATGCGAGCTTGCGAGCATCCAGACCGCCAACCTATACACAGCATTCTGATCTATTTGTGCGAATTTATGTGCATTCCACTTGTGAGAATTCATTCAAGAACTCATAGTTCTTCTTGTAGGGAACGGTTCCAAGTAGTTGCCGGGGTGGGGGACAAACTTGATCGTTCGAGAAGGTCTCGTATCAATTAACCCATTTCGGACCCGTGATTTCGTTGGAAATTTCATGTCTGCCTGATAAATTCTATTGGAGTCAAGTTCGAACCTCATTTGGTTTGGATCAGACTTCATCGGGCTTCATGTAAGTTGGTAAATAGCTGCAAATAGCTACTTGGATTTAGAAACAATTAACGATAATAAGTTTGGTATGTAGAGTGAGTATTTCATTTTTCACGATGAGGCAGGAAAATCACTACTGAACAATTCTAACATTACGAAATAATTTGGCTAACGCATTGCACATATGCATTAACAGAAACGATCTTAAATTAATGTAAAAATCAATAAAATATGAATAAATAAATCATTGGCTTATAATTTACAATGTATATACCTACTTTACTGGTTCGAAAAGTGTGATATTGAAGGATGGGAATGAGTTCTAAATGGGTCTGCTCCAAGGAGAAATGAAAAATCAGGCATGGCATGGAAATCGGAGGCAATTATCACCTTATTCTATACAAAAGTTAAGGGTTACAATGTTGGGTTGATTTTGACAGTTAAGTCATTAAACTCAACAGACAATAACTGCGAAGACCACATAATATGACTTGGTTATTGGTAAAACTAGGTAAGTACTCAGGTTTTGCACTTAATAACTTGTCAACTCTTTAGATCTTCTTATGATTGTTATTTTTTGCCGTTGTGGTCGTTCACGAAGTTGTATCTTGAACTTGATCGTACTCATAATTTCGCTAATAAAGTAGCGAATGTCATAGGTGGAACGTTGTGTCTAGATGTCCTGAGAAAGTCATTCTTATTCCATTACGGACGTATACTTTCAAATCAATCCTTATAACTATGATGAAAGGGTGTTCATCACCATTGATTTGGACACTAACGTGGATTGTTAGTGGCTCGTGAGGTCGAGGCCGGATGAGCAGGCGGAACATCACTTCCCTCCTGGAAGATGGAGAAGTATTAAAACCCATGTTAGATAGAAGAAGACCAGGGCGGCCTAAAGGAGAGAAGAGGTACGGAGGGGGTAGAAGTGGGGTATCTCATTTCTCTGAGAGTTTTATCACGGGAAATTATGTTTGGATTGTCGGCGGCCATGAGATGTAGCCACGCTAGGAGAAAGTTTGCACGACACAAAGTCGGCAATCAATAGGATCCGGACTGACACGGAAACTGCAGAAAGGAAAGGGGTGGGAGGGACGGGGGAGAGTATAATTAAATATAGGCTGACAACCCTTTACCCCGAACCTCAACCCATCCTTTGTAAATCCCCTCCTACCTTTTCCTGGATAAACATTTAACCGCTCTTTGTCTGACCGAGTTTCAAGAATAACAGTCAGTTGGATCTATACGAGGCCCCATCGCGAGTACGGGCTTCCGCAAATGGATTCTCGGGAGATTGAACTCGGTAGGTATTCTGTCCAATTTCTTCATTTGATCACGTGGATATCCATGCGGTTTTGTATTGAATATCCGAACGTGTAGAACAGTGTTGGGTTCCATACAGAAGGCAGAAAAGAACAATAACCCCATTAAACCAAAAAGAGGACCCTAAATTGTGTTACAGCTTTCGAAGAATCTAGTGATTCACTTGATTAGATTTCTAGTGTTCTTCCAGGTTTTTATCTATGTACCTATAAGTATTGATTTAGGTTGAAGGTGAATGAGTAGTACACATAATTGTATCGCTGGGATCAATTCATTTACGATTTCTTCGTGGTGATCCAAAAGAAAGGTAAATAAAGGGAATTTCCAACTATTCTGTAGTCACCATGTATTTTTAATACTCATCAATCGAAGCTAAAATACCGCACGGAATCTCAGAATGTGTATGGGATAGCAAGGGCTAGGTATGGGTATTAGGTAACAATACTTTACAGATACTCGATTGCTATATGCAGACAAGACGGTTGACTCACGGTTTCAGCGGGTAGTTGGAGAATCAACGATTGCAAGGAGGGGTAGTGCCAGTGGACGTCACTCGCACTATGTTCTGTTGAACGGTTCTCGGTAACAGTTGTCGGAACTGTTACAAAAGCTGTCTGTTGAAATCATAGGTTGCTGCTCCATTATAGCTCATAGTGAGAGAACAGGAAATCGTACGGCTTTCCGAATGATTTTATTCGATTCGTTGGGTAAATATAATCAAATGACAACCAAAAATAAATTATTGTTACCTTGAAAGTTGTCGAGATTTCAATTTTTCAATATTTCAGCCTTTAATTACTACCCTTTAGGGTTGAATAAAATTGATGCTGATGTCACTGGTACATCCGCGGCCGATGTATAATTTTCCAGCGAAATTTCCTAAACTGTGGTCTAGCAGATTCGGAAAGAAGCTCTGAATGGTGTATGGCAAACAGACGGATTCTATGCATCTTGGAACGTAAACCAAAAAGTTTTTAGGGGGATAACATTTCATTTTTCTTGATTGATTTTAAAAATAGTTCAATATTGCGAATGATAAACCAAAAATTACGAACAAACTGAGTCAATGGGGTATCATCTAAATATAACTGGACGATGTCATCTACCTAAAGAAAATGAATGAATTTAAAAAAAAGAATGGATAAATGAAAAAAAAAAAAAAAAAAAAACTTGAAATTCATTAGAAGGTAGGAAATTAAAATGTGTCGTCTTCCCTGGGAAAGGAACCATAGCCACAAGGTAGTAGCTGCAAGGCAGGAGCCCACCGCCCCCGGTCTTCCACTAAGCTACGAACGCCAGTGTATAAAATCTCATTATTCAACATACATCTGGGCTCGTAGATTCCCTTCGTTGACATTTATTGTTCGAGATTACGCTTTAAGGTTGATTGAACAGTATGCCAATGTTGCTGGCACAATCTTGACAAATGTATGTTTTGTGTGCCAAATTTAATAAAGTTCGGTTTAGTAGTTATAGAGAAAAGCTTCATACGGTGGACGGCGCACAGTGGCTCCAAATGACAAGAGTAGGGGGGGATTTGTATTAAATTTCTTGAGCTGGTGAACCAGTAGATATAGAGCTGTGCTGGTGTTTTTAATGTCCTGCTAAATTAAATTTAATTTCAATTTGTATTAGTTTTGCAATCCTAGATGTATCAGAACAATGTCTAAGACCCCAAAAAACATCAATGTTACTTTAAAACTCTCTGTGATCTCGGGTTTTCATTATTTCAGGTCTTTATTATTACCCATTTGGTGATTGATATTTTTGCCGATGTTGTTGACACTTTCCCAACCGAAGTATCATTCTTGAGCCAAATTTCATACATTCTGGTCCAGCAGTATTGGTAAAAAGCTGCGTACGGCAAATGGACGGATCTATTTCATCTAGTTTCTACGAAACTTGAAACGTAAATCAACAAATGTTGAGGGATCCTTTCCACCTCGCTCCTCGAAACCGGCCTTTGCCCGTCTTTTTCCCCCGCTCACCTTGGACAATCCAGCAACACAGAGCCCTAGACACCAAGCTGTGCTGGGGTTCAAATCCTGATCAGGCACCTTATTTTTTTATGTATTGCAAGAGGCAATTTAATTTCAATTTTTTTTATTTCTTCAATTCTAAATGTATCATAACAATGTCAATAAATGAGACCTCCAAAACATAGTTGTTACCTTGAAATTTTCTGAGATCTTGGTTTTTCAATATTTCAGCTCCTAATTATTACCCTATAGGGTCAATAAAAATTGATACCGATGATACCGGCACATCCCCGGTCAATGTGTCGTTTTAGAGCTAAAATTCATGAACTTTGGTCCAGTAGTTTTAAAAAAAAGCTCTGGACAACGGGTGGACGGATTTTTATCGATTTTTAGATTCGACGAATCATGATACGTAAATCAACAAATTCTGATGGTGGGTTAAAATGTTTTCTTCTTGGTCGACTAAATTGGTTCATTATTGAAGAAATTAAACCAACAAACGATCTCCCGAAAGTGAAAACTACGTTTTCGCTACGCAAAGATAGTACTTACCGGAGTTAAACAAACCCACATAAAAATCGATAATAATCAAAAACGCTTGCATACGAGTGTGCGACACATTGGTACATTTTATGTCTTTAGTTGCAGACTCGTATGTGTTGCAGACTCGTATGCAAACTCCAAGAGCCACTAAGCTGATCCGGACCCTGGGCATCGTCAAATGAATGTCCTAAAGGGGGCTAATTACGTAATTACAGCTTCCTGAAGTGTAAAGTATAGAAATTACCTATTAAACTGATTTAACCACCGCTCCAAAAATCAAACCGTTCTCGCTATATTCGGATCACCTGCTATGAATCAAATCATCGAAACACCAGCTCAATGAAATCATCAGAAATTACCAAGCGGTTGCAATCATGTTAACAGTATCAATTATTGAGAATGATCACTTGTGTGTAAACAATTATTCATATAACCCTGCTCATAACTCAGCTTGTTGGCCACGCACTTCGCTGTAGTTAACATAATATGGTTGGATAAATCGAGAGCTTTCGAACGAATGGTCAACGAATTTTGTGGGATGAAAAACGACGAAGTACCATTCCCCTAGCAACGACTCGGTTGTAAGCGGAAATCATCAGAAAACCAACCGTAACGCTTTTTTTAAACGCTTTTTGTTAACGCTTTTTAACATGTTTAATGTTTTAGGGCTGGGGGTCGTTCTGTGAATTCCGACACGACACGCAAATCTGCAACGTTTTTTTTCTGATGATTTCCGCTTACAACCGAGTCGTTGCTAGGGAAATGGTACTTCGTCGTTTTTCATCCCACAAAATTCGTTGACCATTCGTTCGAAAGCTCTCGATTTATCCAACCATATTATGTTAACTACTGCGAAGTGCGTGGCCAACAAGCTGAGTTATGAGCATGGTTATTTGAATAATTGTTTACACACAGGTGATCATTCTCAATTATTGATATTGTGAACATGATTGCAACCGCTTGTTAATTTTCTGATGATTTCCGCTTACAACCGAGTCGTTGCTAGGGAAATGGTACTTCGTCGTTTTTCATCCCACAAAATTCGTTGACCATTCGTTCGAAAGCTCTCGATTTATCCAACCATATTATGTTAACTACTGCGAAGTGCGTGGCCAACAAGCTGAGTTATGAGCATGGTTATTTGAATAATTGTGTACACTCAGGTGATCATTCTCAATAATTGATATTGTGAACATGATTGCAACCGCTTGTTAACATTAAACATGATTTAATGTTTTTTTTTCGTTTATGTGCCTAAGTATAGACATGAAATATAAAAAAAAAATCCATGTTCAAAGTGTGTCTCATTTTTGGATGATTTTTCTCCTCCTATTAACTCCATTATTTGTGAAATATCAATTTACATCTTTCTGTCCGAATCATTTCACATCCGCTCGTACGAATCACATCGCAAAAATCCTTCTACCCCTCCATCTTCGTCTAATCGAACGAACATGTTTCGTTCGGGGAAACGCTCCCCTGATCCACCATTCAAAAATATATCCCCACGGCGAAAAACATCCGAATAACTTTTGGTCCCGCGAGAAAACAACAGAAAAAAAGTCGAAAGTACAGTCAGGGTCTCTCTAGCCTGGACGAACAATAACATTTGCACGGTAACTTGCCGCCGTTTATCTCGTTGGCATCAGATTCTCATTTGTGCCGTTTCCCCTCGGCCTCCGTGCACAGCTCGACCTGTATATATTTTTTCGAACCGCCCAGCCCGTTCCCTTCTAATTTCAAACTTATATAACAACGGTATATCGCTCTTTTATATCAACCCCTCTCGCGGTAAACCATATTTTCTAATCAAATCGCCGCACTCCTCACTCTTCCGTCACTCCTCACTTTTTTCCAACAACTTTTTTCGTTTAAAAAAAATCTCATTGCACCCAGGGAGTAGCTTATATTGCGAGTTTACTTTGAACACAACACGGAATACTTTGTAATCTCAGACTTTCCAAGCCAACCACGTCCAATCAACCGATTTTCCCCCTTTTCGCCGGGCTAAGTACAAAGTTGATTCCCCGAAAACAAAAATTGAAAAACTTTGTTTGAATCTTGTAGTCTTCTTTTTTGGGGAATGAAAGCTTCTATCAACTGTATAGGACGAGTTGATTTCGATACAAAAGCAACCAACTGAGTATTCATTAAATTTTTCAGTTCTGATGCAATTGAATTATTCTTGGTCTTTCAGCGCGACCTTGAAAATCTTTCAATTTTTGTATTTATTTATAATAGGCCGATAACTAAATATATGTTACATAATAGTAATCAGCAATGTGGAATAAAGCGATGACAATGAATATTTTTTCCATCAGAGCAATATTCATCAACCTTTAGTAATTAGAATTCAAATTTGTTATCCGATCCCGCTCCCTAGCGGTCATTAATGGAATTTAGCGATTGACTCGCCGATCCAAAGATTCGCTAGCAAGACATTATTTCTCTGTACTCTTGATTCTAGAAATCCAAGGGTTTTTTTCTCGAAGTTCTGGCCCATTAACTTACAGTGAACGGAATAACTTACAGCGTTCGAGATGGATTTATTCAATTCTGTGGGACCGAAATACTAATACAAAATACTAATCAAAGTCATTATGTTACCTTGAAAGTTTTCGTAATTTTTTGATTATTTCATGGGTCGCTGCACTTCAGGGTTGATAAAAATTGATGCCGAACTTGTAAGATCAACTAGACCCCAAATTACTAAGATTGAGTACCCAGATTTCCTCAAATTTTTAGGGGAAACTTTACCTTAACACTATCTAGCGGTTATTGATGAACCTTAGCGGTCCACCCGCAAAATCATAGGCTTTCTGCTCCTATTATAGTGAGTTAACGGAGTGTACGGCGTTCTGGATGATTTTATTAGATTTTTTGGGAAAATATATTATGAAAGTGACAAAAAAAAAGAAATAAAATAATAATTCAAAAAATAAATAGAAAAATAAAACGCTACGGTTACTCTGAAGGTTTATGAGACAACGATTTTTGTGAATTTTCTTGGAACATGGAAAATGAAACCTATTGCAATAGCTCGGGAAATTTTAAAATCAAAATTTTTGAAAAATATCTTTATTGAAATCCATTTTGAGGCCTTCTGAATCAAATCCTAGAGTTTAACGCTTTTTCATAAATACGATAACCCTCCTTAGGATTGGGATAAAAATTCAGTTCTTGCGCCAAAAAGTCAAGCTTTTCAAACGAAAGGATGAGTTTTTTGATCACATTAAATTGGTCAAGTTTCAAAAAATGCTCTAAAAAAATGACTAAAAATTGCTAATATCGTTAAATTTATATTTTTGGTGGAAAAATGCTCAAATGACGTTTAATAACTATTAAATAGAACATTGAAACTTTAGACCGAAATCGAGCTGAAAAATGCACTTAAAATGCATTAAAATTTTCTAAAAATTGATAAAAACTGAAAATAAAAAAATAAAAATAAAAATTCCAAACCTCTAGTTGAATAGGAGATTATTATTTAGAATACATTTTTGCCATAAAATTATTAGTTTACAATTTCTTGCACTCAAAAAGCTCAAATTTCGAAACGATTTAATATTACACAATATGACCATCCACGAAAACTCGCTCATACGATCATGCTGCATGACTGAAACTTTTTCGATATTACAGCCCTTAAATAATACCCATCAAGGGTTGAACAAAAGTGATTTCGATGTTACTGGCACATCTCCGGCCAAGTGTGTGATTTTTCATCCAAGTTCAATAAACTTTGGATTTTTATTTTTATTCGATTTTTATATTCTTTTTATTTTGAAGCGTAAACCAACAAATCTGAGCGTTCTTGGTCGAAAACAAAGGTTCATTATTCCAAATAATAAACCGATACCGCGGGTTGTAGTGTTCGTGTATGACAGGCTGATGTATTGAAATCAACCCACCGCTCTCACAAAATAGTGTACCTACTGATAACCTTAATCCGAGTTTTAATCTCTGGACGATTCTTAGTTGTTGTAACTGCACACAATTTTTGGGTAAGAAGGCGCAGTCTACCTAGCCTAATCCCTTGTAGAGGAGTCATCTGAGGATTATTTAAGTATTATAATAGTTTCCCCCCCCCCCCCCTCCCTTTCATCCAAATAACAACCTCGCCCTTGAAAACTCGCAAGGAGTCTAATAACAAGAAAACGATGCTGAAGAAAAACGAGGACGAGCGCGGCTACAAAAAAAAGTATCTTTCTCCCTTCTGTTTTCAATTAAGGAACAAACAAAGACAGTTGTCGCTCCCCCTCGCCACCCCGGCGATCCCTTTTAAGGGAAGGATCCGAGAATCGGCATTCTTAGGTCGAGGAAGATGTAGCGAAAAGGGGTTGGGCGTGAGCTAATCGGAGATGAAGAATCAATGAGCTAACGACTCGTGACCCCGCCCCTTCTTTCGAGACTTTCCCACCCCCGTACGTGTCGGGGGAAAAAAAGCTACACACGGAGAGCTAAGTAAAAGGAATCTTGGGCACGGGGTGCGGCCGGGGGGTTTTTGTCTAATAGAATCCAATGGTCAATTTCTTTCCTTTTCACCCGATTTCCTCATCCTTTTCCCTTGAAAGGACTACGAGAGGGGGCGAAGGGGTTTTCTCCCTACGACCCCTTTCGCTATCTGGGTTTCTCGCATAAAACACCCAATGCCCACTCCCTACACGTGTCTTTGAGTTCGGCTCTTCATTTCGTCAAGCTTTTCTCCGAAAAAAAGGGGATGAGCGAAGACACCAGAAACAAAAAGATCCGATAACACTTTTTTTTTCTTTTTCGCTTTGGAAGTTGAATGGAACAAAGATACGACTTATATCTCTTTTTGCGTGGTGTCTCCCTTTCATTTGGACGTTCGTCTAGGTGGACGTATTGGTGATGGCAGGGCGACAAAAATAGCTCGTCTGAAAGCCGTATGAATTTGTTCCACGGAAGAGTGACATGCAGGTACTCAAGCCAAATGGTTTCAGAGTGAGTGGTCACGAATCAGTCAAACTTAATCTTTTTTTAAAGGGTTTGAATGAAAAGAACTTTTTTTTATCGAGTTTCTGTGAAAAATAAAGCTATTGCATGGTTCAAAAAACTTTATAAATGCAAAATAATTTAAATCCGTTTTGAGGCGTTCTGAAGCGGATACTCAAGTTCGCGCATTATTCAAATCCAAATACTTGTATGGGAGAGTGCCATAGTCTTATATAGGTGGATAGGTTATGTGGGAGAGAATTTTTGTTAGGGTTCTCTTTGTTAGATTTATATTTGCTAAGTACTTAGCTTGTTGGCCTCATCTGAACTTTTGGTAGGTGCACATGTGGGTGACTATAGTTGAGTTTATTAGTTTAAGGGTGTCCTCCTTCATCTTTATGTAACATTGGCAACCAGTTGCCTTAGGTTATTTGGTTATTGTCAATGACGAGACCTTCTCGAACGATCAAGTTTGTCCCCCACCCCGGCAACTACTTGAAAACGTTCCCTACAAGAAGAACTGTGAGTTCTTCAATTCCGTTCAACGCGGAGCACCTCATGAGTCACAAATGAAAAGTCACATTTACATTTCTAAACTGTTATGTGATCGTGTTATGACCACCAAACTATACACTTCATCCTGACCTACATATCCAACTACTCTGCATTTTTACTAAGGGACTGACTACTTGATGTTATGTATTTTTGAGATGCGAGCTTGCGAGCATCCAGACCACCAAACTATACACTTCATTCTGGCCTACATGGAATTGAAGAACTCACATTTCTTCTTGTAGGGAACGGTTCCAAGTAGTTGCCGGGGTGGGGGACAAACTTGATCGTTCGAGAAGGTCTCGTATTGTCAATGTTCTTTTAAATTGCGAAATAACTGAATTCGAGTGGGTGGAACTCATTTATTTGTAGGGATACAATTATAATTATTACAAGGATTTTGTAATTTTTTTTTCTTACCTCGGCCGAATCCCGATGATACCTAATAATATAATGTAGCTACATAGTTAACTCTTTGCGGACCATCAAAAATTCAGCAGCGAATCCTCAAGGTCCTATGCCGACCACACACTAGCATGTGCTAACTGAATGGGAGGTCCGATCTCCTATTAATTACATTTGACCCCATGGTCCACTGGCAAAATTCTGGAAATTGCTCTGCCACGCTTTTTGAACTTTGGGATCCATGAAAATGAAGTAAAACATCATTTTATTATTAAAATTCTATTTACTTATTTATTTATAAAATCTACATGAGTCAGTAGCAGAAACATCACTTTTCATGTATACATTTTAGAGAATGGTACTTTTCAAAACACTCCCCAATATCCATCTTTTCCTTCTTTTTTCCCTCAAACGTTCATAAATACCTTCTCGGAGCACGAACGACGCTCGTAAACAACACAATAACGTAAACAAAAATAATTCAAGAAAGGAAGGACGGGCGGCATGACAACCAACAGTGTTGCACTTGGAAGGCCTAACTTCAGCGTCGCTTTTCTCCGGCCGGTGTCCGGACATTATCTAACTATTGGGTGCCATTTGGATCAGTATAGCATTGAAAATCTCGCTGGGTATTTCAAAAATGCCAGGGATAAACCGGCAAAAGACCAGATGGATTGGAAAACGATGCCGGTCTGAGACCGGCATTGGACCATGAGCTATAGTCGGAGTTGCCGGTCACTGCCCGGCAATGGACTGTGTAGACATACATCCCTTAATTCAGAGAGGCTTGGTTGAGAGATTGTTTATGCCGGTGTGGGGTCGGCAAGATACTGCAAAGGGTTAATGCTTCTGATTATAGTAGTTCCTTAGCCAGCGTTTAGTTTCTCGAATATGATCCAACACACCCGGAAACCTGTTCCAGTTGAGCATCCCATGTTAAATAGGAGGAAAATTTATTTATTGTAACAATAGAGGATAACTGTATTTATACCTTCCCCCTCAGTTGAAGGTGTCCCTTCAACTACCCTTGGTGAGTCGAACTTAAAGATTGTACAAAAATTGCATAAAATAGTATAGTTTTTCGCAACAGAATTATTCTGATATCTATCAATTTAATATCAAAGTAGCAAGACCTTTATTATTTAATGTCTGAAGATCCATTTGTTCTCTACTATGCAAAAACAGAAACAGACTTTCGCTTTGCCACTAGTTTGAATTCACAACGAGAAGACGGCAATTTTAATTTCAATAGGTAGGTATGTCTTTGAGAATTTGACCCTCGATAAAAGTCAAAGCCGCGTCTTTTTTTTTCATAGCTCAACTCAACGCATTCTTAACGTAATATTCACTTCCGCGAAACTGTAGGGAACACCCATTTTTCGCCGAGGAAGAAAGAAAGAACGATGTTGAAGCATAAAAAACACGACTTGAAAAACAAATTCTTCCATCAGGAATCAAATTACTTGGGAGAAACTCAAAATTGTTTTTCCCCAGCCTTGAATCCGGTTCATCAACTGAGTGAGGGGGTGGTGAAAAAGCGAAGGTTTTTATGAAAAAGTTTCCCAAAGTACCGGCATGAAAGGGGGCTGTCCGCCGTCTGTCTTGTTTACTAAAGTTTCCACGTTATATAACGATTGTTAACATCGTTTCGAATCTAGTGTTTCGGCTTTTATCTTCTGCTCAAGCAGCATCAATCAAGTTCGCATTCATTCCACCTTTCTCAATTACAAATATCATCGTGGTGGTGAGTTTAGCACCCAACCGATCCTAAGTCAACACAACTACTAAACATTTAGTACATATTTTTTTCATTTAAATGTGTACTAGAGTCCATTTCGAACAAGTGCCCGAGTTTTCGACTTGTCTGATACATTAACATATAACCTCGAAATAATAAACTCGTTGAATTATCCTATTATATAGAAGAGAGAAGTATGTCTGTCTGTCTTTCTGTCTTAGGTCGATTCACGTCCAAACGGCTAGACCGATTTTGGTGCGTGCTTTTGCAAAATCATTGCAAGGTTCCAGATCAACATTTAGGCTATACTAAATTCCTCTGAACCTCATCCATCGTCGTCTTCTCGGACTTCCTTATCGACGTTGCCTCGGTTAACAAGTCTGTAAATAAGGGAAACCCATATATGTGGAACTACTTGACACGTCAAATAAGGTTGGGATTGGATCAGGTGGATAGTACTTACTATTGAAAATCCAAAGATATCAAAACGAATTTCATGGGATAAGCCGCTCAGTTGTTGTTGACAAAGTCAGATATTCAAAAATTGATATTATGAACGCCTTACTACCTGCCACACAAAAAAGAGGAATCTGTCATTACAATCATTGTAGTTTCCTGTCGATTTATTGACAGCAAAAAGTAAAGTAAAGAAGCAAAGTCAACCATTCATAGTTGGAGCTTTTGGTCGGACTGCCAAGGGCGTCGCAGATGTCATCAGCTGTCCTCCAAATAGAGGATCGGAATTCGTTCTGATGATTTCGCTTAACCTTCTATCCGTACCGCGGTGTTGGATACTTTGCCCCTCCCTTCAAACATGAATTTAAACGTTATAAGAAAGAGCAGGGGACCGAGCCCCTTAGTACCCTTCTAACATTCCCCGAGAACGGTCACGTGAGTGTTATTTGTTTTTTTTCTGTCTATGTGTTGTTCTCTAGTGACGTTTATACAGTTGCATCTACAGAGCGAGCGCGGTACCTCAGACGAGAAACGTACAATTCAATAGCGGTATAGAAACTCCCGGTACGAGCAACACTGAATTTCTTCATCTATCTACAGCTATAATTTCGCTTTCGCTTTACGATTACTGTTTAGTACCTCGTGTGATAATTTTCCTACAATTACTATGTCCAATTCTCATCTCACACAATCAAGAGGACGAATTAGGTTCCTCTTCGATGATTCGAATTCTGCTAGGGAGGTGGAACAAGTGCTTTTCGAGGGTGATGACGACAAAGTTTCAATCAATGATGGAGATTTGTTAGTGCACGATTCTGACGATGACCCTGATGACCCCACATATGTCACTGAGGATGATGAAATCGACAGAAGTGATGAATACCTTACTGATGATGATGACCCCTCTGATTTTTTCACACGTATTCTTATACAGAAAATGAACTTCACCAAGCTAGAGAGAGGCAAATGTACCTTTGGCAATTCCAATAGTTTATTTAGGAAAAAACGGAAACGAATGGAATTCCGAAGAGCCTAATCAGGCAGTCAGGTTTTCACGCGGAAATATTTTATCCCCCAGTTGAGTGGAGAGGGGTTCGCCGTACAGAAGCGTGAAACGTACGTGAACGGGAGGACGAGATCGACACCTTGGCGGTCACCCATTCAAGTACTCACCTAGTTCGACGTCGCTTAACTTCGCTAATCGCATGAGAAACCTAATCCGTACGGCAGGAGTTGACAGACAACTAACATAATATTACAGAGGAATAAAGTACGGTTGATTGAAGCCTTTTTACGTTTAGGAAAGGCCTCGAATAATATAGAGTTCCATCGTACGGTGCACGGGAACCATGATCAGCTGATGTGGTAACAACCGACAGATGACAAATTATTACAATCCCACGACGTGAATAGGAAACCGCTTGATTGACAACGCAAGATTTAGTCTTATCTTAGTCTTAGTACGTCCTCGTTACTACGTCTTCAACACTACGCCCATAAGTGTATAAACCCGATGAAGGTTTCAGTGATGAGCAGTGATCAGTTCATATTTTTTATATTGTAAGTTATACTAAATATATATAATATTATTTAAAATATAAATTATATAGCGATATACTAAATATATTTATATTCATCTTATTTCCACTCGAAGCAGTCCATTCATCGAGCGCACAAGAACAACTTAGTCAACGAAACGGAAGATAGAGGGTTGCTACAAAACGGATAAAATATTTCATTCCAATCATATCTACCATTTCGAGGTGTACACACATTAAACTACTAAGATACTAACATGTATTATTTTACTGAGTATATGATTATTTTACCCCACAAAATGCATAACATCTGTATACTCATCTCTATATCTACTTACACAGCGTGTGTGAAAAATTTTGATTTTCCCTAGATTCACGTACACCGTATTAGAACACCGTAGTAACCCGGAACTCTCTAATGTTTTTGCGTAGAAAACGCATTTACCGATTCACAAAGTGTGTTTTTCATTATGAACTATTGTCAAAAAAACGAGACTAAAGAACCTGCGTGGCGGATCTAATTTCTTTGCTAGTCAACCTTTGAAACTAAAATTTGCCATGGAGAACCCTTGAGACGTCTAGAAACGAACATGAAGTATAAAGCCTCCAGATCAGCGTGAGATCCGTCTATCTTCTTTATTTCTTATTACAGCCTGGTTACGTTGTCACTACCTACCTCATTCCTTAGTTGTATCAGGGATCTAGGTACCCCACCAGAGGTGCAATGGGGGCCTAAATCCTCGATAAAAAGGTGGAGGAGGTTGACAGTATCCCGTCAGAGAGATACCACTACTACTAATAGCTTTTAATGAGCCATGTTCGGAGTAGATTTGTTTCCAGGGACCTGGATCACCCATCCAACGCCAAACTCAGCTTCTCAAGAACACGAGGAAGGCGGCGACGCCCGTTGTTCACCAACCGGGCGACGACAGCGCAACCTCTGAGATCCCGGCGGGACCTCTATGACGGGAACTCTGTCACAGTTGTAGCCTCAATTTGTTTATCGGTTGTTGCACGACAGTTTTTGTGCGTAGCGTTATTTTGTTATGGAGAAATGGTACCTGTCAATTTGTCTTCAACACGCCCGCCCGATGTTTCTAGGCATTACTTCTTACTTAGATTATGTTATGTTATGTATTTTTGAGTTGCGAGCTTGCGACCATCCAGACCGCCAAAGTATACACATCATTCTGTCCTACATGACCAACTAATCTGTATTTTTACTAAGGGATTGACTTCTTGATGTTATGAACTTTGGGATGCGAGCTTGCGAGCATCCAGACCACCAACCTAGGGGGGGGGGGGGGGGATAACGGAAAAGTACCGGACAAATTTGGTTGAACCAAAGCCATAATAAACTTGTGTGAGGACTGCTACCTACCTACTTCACAATCATTGCCATATAATAAGTGTTATAGAAATGTTCCATATTTTTGAAATACTCGTAGAGCTGGTAACAGGATGGCCTAAGAGGGCTTTTGTTCATATTTATAACATTGTAATGAGGTTTAGGAAGCAATAAATTTTTAGGACCGTGAACTTGATTCAATGCCGCTTTGATCACGATGTGCGATTTTACCTAAAACGATGACGATTTGGTTTCACTCGTGTCGGCTTCGTCGTATACTCCTGCGAAAAGTTCGTTCCGTCTGTCCCATTGGTCGTCCAGTTAGGCTACAACTAGCTTAGCCCTGATAATTTGTTTGAGCTTCGTACAACCAAGGCTTAATTTTGTGTAGACGCGTCAACATTGAAGACAACTGAAGGCCCCTCTAACGTATCTCTATAGCTGGACAATGCCTAGACCGGGATGGACCTCCCCGGAGACTTTCCCTTGAGAGAAATTCGTTTGCAAGAGCGAGGGAGAGTCTCAATTAACGAGATAGTGTCCCCCAGAGGGAAAAGCTTGCTTGGGCTGGGAACCCGTAATAACAAGGTATTCGTACGGCCTTTCCCTGGGAAACGTGTAATTGCTGTAAGCTAACAAGGCGGAGAGAAGAGGGGGTTTCCACCTCTGCCCGTGGAACTACCGAGACCTCCCCGTTTATGCCCCCGGGGCAGTTGCAGGGACTAGGGGTCAAAACCCTAACAGAACTAGGCGCTCAAAGGGAGCCGAACTGCCTGCAGGAAATAAGAATACTTTTCCCTGCGTGTAACTCGTAATATCGTAACTCTTTACGGAATGAGGAAGTTAAGTTGGTTTGTCTGATTCATTTCTACGTGAACTGATTTCGAAACTTCGGAGTTGATAGCTTACACAGTCTGCTTGGTCTTTTTCGATAAGCTGAGAACTAATACTGATTCTCTACGATGTGCCTGTTTAACGTTGAATTGTACTTATTTCAGTTTGCATGTCATAATCAACTTGTATAATTCAGGCATCATGATAAAGGTTTTGAAAAATGTTGACTATTTCCACCAGAAATAAAGAGATGCAATGTTACACACACACACGCACACACACACACTTTTTTAGCATGAATATGCTTTAGCCGTGAACTAACTACCGAAAAATGTCCCACGAGAGTGCAACGAAAGTAGCGCCAATAATTGTGATGATTTCCGCTTACAACCGAGTCGTTGCTAGGGATATGATACTTCGTCGTTTTTCATCCCACAAAATTCGTTGACCATTCGTTCGAAATCTCTCGATTTATCCAACCATACTATATTAACTACTGCGAAGTGCGTGGCCAACAAGCTGAGTTATGAGCATGGTTATATGAATAATTGTTTACACACAGGTGATCATTCTCAATTATTGATATTGTGAACATGATTGCAACCGCTTGTTAATTTCTGATGATTTCATTGAGCTGGTGTTTCGATTATGTGATTCATAGCAGGTGATCCGAATATTGCGAGAACGGTTAGATTTGTGAAGCGGTGGTTAAATTATTTTAATAGGTAATTTCTATACTTTACACTATAGGAAGCTGTAATTTCGTATGTAGCCTCTTTAGCCTCTTTCTATAATAAAGTGAATATTTACTCGCGAGTTTCTATTAGGAGATCATCATCTCACAAGAGCTCAATCGTTGTGATCATTTCTATAATAAAGTGAATGTTTACTCGCGAGTTTCTAT
Organism: Adelphocoris suturalis; assembly: GCA_030762985.1. Taxonomy (NCBI): domain Eukaryota; kingdom Metazoa; phylum Arthropoda; class Insecta; order Hemiptera; family Miridae; genus Adelphocoris; species Adelphocoris suturalis. The sequence goes on from CM061049.1 coordinate 38,729,841, forward strand.
TAGAAGATCATCATCTCACAAGAGCTCAATGGTCGTGATCATTTCTATAATAAAGTGAGAGCGAGGAGCTAAAACATGATTCCATGTTTTAGGATTGATGGCAGAACGATAAACAGAGTTCAGAGGCCGATGGGGGGTCGGGTTCAGAGAATCGACGAGGAGTGAGTCGTGTACGGCTAAAGCATATTCATGTTTTTTAATTTTAGCCGTCAGGCTCAAAGGAACTGTGGCTTTTTTTTTCTTCACAAAACTCCCTTCAAAGGCGGAGGGGGCACACCATTAGATTGAAAAATAAACAAATAAAATTAAAAAGTGGGGAGGACGCCCAGGTTTACCCGACGCCGGCTCTAGGGATAAGGGAAGTTTCAGGACGAGGAGGAAGAATGGGATGAAAGGAAGTGCCCCTATAAAACGACCACCAGTTCAAGTAAGAACCCCTCAGGACGCGGGTGGTGATACCACGGAGTACTCCTGCCGAGATGCCCAACTCGAGTAACTCCGTGGCGCTTTTCCCGCACCACACCACCATGACACGGTCGCAGCAATGACCTTGATGTTATTAGGTGCCACTCCTTTTAGCTCAGATATCGCCCGGAGCAGATCATTTCTATCATGTACACACACACACACACACACAACACACACACGCACATCTTTCACACAGTCCTCGAGATATCAAAGAGAAACTTGGAGCGAATTTTTGAGGTGCATGATGCTGAATCAGAGCATAAAACAAAAAAAAGTAAGGGTGTCTTGGGAATTTGGGTATTTTCTTCCTAATTTTGCCTAGTGGCACCTCATGTCAGAGATCTTTTAGCGCCGAACACGATGGTGAGGCCAAAGTTGCAATACCATATTCCGTATTTTTCCCTTCATAGATATGCATTAGGTAGGTATGGCTGTGGTCAATCAAAACTTTTGGTAACAAAATAATGTAACGTCACCAAAAATTGTGATGCAACAACCGATGAAAAATCACTATGGAAGGATAAATGCCGAACATCTTGCATGCAAAAAGTCTGCAAGACATTAAAAGATTTTGTGTGTAATAGCGGTTGCAATCATGTTCAAAAAATTAATTGAGAAGGATCACCTGTATGTAAACAATCAGACAATCAAGCTAATACCTCAGGTGGTTGGCCACGCACTGCGCAGTGGTTAACGTAATACGCTACGTTAGGTAAATCGAGAGCTTTCCAACGACTGGCGAACGATTTTTGTACGATGGTTAATGCCTAAGATACAATTCCGTAGCTCAACGATTTGGTTGTAAGCGATAATCATAAGGAAATCAGAAGTATACTTTTCGGTGACGTAATGTAACGTAACACATTTCAATTCTATGTGCAAAAGTAAAGACATGAAAATGTGAAAAATTGGGCGTATTGGGCGGAAACGAATTATAGTTATGTTTTTGCCAGGTTGTATGAAGGTGGTGTAAGTAAGAATCAGGGCCAGTGAGAGTTACAACAAGCGAACTATTCACGAAACACACAAGAGATGAATGCAGTACAGATACTCGTTTGAGCATGCGCACACGTTTAGTTCATTATGTTTTTTGTCATTTTCTCATTTTGGTTCATATTTAAGTTTTATAAAATTTGGCCCAGAAGTTTGGGAGAAAAGCTGCGAACAGATTATTTCGAACGTTTTTAGGATTCTATGTTCTCTGAAACGTAAGGCAAAAATTTTTGATGGGAGGCTAACAACTTTTTGAAGAGGTTCCCAATTGAAAATATTGAACCAAAACCATCCACGTGTAACTTTTAATATCGAATACGAAGAAATTCCAGTTGAAAACGGGCTGTTCAACGGTTTACATGGAAGCTTCTGGTCGTTGTAGGACAGCGTACCTGTCCACTCCTCTCACGGAGTCTGACAAGGCCATTAATAAGGGAGCGCTTTCACAGAGGATTCTCTATGAAATGCATTACATATTCATCGCCCCTTGATGGCCGGGTGGCGGTGACGAGCGAGGGGGTTGAAGGTTTTTTGAGCCTACACAGCAATATTAATGCGACCTAGATTGGTTTTTACCCCGGCAGCGCCCCGGAGGGCTTCAGCAGAGCGTTTTCCTTTGGTCTTTGAGGCTTATCACCGTGAAAAAGTCGGAAGAGTTTCGCGATTGGTTGTATCGTACAGATGACACATCAAACAGGTGAATCGATTCGGGTAATCGGTATTTCGATGATTGAAAGTCTTTGTGAGGTGAAAGTTGGGTTTAATACGGTCATTTCACAATCAATATTGAATAGCCGGAGCCGATACCTCTTCCCGATCGGACCAACTGACTGAATAGTAGTAAAATTTGATGGTGAGTAGACAGTGTGACAATGGAAAATTAACTTGAATCGAAACATTCCTTAGGTAGGTAACAAAAGGTTAATAAAGCCAGGAAGTGAGTTTTTACTCTGTCGGGAAATGGGACTTGACATCACCTGACTTCAATTCCATTCGTTTATTGAACACGCATGGAGGGTGTATACATTTAAGGATTGATTTCTGTTCAAAAGTGTTTTTTTTTTTTTTTTTAGTCCTCTAAAAAACCGAGTTTTTTACGTTTTTAAAACGTTTTCCGTGTTTTCGTCCATATGACTAAAACAAAATAGCTCTCTTAATTTTGTGGGTAAAATCAAATCTTAGGATGCTGTTGGAAACAACATTAAATTTCCTATTTCGCTGATGACAATTAAAATTTTTTCGTTTGGATTGAACTGGTGATAAGTCTGTCTAAGAAGTGAAATACGTCAATTTTAAAAAATGTTTGGTTTTTCAACGCTCATAGGTACCACGAAATCTGGATCCGAATCTTCTGGGATGAAATATACTGGCAACAAATTACACCAATAACATAGGCGCTACCATGAAATGGAGCGGGATGTGTAGTTATTGCGGAAGGAGTCTTCCGTGGTAAATGTTACCAGCTTCCTTCAGAGCTACGATTTTATTCGTATTTAACTGGCTATAGTTATACTGGGGCATTTACTTTCATTCACCTTCTCCAACATCTCCCTCATCACATCCCGAAATCTTTAAGAACGACGTCAGTTGAGCCTGGTGTGTCCTTCTGCCTTAGAGTATTTATATCAAAATAAATATATAAATATAATAAAAAACGACAGAGTTTCAAATCCTATATCTGTTCAGCTTCGGTAGAATGTTGTTCAGAGGGAAATTTCATAAGCCGTATCCAACTCTTAACTTGATATACACACTCATTCATAATTCAGGGGCTGGTTTTGACCACCAAGGTTTGATCTGAAACTTTCAAAATTAATTTCGCAGTAAATTCTCAAATAAAACCACAACACCATAGCTACAATATTATATACCTACCTAATTTTAATCAGGTTGACATGGTTGTTATTTATGGTAAATTCCTATTTATTTCGAAAGATGAATATTGAATTAATTGGTATGTGATTCATTTCAGGTAAGAGCTTCAGCTGAAAACTCATCTCTCTAGGGTAAGCTTCCATATCTCATTGTCCATAAACTAGTACCACAATTTTGTCAGCATATTAATATAAGCATTAATAAGCGCACATCATACGTATAATTATATACCTAGTCTTTGATTTGTATGATGAAAATTTAGCAGCTATTTTATTACATTGTCACTTAAGCATCATACAGTAATATTGGCAAATTTCTGAATAGACAAGCAAAACCTGATTCAAAATTCAAAAGGGGAAAAATATAAATTTCGTTAAGTTATGAATTCTTTCTACCAGTTATTGTCTTACAATCCGTTAGTTGGTTAAAATATAAAATCTGAAGATATTGAACGAACCGCTTTCATGATTCGTTTGAATAATTTGACACCACCTTGGAATCTAAAGGAGATGTCACTTCAGAGGAAATCTCTGTCAGTTACTTAGAAATTTTACCTTGATCAACACTCAACCTGGGAAACTCATATGCCATACGTAAGTAGCAAAAACAATCAAACAAGAAATAAACGGCCCTAAAAGCAAGTACTTTCTCAAATATCGCTCTCATTTGAAACAAAACGACTTCTGTAGCATCCGTGATGATTCCAATATATCTGGATGTATTGAAGTGGGCTATGATTTTCTGCGTCTAATTCACATATAACATCAATCCAAACTACTAAGAATCTAATTTAATGTCTTTCAACATCTGCCCGGTGGTATGCTGAAAACACATCCCTCCACAATGACCTTCATAATACCAATCGTAACCGAAACGATAATCACGTCTTTCGAAATTCTCCACGACTCCTTTACTGCACACATCAACCCACTGATTGCCAATTGAGTGACTCTGACACGGTTTCCATTGGTATTTATGAATTTAACTGGGAAATTCACTGTAAAAACCTAGTATAGATGCTTTTTTTATTTTATAAAACAAATTTGAGAATCGTAACAAAAAAAAAAGTTCCAGTCCTGCAGCGTACAAAGATATGGCCACATTTTTTTCGACCCTATATATATATATATATATATATATAATACCAATCACAAATCCAATACCAATACCAATCTTTTCCAATTACGGCACACTACAAAGTACAGCAAATAAGTTACATACTGTACTTGCAGAAATTGACGAGTTAATCGACTCCAATTCATTATTATGGATTCCTGATTATTTTCCCCACGAACTGAATGCTGATGAGCGAATGGGAAATTGTTGCGCTGATATCGACGCTTCACGTTACGATACTCGGATAATTCGGACTTTTGGAGTAAGTGAGTCACCACAATCGGTACCAGAACTCGTGGTCGTTTCTCTACAACCCCGAACACTTACAAGAATAAAACGGAAATGTTCTCAACACACCCTATATGATTGCTGCATTATCATCGGAGGGGGGGTGGGGGTAAAGTGGGTGAGAGAGAGATTGAGGAGAGAGAAGAATGAGTGAGTGAAGGAGTGTTTGAAGGAGTGAGAGGGTGGGGTGATAGAGAGGGAGAGAGAGTGATAGAGGGATAGAGTGGTAGTGCGGGGTGTGAGAAAGGGAGAATGAGAGAGAGGGGAGATATGAAGGGGAAGGTTGAGAGAGAGAGAGAGAGATAGGGAGAACAAAAACATCAAAATATAACATTGAATTGTTCGACGAAAACATTGTTCAACCATGTTGTAGTACGGTATGGGTACATACCAAATATTTAGAATCGGCTGGGGTAAGGGAGTGGTTGGCCGATACGGGAGGAAAGGGTTGACAATTATTTGTATCTTTAGATCTCTTGGAAAAAAAGAGGATGATGGTGTTGCTGGTTGTTGAAGGCTGAGAGAATAGAGTGGTTTTGTGCAGAGTGATGGTGAGGAGGGGAGTTAGGGAGACGGTGGTTTCTGCTCTTTTGTCTCCCGGTAATGCAAGAAACGACGGCAGGGGTTCTGGAGGTGCCGGCAGGGGGTATTTCCACAGTTATAAACACTGAAGGAAATAACACCGCGGTTCATGCACCTTACTTCGCCCATCCTTTCATTTCATCCCCCCCCCCCACCTGTCTTAGCACCACCCACCGTCGTCTTTCTCTTATAACAGGTGACACACAGCGTTCTAACAGGTGTAATATCGCCGCGGCAATAATAGCTAGTTGCAGCAGAGACTGCAGTGAGGAGCCTCGTTTAATTTCAACCGACATGCGACGTTGTAACAACCAGAGAAATAACCGTCCCGGAAGAATGGCTGGGATTTGGTCCTTGACAAGGTTCATTTTTGCTTCATATACTTGGATCGTTTACCGTAATTCATAGTGATAGCTCCACTGTAGATATTATTTGTTCTACTGTATTCTTTATTCCTAAAGTAAAAGTAAAGTAAGCAAATATTTCCGGTTGGGGCTCTTAGTCCGTGTGCTTTGGCGTTGTGGTTGTCATCATCTATCCGCTAAAAGGAAGATCAAAATATGCTCTGATCATTTTTCTGGGAGCTATTAATTGTATTTCTTCCTAGAATTATGAGAGGATGATGTTTTTGAAGAGAAAAAATTGCCCCGTCTTGGTACTCACCACGCTCTGCATTACAGGACTTGATGATCTACGAGCACCAATTTTATAGCAACGCCTAACCGAGATCGCTGCGGCAGCAGACTGCAGTGAGGATCTCAGTTTAATTTCAGCAAACGTTTGACGCTGTAACAAGCAGAGAAATATCCGTCTCGGAAGCGAATTCAAAATCTTCACTGTACACCGTTTGGGGCTAGCGGCGGTTGATGAATTTTGTTGACTCATTGGAATAGATACTGCTCGGTTGATCATTCTATTGAAGGCTGCATGCTTATGGACTAAAGGGTGATTTGAAGTACTATAGATAGTTATTTCGCTATACGAATCTTTAGTTCTTGTAGATTGCTAAGAGCTGGATGTAAAACTTTTAGTTTAGGTAAGTACCAGCTTGGAGGTTCCTTAAGCCTTGACGGTTTTAACGGTGAGTGTTGTTTTTGATGTGGGAATAATAAAGAATAACTAATTTTTTCCTGTCTTTCCATGCATTTTGAGTCTGTTACAGTTCAACTCTTCATAGGGCATTTCAATACATGCTCTAGGGTGAGATTGCACCTACCAAACAAAAATAATGTTTGTTGAGTTTCACAGGATATAAAGTGTGGAGTAGGTATCCATATATATGTATACTTGGTATTCTAAAACTTAACAAACAATATTATTCTTTTTTGTTATGTTCAATTCACCCTAGAACACGAATTGAAATGCCCGACAAAGAGTTGAGCTATAATAGACTCGAAATGCATAGCAAGACAGGTAAAAAGGAGTAATTCTTTATTCTTCTCACATCACCAACAACACACAACCTTAAGACCACCAAGGCTTAAGGAACCTCCAGGCTGCTACCTACCTAAACGAATTTAACCACCATATGAATATTTCCTATAAATTGAAAAACCATACTTTTCGTTTACGAAATAGATGGACAGATCAAGAAAATTAGTGTACCTATGAACATTTGTGAATGCGTATGTGGCTCAAATTCGTCCTCCTTCTGTGTTGAGTTTTAGGGTTAGATTATTAACAATAACGGAGAGAAAAACTCTTGAACTCATACATTTTAACAACCGATCCCTAATCATTCAATTCGAGCTTGGAAACTGAAAAAATCATTCTAGGTATTTGAAACGTAGGAACCCACACTCACAACTGATGATGCCTCTCTGACATTGTCTCCTCAAGACAATAACAGCCTATCTTGACCCTCCCATTCGTCGGTCTCAAAAAAGTTCCTCCTCTCATACTTTGGTAAATGAGCACGGCCCTAATTCGTCCACCTCCTTGTAGTTGGGTTTGAGGGTAAGATAAGTAGGCAACCATAATAGAGAAATAAACTCCTGAACTGATGCATTTAAAAAAAATACCCCAAATAGTTCAATTCGATCTTGGAAACTCAAAAATTCATTTAAGGTATTTGAAACGATCATGGCAGTTATTCTACTCACACTAAAAACTGATGATGCCTTCCTGACAATGTCTCCTCAAGCCAATAACAGCCTATCTTGACCCTCCCATTCGTCGGTCCCAAAAATCAAAAAAGTTCATCCCCTCGTACTTTTGTGAATGAGCACGGCCCAAATTCGTCCTCCTCCTTGTAGTTGGATTCGAGGGATAGATAAGTAGGTAACCATAATAGAGAAATAAACTCCTGAACTGATGCATTTAAAAAAAATACCCTCAATAGTTCAATTCGATCTTGGAAACTCAAAAATTCATTTAAGGTATTTGAAACGATCATGGTAGTTATTCTACTCACACTAAAAACTGATGATGTCTTCCTGACAATGTCTCCTCAAGCCAATAACAGCCTATCTAGACCCTCCCATTCGTAGGTCACAAAAAAGTTCCTCCACTCGTACTTTTGTGAATGAGCACCGCCCAAATTCGTCCGTCTCCTTGTAGTTGGGTTTGAGAGTAAGATAAGTAGGTAACCGTAATAGAGCAATAAACACCCGAACTGATACATTTTACAAACCGGTCCTCAATCATTCAATTCGAACTCGGAAACTCAAAAAGTCATATGAGGTATTTGAAACGATCATGTTAGCTATGCACCCACACTAAAAACGCTGCAAATTATTACAAAAAGGTTTATCATTTATGTATTAGACAGCCCTTCTACGTAGATCTCTGGTCCATAATTATTAAACGCCGCTTATGGTATACTTAGTATCAGAACTCGGAGCTTCGGACCTCACAAATGGGTTCTATCCATTACAGCAGCGGAATCTCACAATTTTACGCTTTTTAATATAGTTGATAAACAAAACCTTTTATTACCAAGTCATCTTTCCAACACATAAAAGTGTTACCTATACTGTATAATAATATCATCTAATTGGTCAAATTTCAAAAAATGTGCTGACAAAATCACTGAAAACGGCTAAGAATTGTTAAATTGATATTTTTTAGCATAAGATTGGTCAAATAAAGTTTATCAACTATGAAATAGAACATTCAAAAATTTATATACGAAATTATGCTAAATACTTGAACTTCATTAAATTTTGTTTTAAAAAATCTATAAAATTGCAAAAAATAGCCTAAAATCCAAAATCTCTTTTTGAATAGAAGAGTATCATTTAGAATACTTTTTTTTTCCATAAAATTGATAGCTAACATTTTCTTTTCACTCATAAATCTCCAATTTCTATACAACTTAAAATATACAAAAAAAAGACACTTTTTCACCTATTTTTGGCTCATAGCACCCATGAGAGTCCGCGATCGAGCTGGCGAGAAGTTAGGACCAACTAGACCCCAAGTGGAGTCTATTTGCGAAAGAACAGATTTTTTAAGTAAATTCTAAGGCCTTTTATGGAACGGACGGCGGACGACGAACGGCGGACGGCGGACGGCGGATGGTTTATAAAAATTTTTCGCTATGCGATCACATAGGCTTATTATTGGGAATAATGAACCAAAACCGACCCTCAATCATTCAATTTGAACTTGGAAACTCAAAAAGTCATTTAAGGTATTTGAAACGATCGTGGTAGTTATACCTACCCACACTAAAAACTGATGATGCCTTCCTGACAATGTCTCCTCAAGCCAATAACAGCCTATCTTGACCCTCCCATTCGTCGGTCTCAAAAAAGTTTTTCCCCTTCCTTTCCCAGCCCTTTTTTTCCCTTAAAAACTTGCCTATCTTGGCTCTGTCCTCCAGGGATATGTAAAAGGAAGCTGGAAAAGGAAGTATACTTTTATGGCTTAATGCGAACGTGATAAGGGGCACCCTCGTCCCCTATCGACTCCCCCTCGGACTTCTCACATAGTTTGAAGTTGATGGAGTAGCAACCACAAACTCTTTTTCCCATCTTCTTCTTTGATGGCTCCAACTTTTTTTCTCCTCCTTAGTTTATCTTATACGCAGCTTAAATGGTTGTCGACAATTTCATTAGACGAACTATGAAGCAGTTTGTGAAGTGATGCTTTACCCAACTCCGTACCTCGTTAAAGGTAGCTTTTCCTTACTTTTCAAGTACCGTATCTCCATTTTGGCCGTAGTTTCAGATACCATTACCATCTTGTAAAATATCTCATATTAGGTAAGTACACTAAGTTTCTGGACGGTGAAGATTGAACTAAAGTACTTGCATGAGGTAATTGTGCAAAAAAGATCTAATCTCACAGACAACAAAGTTCATTGCATATTCAAAAAAATCATATAGGAGATCGCATGCCATCCTGTTTTTTTTTTTTAACATGGAATCATGTTTTAGCGATGGATCCCCCGCCGAAAAGTGAGACTATAAAGTGAGATGAAAGTAGCGCCAATAATTGTGATGATTTCCGCTTACAACCGAGTCGTTGCTAGGGATATGATACTTCGTCGTTTTTCATCCGACAAAATTCGTTGACCATTCGTTCGAAAGCTCTCGATTTATCCAACCATACTATATTAACTACTGCGAAGTGCGTGGCCAACAAGCTGAGGTTATGAGCATGGTTATATGAATAATTGTTTACACACAGGTGATCATTCTCAATTATTGATATTATGAACATGATTGCAACCGCTTATAATAGCTGGTGTTTCGATCATGTGATTCATAGCAGGTGATCCGAATATTGCGAGAACGGTTTGATTTGTGAAGCGGTGGTTAAATCATTTTAATAGGTAATTTCTATACTTTACACTATAGGAAGCTGTAATTTCGTATGTAGCCTCTTTAGCCGCTTTCTATAATAAAGAGAATGTTTACTCGCGAGTTTCTATTAGGGGATCATCATCTTACAAGAGCTCAATCGTCGTGATCATTTTTATAATAAAGTGAATGTTTACTCGCGAGTTTCTATTACGAGATCATCATCTCACAAGAGCTCAATCGTCGTGATCATTTCTATAATAAAGTGAGAGCGAGGAGCTAAAACATGATTCCATGTTTTTTACATTTTAGCAGTCAGGCTCAAAGTTTTAACATCCGGGGGGGGTCAAGGGGCGGAGCCCCTTGCGAGGCCCGAAGGGCCGAGTTTGGTTCGGAATTATCCCATGTATTGTCTCTTACTTGTTAAAGGTTTTAACACGGTTTTTCTTACTTTTAAAGTACCGTATTTCCATTTTGGCCGTAGTTGCAGATACCATTACTATCTTGTAAAATATCTCATAATTGTTAGGTAAGTACACTAAGTTTCTGGACAGTGAAGATTGACCTAAGTACCTGCATGAGGTAATTGCGCAATAAAGATCTAATCTCACAGACAACAAAGTTCATTGCATATTCAAGAAAATCATTTAAGAGATTGCATTGATTGCCTTCCTTCTTTTCTTTAATTTAGAAGACAATTAAGTAGGCAAGAGATTTTATATATGATAAACTTATGTAACAGCCTTGTTCAATAAAGTTTGAAAAAAAAAAATCCTGATTCATTGATTATGCCAGAATTTGGGGATATAACATACCTACACTTACCACCATGTTATGTGTGTACGAATTTCGGTAGATTATTCTACCTTCGCACAGATCACTGTTCAATAATTATACTATACAGCATGCCGTTTATACTATACTTATCCTCATAACTTGGCACTTCGCTCTTTCCAGTGCTCACATCTTTACACCTACATTACCCCACAATTTTACGCTTCTTAGTAAATGTCGAATAAAACAGGTCGAAAATTAAAGACAATAGCACCAGAAGCCACCTCCTCACTTTACTTTATACAAGATAGCTCTATAATTTAATGTTAAATTTGTCGGGTCATTTGGGCTCAAAATAAATTAACAGATGGATCCAAAATAAAAGAATAGAACAACTGTGCTTAAGATACCCGCTTCTACTGAAAAAATACTCTAAATCATTTAAACTAAATTTCAATGGACCAATGATAAGTTGGTGGGAACATTAAATCATGAGTAATTAATTAATACATACCAATTGTATTGGTTATCCCAAACGTACTTGCGTGAAATAATCAAGAGTCAATAATGAATTCATTCCTATTTTCTCATAGTTATGGGCGTACAAATTCTATGATATAGGTTTTAGCTGCTTACTCAACCTAATTCGGAATAGGCTTGCTGATCACGTATGGAGCATGCCGCATTTAGGGGTCGATAAACGTACATCCTTTGGTTAATAATTGGGCTAGAGAAGCGAGGAGGTCGTCTTCGGTATACTAATTAATCTGTCAATATCAATATCTATCTGGTCGAGATGTATTTGACGATATATACTACTCTCTGTAGGTGGTGAGGATGTTAAGCAATAAAGCTGTCTTTTAAAGTCAGAACAGTGATGAGCAATAAAATAGATAGGTACATTTAATATTGTACTTTGGACTGTTCGTTAAGGGATTAAGGGTTTACTCATGTATACAGGGTATTCACACTTTTTGTTACAAACCTCCGAAGGATCTTTTCTACAACTCATTTGCAGCAGAAAGTGCCTCCGAGACTTTTTTTTTTTGAGGCATTGTTTTCGAGTTATTCACGATTTAAGATTTTTTCGTGTTTTCTATATTACATCAAAAAATCGGCTATAACTCCATTCCATATTGAGTAATTTAAAATTTAAGGATGCCGTTGGAAAGAGCATTAAATTTTCTTTTAGATAGGCAACCCAAAATGTGAAAACTACGGATTTAGTAGTCACAAATTCACACCAAAGTGAAAAAATTGTCGAAACTTGAAAATCTTGTATTTCGTTTTATTATTTTCAATTTTGAACCTTTGTAATCAACCAATAAAAAAAAAATTAACCCCACGTAAAAATTTTTTTGTTTACGTTTCAAGATGCGTGGACTCCCAAATGCTGCAAATTATTACACAATGGTTTATTATTTCTGTGATAGATAGCCCTTCTACGCAGATCATTGGTCTGTAATTATTAATCCACATATGTAATATGTGATCAGAAAATGGCGCACCGTGCCTCAAGAGAAGAGTTCACGCAGTTTACAGTTCCAAGACAGCGCACAGTAAAGATTTTTAAATAAACGGGAAAATGATGCTTGGAGTAATTCAAGTTAGCGCATGCGCAGAATGGAGCAATGATTTAAAAAAAATGAAATTGTAGGGTACAATCTACAGCCTAACCCACAAATTCCCAGAAAATATAATTAAAATCTGATGAAAACAAGACCTTGTTCTCGGAGTACACTTTCGCGCTTGCGCTAGAAGCTAATAATGATACAATCAGGATGAAATTAACCCTGGAATGTCCCGGCTAAATTTCCAACACTTAACTCCCCGGTGGGGTGTGTCAAACATTCCCTGAAAATTTCATCAAAATCAGATGAAAACTGTTGGAATTAGGCTCGTTTAAAAAAGAATGTATAAGTTTCGTCTGGTCCGTAAAATTATAACAATTAGTTGTTTTTGGGGGCTGGCACACAGACTATAAACTGAAATGATATAATGTTCAGCCGAACCCCCTACTCAGACTAACGAGTTGATACGAACTAAATCACTCGCGACGAAGTTGTGGAAACCCATTTAAAAACGGAAGTTAGTGAAAAACGTTGTCTATTTCCACGAAAAATGAAGAGTTACACTGTTAAATCGATTTCGACGGATAAGCCATCATCAGTAACAAACAATAACTGTTATTGTTTGTTACTGATGATGGCCTAACCGTCGAAATCGATTTAACACTGTAACTCTTTATTTTTCGTGGAAATAGACAACGTTTTTCACTAACTTCCGTTTTTTAACGAGTAGATACTGGCATGTAGGATAAAAATACAAAACTTTCTTTTTTTGCAGCATTTGAGAACCAAAGTGCATTATAAGGTTTATAAGGGTTATTAGCGGCAAAAGTTTCACTATTATTATCATTGTTGTTTTATTCCTATTATTTTTATCCTTATTTATTTATTTATCTTTATATATTTATATTATTTTATTTTATTTTATTTATTTATTTATTTATTTTATTTATTTATTTATTTATTTTATTTATTTATTTATTTATTTATTTTATTTTTATTTATTTATTTTTTTTTTTTTTTTTATGAGTAGAAATAATTTGGCACTGAAAGTAGAAAAATGTTGAATTTATTCCTTCCAAACTCTAAGCTATTCGTTTACATGAATACTCATTTATTTCGGAGCAATTACATTAATATCTGGCCAACAATATTGACCTTAGATGCACAATTTCAAGGGAGAGGGTGCGAAGGACAGCATTGTTCTGACTCCTCCGGATTAGATGGTTAAATATTTGTTCGCGAGGTCGCAAACGCCCTTTCTGCTCCCCTTCCAGGCAAAGAAGCTTACGGGGTAAGAGGAGCTTTTGGAAAGAGATTATTACTCAAATACGGCGGCTGATGAATACATTTTGAATGGTTCCGGTTGAAGTGTTTTGAAGGGATGGAGGCAAACCTTTTGAGTTCCTATGGGTAAATTAATTCCGATTAAATCTTTACGAGTGGCCCAGTGTGTGGGAGTTGAACGCTCGAACTGGTTCGGTCTTACCATGTTGCTGTTCGGACTCTAATACTCTCATTGTCATATTATTTGTATATGTGATATAATGAATACAGTAAACATCTGGCGTGAGGCTTCACATCACCATTTCTCCTTTTAGAATGTATCGGCCGGAGGAACAATTTATTTTAACTCTTCATCCACCAGGTGGGGTCCCAGCGGCACTATATTCTTCCTGAGCATGCCCCACCTCAACCAGGAGCCTCTTGGCCTAGAGTACCTTCTCAGCCATGCTCTAGCTGCTAGCCGCTGTTTATACTCCCTTAGCTGCCTCTACTGATTCAACCCCATGAACTTATAAAGTATTGTTTCATGTTCAATTCAGTACATTGAGAATAGATCATTGTTGTAAATCATAAAACTAATTTCTTCATACTCAAATACCCACGTGTATTTATTTTAGTTAAAACGAAAGCATGTTTCATGACCTTGAAAGAGCCTTTTACCCACCATAGAACACGTTTTTATCGAGACTTATTGATTAAAAAACGAAACTTTTCTTCGAGACAGAATGTCAAAACCATTTTGTGATACCAAAATGTGTCACGGAAGTAGCGGATAAACAGTCGCTGCCTAAGCTTTCAAAAAATAAAAGCATTTGATAGGGAGCTCTGGATCATTGATACGAACAAAACGGCGGGCTCCATCTTGATCAGCTCAGTTGGCTAAGTTGTCTCCACTTCACCTTAGGAAATTTAAATTCGACAAGGAATTAAACTAGCACAACAAGAGTAAAATAAAATGACGAACGTTGGTGTCCAGCAGATAATGAAGATCCTGATGGAACATGAAGATATCTTCAAACATAAATGATGAGAAGATAGTATTCCACTTTGACCTATAAACAACATTTCATACTTCAAAAGAAGAGCCTCTGAGTATAGTTTCATGCTAATGTCAAAGAAACAGATGGCATACCTAGACATATATAGGGAATTCCTCCTCTAAACTCCTATGTTCTATTGTGTCTACAAAAATCGAGAGTCGAATACGTTTTCAGTCTAAATAAATCATTGACATGATAATAAGATTGTGTTCGGTCTGCATTAGTGAGTGGTTTTGCGTATCTAACTGCTGATGAACTTGACGTTATTCTCCTACAAGCCAGAATAATAACAGGTAGTTCTGGCAAGGAGTTAAGCTGGTCGTATTATCAATCCAGCTAATTAGGTTAGTTCCTGCCAAACACGTCGTCGCAACTCCCGATTACTACGAACACATACTTCCTACCAACTATACAAAAATCAAGCTAATATCCAATCGTTTAAATCGACTTCCACAAGGGTGAATTACACAGCGAAATTTCATTCCAATGACACTGGGAAGAGGCGTTTTAACGGCTCCTTGTAGTTTCATACAAAAGTCCATACTTGCCACATAAATAGGTATGTCATTACTGAATTAAATGCTTATTGGAATATATGCCAATAATCTGTCAAACCTACCACCATAATCTCCAAAACTCTTGGCGAAACCAACAAAAATCGAGGTAAGTATATGTATTTAGTCCAAAATACGAGATCAGTGACGTAATTGTGATTGGTGTACATTCACGGTTGTGCCGCTCACTGAACTTTATATCGTTATACTACTAGCCAGACTAGTAGATCCGGGAAGAGGTTAAGCTGAAAATTCCGGCTCTTCAGGTGGATGAACTTTTAACTGCAGCAATAGCCCGCAAACACGTAGTACTTCCTCCCAAAGACATCGATCAGAAAGTTCTTGGCAGCAATAACGAACAGTCCAATTCAGCTAATTTCAGAGACTGTCAGTTGACTGTTTCTTGCTGCTGTCACTTGAAAAAGTGCGTTTGTTAAGTGTTAATCTGCTTCCTACTCTCAGGTAACGACTTATCAACCAGTAAAGCGTTGAGTCACGATGTGGATTCAATACCGTCGCTAACAACATTGAATTTGACAGGACCTGATGATACTGAAGAGAAATTGATGCGCCACAAGTCCCAAGCGTAACAAAGACGTGTAAGCCTCGTTGCACGTATCAGAGCGAAGAGACACGCTGATATGGAATTTACTACCACTTAAACATTGATTAGTTATCTCAAGACGCGGCGCCCGCGACCGTAAATCCTCGAGGAATCCGTATTTATGTGAGGGAATCATAAATCGGTCGAGGGCCTCATCAATTATTCATGGGAGGAGGACGCCCCCCCGTAGGAGCATACTGTTGGTATAGCACCTAGTTTCTCATTAGGGGCGATGAGAAGGGAGGCCGCGTCCTAAGGTACGTCGCGGCAGATAGTACGGGAGATTACGCGTAATGAATTAACCGGTCACACGTAAATGAAGGAGGTGCGATCATGAGCAGGTGCGCAAGGGGCTTTCCGGGTTAATGCCGGGCTTGGGAGGACGTGTAGATCAGACCTAATACGCCAGTCTGGAAAACGATACCTATCTCAAGACAACCATAATCCCAGTTTTGGACGAGAAAGCTGTGCAAAACCTCCCTTAATCACAGTACCTAATATCATTTTGGTGTTATAATATTCAAAAACGCTGCGAATTACTTACTATACAGAGGATTATTATTTCTGTAATGTATAGCTCTTCTTTGCAGAACACCTGTATATGTATATTATTAAACGAATCATTAGATAGGTACCTATATAATGTGTTTGCATACTCATTGACGCCTACCGAAGAGGATTCAATAAAATTAAATAACACACCTAAACTTTCCATACACGAGCTGATGATACGGTGCTGTGAATTGGCAAAACTGCGGAGGCAGCACGCACGTATGCTGCAAGCCTAACATAGTCTAGCGGTCATTGACGAAAATTGGTTCCCCCAAAAAATCATAGGATCGCTGCTCCAATATAGCACGTAGTGAGAGAACGGAAAAATGTATGGCTTTCAGGATAATTTCATTCAATTCGTTGAGAAAAAATATGTAAATGACAACAAAAAAACATTACTGTTACCTTGAAAGTTTTTTAGATCCCGATTTTCAAATATTTCAGCTCATAATTATACTACTCTATAGGAATGATTGAAATTGATGCCGTTGTTAATTGCCCATCCCCGGCCAATATATGATTTTTCAGCCAAATTTTATGAACTATGGTTCAGTAGTTTGGGAAAAAAAGCTCTGGACAGCTTACGGAGTTTGGGTCTATTATTTTCATTCCAAAAAAGTCCTTAAAAGCCATTAAGTGGCTTATTTCTTCCGATCCCGTGTTTTTCCTTTCCCCCAATGTCTGCTCTATCGAATTGCTATTTTTAAAAATCGAGTACGTTGATTAGTTTTACGAAAATCGAAGAAAAGGAAACCAAGATATGTCGCTTGTAGTAGCCACCAAAATCTTTAGTCGTAGCCACTGTAAGGGACCAGTAGTTGCCACCCCCTGGCTACTACTGGAAATACTCATTTTTCAGGAAAACTAATCATATCACTGTGATACTGATGAAAATCTAGCTTATTTTTGTGTTGCATTTGAAAAAAACACGAAAACTCAGTAGCGGCTACGTCGTGGCTACTATAGAAATTTGCTAGGTTTTCAAGAACTGGTAGTAGCCACCAAAATCTTTATTAGTAGCCACTGTTAGGGACCAGCAGTAGCCACCTCCTGGCTACTACTGGAACCTCTAATTTTTCAGGAAAACTAATTACATCACTGTGATCCTGATGAAAATCTAGCTTATTTTCATGTTTAATGTGAAAAAACACGAAAACTCAGTAGTGGCCACATCATGGCTACTACAGAAATTTGCTAGGTTTTCAAGAACTGGTAGTAGCCACCCCACAAATATGACCCTAATTGTCTAAAATCCTACGTGAAACAACTTGAAATACATCAAGAAATCACCAAGGAACATGAATAAAACGAAACTATCTCAAAAAGTCCTAGAATAAAGTGAAAAATTGAGGTAAACAAGGACTACGTCCTTAATCAAAACCGTTGGTGAGGAGCTCATCTGATCAACTGGCAGTCCATCTGGGTTATAAGGCGTCTTGTTAATCACCCTGGTTTCTTAAATATGGCGAGAACGGTTGGAATGCGCAGCTAACATCTCCTGCTTTAAAATGGTGCTAATTTCGAATGTCTTGATGGTGCCAAATCCTTATTTTTCAAATCTAAAGTTCATGGGTGACTACTACTGGCAGGGGTGGCTACTATCGGTGCCTCCACCCTAACCCCCCTCAAAATTTGTTGGTTTACGTTTCAACATGCGCAGAATTGAAGGATCGAATAAAAAAAAACCCGTCCGTCCGTCGTACGTCGCGCCGTCCGAAGCTATTTACAAAAAGTATTGGACCAAACCTTCCTTTGGTCCAGGTATTGGACCAAGCCTTATCAGCCTTATTATTACCCAAAGGGCTAAAACATCGAAAAAAAATAAAAATAAAAACATCAAGACGGGAGTGAATCATAACCAGTAAAACATATCGAAAATCACCTTGAGACCTATGGCAATTGTATCTGCTGATAATTCCAAAGGAATTCTGACTTCCCGAAATCGAGTTTATTATAACTTCTGTATCCTATTGGGCTTGTGAAGCGTAGGTAGGTAATCAGCTACTTCAATTATAATAATTTATTGATTATTAGGTAAATATACTTAGGAATTACTCTTAATTAAATTATTATTTATATTCCAACTACAGAAGGTTGATTACTTTTCAGAGTCTACCAAGGTCGTAACGTTATAGCTCATTATCTAAGATTATGAAGCTATTGCAATGAATCCTAAATTTCCTTCATGGAAATTCGTTTTGAAATTCCCTGAGTTTAACGCTTTTTGATATGTGTATGAAGAGTTTGATCAAAAAAGTTCTGGTTCTTTTCAATTTGCGCTTAGAGGGTCGTTGAAACTACTCGGTAGTCTCGGAGTTATTCGTTCTCACTCATCTGGTTATTCCTATATTGCTGTAATATTCTTAGTCCTCGTGTTGTCCTGATCAGCTTAGAAACTTCCGAGGCTAATTTCTTCCCTAATCGCCTCCCGTTGTCGAATTCAATTTGAAAATGCTATGTATAGATTTATCATTGTATCTGCCAAATTAATGAATGTATGACAACTCAGTGTATTACCCCGTACGTCGTCCATAGCTACATTATGATAATTCCTGTTCAAAGGATTGAGGGTTATATTATAGGATTCAAATAATGTACATTTCTATTAGTTTGCAGCAAAACGTGATATATTCATGAGATGCGAGGCCGGCTTAATTCGCTTGAATCAACACTCAAACTCCTCGCGTTCAACATCGACCAAACAACCGTGAACGCGTACATTGACCGATGCTAAGAGCCATTCAGTTGGGTAAGCAACTAGTTAGAGCCCCTTTTGTGGTGAAACAATAATGTTTACGTTATGATGGAGTGATATTGTGTTTCCCTATGGCCCCCTTTCGCCTGAAGCACCCTTGGGCCGTGTCAGCTTAAACCGGACGCTCTACCGAGTGCCGTCTCGACCGCATGTCCGGGAAGGCGAACGGGGGAGGCTCCCATTCAATTATGAACCCGTCAACGTCGTCCGTCCCCCTGGCTAATGTCTACAGCGTGGACAATGGACGTCGATATCGTTTACATCAAGATACCTTCATGCGAGTAACGGGGAATAACATGTTGTGTTTGTTGATCTTGTTTTATAGAATGGACAATGGTCTACAGTAGAATCGGGATGTACTGCCGGTAAGACTATTAAGGTAAGCGCACACCAGTGCCGTAGCAGCTCGGGTCGTCTCTCACTGCATCGCAGCCTATTATTGTCGATAAGGACATTAGCGGAGAGACGGGCCACAGCTCATCGGGGAAATGTTCTCAATCCCTCCTGATCTTACGATTTTTCCCGTCATTATTTTTTGCTGTTCAATTACGACGGATAATCCAGCTCAATATCGCACATACAGGTACAGCAGCGGAAGGATCCAACGGAACACAGAGGACCGACGGATAAATACGCCTAGCGGGCGATGTTTCAATCATCTCGGCCGCGCCACATCTACCCACGCACCACTCTGGCTATAGTGTGCGCGACCCCATTAACAATACACTAAACCAATAGAGGAGTATTTTTCCCCTTGATCGGGTCCATCCCACCCTGGCACCAGGGTGCTCTTATCTTTATAGCGCGTCTTTTGTCTTGTGTTTTTGAAAACAATAGTCGAGATATTTCAATTGGTGAAATAATATACAACAGGTAAGCTGCTCATTAAATAAAGATAATTCGTTTACATCAAATGTAGGACCTACATGCCCGTTTTATCTGAAGCATATGTTTCCATTTGGCTTCACCAATTACGTTACGCGTTTATTTCTGTGATCCTTTCACCAATCGCCAACTTAGTCGCATGATTTTCTTGCGAGAACCCCGTGGTTTCATGATGAATGCCAGGCGTATCTTTCTTTTTGTAAGTTGAAAAGACAAGTGTTATGAATTGAAATCAATATGGACTCATAGACAATGTATAGCCAGGACTAGTAGCAAATGAATACAAGTAGTCTGAATTGAAATCAATATGGACTCATAGACATGAATAGCCAGGACTAGTAGCAAATGAATACAAGTGGTCTGAGTCTCGGGGTAGCATTTTTCGACAAGGGTACTACTAACAACTGACACCCAACACCTGGTCAATACACGGTCTATCTCGAACATGGTTCACTGGGACTGGATAAGCCATGAACAAGTCTGATGATATCCAAACTGTCAATAAACATAGTATATCAGGCTACAACATATTTTACAATATTGACTATGTTCAGAGGAAATAAATAAGCTACTGATTTACTAACATAGGGAACAATATACAATAATTAGTTTGTTCACTGAAGAGGTTCGCCGTGACTAGCAAACCGCTTCAAACTGGTTGGAGTCTGGTCTAGTGCGCATGCGCAGCTTCTATCAGCTTTTGAAGTGATTTCAAACCGGTTGAGGACTGGATTCTACTAATTTTTAGATTTAATGTTTGAGCTAAACACCCAGCGGCGTGAAACAGCGACTAAAACCGAGGCTAAAATTTGAATGATTTTTAAATGGAGGGGGCAAACTGTAAGAAATTGGTCAGCTGGAAAAAGCTCCGACCGATTTGACGATCCTAAACCGGTTGGAAACCAGTATGGAAACCTCTGCGAACAGTCTGTGACCTAGGGTTGGGTCCGCTCTAATCATCAGAGAACTCAGCAAACACCTCAAGTGGGTTGCAAAATGGTTTGGTGGCTTCAGAAAATAAACATAGTTTCACGTGAAAAATGGTTGTAACTTATTTAACATAAATGCTGTAGAAAACAACTTGACTATTCTCCACTCCAAGGAAAATTGGCCATGAAAATATCCTCTTTTTGGTAATGGATCCAGTGGAACTCGATGATGACCTCTCTCCTGAAGTAATGGACGAATTAGTTCGGCCTGCTATATAATATGTGCCTAAAAGTACTTCACAGAAGAGTTTTTGGTGCGAATACAACGGCTAAGAAAGTGAGACGGAATGGAAATGAAATAATCTTTGGTATGTAGACAATGTCTTGATGTTTGTGATAAAAGGAGAGAGATACTTTAATATACAATTGATAAACGGAAGATATTCGATAGCAAAACGGAAAAATACCAGGTTATAATGACTAGGTACCGGATATTTACTAGAGAATTTAACCAAGTGCCAGCGATTACTACTCTGTATAGGTCACGTATGCTCCCGATTTTGGAGTATTCTTCGGTTGTTTGAGCCCATATTTCAAATGTCTCGTTAACCCTATTGAGAGAGTACATCGTAGATTCTTGCGCTGGGTATCCCGCAGGATTTGAAGGACTTTGTCACTTTAAATAATGAAGATGGTACACTCGTAGCCGTTTGGCGGATGTAGCATACTTGCAGAAGCTAGTCTAAGGAGAGGTTGACCCACCACCACTGCTTGCATTGGTCAACTTTGCAGTCCCTCATTCTGGAATGTGCTAGGCATCTCTTCTGGATACAGTTTTCACCACCCAATAATTATCTATATCATAGACCTTTGTGCAGGATGCCTCGAATTGTGATCCCAAGCTTATGACTTGGGCCCGGACTTTGATGTTTTTACCATTGAACTGCTTTAACTGGGAAATTATTTCAAACAGCAGATCATTGGCCTCTTAAGAAATTAATTTTTATCTCAGCCTTTGTATTAACTAGTCTTCATATCCTTACATTTAATTATCGTCTATTTTCTAACCTTCATGTGGATGCATACATAGGTAACTCTAAATTATCCTTATACATTATTATACACTTAAATACTATTATAAACTTCTTGTATTGGGCTTGCCCGTATTGAATATAATGACCAATAATAATAAATATGTAGGTATAAATAAATATAACGATCTATTCCCGACGGTTCCTTGGTGGGCTTTATAAACGATTTCTACTGTATAAAGACACTTCCCTGAACATGTCTATTGCAATGGTTCCTCACAACACCGATTCTCTTACGTTCAAGATGGCGTTACTCCCCTGAATAACCTATTTATGAGGATTCGAGGTCGGGTGGTGCGAGTGATGAGGAAATAGGGACCCACAGAATACCCTAGGCCTAAAAGGGAACCCCCAAAGGAGCAGGAGGTAAAATCGACCAGACTAATGAAGTGATGTGGCCCTACATAATTGAGAGGGGCGCACGACCAAAGAGGGTCGGGTCGAGACGGAGTGGGTTCCTAGTCGGAATCGGTTCGGTGGCGGACGGGGGGTTGGAACGAACTTGACCCCTTCCTTTCTGCTGGAACACCCGTTGTTTCGAACCCTTTAACATCCATTTCCCCCTTCGTCTCCGCGGCCTGCCGTGTACCGTCGAACGGTAAATTAGACGGTCGGCGTCCGGTGTTCGCGCAGACAGCCTTTCGCCACCTGTTCCGGCCGCCTCCCTGCTCAGGATCTCCCAGCTGTCTTCTCCAACGGCCTATAGTTAATCCGTTTTCCAGTCGAGAGGCGATGGATGGCGAGAAGTTTTCAATACATATTCTTGCTATTGTTGACGGGAATTTATCATTTACCATCATCTCAACTCAGCCGCCAATGTTTAA
The DNA here is from genome assembly GCA_030762985.1 of Adelphocoris suturalis. Lineage (NCBI taxonomy): Eukaryota > Metazoa > Arthropoda > Insecta > Hemiptera > Miridae > Adelphocoris > Adelphocoris suturalis. Next base: position 38,752,774 of record CM061049.1, read on the forward strand.
TTAACTTACCTTATCGTTTAACATCCCACTTTTACTCTATTCTGCTTCAAATTCCACCTATATATTCACCATTATTCCTTTCCACAAATTTATTATTTTAAATAGTAACATATTAATTATTTTTAATAATAAATAGTTGATGACTATTGTAGTATGTAGTTGACCAAGTAGGGGGGGGGGGGGGGGGATGTTTGCCAAGTTGATTGTGTGGCACATAGCATCATCATTTCTGTATCATGTGTGTGTATAGATCATTGGATAGTTTTCAATGTTCTTGAAAATTCCAAAGCGGAAAAGAATAGTAAATAAAGATGTAACATGAAAGGTCGAAATTGGTCAATTAAGAAACAAAAAAATGATACTGGAAGTAATTTACGTTAGCGCATGCGCAGAATGAAGTTACGAGGTGAGAACCCAGAAGCAAAAGCTGGTAAGCGTCTAGTGAGTTGGAAGTTGGGACTCCATAGAGCAAGGCCACATCATCAGGTGTCTTTGAGCCACTGCTGAACAGGAGATTGTGTTCGGTATATTGCTCGATTGCTTCATTTCAACGGCATTCGACAATGTATGAATCTGGGGTGGCTTGTTCCACTTGACTCGGACCCACGTCTGAAGGTCAATACGCATACAAGGCAGAATTGGAGATAATTTCCGACCTTAAGGTTGATGTTAGGGTCGGCTCAAAATAACAGGGAATGAGCATGTATAAATTAATTATGTTAGAGGATACCGTTAGAAGTTGAAATCACTCACAATCAAAAGATCAACTCCTTACAGGACACTTTTCGTTGCCAAAACCTTAGATGGTCTGCCAAGGAGAAGTCTCTGCTATTGTGGCTATCCCTTTGCAAAGTGATAGGTGCATCAAAGGATTATTTGACACCTTCGTCTTGATCACCAGAGACAGAAAAGCAATGGATAAGTATACCTTATTATGGGAAAATTTCGGATAAAATCGGCAAAATTCTATCATCGAGAGGTTACAACGTAGGTTTTAGAACTAAAAATAGTCTTAAAGCATTACTAGGATCCGTTAAGGACAATATCAATGTTCAGGATAAAAGTGGGGTTTATAAACTAAAATGTTCTTGTGGCTACGAATATTGCGGTCAAACTGGTAGGAAATTCAGGGAAAGAATAGACGAGCATCAGGAGGATTTCAGGGAAAATAAGGGTAAGTCTACATTTGCGAAACCTCTTAAGGAATCCAATCATAGTTACAATTTTGATTTGACAGATAGACAGTTTGTAGAATTTCTTCATTTTTGTCCGAAGGGAGGTATGTTGAATGTACTTGAAAAATTCGAAATTATCAAAAGTGACAGATCTGGTAAATGTTTAAATAAGGATATACCTAAATATATTTCACCACTAATAGGTCCATTTTTATAAAGCTTGGAATTATCCCTTCAATATATATATGTTCTACTATAAGAGAATGGGGAAATCAGTCTGTTCCTTTATATTTCTCATTAGATGAGGAGGGTTTTGGTGTCCTCAGTCTCACTACTTTACAACTGTTTGCAAAAAATAAAAATAAAAATAAAAAAGTTTTGGCGTTTTTCCAAAAGTAAGCAAGATTAATAACCAGGTAACTCATTGAAGCTCGTAAATAACTTGGAGTCCAGTAAATCTACGCATAGCAACTGTTGTTTATCGGTATCGCATGTCGATTTTTTCTCGTTACTACCTAATATCGCGTTTTTAACCGGTTGGTGATTGCAGAACACAGTCTGTTAAAAAAAAAAAAAAATTGATTTACAAAATTTGGGAAAAATATAACTGCACAGCGGGGTGTTGAGCACCTTACATGACTTTGACAATCGACTCAAATGAAATGTGGCGAATAATATAATAATAAACTTGCTGGATCCTCTTTCTTGATATTTCACATTAGCTGAGAAATGATTTTGGTGCCACTAGTCTCGTCACCATCTCGTTAAAAAAAAAAAAGCGAAAAACTGATTTACAAGTCTTGAGGAATAAATGAGCGACTACTGCACCAAAACAGAAGTTAGTGAAAAACGTACTTGAAAAATTCGAAATTATCAAAAGTTACAGATCTGGTAAATGTTTAAATGAGGATATACCTCAATATATTTCACCACTAATAGGTCCATTTTTATAAAGCTTGGCATTACCCCTTCACAATGTTGATCTTTTAGTTCCTGTTTATCACAAGGGAACCCCATCTGTTCGAGCAATGAGGCATTTCTCGACTTCCTCTGGCAATTCGGGCAACCGACCAGCCCCCATCTTGTGAATACTGGTTTTTCGACCCTTAATACGATGGTAGATTAGAAGGGACACGATACGCCTCTTCTGCCTCTCTGTAGGTCTTATTTTGGTTAATGACATCAAAGACGGCTTGTTCCAAGTCTTGAACAGTGTACGGCGGGAGTGGCTTCTTTTTGACGTATGAACGAGGCATCCTGGAACAGAAAAACCAAATGTGGATATTATAGAAACAGAGGCAATCGAAACGAGCGAAAAACCATATTTAGTTATTTCCCTTTCACTTCATCTAATTAGCTATAATCCCCCGTCACCTTGTTTGCACTTCATTGGTTGTACCTCCTGCCCCTTTCCTTTCTCTTGACCAATGGGATTCAATCTCCCTTCACCTGTCACTATAAAAGCTGTGTCCTTTCTAATGTATCTTCAGTCATTGTTTGTTACTTATGATGGCCTAACCGTCGAAATCGATTCAACAGTGTAACTCTTTATTTTTCGTGGAAATAGACAACGTTTTTCACTAACTTCCGTTTTGTTATTAAAGACAAGTATGAAGAATCATTAAATTATGATAAACCATGAAATTATATCTCTTCCGTAAATAGTATATTTCGAGACCGTTGAAATCCCTTGGGACCCCATAACGTATGAAATCGTACAGGATTTGTCTTTTCTATCTCTGTCTGTCCAATCGCCACCTCAAAATAATGAACCAATCAGAAGCCTATTTTCTCCCCCTTAACCCCAATTCTTGCGGCGGGAGCAAGGGAATTGGTGAGTCAGACGGTCAAACTTTTTTCCAAGGGACACCTCTGTCTTTCCCCCTATAACTGAGTCTATATAGAGACCCAGATATACTTATCGGTCCGAACACCCAATTTTTTTCTTTCTCCACCCTCCACGTCATCTCCCACTAGACGTTTCCACGACACACGAACAGACGTGAGGGGTTATGAACAGTTTTCCGCAAGTCTCGAGCAAAACAATCTATATCCCCCCCTCACCATCGTCTACCGCTGTCAGTTCAATTTTTCCTTCCCTCCTCTGTCAACGTCCAGCCGTTCATTCTTTCTATCGTTCTTCGTTTCTTCAAAACGTAATTCTTTCACAACGAACCGGCTCACGGGAGCTGTTTTTCTCTAACGAAACTGAAATCTGAGTGACCTAAGTAGGTACCTGTTTCTGAAGGACTAAGAAATAGCTTTTCTTTGGTTAAACCCACTACCACTGAACTTGTGTTTCAGCCACATTTAATTGGCAATATTTTGAAGTATGGTTTGTAAAAGTAGTGGAGCAGAGGATTATCACTTTTCCTTTAAAGTTTATCAAGTATTTATTTTTAAGAGTGACAACCAAGTTCCTCAAATAATTTCTAGGCAGTGAGTCATGCTTCTATGGGTTAGATCTGAAAATTTTCAAGTAGTCTGTGATTTAAGTTAGAATAATCCAAACATATTAGACAACTCAGATTCCCAGTTAGTTCAGTAATGTTTGAAACGCTTTAACTCCCTCACCTACCTCCCCCTCCATTGCAGGTAATTTTTGAACAATTTAGAAAAATTAGTCTTTTGCTTGAATTAGAGTAATCCAAACATATTCGACAATCAAATCCCCAGTTTGTATAGTGATTACAAAAATACCCCCCCCCCCCTCCTGATCCTTAAACACCCGCAGGTTAGAAAAATTTCAAGTAGCCTGTGATTTAAGTTAGAATAATCCGAACATATTTGCCCAATCAGTTCCCCAGTTCGTTCAATGGTGTCCACGATATCTCATTTTACCACTATATATCTTATTTTACCTCTGGCTCAAATTTAAAAAACTTCAAATAGCCTATAATTTGAGTTGGACTGATACAGACATTGCTGATATCAGTTTTCCAATGACCGCTGTAACCGTGAAAAGCGGACTAACATACGAAGATATAGACAGAGAAAAATTGAGAAGATGGTACCAATAGTCTACAAATAGCATGAAACGGAAAATAAACGCACAATTGCATGATTCTAATCAATGTACAGACATAGATACTTAAGATTTTATTGATATATATATATATATAAATTTGTATATCATCATCTCAAATTCTGTCCTATTTTCAGATAAACTGAGAAGCTTCTCACTATCACAACCTTTCCCAATATCCAATTTATCTCATCCTTAGAGCGTGAGATTTTTTGGGTAGATGATGAGTGTTAGGAGTTCTCTAAAGTTGTATAAGCGCTATACAACTCATCAACTACAAGAATGGCCAGTGCAGTATAAAAACATACAGACATACGTCTATCCGGAACCCATCGACTATCATAAAAACTGAAATGGGACAAACAAACTAGTTTCCTTGGATAATTAATTTCTTCCGGTCCAATTCGCATCCTCCAGGCTCCACCTTCACGGACCGTCCTAAAAGCAAAACCCGCCGAGAATTGCCCCACCTTCCGATCCTGTCCCCCACCCGACGGAGAGACGCAGACAAACGGCCGGGTATTCAACCATTAATTACAAGTGTTGGGAGATACCGTCGGGATGCCTGTACAGAGTCACGGGAATGGGAAGGATTAGGGGTGAGCAGGGGGTAAAGTTGAGGGAGGGTTGGATATCTTACATTAGAACCCTGACGCCCCTCCTCCACCCCTAGTCACCACTTTCCTCAGCCCATTCCAGCTTTTAAGATTAATTGTCGGACAAATCATGACGTGTTTTTGGGGAAACGAACAATGAGCTACCTTTCTTTTCAACTCGTTGCCCCTCCCACGGTTTATTTTCCTCCTAATGCCTCGTTCTCCAGGGATTTCGCCATTCGCCTAATCGAAGCAACTCATAAGAGACCGCTGCAAATTATTACACAGAGGTTTATCATTTCTGACGAGACTCTAGACCCTGGCTTGCTCTTTAGTTCGACTACCCACCGCCTGGCATTCCCAGCGCTCCAGTTGCCATGTTATCGTTCTGTTGCTTTCGCTGTTATCATTCCTTTACCCTGATACTAATCTATTTGTCCTACTAACCTGAATTTTTACTAAGCGATTGTCTACTTGACGTTATGTATTTTTGAGATCACTGATCTAAGAAAAAAACTGATCTGTGTAAAATCTCATGGTGGCTGGAGCGCTGGGGATGCAATGATATGGGTAGTCGAACTAAAGAGCAAGTCAGGGTTTCGAGACTCAAGAATTTCCGTAGTAAGTAGCCCATCTAGCGGAACACTAGTATGAAGTAGTCAAACGAAGTATATTTAACATTATCTAAATATAACTGATATAACTGTATAAGTATAGATGCTTACTGAGGAGAAATTAATTGATTAAAATTAAAAAAATCACATCTCACTATTCCCACTGTCTTTGGCATGATCAACCTAAAATAGTGGAGCTATGTAAATTAGCACCCACCAACTGAGGAATAATTGGATAAAATAAATCAGTTATCTGCGCTTGACTAGTCCATCTATAGGAGACAAAAGTTATAATAATAATTTCTTGAGGTGAGAATTCCATCGGATTTATACCAGCTAATCTCAAAGTTTATGGGGCGACTTACAGTACTTCACTAGTTTCATTTGCTCCCTTATTGACGATCATGTAACCTGTCAAAGCTCTATCCCTAACGAATGAACTTACAGCGAACCGGCTGGTTTCATTTAATTCTTTACGATATCGTAAATGACATTAAGAAACATTACTGTTAAATTGAACATTTTCTAAATCTCTATATTTAAATAGGTAGAACACTCCCTAAATTCCACTCTTTCGGGTTGATGGGAATTTACGAAAATATATTACGACCAACTAGCCCCATATGTGATTTTTGACCGAATTTTTATAAAATTTGGTTCAGTAGCACAGTAGCTTTGATGGAAAGCTCTACACGGTGTACTGCAGAAACCTTTTCAATTCGTATTTTGGATTCTACGCACCTTGAAACGTAGAATAACAAAAACAATTTTAAGGGTGGGGGGGAGGGGGCTTGAAATTTGTTGTTCCCTGGTCGATTACCAATGTTCCTAATTCAAAATAATGAGCCATGAATGCTAAATTTTTTTTTTTTTTTTTTTTACATGCCTCGTTTCCCTATTATTTGATGAATCTTTCATCATTCTATGATTTGATGAATCTTTCACCGAACAAGTCCGTATCACACATGAAACTTCTTCTTCCATGGACATTTCGTTCAGGAATGAAGATTGCCGGCACTATTTGTGCACCTTCGTATCTTGTAATCAATCTTTTCTCTTTCTAACAAGGAAGATGGTGCTTCGTATGCCTAATAGATAATTAAGCTCAAAAAAATGTCAAAGAAGCGTTGGCGTCACACCATAGTCGTAATTGCTTGTTACGGATGCATGAAGGGGGGATCGGCAGTGTGAGATGTGGTGAACCATAAGATTTAGGTTCAATTCCTACCTGATGAGACCCATTCTTTCTTCATTTAAATTCAGTTTCATGGTTTTAAATTTCAAGATGACATGAATCTTCTCGTCCGTTGGCGGTGGAGACACGGGAAGGAGTATGGGTACAATTATAAAAGAGCACGCAGACTCCTTGAACCGTCCTTTTTAATAATTACTACATTCTTGTTATTATTGCACCTGCCTATAATTCCTACCAGTGCTTTCCTTCCATACTTCGAGTGCATGGTGATGTATCTTGCCAGGATCTGAGTATGGTGATAGTAGTTGTTTAAGTCTGCGACTCCTATCTGAAGAAGTGTACAGCGAAAACAGTCAAAAGTCCAATCTTAATCTTTTCCTAATCTCTAACTAGTACAAGTTAGAGATAGCACAACAGTACTTAGATAGTTAGTTAGGACGCTCAACATAAATTCAAATTCTCGTAAGTATGATTTCTCAACATAGGTGACCCATGTCTTAATTCACAATACACAGATCAATTTAAATATAAGAGCAATATGAACCAAGTGGGGATTATTGAGCATTTGCGGCTGGGTCCGTTTTGTTCAACTCTTCGGTTAGGAGTGGAAAGTTGATATAGAAGTAGGAGAGAGAGGAAGGGGGTGAACAGAGGGAGAGTTTACTCACCCTACTGGTCAGGTGATCGCATGGTCTTCTTCAGGAGATATAGCACAAACATCTCAAAACACAGCAAGGTTATTGTTTGTTCATTTATTCTGTTTGTAGTTCATAAAAATCCATTGTACGTCACTTACGGGATCAAGTAATAGAAATTTGATAATTAAAATTTATCGACGACGCCAACCTACAAAGGTATGTACAGTCTAAATTATTATAAACGTCCAAAAAAGACGACGACGGCGGTGGAGGTTAGTGATGAAAGAACCGTTCCTCTCACAATAGCCACGAGAGGGAGAGGGGCAACGATATGAAGGTGCCCTGGAATTAATAAAGTAGATGGGCCACGCTAGACACAATGTTCGAAGCAGCATGGAGGCGGTATGGAGGAAGGGAGTTTAATATAGCTTGCGGCTTGGAGGGCCGCAGAAAGGATGGCCCACCAGTGTTGCCTTTAATCTTCCTATAACAGGAAATTAGCCCGTTGGTTCAAGACTATTCAACGGTAGTATTTTTTTTCTTCCCTTCGCTAATCCTTCAAACGTTCAACACGTTGGATGACATGAAGAGATTTTTTGGTACTTCAACGAGGTTTACCCTCAGACCATGAGTATCAACTGTTTTGAGAATCATACTCTCCCTTTACCATTCGGTAATTCCACTACTCTGTTGGGTATATTGAAACTAGTAATGAGCTTACCTCTCAGAAGACGATTCTTGTTAAGTACTAGGAATACTCACAAAGTCGAATAGGTTTGATTAAACCGGCCCCATAGCTTAACCCGTTGGAGTGCTGCAACTAAAGTGAAATTTTTCTTCAGTAAGCAAGAACACGAGTTCGAACTCTTTCAAGGTGTCCACAATATTTTTGGGCCGTAACAGAGTACCAGCAGCCGTAAACAACGCCTAGCTTTGTGATTTTCAGTTTAAAGAGTTGAGTGAGATAACATTTCTCACTCCTGGTAGTAGTGTACTCTAGGGCATGGATGAAAACTGCTTTGATAGTATTACAGAACGTTTATTCATTTAAACCATCTAATCATGATTCAGGTATCTCGTCAATCATAAATTTTTAAAAGTTTAGTAGCAATATATATACATATATATATATATATATATATATATATATATATATATATATATATATATATATATATAATATTAGAGGTTGTTGTGGTCTATAATTTATTATTGGAGAATGTTAAGGATCAGTCAAAGAAAACTTCTTAATTCGCCAACGTTTCGAGATTTATTTTCTCATCATCAAGGCCTATCGATCAAAGACATAGTTTTAAAACCCATAAAATATATATAATCTTAGAATGTAGCAGCTATTGTAATTTTTCTTAGTTGTATTATTAATAAAATGACATAAAATTGACTTACAATTTCATTAGTGTAGCCAAAAGATCGTCTTAAACCAGTAGGTAACTCTTGTTCACACCAGGTACCTTATCCCGTCGCAGTTAATCTCACTCCCCCCCCCCCCCCCCCCTCTCCACCAACCGTGCATTCCTTCCAAACTTAGAATTTAGGTAGCTTGGTTTGAATTAGTCCAGTAAGATTTGTCTATATAACCACATCTAGATGTGTTTTGTATATATTTACGGCACAGTTCTGTGGTGAAAAAAGTTACCTATTAGTTTGAGACGATTTTCCGGCAACACTAACGAAATCGTAAGTCAATTTTATGTCATTTTATTAAAATACAACGTAGAAAAATCACATTAGTAGCTATGGTCCAAGATTATTTATGTATATTGTATGAGTAACCACGTCTTTGATCAATAAGCCTTGTTGTTGAGAAAATACATTCTCTAAACGACCGACCCTCAACATTCCAATAATAAATTATATATATATATATATATATATATATATATATATATATATATATATATATATATATATATATGAAGGTAGGGTAAAAACACAAATTGTTGACACTATAAGAAAGAGAAATCATTCAATTCTGCGTTCTACAAAAGTGTTCAAGAAAATAAAACTTTTAGGTAGTTATTATGAATTGTGAGTTCCTTGTGAACAGTTTGCACGTATTGGACTTACCAAAATAGTTTTTTTTATTATCACAAACGAATTTTTTCTAACATGGCTTTTTGCACCCAATGTTGTCACATTTGTCTGCGAAAATTCCATATGTTGACATTAGCAGTTCCTAATGTTTCTGTAATATCTGGGCTTGGGCAGTTTATATTGTACGTGGCTGACCGATAGGAGATGATTCCCGTTGCTCGAAGGCTTAAAAACCGTCCTCAGTCTGTTGCAGGGAAGAAGTGGTTTATCTTATGATTATCTCCAGAATCAATTTTGAAAACCAGGCAAACGCATTCCGTGTCCCGTTTTCTGTAAGGCAACACAGCCACAACCATGTCTCCTTCATTAATTCGTCCAAATTCTCCCTCGTCACCACTCTTACTCGTCACGGCACAAGGTCCTATTTCTTCCACGGTGGTGGTTTTCCCAACAACACAGCATTGAGGACTTTGTTTTGCCTGGTCGAATACACTGTTTGAAGGTACGCTTTGTTCGCTGGTTCCTGCTGGTAATGATATCAGCTCATCTTCGTATGGGTCTAAAAACAAACAGGTTCAGTTCCCACAACAATAACTACCAACCTAATGTATTTGATAAAATAACGTTTCCTATGCAAGTAAAAAAAAAAAAAAAAGTTGATGTCAACTTTAGGAACCGAATGTTAACATTGGGATCAGACGATGTCAACCTAAGGTTCCACTTCGTTGAATTGAAAAATTCAAGCGTCCTGATACACTACGAAATTATTCAAATCCAAATATCACCTTAGCAACCAAATCAACTGTTTCCCCTAGTGTTGACACAGGTGTCAACATTAAGACACTAAACTATTTTGTGAGACCTAATGATGACACCGAACATAACCATGGTTTTCTATTGAAATTTAGGGTATTAATGCTTTACGCATTCTTCCTTATGTTATTCATAGAGCAGACGATGTGAAATGGTAATTTTTACTCACAATATTTCGCTTAAAAAGTCTAAATTTGTTGACTTAAATCACTAAGATTGGCAAGGTTGGCGTCGCTGGAGTATCTGCTGCAGCTGTCATCGGCTTCAATATCAGCCAGATGATTTATATATGATTTTATAACTAGTGGAGGAGGCCGACCTCAATAACTACATTCTTATCAGCAGAATGACACCAATTTCGAGCACCTACAGTGACACAATAAGTACCTAATTTTTACATTTTGAAATTGAAGTGTCAACATTTGGATTAGTGTCAACAATTGGTGCTTTTACCCTAACCCTAGCGATTATGTGCTGGCCGTCAACATGTTGAAGCTCTTTAGGCGCACAACGATACCACACCGTTATCCCTCGTTAACCAATATTGATTAACCCTGAACTAATTCTGGATGAAGATAAAGTAGCTCCTTCAACTTCACAGGTAAGAGGTCTCCACTACTCCAACCCCTCACCCCGTAATGCATTTCGGATGAGGAATCCTAAATAAAAGACACTTGAAACCGTTTTCGATGCATGCAATAACATCCTGGTACTAATGAAAACTATCAATCGATTTGGTCTCACCTTAGTGTCATAATTTCCGTTGAAATGTCTCGGCTATAGAAAAACTTGACTTCAAGTCTTGCTAGGAAGGAGATAAGCTGTCAAGAGCTGTCCCCCTGGATGTAAGGCGTTAATTAGGATTCTAAGATGAAACTTGCCTCTTCAGACAAAGGCTGGATATAACGGGAGTAAGAGGCGAAGAAGGGGCCAACTAATAGAAAAAGCGCGTTTGAGGACAAGTTCCTCACGTTGAAAGTTGAAAATGGAGAGAAAAAACTTCCCTTCTCTCAACTCTATAAATAGCGTTGACTTGTTGCAGGGTCTTACTCCTTCCACCTGAAGTTTCAACTCCCATTCAATTCGATTCGATCTTTGGTAACTATTGGTTGGGAAATTGTTTCATTTCATGATTTCTGTATAATAGAGTTAAGGACCGTACAGTGATGTAAATGGTTTTTTTCGATTGGTGAACCAATTTAGTTTCTGAAAATTTCAAAATAAATGTATCTTATTGAGACATTTTCAAATCAGTGTACAGAAGCTGACTAATAACCAGCCCCAGTATAATAAATGGGCCTCCGTATTAAATCAGACTGATATGTATAGTATGCTAGTCTGGACGCTCGCACGCTCTCATCTCAAACATAAAGAAATATCCTAAATCAGTCCATTTATTGAAATACAGGTTAGTTGGACAAACAGATCAGAATTACACTTAAGATTTCGTTCGAACGTCTACTGAGTTTTATTCGGTATTTTCATGATTTTCAGGTTAAATTGATTGAAATGAAATTAGTGAAATAAATTAAGGTAATTTACACTCTTCAAATAGCCAGTTGCAGGAAAAAATTCTATCTGATATATGACGTTACAGTTTTCTTTAACCGTGTTATAGTCTGTTCCCTGGGACAGAGTGAAGGTGTGAAAAGGAACTGCAAGTAAACGAGAACATTAATCGCCTTGAAAAGGGAGCCTATCTTGTGACATAAGAGTTGGTGCTTTGGGACTCTGAACATAATTATGTCCAATATATGAGTTGTATTCTTATAGAAATCATGGACATCAAAATCACTTTTCCTTTTTCAATACATATATAAGTGCCTCACATTTAGAGGCATTGGGGACAGTCAGCAGACCATCTCCCGAATAAATACGGTGAAAGGATGTAGAAAGTGGCAAGCCTAACATCACTATTAGTACTCTATTGTGGAATTTTTAGATCCTTCCTAAGTGCAAAGGGATGGGGCAGTACAGGTTACCTTATTTAGCTATGGTAACAAAGAAACCATAGTATAAGCTCAACACTGATATTTTTTAGGCCAACGGCCAAATCTTGATAACATAGCACATATACCTAATTCAGATCAGAAACGTGGCGACTGAACTTTAATATTGAATCATTATCAATCCCAAACAATTGGGCATTGTCGAAAATCGTCATTGGTTGTTGACCCATTAGGAAGGTTGAAGATACTGAATCATGTATGGGCGGAAGCAGAATGTATCGCTTTGCATCTTAACGGGCGGCTGTATGAAACATTTGGTAAGTGTTGACATTTCCGACATAGGTTTCACTAGAATTTAATTTTTTTAATTTCATTCTGTCAGCTGAACAATCCGAAACGAGAGCTTTCTAAGAAGAAAAAGAAAGCCGAATCACGACATAGGTATACTACCTCTCTCTAGCATCCGCCTATTGCAAAATAAATTCATTTTCCTTCTGTAACGACGCTCGTAACACCGTTCACTATCTAACCTATAAAATTTTTGATAATTTACTCTGTATCTGTTCTGCTATGCTGAGATTTGAGAGAGAGACTACCTGCTAGTCCTTCCTGGAACATGCTCGCGAGTTGGGTACCAGATAGAGCTTAACCTGTGGGGAAAAGTAGGCTTGTATGGAAAATTAAAATTAAATTTATATATGTTTCCCGAGGTAACTTTTCAGTTATAAAATTTGGTTACCTATTGATCAACGTGCTCGCGAGTAAACTCAAGCAGAGCCCAACCTATTCTGAGTGATTTCCGATAAACATGTTCGCGAATATTCAAGTAGAGAACAACCTACAGAATATTTTCAGGTTGTTTAGTGAAATTTGGACATGCCCGCGAGTAGAACTTAAGCAGAGCCTAACCTAGGCTGAGTAATTTCCGTATAATATGCTCGCGAGTGGAACTCAACCAGAGCCTAACCCTTGGAAATCTCAGTTTAATGCGATAGCTAATATTTACTAGGTTGAAAGAAGGAACAACTCTTATCGAACGAATGTTGGATATATAATTATTCAGTGAATTTTGTACAAAATCACTGTAATTTACAACAAAATAAGATTCAATGATCATAAACACTGTTCTCATTTTGTACAGAATGAGTAATTTTTACAGAGTTTATATTTAGAGTATTTAGCTAGATATAAAGAAGGTTTGTATTTAGAATATTAAAGGTATTTTCAAAAGTATAATTCTAGTCGGAAGGAGGGTACATGGACTTGAGGCCGAAGCCTGGGTTTAGTAAGGGAGGATTTGAGGTGAAGTGGAGGAGTGGTCTTAGCGCAAAATGTCTTCTCAGGTCCTCGTTTTTGAGTATATATACCCCGGGGACCTCCCACTACTTTCTGCTCGGAAGAGATCTTGGAAGGGGTGCGAGTCTCCAGGGATGCAGCCTGACGGCCAGGGTGTAAACTACCCTATGTTTCCTGCTTCAAGTCATTCTTCAGGCAGTTTGTTCGCGAACATACAAAATATGTTCGTGGCACTTTCAATCGACCTTTGTAAAAACCATTGGACGTTTTCAGCTAACGATTTTCAGTTGGGGGATGCGAAATCTAATTCGTGGGCCTGCACATAAGAGTCTACATTACATTGAGGTATTGATTGATGGATTCATCATGAATATAGAGACTTATCAATCCCTCCCCCCTCCCTCTTCTACCGCTCCTACGCTTCACTACATTTTTTCCTAAATCAAACTATTCAAGGAAAATTTAAGTTGCAATAACTGTATCAGAGTGTTCAAATTCCTCTGCTTCCAGGCAAGATGCCACGATAAAACTTTGATAATTATTAGTTTTATCGATGATAATTCCACAGGTTGTTTCAAGATCATGCCTGTCATTTTTATTACTCTTCTGTTGGGAATAGGTAACATGAAATGGGATTTCGCATTTTCATGGAGTGACTGTAATAACGAATATAAGTAACACAGAACGTGGCGTAAGACGAGAGGTAACTGTACTGTTAGACATAGAGAAAATACACATCTCTTCTACATTCTCTCCAACTAATCTCAGAAAACCATATATTAAATTAACACTGAATTGAAGAGCATTACACTGGATTGGGATTTCACTGCGACAGCTCATCAGGGTCTCTGTATCTTGCCGGGAGACGACGGGGCCGGGTTGGCCGGGCGATGGGACGTTGAAGCGTAGAAGGTTTTTCTGTTGCATGAGTCTTTCAAAAACGGCAAGAATAATTGCGCTCAGTTGATGTTAGCTTTCTGGAAAAATGTGCTGGAGGCTGGTTTTGACCATTCTTGGGTTGGTGTACCACGCCACCAATGGAAGTACTTGATGCATCAGTCATAATGGACACAGAAGCATTTGGGCCAGGAGAGCTTGGCGAGTAATGTTGGGGCGTAACCTGTGTGCCTCGAAAACTGTGTGCTGGCCGGGAGTGATGATGCTGATTACGCAGCCGTGTAACCTCAAAAGATGTTGTGGGACCGAATGAGCCACCTCTTCTTTGGCTGAACATGTGTACCAGGAACTGGTCAGTATGACGCTTAATCCTCCTTCTTGATATATCCAAATTAACAAGGTAATGATGCTGCCCGAATCTCCCCAACACTTTACCAACTTCTAAACTGAGTCATTCTCTTTTAAAATCCAAATTCGCTCCCTCACAGCGAAAAATCTCGTAGTGACCTGCGATGACATGGAAGCCTGAGGAAGTAACACATCGGATATAATAATAAACCAAAAAACGAAGCTGAATGTTTTGAAATCGAACGAAAACTATACCGGAGGATAGTAGTTCAGTTTTTGTGAAAACCCTAAATTTTGATATTAAGTAGTAGAGGATTCCAAAAATAAGGAATACGTATCGTACATTACTTTGATCTCTGTACACTGAGAAATATGGGGAAAATAAGCTAAAAACAGTTCTTGAATTCAGAAAGGCAGTATCCAGCATTTCATCTGAAAAAGAAAAGCGCCGGTCAGCTTTTTTCCCTTTCCTGTTTAATCAAAAGCCTTTTTTCTTTCTCTCTATCTCCCACCCCTCTCATTCGTCCCTGTATTTCTCCTTTGTTAATTACAACGCCCGTCAGAATGATGTTCAAAGGATTCTGAAGAGGAAAACAAATGGCTCACAAAGATCGAGCTGAATTGTTTGGTAGTAATAAACGAGTCTTGGGTTTCATTTGGAAACGCAAGTTCTCCTTTAGGCTTTTCGGTATTATCTCGTTTGGTGGGTGTAAATGGAACTCAGAGTTCTTCGATACCTACTAATGTTTGTTCAAACATTGATTTTAGAACTTGGTGACCAGGGGCTGAGGCTGATCCTTTAACGTGCCTATTGCAGTGATTGATTACAGTCTTTACGAAGTACGTATTGTTTTTTCAAAAAAGTATGGTGGCATTAGCTCTGACAGAAGGCTATTGAATCTTGTGATCACTTTCAAGGAAAATACTAATAAATCAAAGTTTTCGTCCCAGGTCTGACATGTAGTATGAGAAGGAGGGGCAGGGGTCCCTCAGCTCAGTTGATCACTTTAGCTAAACGGGTTCTGAACTTTCCGGTAGGTAATTAAGTAAGGTTTTTTTCGCAGTCATGGATCTTTCTTACACTGTAGTAACTAAAATCTATTGAGTAGATTATTTATCTTCTGATGAGGGTAAATAATCCTCATATCTGAAACCTAATATATTATTTTCAACAAATCTAGGGATCTTTAGACCTTCAGAAGAAATTTATAAGGGTAGATTATAGTCTAAATCCACCCTAAATTTAGAGATAATCACTTTTACAAATTTACCCTATTATAAATATAAATAAATTCACTTTATATAACTTTTGATTATCCACAGTATTTTGTAAAATACTTGCGGACATTAAAAACAAATGTTTTAGTTTCTTCTGAAGACCTAAAGATTTTTAAATTTGTTGGAAATAATATTGTGGGTTTTTTAGAGTAGCTTGTAGGCGCTTTTTCCAGCAACGGCGTAAGACCTATTTTACGCGCTCTATTCTGGCCTTCCTGGGGCTCATATAGGTAAGTCCTACATTCATATACAACATTCTGATGTTTTTGACGAAGAAACACAGGCGTGAGTTTCATAAAAATTGATTCGAAAACGTAGGAGCATCATCAGTTTCGTGAATGCCGGAATTAGCTTTCAGACCTTTTTTATTTTTCTAGATGTTCCAATGACCAATTCTGTCAAACAGAAAAATACGTGTAGACTCATTTTCAATTTAGAAATTCCAGTAAATATTTTATTGAGATCGTCGACGGACATACGGCGCACTCCCCTTGTAAGTGAAGATATTCATCAAATAGGTCGATAGGAATGAACTTTCTGACATGGTCTGAAAGAGGAATCCAACGCACCTCTGGAATTTATTGGTCACATCTTCCAGGTAAACCTCATCATTCCTCGCTGATATCAGCAATTCTAAGGGCGCTCTACCGTAAACCAAAGCGAGTTACCAACCCGGGCCGTACAACGGTGCCACTTACCGGCTTGCCAACCCCTTGGCACTCTCCGACGGGATCTTTCAAAACCGATTTTCCGCAGATATTTCAGAAGGGCAGGGGTTTAATACGGAAATTCCCCTCCGGTGAGAATAGCGCTTGCTGGAGGGTAGGAAGGAAATGCCTGGTGTTATTAGCAGGAGCTCATGGATAGAATTGTAAATCTGTGAAGTGGAAAGGAGAAACGGGATATCTTCACATTGGATTCCATACGCGTATGACGTTCCTGAGAGTACAACCAGACATTCCTTTCATCCTTTTCACCCCCGCCCGCTGCACCTCGGAGCCCTTCTCCGATTTTATGTACCTACTTACTCCGAATATCGTTATTCCTCAAGATACCTCTCGCCCTTTAACACAATCTGGAATGCAATAACATTTCCCTTCATTCTAAAAAGTCTTACATTACACAAATTCATTGCAATATCTCCATGAATTAAAAATAAATAAAAAAATCTGAATAATTTGATGTTTGTTCAACAGCATAGCTTCCTTATATTATTGTAACGATGATATATATAATATATATTGTATTTCGATTCGATTATTGGAAAAATGCAACGGAATTTCTCACTAAACGAATGTAATAACAATCAAATGGTCCAATGGCAATAACATTTGAGTTTAATATGGTGACTAATTCTGTGGTATGAAAAAATTGAAAGTACTGTGAATCGGGGTGATAAAGATCCAATTTTTGAGTGTTTTTAGCTCTCACACCTCTCAGTTTCACAATAACATTTCCATGTATTTTTTTCTAAAACCACATCTACAGCAATGTTTTTTAGTGTTAGAAAAATTTTTCAAGGTTATCAGACGACATGCATGTAATTTTCAAAGTTTGACTGATCTCTCTCCGTAAAACG
This sequence comes from Adelphocoris suturalis, assembly GCA_030762985.1. Taxonomy (NCBI): domain Eukaryota; kingdom Metazoa; phylum Arthropoda; class Insecta; order Hemiptera; family Miridae; genus Adelphocoris; species Adelphocoris suturalis. The sequence continues at coordinate 38,770,232 of CM061049.1, forward strand.
GGGAGACAATGGTCCACTACTTTTCGTCTATTTTCCTCACTGAGAACGGTCTTGGAACATTTTCACCCCTCGTATTCCATACTATTTGGAGTGAAACCAAACCAATGTTTTTCGGGGAAAACAATTGAAAATTTGTATTCAATGAAAAACCAAAAATAGAGCATTTTGTCTAGATTGTTTTCCAGCGGAAAAAGCTTCTTTTTTTGTAAGTATACTTACATTAAAAGCGTTTTATCTCAATAAAGAAAGCATGGGAATGGGGTCGTAGTAGATGAAAATATGTGTAACTACAGAGAAGTGGGGTGAATACTATGGTTACAATGGTCCACATACTTTGGACTACAGGCAAGGAATATCAACTGGACATATATTTTTGATTAACTCAACGAATTCACATTTATATTACTAACAAATAAAGAACTTACTTTAATGGATTGCAACCAGAACACTGCGAACTGTCAGCACTTAGGCAAACAAATGATAAAAACACTGATATCACTCTTATCAAGTTTTCCCGCCAAGGGCAGGAAACCACAAAGAGAAGAGATCAGTCTCTTGGTATCCCTAATCTCATCCATCCAGCGAGAAAAATTACAACTGGCCGTTCCCCCCACTGGTGAGCCCGTCAGAACTATTTCCAAATCAAAATCTTCGTTGGATCATAGTCTCTTCGTGTGGTTATAGTCACCTCAAACTACGGTACCAACGAGCACACAGTAGTCATTGCGCCCGAACTAGGAGGAAAATAACAAATCAGAACATCGAGATTTTTCTTATCACTTATTTTCAAAAAATCGCAGAGGTTCGGAAAAATAGAGTATTCCTCACCTGTTTACAAGGGGGTGTGAAGCCGTGTTTGACTAAGCGTTTTGGGTTTTCTCGATGGACTCGTCCATATTGCTCACTCTCGTTCGCCGGTGTTCAGATGAAGGTGGAAAGTTCTCGAAGGACGTAATGGAGGCAAGTAGTAATTACTACCGGATTGTACTGAGTGGCACTATAATTTACTCACCTGAGAGGATAGCCTCGATTGATTTTTCCGTATTTTACGTCAACTTTTACGATATCTACAACTTAACAACAACAGAATGTTGTAGTTTCCACGAGGTTCTAGTGTCTTTTTTTAAATTTTTTATTTATACATCTTTAATGTTGATAAGAATCCCTAGTTTTAAAATCTACGATAGGTTTTCTCACGTTTTTACCTTTAGTCACGTTTTTGACATAAAAGTGCATGTAAAGTAATTTAGTTTTCAGCGGCAAGAATAATATTCCATAGATCGGTAAGTCGAATCGTACCTAATTGAATTTTTTCGACATAATGACATAACGATCTAGTTTGGTCATATGTTGGTAAAAATACAATTTCACGACGATTGAGAAGATTGGTGAACATGGGAACAGGTTTAGTCTCCTGTAGTAATCTAGATTTCCGTATACGGGATACATTTCGCTACAAAAATAGGTTTAAAAACTTGAGCTTGTAACCAACGTTTGTGAAATCAAATCTCTATAAAATGTTTCGGAAACTTGATTTTTTCCAGCAAGATTGGGGGAAAATGGCCACCATGCGACATTACTATTTGCGTAAAACTTTTCAATTGCGCGACAGTTGAAAACGACGACAAGAAATTCAAAGGGACATTTTTGACATTTTATGTCTTTCACGACTATGGCGACATAAACTTATGGAACAACAAAAAAACGACTCACGGAAAACGCCGTCTGCTCAAGCAAACCAAAAGCTCTCGATTACCATATTATGTTAACTGCGAAGTGCGTGGCCAACAAGCTGAGTTATGAGCAAGGTTATTTGAATAATTGTGTACACTCAGGTGATCATTCTCAATAATTGATATTGTGAACATGATTGCCACCGCTTGTTAATTTCTGATGATTTCATTGAGCTGGTGTTTCGATGATTTGATTCAAAGCAGGTGATCCAAATATTGCGAGAACGGTTTGATTTGTGAAGCGGTGGCTAAATCATTTTAATAGGTAATTTCTATACTTTACACTCTAGGAAGCTGTAATTTCGTATGTAGCCTCTTTAGGGCATTTACTTGACGATGCCCAGGGTCCGGATCAGATGAGTGGCTCTTAAAGCTAATTTCTATGTTTTACACTCTAGGAAGCTGTAATTTCGTATGTAGTCTCTTTAGCACATTGACGTGACGATGCCCAGGGTCCGGATCAGCTGAGTGGCTCTTAGAGCTTGCATACGAGTCTGCAACACATACTTGTCTTCAACTAAAGACATAAAATGTCCCAAAGTGTTGCAGACTCGCACGCAAGCGTTTCTTCTGATGATTTCCTATTTTGACCGAATCGTTCTTTTTTAACGATCAGCTCTCCAAAAATCCCAGGAAGCTCCAGATACGGCTGGATAGCTACGGTTGTCTTCGATTTGTTTGTCTCAGATTAGTAACCAGTTTAGATTGATTTTATTGGAATTCCTCGACTATCACTTTCAGCCCTTCTTTTATACATGTACCTTACAATTTTGAGCGGATCATAAGATGATGAGAAATATTTTATTTTTTCAGGAAATCCACAATCACGCATACATTTACACCTCTCATTCTGATACGCTTTTTGTCTAAAATTGATTAAACATTTTGTGGAACCGTTTCGGAGACAATCTGCATCATCGCTGAAAATCTTATTGAAATTCGGACTAAAATCTGTTTAAGTTTTTCTCGAGACAAGGATAAATAGAGGTTTCCGTCCCAGACGGACAGATGTGAAACAGAAAATATTAGGAAAACTTCGTACCTAGTGACAGCAATTCTTAATTTCTTTTTCAAGAGATAAACAAAAATTACAACATTCTCCTAGCATTAAAATTGTTATAACTCAAAAAGGTAGGGAACCATAAGATCTGTATTTTCTTCATAAATTTCTTAATTTTTTCAGCAGGTACTAAAAAAAAAAAAAAAAAAAAAAAAAAAATTGTTTTAAAACAGCTAATCATTATAAATTGTGGAACACGCTGTTATTCCCGGTGAACTGGAGAGCACACCCAGCTGATAGGATAGAGCTCCTAGTTCTATTCGTCTCTTGATGTCCCAGAGAATTTCAAATCCCTAACGCGTACAGGAAAGCTGAGAATGCTAATCAGGATGCAACCCGTCATTTGTCTCTTGTAGACTCCCAATGCGGTTATTTTATTTTAAATTCATATACTTATTGGATGTCACGTTTCTTGAAACACATACCATCAAATTTTGATGGGGGATAGTCATCCATTATGCTTCGATAAGGACTGTGCCTCGAGTTTTACTACCAAAGACGACACGGTATAACTCGAGAAAAAATTAACCCCGCAAAACGTGAATCTCAACTCAAAAGTTTTCCACCGACGGCTATGGCGAGCACAAAAGGGGCTAACAAGGTAGGCGGGAACCGTCTCTCCGTTTTACCATCGCGATCTCCACTCCCACCCCCACCGGCCCGATATGAAAGCAAAAAGAGAAAAGATAGGCAGGTTTGATATACCACCTAACTGTCTTTTTTCTTTTTTTCAGATACACCCCTCTATACAGCACCCCTCTATACGCCGCTCCTCTATACACCAACCTTCCCATACCCTTTCACATCACCCCCAGTGAAACGGCGGTCCCTGAGGGGGCGGAGCCCTTTTAGCCCCTCGGCCCATAATTTACCCCCTCCCCTCCCTCCGTCCCACAGACGTCTCCCAACCACTCCGGGGCAACGTACGGACATAAATTCTGTATTGTTAGGAGCGACGCCACATGAAATGCATTGGTTTCTGATAAAACTTGCACATGAAGAGGAGTCTCTTTATACCGCGGCCTCGATCGGAAAATATATCCCAATAAAAAATTTATCTGCAGCACTGGCAGGGGTAAGGTTGTATTTTATTAATCGTAAAAGAGCGCAATCTTTTTGAAAGAAGGGGAAGTGGTATGCTTTCCTTATATATATATAAAACTTCTTGTTTTTTCTTCCACTCAATTTTGGATAGATTGGCTGTTGTGAAAATCTTGTATACAAACAATATTTTTCAGTGCAACTGATGTACACTCCTGAACAAATCTTTTGAAAACTCTCCTCAACGAAATACCGCTTCGATATTCTTTGGTTCATCTCTCTCATCACATGCATTTTCTATACTGTATGGTCGATTGAGCACGCTTAAACAATATTTTTTTGAATTACCATTACATACATTTATATACCATTATATTACAGTAATCTTACAAATATCAATTTTGGTTAAAAGTAATTACAATAAAATAACTAGTCATAACTAATGGGTTCCGTGTCTATATGATTATAGTCGAGCCTTTTCACAAGCAAAACTATAATCAAATGATTTCGATGGAATTTCCAAGAACTATGTGGATTAGTCTCTATATGGTTGTATATTCAATTTACATTCAATGTATTCTTTTAATGAACAGGCCAACTCAAATTTATAAGATAATTCTTGAAGAAAATAATACACAATACAAACTCGAATGTGGGTATGTGAGCCCTGTTGTAAAAATATGGTTTCTTCAGGAAATCGAATCTTTTTCATCAATACAGTTGTTAATTTAGGAATATTTCAGAATGTGAGCTTTGTAACTAAAAATGCATAATTTGAAAATAGGAAACAGTGCAGTGACACACCAACAAATATTACATACCAATAACATACACAATATATCGTCGGGTAGCTGGTAAAAGTGATTAAGTGCATTTGGTGACATTTTGCAAAGCAGTCTGCCAGTTTTCCACCATATTGACTGTTGGAAAAGTGCGGATATCAAACCCAATATTAGTTTGAAACGAAAAGTCTGCCTTTGATCGGACCGCAATATTGCTAAATCGAGTAGCATCTTCCTACCAATAATTTTCACATATAAATCCAAAAGCGGTTTATAATCGGACCGTGAACAGGTTTAATAACATTGATGACTCGTATGACATACCTAATATGTCATATCTACTATATTTCATATTACATATCATATTAAGTTTCAAAAAGGTTATGACCTCCTACTATTATGAGTGCTCTTTTAATAACTGAGTATAAAGAAATATATTCTAAGTACATAAAGATCCATTTTATATGTTATTGTCATCGCCAAGCAGTCGCATAACATTGCATTACTAATTCAATTTAATTTTTTTTAGGTCAGAAAATCGTACTACCTAAAGCACTTCAAAAATTGGTGAGTTCTAATAGTAGTTCCTCGTATATTCCCTGAGATGTTAGCGGAATCGGAAAAGAAATTTTAATAATAAATTTCCAGCGTTTGAACGAATCACTGAATTTGGATTAGTAAGAGTCAATTCAGATATCCCAAGCCAAGATCCGGGTGCAATAATTTGAGAATCACAAAAAATATCAAATGAGTGCATGTAGAAGATGTAATGCAGTTATATCCCCCCCCCCTCCCCTACTACTCTAAAAATATTTATATCCTCCAATCTGTGACTATATATTATTATGTAAGTAGACAGTAAACGTTGTACGAGTACTTTCATGTAAAAAGTACAGAACTAGCAGTAACTAGTACTGTTTCTATGCATGAGCCACAGCAATACAATAATTCTTTATTTTCATAATAAAGAACTTTCTGGTTGGTAGTAGCGCTATCTGCGATATTCTTCGAGTTCTTACTCATTTTTCAGCAGTTATTATTGTTTCAAAGTTTAAGTTTCAAAGTATTTATTGCGCCGCCTCCACCTACAAGATTTGCGCTAACGTACTTCATGGGATACTGATTTTTCTCAGATATATCAATATGTTTCTTCAAATGTACTGACGCTACGCGAACGAAATTCGTATTGCTATTTCTGGGCCGTTTCAATGTGAACTGCGCCGTCACATGAACAATTGAGTGGTCTGAAATGGTATCAGAAGGTTTCAGCTGCTCGGTCATATTTCTCATGTGTTTTCTAGCTGAAGACTTTGATTTTCAGTACCACGTCTGGGAAAGGTATGACGTGGGTTGAGGAAAGGTCGGTCTCGCACTATCTTAAACTTCTATGTACTGCACTTGTCAGATCCACGATTGAATATTGCGATATAGTTTTGTCTTCTTTTTATAATACAGCTAGTGTTCGATTTGGGAAAGTTCAAAATAATTTTCCGAGATTTATCGCATTTTGAGTAGAATTACCAATCTCGGTAACTCATTTTGCGAAACGATGATGGACACACGTGGTCTGTATCCGTTAGAGACTAGACAAAGGAGAATGGATGCAGCATCCGTCGTCAAGCTGTTAAGTGGCGGAGTCGACTGTCCCTTTATTTTTTCCTTTTTTATATCAAATGCCCCCAATTATTACTGGTGCCACCACTTCATTCCTTCTATTCCTCGTACCCTCACGAATTACTTATGTATCAAATAGCGCTAATCTAAGACAAATCATTTAGTCAATTATCAGAAAATTCGGACCTCTTCGCCTCCAGCTGTAGTAACTTTAAGAAGCAGGTTTTGTCCCAGAATTAGTAATTTGGTTCCTTATTCAGTGACCTACGTTATTTAAATTTGTGTTAATAGCTGATTAAGTTTTTCTTGTGATTTCTAATTTTAATTGTTTAAGCTATGCATAAGACATTTCTTGTTTTATTGGGTTCCATGTCATGAACTTTTCTGTCTTGTTACATAAACTGTTTTTGCCTAGTACGTATGATGTAATTGGGCTTTGCCCGAATTTATTAAAATAAACTAGGTAAATAAACGAAACTAATAAACTCCGTGAACTTCTATATAAGCCAAAAGCATCGGGATTCGCTTGATAGTTAGTTGCTGTGTTAGATATTGAATGCTGTGTCTCTTTTTTGGTCTATACATCTAAAAATAATGCCTCATTTGGAAGAAAAGAAGCTGAAAAGCTCATTCCCAGCCTGTGGAGGCGATCTATCGCATTAATTCTCTTATATACCTCGCTTCATTTATGTCTTCAGTATAAATTCAATTACTCTCACATCGATCGTGAAAAACGACCAAGACACCCCATCAGGCTGCCGAGTCTAAGGGATGGTGGTTGAACTCCAAAGCAACGGGAAACTCTGTACTAAGATTAGGAGAACCCTCCCTCCTTAGCCTTTGAATAATGAATAGCCTAATTTGTCAAGAGACTCCGCTCTTGGAGTATTTCAGCTTCTCTCCAGGAAAAGCAGTTTACCTTTCTCCGAAAAGGCTGGGAAAGCTGAACAATAAACACGTTGCCTCTCCCCACAAGTCTGGGATTGGGTTTCGCGTTACGGAATCGGTTCTTCGGGATATATGTGTTGCCAATGTAACTTTTCCCTCAACTCCTCGTTCCGAAAAAGAGGGAAATGTCCTTCGAAGCGCTCTAGCGTCCCGGCAATGTCTCTCCTTCCCTCGTACATTTAGGCATGCAAATCCTTTTTGTTTCGAAAGGGAGGGGAAATCGTGACGGTTTCCTCTTGGAGTTCCACGTCTTTCAAAAACCTTTCCTTCCCAGGCAGCCCGCCAAACTTAAATTGGATTATACCGTTGGGAAGGTTTCCTCGGCCGTTTTGAAAAGGAGGGGGCGGCAACTATAGCGGGTTTCCTCGAAGGGCTTTCAAACACTATTGGGTTAGTTTTAGATCGTCCAAGTTGTTTTCAACTACTTCCTGGGGGCGTATCCGACTCAAATCCAGATTCATGGACTCCCTCCTACTCCACGTTTGAGTTTCATTTCGATGCCCATTTTATTCACGTGAATGGTGCAGTACGAATCGTCCTGTTCAACCGACATTTGGTTTTATAGTTTCGCTGATTCTGAACCTTGTAATTTACTTGGAAAAATATATAGCTATTTCCAGTGGTACATACATGGATTTTCTGGAATATATTTTATCCTGGCCCCGATTCATCCGAATCAAGCTAGCGGGGTTTTGGAGAACGCCCCTCCCTCCCCACCAAAAACAAAAAAGCAATAAATAAGAATACATGGATCAAACACACCATAATGAATTAATCAAAAAGTTCATAATCACCCCATCCCAAGCTATGTACGTAAATCCCTGACAATAATAACAAATATAATTCAAAATTCAAGAAAAAATATGTTTGGCAAGTAAGGATTGGCACATTGCTTCCGTAACATGAATGCACTTGGTCAGATCACTGAGATGTTTTAAAATAATCTTTTAGATTGCATGGAGGTTATTTTGAAGTATGAGTTAAATCTTCAAAAAGGAAATGATGCCTGATGTGTACGTTTGCGCATGCATGAATACAATCATCGATGCGAAAGGGATAGAGTCCATTGGGGACCATCTACAGCCTAAACCGTTCTATCTCTGAAAATTTCATCGAAATAAATTCATATTTTTTGTTTCAAGGATTTGAGGTTTGCGCATGAACTGCAATTACTAATGGTACGATCTTGATGAAACTCACATATTGGGAGGTAATAACATTATCATTACCAAAGTACCTACTTTAAAAATTCGAGTGAAATCCGATGAATAGATCATGATAAAATTAGACTAAATGGATTCTACGTGTGCGCATGCGCATTGAACTACCGAATTCTTAATGATAAAATTTATAGACTACAATCATCTGCCTAACACAAATCTCTCAGAAAATTTCATCGAAATCGAATTAAGAATGTAGAAGTAATGCTTGTCGTAAGGATTTCACGCTGGTGAATGCGCAGCAGCGTAATGACGATGCCATAGTGATGAAATTTATTTTGATATATTGGGTGATGTCATTTCTTCAACTACCCTCTTTTTTGTGCGAGATCAGGCGACTAGAATATGAAAAAAATATGCTGGATGGAATTTACGTTTTCGCATGCGTAAAACACTGTAGAAAACCCCCTTTTCCAACTTGTTTTTTTTTTTTTTTTTTTTTTTTTTTTATTGATGGATTAGGTGAAACACCATACACTCTGACAACGAGGTTGAGCTTTTCAGTCCTTTGTATGGCCTTTAATGACTTACCGACTAAAACAACCATCCTCTCACTTCTTACATAGAGCGAGGACGACTCCGGAACTACTTTTGGTTTTGGAACTACCCCCCCCCCCCCCCCTCAAACTTTGTCATTTTACGTTTCAAAGTGCGTAGAATCCCAATTTGCAATGTCCGTCCGCCGTCCGCCGTTCGCCGTCCGGGCCATAAAAGGCCTTAGAATTGACTTAAAAAATCCGTTCTTTCGCACATAGACTCCACTTGGGGTCTAGTTGGTCCTAACTTTTCGCAAGCTCGATCGCTCCAACCCATGGGTGCTATGAGCCAAAAATAGGGCATAGCGGCACGTCACCAGGGGCGTAGCAGAACGGCGCCAGGGCACCGTTTGCACAACGTTTACAATTAGGTACCTACTAAATTTCTCTTTTTGGAGCGTTTCTCATTGGAAATGAAGTTGGAATGACGAAATCAAGTAAATCAATCTTTTGATTTATCAAAATTTTGTAGAACTATTCTTGATTCCATATTAGAAAAAAAAAAAAAAAAAACATGAATACAAACTATCACCCACAGCCAAGTATGAATAGACAGATGAATATTCACATATTTTCAGTTTACCGCATTGAAATTAAATTAACTGAATCTGGAACATGTCAAATCAGACATGAAATTACGTACTTAGATAATGATAAGGCAATAATTATTTGAATAGATAGGAGCTCAAATCGAGAAATATAAACATGCGTATATAATTATAGAAGTAATGGTTGTGGCAACTCGAAATAGGACACGCCGAGGAGTCTGGACGGGCCTTATGGCGTACTCAAGCCAACTAAAACTACGATCATACTCAATTGAAAAAATAATAAACCTTTGTGAAATAATTTGCAGCGTTTTTTGTATTACATTGGGACGGCCAGACATTATATATCCCACCACAGGACCCCAGTTTCCGCTAGACAGCCATCTTTCCTATAATCGTTCCGGAGTCCATGTCGCTTATCCCTCCCCTTAACGTATTTCGAGGGTTTCACCATCGTGGACATACCAAACATGAATGATGAACGTCATCATTTTCAATATGGCATAGCACATAGACATTGGCTCTCTAGCCTCTCCCACCTTTGAAAAATAGGCTCTGTAATAGCATGTCCAGTACGGAATTGTGCTAGAAATACATCGTTCCGCCATGTTTCCTTCAAGCCCACGTTTCCTCTTTGGGGATTAGGCAAGCTCTCCACCTTCTTCTACTGTCCTCTGTCCATCAGTGGTTCATTTTTCCATGGTTTCTCCCCTTTCTTCCTTCTTCGCTGTCTTAGGCGCGTCTTCTTCCTTCCTGAGATAGATTCTCTACCTCTCCTTGGCTCCAAATATGGACTGCGTATCCGCTTGGCTCCTCTCCTCTGCACTGCTTCAAATCTCCACCTTAATTTTTGGAAGTTCATTGCTACCGCTCACACCTCCACTCTGTAAAAATGATGGCCTCCACTGTCTTCACGAGGAGCCTTAATTATGCGGTGATGTTTCTCCCTACAATGGCCAAAAGCCTGCTAAGCCTTCCGTCCACAGGCGCAGCTTTATGGGCTGCCCTACGAAGTTTTTCGTCCAACATAACTCCTAAATACCCAGTAGCCTGACGTTTTTCATTGTACTGACCGTTCACAGCTATGGTTATCAACCTCCCAATTCGCTTTATTATGAGGACTCAAAGAAATATTTGGAGATCAGCGTTCTGATGATGATACTGCAGTGGAATCATGTGAAATGCTATAATAACGAGAATAAAAAAACTCACACTTGGTAAATTTGTTACAAAGATAAGTGATAATGTTGTGAAATAATGTTTGCAAAGATATTTTTATGTCGCAGTAGAAGAAAAATTAGAATTATGAAGTCTCGTTTGTATGTGATCATTCCCCGTGAACCTCATTATACAGTCTTCTTAAGTCCTTTCAAGAGGTTGTTTCACTATTCCATCTACAGATCATTCATTATACATGCGGTTCTAGCGATTTCTGAAATCTACGTTGAAATTTTGAAGGCCTTTGAGAGAGTTCGAGATTCCAGATAGGAAATATGCTGTTCCTCATTTAAAGAACATACGCTTCGTTCACGGCTTCCTGTGTACGTGGTAGGAAACCACCTCAACCCTCTTAATTAACTAACAAGGGCTCACGGCTAATCTGCTTTGAACAGACCTAACTTAATAACCTCCCCAGAAAAGTCGTTTAAAGATGAGGCCGGAAGAGGGTGGGGGTGGATAAGGAATTGAGATTTATTCCGTTTTAGAGGTTTCCCCACCCCTTCCACTCCCCCACCGACGAACCTTTTTCACCTCAAATCCAATTTCCTTAAATCGCCGTAAGGAAATCGTTCGGGGATATCAAGGGCAGGAGGAGGCTCTCAGGTAGAGGCATAAATTCAACGATCAGAAGGAAGGTAGGGAACGAGATGGGAGCGCTTTTGGGGAGCGTTATCGAAAACTAGCAACAACCTTTTTTCGGAGTAAAAGTGGACGCCGGAGCCATCTTTATAGGATCCTATAAACTCGGTCCGGTGTTCGGTAGGGGGATTTTTGGAGAGATTGCTGGTTTGATGTGTTGTAAGAGGTTCTTCTCTTGCACTTCACACCCGAAGGGGACCCCTTGTATGGTCAGATATAACGGCCATCTTTCTGACCCGGGCTATCATTTAGATAGCTTAACAACATTCATGAGATAACGTACCCCTTCCGACCCCCTCTAGGCTCCTCTCCCATCATCCTTTACGCTGCTTTGAGCCGTCATCACTTTGTAGTTAGAATCGTTTAGATAACCCGGTGAATATGCGTTTGATAACGGGAAACCCATTGAGGCAGCCCTTTCACAATATCGGACTGAGTATAATACGTGTACAAAGAGATAGACTTAAGTAGCCACTTGGCTTTGGCGATTATGAGTTCTACCCGGACCCTACGTAGACCTTGGTGATAACAAATACCCAATTGAACGGGACGTGCTCATCATATTCTCGATTGAGGAAGATACTTGGCCTCCCAAATCGTTCGAATATTTGGCTTCGTGATTGAATATTATATTAAGATGACGTACATGTATATTTATTTATTCATTCATTTTCCTTTACATCTAATATATTAGGTACATTGTATACTTGAGAGAACATAAGAGAAATTAATCACTATCATCACTATGCAATGTATAACAGACACACTATTACAATAAGTAAGTAATCTGAATTACAAAACCCAAAATTCTGAGCCTTACCAACGTTCTGGAGATAACAGAGAGATCCGTAATGTGGAGATAATAGACAATCTATGTATGGATGACAACCAAAAAACGTTACTCTTATTTCGAAAGTTTTCGGAATGATGATATTTTATTATTTCAGCCCTTTATTTTCACCTTTCAGGGTCTAAAATAATGACTATATAACGACTAGACCTGAATTGTGTTTTTCTACCAGAGTTTCATTAACTTAGGCATAGTGGTTTCAGAGAACAGCTCTGAACGCTGTACGACGGAAGGACAACGGACAATAAATTTTGTTTACCTTGGTTGATTACAAGATTCGTCATCAAAAATAACTAACAAAAATTATTCTAGGCATTATACAACTAATATCTATTTCATAAGTTCCAAAAATACTATTCTTCGAACCAAAATTGTGTATTAATACACTGCTGTTGCAGGAGTAGAATTCTTGATGTGATTTGTACCATTCTCTCAACGCCGTCGCTTGTTCGTTTTCCAGATTTATATCGAATGTCCAATGTCCAAATGTTTATATCCGATTTTCACATCGAAGGCATTTTCGTAATTTTTTATTGTTACGTTGTGAGCGGCCACAGTATCATCCGTTTTGGAAGAAAATGGTTTCCCCTATCGATTAAGGTTGACAGTCCTAGCCTGGTCTCTGACCGGGATTTTGTGGAGTGTCAATTTTCTGTCGTTAGGTGTCACGTTGCGCGAACCCGAGGGGGGGGGGGGGGGGACGCAAATGCGTAAAATGTTGGCCGTATTCACCTTCGGAAAAGGTTGGCTATGGTGGAATAAATATATGCCACTCGATGAGGATCACTTTGCAAAGCTGTAGCGTAGAACAAGATGAGAATATAATTTCCAGCTCTTTGCTTTATGAGCTGTATTTTAGCTCTTCTTAAACAGTTAGTTTTGCTAAATCGTATTGTAATGTTCTTCGGCAAAGGAGACTGCTCACATATATCTGCCGAATTCATCCTGCATGATGAAGTTGAAATTCATCTTGCTGTTCCCATTCTTGCTATACGTTTTCTATAAGTAATTTTATCTGCCTTAACGTTAGCCGTTGGCTGCACTATATTTCTAGGTCTTTCGGTTCTAGTACATGACGTTTGTGTTCCTCTTGGTGTAGGTACATACCTCACGGGGAGCCCTTCGATGTAACGTGTCCTCCAACTTGCTTTTCCGATCCGTTTTAAACATTCTTCCTCTCTTAGCCGGTCTTCCACATTTACTTGGACAAAGGGAGACATATGGTAATTATGAATGGAATCTGGTGGTGGTGAACTTTTACGGACGTATATTTACATGTCTTCTGGTTAGACATTGAGGTACCTCATTGCGTCAGCAGCTCCTCAACCGGCGATAGCAACTCCGATGTTGAAAAAATGCTCGTCGTTAAGGATCGCCCGGAACACAACCAAAACCGGCGTTGAGATGAACGCGGACAATTTTCCTCGAACGCTGGCGTTGAGTTGGTTTGAATAAGCTGTTTAAAGCTAAAATATATCATGGGACCTATTCCATTTTCCCTTTATTTATTTCCACTGCGCATTTTCCTTTTGCCTTTTTCAAACAAGTACAGTCTATTTTTCCCTCATTTATTTATTTCTATTTTCCTACCTATTTATTTTCCTTGTTGCTAAAGTTATTAGGCAATATTTTCTGGATAAATTTCCAGTGGTAGCAGAACTCTACTGGGACATTGGGTGTTAATTTCTTCAAAATTGGTCACACATTGTCACAAATCTGACCAAGGAGAGCTATGCAATGTAGGCGGACGTTACGATAAAGATCTAAGGATAATAATAATGTACTGGAATGTCGGGGAGATGCTACAAATCATATTAATATTGATCGCTGATGAAAAATCATCTTGTCCTGATGAATTTTAGATGTTTATGTTATGGACCCTTATACACTAGTTGGGATTTCCTGAATAAATACAAGCTGCGGGCCAAGTCTGACCTAGTTTATCAATTTTGATCGTCTTGCAGTCGATGAATACATGAGAGCAGAGGTACAGGTATAAAAGCGAGCGATGGACTTAGGCCGTCGACCATTCGGTCTTGAAACTTCTAGTATTTGAAACTTCTCTTGTATATCTTTCATATAGCTCCTAGCTCATACCTACCCAAACAATCCTCACTTCTATTGTACGGTGATATAGCATCAGGAAAGTCTGTGACTCCATACAAGCATACCAAGTTGTTGCCGAACCATGTCCTCCTAATTTTGTAGTGAGAAAGAGCGATGGTACTTCCACTGAAGCTACTTGCTCATCTCGGTCTATGATGAAATATCTTTCCTATGTTCTTTCCTTGCCTACCTTTACCCTCTTATTAGTACGAATCATAAGTTGAATATAATTGCTAGATGGGCAGCTCAAACATTCAATATAACTTCTTTTTGTGTGTGTGTGTGTGTGTGTGTGTGTGTGTGTGTGTGTGTGTGTGTGTGTGTGTGTGTGACAACATTTAGGTAGGTACTGCATGAGTTTTAGTGCATAATAGAAGAGCAACAGATAGTTATCGAATTGCCAACCCAAACATCTCTGCTTCACTTCACACGAGCTCTTCATTTGTCCGGTCTTGATCACAAACTCGATGGGGAAACTAATAACAATCAGTGACTTCGGCGGTCGCCCTGATGGAAACAAAACTTTCTCCCCCGGAAGTCGCGATTAACGCTGAGGGCAAGTCGAAAGGGTTGGAACTCCAAAACAGTTAGGTTTCGTAAGGGAGGGTTAGATACGAAGGTTAGGGAGTGATAATCCCTTATCGGTCTATTAGAGATTTCCCCTCACTCTCTCTCTTCTGACAGGAAGGTCCCAGACAAACATAACCCTTCCCACTCGAACCCCGTATTTCTTGCACAAACCACGCCACCGAAAAACTGGCCCTTCGCATTCATTTCTGAATAAATACGGAATCGCAAACACATAAGTTTCCTTTTGGGAATGCACCCTTTTTGTCTCTTATGTGTATTTCATGGTTCTTTCCCTCCTTTCCCTCTTAGACACGGATCTTTATAAATATTATTCTCACAAGGAAGTTTTCTTATGCGAGGGTTATCCCAGCAAAAACCATTAGGTAAACCTACATCACGGAGCCCTTATATAATTCCATGTCATATTGATCACTACTTACTTTAGGTAGTATGTAGCCCCCTTAGGATAGGGGTACTTTTGTGTCAATCTTCTTCGTGTCTTGCGGAGGTAAGTAGGTACATATTTATCGTCTCCATCTTCAAATAAATCGGAAAAATTTTCGATGAGATGTAACAGTTCCTGTCATCTGATTGTTAGTATTTCTCATTATATTCACGTTTTAAATAGTTTATGATTCTGATATCAGAGAACGCCATGGTCTTTCCCTTTCAAACCCCATTTGCCTTCACTTCAGTGATTAACGTACCTTTATAATCTATCCGGTCCCTTGTGGTTTAAACGACATCGGAACCAGTAAGAGCGCATATGCGTCAAAATTCATGAAACGAGAGTTTTTGCTTCCGAGTCTACCTATATGTAGCGGAAGCATTGTTCTCATTTTCGGGAGAAAAAAAATTTTGATCTCAAAAATCATGATTTCCACTCGCATTTGTTTAGGTGCAGGGGTCTCCAACCTTTTTTACTGAAGGGCCACAGTATTAAATATTTGAGACAAGGCGGGCCAACTATTTACTAATATTTCCCGAGCCCCCCCCCCCCCCATACATTCAAGAAGTTTTGTTTTAATTAAGAGTGCTCAGTGGTGGTTATTGAGATATTCTGGGCTTAGTTTTGTAAGTAGCTATATATTCCCTTATATATCTTGTTGGATAATTCAAATCATGTTCTCTTGAAATAGTTAAAAATAATGTTCTGAACAAAATATACCAGATCTAGGTAAGACAATTATTAATGGTTTTTACTTAGGACTACTTACACTAAAAATGTCAATGATTATTTCAAATTCCCATACATTTTTAATATCACATGATGAGTTATTTTTAGTCCTGCCTTAGGTACAGTCGGGTAAGCTTTCTGCCCTTACACCACCTCAGTACAGTCCGTGCAAAACACTGACCATCGCTGAATGGCTGATCGCTGCTGGTTTACAGATAACTAAACACTTATCGAGAACGGAAGGGACAAAAATAAAGACGATTACTATACTCTTGGTTACCGGTAAAAGTATTTTAAGGAAAATATATTTTCAAATAAAAATTCTTTTTTCAGTTTGTAATTTTTCCGAGGGCCGGTCAAAATCTGCTCGCGGGTCGTAGGTTGGAGGCCCCTGGTTTAGACCATTCTGAACAACTTTGGTTCCGCGTGTGTTTATGTGTGTGTGTGTTGAGTTTTGTGTATGTCTGTTGTGAGTCCGCAAATCCTTGTAACAAGCTTATTTTCCACAGTTGTCATCCGATCTAGATGAAATTTTCAGAGAACGTGCGGGCTAGGGAGAAGAAGGTCTCCTATGGGTTTTTTCACTCTTGGCTCAATACTTCACTCTGTGCAAGCGGAAACGTAAATTCTACCTAGCCAATTTTTTTCACGCCCTACTCGTCCGATCTCGCTCAAATTTGGATATTAGTTAAAGGATGACGATTTAATAATCCCATGTCAATGTCAACATGATTGTATCATTATTAGCTAGGTCGAATGTGCCAATATGAAATCCTTGTAACACGCCCATTTCTACCGTTTTCATCCGATCTGGAAAAATGTTTTGGGGAATGTGGAAACTAAGGTGTAAACGGTACCATATCAGATTCATTGTTGCCAAAAGAAATACTTCACTCTGAGTATGCGCAAACGTAAATTCCATTATGCTCCATTTTTTCACGCCCTAGTCGTTCGATCGCGCTCAAATTTTAGATGATAGTTGCGAAATAACGATGTGATCATCTCATATCAATTTCAACATGATTGTACCAATAATAGCTACAGCGAGTGCGCCAATGTTAATTTCTTGTAACGACCTTAATTCCCACAATTTTCATCCGATTTTGATGAAATTGTAAGGGAGTACGCGGGTTAAGTTGTAGATGGTCCTGTACCTATTTCATTGTTCTCAACTCATCAGTTCATTCTGCGATTGCGCAAACGTAAATTGCATTAATTATAACTCTTTCGTTTCGTAATCATTGATGAATTATGTCGTTTCACGTAACTAGAAGTTGATTTGTTTATTGGCATACAAATTTCTGTATAGTGGAATCAGTAAAGAAAGTACATACCTAATTCATTATTTTTCATCACAGGCCATTAATTATGTAGTGAAATAAACTTGGACCAACTGTTGTATGAGTTTGTACCCTAATTCTACAGAAGTTCTACATGGCTCTTGTCCAACTTACAAGGTCCATATCAAAGGTTCGCCAAATTGAGTACATTATATATAGAGTATGAAACAATATTAGGATGAACTCATCTCATCTTTTGTTACGTAGTAAATCAAAAGGAAAGGGACTCCCTGTTATAGGTTTGTTTTATTCATTAAAGCAATTAGGAAGGATCGGAATCCCCAGGCTGAAACGGGGGAAAAGAGAACTTCATCAATAAACGATGAAGTTGTCAAATGAGTTAAGGCGGTTTTCAACCAGGCCTGTTGGGGGAAGGGTTGTTAGCGACGCGACGGTGACATCATTTTCTCGAATTCCTCCGCAACTTAGGGCTTCTGTTATGATTCCACTGAACTCTCCTTATTTAATGTTCATGCTTCTCTTTCATGATGCTTCGTACGATCTGTTGTTAAGACACCCCTTTTGTTATTTTAAACATACATTTATCATAGTTTTCCGAAAGTAAGCTAGACTTTTTATATCACTACAGTCTTATATTATGTTTTGACATAAATTCCTTAACGAATTCAGTAATTTTAAGGTTATTAAGGTTATACCTTACCACCAGTTAAAGTAGGCATTTGCCTACTGTGCGATGATTTTGGCGTTCTGTAAGTTCCTGTAATACCTATCCAGAATCGCAGATATATTGCAATTGATTCGGTTGGAAATAAGCTGGTGTCTCAATTCGGAGACACCATCGCTTTCAGGACGCTGAACAATGACTTACGTGTGAGCACAATTTCAGTGACTGCGAGTTCATAGGTTAGCGAACCAGGTAGCGATGTGAAAGCGTGAGAGTTGGAAGAAAGTCAAGAACATTCACCAAATACAATAACTGCGATTTCACATAAACTCGAAATAATATAGGAAGAAAGAAAACAAGCAAATTTTGCCTATTCTATAAATCCACCTATTTGCCAGAACCCAGAAAAAGAGATCCAAATATGATCTTTTTTTTAAAATCATTAATCGTACCATTTACTTCTCAATATAATTCATACAATACGGTATTTGGGAGTCGGCAGAGATCGACCAAAACAAAGAACCTCAATTGTTGTATTTATGATTTATAATGGAAAAAGTCTATTCGGTTATTGGAGAATGAAACTTTTTTTTTATACTTCTTCCCACATTAAGCCTGGTTATATACTCGGCAGTGTGGAAGCAAATATTAAGTACTTAGGTAAGTATGATATTTATCAATTCACCCATTTTTCTAACAAGTGGATGACGCGATTACTATCAGATTTATTAAAACACTCCATTCAAACATTTAATTTTTGAATAATAAGACTGTCGCATTAAATTGCTGGTCCGGAAAGAGACAATAATAACTCAAAAAATTTCATTTTTCAGGAGAGCTATTTAAAGTTTTGATTATGACTGTTAATGGGTTAATACATACTGAAGCTTTGATTGGCTACATTTTCTTTTATAAAATAGCCAACAGGACTAGTACGTGTGTTCACATCACAATATCGTGATTACCTTCCTTGATTACCTCCTTTTTCAAATGTATTTCTATCCCTTTGTAAATGTAATTTTGAGTTGAGATAGTATTGAAGAAAATATGATTTAATGGTTGGAGATTTCTTTGTGCTATATATCCAAATGAAATAGTATTGAAGGAAAGATTATAAAAGTATTGTAACATACCATCATGTAAAAACTCTGAAATCTCAAGTTAAGATGTTCTTGCGGAAAAAAAAAAAATTCACTAAACAAACCGTTTTGAATTGAAATTTCTAATTGTTATAGTCTTGATCGAACAAACGAGGTACATTCAGTGACAGTTCAAAGACAACTGACATGTCATATGCTTCAACTGACATTCATGCTGACAGTCTTGTTGGCTGCAATGTTGGGAGGTGAGAAGTTGTGATAGTCTGCGTCTGCGCATTCTTGCGCCTGGTACGCCAAGATGGGTTCAGTTGGTATTGCACATGATGCTCCACCCGATTTAGAATTAGTTCCCCATCAAAACTGAAAAACGTCATTTTAAGAGTAATCTTATTCTTTTTCCGGACCAGTGGAATAGTTAACGAACAACGAACTCACAATTTGATGCTTCAAATATTGATGCACCAATTTCAAAATGTAATGACAGTTTCGAATGAATTTGCTTACTATTATTGGGGTCGTAAAAGGAGATTTCGTCGTACACAAAACTCACTTTTCATCTCTTCCTCAAAAAAGTTATCCGCCCGCTTTATTTTGTTGTGTTTTGAAGGATTTTATAAATTCCCAACAACCAATATTAAGGAATTTACGCTTATCGCCGTTTCGGGGAAAGCTCCGAGACCCAAGGCTATACCAGAGGGAACTTAGGGCGGTAGAGGAAATAGCTGGGCTGGGCTCTAATCATAAAACTACGTTTAAAACGGGACCCCCGTCTCTCTCGGTTATCTGCTCTAACCCCCAGGGTGTAGGGAATTTTTTTCTCTCTCTCCCCTTTTTTCCGCTCTTTTCCCTTTACCTTGAACCCAAAAAAACCTTTTTACATAAGCCAGATAAGGCCGGGAGATCTAACCCCTTCAAGATGTAAAATGCGGGATAAGGGGGGTCGGGGAAGGGAGCCCCAGGTGGGGGATGGTCTCCCACTTTAAGTTTATATTGCGACTTTACAAGTCCATAATCTTGGAGCTCCGCTCTCTTGAGCGAGGAAGGCGGGAAAGGTACACGTTTCCGGTTGAATTTTAATAACTTGCAAAAAAAAGGGGTGTTTCGGAATTCGAAGGGGTAATGAAGTGGATAGAAAGCCTCGAAATATTTTGTTCTCTAATGCGGCCCAGTCTATATCCTTGTGTCTGGCAGCATTATTATGACTTTTAACTTAGTAGATTGTACTACCCCCCCATATGGTCATCTCCCTAAAAAAAGGCAATAAAACAGCATTTCGCTTTCGAGTGTACCTACAAGTAGGGAAGCACTGTTTTCACTTTTGGGAGATGACAATTTTTTTTCCCATAATTACAATTTTCACTTGCTTTTTAAGTTTTCAGCGTTCGTTTCGTGTTCAATCGTGCGTCTACAAATCCTTGAATCAAGCTTAATTTCCACAGTTTTCTTCTGAAATTGATGAAATTTTCAGGAATTGAGTGAATGCGGTTGTGGATGGGTTTTCTCTTAAGTTATATTGATCAAAAGTACAATCTGCGATGCGCAAACTTTATATCCTTCAAGAAACGACTCTAAAGCCCTGTAGTCGTTATTTTATCTCGCTCATTCGTGAACGGTAGTTGGAAGACGTCGATTAAAACAAACCATATCAATTTGCGCAAATGTGAAATCATTTTTAAACAACCATTAAGTACTTCTACAATTTTTATCTGATTTTGATGAAATTTTCAGGGAATTTGTGGATTAGGCTGAAGATGGTTAACTATCAAAATCATTGTTAACGAATCAATACGTATGCGCCAACCCGGAGTCGACCAACTATCATTTTCTCAATGTCAAATGTCTAATCACTCAAGTTTAGCAGCTGACACGCTAGCGTGATTGTGCAATTCTTTTAGCAAGCCAAATTTCCACAGTTTTCAAGCGATTCTGTTGAAACGTTCAGTGAATTAGTCGCTTAAGCTGAAGATGATCTCCTATCTATTTCATTGGTCACAAATCGGTACTTCACTCTGCGCATGCGCTAACGTAACATCTATCATCCATCATTTTCTCGTTGTCTAATTGACTCGTTTTCGATACATCTTGCGGGCAGGAGAGGGGGATATCCGTATGATCCGTATGATGAGGCTACTCCTCCTTTTTTTCCTGTCATAAGCGATTAAGGACAGTCCCTCAATCGAAACATTCTAACTAGCTTTACTCAGCCTGAGTGGAACTTCTCGTATGGTGGTGAATGATGATTTAACACCTATCTAGCCAAGAACATGGGAGTAGGGCTTCTAATCAACTAGATCATGATATAAACAAGGATTAAAGGTTATTTGTTAATGAAGGTTGCAGGATGTTGCAGATTGTTGAAGGGGATGGACATGAATGATCTCAAGAGGCGTAGTTTGAGGAGGGGCAGGGTGGGTAGAGCACTGATCTCCTTCAATTGGAGAATGTAATTGGTAAATCACAAACAGAAACTAATAAATTCTCATTCGGTTTGTTTGACATAGCATATTGCAAAATATCCTAGATATTGTTCAGTCCGACGGAAAGGAGTAAAACCACCTACGGGAATGTGAATTCTATGTGGGAAATTGGGAACAAGTCTAGACCATATGTGATTTTTCTCCAGAAAACTATCCATCGTTCCGTAGCCATCAATATTCTCCAACGTACTTCCCCTACTTTTAACTGCCCACCTGATCACGCTTGGTAGATTGATCCAATGCAGGTCATTCTATTTATTGATTCTGGTTGTTGGTATATCGAATTTATCATACATTTATGGTTAAAGCCCCAGCTAAAATCCACCAGACGCTAGTCTAGTATTGCCAAGCCGAAGCCGTTGTAGCAAGATTTTGTCAGCTCGAACGTAATTTTCATTGCGTTTATCCAGGAAGGAGCATGCTCCCTATGTTGCCTGATATCAAATATTCAAGAGTAGATCGATTATGTGTATTAAGTAAACCGAGCCGTCAAAATGCAATTCAATTTTAGTACATCTACATATTTTTTACATGTAGTTATTTTGTTATATCATGTGATGGTTATTGTACTAAGTGCGACCCCGCAAGTTGCCACTCCTGAACTGAGAAACGCATAGAGTAGGTATATACTGGTAACTTCGAATGTTCCTGAAGTGCAAATTCTTGAATAGGAGTTCACTCAGCTTTCAAGAAGAGAGCTGCAGACTTCATACATTGATAGCGGTACATGCTGTATCGTCGACACTGCGATAACTTAAAACCATGTACTTACCAATCTGACAGATTTATCGTAATAGACCTCCAAGCAGCTTCAGGCGAACCCTCTACAAACTGTGCTGGTGTGATGGGGTGCAACCTACTTATGGATCCGCAGATAGCATCTGGACGGATTTGTGCTGCAAAGGTTCGTTAGCTCTGCTTTATCTTTGGAAATGGCGAACTGTTTCCAAAATAACGAAAGTACCTCTGCTGCATGTTTCACCAAAAATACTATGAAAAGACAAAATTCTACATAAAGAATGTTGAGAGAGAGAAAAAAAGAAAAAAAATGTTCTGTGTAGAAAGGGGATGTATATGGAGTTTTGCTAAAACCGACGTGTACCACAAGTAGCATGCATTATCACATTTCACGACAAATCTCAGGCTCATCTTCAGCAAATCTGATGAATGATTTGCTAGCTCTGAAATGTGGCTCTAGAAATTTTCATCGAATTAAGTCATTCGTTCGAGCCTAGAGGAAACACAGAGTTCTTTAAGACGATTGTTGGTTAAGATCCGTTAAATTGTAATGATGGCTCGAAACCGTTTGACAGATTGTCACATTTACCAACTGCCCGAAGAGAAAAAGTCGTTATTTCCTAATCTTTACTTCTCGGCCAGCTGAACTATTTCACGATATTTATTTCTGTTTGTTCGCCGATCGTCTTCAAAAAGCCGGAAATTTCAGCAGGAAATTCTGCACTTGGAGGAAAAAGCGGCGAATGATAAGGTTCAGGTTCGTGGGGTGGAAAAAAACACTCCCAACGATAAAAACGCGGTGAAAGTGACCGAGTCTTGACTGGAGGAGGATTGATCGTGGAGGGGGCCTATCCACAGCTGACACTGAGGGGTTAGGATAGGAGGGGAGTGGAATAGGAACGAAGCGGAATAGTGGAGGGGGTGACATGGAACGGGAGGGGGTGGTTTGTGAGGGGTTGCTTGGAACCTCCCCCTGTATCCCATATCCCCATAAATCTAGCGAGGCCGCAATCAGTGGTCTCGGATACTCCGTTGGGGATTTTGATGACTATTTATGACTCTCGCCGGCCGGGCCTCCCCGATGCCGGTGTGATTGCAGAGCTCTCTTCTTGGTTTCAGAGGAAAAAAGTCCGTATTTACTTCGTATTTTTCAAAAACGTTTGCACCCTGACATAATTTTTCTTCAATGAAACTCAATTTTCACCAAATATTGAAATTATAATTTCAGCTATACATCTACTGAACGGTCACTTATTGTCTGTATTATTTTTTCGGTTTTCCTATTTAGACCTGCCCAGCAAATATTATGTCGCAAAATGTTAACCAACTTCCATGGAAACATCCTGATTTTTCAGGGGGGGGCAAACTGAAATAATTTCAAGTGGTACAATTGGCTCGAACTCGGACCCTGTCAAACAGCCAACTGTCAATACCAATTGGTGCTTGACATCCCATCATAGGTATTCAAATTAATATATAATATAATACCATCTCATAATCTTTAATGGTAGTCATCGTTACTACTCCATTTGAATCCCTAAGTATAAGATAAAACCTGTCAACAATTATCACGATCAAATTACCAGCCCTTGTTCTTATCACCAGGTGGTGTGCCAGGGGTTCGCCAAAACCTCCGAAAATCAAATAGCCTGTAGGTGCAAAACTCAACTCTTGGGGATGATCCTTGATATAGCCAACTTAATATGAAATCAGAAAATATTGGGTATACTTCAGCAAACTGCATCACTGTTGCACAGACCTTTATTCCAATTCTTCTTCAGAAGTGGTAGACAGCTGAAGGTTCTAGCACGCGTCTTGAAAGACAAATTTGCAGTCCAGTTTGTGCACTTTTCAGAGTTGCAGAGGAGCACAACTGGTAATTTGGTGGTACTTACTCCTTATTTCCTACGGTTTCCCGTAAAGCCATTGATATCTGAAAATCATACTCTGAGTGTGCATATATACTCGATCCCCTTTTCAGATAGGTACTCTTTCCAATCTGCTGTTAAGCTGCTAACCTAGCTGTCACGAAACCCGTGCACATTATTAAAAAACAATATCTAACATATTCATTTTAAATTATTCTGAAATTTGTGCACATTGAGAACAAAGAAATAATTAATTAGCTTTTAATTTTATGACGAAAAAAATCTCAATAATAGCCTGTTTTTTTACTCAAAGATTTGGGATTTAACGCTTTTTTTGTAGCTTTTATTAATTTTTCAGCATTTTTAAAATGAAATTTAAGTACATTTTCACCCTAGTTTTGTCCACCTATTGATGATATAAATAATCCATAGTTGAGAAACTTTTTTTGAATAATATTCTGCTAAAAACTACAAATTTTTCCCTCCATTGAAACGGGTTTCCACAACTTCGAAGCGAGCGGTTTAGTTTGAAGCCCTAAGCACTTCGCTAGAACTAATAACCCGATTGACGCGAGGTTGAAAAAGTACAGTTTGTTATCGTCGAGGTAAACTTTCCTGGTTCCTCCAAGGAGAAAAACGTGAGAAATATTAGGAGGCGTTTATACGTTCCAGCTCTATAAAACACTCATTCCGCTGAGATTAAGTAAGTTGGCGAGTAAAGGGAGGAGGTCGGGTGATTAAAAGTTCCCTTTTATGTACCTCAAAGGATCTTTACCTCCACACAGAGCCGTCGCTTCTTCTTTTTTCGGTTGTTTATTTCGGCCGTCCAGGATGAAGAAAGGGGTAATAGAACAAAGTTTCCCTATCTTGCCTTGGGTTTCGTGTGGAAGTGCCCGAATAAACAATTCAGAATTGTGGGCGGATCGTTGCTGAGTAGTAGTGGGTAGCTCCGGCACTAAATATTTTGTGTACAACCGTCTAGTATCTTTCCTACTGACATCTTGCCTAATATCACCAAACTACGAATCAACAGGTTTGTTATTGCTGGCATTGGTGATTCCGCAATCAAATTCGTTATCGATTAGCCAATAATTCATTACTTTCCGTTTAGATCGTTTGTCAAAGTCATGTAAAGTTAGGGGTGGACCGCTCCAGGTGTAACGATGCAGGGATCGGATCCGCAGTGGGATTGGAACGAATCGGTACCCGCTCCCATTTTACCGATCCACACGGATCGAAACGAAGTTGCTGTGAACGCACTGACGGAGTTTTTGAATTGGGTCTGCCTGTCTCATCGAGGTAATCACGGAAAAAGTGAAGAAGGAACGGATCGAAGCAAGATCGGAATCCCATACCCGTACGTTGAGATCCAGCCTTTCGGTTACTTTTTTTCGCTGGATCGAAATCGAAATGATACCTGACGCTGCCTGCATTTGTTCCTCGAACGATCTGTCCCGTTTCGTTCTTCAAACAAGAGGATGGGGATTGTTATAGGTACCTACTCATTCCTACTAGGCTGCATTGAACCTACCATTTGTATTCTCGTAAATTATAAAGGTGCCTTTTATGAAATTTCTTCTTTTTTTCCTTTCTTTCCAGGCATATTCAATTCTCCAACTGTCTGTGAGTCCAAAACTAAAGAGAAATTCTTAGCAAGTAATGAAAAAAACATTGTGTGATGGGGTGAAGTTTGAAGTTGGGTGGGGGGGGGGGGTATTAGAAGGAAACAAGGGGGAATGCAGCAAACATTCTGTTCCTGTATGCCATTGCACACAATTTTATTAGTAGCTCAGGTTCGGTGATTTGAGTGTTTGTTGTTTATATTTTTCGTTTGCGTCTTTGTGGGCTTCATCGCCATGATTTAGAGAACATTTTAGTAATTTTTTTAAGAGGGAAAACCAATTGATCGAAAGTCCAAACTGAATAAATAGATCTAACTTCTTACTTCCAAAAATTCTTTTTTCGGGACTTAATTAAATACTCTATTGAGGTTTTTGAGAGGCTTAATTTCCTATATGTTTGACCTTGTTGCCTCCCACTTGCATTTTATAATTACCTACTTATTGTAAGAAAAATGGAAACTTCATTAGGTATATCCTGATGAGGTTGAAAAGTCGGGGGAAAGAGGAAGAGTGTGAGCGGGGAAAAAGACGAAGGAACGATTCAAGATTCCTAGAACGGAAGGAAGATTTCTTCCTTCTTCCATTGAACGGATCGAAGGGTCTCGACACCTCTGAGGGAAAAACCTAACTTAGGTTAGGATGTCTGGATCGGTACCGGGATCGTAACGGAAAAAATACCCGATTCCGCCCTGGATCGGAACGGTTGGATCGGATCCATGAAATCGGTGGAACAGCCCATCCCGCTGTGCTGTTGTCACGAACTAAATCACTCGCGACGAAGTTGTGGAAACCCATTTAAAAACGGAAGTTAGTGAAAAACGTTATCTATTTCCACGAAAAATGTTAAATGTTAAATCGATTTCGACGGTTAGGCCATCATCAGTTACGAACAATAACTGAAGACACGTTAGAAAGAACACAGCTTTTATAGTCACAAGTGAAGGGAGATTGAATCCCATTGGTCAAGAGAAAGAAAAGGGGCAAGAGGTACAACCAATTAAGTGCAAACAAAGTGACAGGGGGTTATAGCCAATTAGATGAAGTGAAAGGGAGGAAAATAGCTAAATATGGTTTCCACATTGTGAAGGGAAATTCCAAGCTTTATAAAAATGGACCTATAAGTGGTGAAATATATTGAGGTATATCCTCATTTAAACATATACCAGATCTGCCACTTTTGATAATTTTGAATTTTTCAAGTACGTTTTTCACTAACTTCTGTTTTGGTGCAGTAGTCGCTCATTTATTCCTCAAGACTTGTAAATCAGTTTTTCGCTTTTTTTTTTAACGAGATGGTGACCAGACTAGTGGCACCAAAATCCTTTTTGAGCTAATGTGAAGTATCAAGAAAGGAGATCCAGCAAGTTTATTATTTTATTATTCGTCAATGGTTTCATTTGAGTCGATTGTCAAAGTCATGTAAGGTGCTCAATTCCCCCCTGTGCAGTCAACGCTTATATTTTTCCCAAATTTCGTAAATCAATTTTTTTTTAACAGACTGTGTTTTTGCAATCACCAACCGGTTAAGAACGCGAAAATATGTGGTAACAAGAAAAAATTGACCTGATAAACAACAGATGCTATGCGTAGATTTACTAGACACGAAGTTATTTCTTACACATTATTATTTATTATGCGTAGGTTAGTTTATGGATAGGAGCTTCAATGAGTTACCTGGTTATTAATCCTGCTTATTATCGAAAAAACGCAAGAACTTTTTTTTTTTTTTTTTTTTTTTTTGCTGTTGTCAACTAATAAGACTATGCACACCAAAACCCTCCCCATCTAATGAGAAATGGAAAGGAACTGACTGATTTCCCCATTCACTTATAATTGAGCATAAATATATTCTCCTACTTACTGCACGATGCTTGAGCAGCAGTCTTATTCGCTGAAGAAGCACCATGATGATAAAACTCTGTAATCGCCTGGGCGGTTCAGGCAATTATTCAGAATTAAATATATTTACAGACTCTGTGGAGGCTTCCAAGTTTTAAGTCCATATTCATTTGACACATTCTGTTTCGTTGGTTGTAAATTTCCAGAAAGTATGTTCGATCTGTGTATCTTACAGTAAATCAATATGTATACATCAATATTAATGTTTGAAGGTGATCTAATTATAATTATGTAGTTGGGCACTATCCCGTATGAACAAACAACAAACAATAAACAAAAAGAGAAGCTAGCGGAATTATTATTCTGGGAGAACAGCTTGCAAACGTTGGGGCGAGGCTATGTGGTTTCCTTAGGTGAACTTCCGGAACTTGTTTTCCAGGTTCCTCCCATGGTTTTCCATTCCTATATGGAGTGAATTATTCTTCATTTATCTATCTGCGTTAGGCAACATTTGGATTCGATATAATGTTTTCTTTTGTCCACCATACGGAATTGAGTTCGGTAGTTTACATAAAGAACCAATTTCCAGCTGTTGAATCAATATGCATTGTAGTTTATATTTTTGTTTCCCCAAATATTGGAGTTGGCATCGTAATTGGCTGTTTTTCTTGGAAGATTGTTGTTATTCTTTGATTCTGCGACACAAATATAACGAAAAGGAAATTATGTCGGTCCTTGGAATACATACCGTTCAGTATCGTGAATTTATTACTTTAACAAATGTTGCTCGGTTTTTCCGAATCAACAGCATTTTATTCTGTGCACTTTCCCTCCATTACGCCGTAGCGACTGGAAGCTCGGCCATGCGCTGTGACACCTGGGGTGACACTACTGTTGCTACACTATTCAATTGTTATTGTTATAAAATTGTTATCAAATTCGGTCGAATGTCCTCTAGAGTAGGACAACAGATGGGAGGCTTTAGCCTAACCCATACAGCTTCACCTTAGGGTGGGACACTAACAGGACATTTTCAGAGCAAGCGTTTTTATACATAGAGCGGGACAACTCTTTCGGAAATCCAACCAGTCTAGTCAGCTACCTGATTCAGCATACTCAATGGCGTCGCCAAGATAAAATGTGAGTCTGACATACTGCTGTTTTCATTCCATTTTTTTTTTTTTTTTTCATGTCATTCCAATAATTTCGTAAGTTCAGATGAAATTTAAGGGGTCTAAACTTGCATAATATTAGTTTTTCTACCTAGTGTTTGAAAATAAAAACCCTTCTTTTTGTATTTTTTTAGATTTATGCGTAATATCGTAATATAATTTGTGTTGTTGGGAAGAAAATAATTATACTCCACTTTTTCCGAGCCTCTCTATCCTGTATCTAACTTCTGTGTTTTTTCTTCGGCCCCTTCAAAATATTATTTTCTCTATTGACTTTTTCTAAGAAGAATATTTTGAATATTGTAGAGCCGCAGGCTGGAACACAACAGGAAGAAAGAGCTTAGATACAAAATACCAACTATAAAATGGAGAAGAAGATAGAGCTGACTACAGTGAGGACATCATGTCGATAACATTGAAGACTAAAATTGAAATGATCGATCCCGAGCTTATTGAAACTCGCCGCATGTAGATCACAGGATAATTAAAAAGAAAAATATTTATTAGCGGAATTCCCAATCTTGAGAAATCGGTGTGTGAGTCTCTATCATAAAGACTGGAGTCACCAAGGTGGATAGGAAAGGTGGTGTTGCGTTATGGGTTTCAAAGGAAGATATTTTATTTCTTCTTCTTCATTCATGATAATCGATTAGTCATGAGCTGTCATCCAAGATGATGATGGCAATGGTGCTTCATCTTCCAAATCTATTAAACACATATTTTCCCGTCTTCCTCTCAAACGTAACGTCACAGCCCAGATAATGTAAAACTGGATTGTAATACGTGACCGATTCAATGCTTACCTGTGGGGCTTGTTCCATTTATCGCCTATTTATCCACTCTGCCACTGACTTAAGGAACGCATTCCAATCCGAGTGCAATGCTACTTCGCAAGAACAAATCAGTGGAGCGAACGACCCCCTGATATCCTCTGCCGCTCTATGTGTTTTTGGTTATTGTCGGGTGCTGTCTTGATGTCTTGACGTATCGCTGTTGTATCTCAGTATTGTGAAGGGTAAAATGAGGCGTTGGCGTTTACAATGCGGTTGTCTTCAGACGCTCTTACCTTTCCACAAACGTTGAATAACATTGTCTGCTACACTATCCCCATGTAAATTCCCAATAAAATTACATCTTTTTGGGATGTTAGGATTTGGGTATCCAAAAACATACCTTTACCCAATTACTAACGCCTGTGTCAGTAACTGGGTGTTTCATAGAACTCTTGCTCTAATGCATAAATAGGTAGTTTTTTAACGTAGAACACGATGGTGCTATCCGTTTTTTGAATAAAGGAAGGGATCCAATTCCTAACAGGGTGTCAGTAACTGGTTTTGAGAGTGTCAGTAATTGGGATGCACGCACACCTGATACTGACAGTGAGCATAGCCAGTTACTGACACTCTCCCGTGTATAGGTATAATCTCGCCTCTCCCACGTATTTTTGCTCTCTATGAGAAACGGTCTCTAATTTATGAATTCACCTTTCATATATTCACAAATGGCTCCCTCCAAGACATCTAGGAAGAAAAAACGCCCAATTCAGAAGGGATTCGAAAGCAGGAAACAGTACACAGAGAGGATCAAATGCCAGCAGCACTCACTGACGTGAAGAAAGGAGTTCCTGCGGCGACTGCAACACGGAATCACAGGGTCCGTTGTATCACACTTCATTGTAAGGTAACTGGCAAAAATCCTATTTCTGGTAAGCAAGTTTGCCTTATTCTGCAAGTATTTTGAGTACTAAAGAAGAAGGTGTCATTGTCAGCAGAAAAAGAGACGATTAAATTAGATAAGGCAGCTGAGAGAGAAAAGAAGAAAGCAATGACGTAAGCAAAGAAGAATCAAGCTATATCAAAGAAATCAATGAGAGTAGTTCAAACTTCTTCTAGCGAAGAAGGAGAAGACGAGCACGAACAGTGCAAGATGAGTCAGATGAGAACAGTGAAAAAAAGGATTACCTCGAACAAGATCCATTTATTGACGAACAATTGCAGTTGGATCACTCATTCACTTTCACTTGCATTCCTTCTGATCGTGAAAAGAACTTGACGGAAGATACTAACGGATCTGTTCTACAGACTGATCTTTGGAGGCTCTGATATTGAAGAAACACAACGAGAAATTGTCAAATCTATTGAGGAAGTGACTGGTGTAACATCGCATTCCCTAATCGAGAAAATGGACGAGGAAGGAGTTTAGGGAGAAGAAGGATTTACAATAGACAATGAAAATCATACGAAGAAGGACGAAAAACTCTTGAAGATCTAGGAGTTGAAGACAGAGAAGAATCGATGAAGAACATCAGAAGAGGAAAGACAAGAACATCGTTGAAAACAGAACTGTAGGAAAGGGCGACTACATCACCGTTTTTACGTTCAAAGAAGAGGTGATAACAATCGAACAGAACAGTATAATAACACAGCTACCAAAACCAACGGTTCTTGCCAACAAAATATTCTTGTTCGAACTCCCAATGGAAATAGATCTGAGCTTCGATGTTGTGATAGTGATGATAAATATTATAAACGATTTTTCTATTAGGTTTTAGAATCAGAGTGAAATACATATTTAAAGTATTTAAAATCAATCTAACTATAATACCTTTAGAAAATTTTGGAACATATATTTGAGAGTAATGCAAGCGTTACTTCTGAACTTGGTCTCCACGTTTTTCCCATAGTTTCTATTCGTATATTATTCTTCATTTTATCGATATGCTTATGGCATGCACTATGCTGATTCGAACCGAACAGTCTTCGGTTTGTCTTCCATACGGAGAGAATATCGGTAGTCTAAATAATGCACCAATTTTCTGCTGTTAAATGAATTCACATTGCTATTTTCATTTACGTTCTCAAAATCTGGAACTTGTCATCGAAATTGGCCGCATTTCTTAAAATATTAGATATCGTTATTCTTCGATTGTTTAACAGAAATATAATAAAAGGAAACTTGTATCGTCATCCAGAATACATACAGTTCAATTTCTATAATGATTAATTGTACAATCTTGCTCGGGTACATCATGTTTCAAACGATGTTGTAATAGGTCAAGAGAAATCTTCCTGTAGTGATTTGAAAGTTCCTCGACCGTTTTCCTCCCTGGGGCACCCAATAATTAGCAAACTGTTTGATTGGGACAGAATTGAAGCCGAACCGAAAGTTCAGCAAATTCTGTGACCGAATCACTCATTAGCTCTATTGTCTCCCCACCTTCCCCAGTATTGAGTTTGAAACAATGTTTGCTTACGATGAACTAAGAATTGAACTTGCGTAATAACTGGTGATGTAAAGTTACGTTAATTATTATGACAAACTCTCACCCAATTGTTCTTCTGGGACATTTAATGTATAAATTATTTCTGTATGATGACATTATGGAATGAGTTATGTTCTGTACTAAGGAGGAAACAGATTTTGTGTTTCCATCTTTGTTCGTATCTAGCAGAAAGGGGTTTGGATCGTTTTGAAAGATAGAAGAAGTAAATCCAGTTTGACACTTCGATTTTTCGACTGAAACAGAAAATTGCTAAGGGGTTCAAAATTACTTTCACAAATTACAGGCAGAAATTCAGCCATTGTAAAAGACAGCTGGATGAATGGATTACAGAACGGTTAGTGCATTAATGTATGTATTTGTTAGTGCATAAATTTCTTACTTGAAACACGTTATATTACTACTAAATTTTTCACGGCCAATTTCTTGAGTTAGCGTGAAAATGTATTGCTTTTGAGCAAAATGTTTAGTATCTCTTCAATTTGCTGTGGTGTTGCGGAGGAGAAAATGTTTTTACACAGTTCATCAATTTATCAGTTAATGGTGATTTTCATCTAAGAAATTTCTAATCGCGAAGAAAGCTGTATAGTTGTAGCATTAGCCGTTTTGAATTTCATGAGAGTTGATTTTCATGCCTCTCTCCAAGTTCCTACCGTTCTCACATGTCAAATATACAATGTATGAGTAAATGGGGATTTATTGCTGTGACGTTTTATTAATTGGTTTTAAATCTTTTATATGTGGATTTTCCCGTCGTTTCGCTGACAAACTGCTGTATTCAGTAATTTCTTGGGTGTCTGAACAAGGCGCATGGTTGGCAATGATTGTGCCAAAAGTATGTCTTTCATTCACTCGCTTTCAAGTTTTTCTTTGCTTTTTACTCCCTCCCTCCGAGACTATAAAGAGGAACGTGGGAAGGCAGTATAATTGAAGGGGCACAATGCCATTATTATCACGAACAGGATGAACAAGGAGCAGGGCGATCCAGCCACTGGTAGTACATTATGGCGGGGTAACTCAGGATAGGTGTTCTGGATGTCTGCACAAAGGAACAAGCCAACAGACTAATGGCGAGGGCACCAGCTTCCACTTCAATTTTTTACCTTTCATGTGCCTCCGGGCCAGCTGTATATTTCAACCCCTTTCCCCCTCCCGGGAAAAAATAACCTTTCTCTCTACAGCAGTTGTAGAAAATTAAAGGGAGCCAGTAAATTTTGCATGGTGAGGGGCGTGATGGCCCCGGATGAAGAGGTCAGTTAAATACGGAAAACCTCTGGGAGCTTGCCGGTTACCGCATCCCATATCGTTTCTGGCCGCATGCTCTTAAGGCTACCTAAAAGACACGGGTTCTGCTCAGAGCTTCACCTCCCAAGTCCCTTCCTGGTTAGACCCTTTCATAACGTTCTGCCCTTTTAAGCGGGAGGCTTTTCACGTTTAAACTGCTTGGGATGTAAATAACGCGCAGGCTAAAGGAGTCTGCAGGGACCTCGGGGATGAAGGTTCTTCAGATGAGGGGCGTATCACTCAATTTATTTCTAGCGGTGGAAACCCTAACGATGCCCGCGGTGCCCATTATTTTGACGTTTAAGGGCTGAAACCTTGGAGATAACGCTGGTAAAATTTAAATTGATCACCGATTTTACCAGTTAAGTTGGGAGAAAGAGAGGAAGATCATTAGGCGTAATTTTGTAATTTTATGTCTGCTGGATAGAAACAACTAATCTGATATTGTTTGATTCCCCAACACAAGGGCGACACTCAAACAAAAGTTCCAGTCTTGCAGCATGATCGTATGAGCGAATTTTCGTAGATTATCATATTGTTTAATGTTGATTTTTTTGAAATTTAAGCTTTTTGAGCCCAAGGAAATTGTTAACTATTAATTTTATGGCAAAAAACGTATTCTGAATAATTATCTTCTATTCAAATAGAGGGAAATACAGCAAAAGAATGAAATGGTTGAGTAATTGGCCATAAACAATTTTTTTCTTTGAAAACTCTCGCAAATACATGTAAATATAAATCGTGGGTTGAAAAAATAGATACGAGAATTGTAATAATTCAACAATTGAAGGGTGTGAAATTTCCAGCCCCAAACAATTCAATCAATCAATAAATTAAAAAAACAAAAACATCCAATTGAACATTTGGGTTCAATTTGTTCACCTTTTTTTCCTCTTTGTTACAAGACGGTGAATTTATTGAATCGTTGATAACTTTTTCTTCATACAAGCTGCTATGCATTTATATAGTCATTCGATGCAAATTTAACTATAATGAACTAAATCACTTGCGACGAAGTTGTTTGATATGTTGTTGTTGTAGAAACCCAAATTAGTGAAGAATTGTCTACTTCTTCGAATTAAATGACGAGTTGAAAGTTACATCGATATCAAATTATATCCTATGGACTAATATACACAGTATCATAGGCTCAGTTCCATTAAATTGTCCTTCCTAATCCCTCGATAACGGAATCAAGACAAGACCTTCAAAGAAAAGGCCCTTCTCGGCTCATATTAATCAGCGGGCACTCGTCACGTAACGCTTCCTCAGTGCGCGATCATCTCTGAATTATTTAAATTCCTTGATCGACAGTAATAAGTACAGTTGAAATCTGATGGACAGCACGAGTAGGCCAAACAAAGCAAATCTACTGATTGAATTCGCTGCGAACTTCTCCTCCTGACAGACCCATGATTTCTCGTAAAGCAGAGCTGCTAGCCACATGGGTTGCAGGATCCATGGCTTGCAATTTGGCAGGGGTATAAAGTGAGTCTTGAGCCTAGATCGCTTGTCTTAAACTAGCCTACCATATATATGTGTACGCTATGCACCATTCTTGCTGATGCAAATATGTGTACTTGCATTATTAACATGTTTAATGTTTTAGGGCTGGCATTCTGTGAATTCCGACACGACACGCAAATGTGCAACGTTTTTTTCTGAATTTCCGTGAGTCGTTCTAGGGAAATGGTACTTCGTCGTTTTTCATCCCACAAAATTCGTGACCATCGAAAGCTCTCGATTTATCATATTAACTACTGCGAAGCCAACAAGCTGAGTTATGAGCATATTTGAATAATTGTTTACACTCAGGTGATCATTCTCTATTGTGAACATGATTGTGAATGTTTATCGAGGGAAAAACATTAAACATGATTTAATGTTTTTCCCTCTGATGAAATCGTTTGAATAGTTCTGATGTCCGCTTACAACCGAGTCGTTGCTAGGGTTTTTGGGGTTTTTGTATACGATTTGTCTCATTGAATTAGGTATGTAAGATTTTCTTCACAAGTAGTTACAACATCTAGATTGTGGCAAGGTTTCTGAAATCAGGTTACAATAGTTGTCATCTTGAGCCGAGTCTACCTTGGGTATGCAAATCATATTCTATAGACTCATATACATAGTATCATAGGCCCAGTTCCATTAAATTGTCCATCCGATTCCCTCGATAACGGAATCAAGACGTTCAAAGAAGAGGCCCTTCTCGGCTCGTACTAATCAGCGGGCACTCGTCCCGTAACGCTTCTTCAGAGCCCGATCATCTCTGAAATATTTAAATTCCTTGATCGAGAGCAAAAAGTACAGTTGAAATCTGATGTACAGCACGAGTAGGCCAAACAAAGCAAAGCTACTGATTAAATTCGCTGCGAACTTCTCCTCCTGACAGACCCATGATTTTTCGTAAAGCAGAGCTGCTAGCTACATGCAAGATGTTTGAATGGAGGAGGTGGAGAGTGAAATTTTAAAATGGGTTGCAGAATCCATGGCTTGCAATTTGGCAGGGGTATAAAGTGAGTCTTGAGCCTAGATCACTTGTCTTAAACTAGCCTACCATATATATGTGTGCGCTATGCAACATTCTTGCTGATGCAAATATGTGTACTTGCATTATTGTATACGCTGTGTCTCATTGAATTATGTGAGATTTTCTTTACAAGTTGTCAAAACATCTAGATTGTGACAATGTTTTCTGAAATTAGGTTACAATAGTAGTCAACTTGGGCCGAGTCTACCTTGGGTTTGCAAATCAAATCCTATAGGCACATATACATAGTATCATAGGCCCAGTTCCATTAGATTGTCCATCCGAATCCCTCGATAACGGAATCAAGACGGTTCAAAGAAGAGGCCCTTCTCGGCTCATACTAATCAGCGGGCACTCGTCACGTAACGCTTCCCCAGAGCGCGATCGTCGCTGAATAATTCAAACCCTTCATTTGAGTCGAAAGACGGCATTACTACCCCCAAGCGGTTAAATCAGAATCATGGAGAAGGAACCCCTTCAACCTTCGAACTGGTAAGTGGACGACATTCACCGCACGTCCCTATAACATTTTCCGCTCCTTATTTAGCACCCCGGCCCGTCCCGGGTCCCCAGAGGCTGGCTGGTGCGTTCGGGAGCAAAGCCGAACGCGAACGGACGTGAGTTGGGAAGGTAATTCGGGTTAATTTAATAACACGTTCTCCTTTCGACCTACCGTTTTCAGGGTTTTCCACCTCTTCCCACCACTTTTGTTTTAACTCGTCAGCGCTGCGCTATCTCCGAGGACAAAAGTGGGAGAGAGACCTCCCCGCCGCCCTGTGTGAACAGACCTAATTGGGCGCTTTCCTCCGAAGCCGATTGCTTAATTGTCACCACGACCCAAGGATGACAACGTCGTAAAAAAATGCTTCGCTTTCCCTCCTTTTAACGGAAATAACGATTTTTCTCCTTTTTATTTCTCTTTCTCTGAACGGATTAGGCGACTGAACGGAATACCAATTGACGTAACTCAATGTTTCCCTAACGATAAAATGAGGATATTGACTTCGGCGGATCTCTCATGAACACTTTAATTAGTTCAACTGAAAAACAACTCTTACCTAATAAGGAAAATGATCAATATGCATGTATTTATAAATAATATTCTAAATCTTTAAAAAAGGTTTGTTTGCATTCATTTCGACATGTGTTTTTTTTTTTTTTTTTTTTTTTTTTTTTTTTGTGGGTTCCGCGATTTTGGACATGCGTCACATATATGAAACGGGACAACCAATTAACAAATTCCCCTAGTTACATGGGCGCCGACTTGTCCAAAACTTTGGTGGGGCTTGACAAGGCGGGGGGAGGGGGTATGGAATTTGACGAATTTCAAGCTAAAAGTAGCCATTTTTGGGCCCTTTTGGATGCTTAAAAAGAATACTATTCTATCCTGAAAGTAAAGTAAACTTGCTAAACAGCTTCTTTTAGCGAATTTTTGAAGAAAATGAAGCTATTTTTATTTGTGATGAGTAATAAACAACGTTAATAAATCAAAACGGGTATTAAGTTCAATGATACACCAAAGTATCATGGTCTAAAAAATGTATTTATAGTTAATATAACTTCTACTTTAATGTATAACCAAATACGAGTGAAAAGTAGGTAAAACAATTTTGACTAAACTTAACTTAAGATTCTTTAGCTAATTACAAAAAATTAATGTTTTGTTTAAAAAGAACTAAATGTTGGCCTAATTAGGATGAAGGCACATAAAAAACATTCAAGTAGCCTAACACTATATTTTATGAAAGGAAAAAACCGTAATTAACAAAGATAATAATATA
Organism: Adelphocoris suturalis; assembly: GCA_030762985.1. Classification (NCBI taxonomy): domain Eukaryota; kingdom Metazoa; phylum Arthropoda; class Insecta; order Hemiptera; family Miridae; genus Adelphocoris; species Adelphocoris suturalis. The sequence goes on from CM061049.1 coordinate 38,807,933, forward strand.
TTTTTATTACCACCCCGCCAAGCTTCCCCGCATAAATAAACAGCAAGGGCAACTGGCGTATTTATCAGCCACATTGCTGCCTACTCTGGGGATGTGTAGAGTTATACCATTAAAATTTTAAGATTTTCAGTAAGGAAAATATTGGTGGGTTACAGCCCCACGACTCTCATTATTGCTGGGGCACGGGCCCCACCATCTCTTATGAAGTCGGCACCCATGCCTAGTTGCTTTGAATTTATGATGATTTTCCAATAATTACCGGTCCAAATAATAGTTTAGTAGTATTGAGCTTGGTAACAAGGCAAACGCTGTTGGGGTTTTATCTTATCATAGTTACAACAATAGAGCGTTTTATTGGCACGAAACTGACAACGCATCCACAAACGACACCGTATTCCTTCAATCCTTGGCCGGGAACGTAGCACACCATGGTAACGCTGCGACGGATTTCGATTCACGACGCATCATAGCTTGGCAAAGCGTTTACCTATACCGCTCCAATAGTGAACGGTGTCGCTTGTGGAACCTTCAATACTCGTAACCTCATTTCAGCGAAGCGAGAACAAGCTTCAGCTGTTTTATTTATTCATTATTATTTTTTCTCCTCAACCAGAAGTAATTGGCCGCAACTTTCAAGTGTTTTTGCTGTTCGAAGTAGTGTGACGTGGAGAGTTACCTAAACGCTAAATTCGAGGTTACTTTTGCATCGAGACAGGATGCAAAAGTAACCTCAAATTTAGCGACTAGATGCGTTAAACGTGACGCCCATGTCAACGCCGATTCGCCGATGTAGCAGTGACAACGTATCCCCAACGAATTAGGGGATCCATAATAACGATACGTTTTTTCTTGTTCGCTACTGAAACTCTCTAATGCGGTATAATTTGTATTATCTACTATCTCCCACTGAAACCATTTCATTCATACGGAAAATAATTTGTCATAAATATAAACCAAGAACCAATTGCTCGACTTTGCTCTAATGAACGCCGATTAGTCAGTACTTTTATGATATTCGTCAACCTGCTCTTTTGGGTCAATACAGACAAGTTTTTTTCCGTGTCAGCAGTGAAATTGTACGCTACGGTTTTAATCCGATTTTGGCGAAACTTTGAAGATTCACTATTCAAGGTACAACCATCCTGACTAAGACTATTCCAGCTAACAACCAACTATTCCAGCTGCGTGAGCCTTGAAGCTAATAAATTTATTTTCTAATCTGCCTACGATGCTGACACTTGAACGGAGGCTCTCTGGGACATAATGAACATAATTACCTAGCACTTGAGGAACTTTTCAGATCAGATGAATAAATCCAAAAGCAAATTTTTATTCAAATCTGCCTACGATTCTGGAATTTGAATGAGAGCCCCTCTGGGACCTGAGGAGTATAATTTATTTCAACGCTCGAAACAATCCTCAGCAGCTGAGTGAGCACTGGTGCTGATTTATTTCCTAATCTGCCAGAAATGGTGAAATTTGAAACAGAGCCTCTCTGGTACAAAAAGCACAGAATTATATCGTGCGAAACAACGCTGACCTGCTGAGTGATCCCTTTGTCTAATTTATTCCGTAGATGGTCTACAATGATGAAATTGGAAAAGGAGCCTCTTTTGGAAATATTTGAATAAGTTATGATTAGAACGTACTAAATTATCCCGATCAGCAGATCATATCATATCAATTTACAATTTTAAAATACAGGGCTCGTTACGAAACGCCTCAAAAGGGATTTATATGGTTGAATTTGATTTGAACGATATTTTCAACCTATGTTTTATCAACTTTGGTCAAGTAGTTTCGGAGAAAAGCTCTGGACAGCGAACGATGGACAGACAGATATTTCTTTATTCATTTTTATTTTTGACATAGATTGGCTGGCCCACGTGAGTGCAAAATTCGTACTATAAAATGCAATGGTTTTTTTACCCAACTTCTCGTAGAAAAGGGTTATTACAGCCGTCGGCACGGTGACACTTAGGGGTGAGGATGTATTTGCTCTATGTTTCAGAGGGTGTAGAACACGATTACAATAATCATTCATTTTAAGATTTATATATATATATATATATATATATATATATATATATATATATATATATATATATATATCGACAAAATGTTGTGCTCACTATTCCTCCAAAACCGCTGGTCTGATTTGGACCAAATTTTAAAAAAAATTAAGTAAAATCATAAGTATGGCAAAATTGTGCTAAAATTTCTCCTATTTACCGAAGGACGTATAAATTTGACAGGGAGCCTCTCTGGGATAACAGGAGAGTAACAAAGTGAGGAGCGCTATCCTGATCAGCTGAGTGAGCTAAAATCTCTCCTATTTACCGAAGGACGTATAAATTTGTCAGGAAACCTCTCTTGGATAACAAGAGACGAACAAAGTGAGGAGCGTCATCCTGATCAGCTGAGTGAGCAAAATCTCTCGAATTTACCGAAGGATGTATAAATTTGACAGGGAGCCTCTCTGGAACTACAGGAGACGAGCGAAGTGAGGAGCGCCATCCTGATCAGCTGAGTGTGCTAGAAGTTATGTCGTATAAGTACAACGAAATTTGATAAGGAGCCTCTATAGGACATCAAGGGGCGAATGTAATTACAGGCTTCACCCAGAGCTCCAGTTGATCCACTCGAAAAGTTGGTTCTGCTTACGCAAACTGCTTGAGTGTATTTTAACACAGAATGTGTTTTAGCCATGGACTAACTAGCCGATGGTAACGAAATGTGTGACGGATGATTTTCACGTACAACCGAGTCGTTGCTAGGGAAATGGTACTTCGTCGTTTTTCATCCCACAAACTGAGTTATGAGCATGGTTATATAAATAATTGTTTACACACAGGTGATCATTCTCAATAATTGATATTGTGAACATGATTGCAACCGCTTGTTAATTTCTGATGATTTCATTGAGCTTGTGTTTCGATGATTTGATTCATAGCAGGTGATCTGAGTATTACGAAAACGGTTTGATTTGTGAAGCGGAGGTTAAATAATTTGAATAGGTAATTTCTATACTTTACACTCTAGGAAGCTGTAATTTCGTTTGTAGCCTCTTTAGGACATTTACTTGACGATGCTCAGGGTCCGGATCAGATGTGTGGCTCTTAAAGCTAATTTCTATGCTTTACACTCTAGGAAGCTGTAATTTCGTATGTAGCCTCTTTAGGACATTTACTTGACGATGCTCAGGGTCCGGATCAGATGTGTGGCTCTTAAAGCTAATTTCTATGCTTTACACTCTAGGAAGCTGTAATTTCGTATGTAGCCTCTTTAGGACATTTACTTGACGATGTCCAGGGTCAGGATCAGATGAGTGGCTCTTAGAGCTAATTTCTATATTTCTATTGATTTTTACGTACAACCAATGCGTTACTAGCAATGTGTAACTCCACGAATTCACGATAGCGTGCATGAGCCTTTTGCAATATTGGTTCTGTAAGCTCTTACAAAACCTTATCAGCTTTTTTACGAGTTGACAGGAAGGCGTTTGATAGGCTACGCCACTCTGTGAACTCTAACTTCACATTCTAACAAAGAATCGACTCGTTTCATTCATTTTTCGCATATCTGTTTTAGCTGTCGGGGATCCCCACGTTCATCGCGTATCTGCCAATGCTTTATGTTCTCTCCTTGTTGTATTTATATGTTTTCTGTCCACTTCTCTCTTATTGAACCGTACAATATAGAAGAAAATACGGAGCCGAGCTACAAACCCGTATCCCTTCAAGGGAGAGTCTCTCCTTTATTCAGTAGGGGCGGGAAAGCACGTAAACAATATAAAATTCAGGTTCACCCCTCACTCCGTTCAACCATTACTGCTTTTCCCAACTAGTGTATACTAGACCTTGTCCACATCCTGTAATATGGAAGATCGTTCCGATTAGTGACTAAGGGATAGGATACCATTTAATAAGTACCTGTAACAATAAGTACCGTTTAAACTGAAATATGGCGAGCGCCATTTAATTATGAAACTTGGTTTTAACTACTGTTTGCGTTTAGCGTGTGTATGAACCAATACTTGTTGGTTTACGAAACTCGAGTACATATAGATATCGAAGAAGAAAAAAGAGTACTTATAAGAAAAAAGTCCAGTCATGCAGCATGACCCCATGAGCGAATTTTTGAAGATGTTTTATGCATATGTTTCATGCGAATATTACCGATTTTTACAACTAGCGAACGGCATTATTTCAATTTTTGACTGATTTTTCAACTTTGAAATTTTTGAAAACTTGATACATATTCTTATAGGAAATTTTACGCTGATTCAGAATATACTACATGTTACTATGCTGAATTATTTCGCACAACAAATCGCAAAAAACTGGCTATTTTGAAATTTTTGACTACATTTTGGAAAATTTCAACCCGAAGATGTAATCCGATCATGCTGGCCAACGAACTTGAACTTTCGTTTTGTGTCCTTAACATTTTAAATTTGTTTGAAGTTTCTAGCACAATTCTACGGACAGTTATCGTCTGGAATGACACATACATATATACATACATATATACATACACACATACATATATACATACATACATATATACATTCATACATATATACATACATACATATATATACATACATTAATATATACATACATACATACATACATAAAAAATGCGTTAAACTTCAGAATATGATTCAAAATAGCCTGAAACGGATTTCTGCATAAAATTTTTTCAAAAATTCACATTCTACAAATTTTGAGGCGAGAGCAATAGCTTAATTTGCTTCAAAAATTCGCTAACAACATGGAATAATAATAGTTCCATTTACCCCACTTTAGATATCGAGCAGTCTTTTTTTTTCTGTGGAATAACCTCATCCATTCAGTTTCTAATCGCCTAGAATTCAAATTGTTTAATAATTGTTCACTATTATAACTATTATAATTATTATAATAATTGTTCACTATTATAATGTATAACCACATTATCATATAATGTGGTTATACATTATATGATTCTCATTTTTGACCAGTATTGGTGAGATTGATGGTGACGGGCACGAATTGCAGAGGGGAAAGGGGTGACGAAAGGTATCAACAAGGGTGAAGTCATGTCAACCACTTCATTTTATTCAGGCCTTGTTAGTTCGGAGTCCCATGGACCGATCTCGCACTAATTCAGAGGTTAGTTAGAAAAATATGGTTTGATGATTCCTTCTTGCAACAGGCCTAATATTTACAGCCATTTTTCAATTTTGATAAAGTTTTCAGGAATTGGTACGTTATGCGCTTCATCTTTATTCACCTAGTATATCTCCCAACCATAAGAACACGCTGTGGAATATTTCAATCCATACACTCGTCTTACGAATTCGAGGAAGCTATGTGTCACACTAAACTTGGGAGTCATTTCTTTTATGTACCAGAATTTGCTAAAAGAACATAAATTCTGACAGCTATGAATCAATAAGCTAAAATCCCACTCTATCAGTTTTTGTAACTTCTACATAACTGTTACTTAACGATTTGAGCCTCTTACCCAAGTGATTGTGAAATACGAATATTAAACGACTGCAGTTTGCATGTCAGTATTTCCAGGTCACGGGCAATTTTCAAAGCGTTCCTGGAAATGGAAGCACCCAGGCGTAATCGCTATTAGAATCTCGGTTGCCCGTTGACTGATGATTTGTGAAAACGGTGCTGCCGAAGGGTTTTTCGGCAAAGTTCAAGCGTGGAAATGACCCATCCAATTTTCTACTCCATTTTCCTACTGCAGGAAATAGCCGAATAGAAAATGGGAGACGCTTTTAAAGCATACGGAACGATCCGGCTCGGTCGGGTTTTCCGGTTTGATTTATGTGCTGGGGAGGAAGAGAATTCAGGAATATGTCACCTAGCATTCACATGAGCGAGCGTTAATGTGATTGGAGTCTCCCTCCCCGTATCTATTTTCTTTTTTTTCGGAATAATAAGCTCGGAAAAAACGATGATCTGAACGGAAATAATATTCAAATGGAACGGAAGGATAAAAGTTCCAGTCATGCAGCAAGATCGTATGAGCAAATTTTCATAAAATATGCTATATAATGTTACATTTTATTGAAAATTAAGGACAACGAGGGAAAAGAAAAATTATCAACTACCAATTTTATGGCAAAAAACTCGTTCTAAATAGTATTCTGGCATTCAAAAAGAGATTTTGGATTTTTAATTATTGTGTGGTTTTATCGATTTTTTAGCACATTTTAATGAAATTGAAGTACATTTTTCAGCATAATTTTGTATATACATTTTTTACTATTTAATGTAATTAAACTTTATTTGAGCAATATTCTGCTAAAAAAATATAAATTTATTGATTTTTAGAGGTTTTTTGTTATTTTTAGTGATTTTTTTTAGCACTTTCTTGAAATGTGACCAATTTATTGTGCTAAAAAAATGCTGACCAACAAACTCGTTTTTTCTTTTGGAAAGCTTGATTTTTTTTGCGCAAGAATGGAATTTTTATCACAATCCTAAGGAGAGGACACACACACACATATATATGCACTTGATTGTGAACACTGTGCTACTGCACTAAATATTAATTAAAGTTAATGCAACTCAACAGAGATAAAGAGGAAAAGGTTTTTGATATTTCGAATTAATTTTGTCAAAATTAGAAAGGGTATTTTGAATATTCCCTGGAACCGAGCCTGTATCCAAAGTTTCAAAGTTGTTATATTGGATTTACTCAACCATGGGCCCGTTAGGACTGTGGAAGTAGCCGGTCGTTCGTTTTTCCAGGCTTCTTCTTCAACACTTTGACACTGCAGCATTCGTCGAAGGTGGCTGCTTGACCGTGTGTTCTTGCGTGCAGCTTCTGTCTTTGCTGGGATTGACTCAAGGAATCTCTATGGTTATTCATCCTCAGATCTAGTTGGGATGCCTTTCCCACATAGAAGCTCCTTGACTGATCATCCTCACACTTCTTAAAAATGTGCTGGTACACGCACATCCTTGACCGGCACTCTGCTGATCGCTGGCATCTGTACATGCGGATGTTATTTGGGGAAGTATAATCCGGGTCCTCAATGACCAACACACAGAGTTAGCATCTCGGTCTTTGGCATGGGTGGAGACCTCGTTGTTGCAAATTCTCACGCTGGACAGCTGGATGCCGATGCGACAGTATTCCACATATTGCCTGATTCTACATACTATTAGTTCCCATTTCCTCGACTTTGCTGCCTTGTTATCAGCATCGGTATTTTCGTTTTTATTATACCGGAATAATTTTAATGAAGTGCAATATAATACTTTTATCAGATTCACTGAAATTCGTGACTCGTTCTTTTCCTGCAATTTCATCAAACGATAGGATGACCCGATCGTATAAAATATATGAATAATTCAGTTGATGATAATAACGACCATTGCAAGTCAAACTCAAAGAATTTGAACTGGCTGATCTGAACTAATCCGAACTCAGCTGAATATAAATAACACTGATCATGACATCAAAACCAACACATTCACTTCCCCTTTCACAAGGTCATAAACATACGATGTCCGATATCAGCGGTTTGCAACATGGAACTATAACTTTCCTTGTAGTTCAATGAATTTATGCCCATGTTCTTTTTTTATTCTTCTTCTCTTTCTTTGACGTTTAAACTACAGTATCCAAAACCAAACTATTTACTCATTCTGTTTTGATTGATTCTTCATGAGTAAAATATATGCAAATTATATCGAATTGCGGAAATATATTAATGATTTAAATTTTTGAAGTGTAAACTTCTATAGACGGTAGGCGTACCGCGTCGAAAAATTTAGCGGGGTGTGAATACGATTTTACCGTCACGTTTTTTTTCCGTCACGCTGTTTTTTTCTTTTGATTTTCACGTACAACCAAGCCGTTGTTGGGGAAATGAAACTTTTTTTTTTTTCACCGGTCAAAAATCGTTCTCCACCCGTTGAAAAGCTCTCGATTTATCACGAATTTCTTTCGTACTTGTTCTTCTATTCATGTCGTAGATTTATATTTATTTATGTTATAAATGGATATAGTAAACAATGCCGCTTGTTTTGTTGTCACTTGGTTGAGAAGTTAATCTTGCTTATAGTACCTAATTGTAGACGCGCACCATAACAGAAAATTACCTACTTAGGTAATCTGTTCTAATATATTTTCCATATAATAATTTCCATAAAATATTTTATATTTATCATCGTTAGCAGAAAATCGTCATAGAAGTTTACATTTCTCCCGTGTGGTCTTTAGCACACCTGGTTTTTATGTAAATGTACTTTTGATTTAAAATAATTAGTTCCTTTTTGTGAAAAATCAAAGTATTACAAGGATCGTTTTCCAAGATAAACGTTTGTTCTGCTTCGAAATTGAATATTCCATGAGCAGTTTTCCATCTAGGTAGGTATTTCAGATCAATTATAATCACACTTCTGACGCCCTGTATGACGGCGAATCTTTATAACAAGGCTAACATCATCTATTCCCATTCAAATTTGATAAATTTTACAATGATTTCTCATATTGAGGTCCAATATTATGACAGTAACATAAAGCTCTAGGTTCGTGAGTCGTGAAGCAAACTGTCGGAACGCAAATATACAATACAATCTTCGTTGTGAGATAAGGAAGACCAGAATAACTCTCAGTCCGGACTGATAACCACTTACTGACGGACCGTGACGCATGAATCCAAATATTACGTTTTATTGATTTATTATTATGGCATCAATGTGTGTTTGATTCAGATTATGTCATCAAATCACCATTTTTCGTTGGTTGAATAGTTTATCACTATATAAATCAGTAATATCATTAAGTTTGCGCATATGTGTGGAAAGCTCAAATTGCCTTCTCCCATCTATCTCCCGAATTGGAGCGAGATCGGACGATTGGAAAGTGAAAAATGATGGAGTTAAGATTTGCATGTGCGATACGAGGAGAGAAACTCAAGCCTTAAGAACCCCCACCCTTACCCCTCCACAACCTCTGACCCCCCCCCCCCCCCCCTCCAACCACTACTAAAGTTAGGATCACGGTCCCTGTCAAACTTGGTCAATTCCTATACAACCTAATATATAAAATTCTCGTGTCACAGTTTTCGTTGACATACTCCTCCGAAACGGCTTGACCGATTTTGATGAAATTTTTTGTGCTTATCCGGTATCTATGAGAATCAGCCAACATCTATTTTTCATCCCCCTAAATGTTAGGGGTAGTCCACCCCTAATTTTTTTTTTATTTTTTAGACAAAATTTTTAATTTATATTTTAATTAACGTCTGCCAAGTTGGGTGGACAGTATAACTTCCTCAAGCGAGCGAAGCGAGCAATTTAATGGGGGGTCCGGGGGGCTTGCCCCCCGGCTGGACGTGGAGGCGAGCGGAGCGAGCCGGAGCGGCTAGTTTTGCTATAAATCTATGATATTACTCGGATTAAGCCCTTCCATTTCCATTACTTACTGGCTGAAAATTATCATCTTTTCGCAGCTCGAATTTTAGATTATCGAAATTTTATATTCGTAGAATAAGTGGTATTTATTTGTAGGTATCTTTATGGGTGCGTAATTTTTGTATACCACTGAAGTGAAATTGGCAGAAGTAATGGTAAAAATGTGCTCATCAATATATGGACTCATATTGGGGCATGTTTAATTAAACTAGATATAGCTCAGCCCATTTTATAATATTGAGTCTCCTGAATTGAATTCATTCATTTATACGCTACTCTGAAAATACTACAGGGCTAACGTGCTGTCACCACATGGCAGATTTTTTGGATGCCCTCGCGTTTCTCCCCTATCGAAAAGTGCATCCATCTAGCTCAAGAAATCGTCGGTTGAACGTATGAATAAAGAAAAAGAAAAAGTTTGGTATCCGGAAATCAGTTTATCCTTTCCCACTCCAACACGAGACCTTTCACTCCTCCCAAAAAAAAAAAAAAAAAAAAAAATCTAATAGAGATCACCGCTGGAGTGCCGTTAAGGAATGACTGGGTGAGGGGTCTTGATATATTTATGTTGACGGATATGTCCTTAAGTGAACGCCTCCGCTGCGTCTCGATCCAAGTTCTTTAACCCTCTTCGTCGATCCGAGTCTCCTAGACCCCCTCCACTTTCTCTTCCCTAACAGGCCAAAAAAAAACCACCCCCTCGCTCATCCCGTCGTTTCCTTCCAAGATTCAATTCTGAGGATTTGAGAAATGAGTCTACTTGGGTAGGGCTTGGAAAGCCGTGATGGATCACAAGACCTCTGGAGTCAAACCGACTCTTTCCGTTACCCGTTTTTAGGCCCTGTTATTTTCACATCACGTCCCCCCGGCTCGTGTTTGTTCTCTTGATCGATTTCCACCTCCCCTGTTCGAGATGGGATGTAGTCGTGGAGCACCTTCGCGTGAAAATGGTGATTACTCAATTTGGAAATCGTTTCAACTTTGACGCGAGGTTTTGTTTCAAGACTTAACACTTGTTGGATATTTCTAAAGCAGAAACGTCCCTACGTTTTAGTTGTATTCAATCAAATAGAAATGGATAATATTTGGTTTCCAATTTAAAATTCCAGCTGTTATTATGTAAGGTGGTAATTCCATTTCCGTAAAGGTGGTAACATAAAATTACGTAGGTGGTAATTTCATTTATTCCTGAGGAGCCTACACACGCTCAGTTTCCCTGCGCAGTTTTACCACGTTTGACGTAACTTCTGAGTGATTTAACTGAGCAAACTTACGAAACTGCACAGCTCTCGCAGGTTTTTGCTCGGGCCGTTGGACTGCGCAATAGTTTATAGTTTCTTACGATAAACTGGGTAGTTTCCTTAGTTAATTGCAAGACGTCTTGGTACCTGTCACGTGTCACCCATCCCTTTCATTTATGTAAATAAAGCTGAATTCAGACAGAGTGAGTAAATCTTCAAGTGAATTTCTAACACTTGGCAAAACACATCTTTGAAGATAACACTCCTTGCTCCAGCGTTGCTCCTTCTCTTATTCTCTCGCAGCTGCTCAATCCCAGCAGCAAGGAGGCAGCATAGTGCTGCTCTTCTTTTCCGGTACAAAACAGTTAATAGACAATATGCCTTTATTATTGAGGCTGAGCCAACTGAGCTAAAAATGAGGGGAAAACTGCAAAAACTGAAAATTGCCCCCCCCCCCCCCCCCCCCCCCCCATCTACAGTTCAGATAACCGTACAGTTTCTTGCTCAGTTTTGTCCTCATGAAAACTGCGCAGTTAAACTGGGCGTGCGTCGGCCCCTTTAAAAGGCACCTTTAGGTGGGAGCTTCTATGGGCCTGTATGACACCAGAGAAAACGAAGGAGAAGTAGCTATATTACATTTCGGTGTATTATTTTCAATAACGAACCTTTGTATTCAACCAAGAAAAAATTCAAACCCCTCCCCTTTGTTCTTTACATATTGATAAATACAAAAAACACGTTAAACTTATTTCTGTTCTAGAACCAAAAATTTCAACCATGTATCATGTTTTCTCCTCGATATTGATTCGAAATTCTATGAAAACATCAGAAATTAACAAGCGTTTGCAATCATGTTCACAATATCAATTATTGAGAATGATCACCTGTGTGTAAACAATTATTTATATAACCATGCTCATAACTCAGTTTGTTGGACACGCACTTCGCCGTAGTTAACATAATATTGTTGGATAAATCGAGAGCTTTCGAACGAATGGTCAACGAATTTTGTGGGATGAAAAACGACGAAGTACCATTTCCCTAGCAACGACTCGGTTGTAGGCGGAAATCACTGTAACACTATATGTTTCGTACTCGGAAAAAAATTGACTCGCAAAATTCGCTAGGACCCCAGGGCTAAAACATGATACATGTTAATATTTATTTATTTATAAGCGATGGTACGATTCCCGCACCGATAAATGGTTCCATAAGTTTCTGACATATAACACAATTGACGAATTTTGAATCAATCGACCATTACACGAGTAGCGTAAGAATGTTAGGCTCTTGTGTAATAAATACAATATTAATATTTTCACACATGCTCTGAGATGTGAAATTCATTTCAAACAATATGTGGTGCAGTCTTTTAATTAATAATCTACCAAAATGATAAGAATAAGAAACTCTTATAAAATTGCATTCAGGCTCCAATTTGATAGACAAAGTCTAACATAAGATCAGTAGTCTGACGCACTATTAGTACCCAGAGGATTGACACGCATGTTATTGGAGACTGTAATACTGAAAAATTTTGATATTTTATTATATAACACATCCCTCATTATGGAAACATATTATTGTTCATGTGTACTAAGTCTAAATAAAGCTTTTTATTGCAAATATGAAGCTCACACTTGCTCTGAGATTTGAAATTCATATAAACATTATAATGTGCAGTGTTTTATTTTATAATCTTCAAAAATTAAAAGTATGAGAAACTCTTATACTATTGCATTCAGGTCCCAATTTAATAGATAATGTTTAATAAACAGATTACAATTCGTATCTAGGGGATTAATTTGCAAGTTACTGGTGATTGAAATACTGTATTTGTTAATATTTTAGGTTTGGTTGGTCAGTTCCTCAACCACATGTGACTTAATTTTGTCTATTCTTAAGGTTTGGTCTGAATAAAATTCTTTGCCTTTGCCAACGATTCGACAAATTCATTGATCTTCTGCGGGGCTATGGAAGAACATACAGAGGACAAAGTTCTAAGTACATAGCATTAATGATGTATAGATAGCAACAAACATGAAACAGGGCAGGTACATTCTTTAGGTATTGGTGGTAACTTTATAAACACATCAGGTTATTCATTCACTTACTTTTAGAAAAAAAGGGGCACACAGGAAAAAAACAAGTTCAAAGAAGACTTGTGTACACAAAAAAATTTCCACTATGACCCACAACCACACTGTGCAACAACTCAAAAAACTCATTCTAGATCTTTCACTCTTGATTATCCATGATTTTGTATAATTCATTGCATTTAAATATATTCAAGAAAGTGGGTGAATGAATAAGAAGTATGACCTGATGTTTTTGTGAGGTTACTACCAAATCTAAGTAATCTTCGTGCCCGGCCAGTAACATGTTTGTTGCTACCTATACACCATAACTGCTGTATACTGAAACCTCTATTCTCTCTCTGTTTTTCTATTGCCGTGAAGAAGATAAATAAATTTATCGAAACATTGGAATAGACAAAGAATTTTATTCAGGCCGACCCTCAAGAATACACAAAATAAAGTTAATATTTTATTATATGTGCAGTTGGCAGGATGATTACTGAACGCATATCCATGTGTATCAAGTCTAAATAAAAGCTTTTCATTTCGAATACGAATTGAATATTTTTGTTGAAGAACAATCCCAGTTATCCATGCAACCACCTTATACTTAATGTATATCTGTCTATATTGGTTCATTCACGCTAGATTTGGGCAGGTCTTGTTGAATGTGCCATTATCTTCCAGTATTAGACTTTTTGAAAGAGCAAAATAAGTTTCAAAACTAGGTGCCGCAGGCTCCCTTATATAGTAAATGTAGTTGAACTTCTCCTAAACCAATTTATTCAACGGCTTTGACGTTTGAATGAAACCGGGATTGAGCGCCGGAACTATCAAACTACAGGAGAGCGGGAATTCAGATGAAATTGGTTCGAGAGCAATATTTATTTACCTTTTGGAGTGATACCTAGTAGGTAGTATAAATATTGATGAAACGATCCACTCCGCTGGGGGGCTCGCGCAGACAAGAGTAAACATTCCGACGTGACACCCACCAAAAGAGCACCTGTTTGTAAATTTGCCTCTGGAATCACCAAGAGAGAAAGGATTTACCGACCAAGAAAACGTTCTTCGAGTGACAGAACAAAGGGGACATTATTTATTCCGTTCTATTGAACGAGTGAACCCGGACTGCTGCGGGGTTGTACTAAAGTGAAACTTTTCAAATACAGTAAAGATAAATTGTTAGGAAATGTGGTTATTCATCCAAAAAAAAAAAAAAAAAAAAAAACATTCGTAAGTAACGAATGTAATATAGAGACGTCTCTAGGATAGTTTCATATGATTTTGATGAGAATGGTAAATAAATCGTGATTTTACTCTATGCACCCCCTACATTACCTATAACCTAGAATGAATATTGTAGTGGATTTGTTGTTTGGTTATGCGGATTCACCCGTTTGGGTGCATTTATATAGAACATCGTTATTATAAATTGGTTGAGATCATCACGCTAAATCGGTATTTCATCTACCGAAACATATTGAAATTTCAATTTGCAGTATTTTTTTATCCGATAATTCCAATTCTTTGAGCAAAATAGTGAAATAATCGAAAGAAAATTTATTCACGAAAATTGGTTGAGGACTGCATGAACAGTGTAGTTCATTCCCCTCTCCATTACTTCTCCTCAGGGAAATCCCCGATTTTCAGCCTATTTGAAACTTCAAAAGTTCGGGTTTAAAGTTGAAAAACGGATGAGAAAAAATTATTACAACTACCCTTCCCTCCCATTACTATCACTGATAGTAAATGTGAACCTTTTTGACATGGATATGTCTTTGCTCTGGGGGGTCAACCAAAAATGTCCGTCACGCAAAATTGATGTCACAATTTAAGTGTTTTTCACGTTCAACCCAGCCGTTGCTAGGGGAATGGAACTCCGCAGTTTTCATCGCACAAAAATCGTTCGCCACTCGTTGGAAAGCGCTTGATTTATGTGATAAATGTTCACATCTCAAGCTACCGATTCCCCCCTCCTTACGTACCTGGCTACATTCCTAAACTAAGTTGATTGGACTATAAACAATTATAATAAGCCGGTTAAAATATTCTTAACGTAAAGCAATAGCATCATTAGAGAGTTTTTGTTCTTCCCGTAAGCCTTCCTAGTTGACGCATAGATCATCGTCTTGACAAGCAGCTGGAGATGATAGCTCTGTGAACATCTACCATTTTTTCGCGTATTTTTACACGTATACGCGACAAACCAAACGCTAACGTACGCTTTTGAAAACGAAGTTGAAATCACTTAAACAACATTTATTTAAATCATTTCTTTATAATTATTTATAAATCCAAAATTATAAATAAATTTATTGCTTACACTCGAATGAATGAAATTTGTAGCGGGACACTTGGCGTAACCTCTGAGAGTTGACCGAACACACTGTGGTTATGTTGCTTTAACTGCGTTCACTGCGGTTACCTTGGTCACACTGTGGTTACCGGTTATCAACTGTTTTATCTTTGCGTCAGGCTATGATGACTCCATACCCATTTTAGGCTCGAGACTCCAACGAATGAATTTTCCCGCGCACGTGTAGATAAGCCTTTTTTCCCGTACACGCGTAGTTCTACACGTTGACGTGAAGATTCGCGCATGCGCAGTTGGTATTTCAGTCATTTCCCGTACACGGGTAGAAAATTAAAGGAAGAACAACAACTCTCTATTTACTCCACTCAATAGAAGACAAATAAACATTTGTCATCCTCTTGACAACAGTCGACTTATGTTAACAACAACTCAATGATTATTATTTCGTCTGCTATTGCTGATGATTAATAACGTTAAGGTAATTTATGAAGTACCCTGCTTTTTGGTACCTCCATGAACTGATAAAATATCAATTATTGGTATCCAATAAGGTGTACATTTCGTCGCCTGAAACAGTCCAAAGTTAAAGGATTTGTTGGTAGCCTCCAACTGAACTAAGGTGCAGAGGGTTTTGATCAACTGACGACCATTATGAAATCCCCAATCGAAGACATATCCATGTTACATGGTATCTGCTTGTAAAGCAGATAGTGGAACTCGTTTACGAGTTTCGGTACGGTTTTCTTCGTTTTTATTTGGCTATATAGCAATACAATTTAATGAATTAAAATTCAATACTTATCAATTCAACAGAATCTTACAAATAAATAGAATACCATTCACTAGATAGGTACCTACATTTTTCCATACAACTTCTCAAAATTATCATAAAATTTTAAAATAAAGAACAATGGGTCACAGTACTTTATTATGACTTTCTGTTAATGCTGCAAACAAATTATAAATGTCTTAATATACATCGATGTCACAACTTGCTATTAAACATTAATTTGTCGTTAAATGGTTCATTGACATTTCTTGCTATTTTCGGAAAGAGACATATTCTTTCATTTATATAAATGGGGCAACTGAGAAGAATATGCTCGACTGTTTCATCCTCATTCAAACAGAAATCGTGAACTGATGATTCATTAGGACTTTACATTCAATTTACTTGTGATTTCTTGAGGCAACGTCCTAAGTGTCGGCGGGAGATTGTTTTGTAGAAGCGTTTTAGCATGATGGTCGTGGGTTTATTCTGGGAAACATTTCTGTATAACTCAACCCAGCATCATTGCTCTCGAACTTGCGTTGCCAAATTTGATATAATTATATTTCTTGAATCTACTGTATAAATCAGTTGTAGGGGACACAATGAGAAATCAAAGTTCCGATCTTCTTCTACAGTTGCTCTCTTCGCTTCGGTGTCTGCTATTTCGTTGCCCTCAATATTGTGGAGAGCTGTGAGCCAGAGAAGTAGAAATCTATATCGTTTTTCTTTCAGTTCAACCGGGTGAGCTATTTCTGTTACTAGGGGATCAGATAAGAAGCTGGGCTTATATGCAGACGTTTTGGACTGCACTCAGAGAATTCGTTTGAGTAGCTAGCCCACTTTTGTTGGATGGATTGGATAGGAATTACCTCAGCCCTTCCACGATTGCACCCGAATTCGAAACGTGCCAAGTTTGTTGCATAACTGGAATGAAATCAGGATCAAACGATAAAACAGTCACGAAAATCAGATGAAAACAATGAACCACATTTACCCCGTCCATTCACCCCTTTCCATGACGAAATCTGAAACTATTGACGTATTTTTTGTAAAACTATAGGTACCGTGTCGTTGATCGATCGAAAATAATGATCTCGAAAATTAGTCTAGAATTATCTAAAATGGAATTGACTCGTAGAGAGACTGTTAAGATAGTCTATACAGCAGGATCGTAATAATCTACAATAATTACAAAATTAATTCTGTTCCGTTCTACCTCTTCGATCTATCACTGTATGATTGGTTGTCCCCACTTGCCAGTACATCTTCCTCAGATTGGGCCAATAGCAATGTGAATCAATCAATAGAACCTGCGGACCTCAGCAGATGTCAACATCGGTACTGAGCTCAAGGTGTTGACCGAGTCATTGGAAATGCTGAATCGGTCTCCATTGATTGGGATGGCGAGAGGGGTTTGCCGGGAGAGGATGGGCCCTGTAAGCAGAAGTTAATCATCTCTGTTAGATATGATCAATACGGTCCGTCGGAATCGTTTACGCGTCAAGGGATAACTTACCGGCAGAGGATAACCGACCGGTCAGGGGATAACCTACCGTCCATGGGTCAAAAGCAATCAACGTGACCCCTCCCGTTTGATCTCGTATTCCGTTATGATAACCGTCAGCATGCTATTGGTACTCATCTCTCTGCAATTCACAACAGCAAATATATATTACTTCTGAGAATAAACGTCTGGAATATCAATAATTGTCTATAGGTACGCAACATAATACATATCTCTCTTGTGTATAACGATATTGTAGAACAGAGTTGTCAATATGACAGTATTAATCTTACGTTAATGTTTTATACTTTAGAATATAATACCTACTGATTATTATTAATAATAATAATGCTAATCAACCGCTGAATGTAGAAGATAAACATACACAAAAACGGCCAAAATTTACATTTTCTCGACTTTATTCACGCAGCGCATTGTGTTACAAGATTTCATTCGTTAGGAGATTTATCAAGTATTGCAACTATCAATAGATAAACGTCACTACGTAATCCTGCCTAAAAAATACCCCACACATGGAAATTGAATATCTTCTAAATTTGATATCTCACGATAATGGCGAACTATTCACCCATAGTCGCGCCCATCATAATTTAAATTTATACACCTTCATGTTATGCGACGGCGATCAGTTCGAATGGTCACCATGCTCGAAAGAAATGGGTCTGTGTTGGTAAGTTTATTAGCTGAAGAGAAGTCCAGAGCTCTTGGTTTGGGTAACGGTATGGAAACATAATAGATACCCACTATGCGCACAAGCAACAGGTGGTAATCATACAAGAGAACAGTAATTTTTGTGCATTGCACCTTAATGTAGTTGCAAATAGAATAGACGATTGACTCGTGTCTTACTTTTCTTTTAATTCTAGGATAGTTTTCTAGCTCGCTTTCCTCGCTCTGGGTGAGATGTATAGGAACGTGAGGCAAAAAGCGATCTTGCCTTCAAGACCGCTCGGTCTTGCGGGTCATTTCCTAACCTCAACAAAGTGACTCCACATGGTGCGGTGGTCATCAACTTGGCACGATTGTTGACATACCTATCAATTCCGCACATCCCCAAAAAAATTACTAACGTGACTGTACACTAGCTATCGTATTTGTATTTACTCGAAGAATTAATTAAGGCCTTAATTAAAATAAGTCAAGAGTCAATGAGTGTTCACCGCTGTATTTGCAGTCGTCAAAATATCATTAGAAGTCTATAGGATGTAGGTAGAAAAATTACAAAAATAATTTGGCAGGTTTTAGCGAATTTTCGTAGAAAATAAAGCTATTTGAAAATCCAAATTTTTGAAAAATTTCTCCATTGACATCCGTTTTGAGGCATTCTGAAACGATTCCTAAAGTTTGCGCTTTTTTATATATATATGTATGACATATTATGTCATTCCAGACGATAACTCTCTTTAGCATTGAGATAAAAATAATTCTTGCACCAAAAAATCAAGCGTTTCAAATGAAAGGATGAGTTCGTTGGCCAACAATATTTTAGTACATTAAATTTGTCAAATTTCGAAAAATGTACTAAAAAAAGCACTAAAAATGGCTAAAAAGCGTTAAATTTATACTTTCAGCAGAATTTTAGTCAAAACCAAATTGTCAACGATTAACGAGGACATTAAAAATTTTTGCTAAAAATTATGCTAAAAAACATAATTAGATTCATTATTATTTCCTAATAAATCTATAAAAACCGCAAAAAAATCTAAAAATCAGTTTGAGTTTTTTATCATAAAATTGGTTTTTAACAATTTCTTTCCACTGAAATTGCTCCATTTATAATACCGTATTATTATACCATATTATAATACGATAGATAGTTTATGGAAATTCGCTCATACGATCATGCTGCATGACTGAAACTTTTTTCTTTTGTCCAATTTTCATCATTAAAGATGTGAGTGACATGCAATTTCGTTGGTACTTTTCGCGTGGTTCACAAATCTTCACTGGAAGCGTTGCGAAACGCGATGAGAGGCGCTGGCCTCAGAGCAGCATCAGTGCGGTCACAATAGATCGAGCCGAATCTATTGTTGCCCGTTCGGGTGGAGGTAGAAAATTTTAAAATTGCTTATGCACCCTTTTGGAAAAACCCTATATTCGTCAATGGAATCGATTGAGCTGTTTGGCCGTGCATAGAGTGGGCAGACAAACAGAGTTTCAGTTTTAAACGTAGTTATAAGATGTAAGATCTGCTCTGCTCCTTCACACATGCACGGTCAAGAAGGTATCTAGATCAGACTCTGGTCAACGGTTGGATTTGTTTAGGAAACCACAACTAATGTATACATTTAATTGGAAACATGTACATATAAATACATATGTATATTGACTTGAAATACATTTTATTGTATAAATCCATTCCTGCATTTTTTTGTAGAGAAACGGCGACCCTTTGGTTAGTTTGAACGGTCGCCTTGTTCAAAAGCAACTTGTGCGTGTAGGTAGGTATATTAGATGAAGAGGAGTACAAAGCCCTTGGTTTGGATAATGGGAACTCTTGTGGGAAGGAAAAAGAGTGCGGTGCTCGAAGCCTTTTTCTCTCTGGTTTATATCCATCCTCGTCCTCCCGCCCAACTTTCGCCCTCTTGTGAGATCAGAGGTGAAATAAGGGTTTTCGGGACGGGAGTTGTGTTACAGCCGAAGGCGATAGGGCGGGCGTGAAAGGTTTAATATTCAAGCCATGCTTTCCTTGGAGGGGATGGAAGGGGGTTATCCCACGTGTCACGTGATCCATTCTCCCCCTCTCCTCCGCCACCCACCTGCCATTCATCCTAAATCTTGAGGAGGCAGCCTGTACTATTGAGCATCACTTCTCAGAGGAACAATAAAGGGTACCGACTTCCACCGCAAATGTTTTTCTCAAGGGAATTAGACACCGATGGTACAGAGTTAGATCCAAAGACTGATTTTCAGACAGTATTGAGATTCATACAAGCTAACATTAATTATATTAAGAATCATGCGTACCGCTTTTCCTCGTTTAATTTTTTTTTTAAATTGAACCTTCAACCTATATTCCAAGGACTTAACCAAAAATTTACTACAAGACTTTATTTTATCCCTGCTGTTTTCACATTTAAGTAGAAGGTATTTATCATAAGGGTTGTAGAAAAAATAAATACAAAAATAAAAATAAAACCAAAGCGGTACGGGAATTTTATTAAAAAAAAAAAATAAAAAATAAAAAAAACGAACCCCAGTCTTTATCACTATCTTCTGATGAACTCCCCCCCCCCCCCCCTCCATGCAATTCTAATATAAATTCATCCACTCTTTCGTCCATGATATGGTCCTCCACCATGTACCTCGCTTCCGTTTGCTTAACTTTTTCACAAACTTTCTTTCACTGATCCACAGAGTATTCTTCGAAACGTTTTTGCAGATACCTCTCTTTCTCTCCAATAGGCATTCCGATTGATCACCCCTTCAGATCACTCCAAAACATCTCAAAAGGGTTGAGATCTGGGTGGTAAGGAGGTAGAAGTAGGGCATCGTTTCCGACCGATGTGATGAGCTCTTCGATCTTGAAGGTTTTTTTTACTGTAGCTTCCCTTATTCGTACAGGTAGTTGAGCCTTCGTCTCGGTTTCATCAACATGAATTCCATCATCCCACTGCGAAACTAGCAAATCTCTTTTCAATGAACCACTATTAGGTTTTTTATTCACCTCAACGTTATGGTGACCAGCATTGTCCAAAATTACCACTGAATGGGGGAGGGAGATCAGGTAGAAACATATCTTTCATTCACTTAGAGAAGTATTCATAGGTCATGAAACTGTAATGATTACCCATTTTTGAAGACGATTTAAAAATTAGTAAACTATTTGTCACGAACCCAATCTCTCCACCTCCATGCACGATGATGAGACGCGCCCAGTTTCATAACAGTCCAATGCCCCGAGTTCATCTGTGGACTGCCAACACTTGGAACCATTGTGCGCCTCATTAATATAAGTCTCATCTCATTAAACGATGGTTCTTCGTTCCGAGCGAAATCACTTGATGGTTTGTAAGTATCTAGCACACCAAGCATCTATTTCAGCCCGTTCAATTAGTAACTTACAGTTTGACTGACAGGTCTTCCATTTTAATCCACAACTCTTGATTCTTAGTCGGAGGGATTCCTTTCCACCGTCGACAACTCCATCCTCCGTCTATTTTCTATCCGCTGTCACATTAAAATTCGATCGAGAGCACTTCATATGCAAGCGACAAAGTTACGTTTCTGGAACCTTAGAACAGGATGGTGCCGTCAAAATTGCCAAAATATGCTGTCTTCCCAGAGAAATTAGCGAGAATATACGGGAAATAATAAAATGAATTCATGCAACGCTATATTTTTTCCCGCCTTAGACCCATTAAATTTCAATGGTTTTTGTTTGAATCGGTTCTTAAAATTTTCGTTACAGTTTCAATCCATATCCATGCGAGTTTCGAGGAATGACAAAAGTATCGAAAATGTAGACAAAAACGTTGGTTTTCGAGCCAGCACTCTTCCTACTCCGTCGAAACTTATGTAGGTCTGAATTTCGCCTTTGAACCTCTTGATCGGGGAAGGTCTCCCGTATGAGAGGCGGGAAAAAGGACAGCCCTTCTACGCAGATGAAATAATGGCCTACCTTTAAAAAAATAGAGGGGGCAACAAATACTTACAAACATTTAACATCATAAAGTTCTGTTGGTACAGAAATGTTCTTTAAACTTTTCGTGGTTCCGCATAAGGTGCCGCGTTTGATAGTCATTTCCAACAAGGAAAAACGTCTGCTATGATGGGAGGGCAGTATAAATTCCTCCCCTAGAAAACAGCAAATTATTACACGACAATTCATTTTCGTTTTACCCCTTTTATACGATTTATTTATCTACCATTCCCTTGGAATTATCTGTAGGAAGGGATTGTAAGCATTTTGAAATTTGCCAGCCCCACCCGAACCATGAGCTGTAGGTCTCGATGGTATGGGGATTATATCCAGACGCATCTATCCTACATCCCACACCAAGCGAGTAAGAAAATCCACCCCTAGCGAGCGAAGCGAGCAACACCCGCTACATATTTCAAATCACCCTTATTGATCCACCGTTTTCTATTATTCTACATGTCCCATTCAAGAGTAAAGACCATCGGATCTATATAGCCATGTCGAGCGAGCGAGAAAACAAGGCTAGTGCCTAATAACTACGTTCCGCCCACAAACAAACTGAAGCCTACCATATTTCTTATGGACCGATATTATCGAAGACTGGAAGGATTAGGTACTGGTAATTCGTTGCCACACTAATCCCACATTTGTTGGTCTTTGATTCAATATAAAGACTCAATTTCTTTTTGAAAATTACTCTTCCATTGGCGTGATTCGCGCGAACCTTCGATTGCGCTCTCTTCCTTTGTGAAAGGACTGAACAGGAAAGCCACTCAAGCCCTCCCTCCAACTCAATCCCTTTTGTATACGTTTTCGTAGTGGTTCAAAAAGAGAAAAATAAAATAAAAAAAAAATAAGAAAGAAAAATAATGACATCGGCAAGAGGGAAAAAGGGATACGACGATGATACCGCAAAAAGATGAAAACGAGAGGTAACGTTCACCCTGAAATGGGGAAAAGTGCGTTCAGGGAATAAAAAAGAAAGAAGGGGGAGGTTTCGGTTTGTTTCAAGAACTGCACAAGGGTGGAAGAAGCTGAAAGGGGCTTGCTTTCAACTACAGGCATCTGCCTCACGCGGGAGTGCGCCTTCCTCATCACTGTAAGAGTCTCCGCCGGCGGAATTTCAAATTAAGGCTGCTCCCCTTCCGACCTTGTTTGCCCTGTTTTTAACATGTTGCCAGTGATGGGGATTCAGGTCTTCGCTTAACTCCTGGAACGTAGCCTTTTGTCGATGGAAAGCATAAACGTTATGGAGCGCCTAATGGAATTGTACAAAAAACTATGAAGTTATGTATATGTACAGCTTCATGACCTGATAAGCCATCAAAAGCAAAGAGGTTCCTATCTTTGAATTTGGAAAATGGAGCTTTTACGCTCCCTCTCAGAATTTGATTTTTTATTTCTGGTCGAAATCCAACCGGCGGAACAGAGCTGAGTGAACATGCAACAATAATTAAACTTCAGTCCGAACGTCATTTATATGGGTTTTCGACCCAATAAATTGCTATGGACTATTCCCCAGCACGCAGGATTAATTAGTGGTCAAGACTGAAAGAGTGTTTAGCAAATTTTCAAAGAAAAAATGAGTTTTAAAATCATAGATTTTAATGTCGTGTAGTAAAGAGAAATTACGATAAGGATAAACTCACAGTTATATTTCGGTTATTGCCTCTGTCAACTAGTAGAACTACTAGAATGTTAGAACTTTTACTCCACTATTTGACAAAGGCAACCGCCGAAATATCATAACTGTAAGCTTTTCCAGTTATATCACGTTATATCTGGCATACTTCCCACGAATTCTGCAACTAATTTCCGATCGAAATTTTCTCTTAGAGATTTTTTTTAAACGCTTTGTTTTTGAGTTATTCAATTTTTAAGAATTTTTTCGTGATTTTGATCCTAATTGCCTAAAACAGCCATAAATCCATTAATTACCTAAGAAAATTCAAATTTGTTCATACCGTTAAAAAGAATGTAAAATTTTGCATCTCCCTGATGTGTACAGTTTTTTGAGATGGGTCAACTGGTAAAAATTCAAATGGAAAAGTGAATTTTGTCGAATCTTTAGAATGACCTTTTTTCATCCAATAGGGTGTTTCTGAAAATATCACAACCGCCATGGAAAATACTTTAAAACATATTTTTTATCCGTTTTGATATCACAAATCACGACACTGGAGGGACATTTATTTACAACTTACAAGGATCCCATAGGTTATTGGAACTTGCTGCAAAAATTCTTTGTAAACCGGGGTTTTCACATTTCAGACACTTGTGAGATCCAGGAGAAAATTCATTAGTTTTCTTCAACCCTGGAAAAGGTTTTGCTCAGCATCCTAGATCACAGGAATACAATTATAAAAACAAAACAAAACAAAAACAATAGAAAATTCTGAGTTTTTCCCGCTTTTCAAAACCTACGGCTATCAAGGCCATTCCTCTTCGACCCTACACTTTGCTACACACCTCAGCACTGCCTTATCGGTACTTTGATGCCCCCCCCCCCCCCCGACTCTCCCTTAATTTCAAAACGAAATTTCTTCCCTTCAAGCCATCATTTCCATCGTTTTTCAATATCAAAAATACGATTTGGAATGGTCAGACAACTTTCTTCTTCATCGTTTACATTTGAAAAACGCAAACAACTATTTTCATTAAATAATAAGGGTTTTAAGAAGTTTTGTCTAGTCTAAAACTTCAGTCCTGCCCCCCACTATCTAATCGGCGGTAACACTTAGAATGACTTATGACACAGATACACACTTCGATCGAAAGTTGAAGGGTTTATATGCAATAACATTGTAATAAGTAATCATTATGGGAGTTATTGGACTAATGCCAAATAATTGGTCCGGCCATTACTGTTGGACTCAGCTCTGTTTGATCCTGATGTGTACCTGGAGAAATTTCTGTGAGTAAGATCGGACGTCTGGATGCTCGCATCTCAAACATGAAAAAATATTCTAAACCAGTCTTTTTAGTGAAATATAGGGCAAATATATGTACTAGGGCAAATATATTTAAATGATGTGTAGTTTGGTGGTCTAAGATCAAACCTCTGGTTTGAATTGGCGGGTAGGGGTAGGGGGGGGGGGGGGGGATCTTCCATACTCTCCTGAGACCGAATGGGGGCAAGCCCAGCTGTACCCATCAGCTTAAGATGGGGCTAAAATCATTAAATTATTTTAAAAATTATAATTTTTGATTGAGTGTTTAGCAAATAAGGTGAGAGGATAGACGTGTATTTTAATTCAGGCGAAATTCAAGCTCCCATATAATTATCCATGTTCGTTACTCTACTTGATAAATTTTTTCATCAACCATGTGGTTTTTCAAGACCACATTACGATAGAGAAACACAATATCGAAGCGATAAGTTCAAGTCATTAAAGATGGGATGAAAATAGCTGGCGAAAACCAATGTTAAGTTTACAGAGGTACCCACCTAATGGTATACAAAAATACCTTTATTTTTTAAACATTTCAACCACCTGTTTGCAACTGAAACAAACGAGAAATAGATTCTAATGATCCCTATACGGTTCATGTTGCGTGTCTCCTCTATCACATTTTCAATACTAGTTCGAATGTTGTAACAGAGTTCCCGTCATCGAGGTCCCGTCAGGGTCTCAGAGATAGCGCTGTCGTTGTCCCGATGGTGAACAACGGGCGTCGCCGCTCATACCCGTGTTTTCTAGAAGCTGAGTTTGGAGTTGGATGGGCGATCCAGATCCTTGGAAAACCAATCTACTCCGAACATAGCTCATTAATGCTATTAGTAGGAGTGACGGGACACTGCCATCCTCCTCTACCTCTTTGTCGAGGATTTAGGACCCCATTGTACCTCTGGGGGGCTACCTAGATCCTTGACATGGTAGACAGAGCGTTTCTCCGTTTATTACAATGTTGAGCGTCGAACATTTCTAATCACCTTATTGAAATACGAATTACTTTCGCGTCCCACTAGGCGTACAAACACCTAAAAGCACCGCTTCAGCTTACCATCAATTGCGTGTTGTTTGGAAATCCCATTGCCGGAAAAAGATTCATAAATGTCACAGGGTTCACTCAATATTGATTAAATATACGTAACCTTAATAAAAATGAAAACAAAAACAAATTAACCGTCGAAAGTTGATATTCAGTTAATGTCAAAGTGACATTCAACCTGTCATCAGTACCTATTGCTAATGAATGTTTGCTGCTCTTTCCAACCCTCGCAAGTTGTTTGGAAAGAGAACGCTCCACTGAGTTAAATAGAATACCTTCTATTTCAAAGAAAAAAAGCAAAAATGTGTAATGAACTAGTCCCACTACTTTCCAAACACGTTTCCCGTTAAGTGTAGTTAAATGCAATTAACGATTTTCTAATTACAAACATGAATTAGTTTGGTATAGCACGAGGTTTCCTTATGCCGGGTGTCTACAGTAATTATGGGACAAACTCAACGAATCGATTCTAAAGCCCATTTTTGATCTAAAGTTACTCATGGAAATATCTTTTTAAACGCTTTGTTTTCATCTTATTCAATTTTTAAGATTTGTTTTTGTGTTTAGTACTTTATGAAATTAAAGCATTCCTAACTCCAATTAGAATCATTATACACTCAAAACTAAGAACATCTTAGGAAAGACCCTGAAACAATAAGTAAAATTGTTTTAGTTAGTTTTAATTGGTCAAAAAGAGGCCAAAATACAAAATTATGAAAAATATTTAAAATCGAAGTTTTTCCTTCCGTTGTTTTACTACCGGTTTGGGAATTTTCCGGCGTGCGCTCTTCGGAAAAAAACTTCCTCAAACCGTCAGCTTCTGAATGGTATAGATAATTTTACTTTTACTCTCTCGAATCGGGGAAGAAAAGTATTTTCGTATGTTGGAAAACACGAACTAAATCACTCGCGACGAAATTGTGGAAACCCATTTCAAAACGGAAGTTAGTGAAAAACGTTGTCTATTTCCACGAAAAATAAAAAAGTTACAATGTTAAATCGATTTCGACGGTTAGGCCATCATCAGTAACAAACAATGACGTTATTGTTTGTTACTGATGATGGCCTAACCGTCGAAATCGATTTAACAATGTAACTCTTTATTTTTCGTGGAAATAGACAACGTTTTTCACTAACTTCCGTTTTGGAAAACTTGGTTTTTGCTACGAAATCGAGGGTTTTAGTTAAAAATGGACATAAAAATACGAGTTTCGGGCCGGTTCTACGTATTTCTTCTCGCTGATTTGCATGGTAAGATTTGTGGATCCCCCCAAATTCGTTATAACCGAAGTTTAAACTTTAACTTGCCAATTTTTAGTTTATTTTTTATGCTCCATTTCATGTTTTTAAGGAAAACACTAGTGAGTTAAGGTATAAAACTTGATAGGTAATAACGGATTTGGAGTGACCTGCAAGTGTTACCTTTCGATTCAGCGTGAAGAAACACGTAGGAACTTGCCTCAAACTCGTATTTTCACAGAGTGTCATTTCTTACTGAAACCTTTGATTTCGTAGAATAAAAGTCCAGTCATGCAGCGTGACCCCTTGAGCGAATTTTTGAAGGAATGTTCGACATTTCAGTCGCTATTGATCGTGTAGAGACATTTTAGTTTATGATTTTGATAGACAAACATGGAATCAAATTATTAACCCAACGTCGACCACGTGGGGTCCAGGTGGACCCCATGCGCACTTTTCCCCCCCTCCCTTATAGCCACTTTGCCCCATCACTGCCTGCTCCTCGAGTAGCTTCCTACTCAGTACTGCTCCAGAGGTTGGCGAGGTAGCAATGGTCCTCCAGGATAGTGTACCTTTTGAATTCATTTCTGTTTGATGAAAATCGTTGTTGGGGTCTGAGTAGACCCCACGTGGACTTCCGTGAAAACAAAATTTCGGCACATTCACTCACATGTTTTGTCTTAATTTTCAATCGTTTGAGCATACATACGTAGTGGTTACTTAGTTCTCCTGTTTGCACCATGGAAAAAACTGGGAATGTGAATCAGTCGTTTTTTGTCCATGCTGGGAGACAGTGAAATGGAGGACGAAATCTTGCCTAACGAGGACTCAGTGTCCGACGAGTTCTTTGTTGTGAAAACATGAAAAATACCAATCGCAATGTGACTGCAAACAATTGGTTCACGTCATACGTATTAGCGGAGGTGTTCACTAAATGTAAATTCACTTTCGTAGGCACCATGCAAAAAGGCAATATGAAAAGGCAATTTTTGAAAAAGTTCTGTGTTGGCTGAAGTTCCGTATTTTATTGAAAAACAATGGGCCTTCTTAGAGTTTATATGCCTAAAAAGTTGACTAAAGTTTATATTTCGTTCTGATATAAATAAAAGACTTGAACGTTTTGCTTTTTATTCCTTTCTCCTGCGTTTTTGGTTTTCTTAGATGAGGAAATTCTTTGGCCCATGTAATTTCGGAGCTACAAGCTGCAACTTTGCTACCATAGACACGATATTAGGAGACTATCTTCGTAGACACCTCAGAATTGATTGCATGATGTTTTGACACTAGTCCCATGCAACAATAGGGCGGCACAGCCAGAAATGTGAGTGGGCGACTATTATTCTAGCTCCCACGTGGTCGACGCAGGGTTAAAAATAATTAGTAGGTACTCATACTTTTTTTCTAACTAGCACCTACTACCCACTTTTTAAACAGCATGGTTCTAGGATTGGTTATACAGGGATACTTCCATAAGAGTAGTTCAATCTGAAATTGGACAATGTTTCATGCAAATATTACCGATTTTTACAACTAGCGAACGGCATTATTTCGATTTTTGACTGATTTTTCAACATTGAAATTTTTGAAAACTTGATACATATTCTTATAGGAAATTTTACGCTGATTCCGAATATACCACATGTTAGTATGCTGAAAAAATTATTTCGCACAACAAATCGCAAAAAACAGGCTATTTTGAAATTTTTGACCACATTTTTGAAAATTTCAACCCGAATATATAATCCGATCATGCTGGCTAACGAACCTGAACTTTCGTTTTGTTTCCTTAACATCTTAAAATTTGTTTGAAGTTTCTAGCACAATTCTACGGACAGTTATCGTCTGGAATGACACATACATACATACATACATATATACATACATGTTCATAGATACATACATACACAAAAAAGTGCGTTAAACTTCAGAATATGATTCAGAATAGCCTGAAACGGATTTCTGCATAAAAGTTTTTCAAAAATTCACATTCTACAAATTTTGAGGCGAGAGCAATAGCTTAATTTTCTTCAAAAATTCGCTAAAACCATGTTTTCCAACATACGAACATACTTTTCTCCCTCAATTTGAAAAAAAAACTAAATGTAAAATTGACTATACCGTTCAGAAGCCGACGGTTTGAGGAAATTTTTTCCGAAGAGCGCACGCCGGAAAATTCCCGTACCGGGAAAAGAAAAACGAAAGGCAAAACGTCGATTATATATATATATATATATATATATATATATATATTCACAAAATTAGAAAAGATAACAGAAAAAACGTCACAAAACTATTTTTATATTTCGGCTTTTTGCCTTTTTCAAACTAACAAAGAAATTGAATAACTGTGAGAAATTGTGTACAACGTTGACAAGGAATTTTGGTAACTTTGGATTTGGAATCATCGTCTTATGTTGAGGCCTGGAGGATCGTAAGCACCCAAAACGTTGCTATGTGCTTTTTCTGATTCGTGAAGCAGTCTCTTGTTCTCGTGGGGTTTCATTTTTTCAAAACTTTTATGCCGAAACAGTTTATATATATGTATATAAATATAATATATATAATATAATATATAAATATATATATAAATTTTGTACTTCGACCTTTTGTAACAAATTAAAACTAACTAAAACAACTTTACTTTATATCAGGGTTATGAGATATTCAACGGTCTTTCGAAAGGTGTTTTTAGTTTTGAGTTTACAGTGATTCTAAAGGAAGTAATGGCCGTTTTAATGTCATAAAGAACTACACACAAATACATATCATAAATGTTTTATAATAAAAGTAACCTTCAATCAGAAATGAGCTCTAGAATCGATGCCTTGAGTCTGTCACATAATTACAGTAGACACCCTTTATATTTATACAGGATTGTATATAAACCATTGAATCAACACGTATAACGGAAAAACTATATAAGTGTTGGCAGTTTCATGTCTGCACAATATATAGGCGAGTGATTAGTCACATCAAGGTCCAACAGGGTCCAACTTTTCCGACCTAGTAATTTCAATCTAAAGCAGATAATAAATGTGAGGAGTTAAGTACATACATCTAATGATTCACAAAATCTCCCGGGTAATATAGAGACCGCACATGTCTTACTACCTCAGGTTTTTTTTTTTTACAGTTGAGTCTAGAAAATAAATAAGAGCACGTAATCCAATATTGAAAAAAGTGACACAGAAAAATTGAGTGATTCAACCAGTGTCATCACACTTTTGCCTCTTAAATCAATTCTTAGGCCTTTTATGGCCCGGACGTCGGACGGCGAACGGCGGACGGACATTTCAAATTTGGATTCTACGCACCTTGAAACGTAAAGTGACAAAGTTTGAGGCGGGGGGGGGGGGGGGTTATAAAATTTTTTTGCTATACAATCACATAGGCTTATTATTGGAAATAATAAACCAAAATAATTGGACATCATGAATCCTATCAATCCTCATTGTATAGAAAACAGTTTGTAAATGCGGAGATATAACATAAAAGACCAAAATAATCGTATACAGTTACCTGTCAGCGCTTTCAATCCCGTCCCTTAATAATATCCTGACATTGTTTTCTGCGACATACATTTAGTTGGAATTAGAATTTGATCCTGAGTGGATTATATCATCTGTCAGAAGAGGAAATTGGCAGCTTCGATGCGCCCCTTTACATTTTTAACAATAATTCATAATTTTGCGCCAAACTGAAAGATGCAATAAAATATTCATTCTGATCTAGAAAGAGACACGGAGGCATTTTTTAATTATTAGGTATGCGCTTCCTGATGCTACATCTATGCATTAGCCATATCACGATCAAAGTAATTTAAAATCCATTCCCATCATACAAATAGTTACTTATTAGATTATTATATGATGGTAGTTACATGACTGAGATTTGTTTCTTCTGAGGACTACCCAAAAACATTGTGGCAAATGGTGGTTTGAAAAATCGTTCAACCCGTTTGCATACATGTCCCATCATCCAAATTCTTGCTGAATAACCTGAAACTACATGATTGCGACCACAAAGCCCTACGGACATGGATTTTTGTCAATGTCAAATTTGCTGTTATTGGCGCATCCAAGTATGGGTTAGCACGATAAAATGCAGAACAAGTGGAGAGGTGCAGAGGTTCTTGGTTTCGATCGTGAACCAGCTCTGTAATCCTGAGTTGCTTACAGCTTTGGGATCTTGTAAGCATAGGCATCTCCAGGACAGTAATGAAACTTGAGTATAACTCTCTAATTATTATTTTCACTGATTAAAATCTATGCTTTGAATTGTTGTGCAATTCAGCGGTTAATTTATTAAACCTCTTCCCCTCACAGGATTTTTCATTTTGATAATCATCCCGAGAGCTGTATGACGCCTCAGCTATATGATTCAGCGATATCTCAACTAATAAGATTATTATATGATGGTAGTCATATGACTGAGAAATATTTCTAATAAGGACTACCCAAACATTGTGACAAATGGTGGCTTGATAAATCGTTCAACCCGTTTGTATCCAAGTTCCATCATCCAAGTTCTTGCTGAATAACCGGCAGGTACATTGTCGTGACCACAATGCCCGACGGACATGGCTTTGTGTTATTGCAAAATTTGCTGTTCTTGGCGCATCCAAGTATGGCTCTGCACGGTATGCAGAACAAGTGCAGAAGTGCAGACGAGGTTGTTGTTGTTGATGATGGAACAGCTCTGTAATCCTGAGTAGCTAACAGCTTTGGGATCATCATAGCCCACTAAAAGACAATTGTTGAAGAAGAATTGGAGGAAATTGAAAGAGAATTGTTGTTTTGAAATGTTGTGCAATTCAGCGGTGAATCAAGCAAATCTTTTGCCCTTACAGGAATTTTCATTTTGATAGTCATCCCGATAGCTGTATGACGTCTCAGCTATATGGGGAGGAGAGGATGCCTCCCATAACTCACTGTTTTCATCACCTGGGCCGCGGGAATATCTTTAATGAACGGATTCTGGTAGCCCCCGAAGCTAAATGAATTCCGAAACTTTCATCTTCGTTAACGGCCATGAAAAGGTGGTGGGAGAAAGGTAGTAGGTGGATGGAGGGGGGTGCAAGGAAATTTTCTGCCGGGACTTAATTAAAGATTTAAAATACGACCAAGGGGAGGTGGGTAAAAGCCTTTGGAACGGGGGAGTTTTCATGGGGCCAGGTTTTCCCAAAAGAAAAGACCGCTTTTCGCTTCGATAAACAGTTGCCTCCCCCCACCCTCACCCCCCACCCCCGTTTCCCCAACATAACTACCGGGGTCGCCCGAATGTGAAGCAAAAGAGGCCCCTAAACCCCATTCCGAACCGCGGGCCTCCCCCATGAAAACCCTCAATTGAAAAATCTTCGGTTCATTTATATTCATTACATGCTGAATCAATTTATACCGGCATCTTATATTCCCTTTTGCTTTTTCGGAAAAGAAAAAGACGAGTTAATTTATGGGTCGGATGAAAAGGGGGAGTGCGTCTGGCAGGTCGAACTTCCATTGAAAGTGTTGTCAATTAATTTAGATTACTAGCGATTTGTATGAGTTGAATTTTGTTATTACATTTTTTTAATCAACTTGCTATAAACCCAGATAGGTACTACTTATAGAAACATGTTACGAATTCCATTTTCGTAATTACTTCAAACGTGTATACCACCCTCATTTTACCCATGTTCCTTCTATACATTTTATATTTTCATCATGGGAGAAATACCGTTGGTACATACACAATTAATATGTTTCTCGATTTTTTGGAAATATGTGATGATAGTGAATCTGATGATATAGAATAGCTAGTATTCGAAAATTAAGCTAATTTTTTTAGAATAACCTTTGTCTATCCGAAAATAAAATTAATTCATCTATAGGTATTAACATATATTACGAGTATGCCTAAGCTTATCCACAGAAGAAGGTTTCTGCTGTTTCCTTATGATTACTATGAAATATCCTATGTTTCCGCCATTATTTGGTAAGCAGTATGTCCCAGGTCAAGGTTTTCTCCGGCTTAGGAATGTATCCTTAAACGAATTCCTGGTAAGGTTGGTTTTCGCTTTCCTATCTCTCGGACTTTTCAACTTTTTTATTTTTCTTTAGTCATCACAAACATTATCACTATGAGTTGATACGCCCCAGGTGACATAAAATACACCAGAGTACCCCGAAAGCGAACGCTATTGGAAATACTGTCAAATTTGTCATCTCCCTGATGCTAATCCAGAATTCGTAAATACTATGGGTGAGAAAGTAATTTCCAACCTAAAACGCAATCTTTTTCCGTATTCAACATCATTTTGCCTCCTAGGGATCATAATTAACATTTCTATCGTTAAATCATTGACGAATGGAGTTTTAATTATATGCTGTCTTTAGGATTAGAGTGTTGAAAAGATAAATAATGAGTTTGGTTGAAAAAAATTTAATTTCTCAAACTTTGCAAAATGTAATTGTTTGAATCATTTTTGAAAAATGATGGTTTTGAATCAATGAGGTAGAATATGAGAGGTATGTTATTCCTAGTGGTATGAACTATTTTGACTTTACTCGTAGGATTACGTCCATTTTAGTGAGATGAGGTTGGCAAAGAAAAACAAAATCTCAAATTGTTAAAAACTCGAAGGAGTAATTAGGAAAACATCAATTAAGCACCTTTGTCAGATATTAGTCGTGGGATAAATATATCTCTATAGACCAAATCATGAACACCCTCAAGAGAAATCTGCGGGAAACCATCCGCGCGAAAGTAGTCGCGCAACAAACAGCAAAACAACGTTAGCCTTGGAAATCGTCTAATAGAAAAGCCAGTAGGCGGTCAGAGATCTGAACTTCGATTGTTCCAACAGGTAGATAGTGTGATTCTGTGAACAGCCTATTAGGGTAGATATTCTTCCATCGAGTGAATTGATAGACAGAAACCTTTTGTGGTGGCAAGAATATCGAATCCATCTTTATGAAAGAGAGAAGTATATCTGTCAGTCTATGTAAGTTATAAATTGAAAGATATATGAAACAATTCTAAATTTGATTTTCAAAAAACGCATGTAACTTTAAATTATTTTTGTTACAAAAAAAAAAAAAAAAAAATGAAAACTATAAGTAAGTAAGTGGATATTTTACACTTTAGAATATTAATCTCCCTGCAGAAGCCCTAGTTCCTGTGGATAAACGTTGGAGTTTAATTTAAAAAAAAAAAAAAAAAAAAAAACAATTTAAGGACAGAAGACCTTTTTTATAAAGCTTCTGTGTCAGTTCGATTCACGTACACACGGCTTGACCGATCTAAATGCAGGTTCTTGTAAAATTATCGCAACGTTCCAGCTCAACATTTAGTAAACATCATTAGTAAACTCCTCAAAACCGCATCCTTCGTTGTCAGTCCGGACTTCTCTAACGACGCCCCGTAAACAAGTTCGCATGTAAAGAAAACACTGATATGTCGAACTACTTTGCACGTACGGCTCAGTTGTAGTTGAAGAAGTCAAATCTTCGAAAATTCATATTCTGAACGCCTTACCACTTGCCCACGGAAAAAAAAAAAAAAAAAAAAAAAAAAAAAGGAATCTGTTGTAACAATAATTGTATTCAGTGACCGAGTGATTATACGTTTATTTATAAGCACGGCTTTCGCCAATTACATAGGGAATAGAGTAAAAATTATGTTAGGAAAAAAATAATAACTTTAAACTTGGAAAGAAATGAAAAAATACAGAATGGAAAGAAATAGAAATAAATGCATCATTTGTATGCATCAAACGCAATTCATAACTAAGTCAGAAAACTACTGACACTGACACAATACATACGTCACTTCGAATGGAGGGTAAGAGTTTGGCTCCTCTTGAGACACGAAAGACCATCGCAGAAAAATACCGAATCCAAAGTCTGGAGGAGGGCATTAGTTTCACGAGGTATCCAGTACATAGGCCTATGAGTAGATAATTTATTGTATGCAGCAAACACCATAAAACAATGAGTTAGAACGGGTGGTGTAGCTGGGAACGTGGATATCCACTCTTGAGAGAAGGGATGGTCACTGAATCCCACCATTAAGGAGTTTATGGAAAAATAGAACATCCGCCATCACACGACGCGCCGGTCCTTCAACTCAGGTAGATGGTACCCTGCAGCTAGAATGGCAAACTGATCTTGGCCAGCCGGAACTCCCAGCTTGTAGCAGAGGAACCTGAAAAACTTGCGCAAACTACACGCTCCAAACGATCTTTATATCTATACTATTTTATAAGAATGAAACTCGGTCTGTTTGTCTGTCTGTCGTGTCTATGCACGGCGGGAGTCTACGTGTGGGGGGATCTTCTTAGGATTTTCCGAAAGGGGGAATAAGCGAATTTATAATTTTCTAATCCCACCCGAACCATGGGCCGTAGGGCGGGAGGGGTTTCGAAGTTTGGTTTAATGTGCGCTTTTTCCACATCCCCGCTTCCTCTACCCCTCTAAACGGCCGTTGAAAATTCCGGAAAAATACCGGTTTCGTAGGTTTTTGAACGAGGAAGACGACGGCGCGATCGGATCGCGAAAAAAGTATCGGGAAATGCGTCAAAAAAATGCGAGAGTACGGACCCGTTTTCTCGAAAAGTCCGACGAAAAACTACGTTTTTTCCCATTAAAATATACCCCGTAAAGGTACGTTTTTCAGAACGGTTTTCGCGGGCGAAATACAGCTTTGATCCCGCCGAATCTGAATCCGAAATCGGATATCGAAAAAAGTGACGTGAAGTCGGTCGAATTGCGAGCGGAAGCGAGGCGAAGCGTTTAAAATTACATTTTTAATCGAGACCGCTGCCGTTTCACAATGTTGCCACAGCAGGCCTACGCACTTAAGTCTTGAAGGGACTCGATGACTCATTTCAACGGAATAAATACCTTGCGAGCGAAGCGAGCAACATTCCCTAATAAACTTTTCGTGGTTCCACGTAGTTTTATAAGATTTAATTTGTTTGTAAGAATTTCCAACAGAAAAAAACGTCTGCCAAGTTGGGTGGGCAGTATAACTTCCTCAAGCGAGCAGCATCCCCTACAGAAGTTAAACCTACCCTTAGAGATCTACCGTTTGCGAGCGAAGCGAGCAACATCCCTTACAGAATTAAACCTACCCTTAGGGATCTACCGTTTGCGAGCGAAGCGAGCAACATCCTCTACATGTTTCAATTGTAATACATCGCATGTGTACAGCCACACCTTGCGAGCGAAGCGAGCAACTTAATGGGGGGTCCAGGGTTTTTGTTTGCGAGCGACATTCTATACATGCCACACTTTGCGAGCGAAGCGAGCAACGTCCCCAATATGCCACACTTAGCGAGCGAAGCGAGCAATTTAATGGGGGGTCCGGGGGGCTTGCCCCCCGGCTGGACGTGGAGGCGATCCTAGCGAGTCGGAGCGGCTAGTTCCCCATAAAACGGTGACCATTTAAACGTTTGGAGGGTTATAGACTCAGTTGAGGGATAGTTCAAATAATATCTAATATGCCCTACCCCAAAACTCTATTCTTTAAGTAAGCATAGTTTTTACAAATTTATGCATTATACATCATTTTCAATTAGCTTTTTGTTAACGTTTATTGTCATATGGTGTTCTCTAAGATCCATCTTCACCAACAATCCCTAACCATGGAATGCCCGGGAACGCTAATGTGCATCAATGTGACTCACAGAAAAAAAATTAATTAGCTTTTACTCCACGAGAGATCGCTTTGGAACGTCTTCTACAGGTACCAACTTACGTTGGTCAATTACTATTACGGCCCTTTGGAGAGAAGTCCCTGAACGTAAATGAGGATGATTTTCGATACCTTCATCTAAAACATAATGAGTCAGCTTGAATACAATTAGTATTTTAAGTAAATGTTTGTAGGTCTTGCTGACTCATATTAGTCATAAAAGGATGATTTCATTACGGAAAATTTACTTATTGTAGTGATATGTCTTCAGAATTTATGAGTAAAATTGCCGCATATTCAGTAACATGGGCCTCGTTGTTTTGAATAGTTGAAGGGTTTTGTTAAAGTTTTACATTTACCCACTGCTATAAACAGTTTATTTTTCGTCATGAAATAAATAAAAATTGCAAAAAGTAACTGGTCTGAATGACTTTGTATTGGCCAAGACTTTACTTCATGATCACAAGATCACTGCACTGATAAAGGGTGAGGAGAAATTTTCCAAGGAGCTCACTGACATAAATCCAAGAATAGAACAACAGGTTCATCGCTGTTTGTCTTCATCCTACAGAACAGCACACTCACACAAAACTTGTCACGCCATAACAATTGATGATGATTCAATAAGTGAGGTATCTGATAAACCTGAGATTAATAGTCAAGACACAACTGTAGACGCAAAACAAAGCGTTTGGTCTTTAGTACCTAACATTTATGGCATGACAACTAGTTGACTATTTTACAACACTGTTTTACAGCTGTATTTGTGCATTCCATATAATTAACTCGTTCGACAACTGGCAAAACAGTGGGTGGTTTTTGAAAGTCGGTACCTCGTCAGAAAATCGATTTCATTAATTCGTTGGTATTAAGTATCTGGAACTACCAAGGTGTGATTAAAAAGCATAACATGTTGGAATATTATGTTTTAAGGACCATTTCCACGCAAAATAAGATAATCTACCAATTTTACCCAAATTTCGCAATGCCTGGTTTGCCAACATTTTACTCCTAGAAAATACGGTTTCCCCCACCCCCCATATTTTTGTTGTTGTTCCACATGCTATAAATTTAAATCCCTAAATAGAAGTTTCTCAAAATATTGAAATGTGCAATGGGTGTGGGTTCTTTCGTAAACGGAACTTGGTAAAACGAATAAAAGAGTATTCTAAACCCCAAAGTCGTTTTGTACAGTAAATTCCCACATTTTGAACCTCATTAGGTGTCTTGGGTTTGCATCTGGTATATATAATAAATTTTGAACAAAAAAAAAAACTTGGGCGCTCTAAAAAGGTCACAAAAACGCACCTGAGTTTGGTCGCGTCGGGTCACTTTCAGGTAGAAAATTCAAACTTGAATGGTCGCGTCGGGTCACTTTCAGGTAGAAAATTCAAACTTGAATGGTCGCGTCGGGTCAAAATGCGGAAAAAAAACTCACACGCACCTCGCACCAGGTCAAAAATCATACTGACGCGTAGCCACCTGCACCCTAGAGGATTAGAAGGAGGAGGGGAGGAGAAAGCATGACACATTTCTGGGATTCACAGAAATGTAGAGGATCGGGTCATATAGACCCAATGCGACCAAAGAAGGGTTAAGATCGAAATCCGTCGTACCCACGGGTAGTAGACTAGACGGTAGGGGTCATTAACTGGGGAGACGGGGAAAACCCGAATGTGCTGACGTCAGAGGCACCATGGGAAGCCAACGCTCCCTTCACTAACCGTTTAGTTTTGGCCTGTATTTCGTTCTGAGCTGTTGTTCGATCGAGATTTTGTGTGTTTTTTTCGCTTTTATTTTTCTTTTCAGTCAATACATTTACAGTGACCATGGTTTGTTGTGCAATAGGTAGTTGTACCAATCACACAAATCGCCAGAAAGACTTAGGAACTACTTTTCCCCTAAGTGCCCTGAAATTAGAGCCAAATGGGTGAACGCGTGCAAAAGAGCTGATGCTTACAACGTATGTACAGCTCGTGTGTGTTCTGTACATTTTCAAGAAACGGATTTTCATCGTGATTTTATGAATGAATTGTTGAAATTACCACCAAAACGAACACTTAAACGTGAAGCGGTGCCTACTTTATTTTTACCTCTTACTTCGGTTGCAGTGAATACCTCCAAAATTTCGTGTAATGGCCGTAAACTACGTGCTGAAAAAAGGCATAAGCAACAAATGGTTCAAGAAATTTTACAACTGCCCTCAGAGAATGATGAATTTCTCGCGTCACACAGCATTGTAGAAGAAATTAGCCAAGAAATACTTGCAGAAGAGCCTTGTTTCAATGTTCCGACTGAAGTTGTCTTTTTATCAGCTGAAAATATGAGGTTGAAACTGGAAAATCAAGCTTTACAAGAACAGCTTGCTGCCGCTAATACCGAAATTGCGAAATTGAAAGATTCTTTACAGGTATTTGAGGCCCGATTTTCTTCTTGTCAACAGAAAAAGATTAACGGGTGGTGTTCAAATTGGTCGTCTGATGATATTGCTCAAGCCGTCACATTAAGATGCATATCATATAAAGCTCTCAAGTTTGTTAGAGACGTTTTGAAGTACCCTCTCCCTAGCGAGTCTACTATAAAAAGGCGACTTCAAAAACTTCACGTGACTCCTGGGTTTATTGAACTAAGTATCGGAATTTTACAGGCTCAAGCTACCCAATTTACTGCTTTGGAGAGGGACGTAATACTCAGTTTCGATGAAATGAAGGTAAATAGTGACCTTTGTTTCGACGCAGTTTCAGAAACAATTAGAGGGCCTCATAATAATGTTCAAGTTATGGTAATAAGAAGTTTGGTCGGTAAGTGGATGCAACCTGTATACTATAATTTTGATACAAACGTTTCAAAAGAACTGTTGTTCGAAACCATAGACAAAATTGAAAAAACTGGCTTTAAAATAAGAGCAGTGGTTTGTGATATGGGACCTTCTAACAGAAAGTTGTTCAAAGTTTTAAATATATCTTCACAAAATCCGTCTTTAGAAAACCCGTCGTGTAAAGAGCGGATTTTTGATGTCAATTAATAGCATTCGAGGCCTATACAAGGACTTGAAATCAGAAGGATACACCTACATAATGACATCAAGGTGCAACCAGGATGTACTGGAGAGTTATTTCTCACAAATTCGAGGACTAGGAAGGTTTTATGATCATCCCTTACCAACAGCTGTATCTCATAGAATCAAATCGTTGATGCTATGCCGCAATGCTGGACAAGTAATTAACAGTGGAAATTGCCATTTTGGCACAGACGCTTCCAGTTTGAGCGCAGAAATGTTAGCAGAAGCTACATTAAATAATCCAGTCCTTCAAAGCTGTTCAAACAGCCAAGATCCGGTAGCGCCTATTATGGATGATTTTAATGAAAATGATGATATCGAGGATTTGAATTTTTCATTTGCTATTGATGGACTACTCACCGAACTTGAAGACAAGCCTAAACAAAAACCATCTGGCGAGGAGAAGTGTGAACTATTAGAAATGATTGCCGGTTACCTTGTATACAGATACAAAAAGAAGTACAAAAAAAAGGCTGATTTGTACGGGTGTATAACTAAACATGCTCCAGTACAAGAAGCCAACTGGCTACAAGCTATTTCAAGAGGCTGGCTTATGAAACCCAACAGTGAATTTTTCGCGAATGTTAAGTTAATGGAAGATGAATTCAACAAATTTCACGGTAGCTTTGTTAATCAAAGCCCTGGAGTCGTTACCAGGTTAAAAGGTATAATAAAAACCAAATATCCAGCCCTCGAGGACTTTGTAATTTTATGTTTTGTAAGAACACGGATGTTCATTCGAATAAAAAGTATTAACTCGCACAAGGCCGATGAAAAAACAAGAAAAAAAAAGATCCAGAAAATACGCTGCTGAAGAAGATGATAAATCCAGAAAAACCGCGAAAAAAATGAGGAAAATTGTTGATTGATGTTGTAGTTGTAGAATAGTGCAGACTTTAGTGGAATTTTGAGTATTATGTATGGAATATTATGTAATTATATGTGATAA
This sequence comes from Adelphocoris suturalis, assembly GCA_030762985.1. Classification (NCBI taxonomy): domain Eukaryota; kingdom Metazoa; phylum Arthropoda; class Insecta; order Hemiptera; family Miridae; genus Adelphocoris; species Adelphocoris suturalis. Next base: position 38,848,859 of record CM061049.1, read on the forward strand.
CGAAAAATTTTATGAGTACCTATTTATAATAAATTTTTTTTTGCGTAGCAGGTACAAAGCGAAAGGATCATAAAATTAATATTAAATCATCATTGTCCCTGAATACCACCATGTTTTTGTTTGTAAAATATTGACTAATAATTAATAAGTAAGTGTAAGCATGAGTAAGTTAAATTATTTTGGTGAATAGCAATAAAATATGCATTATGCCTCCAACTGGATATTTTCTGTTATCTAGACACCCATCCTTTCTATAAGTAGCAGTAATATGCCTATAGGTACCAATAAGGGGAAAAAAGACATGTTTCTAAAATTTATATATATCCTATGGGTAGGTAAATATATTGGATAAAAACGCATGTTTTGAAATTAAGTAGGTAAAACCACGGGGTTAGATGAGAGCCATAAACGCTGTTACACAACTTTTTAACTAGATATTTTATCTAATCGTACAGATTTTTTCTTATAAAACTAGGTAGGTATCTAGTTTTATGAGAAAAAATCTGAAGAAGCGAAATCGCTTTATCTAGGTAAGATTGATTATCACTTGAGATCGAACAATATCGAGTTATGGGCCATGGTCAGTAGAAAAGGATGCTAGCAACGTAGGGGAGACCAGTGGGAAGGTGCCTCCTACGTCATCACTTTCCATTTCCTTTCACGCTGAGCCTTACCGTCTAGTCTACTACCCGTGGTCGTACCTACCCTACGTGGACCTACCACCATAGCCGACGAATAGCCTTCATCATCAAATCAAATTCATCCTAAAAAAAGAATGCTCTAATATATCCTCTGTGGATCATTTACGAGCATATATGAAAACGTAGGTAATGGCTAGGAAAATGTAGCAAAACAAATAGGAAAACACAGCAAAAAAATAGTTATGGTCATGTAAACAAAAATGGTCGAAAGAACTAGCAACCTAGTAATAATCGTTGATTGGAACGCTAACCGCCCAAATTCCGCTGGCTGGTTTTATTCGTTGATTTAGTGAGCTTGACTATTGATTTATCTGAACCGGGGATATTGAAACAGAATATCGTTGCTGAACAGCTGATATCTTTGGTTCAATGAGTAAACGTTGATTAAAAACAGGTGAGACCGGCCCCAAATCTACGTAATTGCTTCACTGTTATGACCATTCCTGTTCCAATATATGTTTTTCTGAATAACATTTACTTCATTATCTGATTTATCCGTTTTCAAAGTTGAATCCAGACTCATATTTAAGGGAAGTTCCAGAAACTATATTCATTGAAAAATACCTGCATCTATGCTTAACAGTCCCTCTCTCAGCGAGCACACTTTACACTTTTTATCGCTATCACAGAACAGATTCCATTAATTTGATATCCTCATAATACAGTGAGAATACCCACCGCTTTGAAAGCTTTATACCCAAGATGGCGGTTCATTCGCGCATCATTCTCTTTGAGCGTAGCCAAGCGTCTTTTTTTGTTGTCTCGTATGAATTATTCACCTTCAAGCCCTAAATATACGTATGAACTGGTTTGGAATACTTCGCCAAAAGCAACTTCGAGGGTAAAAACATGAAAGGGGAGAATCTAATGTGCGATAAAACTCAATTCAACGGAAAACCCGTTTTTTCCCGTTGAGGAATTTCATTTTCGTAATCACTTCAAACGTGTATACCACCCACATTCCACCCATGTTCCTTCTATATGTTTTATATTTTCATCACGTGAGAAATACCTTTGGTACATACAAAATTTTTTTCTCAATTTTCGGGAAATCTTTGATAAGAGAAAATCTGATATGTCACGCAAGTTTTGACATGAAAGACTAGGTACTTTATTTTCTCTTCTTATTTTTGATGATAATAAATGGGATAGGTAACGTACGTTTTTAGGGTAGTCGACATAGTCATTGTTTCACGATCAATCATAAATTTTTCAGTAAAACCTTGTATGATTACTTATAGCTTATTTAATCATTAAAATTGTCAACCTCCTTGACATAAAGGCTTTGATAAATTTGAATTACTAGTGACAGATTGATTATTAATCCTACAGTAAAGATGGAAACAAAATGAATTAATATAATATCATCAATCAATTAATATAAGGCAAATGACCCTCAGTTCCTAGCCTAGTAGACAGGATAAATATATTCAATTGTTCTCAATTATTAAAGCGTCGTAGGGTACTGTAATGACAATTTTCAGTACGCTTCTTCTGGTATTGCTCAGAAAAATGTTACCCACTTCTTCATCATATACCTAACCAAATTATTCTCTGTTTAGCACATTCTCGCTATCAATATTAAAAGCAAATTCAACCTCTGCGGTTGAGGACCAATTTTACCAAAAAGTTATTTAACGGAGATTGGCCAAACTCCGATAAAAATAATCTCAAGGAACAAAACTTGGCTTCTTTCACCAACCCAGAACTCGTTTGTATCGAGTTTGAAATAACGGAGATTCCCCAACGGATTTTAGAGAAATTGTCCAATAAGATTCTCTAAAATATTGGACGACTTGAATACCGGAACAGTAAATCAGCTGGTAGCATGACCTACTCTACAAGGGATTGCTGTTCATCTTCCTAATATAACGTTATTTTCCTATCATTCTACTTCACTTTTATATGAAATTTATCAATTTGATAGTAAAAACAATTTTAAACTTACTTGTTCGATGGGTACTCCAGGTGAAAGACAATGAGTTTGAGGACTTTCAGAACTATGAGATTGGAATTTACATCGAAACTCGATGTCGACCGATTCGTCGACGTGCGGGATCCGCTGTCGAATGTTCCTCGGGCGTCTTCCAGGGACATTCGAGGATTCAAATATAAATCCAAGTACCGAATTGCGTGAATTCATTGTAAATCAAATCAGTGAAACAACTTTAACTGTGAATCAAACAAGCAACTGATCATACGCGGCCATATTACTCGATATCATTGTTATCACGGCCAACGGAGATTAGCAAGTGTAAAGGTCACATCCATGCGTGAATGCGGTAATGTGGCTATCCGGTCATGCGTTCGGCCTTCTGATTGGCTAGCGGCAGTCGGAAGAGTGGGGTGAATCTTGCCGGACAAACACTCTTGAAACGGACTGTACACATCTGAAAAATTAGATATTTTACCGGATAGCCGCATTTACGCATGTGCGCAGTTGCCCATTGCGCAGTTTTCTTTTGTTTGATCAAGAAATATAGGATAAGAAGGTAGCGAACCTTTGTTTCTCTTCGTTGGTTTCTTTCGATAAAGTTTTGATTGTATTTGATAAAGATGAAGAGCTTGCGTATAATAATAACTATAATAAATTAATAAAAAACTCAAATTAAATAGGTACGGTTTTATGCAGATGAGGCCGAGTTGGGTTAAATATACTTAGGTGTAGGTACCGATTTTGCGATTTCACCAACAACCTACCTTCCTGATGATCCTATTCCATTTGTGTTTTGAGACATTTTTTATTATAGATTAGCAATTTCCTGCTTGTCGAATGAGTAGGTATTTGAGAAGAGATGGCCAACTTGTCCTTAAGAAATGGACAAATTAGCTACGTTAAGTATGTAAGTACTTCTTATGATGCATCAATGCACTTTTTAAATGATTTGAAATGCGCCAACCTACACATTTTTTCAGGAAGAAAGACCCATAATGTTATCTTGGGAAAAGTACCTAGTTCATGAAAGGACCGAATAATTACCCAACAGTCTCATTTCAAAACGACGTCACCTTTGCAGTTAATGTTGGTAGGTACATAAAATTGTCTTGTGTATGCCCTCATGATTTATGAGTTTATTATTCAACATTGTTTATGGAGCTGTAATGTCCAAGAAATGTGTGATAGTTTGAAGAAAATTCGGGAGGAAATATGTCTCTTTGGGAAATGCAATGGTAATAGAAGACACAAACAATGATAACGCAAAGATAACACAACCGGATGGTTATGAACGGCCTGCCGCAATTCCGCACTCCCCTCCACTACTTCCAACCCCAGACGCATTGCCGCATTTCCGCATTTACGCATGGATGTGGACCCACCTTAAGTGGCCGGACTTTGGGAGATTAAGCTCGAGGGGCCTCAGTAAGGGTTTAAACTCGTACAGCACTCTGGCGAAAGATGTTAGGCTACAATCTTCGTTAATTTCAATTGTTTTCGAAATTAAGCTGGTTTAAGTTGTTGGTGAAAGTGGGTCTTTGGCAGCAATTCGGTTCTGTAATAAATTAAGGGTACCCGGTGGTGGGCGTCCAGGACCGTAATCCGTAAGATAAATAACAGAGGAAAAGTGTGACAGCCCATTCCCCTACTAGTGCATAAATGTGCTGCGTTCAGGGAACATCTTTGCCGATCAAACGGGTGAGGCTATCTCCAATTGCGGCAGCTCGAGAACGTGAAAAGAAGCGGCGTTCAACCCAACGGCGTCCTTGCGTTTAGGGCAATGACGGGAAAACGCAGTGAGTTTGGGTCAATAAGTCAATGACTTTGGGTCAGCTCACCACTGGAATCGCGTTGCGTTTGGGCAACGAGAAATCGGGAAAACGCAGTGACTTTGGGTTTCACAAGTTAGGTTCAAGTACGTTAAAGTTAAAGTTAAAGTTACCTTTTCGTATGCTTGTAATCTTCAAGTTTACTTCTTCTTGGATTTCTTTTAGTACTTCGATGACTATATGAAAATTAGGTTTTGGTGAATAGAACTGTTTGTTGAAATCAGTATGGAAAGCCTTGGCTCCATTAGTAGTTCTCAATGAGCTGTTTGGTGGAGCAGCAGCCCAAATTTGAGGTGGAAAAGAGCAGTCCTCTTCCACATTTGAAATTGTTCACGACGATAACTGTTTTTCCGCGACGACTAGAAAACGTTGACTGAATCTCAATATCCACTGACGGGATAATCTCAACGGTGATAAAACAGTAAACATAGGTAGGTAGCTGATTTTTGACCCAAACACAACGCACCGCTAACTGACATTCTCTCTCTCCTTTCCCCAAACGCATTGCAGAGCGTTGACCCAAACGCACGGCTAAGCTAGCCAACTTTCACTTCCGATTGCCCCAAACACATTGACGTCATTCCAACGATGAGCGTTGACGCGCTCTCTCGGAAATGACGGCTCGCCTTCGTATGGGAAGCCTTCGGTCCCGTCATGCTCCTCGTCCAATCTTCTTTGTGCTCTTCTCGATCAGACATTAATTATAGTCTGGCACGAAAAATAAGACTGTAGACGGATCACCTTACCAAAACAATAACAGAATATGTACCAAAAGAAAAATATGAAGAGAAAAGGTGACACAAACGCCGGGCAGTGGTTTGAAAAGGAACGATGTGAAACTCGTAAACGGTCCGCTGAAAAATCAACTTTTTTCTGTTCAAGCACACTTTTCTCGGCTTCTGACCAACCGATTTGCGGAATTCAAAGTTGGTTTCATTTGTGGTTTCACTGAGAGCGAATTAATGAATCGTTCAGCATTTTCTAGGCATAAACGGTTAGGGGAGTAGGGGTATTGAAATGGGAGGAATGGAGGTAATAAAGGGACGTATTGAAAAACGCGTAGCAAATACAGAAAAAAAAATTTTTTCAATACCCAACGATCTAGTAACATATTTGGTCTATATGAGGGGAAAAGAATAGGTTGATACCTTCACCCAATTCATCGGAAAATGTACCTAAACTAGTTTTCGAATGGAACCGGGATGAGGTGTAGGTTGGGCTAGCGTTAATCGGCGAGTGAGTGACTGTTGTAATCGGCGATAAGCATCGACAAGAACGACTGTACGTTTATTTACGTCTGACCCATCGATCAAAATAACAATACGATTAGTTTCCAACAGGTATAATAATAATGACATTTGCACCGGAGCTCACCCAGCTGATCTAGAGAGCTCCAGACTTTAAGATTAATTTCTAGACGCCTCAAGGGGCCTCCATTCCAATTTCAGCTTCATAGCTTGAATAGTAATTAAATTAAATTCATCGCTACTTTAGTTTGGTTTTTTCGTGACAATATTTTGTCCCACGCTAGTAGCTTGGCTAGCTTCCCACGGTTAAAAGACTATTTGAATGGATCATTCCAACCGTAAAACGAAGAAAGTGATGCCAAACTCATGAAATCTTGAGTGATTGAGTGTATTTTTTTTTCTTTTTTCTTCAAAAATGAGGGTTTTGCAACATTGTGCGACATCACACTTGGATCGCATCAGACCTCCTTAATGGCAGTTGGTCATAAACTACAACCTAGAATGGTTGCTTATTATACTGTCTTTACTTACACTGAGCCGTTTCCAGGTAAGCACGCCCAGGTCCTTCCCACTTGAATTAAAACTGTGTTGAGGATCCAGTCGTCGGGTTGTTTCCCGAGCCGAACTGCCATTACCCGCCACAACCCTCCTCCCGACACCCCTGGCCACCAATTTAACGCACGGCGAACCTCCAAAGGTTCTCTCATAGAGTTGGAGTCGTTAGAACATCGGGTGGGAATGTATGGCCTAATTACACGAGATCAGTCGCAGAACCGCACTTGATGTTCCTTCTCTACAGCCATTCCCCTGGAATCAACACTGCGCCAAATCTACGTGAGCTCGATCGCAAATTAAATCACCAATGCAAAGTTAGAAAATCAATATGTACATGATGACAAAACGCGTAGTTCGCTGACCAGATTCCTCGAAAATTTTGAAAACGCTACAAATAGTTACACAAAATTTTATAATTTATTTCCGTATTAGGTAGTTCTTCTATACGCATAACAATATCTTGTCTATAATCATCCAACAATATTTATTTTACATTCTCTAAATGTAACTACATAGACGTCGACCCCAACCAAGGAGACAATAGCTAGATTAAATAAAACGCTCACACCTTACCAGTGTAGTTTGTCATACTTTCTTCACTTCTGTATTCAACCAAGCTGTCCTGCCTACTAGCGTCAAAAGAGAAGGAGGTGATGAAAGATAGTAGTTACTCCTTCAAAGGGAAGAAGCGATGAACCTGCTACACCCAGAGGGTACCAAAATCCATTACACTCCCTGGGATTTTAAAAAGCAAGGGGAGGGGAGGGGGTATAGTGGAAAGGGGACTCCAAATAGGCAGGGCAGGGGTTTGTTTTTAAAGTTTTAAGGGTGTAAGATGCCCATTTTGCCTGTAAGGGGGGGGGGGAGGATAGTCAATGATCGAGGGCTTCTGAGGGGGGGGGGGGGGTGTCGTAGTTCGAAACCGCACTCTGCTACCATATGACAAGGAGGTAATGAGAGAGAGCAATTACTCCTTCAAAGGGGAGAGGCGATTAACCTGCTACACCAAGAGAATATCCTGGAGAGTAAATTCTCCAACATACGCCAAGGAGTAGCATTAGCAAGAATCCAGAAGGAGGAACGACTCATATCCATCACAAATCACAATGTGTGCAGAAACGTTCCTTTTGGTATATATCATCATGTGGTGTGCTCTTGTAATAGATTTTCGAACTATTTCCAGAACTACTCATTCCCCTATGTAGATCAGTGAAGCAGTATCTCCCCTCAGAGGAGAGCACTCGTTCCTGTTATTAGAAAACTTGAACGGTTTCTCGCCTCCCGAGAGAGGATTCGTTTTCCTCAGTAGACCAATGAAGTGGTATATCCCCTCAAGGGAGGGTTCTTGTTTTTGTTAGTTTTTGCAACACTTGTTATTTTGGAAAGGGCCATTTTTGACCTCCCTTATGCTTTACTCTGGCTGCAATGCAGGCCCAGATAGGAATATATCCCATCAACGACACAGTTGATACCGCAGCTATGATTTTAAATGAGAAGCTGAAAAAATCTGATATTCCGTTCTGGAAAGGCTACACTACACCACTGGTGAGAATCTTCACAGAAACTGAGGGAAACTAAGTTACAGCTTTGAGCTTGAACTTGGAGGAGCCTGAGACATTTTCAAGTACACTGTTTCTTCAGCCTCTTTCCTTCAGCTTGAACTTAGTGGGGAACATCCCCAAAAATAATGCAATTTTCTCACAGCTTAAAGTAGTGGTAGCCTTAAAGACTATACTCGTGCGATATGGTGCAACCCAGTGGATTCATATTTATACTAATGGCTCAGCAGAAGAAGGCTTGAGAAATGGGGGAGCAGGAATATTCTTTGCACTATTCACCATTAGTGAGCCGGTAGGAATGAATGCCTCAAATTTTGAGGGTGAGATCATGGCAATACTGTTAATAATGGAAGAGATATTGAGGCATCAGTTAATGCAAATAGTTATTTTTGTTGTCTTCCAGGCTGATACTCGCACTCGGTTCATTACGAAATTCCACCATTTCTCGATCACTACAGGAATGGTTGGAGATCTTAAATGTGGTAAGACAGTATGGTGGTACCGTTCACCTCCATTAAATATCGAGTCGCTGTGTTGTAAAGAGGAATGAGGATCCAAACCTGTCCGCAAAGGAAGGAGCTCAAAAACCCCAACCAAACCCCCCTCCGCCCTTTTATACTGACGAAAGACATATTTCAGATGTGGTTAATGAGCATAAAATAAATTTAGAAGAAATTAGCGCTGGGAAGGACCGGGAGTGTCTTACAACAGATGGGGTCAACTCTCACAACAATTTCTTTCGTTTACTTACTGGGCATGACTACCTTCAAATGTATTTATACAGAATCGGAGTGGTCGACTCAGCAATATACTCTCTGTGTAGTCTGGGAGATATGGATCCCCGACACCTAATGGACTGCCCTGCATTGTCTGAATTGCAGGACTCAACAGCAGAAGAGAGAGTTTCAAACAAATATTGGGTACCTAGACGCCTTATGAATTAAAGGGCGTTCGTAGGATTAAAAAAAAGTCCCTGATCATTGAAAAGCTATCTCTCGTCAAGGGAGTGTACCTAGGTATGTATGTATTTATTTGTAGTAATCCCATTGGATTGTTACAATCGAGTCTGATCACATCGAGTTATTAAAAAAATAAAAATATTAACATAAAAACACTCCACTATACAAGATAAGTACGTGAAAAAAACCTAGAAAATGAAATAAGAATAAATAAGTTACAACGTTTAGCTGTCCACGAAGTAAATACAAGTTTTCCGGTAATTTAGTATCCAAACTAGCAGAAGGTAGACTCATTCGTCCTATAATGTCTCTGGGTACATGTCACTGGATTCATTTTGAGCAGTCGCCAGTAACATAAGTGATTTAACAGAGTATTGGTACAGATCTGACATTTTACCTTTATTATCTCCTAAGTCTAAAAGGTCAAAGAGAATATTTTCGTCAGTTTTATCGCTATTAGACCTCACATATTCATTCAAATACAGTTGCCTGTAACCCGCATAGGACGGGCAACTCAGGTAAAAATGAACAAAGTCCTCGATTTCCTGTAAGCTACACACCGAGCAGGTCTCCAGGCAGTTTATCAGATATCGACCCTGTTTCAGATAGAATTTTGCTTTCTTACCCGACGCTAATCTGATTTGTGCCAACTTTCTTTCCACTTATATACTTTTAAATGCCCCCAAATATTTTTCTCTACCTCCTTAGTCTACAATATACCTAAAAAAATTATGGAGAGTACCTAGGTAGGCACTCTGCATAAATACCTGTGTAGCTGTTTTACACTATTGAGGGAAGATTAGTTCTCCAATGATATCTTACTGCTTTTCCCTTTCAGTACTTTCTTCGATGTACCTATACTGTTTTTCTCCTTCTCACAAAATTATATTCCAATGCTGCCATTTTTTCATACGCTTGACTTTCAGGTAATGTAGATGCACGTTCAGAGATCTAACACCTAATGCACCATTGTATTAGCCGTGTTTCTTGCGCAATACGGATGCCTCTTTTACGGATCCCTATTGGTATCATACTATTTGAAAACCCAATCGTCAACATTTTCAATATCCGTTCTACTTTGGAGTATCGGCTCGCCAACCTTAGAAATTCCCCGTTACAGAAACATAATAGTTCTCACCCATACAAAGAGCGTTCGTAGAACGTCGAAAGTGGTGCGAAGGGCAAAAGACCTTCCTCTAAATAGGAACGTGGAGCTCGGGTTTGGACTCGTCTGATAGATAACGGCTCTTCCCTCGCCTGTTTTCGGATTCCGCACTCGTAGGCCGGCGGCCGCACTGAACGGAATTCACAACCGCTTCCACAACAATTGGTTTTATCCAAAACCCCCGCCATGCCTTATTCTTTTCTGTCTGGAGCCCCCTTTTGTCTGCTGCAGTTTCCTGTCTGGCAACAAATATACCGTATTTGGTGATGCCGGCCGCAGCTCAGGAAGAGCTTTACACGCTAACATTGACTAGGTACTTCACACGTCGTGTAATACATTCAGGACTCCATGTTTTTACGTTGTTCTCAAATGTTCCAAAAGAATAACCTATTAATTCAAGATAAAGGGAAAAACGATTGAGGAATACAATCAAAGCCATAATATTCACGTTCTTGGTATCTACCTATATAGATATCGGTACCCATCAGTATTTTATAATGTGACCGGGCGTAGAGAAAGGGAGCTCTACTTGTCAAGGGTTTTTTTTCAAGGAGAACAATAAAACGAAAATTGGGTCAACATTTTTTAAAAATTTTTTTTATTGTAATATTTTTTTTTGGGTCTAAAAACTATGTCTCTTTCCCCAATAATCATCAAAACTTGAATTGTTTATATTTTTCATTGTATTATTTATAATCGCGAAAAACTGCAGTTTTGCAAGTCTGCTGAAAATTTGCTGAAACCTGCTGAAAATTCTCAATCATCGGTCCCGTTTTTGTCGAAATGGGGAACATGAATTCATAATGTGGAGAAAAAAAAAAATAAATATATATATATATATATATATATATATATATATATATATATATATATATATATATATATATATATATATATATATATATATATATATGTATATATATATATATATATAAACTCAGATTCGACCTCTGGCAGTTAAGCTCCTTTTTTCCTTTCACGGACACATAAAGAGGTAGGTACGTGACTATATAATATTATATCAGTAAATAGCTCAAGTTTGATCCATTAATTTTTTCTTATCTCCATGTCTTCACTTATGGCCGCCCGCGGTAGGAAATTATTACAATTTGCGTCACACAAAGTGTAACGGAAAAGCGCAACATAAAGAAAACTTTGTGATCATTTTCACATACAAAGACTTCGTTGTTAGATTTGTTTACTTTCTTCCTTCTTTTAACCACGAAAATCATTCACCAATCGTTGGAAAGCTCTCCAAAATCTTCCTTCTCACTATAACTCTGCTGTGGGCATGATATTTCTCATGTTTTGTTTAAAAAATATTATCGTGAAGGTAATAGAATCCACTATGTATATATATTGAAATTGAATCTATGTTGCTAATTTCTTTGCTATTCCTATAAATCTATAACTTTAAATGGAGGCCTTTTGGAAGATATTGGAATGGATTATAAAATCTGAAGCTACCTATATCAAATGAGTGAGCACCAGAGCTACTTTTTATGCTATTCAACCAATGAAGCTACGATTTAAAATTGCTAACCCTTGGGACATCTTGTTACGAATCGTAAAGCCTGGAGTCCCCCAGATCAGCTGTGTGAGGTCTGGATTTTTTCATTATGATGATAAATGAATTTCAAGGTCAGTTGCCACTTAGAGCAGCCGATTGAACTCCAGAGCTAATTTCATTGCTATTCTTCTCATAGATAGCACATTGTTACGTCAAAAAAATAAAAACGTATTATACGCTTATCACTATGAATGATGAATGAATTAAAGAATGAACAACATGTTCATTCGCTAGTTTGACAAAATATACTTGGAAGGTTAAAAAACATCTTACGCTTTGGTCTTAAAAGACCATCAGCAGGAGCTCCTTCTATCATATTCCGTGCATCTAAACACATTTTCATACCAAGAAATTCCTACTTTGATATATATCTTAATATTCGGGCTAATATTTGACACCACCAGAAATTGAAACAATGAAGAAGGATCAAAAGTATTAAATAAATAAGTAAATGGCTTTAATAGCAGTATTTAACAAAGATATTTAACATTAGTAACAAAATTCATATAAACACTAGTTGGCACAGCATAAGTGAATGATAATACAATTATGTAGCAGTTGGAAACAATGAATAGATCAGCCTTCAGGTGCAAGGTGGTTTTTCTTGGCTTGCACTAACCTTTTTTAGTAACGACGATAAGACGTAAGCGAACTTAACGACAACTTTACCATCACGCATCACCCCTTTGTTAAAACCTCTCAAAATTGCGTTCTCGAATTTCCGAACTACCGATGTAATTTATCTTTTGAACAAAGAAGTAGAAAACGAAGGATTGGCTGAAGGTATCACACTACGTTATCCCTCCATCCTGATTCCTCCTGGAGGCAATAGGTAGATTAAGGGCCGGTTGTGGCAACCTCGGTTAACGATAGTTAACGTGGGTCAGAGAAAATCTTCGATTAGTGGCGTTGTGGAAGCCTCGGTTATTGGTCGGTAACCCGAGAATCTGACTTAACGCTAACCCTAGATTTTCGGTCTATTTCGCATCTCCTGCACAGCCTTGAGGCTTGACGAGGAATTTGATTGGTTATTCAATGTCATCAATCCCATCTAAAATGGCGGATTACGAACAGCTGATTTCTCACATCTCTTGTATCTTTCCAGCTCTCCGTTTAAAAACTGTTGGTTTTGTTTAAAAACTTTTTTTAAAAGTAGGTACGTTTTAATAGTATGGTATAGTTGAGATTCCATACCTTGTAATTCTGCAGGAATGGGGGGGGGGGGGAGTATGTTTGGCTCTAAGCAAATTCGTATTTTCCCGCCAGGGCTTGAGATGGAGTTGGTGTGTTGTCTTCCCAAAACTTCCGACAGAGCGCTTTCAGTAGGTGAAAAATGGAATTCAACCGAAAAGTTCGGACAATACCGAAAAATTCGGACAATATCGAAAAGTTCGATAAAATCGAACACACAAAGTAAAATAATAGCGAAGAATAGTGAGTAAAATGATAATGAAACAGTCAAATAATGATGAACACGCAATGATGATTTGAAAACGAGCGGCAGTGATAAGGTGTGATAGCGTTTCCAAGACAACCAACAGCTGTTAATCTGGCGTTACGTAGCAATCGCTAACCTGAGCTGCCACAACGACCTTTCCCGCTTCAGCTAACGAGCATTAACCCGACTTTAATCTCGCGTTCCCTAACCCTGCGTCAACGGGGTTCTGCCACAACCGGCCCTAAGCATTATAACTAAAATCAGCAGGGAAATCAATTCAGCAACCACCCAACCGTACGTTTCAGCGGCAAATATGTATACCTCTTGATCTTCACCACACTTGCTTTGTTCAGTTCAGTTAAAAAATAACCAATCCTGCCCAACGAAACGGATTACTACAACCATGAATGGGCCCCTAAAAAGAATTCGGTCGTCAAAGAGGCTTACATTCTGACCAATAGGAGTCCTCTTGCCCGGAATAAGGTGATTATTGTAAACATTGTAAGGGCTCTGTTTTCAGTATACGATGGGAAAAATTGACTGTTCTCCCATGAAATAAATCTTTTTGGTATTTAGTTTCAAAGGTAAAAGGCGTTTCTAAGCTCGTGTTGTTTACTTCGTACAACATTGCTTTTCTCTACCGCTGTCGTCCACTTTTATATCCGAAATGTCTACATCGGAAAATATTGCTAATCAACTGCTTTAGCGATGGTTAACTACGGAAATCCAATTATGATTTTCAATATTTTATATATATAGGAATCGTTTCAGGATAACGCAAAACGGATTTCGATGGAAAAAATTTTCATTTACAAATTTTTGAAACCATTGCAGCAGCTTTATTTTTTAAGAAAATTGGATTAGAACAAAGTCCGCCGAATCAGGTGGGCAGCTTTCTCACAATTGTAGCATGGATGAAGTATAATTTATTTATACTTATAGCATTAGTTGACATTAGTTGAGCACATTAGTTGAAAAGCGAAATACAATTCGAAATGATTAAATACAGAATGGAACAGTATTTAATACATGTGTACTAACAGAACATGAGAGATCGCCGTTATAGGGAATGCGCACAGGCTACTATAATTCCAACAGCAATGGAATAAATAGGGAACCTTCTGTGAAAACTTATACGGAACCCCTCGTTGAATAGCAGCTACGGAGAGTGCAGACACCCGATATATCACGTTAGCGGGCAAGGAACGGAATTTTGAGTATGTTTTTGGCATAATTTTGTGCACCAGTTCTTCGATATCCTATTTAATCGTTGATAAATTTGTTACGACTAAAAATCTGCTAAAAGTGATTGATTTAACAACTTTTGCTCGTATACAAAAGTTTTTGGTGCTTTTTTAGGCACATTTTCTAAAATGTGACCGATTTAGTGTGCTCTAAAAGTGCTGGCTAACAAATTTATCCTTTCATTTGGAATGCCTGGTTTGCACTCCTAAGGAGAGTTATCGTCTAGAATGAAACACACACACACACACACACACACACACACACACACACACACACACACACACATATATATATATATATATATATACATATATATATATATATTAGGCGTTAACCTGGTAACTGTTTCTCCTTGGCAAGTATATCTCTGTATCAACGCCAAATTCCCGAAATTCATTTTTCTTTGTAGTTTTGAAAAAGGCATTAAGACGAAATATAAAAATTAGTTTTGTGACGTACGTTCTTGTTTTTGTAAAAAAAAAAAAAAAAAAAAATATATATATATATATATATATATATATATATATATATATATATATATATATATATATATATATATATATATATATATATATATATATATATATATATATATAAATGAAACGAAAAGAAGGAAACACGGAAATACACTTCACAGACTAGTTTTAATATTTCGGCTTAAATGCCTTTTTCAAACTACAAAAGAGAGAAAATAAATTTTTTGCAGAGTTAATTTAAAACGTTAGCAAAGAACAATTCCATCAAAATCGGATGAAAAATGTGGAAATTAAGGTCATTACAAGTATTTCACATTGTCGCATGCGCAATAGCTATTAATGATACAATTTTGTTGAAATTGATATGAGGTAATCCAGTCATCTTCTTTCAACTACCATCCAAATTTAATCGAAATCGAATGACTAGAGTGTGAAAAAATGGAGCATAATGGAATTTACGTTTACTCATGCGCAGTATGAACTGACAGGGTACTAGTTTACTAACCCGCACATTCTTTGACAATTTCATCGAAATGAGAAAATAGTGAAATCATTGGAAATTAAGGTCGTTACAAGGATTTCACATAGACGCATGCGTAGTAACTATTAATGATACAATCATGTTGAAATTGATATGAAATGATCAAATCGTCCCCCCAACTATCATCCAAATTTAAGTGAGATCGGACGACTAGGGCGTGAGAAAATGGAGCATAATGGAATTTACGTTTGCTCATGCGCAGAATGAAGTATTGATTTGGCAGCAATGAAACTGCAGGGGAACGTCTACCCCCTAGCCCGCACATTCCCGAAAACGTCATCCAAATCGGATGAAAACTGTGGAAAATAAGCTTGTTACAAGGATTTCCGGACACACGACAGACGCACACACACACACACACACACACACACACACACACACACACACACACACACACACACACACACACACACACACACACACACACACACACACACACACACAGACAGCAGATGCAGATACCACGGAGTACTCCTGCGGAGATGCCCAACCCAAGTAACTCCATGGCGCTTTTCCCGCACAACACCCCGCGCCATGACAAGGTCGCAGCCATGACCTTGATGTTATTAGGTGCCACTCCTTTTAGCCCAGATATCGCTTGTCGCAGATCATTTCTATCATATTTACTTTTCTTAGCCCGCCAGGTCTGCTCCATGTCCACGCTGCCACTGACAACCTGGACATCCAGGATTATAGCAGACCCATCGGGCTTGACAGCAACGATATCCGGCTTCTTCTTGGGCACCGCATCGTGACGGAGAATGCGGCCACCGTGAGTACGAGGACACTGCTGCACCACATGATACAGATTCTCATTTTTACCCCGACAGGCACGGCAAAGGGTGTCCACTGTCCCGCGACTACTCCTCGAACACCTCACCGAGGTGGCTAATGGACGGCGTGAAAATGGCAGTAGTCGCGGGCCCCAATGCCCTCTGAAGCCCATTCCACCCACTGGGAAGAAATAGGGGATTCAGAGCATAAAATGTCCCACTGTGTGGCAGACTGGTATGCAAGCGTTTCGTCTTTACGTTCTTTAATATAAATTTTTGATATCTATCTTCACGAATAAAATTTTTTAGCGAATTTTCCTGGAAAATGAAACTACCTACTGTAATGGCTTCACAAATTCTAAAATCAAAAATTTTTTAAATTTTCATAATTGAAATCCGTTTTGAGACATTCTGAAACAAGTCCTAGAGTTTCACACTGTTTCATATGAGTAAGTGTATATGTACTTAAATGCGTATCATTCCAGACGATAACTCTTCTTAGGATTGATAGGCCCACGTCTCTCACATACATAAACCTATGGTTTTTCCACGGATTCGGTCTTAGAATGGCGTGAAACGGATTTGTATGCAGTTATTTTTTTCTCATTCTTGGGTTGTCTCCCACCCTCCTCTGGACGTATAGACGCCCCTCTTGGTAACGATGCCTTGTCTAAAAGTCATAGCTTAAGAGGGACGTCCTAAAAATACATCCACGAAGTGCATATAGGTAGATTATAACAGATAGACTCGGAAGCAAAACATTCCGACATTTAAATCAATTATTATAATCTACAAATTAATATAATACAAATATAGGTATGTACAGCTCTACGTATAGACTTGGTAAAAACTTTGTAGGAAAACTTCGATTTTATTTTCTGCTGACAGAGATGGAAGTTGAAATTATAGTAGATCTCTTGTTTCTTCAAGGCTTACGGAGCAGCAAAAATCGTTATTAAATCAAGGAGGAAATAGTACGTATTGAAACTTTAAACGAATTGAAAAGCGAAAAATAGCATCATGGTGCATAGGAACTGAAACCTAGGCAGTAGGTGAAAATGAGCCCTGTAAGTACTTTGAAACTAACGATTTGGGTTACGAACGTTTCGAATTTGAAGCACTGAGTATCCATCCATGTAAATGCTAGGTAATTTATTTCTCGATCGTGCTGGGATTTTTCGCCATAAAACATCTTTTCCGACGCAAACCTCTGCTCCATTTTTGGTTTATTATTTTCAATGATGAACCTTCGTAATCGACCTGAAAAAAAAAGTGCCCCTCTCCCTCCCATCCCAAAATTTGTTGGTTCAAGTTTCAAGATGTGCAGAATCCCATAATCTAATTAAAACGCTGCAAATTATTACGGGAAAGGTTTATTATTTCGGTATTGGATAGCCTTACTATGCAGAACACTGGTCCGTAATTACATAATTATTAAACCCCATTTATACCTACTATATTTATTATCGAAACTTGGGGCTTCGCGCCTCGCAAATGGGTTAACTGCTTTACAGCACCAGGACCCCATAATGTCACGCTGCTTTGGAAAGATGAGGAACAAAACGGACTATGACTAAGTCATCTTCCCATCAAATAGAAAGGTTGCATACACTGTATATTGTTTTGAAACTATGTTTGCTCTTTGCACATTAATTTACAATTAATGTATTTCAGCAGGCTGATAGAGAAAAAATCAGTTTCAGAGGACCCGCAGCTGAAAAGTTGTCTTCCGTATGTATTTAATACCACTATTTTCAAGCGATTTCAAAGGCGCTCTATTCGAAATTCCAGCACCGATGACAACCAGGATAGAATTTAGCCTGAGAGGTCCCTCAACTGAACAGCCCACCTCCATAACATGTAAATGTATACTACATGTTCCAGAAGCGCTCATTTCAAATTTCATCATTGTAAGTCGATCGGGAAAGAAATTAGCCTCTCAGGCCCTCAGCTGATCAGTGCGCCTCAATGCATCGTACCTAATAATTGTTTTTGTGGTGTCCCAAAGGAGCTCCATCTTTAATTTCAGCACCGTCAGTGGATCAGAACCTCTAGGGATCTCACAGCTGATCGGAGTCCCTCCATAATTTGTAATTGTATTGTATATGGTTTACTACTTAAGATGCGTAGTTTCCTAAACGCATAACTCTTTCTTGTCAATAATCATTAAACGAAATCTATAACGAATACATACAAGATTTAAATAGATGTATCTGCATAGTCGTAGAGGCCATCCGAAGAGACATTTATTAAATTAAGTATAACACCTTCGCTTCACTCGTCCTTCTATATTTAACAAGAGTTGACCAACTGAAAATCGATGAGGTGATTACCGACCAACGCTTCACAAGCCCAATAGGATCCAGAAGTTATAATAAACTCAATTTCATGGTCGGAATTCCATTGGATGATACAATTGTCAAGCGTTTTCAGGGCCTTTTTAGCGGATTTCCATAGAAAATGAAGCAATGTAAAAAAAGATGCTCCAAACATTTTACAATCAAAATTTTCGAAGATTTTGATTGGAAAATGACTGAGATCCAAAGCTTGTTGTCACCTATTTGATGCAGGAAGGTGACATTTGAGAGGGAGGCTCAAGGGAGAATTTTGAAGATCCATAAGAGGTCATCGGTCAGCTGATTGAGCCATTTCGTCTCCTATTCAACGCAAGAAGCTAAAATTTGAGATTGAGGCACAAGGGAGAATACTGAAGACGCATAAGAGGTCATCGATCAGCTGAGTGAGCCATTTCGTCTCCTATTCAACGCAGGAAGGTGAAATTTGAGAGGGAGGCACAAGGAAGAAAACTGAAGACGCATAAGAGGTCATCGATCAGCTGAGTGAGCCATTTCGTCTCCTATTCAACGCAGGAAGGTGAAATTTGAGAGGGAGGCACAAGGAAGAAAACTGAAGACGCATAAGAGGTCATTGATCAGCTGTGTGAGCTCCAAAGCCAATTTGCCTCCTATTCATAGCAGGAAGTGTCTATTTCACGGGGATCTCCTTACAAGAAAATGCGCTATCATGTGACTCACTTCCCGAGCGCTGTTTTACTTGTTTTCTATCAAAATTAATCTGAGCCTCTTAAACCCTGAACTAAATAATATGAAAACCTCTGGTTCATGGTAATTATATCGAAGAAGGTGAGCACGTATTCGGGGTCTCGGATCATTTCACGGGATCGCATCATTATAACGAGGGTATTATTGGCGAGACATTATTCGAGATATACCCGAAACGCTGCGATTAATAATTTTGATTACCTTCCGCGTTAACCGACCAGTAAGAAGACAATTGACTATTGTTTGAGATCCCAGAATTTTCTTCTTTTTTTTTGGTATTAATGCAGATTCTTCATGGAATACGTGGCCCACCTTTTAAGAGCCAGTAAATGATTTTTCAGAGGTATATAACAAACAAAAAATTTCGATCGAATCCATTCCCATATTCTCTCAATCGGAAATGCATTTGAAACTCAGTATTTACCTTTTTCTTTCGGCGTTCTTCACATTATCTGCTGCTTGGATACTTGGGCATGTGCATTCGTTCCCGGCTGAAGATTCACGTGAGTACATCAACTTACTTAATGATAGTTTAGGGAAAGGCTCCCAATTAAATTAAATTGAAATAAAATAAAAAGTAAACTTGAATAAAACTAAAATTAAAGCCGAAGAAAGAATTTTTGTACTATATTGTTGCATTGTTTTGAAATTTGAGCACTTTGAGTGCGAGGAAATTGTTAACTACTGGTTTTATGACAACTAAACTAGTTCTAAATAATATTCTGGGAGGCAATGAAGATTTTGGATTTTAAGCTATTTCTTGTAGTTTTTATCGGGTTTTCATCATATATTAATTCTTCGTTCATCAGCTCTAATTCGAGAACGGAATAGGATATAGTATTTTGGTTTCACCGTCGTGTTCAAAATTAAAAAATCTGTAAAATGCGGTTTCACTCGGCTAAATATAATAATATTCATACAGGGTGGAACCGGATAACTGACGAAAAAATTTTTTTTAACATGGAATCATGTTTTAGCGATGGATCCCCCGCCGAAAAGTAAGACTATAAAGTGAGTTGAAAGTAGCGCCAATAATTGTGATGATTTCCGCTTACAACCAAGTCGTTGCTAGGGATATGATACTACGTCGTTTTTCATCCCACAAAATTCGTTGACCATTCGTTCGAAAGCTCTCGATTTATCCAACCATACTATATTAACTACTGCGAAGTGCGTGGCCAACAAGCTGAGTTATGAGCATGGTTATATGAATAATTGTTTACACACAGCTGATCATTCTCAATTATTGATATTGTGAACATGATTGCAACCGCTTGTTAATTTCTGATGATTTCATTGAGCTGGTGTTTCGATTATGTGATTCATAGCAGGTGATC
This sequence comes from Adelphocoris suturalis, assembly GCA_030762985.1. Taxonomy (NCBI): domain Eukaryota; kingdom Metazoa; phylum Arthropoda; class Insecta; order Hemiptera; family Miridae; genus Adelphocoris; species Adelphocoris suturalis. Next base: position 38,869,252 of record CM061049.1, read on the forward strand.
CGAATATTGTGAGAACGGTTTGATTTGTGAAGCGGTGGTTAAATCATTTTAATAGGTAATTTCTATACTTTACACTCTACCTAGGAAGCTGCAATTTCGTATGTAGCCTCTTTAGCCTCTTTCTATAATAAAGTGAATGTTTACTCGCGAGTTTCTATTAGGAGATCATCATCTCACAAGAGCTCAATCGTCGTGATCATTTCTATAATAAAGTGAGAGCGAGGAGCTAAACCATGATTCCATGTTTTTTACATTTTAGCAGTCAGGCTCCAAGTAATAACATCGAAGGGCCGAGTTTTGTGTTAGCGTGCATAAAACCTGTAGTATAATGCCACCAACCGCACATTTTCATCTCAATCTGTACTCGAGAAACGATTTTTTACATATTATGTCTTTACCGTGGCACATAAACGAAAAACCGTTAACAAAACGCGTTAAGAATATAAATTAATTAAATATAATAAATAAGTATAATAAAAGAATAAATAAATCAAATTAAATTGAAGAAAATTCTGATATAAAGAAACGCTTGCATATGAGTCTGCAACACATTGGGACATTTTATGTATTTAGTTGCAGACTCGTATGCAAGCTCTAAGAGCCACTCAGCTGATCCGGACCCTAGGCATCGTCAAGTAAATGTTCTAAAGGGGTTACATACTACATTACAGCTTCCTAGAGTGTAAAGCATAGGAATTAGCTCTAAGTTAACGCTTTTTTCGTTTATGTGCCAAAGTAAAGACATTAAATGTCAATAGCGTTACGGTTTTCAACTTTTGACCCCATTTTCGGAATAAACAAATTCGGAAATAGTGTACTTGGATTCCTAGAATGTACCATTGGAAGACCTTCACATCAGCTCAAACATGGACGATTTTGAAAATATAAAATTTCTAAAAATCTATGAAACTTTACTATTAAAAAAAAAAAAAAAAAAAAAAAAAAAAAAAAAAAAAAAAATCTTGGAAACTGGCAAATCTTATGAAAACTGCTCCATCGATCACTCTTTCCAACGATATCTATTGACAATTTTACTTTTACTTTGTTGGTTTGGGGAGAAAATTATGTTTTATTTATGTTTATTATTTTGAAAAATGTTGGTTTCTCAATGAAATCGTTGGTTTTTTCGAAAAATGACCCTTTATGAACTTACGAGTATGGGGTCGGTTTCTACTCGAACGGTCAGATCGAATGGTAACGCTTGTAGATCTCTCCAACTACCTACGTTATAATCGAGTTTTACACTTTAATTAACTAGTTTTACCCCATAACACACACAAACATTTAAGTGTAACAAACAAACTAAAAATTTGTGAGTTTTACTGTAATACTCGGTTAGAACGGAGTTGGAGAGCTCTACAGATGCTACCATTTGCGAATGTTACAAAAGCTCTTATGCGACCCACTGCTCGACTTCAGTGCAGGAGCTGAGAAAAGTTTCGTTCGCAAAAATGGAGGCACGTTTTCGAACGAAATTAATTTCTTGGTCAATTACAAAGGTTCATTATTGAAAATGATGCAGCGCAATTTTGTCATTTTTGAGATCCCTGAAAAACTCATTAAGATTTAAAAAAAAAAAAAGATATATATATACATATATATATCCCCTCCATCCATCCACCACAATTACCACCCTCTCCCAACAATCCCCCTCCCCTCCACTGAAGCCATCTTCCAAACCCCCCAAATCAACGAAGGGGGATGGCTCTAAAAAAAATGTGGGGGACACACAAAAATACCGGACGAGGCGACAAATTACGTCCGACTCTTCCTCCCCCAACTCCTCTGGCTCGGAAATGGAGCTCGACCAGGAGCCAGCCAGTGACCCTCAGGCCCCTCCTAAGGAAAAGAAGGGCTGGCCAAAGGGCAAGCCCAGAAAGCAGCATTGACTGCTTCATTGTTCTCTCTCAATAATTTATGACCACTCAACCTAATGACACCATATCTGAGTGCTTCCTTCAATGGAATGCCAATGGTATATATGGACGACGTGGTGAGCTGAGATCCCTACTAGGATCATACTTGTCAGTGGCAGTAGCATTACAAGAGACGCACCTGAAACCACTTGATGGGTTCAGTATGCGTGGCTACTCTACCCTCAGAAAAGACTTCATGATAAGAAATAATGTACGAGTCTAGGAGGTGCCTCTCAACACAAACCTCCAGGCAGTGGCTGCCAGGTTGCAGTCCCTACAGCCCTGAGTATTGTCTCCCTCTATCTTCCAGATGGAGTGTGGGATGAGGCCCCTTTTGTGGACCTCCTTCATCAGGTTCCTAGCCCTGGGTTGGTTCTAGGGGATTTCTACGTCCATAACACCTTATGGGGCTGTGACAATACCAGAGCACAGAGAGCCACTGCTGATGTCCGCAATCGACCTTGCCATGTGCTCTCCCTCCTTGGGAGGGGGGAGGGGGTACATTGGCTTGAAATCCTTTGCCGGACCTTCATCACTCGGACCACTTCCCTATCAAAATTGATACAGAAAGTCGGCATTCACCAGCAGATGGTGATCATCAATCTCAGTGGAAACATTGAGGATTGGAGGACGCAATCATGTCCCATGGTGGAATCGGGAAGTGCGAGAGGCCAACAAGGACAAACATCAGGCACTTAATAGATTCCGCCGAAGACGTACTACTGAAAATTACGCGATATTCAAGCGAACCAGAGCGTTTGAGAGCCGGCTCAAGCGTCAGGCCCAAGTAAGCTCCTTTTGCTCATATGTCAGTGAAATTAAGGATGGTACTCCTCCTGAAGAAAGGTGGCATTGAAGGGTCTCCCACCACCAACTATTCCATCTATCACCACACCTCAGGGTGATGTGGCTCGGGAACCCAAGCACTTTCCTGACACGTTGGCTTCTCATTATTCCCATATGTCCAGTGATGAAGCATACCCGGATGACTTTAGGTGACACAAGGTGGAAGTGAGATGGCGCCACTCCCTCAGCTTATGCAGTCATCCATTCCCACAATTGATACGCCATTCACAATGGGTGAACTAGAGAGAGCAATGAAGAAATCAAACAGGACTTCCCTTGGGAAGGATACGACCCATTATGACATGTTGATCAATCCCCCACAGGAGGAAAAGCACACTCTCTTGAGGCTGTATAATTCTATGTGTGCCTTGGGTGACTATCCTTGCTCCTAGAGGGAGGCTGTCATTGTCCCTCTGCACAAAGAGGGCAAAGACCCTTGTGAGGCTGCTAGTTACAGACTCATCTCCCTTACTTGCTGCATGACCACGATCCTGGAAGCTGGTCCACTACCGACTGGTATGGTTTCTTGAGAGCAACTGCCTCATCAGGCTGGTTTTCGCAAACGCTTCTCAGCAGTTGACCAATTCTCAGCTTTTGAGAAGACCGGGACCCCTTTTTGGTCAGTGAGCATGCCATTGGTGTGTTCATTGATATTGCTAAAGCCTATGTCACTACTTGGCGTCATAACATCGTGCAAAGGCTTCTCTCAATGTCTACCCTGGGAGGACGATAGACAGAAAAAACGAATAGAGAGGGCTCGTTTATCTGCATCGCTGATAACTCACAGACCATGTCCTTGGAAAGATCCATCGCATTAACCAGAGGCTTGAATGGCACTGATTTATGCACATACAAAGCAGAGCCACCGCCTGAAGTGTTCCTCCGACAAAAAGCAGAGGCCAAAACAAAATTTTCAGGTACATATGATTGTATTTCTTCCTCGTTTAACCAATGTTCAGATGAACAAATAACTTTGATTGAGCTATTTTAATCTAAATAGTGTTCCAAAATCTGTAGTTTATTTCTGAGGCTACACATGTACACATGTTAGAATGGAAAATCGTAAACTTCTCAGAATTTCTTCAAATTGATTTATTCCAATTCTGCTTCACAAATTTGTCATTCAACCGCCCCCTAAAATCTGCCAGAAGAGAACCAGTTGGCCAGTTGACGGGGTTTGAGGCATTAATATAATCGTTCTCTTCAACAACAATACAAAAGGAAGTATACGAATCAAACGAGTGATAAGTTGGACGCATTCCTCAGTACATCGGTAGGTACCAGTATTTATCGTAGTTTTTAACGTTCTGATTAGTTATTTGGACAACGTTTTTTCTAAGTAGTATTATGCTTTAATAATCCATAGGTAGGTTTATGAATATGGAAAAGTCCGTGATTTCAGATCATTACAAAAAACCACTGAAAACCTACCTACTTATATGAAAGTTTGACCGTTTATTAACAGTCTTCGTACACTCAGCAACAAGCACTAGAAATTAATAGTAAAACTATAAAATAAAATGAAATCCTCGACTGTTGCCTCTTCATGAGAAATGACTCAGCTATGCCACTGAAGTACCATGACATGTGTCATTCAGGCTAAGAATTGCATAGCAAATTATCCTCGTTTTCGAAGGGCCGAGTATATATATATATATATATATATATATATATATATATATATATATATATATATATATATATATATATATATATATATATATATATATATATATATAAAATTGATGAAAAATGAAAACACTCGCGTGTAATATTATTTTGAGGAGTTACAGAAGGTTGGAAAAAAGATAGGAAACACTTAAATAGACTTACAAAATTGAGAGAATATTTCGCTGTGTCAGCGTCGTCAGCTCTAGTGAAGAAGTAGTAGAAAATTCTTCTTGTTTCCTGTATTGCTTGTCCGTGTGGTGGTACTTGGGTCGTAGAATGAGGAGGGGAGGAAGCATGGCAGGAAGGAGTAGGTACAAATGATGGTCTGGAATGATTTTGTGTGTGTGTGTGTGTGTGTGTGTGTGTGTGTGTGTGTGTGTGTGTGTGTGTGTGAGTGTGTGTTCGTGTTTGGTATACTTGAGGGGTGAAAAATTTAAAGAGGGTGAGTGTAAAGTGGAAGAAGTGTGATGTATGAAGAGGTTTGAGAGTTTTGAGTACCTAAATTGTTGAGGGAAGCCCCCCACAGCCAAATCACAAATGGGCTGTGATGGGCTCCCCATATATATATATGAAAAAGCGCAAACTCCAGGAATAGTTTCAGAATGCCTCAAGACGGGTTTAAATGAAGAATTAAAAAAAAATTGATATAAAAATATTCCGAGCCATTGCAATAGCTTTATTTTCTACGAAAATCCGCTAATGGGAGCATTAAACGCCCCCTTCCCCTTGCACGGGGGCTAGCAGTGGGAAACTTAGATGTTACCCAAATACTAGGTAGTAACAAGACTATGAAGTCTAATTTTGCAATCCAAACATTTTCCTCTATAACTGTGCGACGTAGCAACACGACATTCCCATTCGGAACGATCTTCAGTGGCCAGCTATCTACACCAACGTACACAGTAGAAACAGTTTTAGTGAGCAAGCTACATAGGTACCTACTATTACATTTACTCAATATTTCTTACCTGTTTCATTTTTCAGATTGCCCTAAACTGAAGCCACACAAGGATTGTAGATGCAAGATATTTGATACCTTGGCACCTGGTTTGAAGAAGAAATTTTACGCCTGGCACTGCCCTGGAGAACACTTACAGGGATATAATGAAACAGTTTTCGATATGAAGAAGAAAGTTCTCGATATGGAGAAGAAAGGGAAGCTTGTATCGATAAGTACTGAAGAAGGTGGATGGTGATTTGCAGAGTTCAGATTTTAGTAAAAATTTGAAAGATTTCACGTACGTCTTTTATTTTCCCTCACCTTTGGGACGAAACGCTACAGGGCTCACTTTGCTGTGTGTCTCTGGGTCTGGTGGAGCGTATCTAGAACGTGAGGAAATGCTTATAACAGCAGAGTGAGCCCTGTAGCTAATTTTTTTCCTATTCAGCTTAAGATGATGATCTTTAGGAGGTGACCTCTCTAGGTGTGGTAGACCGTATTTACAACTTGAGCAAATACTCAGAACAGCAGAGTGACCTCTGTAGCTAATCTTGTTCCTATTCAGCTTAAGATTATGAACTGTTGAAGGTCACCTCTGTAGGTGTGGTAGACCGTAATTACATATTGAGCAAATACTCATTACAGCAGAGTGAGCCCTGTATTGGTCGACCACAGATGGTCTGCGTTCCAAGGGGGAATTCTGCTGGAGAAAAAGGAACTACTCATCTCCTATCATTTAAAAACTGTTGGCGCGTATTTATTTCCCTCCGTTCCTCTGCAGGAGCATCTGCCCTAAAAATAACTTTTACGTGTTCCTGCTTCTTACTTTTCTCAATACGGTAGACTGCACGACCTTTCCGGAATGTGAGGAGTTAAAAACATCTCTTTCCTTGAATAGCGTAGGCATATAGTGGATTAATTACAAGTTGAGGAAATACTCATAACAGCAGAGTGAGCCATGTAGCTAATTTGGTTCCTATTCAGCTCAAGATGATGATCTGTTGGAGGTTACCTCTCTAGGAGTGGTAGACCAAACTTAAACTTGAGCAAATACTCATAACAGCAGACCTCTTTAGCTAATTGTGTTCCTATTCAGCTTAAGATGATGATCTTTAGGAGGGGACCTCTCTAGGTGTGGTAGATCGTAATTACAACTTGAGGAAATACTCATAACAGCAGAGTGACCCCTGTAGCTAATTTCGTTTGTATTCAGCATAAGATGATGAACTGTAGAAGGTGACCTCTCTGGGTGAGGTAGACTGTAATTACAACTTGAGCAAATATTCATTTGCTCAACAGCTGAGATACCCCTGTAGCTAATTTTGTTCCTATTCAGCTTAAGATCTTTAGGAGGTGACCTCTCTAGGTGTGGTAGAACATACTTAAAACTTGAGCAAAGACTCATAAGAGCAGAGTGAGCCCTGTAGCTAATTTTAGTAGCCACGAAGGAATTACTTAATTATGGATTACCGAGCTGGAAGTAGCAACATTGTGTAGATTTTTCAAGAATGCTCTCGAACGTTCTTTTCAATTGATAATGTGATTATGTTATAATAAATCATTTTCATTCTGCTCTTAACCGTGTACCGTGTTCGATATTATTTGCTACCCAACAACTACTCCTAGTTTTACACTGGCGACGTGGATGATTTCTACAGATCTACCTGAAAAGTTTCTGACGATTGAGGGACGTTCTACCTTTTGCGAACTTAAGCTTCACGATGCCGTCGTATGTTGGTCAACTGCATACATTTTTTTCCACGAATAAATAAAAATAACGAGGATGGCGAATCCACGGATGGTGAGCTTTTTCACGGCGAACAACATGATGCGATTAAACAAGCATTATTCCTAAACTCGCTAGATGAATCAGACTACAGATTTTTTCGAAATCATGGTGTACTTACCTGTAAAGCCTGAAGCCAAATTGTATACTTACCTGATCAAGTTGTTAGATACCATGTTAGGTAATCATCTTTTACTGCAGAGAGAATATTCTCGTTACGACATCGTTTTATCAATGCTTTGAGGGAGATAAATGAGTGACTGAATAGTTAGAGTGCGCTCGCTAGGCGGACCATGCGAATTTGCGGACCTTGATGAACAACTATTGGATCGTTTAGTTCTGGGATTACCTAAGGGGACAGTGAAAGACAGATTCTTTGAAGAAAACGATGTCGTGTGAGGACTATGAATGTGGCCACAGCAAAAGAATCGGCGACACGGAGAGTGCAGCGGGATCTTGCAGTACTTGCGGAAATGACATGTTATCAATACTTAAAGCTAAGTTCCAAACGTATTTTCGTTGAAGTTAGGCCTGGGTGAATGCACCTATTATCGACACATTAAGAAAGTATTTCAGGCCATTTCATCACAACTTCCTTATTTATCATAATATCCCTTTCTTGTTTCGTCTATTAAGCTCATCTGCGACTGCGAACTAAACTCTGCCTACAACTTTATAAAAAAAAAGAAGATTTTTAATGTTTCTAAGTCAAATTTGGATGTCAAGTTTTTTCACCCGTTATTGACAGGTAAATACCATTTACCTATCGACAGAGAAGCGAACCTATCATTGACAGGTAAAATCCAACTTTTGAAAGGGAAACGAACCAGTTATTGAAAGGAGAAAATCAGATTTAGACTAGGATACGAATAATTTATTAATAGTTTTCAACAAACAAGTTAACATTAATATATTTTTACTCATAAAATATATTTCATATATATGAATATTTATTTTATGAATTTATTTTTTACTGTTATGAATTATTAACTCAGTCTTATTTAGGGATAGGTAATGGCAAGAATTAGTTTCACATTAAAAGTAAAGTAAAAGTCAAGTATCACATTAGTAATTCCTCAGGCATACCTAAATATCACAAAAAATTAGTCAATTTAGGCTTGGTAGTTTCGTGACTATGTTGTCTTCTTCGATTGGGATTTCTTTATTCCTGTGAATTGTAAACACAGTCTTCATTCTGTTACATGGATTCAGGCAACAAACCATAGCCTGTTCTCCATCTATCTTGAAGATTTGCACGCCACCTGCACGCCACTATCTTCTTTTTGTTCTTCAACTTGACAGTAACGAAATCACCCTCCTGAATTGCACAGCTTTCTTGGTCCTGTATGGCTATTGGCTCTTTCATCTCTTCTTGTCCTAATTGAAGGTCTTGATGGGTGAAGGAAACACTATTCACCACCTCTTTGCCAGCAACGCAGTCACCTCGTCCATCTGATGTAGGATCTAAGCAGATATTCAAATGCAACTCTTTATGAAGAACGTGAGGAATTAGAAATTCGCTTTTCAGCTCTTCCACAACAGAACATTCAGCCTTCTCTAAATAGCTTCAGCAACTGAATGTGTCGACATTACAAAGACCGATCTCTTCGTGGGTGGGTGTAAGTAGATCATCTGTTTCACGATCGACTGCTCCGTCTAAAACTTCATGATCCCCTCTTGTAGTTCATCCCATCGAAGTTAGTGCTAGGGTTGTTACACTTCACTATTCTCTCATCACTGCCAGACTTACCAAGATCACAGTTGTCATATTCATCAACACTAATTGCATCACCTTCACTTTCACCGTCAGGTTCCCACTCATCTTCTTCACTACTGGAGGTTTCTTCAACTTGCTTAGACTTCTTCGCTCCTGCTTTCTTCTTCAGCCTCTTGTTAGATTGCGTTCGCTTTGTCTTTTTGGGCTGTGCTTTATTAATCTCTCTCTCTCTCTGCTGCTTTTCGTAATTGTGTCATTTCCTTATCCGCTTTTTTTTTTCTTTTTTTTTCAGAGCTGAAGTTACAACACATGGTAGCACTTCTTTTTTACGCATGTTGGGAACCGTATTTTCACGTATCTCAGGCCAAATCAGGACTTTCTTGGAAGGGCTCGGTAAGATATTTGGAGGATGAACCTCAGATTGAACAGTCATCAACTGATTATCAGGTCGCGATGTGCTTATTATTTCTTGAGGCCCACTTACCATAATTGGGTCATAAATGTTAATTTCGTCACCGTTTGTAATATCCGAAATTCTGCCTTCTTCTTGCCGTGCTGGGAGTTCTTGGTTGATCGGTTCCTCAAAGAAACGCCTCATTTTTTTCCAAACTTGGAAATGGGATTCAAGCGCGATATTTCCAGTTGCTAAAGATGAAATCTTGAACTCTTCCACCTTTTCCTCGCCCATGAAATGTTCCAAGACTGTCAAACTCAGAAGGATCTGTTGGGAGTCAAATGATTTCGTTAGAATATTGTGGTCAATCTTAACATTTCTCAGCGTTAGGCGGTAAAAGCTGAAGGAAAGGTGAACGATACAAACTGGTAAGCAGTAGGTACTAGACATATCCATGATCTTTCGTTTTTCCCATCAAGGGAGAAATTGAAATGCTTGATTTTTGACATGGATATGTCTTTTGGCTGGGGGTTAAGGAATTTTTCGCGACACTATTTGAAATGGATATATGTCTTTTGGCTGGGGGTCAAGGAATTTTTCGCGACACTTTTTTTTCCCGACCGACACTTTTTTTCCCGACCGGCACATTTTCTATTGATTTTCGCGTACAACCAAGGCGTTACTAGGGAAGAGTAACTCCCATAGTTTTCATAGTAGGAAAATCGTTCGCCACTTTTTGGAATGCTCTCATTTTACCACGACATTTCATGACCTCCAAGCCATTGTAGTGTCAAGGAATGCTGATTTATTACTCTAAGTTAAAAACTAATATTGTTTTGTAACCATAATGGAATAATCTTGTGAAAAGAATGCACTACATGGTTGGTATACAATTGAGTAGTAGGTACCAACTGGTAAGCAGTAGGTACTAGACATATCCATGATCTTTTTTTTCCCATCAAGGGAGAAATTAAAATGCTTGATTTACTTACACTTTCCTCAGATATGGTTTATTCCTGTCATTTTATTCATGAAACCAATTGCCGAAACGTACCTACAACATAGATGTGAAGCGAACTATAATTTACTTCGAACACAGCTGATCGCAACAAACAAGAACCCCATGCTTAAAAAAAAAATTAAAAAAAATAAAAATTGTTTGTGACTTGTGGGGTTTTGCATGGCTCCTCCTCAATTTAATTATTAACTTGCTTATCTTTAATTGGCATATAAATCAAAATTGATATAATATCTGGACTTCAGAGCTTGTAGAATTGTGATTCTCGTCTATAATCTGTAGGTGTTGCAAGCTTTGAACTATGTGCGACGATACTAGAAAAATTGTATAATTACATTAGGTACTGTTATTTCTTACCATTTCATACATTTTGAAGAGATGAATGACACTCTCTCAGCTTTGGTCTCATGATTTCTCATTATTCAAATTCAACACGGGAACACAATATAGGCAATACTTACTAACAAATAATGTAGAAGCTTTCTCACAAATTTTTTTTAACTGTGTGGCTGTGGGCGCTTCAACGAAATCCAGCGCCACGAGTCTCAATTGTCTTCCACAGGACCCCCCCCCCCCCCCCCCCCCTATTCCGTTCTCACCACTATCTCAGAAAAGGAAGAAAACGCGAAAGGCAGGTTTTCAGGACATGTGTCTATTTACGGAGCAGGACACACAAGCGGGAGCGGATATCGTCACTGCGAAGCCATGGGAGGTGAAAGGGGGGCTTGAAGGGAATTAAGAGTGACGTGGCGCCCGGAGGACGCCGTCCGACACACAAGAACCGTCCTTGTGTGTTCGTGTGAACGGCCGATGTCGTCCCCGTGTCGCTCGGGCATCCGCGTTGGTGTTTCCAACAGCTTTTATCTCAACCCCTCTCTTTTCACTCCGAAGGTTCTTTAGACTGTTTTCCCGGCGGCTCGTTGATGAACGTTCAATTTCATCGAATCGCTCCTTCGTTTTATTGAAGTGATTGCTAACTGCATTCATTAGGCGTATACGTTTCTGAAGATCCAAAGTTACACTTGTTGTACAGGAAATCACCAAACCTCACCTTAATCTTTTTGAGATTTTATGTCTTTACTTTGGCACATAAACGAAAAGGTCGGGAAAAATTTATCAGGTTTTTAATGGAATTTTACTTATAAATCAAGCATTTTAATTTCTCCATTGATGAGAAAAACAAAAGATCATGGATATGTCTAGTACCTACTGCTTACCAGTAGGTACCTACTACTCAATTGTATACCAACTATGTAGAGCCTTCTTTTCACAAGATTATTCCATTATGGTTACAAAACAATATTATTTTTTAACTTAGAGCAATAAATCAGCATTCCTTGACACTACAATGGCTTAGAGGTCATAAAATGTCGTGGTAAAATGAGAGCATTCCAAAAAGTGGCGAAGGATTTTCCTCTATGAAAACTATGGGAGTTACACTTCCCTAGTTACGCCTTGGATGTACGTAAAAATCAATAGAAAATGTGCCGGTCGGTAAAAGTGTCGGTCGGGAAAAAAAAGTGTCGCGAAAAATTCATTGACCCCCAGCCAAAAGACATATCCATGTCAAAACAAAACAAAAAGCGTTTAAAAATTTGAAATCGAGGTGAAATAAATCAAGCATTTTAATTTCTCCCGTGATGGGAAAAACAAAAGATCATGGATATGTCTAGTACCTACTGCTTACCAGTTGGTACCTACTACTCAAATGTATACCAACCATGTAGTGCCTTCTTTTCACAAGATTATTCCATTATGGTTACAAAACAATATTAGTTTTTAACTTAGAGTGATAAATCAGCATTCCTTGACACTACAATGGCTTAGAGGTCATGAAATGTCGCGGTAAAATGAGAGCATTCCAAAAAGTGGCGAACGATTTTCCTACTATGAAAACTATGGGAGTTACTCTCCCCTAGTAACGCCTTGGTTGTACGTGAAAATCAATAGAAAATGTACCGGTCGGGAAAAAAGTGTCGGTCGGGAAAAAAAAGTGTCGGTCGGGAAAAAAAAGTGTCGCGAAAAATTCCTTGACCCCCAGCCAAAAGACATATCCATGTCAAAAAGTGTCGGTCGGGAAAAAAAGTGTCGGTCGGGAAAAAAAAGTGTCACGAAAAATTCCTTGACCCCCAGCCAAAAGACATATCCATGTCAAAAGCTTTAACAAAGTACGTTAAAAAAGTGTTAAAAAAACGTTACGGTTGGGTTTCTGATGATTTCCGCTTACAACCGAGTCGTTGCTAGGGAAATGGTACTTCGTCGTTTTTCATCCCACAAAATTCGTTGACCATTCGTTCAAAAGCTCTCGATTTATCCAACCATATTATGTTAACTACTGCGAAGTGCGTGGCCAACAAGCTGAGTTATGAGCATGATTATATGGATAATTGTTTACACACAGGTGATGATTCTCAATAATTGATATTGTGAACATGATTGCAACCGCTTGTAAATTTCTGATGATTTCCTTGGGCTGGAGTTTCGATGATTTGATTCATAGCAGGTGATCCAAATATTGCGAGAACGGTGAAATTTGTGAAGCGGTGGTTAAATCATTTTAATAGGTAATTTCTATACTTTATACTCTAGGAAGCTGTAATTTCGTATGTAGTCTCTTTAGCACATTTACGTGACGATGCCCAGGGTCTGGATCAGCTGAGTGGCTCTTAGAGCTTGCATACGAGTCTCCAACTAGACACATAAAATATTCCAATGTGTTGCAGACTCGTATGCAAGCGTTTCTGATATTATCGTTTTTCCTGTAGTTTTCGGAGCGAGGACCAATGGCTAAAGCATGTGCAAGCTAATTCTGATGATTTAGTTGACCATTCGTTCAAAACCTCTCGATTTATCCAACCATATTTCTAATTAGATTGGACTCCAAAACTAATGGAACGATTTTGAGAAAATTTTGAGGGATTGTACGGGAAAGCTTCTAGACGGTTCCTTATAACATAAATAGCAGTCTGTGCGCATGCTCAGACGTTATTCTCTTGTAACGTCGATTTCTCATCATATAAGAAGATTTGTATAGGTTCATTATTAAACATAATAAGTCTTGTCTGTCTGTCTTGTTAATAATATTATTGTCTGATATCGATGCACTATGAAAAGGGAACCTATCATAATCGGTAATATATGGGTATTAGAACAGCGTATTTTATGGTGAGTTTTGGTGGTTTTGAACTTTTTTCGATCAAAAACCTCAGCATCAAAACCCTGTACTGCAATTTCACGACATCCCAATCCAGCGCCCACCAGTCAGCCGCTCAAATCCGCACATCAGCCGGAGCCGAGCGATGCGAAAAGGCCATCAGCGATGGAAATCCGCCTGGCAGAAGAGAGAAAAAGACTTAAAAAAAGGAAGAAAACAGACAAAAAATAAAATAAAACCGAAAAAGGAAAAACGGGTGCAGAGGTGCGGAAATGGGGGCTTTTCCCCGCGGACCCCGGCAATCCGGAAAGTTGGGTAGGGTGAAAAAAGCCATGTTGGAGCGAGGGCGGTTCAAGCTTCAATTAATTAATTTCGTTCGACGGGGGTGTGGGATGCAGGGGAGGATCCGTGGTGGGGGCAGGCGCCTTTTCCCTTAACATCCCTATCACAGAGTGTGGGATTTCATTTGAAACCCCTGTTACCCGCACCGTCTGGTGTGTTGGGTAAGGATGACGGATAAATTAGATTTTCTACCCCCCCCCCCCCCCCCCCCCCCCCTCCACCATCTTCCGGACTACCTATCCGGTTTTTTTTATAAAAGTATTCGAGACTTGCGTTAATTGTGTTTTCGATTCGTTGGTTTTCAGAGACTAATAGCGTAATAGGAGCAGTTTGGTGAGAGGTTTCATAGTTTGTTCTCAATATTGAAATAATTCACACGGGCGTTTGTTATTATGCACTGCTCTGGTTGGTTTTCCACAACCAGTATGAACACATGACCATAGAGAGTTCCTGGTTACCACGTTTTAGTTTACACGGTGCCCGTGAGCCATGATCAGCTGATCTGGAAACAGCTGACAGCTGACGAATTAGTAGAAGTGGACGACGTGAGTAGGAGACCGCTTGATTGGCAACGCAAGATCGAGTCTTACCACGTCTTTGACACTTCGCCCGTAAATGTATAAACCCGAGGAAGGTTTCAGTTTATTTTTTTTGAGAGGAAGTTTCAAAATTTATACTGAATTAATATATTAAATATCTTATTTAAAATATAAATTAAATATACAATCATATTAAAATATACTAAATTTATTTATATGTACATCCTATTTTCACTCTAAGCAGTCCATTTATCGAGTGCCAAAAAAAAACTAGTCAACTAATCGGAGGATAAAGGTTTGCCGAAAACGGATAAAATAATTTCATTCTAATCATATCGACCTTTTTCATGATACAAACATTAAACTTCTAAGATACGAACATGTATTATTTTAGTGAGTTTCTACACAAAATGCATATAATCTGTATATTGATACCGACCTTTATATCTACATACACCAATATTACTACTAACATAGTTAGCTAGAACTTACTCGAACGATTGCCAAAACAAGTCGGACGGATGTGTCTTCAAGGTAAACCTGGAACACGTCGAGCTCGTCTTTGCTCAATCAACTAGCGTGATATATAAGCTTACGGAGTGTTATACTTCACGCTGATTTTCATTGCACAAATAAAAAGGCGGAAGGACGGACAACGGACTGATTCGATTTTTGAAATCCATGTATCTTAAAACGCGACCAAAAAAATTTGGGAGAGACGTTAAAAAAATTGCTTATCCGATAACAAAGGTTCACTTTGCAAAAAACACTACGAATCGAAAACAGAACAATAAACCACATGATAATAAATTATGGAATGTGAGATCTGGATGAAGGAAAGTAGAGTCTGAGAAATACAAGATGTCGGAATTTCGGAATCAGCTTCAGGTTACAAAATTGATAAGAGACGACGTGTGAAGACACATGAAACACCGTAGTAACAGTCAGCGTTGTTAGTAAAATTTTGGTTCTCCCTAGATTCACGTACACCGTATTTAACCCTGCGTCGACCACGTGGGAGGTAGAATAATAGTCGCCCACTCACATTTCTGGCTGTGCCGCCCTATTGTTGCATGGGACTAGCGTCAAAACATCATGCAATCAATTCTGAGGTGTCTACGAGGATAGTCTCCTAATATCGTGTCTATGGTAGCAAAGCTGCAGCTTGTAGCTCCGAAATTACATGGGCCAAAGAATTTCCTCATCTAAGAAAACCAAAAACGCAGGAGAAAGGAATAAAAAGCAAAACGTTCAAGTCTTTTATTTATATATCACAACGAAATATAAACTTTAGTCAACTTTTTAGGCATATAAACTTTAAGAAGGCCCATTGTTTTTCAATAAAATACGGAACTTCAGCCAACACAGAACTTTTTCGAAAATTGCCTTTTCATATTGCCTTTTTGCATGGTGCCTACGAAAGTGAATTTACATTTAGTGAGCACCTCCGCTAATACGTATGACGTGAACCAATTGTTTGCAGTCACATTGCGATTGGTATTTTTCATATTTTCACAACAAAGAACTCGTCGGACACTGAGTCATCGTTAGGCAAGATTTCATCCTCCACTTCACTGTCTACTAGTATGGACAAAAAACGACTGATTCACATTCCCAGTTTTTTCCATGGTGCAAACAGGAGAACTAAGTAACCACTACGTATGTATGCTCAAACGATTGAAAATTAAGATAAAACATGTGAGTGAATGTGCCGAAATTTTTTTTTCACGGAAGTCCACGTGGGGTCTACTCAGAACCCAACAACGATTTTCATCAAACAGAAATGAATTCAAAAGGTACACTATCCTGGAGAACCATTGCTACCTCGCCAACCTCTGGAGCAGTACTGAGTAGGAAGCTACTCGAGGAGCAGGCAGTGAGGGGCAAAGTGGCTATAAGGGAGAGGGGGAAAGGTGCGCATGGGGTCCACCTGGACCCCACGTGGTCGACGTTGGGTTAAGACACCGTGGTAACCAGGAACTCTATAATATGTGGAGCATAGATACGTGGGAAATCACGGTTGAAGAATGTAATTTTCAGCACTGAGTCGATTGCGACCATTCCCGGATCTCCAAGATTCATAAATAAGTGAAGAAGCTTGGATTTTAGGTGAAAAATGCCCATATATGACCACATTTTAGAATTCGGCTGCAAGTCTTAACATTTTCTTCACACTCGTCACACGGTTTATAATAATTTTGGTTTATTGTTTTCCATGATGAATCATTGGAATATGCCTAGAAAAACAATTTTTAACCCCCCCCCCCCTTCCCCCGCTCATCACTCCTAAAAAATTTCTTATTTACGTTTCAAGATGAGTAGGGAAAAAAAACCAAAAAAAAACAGTAAATAAAAAAAATTAATCTTTCCGTTCTTAATTTTTTTTTTTTTTTTTTTTTTTTTGTAAAATACTTGTTGAAAACCAGATTTGGTTCTACATACCTAAAGGGTAGAAATGGTAGAATTTTTCAAGGGTTGAAATGAAAAAAAAAAACAACAAAAAAACGAGATTTTGAAAACTTTTAAGACTAATATAGTGTTTTTCTATCTGTTACTGGTTGACATCACTTTTATGAATTAGATGAGAGCACTCAGAAGAATGTACGTTCAGCCGTTCGCAATCTCTAAGAGAACCTCAGCAAGTGTTTTAATGGAAACTGCTGTGAACATAGAAGAGATCGCCGGATGAACTACGAGGATCGTATCAACTGGTATAATTCCAATGTAACTCTCACTTCAAATCAGTGTGTTATAATCTTAGTCTCCTACATTTCTATTGATATACTTAGATTCTGAAGTACCACCGTTATTATGATATCAGCTCCAGTTACGTAAGGACTATTGAAGCGTTTTATATAATAATATGATTAATTATATCTAAGTAGATGCCTTCTTAGTTACCTCTTCACAATGTAATATGGACTATTTCATAAATTTAGACCAGTGATCTGCACTGCGTAGGAGGTATTTCAATACCCCTTATTCCTAATACAGAAATAATAAATCTTTGTGTTATAATTTGTCTTGTTTTTGACATTTTCATGTCTGTGCTTTGGCACATAAACTGAAAATTCGTCACGAAAACTTGCTCACGCGATACCAATAAATAAAATAGACTCACTGTTTTGCGTAGAGAACAATCAACTGTTTTCTCATTTTGATGCTTGGGTACATGAACAACTAACAACTTTTGATTTCTTAATTTACTTTTATCCCGGCAGCACAAGTGTAACAACAACGCTACTGGTGTAGGTGATGTAGCCTGTCTCTAATTCAATAAAGTACCCACGACTGTCGGAACAATGAGTCAACACGAATTCAATTAAGTACCCAAGGGTGGGCGGTTTCTCTTATGTCCCATTTAATTGATCTGTACGCCCCGCCGTGCAATGCACGGGTGAGATCTGCCTCGTAATAAATACAATAAGAAAACACACATGAAAATGTCCCAATGTGTTGCAGACTCGTATGCAAGCATTTGGTCTGAGTTGCAAGGAAAACAGCATGCGTTTTTCTTGTTGGTCGAAAAAATTAAGATGATAAACCGAAATATCCCAGACGTGGGAAATCGAATGTGGCTTGAACCTTCTTAGTTTCACCTGATTTCATAGATATACCCGAAAACCTCCCAGAGACCTTATATTGTTGAAGGAAAATGCACACAATGGATGCACCTTATTTCTAATAATTTGCTTCTGTTTGGAATGCACCGGTTTATCGAGCCACGACCCCTCTTCCCGTTCCCACATTATGCAAATCCTATTACCCCATCAAATCATATACGTATTAGATTAGTTTCGACTCATCTTGTTTATAATAGATTATCGTTGTTTATTCGAACGTTTCCACAGATAAACTCACCATAGTTAACAGCCACTTGTGCAACCAGCTTAGTTCAGTGCCTGAGGTTAACGAGTGAACACAGTTCGGACTTCGTCCTTCGTTTACAGCCGTTACGTATCTCAGGTGGTTTTACGTGCAGTAATTAATTTAAAGAAGAAGATAAAAAAAACTGAAAGCTATAAATAATATTGGTTAGTTTACCTTTTATCGGATTCGTTTGGCTTAATAGCACTTGTATGTTTTTGTTTCAAACGTCTCTTTACTTTACATTGTAGCAATGAATCTATCTTTTGCCGGTTGTGGCTTCCTTGGTATTTATCACGTTGGGGTTGCCGTCTGTTTGAGGGAATATGTTCCGCACCTTTTGTTGAATCACATCAGCGGTGCCTCAGCTGGAGCTATTGCTGCTTGTGGGCTTCTGTGTGACCTTCCTGTTGGTGATGTGGTCAGCGATATCCTGAATCTGATACGGGAAGCCCGTTTGAGGACTTTAGGCCCTTTCAGCCCTTCATTCCGCGTTCAGGAAGTGCTTCTTGAAGGGCTCAAAAAGGTATTCCCCGAAGATGCTCACCTGCGAGTGAACGGTAAGCTGCATATATCTTTGACCCGGGTGTACGATGGTGAAAACATCATAGTCTCGCATTTTGACAGCAAAGAGGATCTTTTGGCAGGCCTTTTGGCTGGCTGTTTTGTACCGATATTTTCAGGATTCATCCCACCGGAATTCCAGGGTGAGCGGTTCATTGACGGTGGGTTTTCAAACAACCTCCTGCCGCCTGATGAAAACACGATCACGGTCAGCCCATTCAGCGGTGAGTCAGATATTTGCCCGAGGGACGAGTCATCGCAGATTTTCCACATGAATGTTGCCAAAACGAACATCGCCTTGTCGAAACAAAACATCTTCAGATTAGCGAGTATTATATGGCCTCCCAAGCCTGAAGTCTTGTCCAACATGTGCAAACAAGGATTTTACGACACTTTACGGTTTCTTCAAAGGAAGGATATGATTAACTGCACTCGATGCCTGACCGTTCAGTCGACTTACGAGATTTTGGAAAACGTTGTAGATTCCAAGTGCGATCTCGATCCTCAGTGCCAGCAATGTGACCGACGAGAATCCATGCTGGAGGATATACCCGACACAGTTGTGGGGGTGTTACAAGACTACATAGACACCGCCAATAAAGGCCTGTATAACTGGTTGCTTTCTCACAGAGGAATGAAGCTGACCACCCTACTTAGTTTGCCATACACCGTCCCAGCTGATGTCGCCTTTGCGTTCATCGAGAAGCTGCGGAAACTGATGCCTTATATGACCATTTATCTAAGAAGCATGTGCATGTTTTTAATATGCCAGATGATCGGTGTTTTGGAAACGGTGAGCACCAAAGCTGGCTACAAACTTTCAGCTACTTTGCAACTGGAATACGGTTTGGATACGGAAAAGTCACATTTTGTTTACAAAGAAATCAATCTGAATATCAAAATTAAAGAGGCTTTGGAACTCGATCAGCTGACTTCCACAAACGTATTCTCGCGCCGGGCCAGCATCTCCTCGTTGGAACCCGCAGACGACAACACGTTCGAAAATATTTTGCAGGTGACAGCACAACACGACGCCATAATGACCTACCACTATATGGACGAAAACAACAAAGTTAGAGTGACGGAAATCTTTGATGTCACTGACATGCCAATCGACTCTATAACCGATGGGCACCACACCTGGTAGGAGGAAAGCAGGTCGCCCTGGTTCACACTGCAGGCTGACGAAAGCAGTACTTACTAATTTCACTCGGAATTTCAAAATAGATGTCCAAAATCAGTTCGACCACTACTTCAACGGAGAATCATCCATTTTTTTAGATCCAGAATCAGAACGAGTCCCTAAGTGCGAATCTAGGCCAAAAACATCGTCATCCAACTCTCAACAACACAGCTTGAAACCAAAGAGTGACCAAGAATCCTCTAACAGGTCTGACGAAACGATTTAGTTAACCATTTTCGTAAACTGTGAAATTCTTATTAGAAACGAATTAAACTATCCAAATTGTCTAATGATGTATCAATATCATTGAATAGCTCTCCGAATCTTAAATTTAACTGCTACTCATATTAATTCATCGTAAAGCAAGCCTCCGTTTAAACGAATTAAACTATCCAAATTGTCTAATGATGTATCAATATCATTGAATAGCTCTCCGAATCTTACATTTAATTGCTACTCATATTAATTCATCGTAGAGCAAGACTAAATTTAATTGTTACAAATTTCAAACTATACTCCGTAAACATTTATGTGGATTGTTAATAATGGAAAACTAGTATATTTATGAAATGTTACTTCACTTAAAATGATCAAAGTAAACAAAAAATTTACGTTCTCAATACTGCGTGGTGAAATGATATAAATTGCGAGGTAGACTTGATATACTGTTTTCTATGAAATATACTTAATCATCTCAAAACAATCTGTATTAAATAAAAAAATTTTAAGATCACTGGTTTTCTGCAGTAAGAGAGTGCTTCAAATTAGACTTGTAAAAATAGTGAACAAACATCTACGCGATATATATACAGGGTGATTCCCTCGCAGATGCTAAAAAAAATTGGGTGAAACTGCATCGAAAATGGAGTAAAATGCCGCCAACCGCATATTTTTATCTCAATCCGTACTCGAGATATGATTTTTTAAAGGTTTTTCAGGAATACCGTGTTTTTTCATTTTAAACTCGGATTTCTCCACTTTGCCTCATTTAATTTTAACTTTCAACCTCATTGTCGGTATCAGCATTAAATTTACTATAAGAATAGTGTACTTGGGTTCTTAAAAAGTACCATCCGAAGACCCTCACATCAGCTTAAACATTGACGATTTAGAAAAAATAATATTTCTGAAAATCTTTAAAACTTTACTACTCTTTTAAAAAGAATTCTGGAAACTGGCAAATCTCATGAAAACTGCTTCATCTAATATGCTTTCCAACGGTATTAATCAATTTTACTTTTATTTTGTTATTCAGGATAGAAAAAAATGTTTTAATGTTAAAAAATGTGGGTTTTTTAAATGAAATTGTTGGTTTTCTCGAAAGATGACCCTCCTTGAACCAACGAGTATGGGGTCGGTTTCTATGTATTTTTTCTCGCTGGATCAAATGGAAACTCTTGCAGATCTCTCAACTACGTTATAATCGAGTTTTACACTTTAATTAACTAGTTTTACCCCATAACACACATACATTTAATCGTAACAAGCAAACAAAACATTTGCGATTTTAAGTGTAAAACTCGGTTATAACGGAGTTGGAGAGATCTACAAATGTTACCATTCGATACAGCGTGAAAAAATGCATAGAAACCGACCCCATACTCGTAGGTTCATGGGGTCATCTTCCGAGAAAACCAACAATTTCATTGAAAAACAAACATTTTTTAACATTAAAACATAATTTTCTCCACTAAATAACAAAATAAAAGTAAACTTGATTATACCGTTGGAAAGAATTTTAGACGAAGCAGTTTTCATGAGATTTACCAGTTTCCAGGATTCGTTTTAAAAGAGTGGTAAAGTTTTAAAGATTTTCAGAAATATTATTTTTTCAAAATCGTCAATGTTTGAGCTGATGTGAGGTGAGGTACGAACTAAATCACTCGCGACGAAGTTGTGGAAACCCATTATAAAACGGAAGTTAGTGAAAAACGTTGTCTATTTCCACGAAAAATAAAGAGTTACAATGTTAAATCGATTTCGACGGTTAGGCCATCATCAGTAACATTGTTTGTTACTGATGATGGCCTAACCGTCGAAATCGATTTAACATTGTAACTCTTTATTTTTCGTGGAAATAGACAACGTTTTTTCACTAACTTCCGCTTTAGATGGTACTTTTTAAGAACCCAAGTACACTATTCTTATAGTAAATTTAATGTTAATTCCGAAAATGTGGTCAAAGGTTAAAATTAAATGAAGTAAAGTGGAGAAATTTGAGTTTAAAAAGGAAAAAAACACGGTTTTCCTGAAAAAACCTTTAAAAAATCATATCTCGAGAACAGATTGAGATAAAAATATGCAGTTGGCGGCATTTTACTCCATTTTTGATGTAGTTTCACCCAAATTTCTTTTTGCATCTGCGAGGGAATCACCCTGTATATATATATATATATATATATATATATATATATATATATATATATATATATATTTTTTTTTTATTCACATGCGTCTTAATTGACGTTTATATTTACCATCATTATTTTTCTGTGTCAATAAATCTTCTATCTTTTTATCCATCTATATTAATAAAATCGTAAGTATTTCTGTCTGTACATTGATTGGAATCATGAAATTTTGCGTTTCTATTCCGTTTCATGGTATTTGTAGAGGATTTCCTAATTTTTTTTCTGATTATCTGTCTGTTTGTCTGTCCGTATGGTTGTCCGCTTTTCATGGTTACAGGGGTTATTGGACAACTGATAAGGTCCATCTACATTCTAATCTGCATAATTTCTGAATATTTTATCGAAATCGATTGAAAACTGCTTGTTACATGGATTTCTTATTTTCGCAGTATCAGGAACTAATAGTACTTACTATCCTCTTGAAAATGCTCAGACCGTTGTCTTTCAACTGCCCTCCACATTTCAGTAAGATCAGATAACTAGGGCGTGTAAATATGATACTTATGGCACTTTACGTTTTTCCATGTAGAACTTTGGAAACAATGAAATTAATAGGGTGGTATGTCTGCACTCTTACCATAATAATCTAACAAAGATTCATCAAAATCGGTTGAAAATTGTGGAAATTAGGTTTGTTTGTTATAAAGTTTTGCGGTCACACGGGCAGACACACACCTATAGAGACAGAACGTTTGAGAGTTGTGCATCACGATGATATTATAACACGGAATGCTAATGCAAATTTTTATGTTAGAACCGTTTCTCATGCATTCAGCGAAGTTAAGTAACGTCGACCTTGGTGAGTTCTTGGAAGGGTGACAGCCAAGGTGAAAATCTCCCGTCTTAAGTAGTTTCAACGCTTCTGTATGGCGAACGCGTCTCCACTCAAGGGGGCGATGCAATAAGTGGCTTCAACGAATTCTTATCCAGCCCGAGATAGTCGGACGAAAAGCACCAACCTGGAATGGTTTTAGCCAAAATGAAATTAGCCAAAAACACTTTTTAGCGAATTTTTGAAGAAAATTAAGCTATTGCTCTCGCCTCAAAATTTGTAGAATGTGAATTTTTGAAAAACTTTTATGCAGAAATCCGTTTCAGGCTATTCTGAATCATATTCTGAAGTTTAACGCATTTTTTTATGTATGTATGTATATATGTATGTATATATGTATGTATGTATGTGTCATTCCAGACGATAACTGTCCGTAGAATTGTGCTAGAAACTTCAAACAAATTTTAAAATGTTAAGGACACAAAACGAAAGTTCAAGTTCGTTGGCCAGCATGATCGGATTACATCTTCGGGTTGAAATTTTCAAAAATATAGTCAAAAATTTCAAAATAGCCTGTTTTTGCGATTTGTCGTGCGAAATAATTTTTTCAGCATACTAACATGTGGTATATTCGGAATCAGCGTAAAATTTCCTATAAGAATATGTATCAAGTTTTCAAAAATTTCAAAGTTGAAAAATCAGTCAAAAATCGAAATAATGCCGTTCGCTAGTTGTAAAAATCGGTAATAACATGAAACATTGTCCAAATTCAGATTGAACTACTCTTATGGAAGTATCCCTGTATAACCAATCCTAGAACCATGCTGTTTAAAACGTAGGTAGTAGGTGCTTTAAAAAAAAATGTAATCACAACTGATGAGTTTACTCTGTGCATGTGTTAATAATTTGATTCCATGTTTGTCTATCAAAATCATAAACTAAAATTTCTCAACACGATCAATAGCGACTGAAATGTCGAAGATTTCTTCAAAAATTCGCTCATGGGGTCATGCTGCATGACTGGACTTTTTCAACCACAAACGTACAATTTTACAAGACTAAGTAGAATATGACAGGGTATATCGAAATGAATTTGATATTCTGGTGAGGATATTTATAATTGATGATTTGTTATTATTTACTTTGTTACCATGCACAACCAAAATGTGGTATTATAATAATCAAATCATTATCTGTTGGAAAAAACTGATATTATCTCTCGTCCGATTAATTTATTCTACGGTCAATTTGTGGTGGAACACTCGTAGAGATATCACTGTAAACAGACAACTAAACCATAATAGATAATGTTACCGCTTGTGTTGTTATTAGGAAATTACGAGATTGTTCACATCACAAATCCGGGGAGTGGATTCATGAGCGTAGCTCCTTCTACCTTCCTTGCCCTTGGAAAACCGACTATCTGTTCCTTCGAAGGGAATCACTTTATACCACCGATCTCAATTTGGAGGCGGCATCAAACCATTCACTCTGCCGAACTTCCTTGTCATTCACTTGAGGATACGCCCAACCCCTTACTTACGTGGCTGGAAATTTTTATCATTTCCGCTTCCATCAACGTCACCCCCTCCTCCTTTCCCTTGCGATTCGAACGTAAAAAGCGATTTCAAGAGCCGAAAATGCTTGGTGTGTATGAGCACGTACTTGCTGAGTGAGTCGCCCACTCTCAACCCCCCCCCCCCCCCCCCTCAACACCACTACCACCCACACACTTTTCAAACCCTTAATTCAATCTTGTCTTCTTTCCTATCAACTTCCAATTCGCATCTTCTTCGGCATGTAAAGGCAAGTACGGATACTATACGAGTCATATGTAGGTACAGAGCATATATGAATGAATGTTGGGAAACATGTTGTTATGAACTATACAATCACGAGCTATAAAATTCTGGATCTACAAATAAAGCATGATACTCGTTCAAGCTCTAACCTATGAGCTCCACCCAGCTGACCAACTATCGGCGCATGCGTCTAGTGCTGCATTTGAGTATATGAGGAGCTGCAATGCCTGAGCGAGCATCCATCATTCAGACTTAAATCATGCCTTCTATATTTACGCTCCTAGTTGCCTATCGTTCTTTCCTTCCCGTTGGAGAGCAATATGACATTGCTTTGCCTAAGCCTGTCTATCCGTGCAGTGGAACAGTTCAGATGTTGGATTAAACAATATTTACCCTTCCCAATTTCAGTAGAAGTCTGTAACTATACCTGATACCTACTACGAAATATTACAATATCTTGCTATAGGTAGCACAGTTATGGCTCACCATTCAAAAACAATTTCGTTCTAACACCAATCAAACAGAATTCAAATCCATGATGTAAAACATATGCTAGCATCTTACATAGTTGGTCTTTCTAAAAACTAAATATATATATATTGTCATCTCTATCTATACTATTTATAAGAATGAAACTCCGTTTGTCTTTCTGTCGTGTCTATGCAAGGCCAAACGGCTGAGTGGGGGAGTGTACGAGTGGGGGGATCTTCTTGAGATTTTCCGAAAGGTGGAACGAGCGAATTTAAAATTGTCCAATCCCAGCCGAACCATGGGCCGTAGGGCGGGAGGGGGGTCGAAGTAAGAATTAATGTGCGCTTTTTGGACTTCCCCGCTTCCTCTACCCCTCTAAACGGCCGTTGAAAATTCCGGAAAAATACCGGTTTCGGAGGTTTTCCTACGAGGAAGACGACGGCGCAATCGGATCGCGAAAAAAGTATCGGGAAATGCGTCAAAAAAATGCGAGAGTACGGACCCGTTTTCTCGAAAAGTCCGACAAAAAACTACGTTTTTTCCGATTAAAATATACCCCATAAAGGTACGTTTTTCGGAACGGTTTTTGCGGGCGAAATAAAGGTTTGATCCCGCCGAATCTGAATCCGAAATCGGATATCGAAAAAAGTGACAGGAAGTAGGTCAAATTGGGAGGGGAATTGCGAGGGAAGCGTTTAACATCAGAAATTAATCGACCACGGGCCGCCGTTACACAACGTTGCTTACCTGAAAGGGACGCGATGACTCACAGGGGACTCACTACGCACTTGACTCATTTCAACGGAATTTCATACGGGTATTTCCCAACACCTATGCAGCAATACCTTGCGAGCGAAGCGAGCAACATTCCCTAATAAACTTTTCGTGGTTCCACGTAGTTTTATAAGATTTATTTTGTTTGTAAGAATTTCCAACAGAAAAAAACGTCTGCCAAGTTGGGTGGGCAGCATAACTTCCTCAAGCGAGCGAAGCGACCAGCATCCCCTACAGAAGTTAAACCTACCCTTAGGGATCTACCGTTTGCGAGCGAAGCGAGCATCATTCCCTACATGCCATACTTTGCGAGCGAAGCGAGCAACATTTCTTACATGCCATTATTTGCGAGCGAAGCGAGCAACATTCCCTACATGCCAGAGTTTGCGAGCGAAGCGAGCAACATCCCCAAATAAACTTTTTTGTGGTTCCACGTAGGTTTATAAGATTTATTTTGTTTGTAAGAATTTCCAACAGAAAAAAACGTCTGCCGTGTTCGCGAGAAGGCTCTGGGAAGACGTTTGGGGTTCGATGACAATGTGGCGAGCAGGTACACCTAGGTGTCCTACTCATATACAGGTACACCTTGCGAGGGAAGGGACTCGAAGTTCGCTCTTGGCCTCTTGCGAGCTATTCATAACGGTCGCTAATGATGCCCTAACACCCTTTGGGGTTCCAAATCCCAAGCGGTGCAAATTCGTAGGTAGTTTTTAACTATTCACATGTCGGAATATGCAGCACCATTCAGTAATATCCCCAAATAAACTTTTTTGTGGTTCCACGTAATTTTATATGATTTATTTTGTTTGTAAGAATTTCCAACAGAAAAAAACGTCTGCCAAGTTGGGTGGGCAGTATAACTTCCTCGAGCAAGCGAAGCGAGCAGCATCCCCTACAGAAGTTAAACCTACCCTTAGAGATCTACCGTTTGCGAGCGATGCCAGGAACATCCCCTACATGCCATACTTTGCGAGCGAAGCGAGCAACATTTCCCACATGCCACACTTTGCGAGCGAAGCGAGCAACATCCCCTAATAAAATTTTCGTGGTTCCACGTAGTTTTATAAGATTTAATTTGTTTGTAAGAATTTCCAACAGAAAAAAACGTCTGCCAAGTTGGGTGGGCAGTATAAATTCCTCAAGCGAGCGGAGCGAGCAACATCCCCTACAGAAGTTAAAACTACCCTTAGAGATCTACCGTTTGCGAGCGAAGCGAGCAACATCCCCTACACGTTTCAATTGTAATACATCGCATGTATACAGCCACACTTTGCGAGCGAAGCGAGCAACATTCCCTACATGCCACACTTTGCGAGCGAAGCGAGCAATTTAATGGGGGGTCCGGGGGGCTTGCCCCCCGTCTGGACGTGGAGGCGAGCGTAGCGAGCCGGAGCGGCTAGTAGCTAATAAAGTAGTACTTCACGCAATGCATGCGGAACCGTTAATTCCATCAAACTTAATTTTGTCATGTTGTAGTCGTCCGATCCCGCTCAAATTTATGGGATTGTTGGGAGAAGACGGTTCCTCATAAATTTCAAGATGATCATGAAATTAATACGAGTATATCCTATGCACGCGTGAATTTGAGATCCTTGAATCAAGTTTATTTTCTGCAGTTTTAATCTGAATTCGATGAAATTTATAGGGAATATGCGGGTTACATTTAACGATCGTATTTCAGTTCCATAGTCCCTAAATCAGTGGTTTACTCAGCGCATCCCAGAGAACGTAAATTTATTTAAGCATTTTTGACATGGGTATGTCTTTGCTCTGGGGGGTCAACCCAAAATTTCCGTGATGCAAAATTTTTGTCACAATTTCAGTATTTTTCACGTACAACCCAGCCGTTGCTTGGGGAATGGAACTTCCGCAGTTTTCATCGCACATAAATCGTTCGCCACTCGTTGGAAAGCGCTTGATTTATGTGATAAATGATCACAACTCAAGCTACTAATTTCCCCCTCCTCACGTACCTGGCTACATTCCTAAACTAAGTTGATTGGACTATAAACAATTTTAATAAGCCGGTTACAATATTCTTAACATAAAGCAATAGCATCATTTACTCCACTCCATAGGAAACATTTTAATCCTCTCGACAACAGTCGACTGTTAACAACAACTCATTGTAATTGTAGTGGCTTCTCTCCACAGTTATTTTCAACATTTCTATAAGCAAATCGTTGTTTTGTTGGAATTAGTCGGGATGCGGGCCATGCGTCCCAGGGATTTGTTTAAAGTTAAAAGATTTGTTTACAACTCTCGAGAACAACCGTTATGAAATCCCAAATCAAAGACATATCCATGTAACATGGTATCTCTTTGTAAAGCAGATAGTGGAACTCGTTTACGAGTTTTCTTATGCCATCGTCATTTGATAGGTATCGGTCAAATTCGGAGGATAGTTGGGAGAATGCGATTTGAGCATCCCATATCAATTTCAACATGATCGTATCAATATAATATATTGATGGCGTATTATGCTTCTGAGCTTTTGCGAATGTGTAATCATTGAATCGAGCTTAATTTCCACAGTTTTCATCCGATCGAATTCCAATTTCATTTGTTTCATATCATAACTTCATTCTGCGCATGTACAAACGTGAATTACTTCAAGCAGCACTATTTGATTTCCTAACTGACCGATTTTGACGTTCCGCCTCACATCTTGAATAACTATTTTCAGCTAAGGAATTTTTCATGATCGTCTAAAACTGCTCAAAGATAATACATACATACCTACCTATTACGGATAAGAAGAAGATATGTGACACTCCCAACTTGTCAGTTTTTATATTAAGGGAGAAATGTATCATCTTCTTTTTCGAATGAATAGGCTTAACTCCCTTTCCGTACTAATTAGCATACATAGTATTTACGTCAACTACTTTATACATAAATGTACAATATCGAGAATGTATACGTTTTAGAGGTTATCGTATTTCATGAGATACGAATGAAACTACCCCCCATATCTAAAACCAGCCTTCACATCCAAGAAAAACCTGATAAAAACCAGAACAAGAGATTGGATTATCAATAAACCGTAGCTGCGAGAGAGGGAACAAAATTAAAATGCGGCGGGCCATATGGTATGGCTTAGTGGGGAAGCCATATGGCTTTTCTATGGTTAGTCTTTTTGCCGCTCTCCCATACTTTTGTTTTAATGTAACTTTTATGAAGGAGAAGGAGAAAAGTTGAGGAGGGGAATATCTTCAAAGAAGGGGAGCCATCCAACTTTATGCGTCGGATCTGGAATTCATACAGCCGTCGACTTTTATTGTTGTTTTCATAGCTGTTCAATTCTTTCACGTATCTCCGCGCGGTTTGCTGTTTTTCATAGCTCCACCTTAAGTATACAGGGTGTCCCATTTTAACGTGCATCCCACACATTTTTCAGGATATCCCTCTGAGCCCTTTGACAATAGTGGGACGACCTATCGGTGTCGGTCAAGGGTGTGTGGAAAAACCGTACGAAAAAACGAATATATATATATATATATATATATATATATATATATATATATATTTGTGTGTGTGTGTGTGTTTGATGTCCAGGTTGTCAGTGGTAGCGTGGACGTCGAGCAGACTTGGCAAGCTAAGATAAACGAGTATTACAGAAATAACCTGCGGCAAGCGATTTCCGAGCTTAAACGAGTGGCAACCAACAACAACAAGGTCAAGGCGAAGGCCGCCACCGTGTCATGGCTCGGGGTGTGGTG
Organism: Adelphocoris suturalis; assembly: GCA_030762985.1. Lineage (NCBI taxonomy): Eukaryota > Metazoa > Arthropoda > Insecta > Hemiptera > Miridae > Adelphocoris > Adelphocoris suturalis. Next base: position 38,899,141 of record CM061049.1, read on the forward strand.
CGGGTAAGTTGACACGGAGTTACTCGAGTTGGGCATCTCGGCTGGAGTACTCAGTAGTATCACCACCCGCGTCCTGAGGGGATCTTACTCAAACCTGTGGTAATTTCATAGGGGCACTTCCCTTCATCCCACTCTCCCTTCGCCTCCCTCAGCTTCCTCAATCTCAACGGCCAGTGAGCCAGAAACCGATTCTAGGTAGACAAATTTATTTTATGAGCTATTCTTATTGGGAATTTTGAGCTGATTCCGACTATTGCCCATGCCCTTATACCTACAAATAGCTTCTTCGACCCATGAAATCGATTTTAACCCTCGGTCTACAACGTGAAGCACCCGGACATGTGTCGCAACGTTGGGTCTTTTTGACCCAATCGAAATTGTTGGGCATAAAGCCATTTTCAACATGTTAGGATACAATGAAAACCCATATTTCCAACGAATGTACTTTTATTACCATTATTGGTACCAATAAATTCCAATTTTTTCAAAATTAGAAAAATAACACCATAAAATTGCTATAAGAAAATTGTTTTTGCCCTTAACCTCATAATTTCTTTGAAAATAACTGTATTTATACAAAAGGAATTAGGTAACTTTGCCAATGGAACACATCACGAGTAAGTAACAATGGAACACATAATGGAACAATGGAACACATAATATTACGAGTAAGTAACAAAATGCTACGAATATAACCAAGTAAATGTTATAAACAACGAAAAGGAACATCAAAGGGACTGATTAGGATAAAAAAATACCTAAAAACTAATGTTTATAACAAATTTTCAGTCTTGAATCATATCTTCTGGTTCACATCTAACGCACAGCCGTTTTAATTTCTCGTGTTGCTTACAGATGGGCAAAGCACAGTTCTCACAAGAATTGTATGTTTTCCTGTCGTTCTTGCATAAGTGACATCGTTTTCTGGTTGCTGGTTGTTGTGGAATGACGGGAGGGGTGGATTCAACAGATTCTGAAAGCCCCAAAACTGTCCTTATTTCAGCACGCAGATTTCTGGGTAGTCGTACGTTGTTTACTCTCTGTTTCATGAAGGGCTCCGCCAATGAGAATGCCAATGATTTCAGGAAGTCGGATCTGTTGATTTGTTGTTCGTTATTGAGCCGATACAATACCCAGGCATTTATTCCAGCAGCATCAAGTACGCCATAAAAATAGCGCATTGGCCACCTTCTGGAACCTCGTTTAGTTGAATAGCTGTGACACATTTTGTCAAAAACATCAACCCCACCTTTTGTCAAGTTGTAGAATTCTACAATATCTGGTTTTCCTGTGTCTGCGTTTACAGTTCCCGTATCGTGCATTGATGAGAGTAAAATGACGTTCTTATTTTTCTTCTCATGGAATGAAACCAACATCTTATCCGGCTGATAGAGGAACCGGGAAGTTCCCAATGATAAACCTTTGGTGGCAATGAGAGATGGTGGAATTTCACGCTTATTTTTGCGAAGGGTGCCAACCATTGTGATCTTGCGTTCAAGAAGCTCTTCAGCAAGCTCTACAGACGAAAACCAATTGTCGCACGTAACGTTGCGGTTGGTTCTCCTGAGACTTTCAGTCAGTTGAAGAACGTATTGAGTCGGCAATAGGAAACCTTGGCGGGATAATGTATCTTTCCCTATGTAAGGGATACCTCCGCAAAAGAAGAAGGTTCTAGCGTCACAGAGTGAAACAATTTTCCCCCCATACTTGTCCGGTTTGGCAGGTATGTACATCTTGAAAGGGCATCTACCCCTGAAGCTGAGCAATGTTTCGTCAACTGTGACGTATTCAGACGGAGTATAATACGAGGAACAGTTTTGGTTGAACAAGTCCCAAAACTGGCGAAATGCCGCAAATTTATCAATTCGTTTTCTTTCCTCACGGGTTGCTTTTGAATCGAATCGTAGACAGCAAAGAAGGAAGACAAATCTGTTTTTGGACATGACTGATCGAAAAATCGGTGGTCCAAATACAGGGGAAAACATATCTGAGACATTCAAATTTGAATTCCTCAGAACACCACTGAAAAAAAGGAGGCCGAGCAACGCTCTCAGTTCAAGAGCATCTAACGGTCCTACATAACGCTGTTGAGTCGTGTATTTAGCTTTTTTTCGGTCTATCTCCTCATTGGTGTATTTTACAATCATGTCAATCATTTCTTGGTTGATGAACAACGAAAATAATGGTACCTCTTCTAACATATTCCGAGCATCTCCTTTGGCTCCAGGCAAGTGGGTGATGATGTTCTTTGAAGCTACTCTGACGTTCCTGGACGGTAAAAGATCGGTATCTGTCCAGATGGTTTCTTCATCTTTGCCCAGAATAAAGTTTCTGTCATGTTCACGATCATCTGAATCAGTTTCCGAAAATTCTTCTTGGAATTCATGATCTTCATCAAACGCTGCATTGTCTTCGGGGAGAACTTCGAAGTTATCGGGTTGGTCATCATCGTTCGGTAACACACCATCTTCATCTTCATCTGATTCTTCGTCAGAAAAATAAACCTCATCCTCAACATCGCTGTTGGAGTTCATTCTTTCAATTTCTTGACGGATTTCATCATCTGTGATGAAAAGTGGGTTGTTCGCTGTTCGAACTTACTTATCATTCCCAACCTGGCCATGCATATTCACATTTTCACTTCAATTCCATCCAGTAATTTCCCATTTTTCCGCACTACACATCACAAAAAACTTCACTGCTACGTATTTTTCACCTCTTAGTTTCATAGCCTTATCATTTTTCTATTTTTCAATAAAACAGAGATTGCGTCTTATCTCTTATCACCGTGGAGTAGGTTTACCACATTTTCGATACCTTCTTCCTGCTGCACCATGGATACTATCAAATGGATGGATCCATAATCACATCCGTGCGTAGCATCCATGTATTTTTTCTGCATGGGTTTTCTAGGCATTTGCGCATTGTTTTGTTTTTATAGTAATTTATTATATTATTAAATATTATAAGTTAATTGTTGTTTAACTGCGCAAGACCTTCTCGCCACTTCGTCTTCGGATTCCACCGCCAGCTTATCATCAACCCTGAGGGCTTGAAAAAGAACAGCTGTGGCAGACATCTTGTATCATTCTTGCCTTTGTTCTGCTCCTGAAAAGTTGTCCACGCTTAAAACGAAATTATTTCTCCAAATTTATCAAATATTCTGTGTGCCATCCACGTCAAAAAACGGTCCTATTTTGATCAGTTTGCTGTGTTGTGTCGTTTAAAACCACAGGAACTGGTGAGCCATTGCATTTTTCGGCTTCATCATTACATCTTGGTTGGGACACCTCTGTGAGGTTAGCAGATATTTCTCCTACCAACTATCTACTGGACGTTTATTGCAATATAAATCACTGGAGTTGCCACTGGACCTCTGAAGTTACCAAGGAAGTTACCACTAAACCATTGGAGTCGTCTTGGATCTGGACCTTTGGAAGCCACCACATGAACTACCAGCTCATCATACAGCTAAGCATTGTAGTCATAAGTATATATGTAAAATTGGTCTAGTACCTATAGCACTACTTCTAGTCATCAAAGTAACTTCCTTTTGTCAGCATAATTTTATTTGTCTTTAGTGGCCACTTAGGAGCAGACAATATCAATATCAATATTAAGTACCTATATATCACCCACCTGAACCACTTCAGCACTGAGTCCCCTTATAACCATTGTTTATTTTATTTAATAAACTATTTATTTGTTGATGCTTCATCAATTAAAACTTGTGTTTTCATCTGAGCACCCACAATCACATACATATCTATCTTTTCCTCATACTGAGGTGGTCCTTCGAGTTATCGAGTTATCTTATTGATCTCAATTTAACAAGTGTGGTTGGACATTTGCTGCACCCAAAACAGTAGGTCTTTCTCATACATTTTGTGGTCGGTTCGAGCCGGATTTGGCTAGTGCATCAGCTCATTCATCTCAAAGTTTTTCTGTGTGGTGCTCACCTCATCTCTTTATCAGTGTTGTAGACACTCTAACTCTACCATTATCATCTTTATCAGTGCTCTAGTCAAAGTGGTTCAGTTTTCATACAAATCATAGTATATTTTTCTATATTGTGTGTATTTCTCCATGTATATTTTTCTATATTGTGTGTATTTCTCCATATATATTTTTCTATATTGTGTGTATTTCTCCATATTTTTTGGTATCTATTTTTCTACCTACATAGGTAACCAATTGAATTTTCCTGTGTAGTATTTATCTGTGATATACAATGGCACCTCCCGCTAATCGTGAATTGGCCAAGTGTAAACGCCTTCTCAAGGCTGCTGGCGATGACATCAAAGCCATCAGAAACAAGGGCATGGTTGCAATGACCACTGTAGCTGAACGTATCATGTTCCGGGGTATGATTGCTAGTATAGAGCAGCTTTTCAAAGATTTCCGTGAGCAGTATGACAATGCTATTGAAATCAGTGAAACCACTGAAGAAGAGCCATCATTTCCTAGCCTTCAGGATACTGCACTTGTTGGTGAGGTCAAAAATGCCTATTATGAGGCTTTAGGGTATCACCAGAAAATCATGGCGTTGTCCCAACCAGCTCCTGCTGATCCCTCAAGGCCTTCCATCCCTAATCTGGATACATCCCAGTTTTCACTCCGTCAGGCTAGGACAATCCTCCCAAAGATCCCTATCAAGCGTTTCAGTGGTGACATGTCTCAATGGCCGACATTCAAGCAACTCTTTTCATCTTTGATTAAAGAAGAGCCATCTCTTTCAAACTCAGAGCGCTTCCACTACCTGGTTAGCTACTTGGAGGGTCCTGCTTATGAAACTATTAAGCATATTGCAGTTACCGAGGAGAACTTCGAGCAAGCTTGGGCTGCCCTCTTAAAAGTGTATGATGACAAGCGCAAGCTTGCATCTACTTACCTTGACCGCTTGCTGAGCTATAAGGCTGCTACTGGCAAACCTACCAATGCCTCATTGCAGTCATATCTTTCCACTGTAATGGAGAGCATTACATCCTTAGAGAACTTGGCCATTCCTGAACTTGGCAAATATCTGCTTTGCGAACTGGCTTTACGGGGCTTAGATCCAATCACGGGAGAGGCCTTTGAGATTCATAATGTTGAGACAGAATTTCCAACGTATCCTGCACTGCAACAATGTGTTCAGAATCGATGCCATGTATTACGTCTAACATCGGAAACTGTTAAGCCCAGTGATGTGGTACAGCCTAGGTCTGCTCCTCCTCCCAAGCCTCCAAATAAATTCTCACGATCTCGTCAGGCGTTGATGACGCATGATGCTACATCTTCCGTTCCAAGCAGATCAATTCCCACTAAGTCGCCTAGCTCTAGGTCATGTTTCATCTGTAGCAAGGATCACAGCTTATCTGGTTGCCCAAAGTTCAGAGCATCCACTCCTGCTGAGCGTCTAGATTTGCTCAGGCAATTTCGGGGTTGCAGGAACTGTCTACATCCCAAACATCGCACCAAGGAATGCAGCTCTCCTTACAAATGTAAGGAATGTGGTGCTAGGCATCACTCTGATCTACATCTTCCAACTACAACTGCTCCTACCATATCTCCTGCTAGTGGCAATGACACTGCTAACGCCACCACATCTTCATCTTCATCTTTCACTGGTGCTAGTACATCTAACACATCAGGTGTACTACTGGGTACCGTAGTTGCCCAGATCAGGGATGCACAGGGAAATCCTCATCGCTTCCGTGGCATCCTGGATCCAGGGTCACAATACTCCTTTGTTACAACGGAGTGTGCCAAACAACTCAAAAAATCCACGCGACCGTTTCGTGGTGCTATCTCTGGTGTAAACCATTCCCCTTTGCAAAGCATTAAGGGCAAGATTAACTTATCTCTTCTGCATCGTTACTCATCTGATCTTTTTGAAACTGAGGCTGTCATTGTACCCTCTATAACTCCTTTCCTACCTCAAACTGCTCTTTCTTCACCTATGTGGGAAGATTACCTCTCCTATGACCTAAGTGATCCACACTTTATCGAGCCTGGAGCAATCAACTTTCTTATTGGCGCCGACCTATACCCAGAAATCATCACTGGCGTACCAATAACCCTTCACGACAATGGTCCAAAGCTCATCCAATCTGCTTTTGGATTTGTGGTCATAGGTAGATACAACAGTGTCTCCTCATCTACTTCTGCTGATCATGCCGTATCGCTTCTGGCACACACTGATCTTGTTCCTTTGATCGAACGGTTTTGGGAATTAGAGGAGCCATCATCTACAACTCCTGCAATCTCTCCAGAGGATGAACAATGTGAAAAGCATTTCCTATCCACTCATTATCGTCAGGAGGATGGGCGATATGTAGTCCGCCTACCTTTCAAGACTTATCCACCCAATATTGAGCCCAATTATCGGCAATCTTCAAATCGCTTGTACTCTTTGGAAGCACGTTTGTCCAAGGATCGTTTGCTTCGTGAGGATTATTCTGCCTTCATGTCTGAGTATGAGCAGTTGGGCCACATGAGCCTATCCTCTGTCACTCCAGCTTACATCATTCCACATCACCCTGTCTATAAAGTCAATGGTGACAGTCGCAAATTGCGAGTTGTCTTTGATGGTAGCTGCAGCACTCCTACTGGGAGTTTGAACGACCACTTGCTTCCTGGTCCAAAGTTGCAAACAGACATTAGTGTCATTCTGTCCAACTTTCGCAAACACACATATGTCTTTAGTTGCGATATCGTCAAAATGTTCCGACAGATTTTGGTGGATCCTGCTGACCGATGCTACCAGCAGATAGCATGGCGTTCTGATCATAGTGAGTCTGTGCGGTATTATGCTCTGAACACTGTTACCTATGGACTTAGGTGTTCTCCATACCTGGCACAGCGTGTCCTTCACCAACATGCAAACAACTACCGTCTACTGTTGAGAAATCTACAGTAACCATTCAACTCCCCACATGTTTGTTGACCAAATGATTTGCGTTTAATAATAAAAGTTTATAAATGTTTTGTTCGTTCGAGAAAAACAACACGAGTATTTTTTCTGTCGTAGAAAATAATTATAAATAAGTAAAAAGGCACCATCCAGTTTAAAATACTATATATCCCCAACAAATTTTTGGTACCCCTGGTGGGACACATAAGTACGCACAAAGTAAGAAACTGGAACTGGAATGGAAGGCCTAATGAGAAGAAGGGATATTCTTCGATCGATGGTGATGGACTCAATAAGGAACGTGGAAGAAGCCATAGAGCGAGGCGATGGACCAACCGTTCATCGAAATTTCGGAGTACTAAGAGGGCAGGCAGAAAGAATGACAGAACTTGACAATGATATCACAACGAGAATAACAGAAGGGACGACATCAATGACATCTGAAGAAATGGACAAAGAGCTGCGGGATATAGAGGTGGCATATAGTAGTGTGCTGGATGTGAGGGTACAGTACGATTTATACATACAAAGTACAGCACCACAAGTGAGTGATAATGTAATAAATGATACAAGGCAGAAGAGGAATTTGAAACTTCCGAAAATAGAATTGAAAAAGTTTGACGGCAATATTAAAAATTGGTTGGCATTTTGGTCTCAATTTTCAAAGTTAGATGAGGATGACAGCTTGTCAGCTGTTGACAAGTTTGCCTACTTGCGTGAGGCAATGGTTACAGATTCCCCTGCTGCTGATCTAGTGAATAGTTACGTACCCTCAGAGCAAAGTTATCCTAAAGTAGTACAACATTTAAAAGCTAGATTCGCTAGAGATGGGTTACTGATTGAAACATACATGCGTGAGCTATTATCACTTGTCCTTCAAAATCAGAACGGGCAAAGCTTAGCGATAAGACCACTTTTCGATAAACTTGAAACTCAATTGAGAGCATTAGAATCGCTAGGAATATCATCAAATAAGTTTGCAGCAATGCTGAAACCATTAGTTGAGTCGGCACTTCCGGAAGAGATTCTTAGGGCGTGGGAAAGATCGCGAGCAACCCTTAAAATAGAAGAGGATCATCCGAATCGGGAAGGGGAAGAATTAGATGCACTCCTGAGATTTCTGCGAGCTGAAGTAGAGGGCGAGCAACGAATATTGTTAGCAAAAACGGCTTTCGGTGAATCCAAAATGCGAGAGGTACCTTACACAGCTTCGGCTCTTCATTCTGGTCATGGGGCGAAAAGGGATAACAGACCGGGGGGCGGTAGCTCTTATATCAAACCAGGGAGTAGTTCTTATTCTGAACGTACAAGCTTTCAAACAGACAGAAAGAGAGTCGGTAAAGAAAATAACTGTGTGTGGTGTGAGCGCAACACGCATCATTCGTCAGAATGTTGCAAGGCACGAAGCTGGCTCCTGAGTGAAAGGAGAGATTGGATAAAGAAAAAGGGAGCATGCTTCGTATGCCTCAAGACAGGCGGACACACAGCATTGAATTGCAAAGCACTTGTTCAGTGTATGTTGTGTTCAGGTCGTCATTACACAATCTTGTGCTCCAAATTTGTTATAGCGAGAAATCAAAAGACCTCTACTTCGACACCAGCAGCTACAGGGCTGTTACAGCTAGAAAAGGATAGTGGAAATGATAGTTCAGCAGTCTTGCTATCATATGAGACAGGTCCTACTTTATTACAGACACTAAAAGTCACCATAAAAACGAGAAGGAAAGATAAAGTAGTCAGGGTTTTGCTAGATTCAGGCTCACAAAGGAGCTACATGACAAAAGAGTTAGCAAAGGAACTAAATCTTGATCCTGTGGGAGAAGAAAATTTGAGCCATAGTCTGTTCGGAGGGACAGAAACTAAAGTTAGATTCCATAAGAAGTATAGAATTTCTCTACAAGGTCTTTATAATTCAACCCAGTTCATATGTACAGTACTAGATCAAGATAAAATATGTAATTACGTGCCCAGATTAGCGAATAAGAAACTAATTGACCGTTTAAGACGAGCGAATATAATTTTGTCTGATGTTGGCCCAGACCCTCCTTTTATTGATATACTTCTCGGAGCTGATGTTATAGGAAGCTTGATGACCGGCATAACAATGAATTTGGATAATAATCTATTAGCTACTGAAACGTCTTTAGGTTGGACAATAATGGGCCCAACATACAAAAATGCAGCTGTAAATCAAACCTTGATAGGTTTGGCTAATCTCACATTTGAGTTACAGGATCTATGGCGTTTAGAAACACTTGGAATAAATGATATAAACGAAATAGATAAAGAGACTATGAGGAAAGAAGAGGCGGCTTGTCTACTCAAAATACACATAAATGAAGAGGGTCGATATGAAGTTGCATTGCCTTGGAAGGATCATAACCCAGGTCTAGTATGTAACAGATTAGCAGCGGAAAAGAGATTGTTGTCAACAACCAGGAATTTATTACAAGGAAGTAAGTTCCTAGAATATGATAAAGTTTTTAAGGAGTGGATCAATTTGGACATCATAGAAAGAGTACCAGACGTGGAGGATAAGCACGAAGGTTTTTATTTACCGCACAGAGCAGTAATTAAGGAGTCTAGTGAAACGACTAAAATTCGACCGGTTTTTGATGCATCAGCTAAAGACTATAATGGTGTTACGTTAAATTCACAACTTAATAAAGGGCCTAATTTAATTGAGGACATACTGAAACTTATATTTCAATTTCGTAGAGGAGCTATAGGCGTTACAGCTGACATTGCCAAAGCCTTCTTACAAATAAGTATCTTGCCGGAACACCGAAAATTTTTAAAATTCTTGTGGTGGGAGAATGAAAATAGGACTAGAATGATTGAGTATAGACATAAGAGGGTTGTTTTTGGAGTCACATCGAGTCCCTTCCTTCTGAACGCGACCATTGAGTATCATATCAAAAATTCTCCTAATGAATTCAAGGAAGTGGCTCAACAACTTCAAGGAACATTTTATATGGATAATGTTGTGACAAGTTTAAATAATAAGGAAGAACTCGTGAAATTCATAGACCAATCGAAAAGGCTCATGGAGCTGGGAAAATTCGAGTTAAGACAATGGGCAAGCGGTCCAATATTGATCGGTTCTACAAATTGTGAACCTTTGTCGATTTTAGGTGTTCATTGGGATCGAGTGAATGATGAGTTATTCATTAACCGTAATCCAACCACTGATCTAGGAGGTACTACGCGAAGAACATTATTGTCGATGATACATTCGTATTTTGATCCACTGGGTTTAATCTGTCCCTATACCTTGTGGCCTAGAAGAATGTTACAGGAAGCTTGGTCGACAAATGGTAACTGGGATGATAGTTTGGTACCAGCTTTAGAAAAGAAAGTAACCTCTTGGGTTCAAGGGGCAGAATTGATTCCACAGTGTAGGATAAGAAGGAGACTTACTACTGAAAACTGGAAACTAGCAAGGGTGAGTCTACATGTTTTTTGTGATGCGAGTCAGTTTGCATTTGCAGCTTGCATTTTCGTGAGAGAGGTGGTTAAGGATTCCGTACAAATACAGTTTCTACAGGCTAAGGCTAGAATTGCACCTAAGAAGCAAGCTTTATCTATCCCTAGGTTGGAGCTTATGGCAGCACTAATAGGAGTCAGAATGTGTCGCAATGCTCAACAAGCGTTAGGGTTTTCACATGTTACTACCTTTTTTTGGAGCGATTCGAGGGTAGTATTGCATTGGATAAAAGGAGCTGGGGATTGGTCGGTGTTTGTTAGAAATCGATGTGCGGAGATCAATAGATTGACAAATCCAAACCAATGGTTTCACGTTCCTGGGGCAATGAATCCAGCGGATTTGCCCTCCAGAGGTTGCACAGCAAGAGTTTTGTTGGAGTCGAGATGGTGGGAAGGTCCAAAATGGCTAATGAGGGAAGAGGAGTGGCCGAAGGAGAAGGTAGAGCTTGGCGAGGAAGAACAAAATGAGGTCATTAAGGAAGCCTGTAAGGGAAAAGCTAATGTTTTGGTAGAAGTGTGTCAAAGAAGAGAGTATGGATTACCGGTTTTTTCAAAATTCGTCAGAATCGTCACGACAGTTGTAAGAATGATAAGGTGGAAAACTCATAGGAAAGGAACAAGAACCGAGCTGTTCACAAGTGAGGAGTTGAGGAAGGCAGAAAAACGAATTTTCCGAGTAGTTCAGAATGTTAGTGTGGGAGGAGGAAAGAAATTTACAAAAGAATTGGAAACGTTTTGGGACGCAGACGGATTACTCAGGCTGAAAACAAGGCTATCGTTCAGTGAAGAGCCAGAAGATTTTAAAAATCCTGTTTTACTACCTGGGGGAAGTAGCGTAATTCAGGCATTTGTTCGAGAGCAGCATTTTGCGCTCAACCATGCGGGAGTTCGGACAATGATGTCAATATTACGGGAAAGATTTTGGATCACTGATATACGCAGAGTGCTCAAGCGAGTTATCCGGAGCTGCAAGGAATGTAAAAGGCAAAGTGCTAAACCAATAGAGACCCCCTTTGCACCATTACCTAGAGACAGAGTACGACAGTCAGCAGTTTTTGAGATATCAGGGATTGACTATGCAGGACCTCTGTATTTGAAAGGAGGTGGAAAAGCTTGGATAGTGCTTTTTACGTGTGCTGTGTATCGGGCGGTGCACTTGGAAGCAGTGACTAGTCTATCTACTGAAGGTTTTTTCGAAGCATTGAGGCGATTTATTGCACGCCGAGGACGACCGTCCGTGATATACACTGATAACGGGACGCAGTTTTCAGGCGCAAGTAATGCACTGAATAAAATCGAATGGGAAACGGTGATAACTAGGGCAGCTGTGAGAGCCATTAAATGGAATTTTATTCCTCCAGCCGCACCATGGTGGGGTGGTTTTTGGGAGAGGATGGTCAGGATGGTGAAACAACTGCTGAGACGCAACTTAGGAAGAGCTAACGTGACCTACGAAGAGGCTGTAACAATTCTGTGTGACGTGGAAGCTACAGTTAATGCTAGGCCACTAACTTACGTAGTAGGAGATGAGACAAGGCCGCTCACCCCAACTTTATTCATACAGGGAGTTCAGGCTGCAGGTGTTCAAGATTTGGACCAACTTTTGAAACACAGTTTGAATAGTCGCCTGAAATATCTTCTGAAACTGAGAGAGGGACTGAGGGAAAGATTCAGAAATGAATATCTGGCCTTGCTAATAAATCGTGGGAATCGCCGGCCTATAGAAATAAAATCAGGAGATGTAGTGTTAGTAGGAGCTGAGGGCAAGAAGCGTCAAGATTGGCCTTTGGGACTGGTGCTTGAAGTAAAACCTGGTGCGGATGGGCATGGTCGGGTCGCGAAACTGCGGGTGATGGGGGGACGAGAAATTGTTCGTCCCATTCATGGTCTGATTCCTATGGAGGTGGATGCAGAAGGAGAGACATGGCCAGGGAATGATGGAACAGGAGACATCAAGGAGACCCAGAAGTCCACCGAAGCTCAAGTCCAGACAACTAGGATAGGAAGAAGGGTTCAGAAGCCAGTACGATTCCAGTCGTGAATTTTTGGGGGGGGACTGTTGAGAAATCTACAGTAACCATTCAACTCCCCACATGTTTGTTGACCAAATGATTTGCGTTTAATAATAAAAGTTTATAAATGTTTTGTTCGTTCGAGAAAAACAACACGAGTATTTTTTCTGTCGTAGAAAATAATTATAAATAAGTAAAAAGGCACCATCCAGTTTAAAATACTATATATCCCCAACACGTACCATACTCTCTACCATTGCTAGACTCTTTGATCCACTGGGCTTCCTGTCTCCAGCTATCTTCTATGCAAAATGTATTCTCCAAGGAACCTGGCAGTTACAGGTTGGTTGGGACGAGGAGGTTCCTCCAGACATCCGCTCTTTGTGGACACAGTTTACCGAGGCCCTTCCACACCTGTCATCAATTCTTATACCTCGTGCACTACCAAAAACTGATACTGACTATCAACTTCTCTGCTTTTCTGATGCTTCGGAGAGTGGCTTTTGCGCCGTCATCTACTTGAGATCAACGCAGGGTACAGAGGTCTCTCTTACTCTCCTAAAGGCTAAAACCCGACTGGCACCGTTGAAGACCATCACTATTCCTCGTCTGGAGCTGTGTGGAGCTGTCCTTCTTGCGCAGCTACTTCAATCTTTGGACCATCTGAGAAGAGATCTTAACATTGAGAAGATCTTCTGCTTCACAGACTCAACCATTGTGCTCTCTTGGCTTAAAACTCTTCCACATCTTCTTCAGACCTTTGTTTCCAATCGGGTACAGCAGGTTCATGCAGTGACTCAGCCTGAATGGTGGCATCATATAAGCGGTAGGGAGAATTCTGCTGATGTTGGTTCCAGAGGTATCCTGCCATCTGCACTCAAACACCATCCACTTTGGTGGTCAGGTCCCTCGTGGTGTCAACAACCCATCAGTGACTGGCCCATTTCCACTGATGTATCTGGGTTGGAGGTTCCTGAGCTCAGGCGGACAACATTGGCGCTTGTGTCAGTAACTGCTAGCCGGGAGTTTGTCGATTATGCTGGTCGACACTCATCATTTACTCGCTTTGTTCGCATTATTGCTTACATCAAGCGATTCATCAATAACTGTCGCATCCCCAAGCGCCTCAAGGCACATCGCACAATCGGAGTTGTCTCTTCGTCAGAGTTCCGTCAAGCAAATCACCATTATATACGTATTTTGCAACATTTCTACTTTCCTGCAGTCTTCACTGAAGCTTCCTTTAACCTTTTGCCCTTGGAGCTACGTAGACTTAATGTATTTATTGATCCTGAAGGAATCATTCGTGTTGGAGGACGTCTCACTAACGCCCCAATCTCTCCTGACCAACGGCACCCCATACTTCTACCAGCAAGGTCAAACTACACCAACCTCATTGTCAACCATCATCATCATCTCAATCACCATGTTGGACCATCTGCTCTGTTGTCCAGCATAAGACAACAGTATTGGATTCCCAAGGCTAAGAACCTTGTAAAGCACCTGAAGTCTAAATGTTTGACATGTACTCGATTCTCAAAATCTAATGTAATGCCTTTCATGGGCAACTTACCAGCATCCCGTTTTGCCGGGGTTAGACCATTCTTGGTGTCAGGTGTGGACTTTGCGGGTCCCTTTCTGTACCGGGAGACATCAGGAAGAAGATCAAACGTTCGCAAGGCATACCTCTGTCTCTTCCTGTGCATGTCCTCCAGAGCTCTCCATTTGGAAGTGGCAACCTCGTTATCAATTGAGGGCTTCCTAGACGCGTTTGACCGTTTCATTAGCAGAAGAGGTCTACCAAAGGAGATGGTATCGGATGGAGGGACCAACTTCCGGGGTACTGCCAGATACATCAAGGAGGTCGCTGAGTGGTTCGAGGACAAAGGGAATAGGTCATCACTCATCTTCCACACTGCTCATTTGGGTGTGCAATGGACCTTTAATCCACCATCATCACCACATTTTGGAGGTGGCTGGGAAGTATCAGTTCGATCAGTGAAGGACCTCTTATACAAATCGTTCGGTAACCATCCGTATAGTTTACCAGAATTGAACACCATATTCACCAAAATAGAAGGAATCTTGAACTCACGTCCGCTGCAGCCTATTTCCAACAGTCCTGAGGATGTAGAGCCGCTGACTCCTGCACACTTCTTGATAGGACAATCTATCACTACTCTCCCTGAACTGGATCTTACAGATGTCCCTGAGAACCGCTTAAATCGGTGGCAACTTATCCGCCAGCGCATCCAGCATTTCTGGTCCCGATGGACTGATGAGTACCTCAGCGCCCTCCAAGTCCGCCAGAAGTGGGACAAGAAGACTCCTAACCTGAGGATTGGCGATCTTGTGCTTCTGCGAGAAGATAACACCTCTCCAACACGTTGGCCGCTCGCAAGGATCTTGGAAGTCCATCCAGGGACAGATGGCGTTGTCCGTGTTGTAACCCTGAAGACGGCACAAAGTACCTTCAAGCGACCTGCCGTGAAGCTTGTGCCTTTGCATCTGGACTCCATCCATTCATAAGCTTCATATGCATACCTGCGGTTGTGCATTGGGGGGGAGTATGTTCGAACTTACTTATCATTCCCAACCTGGCCATGCATATTCACATTTTCACTTCAATTCCATCCAGTAATTTCCCATTTTTCCGCACTACACATCACAAAAAACTTCACTGCTACGTATTTTTCACCTCTTAGTTTCATAGCCTTATCATTTTTCTATTTTTCAATAAAACAGAGATTGCGTCTTATCTCTTATCACCGTGGAGTAGGTTTACCACATTTTCGATACCTTCTTTCTGCTGCACCATGGATACTATCAAATGGATGGATCCATAATCACATCCGTGCGTAGCATCCATGTATTTTTTCTGCATGGGTTTTCTAGGCATTTGCGCATTGTTTTGTTTTTATAGTAATTTATTATATTATTAAATATTATAAGTTAATTGTTGTTTAACTGCGCAAGACCTTCTCGCCACTTCGTCTTCGGATTCCACCGCCAGCTTATCATCAACCCTGAGGGCTTGAAAAAGAACAGCTGTGGCAGACATCTTGTATCATTCTTGTCTTTGTTCTGCTCCTGAAAAGTTGTCCACGCTTAAAACGAAATTATTTCTCCAAATTTATCAAATATTCTGTGCGCCATCCAAGTCAAACAACGGTCCTATTTTGATCAGTTTGCTGTGTTGTGTCGTTTAAAACCACAGGAACTGGTGAGCCATTGCATTTTTCGGCTTCATCATTACATCTTGGTTGGGACACCTCTGTGAGGTTAGCAGATATTTCTCCTACCAACTATCTACTGGACGTTTATTGCAATATAAATCACTGGAGTTGCCACTGGACCTCTGAAGTTACCAAGGAAGTTACCACTAAACCATTGGAGTCGTCTTGGATCTGGACCTTTGGAAGCCACCACATGAACTACCAGCTCATCATACAGCTAAGCATTGTAGTCATAAGTATATATGTAAAATTGGTCTAGTACCTATAGCACTACTTCTAGTCATCAAAGTAACTTCCTTTTGTCAGCATAATTTTATTTGTCTTTAGTGGCCACTTAGGAGCAGACAATATCAATATCAATATTAAGTACCTATATATCACCCACCTGAACCACTTCAGCACTGAGTCCCCTTATAACCATTGTTTATTTTATTTAATAAACTATTTATTTGTTGATGCTTCATCAATTAAAACTTGTGTTTTCATCTGAGCACCCACAATCACATACATATCTATCTTTTCCTCATACTGAGGTGGTCCTTCGAGTTATCGAGTTATCTTATTGATCTCAATTTAACAAGTGTGGTTGGACATTTGCTGCACCCAAAACAGTAGGTCTTTCTAATACATTTTGTGGTCGGTTCGAGCCGGATTTGGCTAGTGCATCAGCTCATTCATCTCAAAGTTTTTCTGTGTGGTGCTCACCTCATCTCTTTATCAGTGTTGTAGACACTCTAACTCTACCATTATCATCTTTATCAGTGCTCTAGTCAAAGTGGTTCAGTTTTCATACAAATCATAGTATATTTTTCTATATTGTGTGTATTTCTCCATGTATATTTTTCTATATTGTGTGTATTTCTCCATATATATTTTTCTATATTGTGTGTATTTCTCCATATTTTGGTATCTATTTTTCTACCTACATAGGTAACCAATTGAATTTTCCTGTGTAGTATTTATCTGTGATATACAATGGCACCTCCCGCTAATCGTGAATTGGCCAAGTGTAAACGCCTTCTCAAGGCTGCTGGCGATGACATCAAAGCCATCAGAAACAAGGGCATGGTTGCAATGACCACTGTAGCTGAACGTATCATGTTCCGGGGTATGATTGCTAGTATAGAGCAGCTTTTCAAAGATTTCCGTGAACAGTATGACAATGCTATTGAAATCAGTGAAACCACTGAAGAAGAGTCATCATTTCCTAGCCTTCAGGATACTGCACTTGTTGGTGAGGTCAAAAATGCCTATTATGAGGCTTTAGGGTATCACCAGAAAATCATGGCGTTGTCCCAACCAGCTCCTGCTGATCCCTCAAGGCCTTCCATCCCTAATCTGGATACATCCCAGTTTTCACTCCGTCAGGCTAGGACAATCCTGCCAAAGATCCCTATCAAGCGTTTCAGTGGGGACATGTCTCAATGGCCGACATTCAAGCAACTCTTTTCATCTTTGATTAAAGAAGAGCCATCTCTTTCAAACTCAGAGCGCTTCCACTACCTAGTTAGCTACTTGGAGGGTCCTGCTTATGAAACTATTAAGCATATTGCAGTTACCGAGGAGAACTTCGAGCAAGCTTGGGCTGCCCTCTTAAAAGTGTATGATGACAAGCGCAAGCTTGCATCTACTTACCTTGACCGCTTGCTGAGCTATAAGGCTGCTACTGGCAAACCTACCAATGCCTCATTGCAGTCATATCTTTCCACTGTAATGGAGAGCATTACATCCTTAGAGAACTTGGCCATTCCTGAACTTGGCAAATATCTGCTTTGCGAACTGGCTTTACGGGGATTAGATCCAATCACGCGAGAGGCCTTTGAGATTCATAATGTTGAGACAGAATTTCCAACGTATCCTGCACTGCAACAATTTGTTCAGAATCGATGCCATGTATTACGTCTAACATCGGAAACTGTTAAGCCCAGTGATGTGGTACAGCCTAGGTCTGCTCCTCCTCCCAAGCCTCCAAATAAATTCTCACGATCTCGTCAGGCGTTGATGACGCATGATGCTACATCTTCCGTTCCAAGCAGATCAATTCCCACTAAGTCGCCTAGCTCTAGGTCATGTTTCATCTGTAGCAAGGATCACAGCTTATCTGGTTGCCCAAAGTTCAGAGCATCCACTCCTGCTGAGCGTCTAGATTTGCTCAGGCAATTTCGGGGTTGCAGGAACTGTCTACATCCCAAACATCGCACCAAGGAATGCAGCTCTCCTTACAAATGTAAGGAATGTGGTGCTAGGCATCACTCTGATCTACATCTTCCAACTACAACTGCTCCTACCATATCTCCTGCTAGTGGCAATGACACTGCTAACGCCACCACATCTTCATCTTCATCTTTCACTGGTGCTAGTACATCTAACACATCAGGTGTACTACTGGGTACCGTAGTTGCCCAGATCAGGGATGCACAGGGAAATCCTCATCGCTTCCGTGGCATCCTGGATCCAGGGTCACAATACTCCTTTGTTACAACGGAGTGTGCCAAACAACTCAAAAAATCCACGCGACCGTTTCGTGGTGCTATCTCTGGTGTAAACCATTCCCCTTTGCAAAGCATTAAGGGCAAGATTAACTTATCTCTTCTGCATCGTTACTCATCTGATCTTTTTGAAACTGAGGCTGTCATTGTACCCTCTATAACTCCTTTCCTACCTCAAACTGCTCTTTCTTCACCTATGTGGGAAGATTACCTCTCCTATGACCTAAGTGATCCACACTTTATCGAGCCTGGAGCAATCAACTTTCTTATTGGCGCCGACCTATACCCAGAAATCATCACTGGCGTACCAATAACCCTTCACGACAATGGTCCAAAGCTCATCCAATCTGCTTTTGGATTTGTGGTCATAGGTAGATACAACAGTGTCTCCTCATCTACTTCTGCTGATCATGCCGTATCGCTTCTGGCACACACTGATCTTGTTCCTTTGATCGAACGGTTTTGGGAATTAGAGGAGCCATCATCTACAACTCCTGCAATCTCTCCAGAGGATGAACAATGTGAAAAGCATTTCCTATCCACTCATTATCGTCAGGAGGATGGGCGATATGTAGTCCGCCTACCTTTCAAGACTTATCCACCCAATATTGAGCCCAATTATCGGCAATCTTCAAATCGCTTGTACTCTTTGGAAGCACGTTTGTCCAAGGATCGTTTGCTTCGTGAGGATTATTCTGCCTTCATGTCTGAGTATGAGCAGTTGGGCCACATGAGCCTATCCTCTGTCACTCCAGCTTACATCATTCCACATCACCCTGTCTATAAAGTCAATGGTGACAGTCGCAAATTGCGAGTTGTCTTTGATGGTAGCTGCAGCACTCCTACTGGGAGTTTGAACGACCACTTGCTTCCTGGTCCAAAGTTGCAAACAGACATTAGTGTCATTCTGTCCAACTTTCGCAAACACACATATGTCTTTAGTTGCGATATCGTCAAAATGTTCCGACAGATTTTGGTGGATCCTGCTGACCGATGCTACCAGCAGATAGCATGGCGTTCTGATCATAGTGAGTCTGTGCGGTATTACGCTCTGAACACTGTTACCTATGGACTTAGGTGTTCTCCATACCTGGCACAGCGTGTCCTTCACCAACATGCAAACAACTACCGTGAGCAATATCCTGATGCTGCTGATATCCTGATCCACAACACATATGTCGATGACATTGTGGCAGGATCTGATTCTCCAGAACAACTTTTGCAACTACAGGATGATCTTACCAACCTCTTATCAAAAGGAGGTTTTGAACTTGGCAAATGGAGCTCCAATTATCCACCTCTCTTGAATGCTGGGGAGCCATCTGCTACACCTGTTGATCTTTGTGCGGAGGAGGCAGCTGTTACAAAAATACTTGGAATGAGATGGGATCCAACTTCGGACTGTTTCTCATATGAAGTTTCTGCTCCACCAACAGGCTTTACAAAGCGTACCATACTCTCTACCATTGCTAGACTCTTTGATCCACTGGGCTTCCTGTCTCCAGCTATCTTCTATGCAAAATGTATTCTCCAAGGAACCTGGCAGTTACAGGTTGGTTGGGACGAGGAGGTTCCTCCAGACATCCGCTCTTTGTGGACACAGTTTACCGAGGCCCTTCCACACCTGTCATCAATTCTTATACCTCGTGCACTACCAAAAACTGATACTGACTATCAACTTCTCTGCTTTTCTGATGCTTCGGAGAGTGGCTTTTGCGCCGTCATCTACTTGAGATCAACGCAGGGTACAGAGGTCTCTCTTACTCTCCTAAAGGCTAAAACCCGACTGGCACCGTTGAAGACCATCACTATTCCTCGTCTGGAGCTGTGTGGAGCTGTCCTTCTTGCGCAGCTACTTCAATCTTTGGACCATCTGAGAAGAGATCTTAACATTGAGAAGATCTTCTGCTTCACAGACTCAACCATTGTGCTCTCTTGGCTTAAAACTCTTCCACATCTTCTTCAGACCTTTGTTTCCAATCGGGTACAGCAGGTTCATGCAGTGACTCAGCCTGAATGGTGGCATCATATAAGCGGTAGGGAGAATTCTGCTGATGTTGGTTCCAGAGGTATCCTGCCATCTGCACTCAAACACCATCCACTTTGGTGGTCAGGTCCCTCGTGGTGTCAACAACCCATCAGTGACTGGCCCATTTCCACTGATGTATCTGGGTTGGAGGTTCCTGAGCTCAGGCGGACAACATTGGCGCTTGTGTCAGTAACTGCTAGCCGGGAGTTTGTCGATTATGCTGGTCGACACTCATCATTTACTCGCTTTGTTCGCATTATTGCTTACATCAAGCGATTCATCAATAACTGTCGCATCCCCAAGCGCCTCAAGGCACATCGCACAATCGGAGTTGTCTCTTCGTCAGAGTTCCGTCAAGCAAATCACCATTATATACGTATTTTGCAACATTTCTACTTTCCTGCAGTCTTCACTGAAGCTTCCTTTAACCTTTTGCCCTTGGAGCTACGTAGACTTAATGTATTTATTGATCCTGAAGGAATCATTCGTGTTGGAGGACGTCTCACTAACGCCCCAATCTCTCCTGACCAACGGCACCCCATACTTCTACCAGCAAGGTCAAACTACACCAACCTCATTGTCAACCATCATCATCATCTCAATCACCATGTTGGACCATCTGCTCTGTTGTCCAGCATAAGACAACAGTATTGGATTCCCAAGGCTAAGAACCTTGTAAAGCACCTGAAGTCTAAATGTTTGACATGTACTCGATTCTCAAAATCTAATGTAATGCCTTTCATGGGCAACTTACCAGCATCCCGTTTTGCCGGGGTTAGACCATTCTTGGTGTCAGGTGTGGACTTTGCGGGTCCCTTTCTGTACCGGGAGACATCAGGAAGAAGATCAAACGTTCGCAAGGCATACCTCTGTCTCTTCCTGTGCATGTCCTCCAGAGCTCTCCATTTGGAAGTGGCAACCTCGTTATCAATTGAGGGCTTCCTAGACGCGTTTGACCGTTTCATTAGCAGAAGAGGTCTACCAAAGGAGATGGTATCGGATGGAGGGACCAACTTCCGGGGTACTGCCAGATACATCAAGGAGGTCGCTGAGTGGTTCGAGGACAAAGGGAATAGGTCATCACTCATCTTCCACACTGCTCATTTGGGTGTGCAATGGACCTTTAATCCACCATCATCACCACATTTTGGAGGTGGCTGGGAAGTATCAGTTCGATCAGTGAAGGACCTCTTATACAAATCGTTCGGTAACCATCCGTATAGTTTACCAGAATTGAACACCATATTCACCAAAATAGAAGGAATCTTGAACTCACGTCCGCTGCAGCCTATTTCCAACAGTCCTGAGGATGTAGAGCCGCTGACTCCTGCACACTTCTTGATAGGACAATCTATCACTACTCTCCCTGAACTGGATCTTACAGATGTCCCTGAGAACCGCTTAAATCGGTGGCAACTTATCCGCCAGCGCATCCAGCATTTCTGGTCCCGATGGACTGATGAGTACCTCAGCGCCCTCCAAGTCCGCCAGAAGTGGGACAAGAAGACTCCTAACCTGAGGATTGGCGATCTTGTGCTTCTGCGAGAAGATAACACCTCTCCAACACGTTGGCCGCTCGCAAGGATCTTGGAAGTCCATCCAGGGACAGATGGCGTTGTCCGTGTTGTAACCCTGAAGACGGCACAAAGTACCTTCAAGCGACCTGCCGTGAAGCTTGTGCCTTTGCATCTGGACTCCATCCATTCATAAGCTTCATATGCATACCTGCGGTTGTGCATTGGGGGGGAGTATGTTCGAACTTACTTATCATTCCCAACCTGGCCATGCATATTCACATTTTCACTTCAATTCCATCCAGTAATTTCCCATTTTTCCGCACTACACATCACAAAAAACTTCACTGCTACGTATTTTTCACCTCTTAGTTTCATAGCCTTATCATTTTTCTATTTTTCAATAAAACAGAGATTGCGTCTTATCTCTTATCACCGTGGAGTAGGTTTACCACATTTTCGATACCTTCTTCCTGCTGCACCATGGATACTATCAAATGGATGGATCCATAATCACATCCGTGCGTAGCATCCATGTATTTTTTCTGCATGGGTTTTCTAGGCATTTGCGCATTGTTTTGTTTTTATAGTAATTTATTATATTATTAAATATTATAAGTTAATTGTTGTTTAACTGCGCAAGACCTTCTCGCCACTTCGTCTTCGGATTCCACCGCCAGCTTATCATCAACCCTGAGGGCTTGAAAAAGAACAGCTGTGGCAGACATCTTGTATCATTCTTGCCTTTGTTCTGCTCCTGAAAAGTTGTCCACGCTTGAAACGAAATTATTTCTCCAAATTTATCAAATATTCTGTGCGCCATCCAAGTCAAACAACGGTCCTATTTTGATCAGTTTGCTGTGTTGTGTCGTTTAAAACCACAGGAACTGGTGAGCCATTGCATTTTTCGGCTTCATCATTACATCTTGGTTGGGACACCTCTGTGAGGTTAGCAGATATTTCTCCTACCAACTATCTACTGGACGTTTATTGCAATATAAATCACTGGAGTTGCCACTGGACCTCTGAAGTTACCAAGGAAGTTACCACTAAACCATTGGAGTCGTCTTGGATCTGGACCTTTGGAAGCCACCACATGAACTACCAGCTCATCATACAGCTAAGCATTGTAGTCATAAGTATATATGTAAAATTGGTCTAGTACCTATAGCACTACTTCTAGTCATCAAAGTAACTTCCTTTTGTCAGCATAATTTTATTTGTCTTTAGTGGCCACTTAGGAGCAGACAATATCAATATCAATATTAAGTACCTATATATCACCCACCTGAACCACTTCAGCACTGAGTCCCCTTATAACCATTGTTTATTTTATTTAATAAACTATTTATTTGTTGATGCTTCATCAATTAAAACTTGTGTTTTCATCTGAGCACCCACAATCACATACATATCTATCTTTTCCTCATACTGAGGTGGTCCTTCGAGTTATCGAGTTATCTTATTGATCTCAATTTAACAAGTGTGGTTGGACATTTGCTGCACCCAAAACAGTAGGTCTTTCTCATACATTCGCCATGACTGAAACAAACGAGGTGACTCATTATTTTATAAAATAGAAATTGACTTTCAACTGAAACTGGAATAACGTATCATACAACGTAGGGTCCTTTTGACCCAGCCCACGTTTTCGCTCACTATATTCGAAAAACGCAAAGTCACTCACCTCTGATAAGGGTCCCTGCCGCTTCGAACTCTGCAGGTATACTGAAGGGACAGCTACTGACACCCTGGAGCCCCTCCCATCGCGGGCTAATGACCCATGCACGTTTTTGAACTTTCGGGTCATTTTGACCCGCACGTTGTAGACCGAGGGTTAACAGTTTTCTCACTTTTTGACCTTTAGAACTGACCTAAATCTTTTTGGTATAAAATATAAGCTGTAGAAGAAGAAATTCTGCCCCGGACCGCCGCCAGCTCTTCACCACGCTTCCTCAATTTTTTGCGAATTCTCAAATTTCTCGTGACCCAACACTCATTTGTTGAGGATTTACATAGAATTGGGTAATGATTGGATATATTAATTGCTATGCAATTCTTAGGCCGACCCCCAATAATTTTTTTTGTCCCGCCACTAGAACCCGCGAGGTCGTGGGTTCGAATCCCAGCCAGGCTTGAATTTTTTTTTTTTTTTTTTTTCGTGAGACGAAGGTTGTGGGTTCGAATCCCAGCCAGGCTTGAACATTTTTTTTTTTTTTTCTCCTGAGACGAATTGCATAGCAAATTATCCTCGTTTTCTACGCAGTAGAAAAGAGAAAAGATCCGGGGCGGAGCCCCTTGCGAGGCCCGAAGGTATATATATATATATATATATATATATATATATATATATATATATATATATATATATATATATGAAAAAGCGTTAAGCTCTAGGATTCGTTTCAGAATGCCTCAAAACGGATTTCAATGGAGAAATTTTTCAAAAGTTTTGATTTGAAACATTTCCGAACCATTGCAATTATAGCTCCATTTTCTACGAAAATTCGCTAAAATCCTCATATTTGAAAATGTGCTAATAATTCATTTACATTCAGTTTTATATAAAATACAGCATTGTGAAGTGTGAGATTTCTTGTTTAAAAATCGTATGCCTTCTTGAAGGGAACTCATGGAGAAAGCATTTTGTGTTCCCTACAAAAACTTCATATTACCCATCTTCAAATTCATCTAGTTTTCTCTGCCTCTATTGATTTATCGCCATGAAGCTCCAGGGTTTTTCTAGAAGAATAGTAAAGGAGATGGGAGAAAAAGATTTTGACTGAAAATGTCTTATATGTGCCTGGGAGTGAGCGTTGCAAATATTCGGAGCCACTTTTGTCATATGTTCCCTCCTTGCGCGGACAAATAGAGTCCTTTTCTGGCATCTGGAAACTAATAATACTTTGAGTAAGCTCCAGAGCTAATGTCTTTGCTGTTCAACCTAGGAAGCTATAATTTCGCATAGAAAATCTTTGGGTAGTCTCAACACGAATCATTAAGTCTAATGCCAGAGTGAGATCTGGAAGTAGTTTCGTTGCTCGCTAACATACGAAGCTGACATTTGAAATGAAAGCCCATTGGCACATCTAGAAACGAATCGTAAAGCATGAACTCCCCTAGATCAGCTGTGTAAGTTCCCAAGCTTTTCTCATTAATATTCAACATAATATGTATCAACATCAATATTCATCATATTATGAAGCTGAAATTCGGAATCGAGTCGTCTTGGCACATCTAGAAACGAATCTTAAGGTTTACCCTTATAGCAGCTAAGTAAGCAACCGTGCCAATTTCATTTATTCAACTAATGAATAGCGAATTTTTACTTAGATAGCTGAAAACCTATTCTACGCTCATCATTTTTTAGACTTTAGGCGCAAGGTGGTTTTTTCCTATTAAATTTTCGAATAGGCGAACACCATGGAAACCACGAACTCTCGCAATCGAGAAATCAAAAGGGATATTGAAAATATGCTTAACATAGCACTTCTATTTCTTCTAATTAGGTTGTTACTTTCGAAGTGCATAGTTTATGTTCGAAGCAGATGTCATTATTGTATTTAACACGCATTACGTCAAACACCGGCACTGCCCATTATTAAAACATAGGTAATTGTTTATGTTCAATCACAATTTTATATCCATTGAGGTGCGACGGTATAGCCATGGTGAAATTCCAAAGGTATCGAGTGTGAAACCGAACGCATATTTTGATATATTTTAACACGGTGGTAGAGGATTTGTTTTTATCCGCGTTTTTATACAAGAATACCTGAATGCGAAAAACGCGGGCAGTGATGTGCGATGGATTGCATTGTTTCCTCTCATTTCATACATTCCTAAAATGAAACGCTGCGAAGTATTACACAATGGTTTCTTATTTCTATGTGAGATAGCCCTTCTACGCAGATCACTAGTCTATAATTATTAAACCTCATATGTAATATATGATCAGAACATGGCGCATCGTGCCTCCGAGAAGGGTTCACACTTTTACTGTTCCAAGACCCCGCAATTTTAAGCTTCACAGTAGGTAAAGATGTTTAAAAAACGGGAAAATGATGCATGTCATAATTTACGTTAGCGCATGCGCAGAGTGGAGTAATGATTTGAGAAAAATTAAATTGGTAGGGAATCAACAGCCTCACCCGAAAATTCCCAGAAAATGTAATCAAAAATGAAAACTTGACCTTGTTCCTGTGAGTACACTTTTGAGTATGCCCAGAAGCTAATAATGATAATCATGTTGAAATTAACATAGAATAATTAAACCTTTGTCCTCCAACTATGCACCAAATTTGAGCAGGATTGGACGACTAGGGGGTACAAAACTGATGCTTGAAAGAATTTACATTTGTGCATTAAAAAAAAAAGTAATGATTTGAGAAGTATGGAATTGATAGCGGACCATTTGCATCCTAACCCGCACATTCCCTGAAATTTTCATCAAAAGCAGATGACAACTATTGAAATTAGGGTCGTTTAAAAAGGAATACATATTTGCGCATGCACAGTAGCTACTAATGATAGAATTATGTTGAAATTGCTAGGGAATGCTCAAATCAACCTCTTCCACCTATCCTCTGAATTTGAGTGAGATTGGACAACGGGGGCGTGAGAAAATGATGGTTGATGGCATTTATGTTTGCGCATGCGCCGAGTGATATATTGATTCGGGAACAACGAAACTCATAGGAGACCATCTTCACCCAAACCCGCACATACCATGGTAATTTCATAAGAACCGGTTGAATATTGTGGAAACTAGGCTTGTTACAAGGATTTTGCGGACACACACACACACACATTGGTAGAGAGAGACACGGAACGAAAGCTATTCAGAATAGTATAAAACGTTAAATGCGAGTGGAAATTTAACCACTGTAAAAACACAACTACCGTTTGATTTTAGCGGAGAACTTTTCAATATCTCAAAAGTGAAAACAATGTTTCCGCTAGCTATAGGTAGACTTGGGAGCAATAAGAAACGACATTTTGAATTTAGGTACCTACCAATACTTCACTAGTAGGTACATCTGCACGGACAATAGTTAATATACTCGATTTCGCAACGTTAGAATAAATCCCATTGGAACTATATCACCTGGTAGTTCCAATATTAGCATTATGCCAGCTGATATTAACAAGGCGATTTTCATGTATTCCAGCATTGCTATCTAGCGATCATTGATGAAATTAAGGGCTTGATCGACTATTCAATATATTTGCAAGCAGCGCATTGAAAAACACGCTTAGAAATTCAAAGGAGTTTTTCGATGTTCGAGCCCTTCAGAAAAACGAACCGTTTAACGTACATCGTTGCGGATGGTTTTATTGGCGGAATCGATTCATTGGGATCATATTTATCATTGATAAGCAAAAATCGTTACCGCTAGTTTACAAATTTTGAGATCTCATTTTTGAATGTTTAGCCCTTTAATACTATCCTTTAGGGTTGACACAAATCGTTGCCGAGCTTCTAGGACCATTTAGGCTCCAAATGCGATTTTTTACGCAGATTTCCTGATGTTTGATCTTCTAATTTCGGAGAGAATCCGCAGACGGCGAACGGACGGACGGATTATTTTTTATTCAATTTTTGGATTATACACAAAATTTATGAAACGCAAACCAAAAAATGATCAGGAAACTTTTTTTTCCTTGGTCAATTACGAAGTTTCATTATTGAAAATAATAAACCAAAATGGAATGGAATGGGAATGTTTCGCTTTTTAATTTGTTTAAGCATGGAGGAGATGAAGCAGAAATACTCATATATTTGCAGAACACAAGATACACTTAATTGATTTAAAAATATATTTCTTTAATTAAGGTACTTAATGCTGCATGATCAAAAACCTACGTTGAATCCTCTTCAAGTGATCGATGAGCACAGCAAATTGGGGTGATCACATGATGCTGCAGTAGTCAAGGATTGGCAGGACGAGGGGTTTGTTCAAATTCACAATGTCTGCTGAGTTCGCAAGCTCGCGAGCAGAAATCTTCGAGAAATTTAGTGCCTTCAGAGACGTATAACTTTAGCATCAAACTGGTCCGTGAAGTCAGGAAGGAGATTGCCTAATCAGAGAAATGTGACGCTAATGATGCTCTCAGCTAAAACAACTCCGGCATAAAATAAATATTCATTCACCCTTTTCCACAATTTGACTCCCCCGCCTACCAATACGCGAAATATCCAATGAAAAAGATTGACTAATATTGTACTCGGAGCATTCCCAATATTTAATCAACAGGGGAGGCCCAGAACTCATACAACTCGGTTACTGTTATTGGTTTTCTCTCTTCAACCTACAGAACAGTGCCTGCAAAGGGGAAGGTTTTTGAAATGAAAAGGGCGTGAAAAAGGGGTTTTGAAGCCCAGGATAATTCGCTGGAAGGTATTTCTGAATAAATTATGAACTACTGCTTCTTTTCCCTCTCGGCATCACTCCCCTGACTATGAAAAGAGTTTGATTGTGGTATTGGTTCTTTTTGACTGAGACCCACCACTGGTGAGGCAACCCTCCACCCCCACTCCATCCTAACTCCTTCGGAAAAACCACTAGCAGCTTCGAAGCCTTTGCAGCTAATGAAACATTAAGATCTAATTTGTAACTCCTCCCCCATCCACCAGGTTATTCGCTGCTTTTTTCCCCCCATCTAGTCTTCCCCTTTTAAAACCTCTTCCGTCCCTTGTCTGTTATCATAAATATTTAATTTCCGGGCGTCCTTCTCCCTCCTATTACCCGGCTCTTTTTGCAGTTTTCTTCGTTTTCATCCATTTCTCCCCCCTTCCAACCTTTTCAGCGAATTTCTTCCTATCAAGGAGTTAAGTAACCTCGTGGGAGGCACAGAAATTCGGCTAATGAATAGATGATTAGCGCTACGTTTCGGTTATCTTGTCTGTCGGATCAGTTAATTTCTTGTTCAACTCATTTTCATTAGTTTCAAAAATACCCAGCCATAAATCTCTAGGATAAGTTGCTTCTCAATACTGATGGTTGGTCTGAGGTATCATCAGGCGACCGAGCATTTATTTCTATGAAAGGATTAACTCACAATTTGAATTTGTCATCTACAACACCTACATCAACATTCAATTGAATTTGGTGGTAGTAATTTTGAGTACTTGATGGACTATTAACATGAAATCAATGTTGAAATCGAACAATTATTCGCTAGCGAATATATTTTTCTTTTTCTTTGCATTTAGTGAGTATTTTAGTGAGTAGTTGATAGTTGTTTAACATAAAAATGTTATCATTATTATTATATTTATTTCACGTTAGTTACTCAAAATCAAGGAGTCTGATGGTAGCCCCATTGATGCTAAGGTAAATTAACTGCACCTTTCAATTTGGTTGCTGTTTGTTTTCCCAATTCAGAGTAGACAAGATAATATTACCATTACCGGTATGGTAGTTAACTCACATAGCTTCCCCAGTTTGTTTACTAAGTTGGATGAAGCCAAAGACTTTGGCGCTCTTCTAAGGTGATATGATCTTCATTGTGTTTGTAAATCGAACATTACAATAAATTTGCCAGAACTATGCATACTAAACCTTCAAA
Organism: Adelphocoris suturalis; assembly: GCA_030762985.1. NCBI lineage: Eukaryota > Metazoa > Arthropoda > Insecta > Hemiptera > Miridae > Adelphocoris > Adelphocoris suturalis. The sequence continues at coordinate 38,928,374 of CM061049.1, forward strand.
ACATCTGGAAAGTGCGGATATAGCATTTTTGGTTCTTCTTCGTCTACTTCTTCCTATAGTACTACAAAGGTTTAAAGATCAGGATCTTTTCGACAATATTTTCCGCTATTATTTGCGATCGTGCGATTTTATTTTGCCACATTCTACCCATCCTTAACGTTGTACCTTGTGATTGGATTCCTTCACTTCCATTCTCTGGAGACGTCCAGCCATAGTAGCCGTTCTGCTGATGAATGCTAAAAGATCAAGTTCCTCATATTGGGCTCCCAATTATCCATTGCGTAGGCTCCTCAAAATGCCACACCGTGCCAAATATTTTAATGAAAACTTCTCTCCCAGTAGTTCAACAGGAGCTCACTCATTCGGATTTTTACCTAGAACTTGCTAGCATAGGTAACGACTGGTATGATCACGGTCCGACAAATCGTCAGCATGAATCTCCACGATAAGCCACGAAATCTCAGGGTTCTCTGGGTACTCCAGAAACATCGATTCCCAACAGGAATATGTATTGCGTCAGACCCATTGTTACCATTCGAGTTCGGATATTCATGTTACCATTGGAAGGTTGAGTACGTTACAATCCGTTTTTCTCTTTATAAAAATGTTGAAAACCTTTTTGTGTCCAAAAATCGGTAAACCATCTACCCGAAATTCTTCAGTTGAGCTAACAATAAAATGCTTGGCTTCCCTCACCACGGAATGAACTTGGCGCGTTTCATACCATTAATTGAACCTTTGTACGCTTCGGTCCGTGGAAATTGAAAAGAGGGGTAGGAAACAAAGAACTGAGAGGTAACGTTGTCTTGAAATCACAATGTGCGGAATTACGTTTCGGCTCGCTAACGTTGCCGATTGGGCAGCGTAACATGAGATTCCTGCGGCGGGGTCAAAGGCTAAATTGGATCTTTTAACTTCCTAGAATTCCAGCTGGATTGGTGTTTACTGGAAAAGTTGGAGCGCTGCCACGTCCCTGGGAAGAGTCGAATGGAAACGTTTTCTGGGTTAATCTATAGTTAACCATGTCACTCGGGTACTCAATAATTTCGTTTGATAGTACTTCAATAATATATAAAGTAGGTAATCTTATCTGACCGTTTGCATCCTTTCGATTATTTCTAGCAAAATAAACCTTTTGTAATCGGACGAGAAAGATAATTAACCTCAAGATTCTTTGAAAATAGGCATTTTCAGATGCAATGTTTGGTAATGTTATATAATGATTCATTATCGATTTGATAAAACTAAAGGAGTGTCTCGCGGCATTGTTTGAAGGTAATTCAAAGCATCAGCTGGTGGTGGTATCTGTCTCATTATTGTACTATATACTGGTTTAAGTTATTATTATTATTATTATTACTTTTTTTATTGTATGTCAAATTTATTTTCTTCAGAGTGCTCCTCTTGGCGAACTACACTCTTTCCACTTTCCGAATTTTACAATAAGCCGAGAGAAGGAATAAGGAACAAAATAGATCAAACTATAAAAATCAAAGAGCAAGCATGGCTGAAAACAAAACTAGACAGAATCAAAGCAATAACAAAACTCGAATAATCCAAAGTGAGTAAAATAAACTGTAAACAAATAAAAAGGAAAACAAATAAACAGTAACATAAAACAATAAAACAATCAGGAAATTATTGAGTAGTGATCTGCGTGGAAGGGCTATCTAATAAGTACAGGAATGATAAACCTTTGTGTATTTACTTGCTGCGTTTTCAGTAGAGTGTCCAGGTTAATGAAATTATGAATCCGAAGGTACCCAATAATGGGATTACATTTATACTAAGATTTTTATGATAAGTGATTTATATTTAATTGATCAGTAGAAATAATTGGTAGATCATACATGGAATAAGAAGCCTCAACATACTGTTTATAATGTTCACGGTTTTAGGCAGGTGAATTGAATATAGGTTAAATTCAGTGCGGAGTTTCGCACCTCCAGCATCTGGGAGGGCTTATCAGATCTAAAGAGTATCTATCTATCCCTTCAACCTTAATCAACATCGTTGGTGATCAAAGAATACAGGTCCACATTTTTGATGAAGTTGGTCATTTAGGAAAAATATTCCGAAATTAAGATGATGTGTGAGCACTAAACTTTGATACATGTAACCAGTTCACAAATTTGCTGCAACAGCGCACGTTATGTCTCGTTCACGGCTGCGGCGAGACACTTCTAAAAAGTAAGTTCGGAGCTTTCCTCCATAAATTACTGGACCAATGTTATCGAATACGGATTAATATCAAACAACGATGGATTGTGTTTAGATTTGCAATTACTTATATAAACTAATGTGGTCAATTCAGTAGGTATGTGAACATGTGAATGAAGATGAATATACGAGTATATATTCGAGGGCGACGAAAAGAAAATTTATAGTCCTACTCTCATCTAGAAGTGTGGCTAGGGGTATTTGTTGTTAGTGATTTCAACAAATTTTCGGTAAGGAAGTCAAATTATTCAATGATAGTGGTACTTTCACTATTTGCTGATATAAATATGATTACGCTCCAGGATTAAAAACTCCTTCTTCATCCTGGAAACGCTAACTTAGTCATTACCTCAATTCTTTCCGCCCGGCTTAAATATACGCCCCAAGCTGTCTGCTAACAAGATTTGTCACAGCTACAGGAAACCTTCTGCTTCTATTTCCCAATTTTGGCTACCATTTTTTGAAAAAATTGTACCGAATATTTTACTTTCCATTTAACCCGGAAGGGTAACTAAATAGGGAAGATATGTATTCGTCATGGAAAACTTTATTTCGAAACTCACCCTACAAAGTGATCTGGTCAAAAACTGTTAACGTATCTATCTATACATATCATGAAAAAGAATGTATGTACTGTCAGTCTGCCACTCGGTATTTCTGTCTGTCTATAACTGATGATATAAATAGCGACCTCCCTGTTCGACATACAAATTGGTACTGCGGAGTTTCGTGAACCTCATTGAATGAGTGACCCACCCTCTTTTTCGCATTTGTGGTCTTATAGCATCAAATATTCATTTGCTTCATCCCGAACCAACATATATGTCATATCTTCCGCCCTATCGCAAAGTAACCTTACACACCGATAACAGTGATATGCATTTCTTATTGGTATTCATGATTCATGAAAGTTATATATATTCATTTTCTTGTTCATAAATTTCTAAAATCTGCCATTGTAAAGCCTGTTTGTGAAAAAGAAAAGGACTAGGAAACTTAGAAATGCTATAAACTGAAAATACGGGATAGGCGAAAAAATCCCCTTGGTGGTTCAGCGTTGTTTGAAGATAAGTAGCGTCACTTTAAGATAAAACAATAATTCGACCCCTTTGACTTTATCAGGTTGGCATACGCTCTGGCTCGCCCCAGATTATAAAATTCCCAAGCAACTTATCCCAATTATTGACTTATTGTTTAGGAACTCTCTTTAACCTATGAACGTCTTTAAAGATACGAAAAATGCGTATCATTCAATGTAGACGATGTCTATTCACCAAAACGTGGGATATTGTCTCGGTGGACAGGTAGTTTACGATATGGCCAACACGAATCTGCGACGAAGTATTTTCTTCAGTGATCCCTTAATGTGCTCAGCAATTTAGTAATAATTTTTTTTTTTTTTTTTTTTTTTTTTTTTTTTTTTTTTTTTTTTTTTAACGTAGATAATAATATTTATTTATGAAACTTTGGAAGTGTTTAAGATACGTGACTCTCAGAATTTTGCTTTTGAACTGGTCCCATTTTATCGTCAAACCTGGAGGTGTGGGGTTTTGGTGAAATGACTTCTCAATTAACTCTTGCTGCTGCTCCATCCTGAAACCCGATCAACTCATCGCAGCTCCGCCACCTCTTTCTTGCTCCTCGGAGACACATACTTGAGGCCCGTAGGATAGCAAAGGCCACTCTGGCCCTCAGCCACCCTCTCACGACTCCTTGAGGTCTTCCCCATTTGTCACTCAGCTTTTCTGCCATGACTTTAAGGAAATTCGACATCTGGGGTGCAAAATGGCCATCTACAGAACAGATGAGAGGTGTAAATGTAGCTCGTCGGGCCTCACATGCGACCATATATTTTCGTTTTTTTTTCTTCTTCTGCTGACGAGAATATTGCGGCAACAGGTCGGGAAACATAAGAGGGAGCGTCTGTGTCAGTGACACGTACATCGAATAACGCCTCCCTTTGAGGTTCCCACACCCCCCTGCACGCCAAATCGCCTCTTAGACCTGGAGCTTGGTCACTCATTTCGGTTAGTATCGGTTCCTTTATACAGTTTCCCCATGCAAGCATCATGGCCTCCCCCAACAGATCTCTAACCTCATTATGCCTTCGTGTAACCAACCCGCCCATTTTGCAGCTAAGGGCATGTTCGATGGTGAAAGGCCTGGTGCCACAACCATCACACGCAAGAGGCAAGTCGTTGGCTTTTCTTTTGTACCGTACTGCCAGTGCATCACGAAATTCTGACGGGCTGAGGTCAAAGTTGTGTTTCCTTAGGGGGACTACCGACAACCAACCTGAGGACTTGGATCCTGAGGTATGAAACACGGAACGATTTACTGCCCTTCTGCGATCCTCTGGCAGCCTTTCTAGAGCGTTTTTCAATTTTCTGTCCTCTATTTCAGATCTCCGTCCACGTGCTGCTCGCTTCGCTTCTGCCACATTCCTCCTGTGTTCATGGACATCAAAGTCCCTTTTTTCTAGGAATGCTGAAACAAGCTCTCTTGACCCTTCTTTGGATACCTCATGGGTCATCATCACACCTACTGTTGGATCTTTTACCGCTATGCCACCTTTGTTTACAGGAAGTGAAAAAATTTCAAGTTCATCTTCTGAGACGTTACCCCCCACTATGGCTGGGATAAACTTGCTTCTTATGACTGAACTCAAGGGGTAGTAATCCTCTTCACTACTTGCAAGGACGCGTTGTAGGTACTGCCATCTAAACTGTGCCGACTTACAGAAAACTGCGTGAGCGGACTGTGGTTGATGCATTCCTGCCTCTGACAGTTTTTCCATTTGTCGAATCCAGTCCTTTACTTTAGCCTCAACAAACTGTTGCTTCCCTTCATGTTGTCCTACATAGCCTCCCAGGAATGCATGCCCTGACACGACTGTGATCCCGGTCTCACGAAACATGTCCCTTGCTTCATCCATCTCCGCTGGATGTACTACCAAGAAGGTCTTTTTGCCTTGGGGGAAGTAACCGTAATCTGGGCCCATCTGATTCAACTTGTTCCACCATAATTTTAAACTTTGAAACGTACCTTGTGCTGAAGAATCGTCTGCATACCAACACTGGGTTATTTCAGGAGTTTCCAACATGTTGATTAGAGGAATGGTCGAAAGGGCATATACTAGCATTGATAATGGATCTCCTTGTATCACACCCTCCTTGCTGAACAAGCTCTCTTGATCTCCTCTCATCACCAACTCTGTATGTCCACGATAGGTGTTGTAGATGAAACGAGCACATCTTGGCCAGTAGACCCTTACCTGCCATAGTGCTAACTGCCTGTTTATAGTGTTGAAAGCATTTTTAGCATCTACCATGAGAAATCCCCATTTTGAACTTCCTGTGGCTTTTTGTTCAAAAACGGAATAATTTGGCTTTATTCCTAGTCTTAAGGTAACGATTAATTTCACTAAGTGCCTGCAGTGTACTATCAAATAGGTAAATCCACCACGTGACCCAGTGAATGCCCAGTAAGGTAGCCTGAAATAATCGATTCATGATTACTAGACACTTGTACAACTGTACAAGAGCGGATACTGAGGGTGATGAACAAAAAGGACAAATGTTAGTTTTAAACGGTAGAACAAATGATTTATATACACTCTTCATGCCAACATATTTAATGTCCACGCCAAGGTTACATATAGTCATTGTATCACGGTTTTACAAAACTGGGAAGTATAGGGGAAAACCCAAGTCAAGAATAGAAGGATTAAGAGACCAGGGTGTACAATCTTTCGCTTGTCAAGACCCTGTAAAATTAAATGGTAGGTAGTGAAATACTTAAGAACATAATACTTTAAGTGCATGGGTAACAACGAAGTAACAACACTTGATGAAAAAACAAATTTCTGCGTAAGCAATAAATCTTGACAGAACATGGAACATGTTTATTGGGAGGACACGAGAGAATTTGGGTAGTCATTTTGACATTTTATGTCTTTACTTTGGCACATGAACGAAAAAAGCGTTAACAAAAAGCGTAAAAAAAAGCGTTAAAAAAATGCGTTTCGGTTGGTTTTTTGACGATTTCCGCTCACAATCGAGTCGTTGCTAGGGAAGTGGTACTTCGTCGTTTTTCATTCCACAAAATCCGTTGAAAATTCGTTCGAAAGCTCTCGATTTATCCAACCAAATTATGTTAACTACTGCGAAATGCGTGGCTAACAAACTGAGTTATGAGCATGGTTATTTGAATAATTGTTTACACACAGGTGATCATTCTCGATAATTGATATTGTGAACATGATTGCAACCTCGTGTTAATTTCTGATGATTCATTGAGCTGGTGTTTCGATGATTTGAATCATAGAGGGGATCCGAATATTGCAAGAACGGTTTGGTTTGTGAAGAGGTGGTTAAATCATTTGAATAGGTAATTTCTATACTTTACACTCTGGGAAGCTATAATTTCGTATGTAGCCTCTTTAGGACATTTACTTGACGATGCCCAGGGTCCGGATCAGATGTGGCTCTTAAAGCTAATTTCTATGCTCTACACTCTAGGAAGCTGAAATTTCGTATGTAATTTATTGTGCAAGCGTTCCTTTAAGATAAAAATCAAATTCCAGGAGGGGGAGGTTTTTTGATATCGCGCTTTAAACTCGAGAGCTTTAACGAAAACGTAGTTGACATGAATATGTCTTTTAGGAGTTTCGTGTACACCCCGTATATTTGGATATCTAGGGTAATATTGGGAAGTGTAGGTATACATCAGGATATAAGTAAAGGTGAAGTCTACAAATGTGTGGAATTCTCTTACATAATCTTCAATCACTAGCTACACCTACAACAATTTTATGATGTGAAGTAAATTAATACTTTTGACTTTCAGTAGAATCCCGTTTCTGATATGAGAAATTAAATGGTATACTTGATATATTAAAATAGGGTTGTAAACTTTGAGGTAGAGCAATCTCAACGGGCGTCTTGATCAGAATAATCCTCCTTTTTGGCCGGGTTATGATGGCGAAAACATGATCCACTTTAAAAGACCAATTAGCATGTTTGATCAACATTCTAAAGAGCGACATCAATTTATTCAATCTCCTATGTGCATCATGAAATACCGAGCCGGTCATTTGATGAAAGTATTATTATTGAGCTAACTTCCTCGGCATCTCTTACTCTACTCCTACTCTACTCTGTGTCTTCGAGTGAATAGATTCAATTTTGTGACACCGACAGGTATTTATTAAACATTTGCACCCTATGTTGCCATCATCAAATTTCATCTCAACCGGTGCTGCCACTCTCTCAAATCGCAAGGAAAAGAACGTCGCATCTAAAAATTAAAGAGGATAATCCGTGAAACTCCAGGAAAAAAACGAAAGACGACCTTAAAGGTTTCCCCTGGATCCCTCAGACTCCGGGACGATGGCTTGTTATTTGTCAGGTGGCTGGTTTTTCCTCACCCCCTCCGACCCACCATCGCTTACCCTATCATCCTCTTCAAAACAATCAATCGGGATTTACCCGTCGCTCCGGAGGGATGACTCCCATAATCTTTCATTTAAATCGCCTTTTTCTCTTGTAACCCCCCCACCCATCCTTTTATCTTTACCGCTTTCCACCTCCACTTTTCCAGGGACGCTTTCCACCAATCTTCCGTAGGGTTTGTCCTCTCTTCTCCGGTAACTGATTCTTAATTCCCGGGGGGTCGTTTGTGTGTTTGTGAAGCTTGCCCATTTCTCACCTGACAACCCCTAGCCCCATTTTTTGTTTGTTTTAACCCTAAAGATTTTTTTCCTAGGTTATACAAGGTGCCCCAAAAGAACCCCCCCCCCCCTCCCCCCACCGTTGGTTTAACTTCTTTCCGACAATTTTCTAGATATTGAAGTGGAACTTTGAGAGCATTTTTAGGGTAAGTATCTAATAAGTACTAAGTTTCAAAAAACGAAAAATCCGCTAAAAATTAAAACATTTTGGACAACCCAAAGGAGGTATTGGGTGCTTATTTGGCGAAAATTTCCCATTTTTCACCAAGTGCCAACTCATTTAATCACGATGGTAAGGCTAAATTGCGATACTTATCTATAACACGAACTAAAACTAATACGAACTAAATCAATCGAGACGTTGTGTAAACCTATTTCAAAAAATAATTTTGTGACGAAACTTTGTATTTTTCCCACGAAAAATAAAGAGTTATAATGTTAACTAATAACATTGTAACTCTCCATTTTTCGTGGAAACATACAACATTTCTTCACTAAATTCTGTTTCATGAGACCTATCTTATTCCGTTCTCAGAGTGGAGCTGATGAACCATGGTTGAGAGCTGGTTTTAAAGGTAGATAGGCATTTTTAGGATAATTTGCGATTCTTCTTCAGTCTGAGAGCAAATAAAATACATCCATTCTAAGGATAGTTATCGTCCGGAATGACACACACACACACACAGACAAATATATATATATATATATATATATATATATATATATATATATATATATATATATATATATATATATATAATAATTGAGGGAGTCAGAAGCTGTTGGCTGTCTTTGGATCCATTCGGTTTGCTCCAATAAGATCCAGTTATAGTTGTTTTGATTTTTTTTTTTAACGCATTTATTTAGATAGGTACCTATTGCAATACAAAAAAAGTTACACAAATCAATAAATGCTACTCCCCACTATAAGTCGTAGGCTTGTGCTGTGGGGAGGAGTAATACATAATCAGCACACTCATTCAATACCTTATTCAATAATCATCTTGTAAGTAAATATAGGTAAATTAGAATCAATAGGTACATATACATCGGGTAAATCCGAATACATAGGAATTATTCAGATAATAATCTATTGATTGGTTGAGAGGAGAAATGGGTTCGACTTAGTTATGGGTAGTTAGGGAACTATAGTCAACATTTCTTGTGTGATAATGAGCAAATATATATTACTGGGTGTTCGACTCGATATTAGGACTGGATTGAGTGATGATGACGTAGGAAATGTTGTTCCATCAGAGTGTTTCGTTGCTTTATGTCCTACCATCGTTCGCCGTATCTGTCAATTACTTCGGAAACTTTTCCAACCTCCGGACCTCTGGAACCCGCTCTCCTCTTCTCCAAATTTATGTATTACGTGTCTGAGGAATTCAACAGTGGACATTAGAGGTATGATTTATACGCGGGGGGTCCTCGAGTGGACATAGCTTGTTAGGACGGGACGACCCTGATAAGGCAGATGCCTCAGTTGATTAATTGCTGTCGGGGATGGAGGAACCGAGGGGGTGGTTTACCCCAGGAGTTTGTGCTTGGGCGGGAGGCTATTTTGCCAGAGAGGGTGGGAGGTATAGGGTCAACCAGTGGTAGGAAGGGTGGGTGGGGGGTTCTAGGTTTTCAGCTGGGAAGAGATAAAAAGTTACCCAATTCAACGTGCCGAGTACTGATTACAAGAGGGGAGAAGAAACTGTTAACTATTGCAAAAAGGTTCTGTGATACCTGGAATGTGGATACTTACCCTATACCAGAACCTCACAGTAATATTCGTTCAGGTTATTCGGACAGGTTAAACGGGGAAATGATGCTTGAAGTAATGTACGTAGAAGGGAGCAATGTTTTGAGAAAAATGAAATTTCTAGGGTACAAGCCACAGCTTAACCCACAAATTCCCAGAAAATGTTATCAAAATCTGATGAAAACTAGACCTTGTCCATCGGAGTACACTTTCGCGCATGCGCCGGTGCTAATAATTATGCAATCTTGTTCAAACTAACATTGACTAATTAAACCATTTTCCCCCAACTATGCACTAAGTTTGAGCAGGATTGGACGACTAGAGCGTAAACAAATGATGCGCATGCGCAAAACGGAGTAATGATTTAGGAAGTGTGGAACTACTAGTGGACTATTTACAGCCTAACCCATACATTCCTTGAAAATTTAATCAAAATCTAATGACAACTGTTGAAATTATTAGTCTCGTTCGAACAGGAATACATATTCGTGCATGCGCAATAACGAATAATGATAGAATTATGTTGAAAGTGTCAGAAGATGTCCAAATTAACTTCTTCTACCTATCCTCCAAATTTAAGTGAGATCGGATAACGGTGGCGTTAGAAAAATGATGGTTTATGGAATTTACGTTTGCGCATGCGCCGAGGGAAGTATTGATTTAGGACCAACGAAAATCATAGGGGACCATCTTTTCCCTAACCCTCAGATAACTTGAAAAATTCATAAGAACCAGTTGAATATTTCGGAAATTAAGCTTGTTACGAGGATTTTCGGAAATACGCACACAGATAAACACAGACAGAGATAGAAAGAGAAAGACACGGAACGAGAGTTGTTCATAATAGTCTAAAACGTAAAAATGAAAGTGAAAATTGTACCACTGTAAAAAAGCTACAGCCGGTTGATTTTAGTGGAGACCACTACTTTTTTACAATCTCTCGAAAGTGAAAACAATGCTTCCGCTACCTATAGACAGTGTTGGAAGCCAGTTAAGAGATGAAATCTAGCATTTAGGTACCAATACTTCACTAGTAGGTACATCGCACGGACAATAGTTAATAAACTCGATTTCGCAACGTTATAATAAATTTTATTGGAACTATATCACCTGATAATGCCACTATTGGCATTATATCAGCTGTTATTTACAAACATATTTGTATGTATTCCAGTACCACTATGTAGAGATTTTTGAAGAAATTTCGAGCCTGATCTTCTATTCAAAAGATCCGCTAGCAGCGCGTGATTTCTCTATCTTCTCGCGCTTAGAAATTGCAAAGTTCTTTTTCGATGTTCAAGCCCTTAAGGAAAGCGAACTATTCAACGTACAGCGTTGCGGGTGCTTTTAATCGATTCTTGGGATTAAATTTATTATTGACATAACCGTTACTTAGAAGGTTTTCGAGATCTCAATTTTTTTAATGTTTACCTAGCCCTTTATAAAACCCTTTGGGGTTGATGAAAATTGATGACGAGCTTTTGGAACCATCTAGATCCCCGAAAGTGATTTTTAACACAAGTTTCATATAGTTTGGTCTAGTATTTTCAGAGAAAAGCCGCGGATGGCAGACGAACGGATTTTTTCATTCGATTTGTGGATTCTACGCATCTGGAAACGTAAACCAATGTTGTTTTCTATGTCAATTACAAATGTTCATTATTGAAAATAACAAACCAAAAACAAAATTTAATGATATGGAGTTATATCCCATTTAATAAGCCCTGAAATTTACCTCACATCATTGCATGTATAAACAGAAGATAAGGAGTGGAATAAGACATTTTCAAACCTTGTGGGACGGGTGGAAGTAAAAATACAATTCGCTATAATTCGAGCGGTTTCCCTTCGGATACGAGGTGCCCGGAGGAAAGTGCAGCCACTGGAATTGGAGGATGGGGCGGCCGTTCCTATGTTGGAGGAACATTGGTGATTGTTTTCAATTTCATGAACACCATCAAATCCAAAATGTTTTACACGTGTTGAAAAGATATAGTAACCTGTTTTTAATGAAATTAAGGAACGTTATTAAACATGAAAGTAAATATCATGATAACTGTACTCAACCTTTACGGACCTTATTCAAATTGATTCTTTTGCGTTTTGGATTAGTTTTTTTTTTTTTTTTTTTTTTTTTTTTTGAAGGTGAGGAGTTGTAACTATTCTCTATCATTATGAGGTGGAATGATCACGGAATCTCACGAAGCCGTATTGTATAATCAAGTAATAACATCTCGGAATTTTTGATAATTTTTGTCTCACAGAAAACGAGCAACATAGTGTCAGAACCCTTAGGTAACAGTCATCGCACAGTAGGTTATAGCTCAGCTGTAAGCTGTCTCAGCTAATAGCTTTTTGCCTCTATGATTAGGTACCGATCGCTATTTCAGTCCATCGATCACTGATCCACCGTGTCATTACTACTATTACCCACTAAGCAATATTGATTGACAAGGCGGAGGGGGGTTCTGCTTTGAGTAAAGCCAACGCCAATCCGGCTTGATTTGGTCAATTTGTGCTTCCACGGGGAAAGGGGGGAGATCTGCAATTGGAAACCTCCACCGGATCAGGGAACGAAAAGGGATACGAGAGGGTCTGTGGTACCATATTTCTGGCTTCACCCCCTTTCACCCCCGACCCGACCCGAGCCTTTCCATCCAGCCCTCATTAGCGGAAAAGAGAAAACCACCCCCGGTGGTGAGCCTGGAGGGTCTGACCATTCAATCTCTTTTCTGCTCCGGGATCGGGGGAGGCTCGTCATCGGGGGAGGATTGAAGCACCGCATTTCCCTAATGTATCCTCTCTCCTCTCTCTCAACACTGATACACACCAAACACACGTTTGCTCGCGTTCGTTATATCCGTAGCTTGTCAAGCGATACAGACCTTTGTCGTCTGTCGTCTCACGCGGATTGGCGGTTTTACAGCGATAACGAGTTATTCAGCACCACTGGCTGCTAGGGATCAGAGTAGATACGTCCTGGCTTTAGAAACTTTCCAGACATACCCAGTCTTATTGCACGTCGATATTATCGTACAATCATACCTCTTCCACGTTACATTTTCTTCTACTAAGAAAATTACCTCATTAGTAGCAAGCGATGAAAATCATCTGTTCAAAACAAACCTTCTCTTTACAAACTAAAGTCAGCACGGAGCGTAGGTGTTCGCTGCACAGCCCAGAGCAATCGAAAGCTTATCTAGACTTCTCGAGATGGTGTGCTCAGGAATATAGTTAATACACCCTGGTACATTCATAATGACAGACTTCACAATGATCTGAAGATGGAAACTATATTCATGAGACTATCGAGAAAATTGTCATTGACCAACAAGAAAGACTAAGAGATCATGTCAACATCATAGCTGTTCGTTTGCATGATTTAAGCGATCTGATGAGAATACTGAAGAGAAGAAAACCACAAACTAACAAAATGAATGTGAAATAACTTCAACAGTTTGACTTTGTCAAAAAACGTTCTGTATCTTTGTTTCGGATTGTATATATCTATAAAGATCAAAATTAAATTTATAATAAGTTGTAAAAATGGTGTAATGGTTAATGATGAATTGATTAACTGTATTGATAAAGCTGAATACTATGCCAAGCTTCCTGCACATGATGGTTCATTTCCAGTGGGCACTAGTAATCCTGTTCCTATTGATTGGAGCGACAAAAATGATTTGAAGACAGGTGTTGGAAGTTATGTCACGACTCACTAATTATAATATCTTGGGATTTTCCAAAGAGAAGCGCTGAAAAATACTGCCTTCTCCATCACTCAGCTATGAAAGACCATTTCTTGGGCTAAGGAAATATAAGCTAATAATATAATGGATTATTTACTAAATCGTATGTCCTACTGATAGTACCAAATATTACGTGCTATGATAGCCCATAATCTATAAGAATACCTCCATATAATTCAAACACTTGCTTTTTCAACTGAGGAGCCTATGAAAAGAGACCAGTTAATCAAAACCTGATCGACTGCCAGAGTTTTCCTGGCATTACCTAACACTATCATAAACCTTAGAACAAACTTGAAGCGACAAACGACGTGTAAACGTTAAGCGAAGAACATCGAGTTTCGTCTCAGAAGATAAATTGAACCATCTTGTTCGCTGCTGTGGCTGTTCGTGAAATATGTGGATACTGTCAATACGGAGATATTGACAGCTGATTGCTCGTCTCGTCTAAGTTATCCTTCAATTTCAGGCGTCGGGCAGGCTGTCCGAAAAAACTGGAATATAGCGGGCAATCATTGGTTCTTCGCCATAGGCTGAACGAAAAGGGGGTTGGGAACCAAGAAATAATAATATCTTTCACAAAGTGTATTTGGAACTGTTGAGTTGCGATGACAAGAGTGACCCTAAATCCTAAAATCCTTAGAATGGATGAGTTAATTTTCAAATTGTTTTTACAGTTCCTATAAGAAATTCAATACCTACTTCAATTATCTTCATTCTGCCTGTATCCTATCATCACGAAAAACATAGCTTTCCTAATTATGGCACAAAGGTGTTTTTTCTGTACTGAAATTTCAGGGATACCCTCACCGATGTAGTCGTTTGGCCGAATTTCATAATTTTTGCTCATGTAGTTCGGTGTCCAAATGGTGGTTAAGGATTCCCTTCGATTCCGTTTATTCTCAGAGTCTGGTTAAAAAATTTGTATTTGTAACAATTTACAAGTGCATTATGATTTTCAAATACGTTCTGAATAACACGAGAACTCTATGAAAAACTGTAACCAGCTATATCAGGCTTTTCGTCCGAATCTTGGCGACTGGGACGTCATTGGCTGTCCTCCAAAGGTAGAATCTGAATTTGTACTGATAATTCTACTATATAGCCGATAAGACTTCTCATAGCCTCACCCTGTTGAATTTAGAGGGGGTTGCTACTTGGATATCAGAAACTGACATACAAGAGCAGTCAGCCATAAAAGCACAAAATAGGTAGCCATCTCTCTGTGATGCACGACTTTGCTATGGTTACAGCAACCGGTTTATTGCAACGAGTAGCCCGGTCGGTTGAAAATCCGATTTATATGCAATTCGAACAAACAAATCTTACCTTCCCACGTAGAAAATCAGCCTGTAACTACTCAATATATTACTTCAGAACGACCCCTTGAGAAATTTCTTCAATCCTCTCCTTCTATACGCTCTCCCTCCTGTCTCTCCCGTTCTTGGATGATATTTCTCTGTTGGATGTCTACGATATAGACAGCTAAGAAAAATCCAGTTTCCAATTTTGTACATTTCTTACTGTCACTCGAAATACTCACTTTTGCAAACATTGCTGCAGAGGGTGTTATTGATAGATTTTAACAACACCATTCATACAATGTACATAGGATACTCGTAACTGATACATAAGATTGATATTGTCTGGAACCCCTTATTGATCAGAATGTTGGAGTGATCAACATTGCGTTCAACAAAATTGTTACGGGGTTCCGAGGATGAGTCGAGTTGAAGAAGTTTTTGAAGTATTTCATTTCTCACAAATCGTGGAGGGAGGAGGCTGTGCACGGTTCGTTTTTGGTACCTATACCATTGGTGGGGTGCTTCCAGTTTTTTAAATTCAGATGCAGAGCAAGTTCATCAAATGTCCAAAGCGTAGGGCCAGATTGGGCGTTTGCCATGGTTACGGACTACCTATTTGGTCTGCAGCCGACATTTTAGTTTTCTTATTTATTTTCTCTTTTTTATGACATCCTAAAATATAGTTCTTCCAAAAAATTGTATGGCTGCATGCATGAATTAGTGATAATTGGATCATTTGGGTGTTGTGGATTTGTATTTGTTGTTTAGCTTGTTTGATTTTTGACTATTTTTATGCACTTCTGTGTGATTTCAAATACAACTAATAAACTCTATTTATCTATCTATACATGACGTTTGTTTAAAATGCACGTGTGTGGAGTTTTGAGTTCAGTTGCTGTAATCCATTTTTCACTCGTTCTTCAGTTCCTCTAGATAACCCCCACGTACGTATGCGATGTGGTAAGACAGGATGAATATCTACCACTACAGTAATCAAGCAGGACTGAGACAAAACCAAGAGAGGAGAAGAAGAAAAGACGCTAGAGAGATGGATGAATAGATGTGGAGAGGGAAACTGAAAACGATGGACCAGTAGGGTGATAACAGAAGAGAAGAAAAAATATAAAACGCGTGTGATTTTTTAGTTGGGGATGGTCTTGTCTGTACATAACACAAATATTTTTTTCTAGTAGTTAATTATAATTTGTAATCTAGAAATTATTGGGTACAATAGAAAGAACCAAAAGCTGGACACCTTCCATAACTATGTTAAGGTTTACACTTCTTGAAAAGAGTTTTACTAGTTGGAATCCTATTTATAGTATTTACTGGCATCTCATCTAGCTTATTTTCCGATCTTATGATTTTTAATTGGTTATTTACTTGTTCACTTAATTTGCATATATTAATACATTTTGACAAATCTAAGTCCTCAGTTTGCAGAAGTTTATCTTTTAATTCATGATTCAACATGTCACTTACAATCCTATCTCTCAGTAGGCCATTGGTCATGCTGCCAAAGTTGCACATTTTACTAAGCTTTCTTAATTTTGCTATACAACTATCAAAATTTTCGTTTTCTTTCTGATTTCTGGTGAAGAATATATGACTTTCAACATTATTGTCTTGGGTATGTAATAATTTCCTAACTCCTCAAGTATGTCTTCAACCTCAGGATTCTCGTGGCCAATGTGTAATGTTTCATACAATTCATTAGCATCTGGGGCGAGGGAGTATTCTAGTAAAGCTACTTGTTCTTCTATTGGTAGATGCTTCGCACCACTTGCTCTGAAATATACTTTGAATTTTCTCTCACATCGCTTGTAAGTTTCTGCCAAATTCAACACTTCATCGAAGGTGAGATCAATTATTGGTGCCTTAATATTGGTGCCTTAATATTACGAAAATTATCTGTACAGTACTGGGTAAAACCACATGTGAATATTATTATGTGATATTTTTGTTTTATGATTATAGTGAAATCGGAGATTGATAAGGGAGGATTTCGCATTAGCCCCAGAAGTAATCTCTTCGGCGCGGTAGAAGGTTCACGCTTTCGGGCGTCATAATACAGGAAAATGGCCTCCGTTCGGCCGGTCTTCGTTCGGCTCGAGAACGGAGAGATTGAATTTTGAATATCATTGGTGGTGTCTGGATTCCTCCATGGACTAGAAGATTGATATAACCATCATGGAGATCAACCAAATTGATGCGTGACATGGCTGGGATTTAGGGAGCACGATTCGTTTTTGGATTATAATTATTCGACTTGGATGTTGTTACAGTTCTCTAATGTTTCATGTTAATGAATCCCCACATTTCCAAAGCGCTGACCCAGATTGGGCGTATCAGAGTCTTCAATGCGAGACAAGTTCGTTTTGGATTTATGTGTGTGAACTGTTGGAATGATGAGCTCAGTAACTGTACTCATTTTCTCAACCGTTGTGCAGTTTCGCTAAGCAGCTTCCAAGAACCCATCTAATGTAGATTGGGGGATGGTCTCGTTTGGATTAATTAATTTTATTGATGTTAGATAGGTTAAGGGGAGAAAAACTAGACCATTCCTTAGTATTAGTCTATTTCATCTTAGCGTTTTCGCCTACACGGCTTCCTCAGATACCTGAAATATTAAGTGTACCACAGGAGTACAGGTAAGTTGTTGTGATATTTTATACATAGATATGCATCTTAGTTTAAGTTGATGGTATGAGTAGTTAATAATAATTAGCATAAGATGTTATTACTTACAGTTATCGTATTATAGTTTCGTTTTATTTAATTCTATGCAAGCTGTAGTCATTAAAATTGTCCAGCAAATTATGGTTCATATATGGTTATAATCATTAGGTTATTATTTATTAAGCTGATTGTCAATATTATTGGTTTGGTCTACAATATGAGTCTATTATAAGGCTCAGTAATGGAACTGCAATAGGTTGTTAAGTATTGAAGCTAGATTATGGGTATTGATGATGGATAGGTAGGTAAATTAATGAGGGGGTAACTTACTAGGTACTCTTTTTTAGGGATATTTCAGTCCTAGTACATATCAACATGTATATGTCTAGGAATTACCTAGTTTTTCTCCCCTCAACCTACCTACCAGTGATACTGACAGGCAACTTAATATGCATCAAGTATTAATTTAACTTTTTCCTTCCTAGATATTTATAAATTGTAATCTTGACATTATTAGGTACAATCAAACCACAAGTGTAATTTGAAATGTTTTTTAGTTGTTGGAAAGTGGTGGAAAGATAGGTAGTATGTCCTAACATTTGTCTTCCTATCCATCTGCCTCTACTACTACCTTTATCAGATCAACCAGTCCGTCGTCATTCCTCTTGGCTGCAACACCCTCCTGCTATTTCAGCGCATGAAACCAATATTCCTTTTCATTTTGAATCACTACTCCCACTCGTTTATTACGTCAATTCGCGAGTGAATGATCTTCCTGCTAACGACAAAGACAACAGGGCCCCGAACATCGACTTCGATTAACCGGCTGTTGAGTTTATTTCAAGTCATCCATTCCTTTCATTTTTAACTTAAATACATATCTTTTTTCCACTGTTCCATCATTGCTCTTTTTCTACATTTCATTTTAAATAGACAATCTGTATCGTACAGTAGTGAATATTGTGAAATCGTAGTTGGGAAGGGAGGACCTCACATCAGCCCTTCATCTAATCACTCCATTAAGGGCGCGGTAGAAGGTTTACGTCTTCAGGCGTCATAACACAGGAAAACGGCCTCCGTTCGGCTCGAGGACGGAGGGGCTGGGATCCAGGCGTGACTCCCGAGAAAAGGTCCATCACAGACGCGGAAGGCTGATGGGGTGTTTAGGGGAAACGGGATAAAACGGGGGTTTTCGGTTGCGTAAGGGCGGGGGTGGAGGGGTGAGTTTGAGCTCCGGAGAGCTCACGCCACTTTATTGCAAATGGAAAATCTTCGTGGGGGGTCCCTCAACCCCCCGAGGTCGAGAGTCCTAAATAACACAGGAAATTCGAGGGGGGCAATGACCAGCTTATTTCCTTTAGGACGCCATCACGTCCTCTCTTCTTCACCCCTCCCGAAAACGATAGTAAAAACCTTGATGGAAAACACTTATTATTTATATAGCTTGTTTCACGGCGTAAAACCCAAAAACACACTTTATTTGAAACATAAAGTTTTACGTGCATCCTTTAAAATGGGATATTTCATACCTAAATCACCACGCAATATAATTCTCACCAACCTACCAGGCAATAATATTTCAGTCAGGTGTGATATTCACCTATCCACCTTGCCATTGTTATTGTTGCCATCCAATCTTAAGCCCTTACCAGTTGGGGTGAGCTGTGTTCCTTGTTGTCGAATCGGAGCAAACTGCTTCGGGTGATAACAACCTCGTTGTTACAAATTTTATTAGCAGCGAGTAAACAGCAGAGGCGGAAGAATTGATCATATATGGGCCGTGTTTTACGAATAATCAAGAGTTTAGCGACGTAAAACAAATCATGAGATCAACACGTTCAAAATTCCCAAGTAGAGTACTCGTCATTTGGGTTGTTGCTACAAAAGTTGAGTTTCGTAAGATAAAATTCTCGCTGCGATTACCTTGACTAGCAGAGAGTGGACAGCACAGGTGGAAGAATTGAGCATCATTGGGCGGGTTCTGCTAATAAATAGGACGTAAGCGACGAAAGTCAGTATTGATATGAACGCGTTCAAAACTTCTAAGCCCGTACACATCGTTTTGGTAGTTGCTATAAGAGTTAAGTTTCATGTGATAATATTCTCGCTGCGAATAACTCTGCAAACAGCGAGTAATCAACAGAAGTAGAACATATTACCGTGTTGTACAAATTAACTATTTAGACATGTTAACCAAAAGGTAAGCGACAGAAGTCAATCGCGATATACCTAAACGTAATCAAAACTTGAACTCACATACACGTCATTTGAGTAGTTGCCTCAAGAGTTAAGATTTCTTACCTGACTGAGTGTCTGGGTGCTCATTTCAGCTCATCATTTATCGGCCGGGGATGTGTCAGGAACATCGGCATCGCGTTCAATCAACATTAAAGGATAGAACGTAAGGGCTAAAATATTCTAAAATCGAGATCTTGAAATCATTCCATGTAACAGTAATGATTTTTTTGAGTTTCATTTATAGGTATCCGCCCAAAAAATCGAATGAAACAACCGTGGTCGTTTATTCGTTTGCTTTCCCTAAGCTAGAGGATTGACAAGAAAAAAATAAATCAACACGGGAGTGGATCGTCGTGGATGGAGCTCGTTCGGGACACCTCAAAAACAATTGCGAGGGTCGGAGGATCATTGAATAGCTGATGGGGCTTCTGAGACAAATTTATTTCCTTTTCAACCTGCCGTTTCACTAAGTTTTTTGTTTTGTTGTTTGGACATTTTTAGAAAAACTTTCAACATTCACCCACTATAAACCGTAAAAATGTGGGGTCCTGAGCTGTAATAATATTAACAATTTTTTGAGAGGGACGATGCGCTAAGTTTTGACCATTTACCAGATATATATATATGAGGCTTGATAATAATTATAGAACAATGATCTGAGTAGAAGGGCTATCTAATTCAGAAATAATAAACCTTCGTGTAATAATTTTCACCGTTTTTATTTACAACATAGATCTTCAAAAACGTGTGGGAACAGTTTTAACGAAACTAAGTTTAAATTGAGTTGATTATATTGAGGGGAGTTTGGTTGAGCAATTAATACCATACAAGTTTAAACTTGATCGCTGAAATTTGAATTGAAGTCTTTCCGTGACTGCTGGGTAAGAATGACATGGTACGTTTGGGTAAAATGACCAGTACATGTGGGTCAAACAGAACCTAACAAACCAGCTCCAGTTTTCTCTATTAACAACCAGTACACTTAATTTTGCCTAAGCAGAAAGTAATCTGCCTGGATCCATTTAGCTCATTCTCTATCGCTCTTCTAACTTTGATTATTCAAAATTTTTATTACTTTAGACATGTTATCATGTTAGGCATGTTAATCATCTTACTTTATTAAGCCCCCGCAGTCCGGTTATTAATTAGTTAGTCCAACAGTGATTAGGAGCTAACGGTGTGACCTGCCCATAGGAGTACAGTATTTTCAGCTATTAGACCAGGAGGTAAAATAGAGTTAACATTGATTTAGTGGTTTATTAGTTCAAAGAGCTATATTTCCACCTCATTTCGTCACATTTCATTGGAGTAAATATTCGCACAAGTTCTCAATGTCGTTTCGCACTCTGCTACAACACTAACGAATGAAACGTGATAAGAAAATCATATTTTTTTTGTATGTCACATACTTTTTAAATACTCATATTTTGGCTTATTATTTGTATATTTTTATGTACCTGAACTATATGAAGATGTTTTGGAAGATATGATAGATCAATGGAAAATCATTTTACTAGAAACTATTGATTTAGTAGGATATAGCCTCAACAGGTGGTAATTATGTGAGTATCATAGTTGATAATAGTTGATGGGTTGAGTTAGATAGTTGCATATATTAAGAGGAAATGTACCGACATCATTCAAGTTATTTTATAAGGTAGGGTAACACGATTGGAACATTTTAATCCGAAAGTGTAATGAGCAGTGCTGAGATTGAAGCTGGACAATTAATATTCAACCAAGGAGACCCTGTTGCACGACGTTGATTTATTTATGCGATGCAAATGTAAGGTTCGAATGTAATCTGCTGGTTTATGTGTACTAGTCTTTCAAATTCCGTCTCGACAATTTGTTTCGCAGAAAATCAGGATATACAGGAAAGTAATCTGTGGGAAGAGCGAGGCGGCCGAAAAATAGGACAATACGAAGAGAGGAAAAAAAAAAAAAAAAACTTGGGGAGAAAAGGGACACAATGGGACTCTTGACATATTACAGTCAAGGGCTCAGGAAGCAATCTTTCTAAATATTTGCTCGCCATGAATATGCGTAGTAGGGACCCGGAGCACAATGCGTTATCACGGGAGCAGGTGTAATGTGGGGATTAGGCGGGAAAAGAGGGAAAAGCTGAATGTGAATTGGTTGCGTTGAAGGAGGGAGGGGGGTGGGTCGGCTTAGGTTACGGAAAAGGCACCAGGTGGGCGGATAGCGCTAGAGTAGGCAGACACCGACCCTCGAGTTAGGGGTGGGTCCAGAGAGGTGGAAAACAGGACGAAAGAGGTAACCCTTACCGCCTCCAGCCGAGAGAATATAATGACAACCAAACCACAATGCGGCGTGGCTGGTCACCATAGCGACGTTCCGAATCCCACAAGGCAACTGGGACTTTTTTGTTCGTTCTTTCCACCCCCCACCCTCCACTTCCAAGAAAAAAAGCGCCTAATACAAACTTCCGACAACGCGTTAGGATACGGTCTTTTAAAAGGCCTTTCCCTCCACCCCTCATGCCGACCTCGAGGCTGCCCTTCTTAAACTGCAAAGAAACGGGCTTATCCACTTTGCCAAAAGGGAGGATAAACTTGGAAACCAACGGAAGTATTGGAGCAAATCACTTAGAGCATTCACAATCGCGAACTTGGTTGGGCGAGAGGTGAACAGTATTGTGGGTGGATTTCTCCTTTATTCACGAAACCGTCTTTTGAATCATTCGACTTTCCTCTTTTTCTCTCTTACCTTTCCCCTCGCGATCAAAGGCTAAATAGCCATAGAAATCCTATAAATCACTTGCAGGAAACTACCTTTACTTCTCCGGTTAGTCTTTTTTTGCTGAGTTTTGCCTCCTAGATCCTTTGAGGATGGAATCCGTATCGGAATACCAAGCTAGTGGTTTTATGTATAGTCGAGGTACCGTCTGACCTCAACTATTTTGAGCTCATTCGAACGGCTCTGTGGGGGATTTTTATGATTTCATTCGAAAATTGAGTTATTCTCAAAAGATTTTGTTTCCGAAATTCGACTGAATGCCACAAGTAACAAGAATTTGCTATCTCTCGAGTCAGTTCACTTCTACATTACGTCTTTGACAAAATACTTCATTTGCTCTGAATGTCACAATATACGAGAGGAATTTCCGACGGTTCATGGATTTTTATGGGAAACCTGCAGGTTTGAAATATGCGTTAGTGGAGAACAAAACTCGCTGTCGAAAACTGACGGTTGAAGTTCAACTCGATTATACTTAGTTGAAATAACCTTCTCTGGGCAACACTGTTCCCACATCTGAACACACTCAATAGAAAACAGTTGTGCGGAAACTCTAAGAACATTATTCCTCTGAAATCTAGTATTAAATTTTTCCCCTTCTTCTGACTTACTTGGTTCGAACTGAAATGATTCTCCTGAAGGTGTTAACGCATAATATTCTCAACTTTTGAATGTCAATTTTTAATTTCTATATCTTCTTATTAGAAAATGGATATTTAAATCCAGTGGTATAAAGTTGAAAAATAAATAAATAATAATAATAATAAAATAAAAAATAAAAAAATGAGTACCTACCGGTTGATCAAGTCTCGAAACTAGAAGTATTCTTCACGAAATTTATTGCGGAATTAATTAAAAATTTCAATTCGTTTATCACGCGAACCTCTGCAAATATTGATTTTATTTCATTTTCGGTAGCAATTTACATCATTTGAAACAGTGAGTTTTTATACTATAGCCTGATACTTACCATTTGAGCGATTTCGATCAAACTCGAGGATTATATAGATATATATGCTCTTGAAAAATTCCATATGGATTATAAATCGTGATTGATGGAGTAATAAGTATAGCACATGCGCAAAACTAAAATCGATCGACACAAAACGGACCGGTTTTTATGACATTTTCGAGGTTTATGCGGTTTAGCTCCTAGACGTTCTCCTATAAATACCATTATCTTTGGAGTAAGAGTAGTCTGTGCGCATGCGCAAACATGCAAACTTCAATTTCTTATAACGTCAACGTATCAATAATTTAGACTTGTACTTTGTTCTCCAACTAAATCTACACGACCATGTTACATTGTGTGAGGAAGCTATACTGCCGACCCATCTTGGCAGACCTTTTCTGTCAGACGAAAATTAATAATGACCACTAAAGCTAAGACATATCCATGCCAAAAAGTTGATTTTTATCAAACGTGGTGACTGATTGGAATATTAAACGCCCCACTATTCTTTCTTAGCTTAGCGTTGTGTCTATACATTGCATGTTGGATTCGATGTAGAAATATCCGATGTTGACATCCGCACGAAAAACGTGGACGAAAATTAAGAATGACCCCTAAAGCCAAGACGTATCCATGCCAAAAAGTTAATTTTGATTACACATGATGATTGATTGGAATATTAAACGCCCCACAGTTCCCTTCTAAGCTTAGCTTTGTGTCTATACACTGCATGTCGAATTCGATGTAGAAATATCCGATGTTGACATCCGCACGAAAAACATGGACGAAAATTAAGAATGACCCCTAAAGCTAAGACGTATGCATGCGAAAAAGTTAATTTTGATTACACATGATGATTGATTGGAGTATTGAACGCCCCACAATTCCCTTCTAAGCTTAGCGTTGTGTCTATACACTGCATGTTGGATTCGTTGTAGAAATCTCCGGTGTTGGCATCCGCACGAAAAACATGGACGAGGAAGTTTTCCCTAATAACCTGAACACATGCCCCGGAGCCACCCTTTTTCATTGAAGCTACATGTTTTCCCTCCGTTCCGGAACTCTGAAACGCTAATTCGTCAAATGCGCCTTTGATCTCAACGCGCCTGGGCCATCATGACGGCTCCAATCCCCCGCCTGCCGCGCCGGGAAGCTGATCGAGTTTGGAGGCTGAATCAAGGAAAGTTAATCCCACGGGGGACGCACCCCACAGACAGGAGCTTGCACGTGGAGGTTCATTCTAACTGGAAGTTATTTGATGGTAATGGTGGGCAGCTGTATGCATATCAATCCGAATATGAAATGTGAGAACGGCAAAATATGTACGGAGCGCACACATATTTGACGAGAAATATGATGTAACTCTGAGATGAGGTTTGAAAACCTCATATAGGGTCAGTAGAGGTAATTTATGAAGAAATTCCAGCGCTTTCAAACTCTGCTTGTTTATCTGAGCCCAACCACACCTTCAATAAGGAGAAACATATATGAATGCCCTTCTATGACTGCCTATCCTCTTGG
This sequence comes from Adelphocoris suturalis, assembly GCA_030762985.1. Classification (NCBI taxonomy): domain Eukaryota; kingdom Metazoa; phylum Arthropoda; class Insecta; order Hemiptera; family Miridae; genus Adelphocoris; species Adelphocoris suturalis. Next base: position 38,953,278 of record CM061049.1, read on the forward strand.
ATGGCTTTATTTCACTGCAGCTTAATACTGGATTTGGATTTCAAAGCAGTGAAATGTAAGAGCCAATACCTACATATACTATACAGTTCGGTAATAAGTTAAAAAAAATTCGTTATGCAGCATGATTATATGACCAAATTTTTTTAACTATCGTATTACATTAGTTTTTCTGAAATTGAAGCACATTTAGAGCAAAAAGGTGGTTTACTATCAATTTCAAGAAAGGAAACTTGTTCTATAAATAATGATCTGCTTTTAAAAATATGTATTTGTTGTTATTTATGTATTCATTAAATGCAGCTGTATGCATATCAATCCGAATATGAAATGTGAGAACGGAAAAGTATGTACGGAGCGTACACATCTTCGACGAGAAGTATGAGGTAACTCTGAGATGAGGTTTGAAAACATCATATAGGGTCAGTAGAGGTAATTTATGAAGAAATTCCAGCGCTTTCAATCGCTGCTTGTTTACTTGTGCCCAACCCCACCGTCAATAAGGATAAACAAATATGAGTGCCTTTCTTTGACCGTCTATTAATTTGGATGGCTTTATTTCACTGCATCTTAGTACTGGAATTAGATTTCAATGCAGTTAAATGTAAGAGCCAATACCTACATATAATATACCGTTCGGTAGTAAGTAAAACAAACTCGTCATGCAGCATGATTATATGACCAAATTTTCGTAACTATCGTATTATATTCGATGTTCTTATTAAGCGCTTTTAGAGCAAATAGGTGGTTTACTATCAATTTCAAGGCAAGGCAACTTGTTCTATTAATAATGATCTGCTTTTCAAAATATTTTGGATTCTGAGCCTTTTCTACAGGCTTAACGATGTACGTACAATAATAACCCAAGAATTGAAATTGTCTGCAAATTTGGGTGTGGCACATAGCGTTCTCGTATCCGTAACATGAATAAACAACTCATTGAAATGTTTTAAATGATCTTAAACAAAATCCATTACGGAACATAGATCATAGTAGATCAGAATGTAGGGTAAAACGTAAAAATCGTTCAATTAGTAAACAATAAAATGATTCTTGGAGTAGTTAACGCTTGCACATACGCAGAACAAATTTGTGATTTGAGAAAATGAAATTGGTGGGGGATCTTCCAAAGCCTAATCCGCACATTCAATGAAATTTTCAACAGAATGGGATAAAAACTGTAGAAATTAAGCTCATTACATCGATTACATATTCGTACATGCGTAGTGGCTTCTAATGATACTCTCATGTTGGGGTTGATATGGGTTGCTCAAATCGTCTTCTCCCAACTATCCTGAGTAAGGCCGTTCTACTAGGGCGTGATAAGATGATGTTTGATGGGATTTACATTTGGGCATGCACAGAGTGAAGTATTTATTTCAGTGCAATGAAACTGATAGGAGATTTTATAAGATATATTAGCGAATATTACTAAATATTCTTGATAATCGTACATAAAAAATATTGGATGGACTGTAAGGAATATGACGTATTATTGATTGTTGCACCGATATTTGGATTGTTATTACATGATTCATACATACAGATGTCATTATTGGCCCCTCATTGGTTTTGATCTGAGTTATTATTGTTCGACTTGTATAATATTATTAATTGGAAAATGCTTAAGATTGATATTACATCCCCAACACATACCTTAACTAGCTTTGGACACGAACATTCTACGGCATGCTGCTAAGAGTATTTCCTGAGAGATCACAAGTTCCCGAAACGTTCTCAAACAAAATTCCGAAACCCGAATGTACCTACATGAATAAATTCAAAGAATCGGATATACATGTTTGGTTAGTGGTATCAGAAGAAATAAGACAGTAGCGCCTTCTGGTTGAACACTCAGCAGGCCTTGAGGAATACCCATGGCAGGTTTGGAGCAGCATGCAATGTGTTCAAGTTTAACTCTCATTTAATTGGAGCTGCTGTGAACTTAACACATAGATAAATTAACTCTGGGTACCACTGATTCTCGGGCGACTCAGTCCCGAAAGTCGTTTAATTAACTAATCTTTCGATGATAAGCCGGAGGACTCGCACTATTGCACGTCTCTAATAAATTAAAACTCAATTGTATACGAAATATGAGTAAATAGTGAATACATAAAATAAGTATAGAAATCAAATAGTAAAATAGTTAACTTCACAACCAGAAAAAAAATCGCTAGCGCGGGGGAGCATTAAAATCACAAGGAACATACCTAGCCTAAGTAAAACGAAAATAAAAACAACAATCAATAGCCTTCTCAGTTTTCGATTGTTTCACACGAGTGACACGAGGTTTAAAAAAGTGAAGATTCCGTTGGCGCAACGTGTTGAAGGCCTAAAATACGGGACGCGCCGAAATACTTCGCAGTGTTACGTTTTGGTGCGCTACGTTTCCGACCAAGGAATACGTGTGCGTTGGCGGATGCATCGTCGGTTTTGTGCTAATAAAACTTTCTGGAATCCGTTGAAATTATTGGGTTATTGCTGTTCATACCGGTGGAGTAAAAAATTGCACAGCCTAAAGAAAATATCACAGTGCACTCACAACGAATTTGTGCCTGCTCGTAGTACCCCTTATACCAATCAAAATATTTAATGTTATACCATCATGATGATATTTATTTAAACTTATAGGCAATGTGGTACATTATGTTATAATGTATTAATATAATATAATATATTTCACTTATCGCGGTATATTTATATCAAGAACTCGAATCTAATTTTTGTTTCTTTTCAGGTACGACCAATCACTAGTGCCACTACGCCTTCCTCATCTGTACGGTTTGCAAGTGAGTTGTTACTATGATTTTGAGAAATATCCACTTAAAACGAAGTACGAGAAAAACTCTGCTTCGGCAAAAAACCATACGGACAATTGAAATGTGCTAGAAGGAAGGGCTTACAATACACTCATGGACTGAGTATTACATATACACCGTAAAATACAAAAAAAAAAAAAAACCTGCATTTTAGTACGCTTTTGTGGAAATGAGTAAGAAAAGTGCAATTCTAGTCGATTTTTCGGTATTTTCAATGTTTTTGTAGCAATATCAATAAATTAACAAAATACCCGAAAATCATTTTACATGGGGCCATTGGATATCCACAAAACTCAGTATTTCACAATTTATGCACTTTTAGACAAATTGCACAATTGCGCACTTTTACAGGGGTATTTCACCTGTTCGTGCGCACTAAAAAAATCGAGTGATGTGCCATTTCTTCATGAAATTTCTCATACTTGGAATTCAAATGTGCAATAAAAAATGTGGGTTCCAATGAAAAACTATTTTCGCGCAAATGCACAATTTTGTCATTTTTCGAATGTACGAAAAAAAATTGATCAGAATTTAGCGTTCGTCCGAATTTATTACTCTGAAGATTAGAGAAAATAAGGGGGGGTGGGGATCTACCTCGTGGACTACCCACATGACCACGGCAGTCTTTTACATTATCACACAGTACATAAACAACGCACATTTTTTGTACTATTGACCATTCGGTCCTTGTTGGGGGATCAAACATTTGTGTATAAGAATCTACTCAACTGAAACTTTATTTGCAGTAGCCGATTTCAAAACTGACACCGTAGCGCTTAGTATGATAACGGGGAACGCCCCAGGTGTGATGAAGGGATTAAACTAGCTTTTACTGCACCCAATCTCTATCCCTCCCACTTGGTCACCATTTGTTCTCCCTCTGCCTCATCTGCTCACCCCTCAGGACCCAGCTATAATTATATTCACCCCACTACCTCCCCGAGCTTTTCCTGGACTAATTTGTAGTCGATTTAGAGCATTTCTCTTCACACTTGGGTTTATAGACTGCAGGCACGCGTTTTAAAGCTCACCCTCCACGATTAACTCTGCTTTCATTGACATTGAATGACAATTACAGATTGCTCTGTTCTACGTTCAACTGAATCAATTCTTTCTTAAACTGACGCCTTGTACTTACAATGCTGGAAATTATAACAGGTGTTGATAACAGATAGGTTACGAATTCACAAAATTTGATACCTACCTACTAACAGTGGATTAGAAAATGCACCTAGTTACTTGATTCTCAAACATGTACGATTAACAGGCTTATGAAAATTCGGGTTGAGCATCACAACCGAGGCTATGCTCCCAGTTATCGGTCCAATCTGTTTGTCATCTCAGGATAATGATTTGGAGCGTCACAAAATCTATACCAACTAGGTAATATAGGTAGTTAATAGGTAATTAGCAGGAAATTCCATTGTTCAAAATACAACGGTTGCTAGAATGAAAACACCCTAATAGAAAATTCCGTGTGAATTTTCATCTTCGTAGGTAGAATACGGAAGAAATCAGGCTCAAAGCCTAATCAGCTGATCATGGTACTATGTACAGTCCCGAAGAGGACTGTACATTCCAAATTACAGTCCCAAAGAGGACTGTACATTCCAAATTACAGTCCCAAAGAGGACTGTACATTCCAAATTACAGTCCCAAAGAGGACTGTATATTCGCAAATTCCAAAGTGCGGAGTATAATTCAAATACAAGTTAGCTTGTAAGCTTACTCAGTAGCTGAGGGTGGCTCATCCATGAGGCTGTACATTGTCATCCTTAACCTGCCTATATATGTTTTTAGAAAAGTTAAACATCTTTGACTAATGGGATAAATCTGTCTTTTTATACATTCACTATTAAGATTAGCATCGCCTCTACCCATGAGAAACACATGCCATTGATGTGAAAGGATGAAATAGCTGAATAAAAGTAAACAAAATAGGTATTAATTTATATCACCGAAAGAAGTACTAAATCAAAATAAATGGTAAAAATAATGATGATAATTATTGATTGTGTTGAAATTCCAATTCCATGGCAAGACGAGCCTGTTTAATGAGAAGTTTATTTGGCTCCTCGTCCATGACGTTCTGCACCCAAAAATCACAACCAATTTTTGTATTCCCATCGTTTTGTATAACTGTAAAAAGACTTCGATCAAACTCAAAAGTACTATCCTCATCTGCAATATTATCTTAATTGATTGTCAACAAATAGCAAAGAAACTACAAAACCTTACAATTTTGCAATCTTAGTCTGCCCTCTTCCTCTCCGTTGGCTTGGCATACAAGTCCCAATGTTCTTCATTTGACATGTTTAATCATGTGCAAAAATTTGAGCGTCCAAAATAAAATGAATTGAACATACAAAAAAGTGCACTTTTGAAATTGATTCTGCCACGCATTTTCATCTGTTTCAAATGGCAGACTGATGTAAACTTCCATATTTGGGCATAATCCATCATATTTTAACGTTTCATCTATACTGGTGATAGGATCAATTTTCATGTTTTCTGAACAATGTAAACCCCCACTGTTTCAAAGAGCAACCGCTATCAAATGGCAGATTTGGATTTTCTTAGTCAATAGATCTGATTTTCATAATTTTGAGTCAAACCCTATCCCGAAATGAACACCCATTTTTGGCCTCGGCTCCAGGACTATTAGATAACAACTTCATAGCCTTGTATTCATACACTCTAGATGGGTAATGCCTTGGGTTAATGTTAAAGTGTGTGAAAACATAAATTATATCCCTATTTCGTGAATGAGCCAGTGCCTATACAGTATCATTCACTAGTACTACTTACCGTGATATTTTTCATTCAATCATTTCGGCTCGTACTTCGAACTTCAACTAATTGTTTATGCCATTGTTGCAGTATGTGAGAAGTCTGTACTGCCTGACCAACATGACAGACTATTTTTAACATGGAACATGTTTTTTCCATCATTACCCGTTCAAAAATGAGACAAAATGACCGTTATGTGTCATTTAAAGCGTTACGCTCCTATATCTCTTATGATTTTCGTTTATAACCAAATCGTTGCTACGGAACTGTATCTTAGGCATCCTCCAACGTACGAAAATCGTTAGCCAGTCGTTGGAAAGATCTCGATTTACCTAACCGTATTATGTTAACCACTGCGCAGTGCGTGGCCAACAATCTGAGGTATGAGCGTGGTTTTCTTGATAATCTATACAGGTGCGCTTTCTCAGTTAGTTTTTTAAAACATGGTTGCAACGACTATTAGAGCTGGAAAGAAACTTGGAAGTTGAAATTTTATAGGGAGACTATTTGGGACATTGAGACGATTGGAATGATGGGGTCTTTTCTAATCAGCAGAGTGACCTAAATTCTCTTCAGTTCTCCCAAGGAACATGTTCCATGCTCTGTCAAGATTAAGTGCTTAGGACTAAATTTGTTTTATTTGATTATAGGAAATGGCCTATTTTGAAACGTACCTGAACCCTAGAATTTTACTGGAGGTTAATTGTTTGCCTTTTTTTAGATTACAAGTATAGAAATTATTGAACTAAAATGGTAATTTAGATTGATTTTGGGAAATATCAAGATTTCTTATCCCCAGTACGAATATTTAGCTTACGTAGGTTAATTACTGAGTTTCTTATCCTTATCGTAATAATATCAACGGACTGTGGAATAAAGGGTTAACCCAGAAATAATATAAACTTCACTTTGGTGTTCCCTGCCTGTTGGAACATCCGAATGAAATAAACTCAATAGCCAAGGAGGGGGCGAGATAATGGAGATACCAAACATCGCAATCCCAGAAGGTGGCAAAAATGGACCTTCATAACATCCTTTTCTTTGTGATTTTTCTTTCCCCGTATTCCCTTCCGCTATAACAAATCCGGGAAGAAAACAGGGCGGGCCCTCTGGACCCTGCCATCAAACACATCCGGCGTCACGTGCTGATTCCAACAAGAATGTCTTCATATCCTCAACGTCGTTTGCGTCGGACCAGATACAAGAATATCGGAGGCGATATTGGCGTTTAGCTATATTGAAAAGTTGGAGGCGTCCTCCCCCACCCCTATTTTCCCCCTAGGGCGTTTTACCTCTTTTCATAACGAAAGGAAACCTCATTATTGTACCTACCACGAGGTTATACCGACCGTCCGAGATTGAACGTTGAAGGCGCAATCGCTTTTATGACCCGTTAATATTCTTTATTACGTTTCCATCCAATAAACAAGTCAGGTAGAAAAAGATCATTCATTTGCTTTCTAAGCAATGATATTAAAGGGCCGCTCGTGTATTATATATCATTTAAACTTCTCTCCCACAATATTTAAAATTTCATTGGCGAACCCATAAAACTGGTCAAGTACATTTCATAAACGCTGCTAAATATTACACAGAGGTTTGTTATTTCTCTATTAGATAGCCCTTCCACGTAGATCATTGCTCTGTAATTACTAAACCCCGTACATAAGTAGTATATATATATCATCAAAATGGGCGCTTTGCGGCATTCGAAATTCCTTTACCTTGACAGCTTCAGGACCCCGTAATTTTACGCTTTTTAGTAAACGTCAAAGGGTTTAGTAAAAATTAGGAAAAAAAAAAAAAAAAAACGGTAGATTGAAAATGAAAGAAATTAGCCTAAGAGATCCCACAGCTGAGTCTCTCCGTTCTGTAGTTTCCAGATGTACCTACCTAATCAGCTCCATTTTAGGTTTCAGCACCACAAACCGACTATGAAACCAATTCGAATCAGAGGTCTCTCAGATGATCAGTGTATCTACGTCCACTGAAATAATTGTAGGTACTGTTGGTAAGTATCCCAGAAGCAGCTCCATCAAAAATTTCAGCTCCGTAGGTTCTGAATCCGTAACCGATTAGCGTAATGAAATTCTTAGTGGTCGGACAAAACGCTGAACTAGTCAGCAATATGCTTACATAGATATAGGAATCTACAGTGAGAAAATTAATTAATTAACCGATACATATTCATTTCCACAATCCCCTTGGTGTTAGCATAACGACGTTTTCCGGTAAGTATTTTCGTTTTTTCCACGTAGTGGAAATTTACGAGATAAAATAAAACACCCACCAAGGCTTCACTAGCTCATCATTAGGGGCAAGTGTTACAATAAACTCGATTTTGTATGCTTTACACTTTAGCTAACTAGTTTCACCACTAAAAATACATAAAATTTATCATACCAAGTGAACTCAAATTTGAGAATTAACATGTAAAAGATGGTCATTACGGGGTTGGGGAGATATGGAAGTGCTATCATTCAATTCAGCATGAAAAATACGTAGATACCGATCCCAAACTCGTATTTTATAGAAGAGAACTCTGATTTGATTGAAAAAACAATGTTTTCCACTTTAAAACATAGTTTTCTCCCGTAATTAGCGAAGTAAAAACAAAATTGACTATACCGTTCGAAATATGAGATCTTGACGCAGTTTTTACCGTTATTGCGGATTGAATAAATATTGGATTTCACAGTTCAATTCCCGAGTGGAAAAACTCAAGGTTTCTCACATTAAGAAAAAATTTCATTTCAGAGGGCTTTTTCATGTCTAAAAACTTGTTTCTTAAAGAAATATCGGGCATCTACCTGATAAGTAATTTAAAACTCTTTCCAACAGTATTTTCAAAGTTGAATGTACATTGCGAAAAACATGAAAAAAATTCGAGGAACTTTCGATCAGATATAATCTCTTAAACAGACTGATGTTTCTTCCACCTTAAACTGAGTACCCTGTATACAATCACGGAGTGGTGGTACGACGGTACATTAGTACTAATCTCTAGTTCAAAGCTAAAATTGGAAGTAGATACCTGAAATTTTAAGTTGATTTCCAGCCTGGATACAGTTAACCACCGAAATATTGCCGGAGAGAGAATGTAAATCCTTGAGCTTTCATACTAAACACGCCCGTAAAGTTGCCGCTAGTTGCTTCGAGGAAGCTCAGCTGAAGAAGTAATGTAGCGGGAAAAATGAGGTCTTGACGCAGTTTTTAGCATTCTTGAAAATCCCACATTTGAATTCCCGATTGAAAAAACTAGAGGTTTTCCAAAAATTAGGAAACATTTTCATTTCAGAGGGTTTTTTTCCGTGTCCTAAAACTTGTTTCTTAAAGAAATATCGGGCATCGACTTGATAGGAAATTTAAAGCTCTTTTCAACAGTATTTTCAAAGTTGAATTTACACGGCAAAAACATGAAAAAAATGGGAGAAAATTTGGATTGGATATAATAAACCAGCTTAAACCGAATACCTTGTATATTATCACGGAGTGGTAGCACAACGGTACAGTAGTCCTCATCTCTAGTTCAAAGCTGAAATTGGAAGTAGATACCTGAACATTTCAAGTTGATTTCCAACCTTGATACAGTTAACCACCGAAATCATACTGAACACGCCCGAAAAAGTTGCCGCTAGTTGCTTCGAGGAAACTCAGCTGAAGAGTTACTTAATGAAGCGGGAAATATGAGAACTTGACGCAGTATTTAGCATTCTTGCAGATTGAATAAATATTGGATTTCACAGTTGAATTCCCGATTGAAAAACTAAAGGTTTCCCAAATTAGGAAAAATTTTCATTTCAGAGGGTTTTTTCATGTCTCAAAACTTGTTTCTTAAAGAAATATCGGACATCTACCTGATGAGAAATTCAAAGCTCTTTCCAACAGTATTTTCAATGTTGAATTCACTCGGCAAAAAACATGAAAAACACAAATTTTGCCTACCAAATTAAACAACTCGTAAACGAGTTCCACTATCTGCTTTTTAAGTAGATACCATGTTACGTGGATATGTCTTAGATTGGAGATTTCATAACGGTTGTCCTCGAGAGTTGTAAACAAATCCTTTAACTTTAAACAAATCCCGACTAATTCCAACAAAACAATGGTTTACTTATAGAAATGTTGAAAATAACAGTGAAGAGAAGCCACTACAATGATTGTTGTTAACAGTCAACTGTTGTCAAGATGATGAAAATGTTATGGAGTGGAGTAAATGATGCTATTGCTTTACGTTAAGAATATTGTAACCGGCTTATTAAAATTGTTTATAGTCCTATCAACTTAGTTTAGGAATGTAGCCAGGTACGTAAGGAGAGGGAAATTGGTAGCTTGAGATGTGAACATCTATTACCTACATAAATGAAGCGCTCTCCAACGAGTGGCGAACGATTTCTGTGCGATGAAGACTGCGGAAGTTCTATTCCCCTAGCAACGGCTGGGTTGTACGTGAAAAACACTGAAATTGTGACACAAATTTTGCGTCACGGTAATTTTTGGTTGACCCCCCGGAGCAAAGGCATATCCATGTCAAAATGGGAGGAACTTTCGATCAGATATAATCTCTAAAATAGACTGATGTTTCTTCCACCTTAAACCGAATCCCCTGTATATCATCACGGAGTGGTAGCATAACGGTACAGTAATCTTTATCTCTAGTTCAAGGTAGGTAGATACGTGAAAATGTTGATTTCCAAGCTGGATACAGTTAACCACTGAAATATTGCCGGGGAATGTAAATCTTCGAGCTTCCATACTGAACACGCCCGTAAAGTTGCCGCTAGTTGCTTCGAAGGAACTCAGCTGAAGAGTTAATGAAGCGGGAAAGATGAGATCTTTACGCATTCTTGCAGATTGAATAAGTATTGGATTTCACAGTTGAATTCTCAATTGAAAAGACTAGAGGTTTTCCAAGTTAGGAAAAATTTTAATTTCAGAGGGCTTTTTCATGTCTAAAAACTTGTTTCTTGAAGAAATATCGGGCATCTACCTGATAAGAAATTCAAAGCTCTTTACAACAGTATTTTCAATGTTGAATTTACACATCAGCAAAAAACACAACGAAAAATGGGAGGGAATTTTGATCAGATATAATCTACAAAATAGACTGTTTCTTCCACCTCAAACCGAACACCCTGTATATTATCATGGAGTGGTAGCACAACGGTACAGTAGTCCTTATCTCTAGTTCAAAGCTGAAATTGGAAGTAGATACCTGAAAATGTTGATTTCCAACCTGGATACAGTTAACCACCGAAATATTGCCGGAGAATGTAAATCCTCGAGCTTTCATACTGAACAAGCCCGTAAAGTTGCCGCTAGTTGCTTCGAGGAAACTCAGCTGAAGGGGTAATGTAGCGGGAAAGATGAGATCTTGACGCACTTTTTACCGTTCTTGAAGAGTGAATATAGCATTTACAAGTCGAATTAAACTTTTTACAAGTCAATTTAACCTTTTTACATGTCTAATTAACCTTTTTACAAATCAATTTAACCTTTTTACAAGTCAATTTAACCTTTTTACAAATCAAAATAACCCTTTTACAAATCAAAATAACCCTTTTACAAATCAAAATACCCCTCTTTGAGCAATGCGCAGATATCGTTGAAGGGCAAAGAACAGAAACTGAATACATTGAATACGACAAAGTAGGTGTACTAATAATTAAAAAATATCAATTTTCCAACAAAAAATATATCAAAATTGTCCATCAAAAACTCAATCAACAAAATTATCGATTTTTCAACCATAAATTTATCAAAATTTTCCAACAAAAAAGTGAGGTAGGTATTCTTGAAGATCACAGTGAGGAAGAATACTGGTGTAGAAATTCACGAAAAAGGAATGCCAGTTAAACCCGTACTCCTATTTCTTTGCCCTTCAACGATTTTCGCGCATTGCTCTTTGAGTGTTATATTGATTCGTAAAAGGGTTATTTTGATTTGTAAAAGAGTTATTTTGATTAGTTAAATTGACTTGTAAAAAGGTTATTTTGACTTGTAAATGCTATAAATATTAAATTTCACAGTTGAAGACCCGATTGAAAAAACTAGAGGTTTCCCAAATTAGGAAAAATTATCATTTCAGAGGGCTTTTTCTCGTCTCAAAACTTTTTTCGGACTGATAGGAAATTAAAAGCTTCTGCCAACAGTATTTTAAAAGTTGAATTTACACAGAGAAAAAAAAAAAAAAAAAAAAAAAAAAAAAAAAAAAAAAAAAATGGGAGGAAATCTCGATCAGATATAATGCCTAAAATAGACTGATGTTTCTTCCACCTTACTCCGAATACCCCGTAGGTATATTATCATGGAGTGGTAGCACAACGGTACAGTAGTCCTTATCTCTAGTTCGAAGCTGAAATTGGAAGTAGAAACCTGAAAATGTGAAGTTGATGTCCAACCTCGATACAGTTAACCACCGAAATATTGCCGGAGAATGTAAATCCTCGAGCTTTCATACTGAACACGCCCGTAAAGTTGCCGCTAGTTGCTTCGAGGAAACTCAGCTGAAGGGGGTAATGTAGCGGGATGAGCAGGGGGAGGGAGCAAACAGCTCAAGCAGAGCTCCTTTCTTGGCAAGTACCGGGAAATGGCTTGAAGATTTATCAGCGGGGATCCTTAGCCTGAGGGAGCCCAAAGGGGCCATTAGTTAGTTTTCACTCAGCTCTAATGGTAACTCAGTTGATTGATATTATCACTTGAGGCACCCTGGAGCAGAACAGCTCTCTCCGCCCGGTTCGAGCCCTCCCGAAATTAAAGGCATTCTTATAGATGTTTCATGGCGCTGCGAAAGTAACCAAACGTCGCGTCGTACATTTTCCTTTCTCATCTTTTCAGGAATGTAATTCACTTAGAGGCACGCGGTGCTTTAGATTATTTGAATTTCGATGAACAATTTCACAACACTGGGGCTCTTCAACTGCAGCTTAACCCGTCAGCTACCAACCCTCCTTTTGCAACGCACGCTACCAAGTGGGGTGACTTTGTCACCCCACGCACTTTTTATTAGTATATTAATAATTACCCTTGTTAACAACAATAAAATTGTAATACGAATATTTCTTATTTTACAAAATGAATGACACAGCTTTAAAACTTGAGATTGAAAACACTAATTGGAAAAATCAACAAGAAAATGCACATTTACGAAATCCCGTCCCCCAAAAAAATTTTTCAACCAAAACTTCCTCTCACACTTATTTTCACATTCAAGACACTTGACAATGGTTGGTTTGCTTCTGTGGTTAGTACAGACAGATTTGTAGCAAACACAGCACTTCAGTTTTGATTTTTTATCCATTCTTCTGCTGCAAAAATTGCATCGTACCGCCACAGGCAGAGTTGACGACAGGCTGCTCTGTGTCGGTGCTGCTCTAGCTGAGTTTTCGGAGTCAGCTGATTCCAGTGAAGCCCCTGCAGAAAGCTTGATGCAGTTTAGAACGAACAACTAATGACCGCACAAACGCGTCAAAGAGCATGAAAACAGACGGACTTTGCCTAGCTGCTACGTTTTTTTTTTTTTTTTTTTTTTTTTTGTTACACACACTACCGAGCGGGGTGACTGAGTCACCCCACGGGCACAACTCCGTGTTTTAATCGCCTCAAAGTAATTTTTCTGCACGGCAGCTTATTTTTTTCATCAAATTGAGTGTTAATGAGCAAAGTTAAATATGCTTACGCCCATACTGACGTGCATTGTTATCAAATTCAGAAAATTTGGACTGCTGCGGTGACTTAGTCACCCCACTCGGTACCCGACGGGTTAAAGTAAATGAATCGTTTCCAGCATACGACTTCTATTGATATAATTCCCAGTCGAGTACAACTTGTTTTGATTATTAGGTTTTGTAGGTTCTCGTATAGACAGATTCTCTGGTGGCACGTTAACAAAACGATAAACAAAAATTTATTTAAACCACCCCCCCCCCCCCCCCCCCCGCCGCCTACAAAAAATCAAAATGCCCTTACGAATCTGGTACTGGGGGTTTTCAAGGGTGCCGAGTCCGAATCCGAAGCCTTTTTTTGAATTTTTGAAGAAAATTAAGCTATTGCTCTCGCCTCAAAATTTGTAGAATGTGATTTTTTGAAAAAATTGTATTCAGAAATCCGTTTCAGGCTATTCTGAATCATATTCTGAAGTTTAACGCATTTTTTAATGTATGTGTGTATGTACGTATGTATGTATATATGTATGTGTCATTCCAGACGATAACTGTCCGTAGAATTGTGCTAGAAACTTCAAACAAATTTTAAAATGTTAAGGACACAAAACGAAAGTTCCAGTTCGATGGCCAGCATGATCGGATTACATCTTCGGGTTGAAATTTTCAAAAATGTAGTCAAAAATGTCAAAATAGCGTGTTTTTTGCGATTTGTTGTAATAATTTTTTCAGCATACCAATTGGTGGTATATTCGGAATCAGCGTTAAATTTCCTATAAGAATATGTATCAAGTTTTCAAAAATTTCAAAGTTGAAAAATCAGTCAAAAATCGAAATAATGCCGTTCGCTAGTTGTCAAAATCGGTAATATTAGCATGAAACATTGTCCAAATTTAGATTGAGCTACACTTATGGAAGTATCCCTGTATAAGCAATCCTAGAACCAGGCTGTTTAAAACGTAGGTAATAGGTGCTTGTTTAATAATTTGATTGCATGTTTGTCTATCAAAATCCTAAACTAAAACTTCTCTACACGATCAATAGCGACTGAAATGTCGAAGATTTCTTCAAAAATTCGCTCATGGGGGCTGACTGGATTTTTTTTTTTTTTCATGTAGACGTCTGATTTTTGAGGAACGGTGCCTGCGTTTTTGCAAAAGAAATCGCTTAAATTCCAGGATCATTTGTGATCAACCGAAAGGTAACATTATTATAGGAAATCTAACGCTGGTCGCGCCAATACAACGTATGAAAGGTCTGAAATGCCTCCTTAACGAACCTTTTGCCTAGAAACTGCCAAAAAAACAGGGTTTCCACAGATTTTTGACAATTTTTCTACAGTTTTTTGAACTTTTTCGTACAAATTACACCGCCTGTCGATCTGAAAGAAGCTATTACTTGGACTATTTCTGCGTCGAGTGAGACCAACAGCAGCTCTGGGGGTGTGATATTTGATTTTTTTGCGATTTTTGAACTACCAAAAAAGCTAGTGTAGCTGATAAAACTTAATAGTGAACGGCAGCATGTATAATATACATAGGCTCTATCGCCCTTCATTATAATGCGAACCTCTCCGCAAGGTGAAACCCGGAGGAAAACCTAACTTGTGGGCATCTGACTTTATTTATTTAGTTTATATAACATAAAATCTATATGAAAATGTAATAAAATTTAATTTCAGTAAAGCCACTGCAATAGTTTCATGCTCTAAAATTGCTAAAATGCACTGAAAATTACCGCAAACTTCTTCGTGAAACGAGTCTGTTGGATGGGGTCGAACGTTGTCGCGAGAAATTCCTTCTGATTTTGTTATTTGAATATCTCAGGAATGCATCCATTTGACTCGTTTTGCAAGAAAAGTTGAGGGGGTAACTTGCGAGCTGATTATTTCTCGAAAACAGCGTTCTCAGTATAACTCGTATGCTCACACAGCTAAAACGCCTAAAGTTTTCTTTTAACGTAGAGTCCCTCTATAGACATCAAAAAATGAGAGTATGATGGCTGAAAAAATATGAAAAGGCTGTAAATTATAACACAATGGTTTATTATTTCCGTGTTAGATAGCCCTTCTACGCAGATCATTGGTCTATAATTATTAAACCCCGAATGTAATATATGATCAGAACAAGGCGCATTGTGCCTTTGAGAAGGGTTCACACTTTTACAGTCCCAAGACCCCGCAATTTTACGTTTCACAGTAAAAATGTTTAAAAAAACGGGAAAATGATGCTTGAAGTAATTTACGTTAGCGCATGCGCAGAATGGAGTAATGATTTGAGAAAAATGAATTTGATAGGGTACAATCCACAGCCTGATTCACTAGTTCCCGGAAAATGTAATCAAAATCTGATGAAAACCATTCCTTGTTCCTCAGAGTACACTTTCGCACATACGCAGGAGCTAATAATGATGCAATCATGTTGAAATTAATATGGAATAATTAAATCATTGTCTCCAAACTATGCACAAAATTTGAGTGGGATTGGACGACTGGAGCGTAAAAAAGGATGCTTGAAGAAATTTACGTTTGCGCATGCGCAAAATGGAGAAATGGTTTGAGAAGCGAAATAATAGTGCATTATTTACAGCGGAACCCGCACAATGCTGGAACATTCCATCAGAATCAGATGAAAACTGTTGAAATTGGGCTCGTTTTATAATACATAGTCGCACATGCGCAAGAGCTACTAATGATAGGATTATGTTGAAAGTGCTAGGGAACGCTCAAATTAATTTCTTCCACCTATCCTCCAAATTTGGGCGAGATCGGATAACGGGGGCGTGAGAAAATGATGGTTGATTGAATTCACGCTTGCGCATGAGCCGAGTGAAGTAAGTATTCATTTGGGATCAACGAAACTCATACGGGACCATATTCACCCTAACCCGCACATACCATGAAAATTTCATAAAAACCGGTTGAATATTGTGGGAATCAAGCTTGTTACAAGGATTTCTGGACATACACACACAGACACATACACATACAGATAGAGAGAGAAAGACACGGAACGAAAGTTGTTCAGAGTAGTCTAAAACGTTAAATGCGAGAGGAAATTTTACCACTCTAAAAAAACAACAGCCATTTGATTTCAGTGGAGACCACAACTTTTAAATCTCTCGATAGTGAAAACAATGCTTCCACTACATATTGATAGTATTAACTAAGCAAACTAGTTTAATAGATAAAGTATTTCCATGACTTATTCTGCGCATTGTATGATTAAATGGTGTTATGGTCCATTTGTGAGACCACATTTTTGACATTGTGGAGATTCTTGCTGTCCAATTCTGTTCAGGTATTCATCACTCAATCCATGATTAACCCTCAACCAAAATATTGTACGGTACATTGTTTTGCATAGGTTTTTATTTTTGAATCAAGGTTCGCGAGGTGGTTGGGGCTGAATTCTCTTGTACATTCACCGTTGCTTGACTGTTCGAACTGTTGTTTCCATTTTTCTTTGAACTTCCTCTTCACCATGATTACTAGTTTAAATCAGGGTTGCTTTGATGTATAAATTCATGCCTTTACATTACCTACTGTTTCCTACCTTACAATTGGTTCGCCAATCATTGGCAGGAAAACAAAAAATGACGGATGATGGAAAGATAACGGGATGTATAATTTACTTCTGGATATTATATTATCCAGAAGGACATATTTATATATCCATGGATATGCTATAAATATTTGGACGTGTAAAAGAGTGAATCTGATTTTCAATGGTCAAAGGTTATTGAAAAAATTGAACCAAAATTGTAACGATTATCTTTATTTAACTGTCTGAAACTCATAAATTGATCGGTATGATTAAATCATTTTTCAATATTCAGATAGTTCATCGACAATGGACTCCATTGATTGAAATTTAGTATTTCCTTCGGTGAATATAAATACATACTTATCTCATGAAAAGCACATGAGGCAAGTAACTCGGATGTTACACTTAGGTATATATGATTTTATTCAATAGGTAGGTAATTACTTACATTGCGTTGAACTGAGCACAGTTTATGAAAAGTCAATAATGGCTTATATTTTAGCTGCTATTGCTATATTTGTACATCGTCATCATTTTTCAAAACAGGAGTGCGGAAGCAAATTGAATACAAATCAATGCTGAACTATCTGGTTTATTTTTTTCGAGTTTTGGACAAATTGAAGGCAACGGCCGTTTATTGCGACGCTACTGATCTGAGCCACGGTCCGAGGCCCAACTGCCGGCAAAACATCGATACCCACGCGCTCCTACGTCGAGGAGGGTGAAGCGGTCTTGCGCGGAAAGCTATTTTCCACCCCGGGTAGTTCACCCGGCTTCCCGATAGATGGCAGAAGCTGGTAGAATTCAGTGTGGGATCCTAAGCCACCTCCCCACAAGAGGAGAATCCAATGTAAAGAACTCTACATGAATTCCTACACACTACAAGTAGGTTACGAATATATTCCTAATGGTTTTGACCCCGTTCAGTAATAAATTGCTTATTCTGACATTAATATTATGTATTCTATATAAAAACCGTGTCAATAACATGATTAGGTAATTATTACGATAAGGAAAGGGGTTTTCCATGAGTTTCCCCCCATCAGCTTTCCCGACGTTACCATCCTGACGTTAGTTCACCGCCCAACAAACAGGAAGCGCTGGCATGCGCTATCCACGCAGCGATCGTCCAATCGTAAAGTATCAGTTATTTATTTGTTTAGACGACGGGAAGTCATACAATAATAGATAATTTAACGTTTCACTGCTCGAAGGAGTTAAGAATTGAGTAGATATGAATCACTAATACCTTCTCCGAAAGACAGCAAGTTATTCATCTTATCCTACATTCAAACACCAATTAAGTACATAGGTAGGTACCAATTAGTTAGATAGGTACCTTATATCATAATAATTAATTAATATCCACTTACCTTACAATAATAAATAGATAGTACAGTGGAACCTGGATAATTCGAACTTCTTTCATTCGAAATCTTCTTTAATCCCTGGCATTTTGTATTTAAAGAATGCTAAAAAGTCGTGGATAATTCGAATTTTATTTTGGATAATTCGAATTTTCGGCGTGCTAATTAAGGTGTAAATTTTAAGCTGCGACTCAAAATTATTGTAAATATATCGGGAAATTCGTTTTAGTAACGATATTCGGCAGAAGGTTTGCATTAGACCAAATGCATTCAAGTCAGTGTCATCATACAGTCTGATGGGGACGGTTCGGGAGACGAGATCGCTGGATCATCAGCAGAAGAAGTACCTACTCGTGCCGAGTGCAGCTGAGACCATGAATCACGTACAAGAACTTGGACGTTTTTTGAAAGCCGAAAACCTAAGTGATTCATACTTCATCTCTTTGAATGCGTTGGAATCTTTTATAATGGCCGAGAGACCTAATTCAAGGAAACAGGCCAAAATATCATCCTTTTTTGAAAAACAATAGATTGTTTTTTATGGTTGCAGTTAAATACAGTATCATTCCAGGAGCCTTTATATTCATTGATCAATATTCTGTTGGTCAATACAGTATTCAATGTTACTGTATGTACTTTACTTCGTACTGTAGTTTGTTAAAATATAATTTACCTATTATAATTTATTAAAAACTTCTTTAATTCGAATTTTTGGTTAATTCGACGTTTTTGACTGGTCCCTTGAGGTTCAAATTATCCAACTTTTACTGTATTTGAAACTGAATGAATCCAGTTCACTTCTAACTTCTAACTTTGTCCGACTCGTTTGTGTTACTACAAAATTAACCTAACTTAGTAATAAGTAAGTACCAATAATTGACCATAGCAGTCTGTCAATTATTTAGGTATAAAATAAATTGTTAAGTAACCCACCTTGGAATTTTTCAGTTCAAGGTTTAGTGCGATTCCTACTATCGCGGATTCGAACAATTGAATGGAACCGTCCAAGTTTTGCGCCAATGCCCTCGCCGCCAACGCATTTTTTTTTTCTTTCTAGTCTGAATTTCAGATATTTTTGAAAAATGGGAGATATGCTTTTGACTGCGCAGCGGAAGGCTTGTCGTTTTACATTCATTTTTGAATTTATGTATGTTGGAACTTCAAGTTTCACAAAGCAAACTAATTTTAATGTTAAAAAACTAAAATTCAGATGGATGGATTCCTTCGATTAAATCGTTGCAATTGAGCTATGTACAATATGCGAGTGATACAATTTTAATTTTTTTTTTTTTTTGACATTTCATGTCTTTGCTATGGCACACAACCAAATTTTCGTTATGTCACGTTACGTTACGTTACGAAATATGCTCAATTTCAGATGATTTCCGCTTACAACCGAGACGTTGCTAGGGAAATGGTACTTCGTCGTTTTTCATCCCACAAAATTCGTTCACCATTCGTTCGAAAGCTCTCGATTTATCCAATCATATTATGTTAACTACTGCGAAGTGCGTGGCCAACAATCACAGTTATGAGCATGGTTATTTGAATAATTGTTTACACACAGGTGATCATTCTCAATAATTGATATTGTGAACATGATTGCAACCGCTTGTTAATTTCTGATTGCATACGAGTCTGCTACACATACCTACGTGTCTGCAACTGAAGACATGAAATGTTAAGCGTTTCGTCTTTACATTCTTTCTTAGTCGATTACAAACGTTTAAATAAATGATTCAACCGATTTTCGAGTTTTTTTTTTTTTTTTTTTTTTTTGGAAATTTATTTATCTCTCGGCCTATGAAGATGAAATATGGAATGAGACAACAGGTTTCATGTGTGTTTGATTGTGTGTCACAATCAGACTGAGTACGCAGCAGACTGCATTCTGAAGCCAATTTATCCCCAGTTCAACATACTTTGGAATTTTTAACTACTAGTTAAAAATAAAATTTAACCCATCATACATGATCAGCAAAGAGCACAATGTATCTACTCATCTGGAATTTTCGTATGGCGGTGTAACATAATCCTGAATAATGTAGCAAGTTTTGAGGGAGAGATGCATAGGCTTATTGTACTTTGGTAGTTGTGTATTTGTTAGGTAACCAAGTACTTTAGCCAATATTAGTTAGCTTCAGAGTTAAATGGAATGGGGAATGGGTTCTCCTTCATCATATGGTTCTTGCAGCAACCAGTTGTTTTCGGTTGTTAGGAGTGATCATTTTGCTGTATGATTGGAAAATATAGTAATACTGGAAGCCTGTTAGGGCTTGGAAAGCCCTAATCTAGTTCGTATAACAGTAGTACCCAACAGGAACTCAGCACATTACAGTAACGATATATGTCCTACCTATTTGCGGCGTTATGTGACCTGGTGTAAAGCTAAGGCGATGTTCTTCACAATTTCAAAGATCGTTCTGAAATAACTCTCCTAGATGTTAGTAACCACACTACGTTTCTTACTTACCGTGAATTGATGGCAACTGTTGTTACCGCCACAGCCTAATAAACAGAGAGTCTCCCTATCAAATTTCAACTTCCTACAGTGAACAGGAAATAATTTAGCTCACTCAGCTGATCAGAAAAGACCCCATCACTACGTTTCTTACTTACCGACACTTTTGCAACAAACTTGGGGCTGTGCTGATTCGGAATTATATATAAAGACCGTTCGGAATCATATATAAAGTCCGCTAAGTTCTTCAGTTTCTATTTCTTCGTTCAGAAATAACTCTTTTAGATGTTAGTAACTACTCTACGTTTCTTACCGTCAACACATACAACTTTGTGCACCCCGTTCAACATTGTGCCAATCTTGTTTTTTGAACCTTATGCTCTCTAACGGTAACAAACTTGAAGTTATTAGTTCGAGAAAATTCCCACGAGCAGCTGGATGGTAGAAAAGGATGCCAACGCTTCCACAAGTCTTCCCTGTGGATTTCAGTGCCGGCAAGGTAGCTCTTTCTTTAGTCCACTAAAAGGGAATTGTTCAGTTTGTGCTGGGAGTCTCCTTTGGATGAGTATGCTGCGGATTTCTGAATAGTCTGGTAAGTTCATATTTTCATCGCTATACTGTAAGCTACCAATTACAGTATTTGCTGTTATCAAAAGTTTGTTTGTTTCTATGATATGACCAGATATGTTAGAAACGGGAACTTAGGGGTACAACTTTGTGCCACCGTTTTTTATTATTGAAAAAACACTAAAAATTCCGAGGGCAAATTTTTTTTTGTATTACGTTGCAAAGTCAACATGCTGATTAACAAGATTCAGACCGCCACAATGAGTCACATTAGGTTTTTCATTTCATTATAGGCTAAAAAAGATTAGTGGCTCAAAGTTGCACCTTCCTGGGGTAATGAATGTGCCACGAATAAATAGTTCCCCTTCTATTCGCTGAACAGATGGAATTTTTTCCTTAGCGACATTTGATCACTGAGATGTGTAAGTACGAGTATCTTGGGTTAACATTTCAACGAGATACGACTACAAATAAAGTTCTGCCACTCAAAAAACCAAAAAAGTGGCACAAAGTTGTATGAGTTGACGGTACTTACCGTGAATTGATGGCAACTGTTGTTACCGCCACAGCCTAATGAACAACTGTCGTTGATAAGGACCGCCTAGAACACGATCAAGGTGGGTATAGAGACGAACGGCGACACTTTTGCAACAAACTTGGGGCCGAGCTGATTCCTAGTGAGCAGTCTAACATTAAAATCGTACCGCGATGTTCTTCATAATTTCAAATACCGTTCGGAATTATATATAAATATAGGTATGTGGAGTCCATTGCTTTTGAGAAACTACTTTTTTAACCGTTGGTTGAGAACCCACGCCCTAAAGGCTAGATGAAAGTTCGTCAACATGGGTTTGAATGAGACTACAGGTGAAAGTTGCGAAAATCCTTCCTGCACACTACTTACGACAATAATATAACTAATTATAGTGGAATTATTTTTTAGAAAAGTCAAACTTACTCACAAACAACAAGTAAATATTACTAACAAACTGAATCATAATATATTATTAGGTTGGTACCTTTATAACTTCTTTAAGTATAACTTATTCATAAAGAAGTACCTATTCACAAATCACTCGTACAACTTAGTACGGAGGGATGCATTCAATCACTGAGGAATTCTAGGAAAAAATGAATTGGTAACATGATAACAAATTTGGTCTATTATCTAAACAAATAGATAAATTGGTCCACAGTAAATCTCATGACTACTTCATTAGGTCCAATATAAATCCCAAGTTACCTTTCATTTTATTAAATATTAAATAATAGTTACTGTGCCTTTTGCTAGTGTTTCAATTATAGTTCAGGAAATAACGTACAATATGCATATAAATGTATAATGTACCTGAAACAAAACTGCTTAGGTATAGTACCTTTATACGAACCAACTCCGTTGTTGGGTCACAAATATTTCAACTATCCTGCTCCGTCATAGATTTCCTCTGGGGAATAGGTGTAGCTATATATTTTGTATGATAACAGAGGTGTATTTTACCTTCATTCGGCTGTGTCTGCCAGTTTCGCTAGCTCATCCAAGGCAGTGTAATACCACATGCATTTCTAATCCATTGCGTCAATGATACCAGGGAAAGACTATCAACAGCAAAGATTACTAACCTTTTTTAATCGGCAGACTTCTAATAAGGACTAACAGTTTTTGCGTACCACTTCTCAAAGAAAATAGTTGTTGCTATGGTAGACATTTAGTGTTATTTGTTATACGTAAAGTTTTTAAAGAATATTTGAAATTTTCGACAACTTTTCAATGTGATGGTTACGCTTGCATGTTTTTCACGTCATGTTCCAACAGCCATTCGTAGGTTCATTGGAACAGAAACGAAGTTTGCTACAGAGCCCAATCAGCTGATTGAATCTCATTCAGCACACTCAGAACCCCATTTTTAATTTCAGCATCTCAAGTTACAGAGGAAAAATATTAGGTCCATCTTTCGATTAGAGTGGTTCTTAGAGTTGTTCTTTTCACTACCTAACTCAACGACAAAAGCCCTGTTCCAAAGCAGTATATTTAGATGCATAGTAGCAGAATTAGCTACAAAGCCCTCTTGGCTAATTAGAGTGATTACGCGAGATATTATTTTTCCCTACCCCACCCCGAAAAGCCCAGTTCCAAATGTCAGCATGTCAAATTAGATTGGAACACAGGTACAGAGCTCACTCTGCTGGTTATGGTGGTTTCTCCAATTGTCAAACTATGCTCTACTACACCCAGCAAACCTCGTTCCGAATTTCAGAATCTCAAGTTTGATTGTTACAAAGTTAGCTACAGAGCTCTCTGAAACAAGCTGAGTTCGAACAAAATAAGCTACAGGCCTACAAAGCCCACTCATCTGAATTAAGTTATTTCTCAAATTTTCATATCATTATCTAATACACCCAGAGAAGTCCTATCCCAAATCTCAGAATCTCAAGCTAGTTAAGAACAAAGTTACCTACAGAGCTCACTCTGCTTACTAAAGTGATTCCTCATGTTTTATGTACTACCACAGCCGAAAAGGTCGCTTCTTAAAAGATCAACATCTTCTGCTGAATAGTAACGACATGAGCTACAGAGCTTCCTTCGCTGATCAGAGTGATTCTTCAAGTTGTGATAAATTATACTCAGTCACACACAGAAAGTCCCGTTCCAATATTCAGCATCTTAAGTTGCAAATGAACTAATGCAGTCATTTATTTAAGCACTAGCTGACCCGGTGCGCTTTGCTTCACTAAAAAAAAAAAAAAAAATATATATATATATATATATATATATATATATATATATATATATATATAATAAAATAACCTGTGATGAAAAGTCAAATCAATCTGTTATGAAGAATTTTTGTTTTTATTTATTTATTTATTTATTTACCTCAATACATTGAGGTAAACTATATTTTGTTTTTTCGTCTGGTGCATGAATAAATGAACTTTGTGGTAATCCGGCACGTATGAAAAACATGGTACTCCTAAATTGATGCCGCAGACCTGGAGCGTCTGTCATTACGATTTGTTGATGCTCATTGCAAATGCAAGGTGTGTGGGTAACTGCAAACGTTTGAATTCGACTGTCATGTCTGTCTGAATCATTTGGATTCTCGGTATCAACAAATTCTTAATACCCCAAAGAGTCTCCCAATCAAATTTCAACTTCCTTGGGTGAACACGAGAGAATTTAGGTCACTCAGCTGATTTGGAAACAGCCCGTCATTTCAATCTTCTCTTGATGTCCCAGAGAGTCTCCCTATCGAATTTCAACTTCCTTGGATGAACAGGACAGATTTTAGCTCACTCTCCTGATTAGGAAAGATCCCATAATTTCAATCGTCAATATCCCAGAGAATCTCCCTATCATATATATAAATATATACCCTTCATTGAGAAATAAAACAAGAGGGTCAACGATGGACTTACGTCAGACGTTTCGCGAGAATGCTTTATCAGTGACTGAAGGCTTCCACCGACGACTTCGAGCTCCCACGGTGTTTTTTGTGGAAGAGGGGATCAAGGGAGGTTCAGCGGACATCAGTGGAAAGGAGAGAAGAGGAGCAGAGGTTGCTAGGTGATAAGTTTGGGCAAAACCGAAAGACAAATTAATGTGTGATTGGCGGGTGGTGTATCTGTGTAAAATAAAATAAAATAATTGAACAGTTTGAAATCACCAAATAAAAACAGCTATAACAATATACATAAACAGCCTTGTTGAGGGCACCACGTCGGAACATATATATATATATATATATGATAGATGAACGCACTCGCTTCTCTTGTACATCCTATTGTGTACCGTCATGTTTTTGTTTGTTATAGTTTTTGCTTCCTCACCACTTAAGGCAGAGAAGCTTGGTGTCTGTGTGAGCATGAAAAAAAGTCTTCAAAAATTTCACTAGATTTTTTCGTTTCAGAACTTGCTGATTAGATTTATTTCCGTGTCTATCTGTCTGTCGTCTCTGGCGCAAACGTGAATTTCTTAAAGCGTCGATTTTTCATAATCAATCCACCCGATTTGGTTTAAGCTCGCGTGTTGGTGAGTTCATTTCCAAACTTATGCCTTGATTTTTTTCATCAAGATCAGCTCCGTAATAGCTAGGTATAGGTCATGAACAAAACTGATAGAAGTTAAACACTCTGGGGGTAACGGACCATTCCAAGGATTGTTTTACCTCAAGACAAAACCTTATACAGGGTGCGCAGAGAGGACGGATGGTTTAAAAAAACTCATAAAATAGTTCATTTTTACTCAAAAACAAATTTATTGATGCGATAAGGTTTGCAAGGAAATAGCATTTGAGACAGTCAAGTGTGAAAAACCACATCAGGCATGTGGTGGCCGAAATTGTTGATGCAGTGCTGAGGCGTTCTTGGAAGTATGCTGTTACTGTGAACTCAGAGCGCTACTTCAAAATGATCACCAACTTCTTTTTCCCTGAATTACGAAGGCGACGTGTTCCAACCCGACGCGTGTGGTTCCAGCAGGATGGGGCGACCGTTCACACAGCCAGAGCATCAATGGACGATATTCACCCTCTCTTCCCTGGTCGCCTTACTTCCAGGTTTGGCGATATACATTGGCATCCTCGGTCCCCAGATTTATCCATATGCGATTTTTTCTTACAGGAACACCTCAAGGTAGAGTATACAAGAACAAGCCCCGAACTCAGGACGAATTGAAGGACGCAATTCGCGTGGAAGACGCCAAGTTGAGAGAGCTATGTTGGAGAGAGTCTACGCAAACTTCCAAGAACGCCTCCAGCACTGCATCAACGATTTCGGCCACCACATGCCTGATAGGATTTTTCACACTTGACTGTCTCAAATGCTATTTCCTTGCAAACCTTATCGCAACAATAAATTTGTTTTTGAGTAAAAATTAACTATTTTATGAGTTTTTTAAAACCATCCGTCCTCTCTGCCGCACCCTGTATAATACATGCCCTATATAAACTTTAGATGGTCAATGGCTTTGGATTAACCCTATTTTGTATATTAGAACAATCCACACATTATATGACTGTTATATTTTGCATTCGATCATTTCGTCATTTCTTTGTTTTTCAACTAATTCTATTTGCCCATATTATTATATATGGGGAAGCCATACTGCCCAACATGGCAAACAATTGTTTACTAATTTAGGTTCAGGATATTATATACCTGATATTCAGGATAATTTCAAATTCAGGACATTATCATATTAAACGGATTTAGTCATTATCTCACTCAGATCAAAAAAACTCGGTACTGCGCTAAACCCCACAGGGGAGACCCCATACCCCCTTTTGTTTTCACGTTGAGCCTTGGACATTAGAAGAACGTGGAACTCGCTCTATTTCAAATTTCAACTTCATTATGTGGAATAGCAAAGAACCTGTTTCCGGATCTCACTCAGCTGATCTGTGGGGCTCACGTCTTCATGATTCGTTTCTGGACCAAGAGTTCTCCATTTTTAATTTCAGCTTCATAGGTTGAACAGCAAATATAATTAGACTCGTCCCTACTTTAGTCTCGTTTTTTCGAGACTTTCTTGTTACATTTTTCATTTTTTAGGTCTCATTAAAAGCGTGCTTTACGCGAAATTCAGGCTGGGCTCTCTACTGAAGGTGGGCCGAAAATGGGACAGTAATTTTCGGTACACCTCATATCGAAACACACATCCATATCGAAATCCCGTTGACGCAAGTGCCACAAGCACTGGGGCAGCAGGTGGCAGCTTAGACGATAGCGAGTGACGGAGGTCGAAGACGAGATCGCATCCCAAACACTCT
Organism: Adelphocoris suturalis; assembly: GCA_030762985.1. Classification (NCBI taxonomy): domain Eukaryota; kingdom Metazoa; phylum Arthropoda; class Insecta; order Hemiptera; family Miridae; genus Adelphocoris; species Adelphocoris suturalis. Next base: position 38,980,256 of record CM061049.1, read on the forward strand.
AACCCAAAACGTGCTTAGAATGTGAAACATCGCCTTGCCAATCAATCAAAGTGATTAGCGCCAGCAACAACTTGAGATGATAATAATGTAAACCAATTAATAGGAAGGGCCGGTTGCATGGAAGGGAGCTTGATCAATAACTTGAAACCCTATGATTGTACACATAATGTATTATGTACAACAGAATTGGCTGACCCCCTCACTCCATCCCTTTCTCCCACAGTACAACCGTTACGGTCCGATACGCGCATGATTTATTGATTAATAATCAACAGTCCGGACTGCAGTAATCAAACGGAACGTATTGTTTTAACGTTAGTCGTTCCACTCCATTTACCGCGTTTGAGCCCGTATCAGCCGGTCTTTTATCCATGAGATGAAGGAAAGCTGTTGGGTTTACCATGTCAATATTTGGTTTAATCCACCTTAATATCGGATTCATGAAACGTAGCACAATATGCGCTCGATGGGATGAGGAGCGGATGCGAACAAGCCAAACGAGTAAATAGCCGTTCAGTATTATCTCCGTTGTCCTCTTCAATATTGATGCAGCAGGTTATGCATATGAAAGGTCAGGATTACAAAAACTGGTATACAAAGTTTTCGTATATCTAACCAATAAAAAAAAGTCTGCCAAGTTTTTAGCGAGTTGCTGACAGTACAACATTTGAGATACAAAATTATTGTAACCTTATACTTACAATAATATATTATTACACAATAATCCCTGTTGTTGTTGTTTTTTATAGTTTATTGTTTATAGTAAAACTTATTCGCAGATGCCAAAACACAATATGATTATGGTGGGATAAGAGATACAATATATAAATTACTAAAAACAAGATAAGTAAAAAATACTGCTGATATAAGATACAAAACTACAAGTTAATTGCTGGATAACTACTCCTTGGAAGACATTTTCCTACTAGAGATAGTAGTAAACATTTTAGGTTATATGAGGGAAAAAATGTGAACCTATGGCTTTTAATAATTTATTGACAACTTGTACTCACTAAAAATTGGAATTCCAAGTAAATTTAATTGTACTTGTACTAGGCAAGTACTTTCGAAGTACTTGTGTCTTGCACAGCTATACCTCGTCATTCATTCTACTGATTTTCCTCGACTGCTGTAAAATATCAGTAGATTTTCGTAAGTACTTGAAGAAAGTACTTTGAGTACAAATGTACTTGGGTATTCCAACTCTGGCTTGGACATTCGCAGAGAATGTAGGGCATTCGAGTAAATGGGAGACCATACCTGAGGGCATTTGTACTACATATATATGTTTGTACTATATTAATAATGTATCGAGGATCTTGAACATGATCTTGAGAAACCAAAAGCTTGCTTAGCCTACCCATCGACTGGATCATACTGATGTAGTCCGAGAAGGACAATCGCTCATCAAAGGTGACTCCAAGATCCCTTCCCTCTCAATTATGGCGCATAACGTGTTCCTCTCAATCGTATAACTCCAGTAGATTTAGCGAGTTAGTTCTAGAAAACGATATCATAGCACACTTTTCAAGTTCGAAATGAAACTCAGTGTACAATCGCACATGCACCACGCCTCAAGATAAAGGAGAAAATCCTGAATAGCCATGCAGCCAGCTACATTATTTAGGACAGAATGAATTTCCATATATCATCTGTATGCAACGGTAATTAAGTCCCTCTCTAAGGACTCCTCCAATGTCATCAGTATGGATCAGGAACATGAGTGGGCCCAGGTGAGATTCCTGTGGAACTCTCAAGGTTGCATCGACAAATGGCTGAGACAATATATTGTGTTGAACCACAATTAAGATACATTCTCGTTCAATTCCTCAATGATCCATCAGTACTGCCAAAAAATTAGTACCACCATAGTATTTTAGATTCGCGTAGGTGCACTGTTCATAACCATAACATAATCAGTAACAAATACTATCATGGTTGGTTGGTTTGATCCATTTTCAGCTTGCGAAGTGATCTCTTCTTGTATAGCTGTACTTCCAACTATATCTTTAGTTGCGTTTTGACTCTGGCATTTTTGTTTTTCCGCTCTCTTTCTTGTCTCTTGTGTCATTAAAGAAAACACAATAAATTATACTATTTTTATGTTATTTCTTTCTATGGCTTGTGTCCTGGACGAGTATCACAATAAAAACACGCAAAAATGTTGGCAAGTATATATATATATATATATTTCTTCTGTTAGCAATATGTCCTCGTAAAAACGTGTTCCACACTAATGGGAAATTCGTATGATTATTTTAATTTGCTCAATAGAGATTTCCAGAAAGGGGCGATATCATGGGTATCTGACGCGTAAAACGGCTCTCTTGAAATTAATTCGCATGATGGCATCACGGCCCGTTCAAACCAAGCCTGGGGGTAACCCTCTGCTCCATATCAATACTATTAGTTTACGCGTGACTTTCTACCAATTTATTGACCAAATTAATGGTCGTCTGAGCTAAAACTTGATACTGTTAGGTTTTCAGGTGCGTTAAATCTGAATCTGCGGTCATATTTGTGACATACCAGCAGTTGAATTTTCCCCAATGCCGAGTATTCGATGTTTGAAAATATTGCAACCCTACCGCATACCTAATTAAGAACAAATAAGCAAATGATTTTTATAGGCTCTAAAAGTTGTTGAAAAGGAAACACCAATATTTATAGTCAAACTCTTCGTTATTAAATTATGAATTGATTTGTTTAAGAGATTGTTAAGTACAATCATAGTATCCTCACGATAAATCCTACATAGTTATCCGATAAACGATCTTATTTACTAGAGATCCTTAACGTATGCGAGATATTTCATGTAAAGAATCCCCTTTACTACTTACTAGGGGACTATCGATTTCAAAAGTTACTGATATCGTTAGCTCGGTAACTTTGTGAAAGGAAGCCTTCGGAAAGAATATGTGTCGTTGAAACCATCTCGAAAATTCCCACGACCACAACTCAGCCTCAGGGCCAAACTTGCAAGCGGAGCCCGAGCTAAAAAGTAATAAAAACTTTTATGACAATTCCCCAACGGAGGATAGTAATGTAGAGTTGCGGCATTACTTTGTTTTGTTTTCTCTGCGTTCGCGGTAAGAGAAAAGTGAGGGGAAGTGGGGGCGACTAAAAAGAGAAAACCCTTTTCCCGGCTCCCTAACATAACAGATGTTTTTAAATTATGGAATTAGCGCAATAAATACGGAGCTTTAAATACTCGAAACTGAAGAGAAGTTTATCCGGTTCAGCCCGCGGAAGTTGGAGTATTGTCTTTGGGAGGGAATCTAAAGCCTAAATGGGAATAGAAAGAGGTTCGGAGATGGTGGGAGGTGGAGAGAAAAGATAAGAGTTTCATTAATTTTTACCCTCGCCTCTCCTAGAGGGGTGGACCCGTGTTTTCTCCGAGGATTTCATTATAACCCGAGATAAACTCCGGCAGGGAAAAGCGGAAAATTCCGGGATATGGGAGGTTTCAGCATGGTTTCAGCTGGAAGACGTCCGGGAGTGAGCGTGCGGAGCGTTGTTAGAACGTTTGAGGGCTCCCGGAAAAGCGCTTGAAGTCATATTAAACGATATATTCCGGTGTGAAGGGGGAGAGGTTGTGAGGTCGTAATGATGCAATATGTCGTCACACCGTTGGGGCGTTAAAGGGCGGTTCGTCGAAAAAACCGCTACAGCTTCTGGTTGGTTTATGGCCACTTATGACCTCCTGAGACACTCATATTACTTGTGTGCGGCCCTCTACTCTACCCTTACTTTTCTTGCTCCTAACTGCCCTTTACCACTTTCGCAAACGACGTCAAGTGCCGTTTCTTTGTCCGTTTAATATTTTGAGCGGATGGAAGGGAAAGAGATGAAATTCACATCAGGTTCGTTCGGACAGATTGTTCAGAATAAAATCTGAATGGAACGGGTTCCGAAACAGTTGGAGAAAGAAGCAAAGAGAACATGGATCAGTACACATGTCTTTCCCTTTGAGTATGAATAATATTGAGGTATTGGTCTGATTTCAACGCTGTTTCCTGTCGAAAGATACGTGTCACTAGCGTCTCACTGGTAAACTGAAATGAGGCATCGTTTCAATTTAGATGACTCTTCGTTTACTTGATCTAAAAAGAATCACCTCCACATAAGCTCTGAAATCCCTTAGTGTAAGAGAAACTGTGTAGAAAAGGAATTGGAATTATGGCAAACATTTCTAGTTCCTACTTTTACTGTTACCCAAGGAAAAATATTGATATTACCCAAAAACTTGCTTCGACAGTTAAACATGAAACATCGTGTTACCATTTTACCTCATTCCGAAGTTAAAATGAGTTTGTAACTGAAAATCACAACCTTTAACCTATAGACGCAATTTCATACTAGATTCCTTCTGCTGGAACTTCAAAACATCAGCAAATCGGTGTTCGGCTATCTTGAAAGTCAAGCGATTTCCCTCGACTGTCGCGATACTAGTGGCACCAATATATAGATTGACGTCTCAATTTCCACTAATAGCTTTCCATATTATTTACACCCAAAAGTCTCTTCTAATGACTGATATTTCGGAAGTAGAGGAAAATTTGACTTCTGTGACAAAACAAAACTTGGATAAAGTCAATGTATCGCTAACGTCACCTTTGATTTCATCATGCTCCGAGTTCCATGTTTCATGCCGGAAGTCACATTTTACTTCCAATTCTACCTATATTTATGTAGCGGGAGCATTGTTTCAACTATTGGTATATAGGTATAACAAATTGTTTGTCTCCTAAATCAAAAATTGTCACTCACATTTCACGTTTTAATAAAATTATTCATTCATTCATTCCGTGACTGTCTGTCTTTCTATAATTAGTGTCTGTGTGTCTGTCGTGTGTCCGAAAATTCTTTTTTTATCCATAAATGTGGTATCATCCACATCTCCAGTTTTCATGGTTTCCGAATTCGTTACGTTCTCTCTATACACATCATGCAACCAAACCACTTTTGCACGGTATGGTCCAAGGGCTAAGTTTTAAGTCATAGTCTCCCCCCTGACGAGGATCAATAAATTGAACGAATTACAGTCCCACATTTGCACAATATGGCTTTATGCCCTGTGTTGAACAATCTTGGCTTAGGTACATACGGAAAATTCTGATTATATTGAATTATCTGAATTGAATTATCTTATTATATCAACACCTTTTTTATCTGGAGTGATCGAAGAACCCACATAGCGTTTACAATATTACCGGTTGATCCAGAGAGATGTGTTTCCTTTTTTTCTACTTTTTCTCAGATATATACGTATTTTCTTTTGTATTTTTCATGGAATAAATCCATTCATTCATTCGTTCGTTCATTAAATTGTACCCATTGATGCTTGTATCACATTTAGAGAAAAATATGATCGACCCATAATATTTATGTTGTCAAAATTATCAGGATGAGGGTAAAACGAATGAAAGTGCTTTGGCCCTGGTGATAGTTTTATATAAGCCGAAAGCTCGGTAATAAGGACTTTTATTCGTTTTAACCTTATCCTGATAATTTTTACAACATGTAGCACATTTGTTGTTATTGTGAACAGTAATTTGGGGGAATTTGTTCAGGCATAGACTGGAAAAAACTCTAATTTCCTACCTTGACAGATAAACACTACCATGTTGAAAAAGGCATTTTCCCTTGCGTTTCCGTCGAAAAACCGCAGGCCGGGTAATTGAAACCCTCGCGATCAAACGTTTTACGGTGGAGCTCGCCGTAGCTTAATCGGGGCAAGGACCGCCCTAATCTCACGAGGCCTTGCCCGGGCTCCTAATCAGATGATTAGATCCGCTAATTGCCTCGGTCTAGGCACACATTACATGTAAGCAACCCCCTGCAATATACCTCCAGGGCCTGGGGGGTGAGTCTGATTAGGCCCAGACCTCCCTCGAGGTGGCTTCGACGTTGGGAGCGAACTGTGTTGCCCTCCCCCAGTCTTGAGGGTATGTTTCTATGGAGTTTCCGATAACGTAGATATCGCGAGGCGGGGTCATGGAGTTCGGATAACAACTATTGATAGACCGTACCTCTTATTTGTCATCTATTCTATAAATGAGTAACGCAGTGTCCTACGTGGATTTGCCGCACGCGTCAATGCGTTCAGGCGTTTACGCGTTCAAATGGCGGACCAATTAAATTTGCAAAAGTTGTCACGTGACCCTGCCCGCGCGGCGACGCGACGGCGTTGAACGCTTCGGTTTGATTTTCAAACAAGTTAGATTTTTATCGCGTTCGCAGCGCGTCAAACGCGTTTATATGATGTTTTCTAACCTCTTTCGACATTTTGAACTTGTTTCGTTCTTTTTCCCCACGTTTTCTTCTGTGATAATGGAGTTAGCTGATATAGAAATGGCCAGTTCTACATTTATTATACACCTTTATCGGGAGATGCCTAGTTTCGTAGAAAATTACAATATATTGTCTAGTGTTTCTAGACAATGGTAAAAACCAAATACGAAGGTTTGAGTCATGCTCATTTGAGTAAATTTTATTAATTGTTCAGAGTATATTTATGTTTGATTGTTTTGAAATTTGAGCAATTTTTCTGGAAATATTTCTTGTAGTTCCTATTATTCTGCCAAACAAATAAACTTTTGGATTCTACCAAATATTTGTTGCCTCAATTGGGATTATAAGTAGGTTATAGCATACAAAAAAAAGACCTTTAAATTATCACTTTTCCAAATTAATCACTGAAATTAGTGATAATTGAAAGGTCTTTTTTATATGTACGATAAAACTTCATTATGGAAGATTATCACACAAAATCTTCAGAAACTCTTATCTAAGATTATTGGAGTGGAAGTGATGAAATTCACCGAACTCGCTCCGGCTTTCAAGTATTTCCTCGGCCGGTCTCCTTTTTTTAATTATTTACAGCTGATTAATACAAAAGAGCTGTTGAGCTGGTCAGCAGCTCAAACTTGTTGATCGACGGCATGAATGCAAAATCAAATTGAAAAAATGAAGTTGAAAACACAGGCGCTGAGAACAGAACAGCTAATTAAACTAGCTAACTAGCTAAACTTCGAAGCGTTTTTGCGTTTCCACGTAGGACACAATTTTTTCTCCCGCGCGGCATGACGCGGCATCGCGCCAACGCTCGTTTTTAACGCGCGGCTTGACGCTAGCGGCGGAGCCACGTAGCGCACTGCCTAACGTCTGCATCTTCACGCTCAAACTCATGGACGGATTTGAACGGAGTTTTTTGCAAAATGATTGGGATGACACGGGGAAGGTTAGTGTAAGAGAAAATTCTTAAAATACGTTCAACCAGATCAGCTGACTTATCTGAATTCTTTCCTATTCACCCTATGAATTTGAAATTTGATAGGGTGCCTCTCTGGGACATCGAGAAACGAACAAAATAATGGGATCTTTCCTCATCAGCGTATTGAACTAAAGTCATTCCTTTTCACCCCAGTAATGTGAAATTCGATAGGGAGCCTCACTAAGAGATTAAGAAACGAATGCAATGATGAGATCCAATCATATCAGATGACTTAGCTAAATTTTCTTCTATTCACGCTAGAAATTTGAAATTCAATCAAGAGTCTCTCTGAGACATCGGTAAAATAGAATTATGGGCTCTTTCCTACATGTACATGTGGGTCCATGCAACGCACGGGTAACCAGCTCCGCAACCCGATTTGTTGGTTCCTAGGGATGGCAAAGTAACATGACTGCGACTGTTAAACATGACACCGATTGTTTTTTTGGGCTTAACTGAGCTTTTCCCACAGTTAATCCCCCCCCCCCAGCAGTGGTCCCCACTTCAAATATTATGGAGGAGTGCTGACTTGAAGTAGAGTCAGCATTCACCCTCCATCCCATCACACTGTTTGCATGCAACCCATGTAGTGGCCAGGGTCACATCAATATTCGAGGAGCCCTTAGCAGCACCCGGAAATGTGGGTAGCTGGCAGGCTCGATTGATCACCTTGAGGTCCAATTCCAATATTAAATCCTCAAACTGCACCCGCCCCGCTCCCACAGATGTATGTTCGTACCAGAAGGACCCAGTTCAACCAGTACATAATTAAACCACAGTCTAGATCCGACATTTGAGTCCATGGCAATCACAATGTCCCCACTACCTAGTGCTCAAATCACACCCCTCAAACCCATAAAAATAAGGGGAAATGTCATGGGTGCACTGACAGTACACAGTCACCCTGTAAAGAGAACGCCCACCACCACCCTTCACTGACACCACTACCAAGTGCCTGCTACTCAGGTGACTGAGCAGCACACAACTAAGGGCGTCATCAGAGACAAACACAACAGCCATGGGCAGTCCCTCACCCAGACCGATTATGATCCAGCACAACCCAAGGCCCGCATCAGCACCCTCCTAGGAGTGGGGCTCCTGGGTTCCACTCACACATATGCAATTCTCAAACATAAACAACACCAAAGGCCTTCAGAGCAGTACGAAATGCCCTGGACACCCTCACAACCCATATATGACATCCTCATAGCTCCGGTTTCCCTTCATGAATGAGGGGGCGAAACCAGCCAATGATTCCTCTTTTGACAATCTTTAATGCAGAGCAGGAGTATACTTCCAGATTCCATTATTCAACTGCTTCTTAGAGAAGGCCCTTAGGACCCTGAACACCTTTGACAGCAAGGGCCATCCGACAACTCTGAATGGGTTGATTTTATAGCCTTTTCTACAAACCACCTCAGTAAACCCGGTAGCCTGTTCCTCTCCATCGGAAAGAACAAGAAGCCTCCCTCCAGCTAACCTGGTTCCTCCCAAACTCAGATTCAGCTCCTCCACAGAGGAAATGTCCCAACTCAGCAGACACCTTATGGTAGGTGGGGAGAGGTCCCATCCTCGTCATCACCGAACATATCCTTATAGGTGTGGGAGGTTGACCTTCCTATTAAGATTAGTCAAGTCCTCCTGCCTAAGCTTGTCAAACTCACCCGTAATGGCAGACACCCTCTTTTTGATCTTGGAGAAATTCTCCATCATCTCACCCCAAAGAGAGGTGATCATTCCCTTAAGAACCGACTCCATAATCGAAATGCCCTAAGGGAGGCCCTGGAGGATCGTGCCCATGTCCAAATCCTCAGAGCCAAAACCCCAGCACCAAGAGCATCCAAGGGAGAGCATCCACGAGCATCCCTTCCCTTCCAGGTAGGCAATCGCAACGTGCTGCTTATCAATCTTAGCCTTGACCACAGTCTTTGCACAGTGGAAAGCAAACTCTCTCCTTACATCTAATCAGTCCTCGTATATTGCAGTACAAATAGAAAAGAGGTTCTCAGCATACTTGGTGATTGGTCCCTTCCTAGATGCTGCCACATCATTGGTGTCATTGATAAACTTCGCCCACTCATCCATCCAACCCTTAGCCTCCTTGTATGCCTCCATGGCCTTACTCCCTGTCAATGCCTCCATCACTACCTCCACTGGGCAGACACGCTTCTCGATGAAAATAGGGGTGAACCTCTCCTTGGCTAGTTGCATTATATGAGGTGAGCTGGAGCCAGAGGGAGGGAGCGTTAGCAGAGCTTTCTCATAGTGCTAAAATATCTTTCCTGCATTCTTTCTCCAAAACAGGAACACTCCAATCGTCCTCCTTAGCTGAGACTGACAAGTCAGCCTCCACGGAAGATACTCAGACCGGCTTCCCCCATGACCTGGGAATAATCTTCCTGTGTGAAGGAATTGGCGCAATGGTGATTGAGCTCACAGTACAACTTTCTCCAGGCGTCGACACACCAGCCTGGCTGACAGCTCCTCACTCGGTTACTGATTTGACTTCAGGTTCTGGGCTGAACCAGCTCCACCCTTCTGGTAAATCCGGCCCCTGAGACAAAAAGTGACATTCTCTTTAAAACCAGGAGGACTCAGGTACCTCTCTTCAAAGAATGGTGCAGGAACTGCAACCACTACCTAAGTTAACCGCTTCTTTTTAGGGAGCGAACATCCTCTCCCCCTCGATCCTTCACCTTGAGGAAACCCTTCCTTCTCATCTAGTCGTTGTCTTCCGACACAGACCAGCTATTCCTGAAATTTTTGTCTTCCGCCTTCCTAGCCTCGTCCAGCGCCATATGATATCCTCTTATCTTAGAGCAGGACTCGTCTCAACCACTGAACCACTTGTTCAGCCCCGTCGGATGTACTACTCCCGTCACATCCACAAAACCGTACTTTAAAGTAATTCCTACCAGATGTACGACTGCTAACGCTTTCTTATTCACTATTTCATTGACTGCGAATCCAGTGATGGCAGCCCTATCAGCCCATTGCACGTCACTAGCACTATCTGCGTAGGTGTTCACAAAACCCTGCTTGACCGCTATCTGGTTAGCGGGGCATTTCAGTGTCACTGACAGTGGATTATCCGGCCCTGTCGCATTTGACCCTGGTAACGTTACACCATTTTCCCTAACGTAGGCCATAACCTTCTTTACTATACCTTCAACCATACGGTAAATGTATTACCCCTCGCCACAAAAAATGTAAGTAAGCCCTTCTGGAAAAAAGTTCCGTCAAAATCGGTCCACCGGAATCAGTACTAGGTGGTATCTCGGAATTCAAGGATGAGGGGGTAGGTACTCCTCCCAACTAAAACCTTCTGAACTTTGAAAATTTCCTGTACTTAGAAAATTTTCGGTGTGCTTTGAGAGGTGAATAAAACCCTAACAGTTAAAACCCCAATCTACTGCAAAACCCAAGAGGTTGGCAGCCCTGAGAGAACCTAAGGAAACCTTCTAACGAAATGCTAATGGGGACTATGTGGTAAAACTCAGGTCAGTCACAAGGCCCCAATCCCCTTCTACAAAAACAAGCTGTCTAACAAAACTAAAACTACTCCTTAGAATTTAACCAAACATAGTAGGATTATTCTAGTCTATAGGCCCTACAAGACATGATATGCAAGCATGCATACATTTGGTAAGGAGCCTCTACAGACATGCTGTGTGCGATTGTCCAGTGAGGACCCAACATGATTAGCTAAGTTAGCTCGAAAGCAGCAGTTACTCTCCTAAAAGACCAACGTGGCTGAAATTCGGTATGGACCCTTTATAGACATTCTGTGTACGATTGTCAAATTCAGAATCCACTGTGATTAGCTGAGTGATCTCGAAAGCTCATTTCTCTTCTAATATACATAGGAGGAAGACATTTGGTATGGAGCCTCTATGAGCAATATCAAGGATCTAGGTAGCCCCCCAGAGGTGCAATGGGGTCCTAAATCCTCGAAAAAGAGGTAGAGAAGAATGACAGTATTCCGTCAGAGAGATACCCACTCCAACTAATAGCATTAATGAGTTTTGTTCGGAGTAGATTGGATTTCCAGGAACTGGATCACCCATACAACGCCAAACTCAGCCTCTCAAGAACACGTGCAGAGGCGTGCGACGCCCGTTGTTTTCCAACAGACCGACGGCAGCACTTTCTCTGGGATTCTGAGGGGAACTCTGTCACACTCCCCCACTTAAAGACATACTTGAATGAAGAGCAAGTATGTAAACCAGGTGGAATAGTTTACTGGCTGAGAACTGAAGCTAATTAATAAATAGCTTCATTGGCGATTGAGGGTCAGAAAAGAGAAATTGAAACAGGATGGATTGTCAATAAATCTTCATAGGAAGTCTTCATTAGGTGATTAACCCCCAATCAAAGATTGGAACAATCGGGAATAAACGGTGGCTCAACTATGGACACTTATACCTTTAGGAAAATAAAATAGATATAAATTAATATGCCCACATTGGGGACTTAAATTGGGAACTAAGCCGTGGAAATTGGGAACAATGCCCTTGAATAATTGGGAACAATGTCCTTGAATAATTGGGAACCATGCCCGGGTATAAAGAATAATAATAAAAATGGCAAAGGCCAGGTATACCATAGGTGTGAAATTGAAAATATAGAAAGGGGAATAAAAGAGAAATTACAAGTAAAAGACCAATGAAATTATTTATATATCAAAGGGTGATAATGGGAATTCCTTCTGGAAAACCCGGGCCATGTTTCTTCTGAAACATTAACGCCCCAAAAATAGTGGATTGGATTACTAGGCGTTAGCCGTCCATAATCCTAACCACGCTCGCTCTACCGAGGAGAGTGTGATAGACCCAAAAAGGATCCCCTTACTAATAGCACGTAATGTGCTATGTTCAGGAAGATTGCAATCCCGGAACGTAATGTGCAATGTTCCGGGAGTAGATTGGATTTCCAGGACCTGGATCACCCATCCAACGCCAAACTCAGCCTCTCAAGAACACGAGAGGAGGCGTGCGACGCCCGTTGTTTTCCAACGGAGCGACGGCAGCGCTTTCTCCGGGATTCTGACGGGAACTATGTCACAGTATGCTGTGTACTATTGTCAAAGTGAGTACTCAACGTGATTAGATGAGTGAGCTCGAAAGACCATTTCTCTCCTAGTAGACCTAGGAGGCTAAAATTCAGTAAGGAGCATCTACAGGCTTGCTGTGTGTGTGTGTGTGTGTGTGTGTGCGTGAATGTGTGTGAAGGGGGGGGGGTTATCTTATCTCGTGGACCAGCCGATTGATATAGTCAACGAGAGAAGCGAGTGTCTCCGATACGAACCCTTCCTGAAGACATCAAATCACCTGCTAATTTTTCAAATTCATCAAACAAAAGGAAACTTTTTACTAGGCTGATTGAACAAGGTTCTAATGGCTGTAAAAACGTTCTGACAAGTATTTATGTTAGGTGATAGATTCATAGTATACGAATGATAATGATGATGATGATTTTGTTGTGTCCCTTCCACTCTCCTTCATGGAAATAGCTATTCTTCATAAAATTACTAGTATTTATAACTATCAATTTATAGTTCTTTCTTTCTCTTCTCAACCATAGTACAAATATTTGCATAAAGTTTGATGACATCGCAACTCCCCCTAACCGCACAGGACCTAGTCTCAGTTTTATGGATAGACGAATATTCCATTGATCAATATATACCAAAATATTGTTCTCTTAATGTTTTTCCAAGGAATAAATCACATATTAATTAATATATTCTCTACTTTGCCTCTGCTAGCATTTTTGTCAGCTGCATCCGCGCTTGTATGTTCCGCGCTGAATGCTACAATTTTGTAGCTATCGACGTGAAAGTTCGGTAGGTAGATTATTTAGATATCCGGAATCAGCTGTAGAGTTTTCAGTGATGATCCGATGACAGGGAATTGTCATATGCGACGAAGATAGTCATCAAATCAACCGAAAATCGAGTTTGGTATCGTTATCAATAGTTGTTTGCTACATCTGAGGAAACCGCTATAAAAGCATTAAAATTGGTACTTGGCGACTATACTACGACGACATCGTCGTCAGTGACGTCAGTCATTGTCAAATCATCAAAAATCGAACTTAGTAGCAAGAAATGTGAACATTACCTGAGTGAGGCATCTGGTCAGCTGACTTACAACTAATAAACGGGGGATAGAGGGTTACATTTAGCGAATTTCCGTAAAAAATGGAGCTAATGCAATGGCTCGAAAAATTTTAAACTAAAAATGATATAAAATACCTATTTTCATGGAAATTCGATTTGAGACATTTTGAAACGAATCCTGAAGTTTGACGCTCCTTTACATACACATGCGTGTCATTCCAGACGATAACTCTCCTTAGGATTGAGATAAAAATTCCGTTCTTGAGCCAAAAATCAAGCTTTCAAGAGTTCGATGGCCAAAACTTTTTGATCTTCATAAATTGGTCAAATTTCAAAAAAATTTACTTAAAAAAAAAAAAGAGGTGAAAAACGGCTAAAAGTCGTTTAATTTTCATTTTCTCTTAGCAATCATTAAATCCATTGAAGCTTATTAACAACGAACTAAAACCTTATAAAATGTATGCAAAACTAATGCAAAATAATTATCTTAAATTCCATTAATACTCGATAAAAACTCGACAAAAACTCAACAGAGAAGCTGAAGATCCCAAACATTTTTGATATACCAGAATATTATTTGGAATGAGTTTTGCTGCTGTGATTTTGTCATGAAATTGGTTTTTTAACAAGTGTTTAGTAATCAACATGCTCAAGTTTCTTTGAAATTCAACATAAATATCACAATACAATGAGGCAACGGAGGCGGCGTGGGGGCGGCGAAGAAGGCAATGAAATTGCATTAATATTTGGTGAAAAATTGGTAACAACTCCCTAGGAAAGCTAAAATTTCCAAATCTTTTTTGAATCGCAGAACATTATTAAACATTTTCTTTGCCGTTATTTTGCCATAAAATTGGTTTTTAACTAGCTCTTTGTTTAGCTCGTTAACAACTAGTCAACTAGCTTTTTTTCTTTTTTTTGTACATTACAAAGGTTTATTGAAAATAATAAACCGAAATTCAATGTTTCTTATGAAAGAAGTTAACGTGATCATTGGGTGTATTATTCTAAAGAAAGAGAGTGCCCTCGGGGCCTCTGGGAGCGATCCTCTCCAGCCTCAAGGGCGATCGGAAAAAACACCGTTACAATGAGGCAACCGGAGGCGGCGCGGGGGGGCGGCGGAGAAGAAGATGCAAGAAGAACACGAAGGCCCCCGAGGACACGACATCTGGACTTGTCAGAGGTCGATCCAGGTGATGGGGCGCCCCCTCCGTCGGGGGCGACCCCGGGTCGGGGGCGGGGCCTTGGGGGCGGCACTCGGGCCCCGCCCCGCGGCTTGAGGGGCTCGCGGCCCGCTCCGCCCTCTTAGCCCTTCGACCTTTGGAATCTCGGTCGGGCACTCGCCTCCGCGGCTTGGCCCGGGTCGGACCCCGACCCCCCCTTGGCTGGTGGCCCCATGAAATACGAATGACAAATCGCTAATAATAACACAAGCCAAGTTTTATCTGAATTCAATAATAATACTACTTATAATAGATTCATTAATAGAAATACTACTAATTATAGAAAACATTAATAGAAATACTACTAATTATATTAAATAATAATACTACTTATAATACTTGATAATAATATTGAGCTGAATTTTATCTGAATTAAAAAACAGGCAGAAAATTCTATATTTCAACCTCTTGAATGAATGTGGTAGGATATTAAAAGAAGCGTTAAAACTTCTTAGAGTGTAAAGCATAATAATCATCAGAAACGGTTGCATACGAGTCTGCAAGTAAATATCCTAAAGAAGCTACATACAAATTACAGCTTCGTAGAGTGAAAAGTATAGAAATTACCTATTAAAACGTAAACGAGTTCCACTATCTGCTTTAAAAGCAGATACCATGTTATATGGATTCGTCTTCGATTGGGGATTTCACAACGGTCGTCCTCGAGAGTTGTAAACAAATCCTTTAACTTTCGACTGTAGGCGACGAAATGTAGGATAAAGAATTTTATTTCATCATTCTTGGAGGCACAAAAAGCATACTATAAATTGAAGTTATTTCTCCAATATAGACGCAATTAGTTGTTGTTAACAGTCGACTGTTGTCAGGGGATGAAAATGTTTCCTATGGAGTGGAGTAAATACAGAGTTTTTGGCGACTTCAACTTAACGTCATCCGTTACCGTAGTCTTGAGGGAGCAAATGAAGATGCTAACCCAAATGGAACCGGGAGAACGGTTGCCTTAATTTTGATGTCACGTTAACGGTGGTTTGGCCACGCGATATTTCCCCCCAGCTGTCTTGTTATCTACTGGTTGACTAATCAACTTCCTCATTTCGATATGAAACGCCAATTTTCAATCCTGAATTCGAATTCCATGTTATTTTCAGTACAAATACAGGGTAATTTCTCATTTTTAGTTTTCAATTCGTGAACAGGGCATGGATCTAACGCAAAGATAGTAAGCCTCAAGCGTGGAACACCGCGGTTTAGTTGCACTTATAGGTCATTAGTCGTTACGAATTTCATGTTTTTGGGTTTTCCGTTGGGTAAATTATCAACAGGTATGAACAAGTCTTCATCTCTATGACAATTAACCAGGATTTTACCTGACATAATCATCAGTGGAGGCAGCAGTTCACGCAATGTTCACGAGAAAACAGCTGAAGGATCAGGCAAACTAAGAACAATACTGCAAAGAAGTAATGTCTTGAAACTCAGATTTGTCAGTTAAAATATGTGAAATAATAATAAAAACAAGGCTCTAATCGACCAAATAGACCCTGTGTGCAAAAGAACGGATTTTTTTTCGATCGAGTTGAAGGCTAGTAAAGCGAGACGGTGGAGGCGGACTTCAAATGGCACATTCGGTTTCTACGCGACTTGAAACGAAAAATAACCAAGTTTGAGGGGTGTTCATGAAACCTACCCGCTACATCAACATAATTAGTAAGTACTGATGGGAAATTTAAAGGAAAACTATCATTTACTTCACCAGTATTCGAGTAATTTTGAGGTGATCAGTAGTGTTACATTTACAGGAAGGTTAGGCTGGTGTGTGCCTTTAGGTCCCCAAACGGGTGACGTTAAATGAGCCATTCTAACGTAAGACGTTGCTAACGTCCCCTCAAGGTCACGTACTCTTGGGTACGTTAGGGTGACGTTATAGGTACGTTAGTGGTCACCAAAAACTCTCTAATAACACAAGAGCCAAATTTTATCTGAATTCAAAAACAGGCAGAAAATTCTATATTCCAACCTCTTGAATGAATGTTGTAGGATATTAAAAGAAGCGTTAAGACTTCCTAGAGTGTAAAGCATATAAAGCATCAGAAACGCTTGCATACGAGTCTGCAAGTAAATATCCTAAATAAGCTACACACGAAATTACAGCTTCCTAGAGTGTAAAGCATAGCAATTAGTTTCAAGAGCCACTCATCTGATCCGGACCCTGAGAATCGTAGGTAAATTTTCTAAAGAGGCTACTCACGAAATTACAGCTTCGTAGAGTGAAAAGTATAGAAATTACCTATTAAAACGTAAACGAGTTCCACTATCTGCTTTACAAGCAGATACCATGTTACATGGATATGTCTTCGATTGGGGATTTCATAACGGTCGTCCTCGAGAGTTGTAAACAAATCCTTTAACTTTCGACTGTAGGCGACGAAATGTAGGATAAAGAATTTATTTTATCATTCTTGGAGGCACAAAAATCATACTATAAATTGATGTTATTTCTCCAATATAGACGCAATGAGTTGTTGTTAACAGTCGACTGTTATCAGGGGATGAAAATGTTTCCTATGGAGTGGAGTAAATGATGCTATTGCTTTACGTTAAGAATATTGTAACCGGCTTATTAAAATTGTTTATAGTCCAATCAACTTAGTTTAGCTGTAGCCAGGTACGTAAGGAGGGAGAAATTGGTAGCTTGAGATGTGAATATTTATCACATAAACCAAGCGCTTTCCAACGAGTGGCGAACGATTTTTGTGCGATGAAAACTGCGGAAGTTCCATTCCCCTAGCAACGGCTGGGTTGTACGTGAAAAACACTGAAATTGTGACATCAATTTTGCGTCACGGAAATTTTTGGTTGACCCCCCAGAGCAAAGACCATGTGAATTATTTAACCACCGCTTCACAAATCAAACCGTTCTCCCAATATTCGCATCACTCGATATGAATCAAATCATCGGAACACCAGCTCAATGAAATCATCAGAAATTAACAAGCGGTTGCAATCATGTTCACAATGTCAGTTATTGAGAATGATCACCTGTGTGTAAACAATTATTCATATAACCATGCTCATAACTCAGCTTGTCGGCCACGCACTTCGCAGTAGTTAACATAACATGGTTGAAAAAATCGAGAGCTTTCGAACGAACGAATTTTGTGGGATGAAAATCGACGAAGTACCATTTCCCTAGCAACGACTCGGTTGTTAGCGGAAATCATCAGAATATTTTCGTGAGCAATTTTCGTCACTCAATTTTCGTGACTTTTTTTAAGTTTATGTGCCATAGCAAAAATACATAAAATGTGAAATTCAATTTTATGGCAAAATAACGGCAACGAAACTCATTCTAAATGTTATTCTGCGGTTCTAAAAAGATTTGGAAATTTTAGCTTTCCTAGGGAGTTGCCATTGATTTACTTTACACTTTAAAGTATAAAAATTACCTATTAAAATATCCTATTGAAGTGATTAAACCACCGCCTAACAAATCAAACCATTCTCGCAATATTCATATCACCCGCTATGAATCAAATCATCGAAACACCAGCTCAATGAAATCATCAGAAATTAACAAGCGGTTGCACTCATGTTCACAATATCAATTATTGAGAATGATCACCTGTGTGTAAACAATTATTCATATAACCATGCTCATAACTCAGCTTGTTGGCCACGCACTTCGCAGTAGTTAGCATAATATGGTTGGATAAATCGAGAGCTTTCGAACGAATGGTCAACGAATTTTGTGGGATGAAAAACGACGAAGTACCATTTCCCTAGCAACGACTCGGTTGTAAGCGGAAATCATCACAATATTTTCGTGAGCAATTTTCGTCATTCAATTTCCGTGACGTTTTTTCTAGTTTATGTGCCATAGCAAAAATACATAAAATGTGAAATTCAATTTTATGGCAAAATAACGGCAACGAAACTCATTCTAAATGTTATTCTGCGGTTCTAAAAAGATTTGGAAATTTTAGCATTCCTGGAGAGTTGCCATCCTTTAAATGAATCTTTCACAGACAGTGTAACGTGGAGAATCGCATTGTAAAAAATTTCTTTTGATTTTCACGTACAAACAAGTCGGTGCTTGAAGTATGAAATATCTTTAGTTTTCACCGGACAATAGTCGTTCTCCACTCGTTGGAATGCTCTCGATTTATCACGTTTTCAGTTAAAAAATCATCATAGAAACGTAGATCCACATTATAAAGATTCAAAGAAACTCGCAGAACTTGTAAGAAACTCAGAATTGGGGTTGACGCACTAGATTTGGAAAACCCGCATTGTAGTTCAGTAGTTAATTACATCTGACTGAAAAAAAAAATTTCATATACATTCTTTTATTTTTAAGTGATGCTATCCATCTTTTCGTTCTTACAGTTCAAGTAAATGCATATTATCTATCATGCTTGAATGAAAAGTGAACTCTAGATAACTGTGCATTAATGCATTCTGAAACATTTCCCAGGCCAACACCTCCTACTTCCAACCACCTAGCTTCTGTTCTTATAGGAGGACCTTTATTGACACTGATATTATTTATGTATCAATCAATTAATTGAGCGGAATGATTGATGTATGATGAAAATAAATATGTAAGAATAATACACCCTTTTTTATTCCGTTAAAATTGATAACCAACATGTGATTCAACAATTCAAAACAATAATAATTTAACAAAGGTACTTGTTGCCTACCTATTGCGTGGCCATGGCAAGGTGATGAAGATAATCAAGATTCGACCTTCACAGAAGGATACAGGTATACTTGTTAATAAATTTGGTTACTATTACCCCCCCCCCCCTCCCAGAGTCTCAAATGATGACGAATGAATGATGCAGCCAACTATTCCTGGTCATGGCATGTATGGCAAATCGGAGAAATTCAAAAAATTATTCAAAGTTCCTTGCATAAATTGAGCGTTTCTACAAATTCAGATCCCCCCGCCTTAGAGGTTTAAATGTTAACATGTTAAACTCCCATGATAATCTTTACACTATATTCCGGAATTCAAGTTATATCCTCCCGTGGTTATTTAATTCTTCAATTGGACTGGCTAATTTCATCCTGGGACACCCCAATATTGCATCGTAATAAGTTGAAGTTTCGACTTCACCTTCAACAAGAAACTTATTTTAGTTAAATAATCATCATAGAAACGTAGAGCCACACTATAAGGATTCAAAGAAACTTGAAGAACGTGTAAAAAAATCAGATCGGGGTTGACGTACAAGATTTGGAGACCTAGTATTGTAGTGCTATGGTCGATTACATCTGATTGAAAAAGTATGTAATATACATACGTAAATTTTCAAGTGTTGCTATGCTATCCATCACTTCTTTCCTACAGCTCAGGTAAATGCATATTATCTATCATGCTTGAATCAAAAGTGAACTCTAGATAACTGTGTGTTGACGCCTTTTGTTGTGGAAGTTTGTTGTTAGTGATCCGCGAACTTGTGAACTCTTGTCGGAGATAATAGTGCGCGCTCCCTTTCCCCGTTTATCGCTATTCGGCCAACAAGGAACCCGAGCCTCAATTCCCATCGATGCCCTTCTCAGGACCACACGTGTAAGCCGCTGATTGCACTTTTGGTTTATTATTTCCAATAATAAGCCTATGTGATCGTATAGCAAAAAAATTTTATATCCCCCCCTCAAACTTTGTCACTTTACGTTTCAAGGTGCGTAGAATCCAAATTTGAAATGTCCGTCCGCCGTCCGCCGTCCGGGCCATAAAAGGCCTTAGAATTGACTTACAAAAGCTGTTCTTTCGCAGATAGACTCCACTTGGGGTCTAGTTGGTCTTAACTTCTCGCCAGCTCGATCGCTCCACTCTCATGGGTGCTATGAGCCAGAAATATGTGAAAAAGTGTTTTTTTTTTTTTTTTTTTTTTGTATATTTCAAGTTGTATAGAAATTGGAGATTTGTGAGTGAAAAGAAAATGTTAGCTATTAATTTTATGGAAAAAAAATATTCTAAATGATACTCTTCTATTCAAAGAGAGATTTTGGATTTTAGGCTATTTTTTGCAATTTTATAGATTTTTTAAAACAAAATTTAATGAAGTTCAAGTTTTTAGCATAATTTCGTACATAAATTTTTGAATATTCTATTTCATAGTTGATAAACTTCATTTGACCAATCTCATGCTAAAAAATATCAATTTAACAATTCTTAGCCATTTTCAGTGATTTTGTCAGCACATTTTTTGAAATTTGACCAATTACATGATATCAATATACAGTATAGGTAACACTTTTATGTGTTGGAAAGATGACTTGGTAATAAATTTTTATGTTTATCAACTATATTAAAAAACGTAAAATTGTGAGATTCCGCTGCTGTAATGGATTGAACCCATTTGTGAGGTCCGAAGCTCCGAGTTCCGATACTAAAAATACTATAAGCGGCGTTTAATAATTATGGACCAGAGATCTACGTAGAAGGGCTGTATAATACATAAATAATAAACCTTTGTGTAATAATTTGCAGCGTTTTATAATGGAGCTCCCTAGGTTCATTTGAATATGTCAATTTTTACTAAAATATACTTAGTTTTACCCACATACTTTAATATTTACCAGTACTATTTATTTTATCATTTCACCAGTTCCTGACCTCAACGATACCTTAAACAAAATTATTGATTTAGGTATTGCTATATTTATTTCATTAATTTACACGAGTGCATTAATGCATTCTGAACCATTTTCCTTGTCACCACCTTCTACTTCCTACCACCTAGTTTCTGTTCTTATAGGAGGACCTCTATTGAGACTGATATATTTATGTATTAAACAATGAATTGAGCTGAATGATTCATGTATGAACAACAACCTATTGCTGATCATGATATGTATGGCAAATCTGGGATATTCAGAAAATCATACAAAGTTCCTTCCATAAATTGAGCGTTTCTACAGATTCAGATCCCCAAACCATCTCCTCAGCCTTTGAGGTTTAAATGTTAACATGTTAAACTCCCATGATAAACTTCACACTATATTCCGGAATTCAAGTTATACCCTCCCGCGGTTACATAATTCGCGAATTTGACTGGCTAATTTCATCCTGGGACGCCCCAATATTGCATCGTAATAAGTTGAAGTTTCAACTTCACCTTCAACAAGAAACCTTGGGTCGGGTTCTCAAGAGAGGTATAAATTCGCGAAGGCGGGGTTCTTGCGGTCCTCTCCTCCTCCTCTTCCGTTCTTCGAGGATTGTTTTGAATTTCATCCTCTTCCTTCCACCCACCTCCGCTTGAAGGAAGACCCTTGTTGTTCTCCCAAGGAACAAGGGGGAAAACGGGCCAGAGGTGGAAACGAGTAACAAATTTCAAACCTTCCCCAAGTATAATTGAACATGGCTCCGAGGTATTTTGACGCAATGCGTAAACGTTTGCATAGAAACCTGGAAAAGCAGAGTTTCCCCCTTTCACTCACACTCTATCCCCGGTATATTCCCGCGAAGGGAAGACGTTTTCTACCAAGTGTCGGTTACGTGTTTATTGTGGTCCGGGCCTCCCGAGGAAATTGAAGCTTCGCCAGGTGGGTTGGCAAATAAGATGGAAGCAACGGCGAAGCAACACCGAAGCAACATGGAAGCAATAGGGTTGCGGTTCGGGCCCCCTTTTCCCTCTATTAGGGAAGCAACCCGGGTGAAGACTGCCCGGAAACTTATTTCGGAGTTGGTGTTTGAAGAGGGAGGGTGGAAATTACCATGTTAATTTGAATGATATATGCATGGAAGTTTCTTCCGAGTATTGAGGTTCACCGTAGCGCTTCAAGAAACTCGGTTTCCACAGAAAAGCATTATACCTCACTATGTTCTTTTCTAAGGTTCTCTTGAGTATTCAGTAAACATAACTTTGGACTTTTTATCACGATTCAAACAATTTTTTTCGACTACTACATTACATTATGCGATACTTCATACTATGTACTATCAATTGTAATAGGTGTTTTCAATGTAAAGCGAGACGGAGAGGAAGAGAGAGAGAGAGAGAATTTATTGGCCAAAATGACATTTTTACATGAAGATGTATGAAATACATTTTAGCTTATAATGAAATGAAATAAATATCGCACTGCCGCCTACCGGAGAATAGGTAAAAACGCTGCAAATTATTTCACAAAGGTTTATTATTTTTTCAATTGAGTATGATCGTAGTTTTAGTTGGCTAGCGACGTACGGCCCGTCCAGACTCCTTCTCATCATCTATTGGTCCGATTTCATTTAAACTCGAGGGGGTAGTTGAGTACACGATCCAAGGAGATGCCCTTTTCAATCAACCAGTTGTATCAAGCTTGCGAGTAATTTCCGTCAAGAATAATTTATGTCTATTGTTCATTAATCAATAATTAATCAATCATTTCGAAAAACTATAAACACCAGAGTAACTAGATATCCTATGCAACAAGAATTGATAGCTAAATTACGACCTGACAATGATTTTTTCGCGAGGCAATGTTATTGGCTGATCCCAGAGTTATACTGCCTGATACGAATAGTTATATCCTCTATGACCATTTACAAAACATAATGAACTGTCTGACCCAAAAGACGTATATACAACCAAGATATGCACTTAAAAATCCTGGAGGAATTTGAGTTAAAATAGTATTTTTGTTATTAGCTTAATACTATATGCTTTTACTACTTTATCTATTACTACTATATCAATTTACTACTTACATACTTTTATCAAGAGCTCTGAAGTCTTAAGGTTTCCTCTAGAGGTACGCGCGTGACTTTGAATCACCTGATGCAATCGTTGCGCTTTATAAATCCCTAGTTTGCCCTGTTATGGAGTATGCTAGTCCCATATAGTTTCCGTTTTATGAGGAACTAGCCGCTCCGGCTCGCTACGCTCGCCTCCACGTCCAGCCGGGGGGCAAGCCCCCCGGGCCCCCCTTAAATTGCTCGCTTCGCTCGCAAAATGTGGCATGTAGGGAATTTTGCTCGCTTCGCTCGCAAAGTGTGGCATGTAGGGAATGTTGCTCGCTTTACTCGCAAATGGTAGATCCCTAAGGGTAGGTTTAACGTGTGTAGGGGATGTTGCTCGCTTCGCTCGCAAACGGTAGATCTCTAAGGGTAGGTTTAACTTCTGTAGGGGATGCTGCTCGCTTCGCTCGCTTGAGGAAGTTATACTGTTCACCCAACTTGGCAGACATTTTTTTCAGTTGGGAATAATTCTTACAAACAAATTAAATCTTATAAAACTACGTGGAACCACGAAAAGTTTAGTGTGGTATGTAGGGAATGTTGCTCGCTTCGCTCGCAAAGTGTGGCTGTATACATGCGATGTATTACAATTGAAACATGTAGGGGATGTTGCTCGCTTCGCTCGCAAATGGTAGATCCCTAAGGGTAGGTTTAACTTCTGTAGGGGATGCTGCTCGCTTCGCTCGCTTGAGGAAGTTATACTGCCCACCCAACTTGGATGACGTTTTTTTCTGTTGGAAATTCTTACAAACAAATTAAATCTTATAAAACTACGTGGAACCACGAAAAGTTTATTAGGGAATGTTGTACTGCCCACCCAACTTGGCAGACGTTTTTTTCAGTTGGGAATTCTTACAAACAAATTAAATCTTATAAAACTACCTGGAACCACGAAAAGTTTATTCGGGGATGTTGCTTCGCTCGCAAGGTATACCTGTATATGTGTAGGACAAAGTCCGTATTTATTATTTGAAATGGCTCTCGCTTCGCTCGCAAGGTAGGTACCTATGTATACCTGCTCGCCTCGCAACATTGTGACATCGAACCTTTCACGTCAATTCTTGAGCCTTCTCTCGTCCACGGCACAATTTTAATCGCTTTGCTCGCTTCCGCTCGCAATTTGTCCGACTGCCCGTCACTTTTTTCGATATCCGATTTCGGATTCAGATTCGGCGGACCCAAAGCTGTATTTCGCCCGCGAAAACCGTTCCGAAAAACGTACCTTTATGGGGTATATTTTAATCGGAAAAAACCAAGTTTTTCGGCGGACTTTTCGAGAAAACGGGTCCGTACTCTCGCATTTTTTTTACGCATTTCCCGATACTTTTTTCGCGATCTGATCGCGCCGTCGTCTTCCTCGTTCAAAAACCTACAAAACCGGTATTTTTCCGGAATTGTCAACGGCCGTTTAGAGGGGTAGGGGAAGCGGGGAAGTCCAAAAAGCGCACATTAATTATTACTTCGACCCCCCTCCCGCTCTATGGCCCATGGTTCGGGTGGGATTAGAAAATTTTAAATTCGCTCGCTCCCACTTTTGGAAAATCCCAAGAAGATCCCCCCACTCGTAGATCCGGCCCACTCAGCCGTTTGGCCGTGCATAGACACGACAGACAGACAGACGGAGTTTCATTCTTATTAATAATAGAGATAGAGATAGAGATATACGCATGTTTATATTTCTCGATTTGAGCTCCTATCTATTCAAATAGTTATTGCCTTAATAATATCATTATCTAAGTACGTACGAAAAGTCGAGTGGATATGTTATTAAATATGCGTAGGAACAGCTTTGGTATTAACACACAAATGTGACCTTGAAAAAAACAAATTCATGCCTCGAACGAACGCCGGCGCCGTAACCACCACAAGCCGCGGCGCCGGCGCCTCCTCTCACTCCACCCCCCCCCCCCCCCCCCCCCCCCCCCCCCCCCTCTCCACCCACCGTGACCCCCTGCCAAGCGTGCCAGGCGTGCTCGCGTCGAAAAAGACACGTTTTTGCCCGTTTTTGGCCCATAGCATCTATGCGATTAAAGCGATCGGGATGGTTAAACGTTAGGACCAACTAGACCCCAAATGGAGTCTATGTGCGAAAGAACGGGTTTTTAAAGTCAATTCTTAGGCCTTTTATGGCCCGGACGGCGAACGGCGGACGGCGAACGGCGGACGGCGGACGGACATTTAAAATTTGGATTCTACGTACCTTGAAACGTAAAGTGACAAAGTTTGAGGGGGGGTTATAAAAATTTTTTGCTACACGATCACATAGGCTTATTATTGGAAATAATAAACCAAAATCACCTGTGCTCTCCGGTAGATTCATCAAACAAAAACCCATCAATAAATCATAATCATACGAGTATGTCTCAATTAATCAATAAACCATAATCATATTAAAAAGAAAGATCAAGTAATATACAGAAGTCAATGCAAGTAACTAATAAAGAGAGAGAAAAATAAACTTTCAAGTAAATCTTTAGGATGAATAGGAAGATGAACTGCCCAAAATCTGTTTAATCAAAGTGTGTTTGAACAATATTTACGGTTCGAAAAATTAAAAATATGGATTTTGTGATTGTACAAAAAGGTAACAGCCTGGATTTGCGCTGTACGCATAAAGAGTTCAGTTCTCACCACAGGTAATCTTAAATTTGAATCAATAGCTGTACGAGTCCGACTCGCTCTGCTGAGGAATTCCTCACCAATGCCCTTCTTAAAAACATGGAGACAAGCCTCTAAATGAAAAATTTCCTTGACCCTAAGCAACTTCGATTCGTTATATAATGCTCTAGTGGAATGTCTCCGCGGTTTATTTAACATAATTTTAATTAAACAGTTCTGAGCCGTTAGCAAACATTTAAGACTTGTTTTACAGGCTCTTCCACTCCATACTTCAGGATAGAATAAGCCAACCCAAAATATACAATCCTCAGTTGAACGGTAAAGCCACTCAAATGACCGTTTCGAACGATATTTTTGACCGGCTAAGACCACCGCTGCCTAGTGGGCGAAGACAACCAATAATGCGAAAAATCACCGTATCTTAAAAATGGATGATCATATTGACTTGAAAAATGTTTCATTCGATTCAGGAGAAGTAAATATGCCATTCGATTTATCAGTAATGGAGCCAAACAAAATCCTTCCTCTTTGACCGAGCTTTCGGTAAATATATTCCCTCCTTCAGGGCTCTGAGGACGTTCCTGTGTGAACACCCTACTACTCACACACCACGCAGGCATAGCGAGTCGCACGAGGTACAACTCAATGAAGCAACTAAAAACCGGTCTATCGTAGAAATTAAAATAAGAAATAAACATCTGGAAGTCACAAAATTAGTACATACCTACTATTAATTCATTCACAACATTCCACTACAACTAACAATATATTAACCTAATGGTTTATGGCTAACCTAATTGGATGATGTATGGTTGCATTGGACTGTAGTTTATGAACTATTAGTTGTGTAGTTGTATTTGTGACTCCAAATTTGTACACCAAAATCTCAGCTTTCTAACGGTACAGTCAGTTGTCCGTTTATTTTGCTAATCAGAGAGAAAAACTATATTTCAATGTTGAAAAATATGTTTTTTTTTCCTCAGTAAAATCTAGGGTTTTCCTGAAAAATAACGTTCTATGTAAAAACGCATTTGGAGTCGGTCTCTTCTTATATTTTTAAGCTTAATCAAATGGTAACACTTGCAGATCCCTACATATCTGTTATTACCCAGTTTTGAATTTTAACTTACGAGTTGGAGTTCATATGATATGATGAATTTCTTGCGTTTTCAGAAGAGAAACTAACAGTTTAATAACTCTTATACTATAGTTATAGTTATAACAGCGTTGGAGAGATTTGCAAGTGTGATTCGCGAAAAAGTACGGAAAAACCTATCCAATACAAAGTATTTTCATAGGAGGTAATAATTGAAGAAAACGCAGGATTACGTTAGGGGCGAGAAATTTTTTCAACATTGAATCATAGTTTTCTCTCCTGATTAGAAAAGTATGAGTAAAATTGACTATATAGTTGGAAAGCTGAGATTTTGGCCTAACTTTTAGGCTGACAGACAAAAATTCTTACGCCGGATTACATAGCGGTTGAAAAAAGAGGGGATTCCTAAGATTCGACCAATTTTTCGTTTTCAAGTTCATTTTCTCTGGTTTTCCTGATGCAAAAATGTGGTTTTTTAAATTAAAAAATATAGGGAATTTCACGTTTTTTCGCACAGTGTATGTAAGTAGATTTGAATCGTCATGTATATATTCAGGAAGTTATTGCCGTTTTAATGTCATAGGGTAGAAAACATGAAGTAAACCATGAAAATTTAATAACTCGAAAACAAAACGTGAAAAAAATAAAATTAATTTAAAGAAACAGAGTCTTCTATCACAGAAACTAAAATCCTGTATAGGAGTCTACAAGACATTGAAAAATGTCTTCACATTTAATGTTGCACCGTTATTTCAATCGTCTCTTATTGTCCCAGAGAGTCTCCCTATCATATCTAAACTTCCAAGTTTTTTACCAGCCTAACAGTAGTTGCAATCATGTTTACCAAATTAACTGAGAAGGATCACCTGTATGTAAACAATTATCAGACAACCAAGCTCACGCACTGCGCAGTGGTTAACATAATACGGTTAGGTAAATCGAGAACTTTCCAACGACTGACGAACGGTTTTTGTACGATGATAAATGTATAAGATACAGTTCCGTAGCGACGATTTGTTTGTAAGCGATAATCACCGGAAAATCAAAAGTAACGCTTTTTGGTAACGTAACGTAACTTAACACTTTTCGATTCTATGTGCCAAACTAAAGGTATAAAATGTAAAAAAGTACGAGGAACTTTTGATCAGAAACTACCTGTAGAATCGGTTTGGTACTTTTGGGTTATAACCCCTCCCCCCCACTCTCACCAGTCAATTTGTCTTCAACATGCATGCCCGATGTTACTAGGCATTCCTTCTTACTTAGATTACATATTTACGTAGAATAAAATTGGTGACAATTTCAACCTGTGGGAAGAGATTATATTATTTTTAAAAAAAGAAAAGGAATTACCGTGTTTTCAGAAGTTGCCTATGTCAATAGGTGTATAGGTAGCTGGTTTGGATACTCGTAAGCTCGCATCTCAAAATTACATAACATCAAGTAGTCAATCCTTTAGTAAAAATACAGATTAGTTGGACATGTAGGTCAGAATGATGTGTATACTTTGGCGGTCTGGATGCTCGCAAGCTCGCATCTCAAAAACAAATAACATAACATAATCTGATTAAGAAGTAATGCTTAGAAACATCGAGCGAGCGTGTTGAAGATGAATTTACTGGGGAGGGGGGGGGGGGGTATAACGGAAAAGTACCATCGGTCTCCCTTGTACAGTCAAAACGTAATCTTCATTGAAGAAAAAAAGAAAACCAGAAAAAAAACCAGAAGACATTCACACTGTTTTAAATCTCGTCAGTGATGGCACAACTAAAAAATCTTATCGCTCTGAGATACGGTGACGTTAATGTTCTCCACGTGGTGGCCACGTTTATCGTTCGATCAGCAATTATCAATTTCCAATTATATAAGAAAATAAACGACTTGGGGGAGGAAAAGGAAAAGTACGTTATGGCCGGGACGAGATTACGGAAGGGAAAATCACGGATTCGACCCTAAAACCTCACCTCTTCGTAACGTTACGAAGCGGGACGAGGGGACAAAACAGGGTGAAATTTACGAGGTGTTGACAATTATTGGCCGAGCTGACCCTCCTTCCCTTTCGCCTCGAAATACCCCCGAAAACTGCCCAGATGAATTGTTAGGAAAAGGGTTAGGAAAACGGGGAGTCGTCCCAATGAGGGCACAAATCACGTGGAATTGTCGCGGCACCTGTGGGACATTATGCCCGTCCCACTAGGTACTACCACCAGGAAAAACCGTGTTAGGGTCCGTCTATCGCCGAAAGGGGAAGGTTTCACCGGGAGAGGTTACCCGTTATACGGCAGAAGGGGGTTGATGGAAATCGCGTTTTTCGACGGGAATAAATCCGGTAATTGGAAAATGATAAGGTATCTCGTATCTTCCCTTATTTTCTCCGGGAAAAGGGTGAGGGTCCCGCCCGCAAAGATACGCCATCTTTCTCTTCCTCTAGATAAAGGCGGTTTATGAACCTGTTCTCAGTTTTCTCCCGTTACTTACGGCGATCTCATTTCGTTTTGCGGTATCTCAGGCATCCTCGAGCTTTTTTTTCTCTTTTTTTAAAGCTTTATGAGCCGTCGTTTTAGAGTAATCGTTTTAATGTTATATGAAATGATAAAACCGCCGGTAAAATGCGGCTGATTTATATTCAAATGACGTTGCACCAGCCTTCTGATACGTATCTCATTTTCAAGAATGGGTTAGCGGTGCGGTATCGTAATATTCACTCATAAGTTTTCCCTGATAATTTATGGAGGTTTTTGTGTATTCCAATGATAGTTCTGCAAAGATGAGTTATTTTCAACCTATTCATCCAGGAAAATACCGTTAGACCGAATACTATTTACTTCCCAACCGTCAATCAACTGGAACCTCAAAACTGTTTTTTGGTCCAGAAGTAGGTAAGTATTATTGTAAAATAGATATCCGCTCAAATGGTCTATTTTTGTTTCTGTGTGTATATACATTGTGAAATGAGTCAGCTTCATTTAAATACACTGAAAAATCATCGGAATACACGTAAAATCACCATAAATAATCAGGAAAACCTTATAAGTAACACCATGTTTCCCTATCAAAATCAGATGAATTAGCAAACGAACAGTGCTCCAATATCGGGGTCGGTTCGGAGAACTTCGTTTTCATGAACGATAACTATAGGCTATTACACGCTGATTCCTAATATGTACACATGTTAGGAATGCAACTTTGTCTTCTCACGTTCAAATACAAACAAACAAACAAAAAAGCTTAAAGAAATTAGTTTTTTAGGTCTAAATTTGGAAAAATAATTATAAAATTTTTGTTGTCAGACCAAGTTATTATCCTGCAATCATTTTAGGGGGTAAAATTAAGAGTTCATTTTAAAATATGCACGATTTCAAATATTCCAGATCGAGAAGCGCATAATTTGGACGTTGATAAGGTTTCCTGGTGGTTTCAATTAAGTTATCATAATATAGGCTATTCATTATAGGCTCTCTAATATCAGGAACATTGATCAAATTTATAGGTATTTTGGTTTATTATATTCAATAATGAGCCTTTATAATCCACCAAGAAAAAGATAATTTTAAAACCCAAAGTTCTGTACTGTAATTAAGGATGGAAATGTATCTGTTGTCGCTAGGACACGAAACTATAATATATCCCGTATAATTGTTCTTCCTGCAGAGTTGTATTATTCTTAAAAAAGAAACACCTAAGTATATAATAATGTATTTCAGTACCAAAACGTATCATCTTTAAAGATGAAAATAGTTTGTTGATTATATTTTATGTAAGTGATTTATTTTATTTAGTGTGGGCATTATTATATATTTGCAGACTTATTTTGATTTTGGTTCAATATTTTCAATAATGAACCTCAGTAACCGATCAAGAAAGAGAAATTAAACCTCCCTAAATTTGTGTCTACGTTTCAAATCCAAAAACCGAATAAAAAAATAATAAATAAATAATAATAATAGGTAATAAGAATAATAAATCCTTCCGTCCGCCGTCCAAAGCTTTCATTTTAAACTACAAGACCAAGCGTTATGAAGACCTTGGGTTGAAAATCACATTTACGGTCTAGTTGATCCTAAATATACGGCATCAATTTTATCAACCCTAGAGCGTAACACTAGAGGGCCAAACGTTCAAAAGTCGAGATCTGGAATACTTCCAAGGTAACATTAACGATTTTTTGGTTGTCAATGATAAAGATAATCCCAACGATTCGATTGAAACCATCCGCAACGCTTCACGGTGAACGTTAAGCTCTCTCTAAGGGCTAGAACTTCGAAAAAACACCTTCGGGTTTCTGAGCGCGAGACCATAGATAAATGATGACCATGCAAAGTACCTACTAGTGACAAACTTCATAATCGTCTACCATTTGTTAAACCTGATTCTATTAAACTTCACTCCAACTACTGTTAACTATTATTTTCTAATTCTCCTATTTCTTACTGTTTCAGGTACTAGAAATTTCGATTCTGATGCTGAATCTATATACGTAAGTAAAATTATATGTAACTGAACATTTTGGAAAAGTAGGTAAGTATAACCTATATCATTAGGTAATTCTATATTAAAAAGTCCTAATATACTGGAAAATTCCTCATGTTTAAAATTAATTAGGACGGTATGGAATATTGAGTCATATTTCAGCTCTGAGACTTTCTAATTTTGTCTTCTAGTATTAGTAGCTCGGATAATGAATATAGTACTGTTCCGCTGGGCTTCCTCCCTAGAATATGGCAAACATAGGGGAACAATTTGTTTGTTATAAATTCATTCCAGTACGATGGATGTCTGGAAAACTATGATACCTCCGTAGAGACCTCAAGCTGAATTATGGGCGAGGAACAAATTCGATTTTCGACGATTGGATTTACGAATTCGGAGCATAATGTTATATTGACATTGGCTAAACCCCTGACTGTGGCTAGACCATATCACACTGTAGAGTATTTTGGCCCATCTATCAGTTACTGATATACTAATAGGTAATTTCCACATTTCACGTAACAACCTCGTTTGAATTTATGCTACGGATACCTTTATTCAGAATTGTATTAGGCCGGGGTCCTCTAACAAAGGTTTCTTCTGTATCTACACCTTCAGGGACCCTGGCTGAAAGCTACTAAGGATTCCATGTCCCTCCCAACACAGCGCCAAGTTTTATTGTTGAGTGATGTACATTACCCACACAGAAGAAAGCTTAACAACTTGTTTGTGTAACATCCTCAATAAACGGATGTATGATGCCTAATTAAAGACATAAATTCACGTCTATTTAGCATTTCTGCACTTAGTCCTTGCTTCGTTCTTACAGCATAAGTACACATTAATCATGCTTGTGGGTACAACAGCAGTGATTCTTTTAATTCTACAGTCCTTATCGTTTGGATTAGGACCCATCCTGTTTGTTTAGATCTTTAAAAAGTAGGTAACACTCGTGAAGTAAAAAATGGCAAAAACCATTATAAACAACGAATGAATACTGCACGTAAAATTTATTTCAACATCGTAAGTGAATTCTCTTCAAAGAAACGTGGCATTGAGATCAGCCAAAAGAAGGAAAAAAAGTTGAAAATGAGATTGGAACGCAACTCTCCATTCTTTCACCACCCTCCCATCCCCTTTTCAGTCGAAATGTATTTAATAGGCTAACGCTCGACGGGAAAAAGTAGAGCCGAGGCAATGTAATAAAGATAAATTCGTTCCTCTTCTTTACCCCCTCTTTCGCTTTCTCAAGGACGTCCAAAAAAACCCAGCGGAGGACTGTGTAAGCAAAAGGAGCTCAATGAAATGGTGGGGGGGTCGAAAGAATGCAAATTTCTTGATAAAGGCGGAAAGAGAAGGCAAAAGCGCACTTGGAGGGTTGCCTTTGGGAGGGGAAAGCTCCTTTAAATAAATTAGTTTTCCTTTAAAACAACGGCGAAAAGGGGGATGCGGACCATAACCCAACTGTGGGGTTGACGTCTTTAGCGATCTTTAAACCGCTTGGTGCAATCCTCGCATGTCGAATTGACACATTCGAGGCTTGTAAGTTGAGTGAAGTCCTCTTTGATTGTTTCAAGCTTGGGTGGCCAATTGAAGCTTCCAAATATGAACAGCCAGCTCTGAAAAGACTGAAAGATTTTCATCAACTCCCAGAAAAAATAGAGTTTTTATGAAACGGTTTTTATTATCAAAATAAGATGTATACGATGGTGTTAATAGTCTCCCAAAACCAGCGTAGCAATAGCCATGGCTAGGGTTGACTTGGATAACTTGAGTGCCAAAAATTTCATCAATTCATTAAGTTTTTCAACTGACCTTCTGTGGTATGCCATCTTACCAAATCTGGTGGGTTGTAAAATTTAACACAAAAACCTTTAGTTTACCACTTATATATTTAAATATTTACAAAGCTTTTGGCTGAAATTCTGAGCATCTTCAGGTCACAAGAAACACAAACACAGATAACAGTGAAGCAAACGAAACCTACTTATCCTAACCCTAAATACATAGATCATTACCATGGAATACAATGACGAAATGGAAGAAGTAGATATAGACAGACCCTTTCTCTTAAGATTTTACAACCCATCAGATTTTGCCAAAAACTTGTTTACACAGGTAATAATACATAGGTAACGGTAAATAATATTATAAAAGTGTTACGTATTATGGACGATAATACAATAAGCAGGAAATAATCGAATTAAACAGTACCTTAGGAATGGAGTCACGAATAAGAATTTTTGTTTAGAGTATGAATAAATGAATGGAAACTTCATTTTGCTAACAGCAGAAAGTAAAATTAATGGTAATTATAAATTAACAAAAATGCAACCTCAGATTTCATTTAGAGTAGGTACGTATAATCTTGACATTCTGTCTAATATGAAGGTATAATAATGTAAGTTTCAATAACATAGGTAATAACACACAAAGAACGTGGCTACAATATTAACGGCTACAATAACACTTTAAGATACAATAATGGTATCGCTCCCCTAATAATTATATTCGGAAACGAGTTCCCACCTGTATCTCCAGGTAATGGTTGAGTACTCTCCCAGGGTCACAAAGTTCGATTCCCTCAGCTGATGCAAGGTGTTTTCCCTGGACAAGATAGCTTCCCCGAATGACCTACCACAGGATTCTGCAAGAATCGGACAGCTGCCCACAAAATGGATAATATCCTCCCTTGCTTCCAGGTTGCACATAGAGCACTTCTGTTCTTGACGGTCCCGACATACATTGTAGTTGAGATTGTTACCAGTATTTCATGGTTGTTTTCCAGTTTCACAATTGAGAACTTAGTTACCATTCATCCAAATGCAGTAAAGACCCTCTGGAAACAAGTAAAACCCACTCGCTCCTCAAAAATGCCATGAAAATTGGAGCATTCCTTTTTTTGTCTACTTTTATTATGTAGACTCCACACTGAAAACCGTGGCGAGGACCCAAAATTTCCAATATCGAGCCTTAAAAACCAAAAGCTGATCTGCAGCATTTATCCGAAAACGCAGGCTTTGTGGCTTCCATTCACACAAATATTCATCAATCCATTAAAACAAAATGAAAGAGCAATACAATCACAATAAAAAGGAAACCTACCTCAGTGGGTGGACGTTTTATCTTTACCAGACAAGGTCCAGTCCCTGTTGTCGTACCTGTGAGACGCTGAGCTCTACTCCAAACTGTTATATCTGATCTGTGATCTGTTTTTGTACAATCTAGTCATATTTTCATTTCACGTTGTTGATTATATATAGTGACATATAATTAGTTATTAGCCTATTCCTAATCTAGTCTTAGTTGTATTATTTTATTTTTGAGGTTTTTTATCCGCTCCAAGGGCTAAACAGTGGCCGGCTCGGTAACACTAATTTCTCCCCCTTTAATTTGCCAATGGAGTCTGTGATGGCACTCCGTTTGGTGGCGGAGAGCAGTATGGCCTCCCTTAGAATCGTGCCACTTGCAATGTCCTTTCGGCTACCTTTTTCAGTGCCTCTAATGACCTTTCTGGTTGAAATTCGGATTAAACCACCAAAAGAAAATAAAAAAGAAATAATTGGAAACTGAAAATGAGTTAATTGTTTGGACAAAGAAATCTGCTAAACATCAACGCTTCACGCAGATACATTGTGACATTAATATGTCCTTTGGCACTTTCATTAATAACACCACTGACAATGATGGTACAAGGTATCCAAAGGAGAGCGTACTATATACGCGATACTTACTGAAGTATTCGATGAATGCGTGACTGGGTGACCCTCGTAAATCCCAGTTAAAATCACCACCGAAGAGTATGAGAATAAAGTGGCAACGGAATTCCGCAATACTCGAGAAAAGAGTCCATAATTACAATCGTCGCATAATGTCCCATAGTTTCCCTATCAAATTTTAACGATAATCGATCAAAGAGTTTACCTCTCTCTGTTGATCAGGGAAGATACAATGATTTCAATCATCTCATAATGACCCGGAAATTCTCCTTATTGAATTTAAACTTCCAAGGGTGAACAGGATAGTATTTAGATCACTCAGCTGATCAAGAAATAGTCCATCATTTCAATCGTCCTTTAATGTCCCAATATTGGTAGCGATCATGTTTACAATAATAATTGATAAGAATCGCTAGTATGTAATACATTATTCACGCAACCACGCTAATTCCTCAGATTGCTGGCCACGCACTGTACAGTGGTTAACATAATACGTTAAAATAAAAAATGGAAGTTAATGAATAGTCTGATTTCACGAAAATAAACTGTTACAACGTCAGATTGATTTCGGCGGTTGGGTCATTATCAGTAACAAACAATGACTAAACATGCGTTAGAAAGGACACAATTTATATATCATAGGTGAGGGGAAATTGAATTGTGAAACAATTAGGTAATTGTTCATACAAAGTGAAGGGCTTATCGTATGAAGTTATGGGACGGAGAAGAAATGCTCAATCTGGTTTTAACTAGGGGATGATTCCATACTTCCATATATGGGGGTCGAGATTAGTAGAACATGGCCACTGGAACATTTGAAATGCGAATGGCCGCGTTATATTGCACTTGAACTCATATTGAGTGACCTTCTTATCAGTACGGTAAAAAAAAAAAAAAAAAAAAAGAAAAAAAAAAATCAATCCTGAAATAATTCTTGATTTTCAAGTCTGTCGCAATAAAACACGACGTTGTTGCAACGTCACATTTGCATACATTCCTTGATATCATTGGTGCAGAATACTACTTAGAAAACTTTATTTTCAAGCGAGCTCCATCCGTTTTCCAAGTGATAAAGCAGGCTTTATTTGGGGGTCCTCCGCCAACTGAGAGAAAGAGCTAAATTACTCAAAAAAAAAAAAAAGTATTGTCATACCCCATAATATACCGAGGAAGTTTTTGTGCGAACCAAAACCCCGAAAAATAAATTACAATTAACACGAAATATATCACAAAGGCCAATAATTTTGCTGGTATCCTCTCAAGAAGAATCTTTGCCAAGTCCCTGTTCCAGTTTCCCTTCGCAGTTGAAAACATTGTTTCTCCCCCCTTTCTTTTATCTTACCCGCTTTCCTAATATATATATATATATATATATATATATATGTATGTGTGTGTGTGTGTGTGTGTGTGTGTGTGTGTGTGTGTGTGTGTGTGTGTGTGTGTGTGTGTGTGTGTGTGTGTGTGTGTGTTTTCTGTTCCAACTACGTTCCACTTTTATTTTGAAAACGTGAGAAATTTTAGGTCATGTTTGAGTTTCATTAGGAGGTTTTCGGTCGGAGCAAAGCTTCTTCTTTTTTCAGCAGGCTTTTTTGAGATTTTCTGGAAGGGTTACTCATACGAGGAAGAATAATAATAAACTGAAGATGCTACTGAAGTTCAGGGAAGACATTATAGTGAGATTAAGATGAGATTACGGATCAGGTGAATGAGCGGTGAATATGTTTTGATAACCAAGGTTTATTCGTCTGCTAATAGATCGATCTACAAAATTTACATCGAAGTATTACATAGCTTATCAGGCCTTGAATGAGGAACATACAGCTTAAATGTCAGAATTATATCTACTAGTAGGTCTCATTTGATTACCTACTAACTGTACTCGCTCTCATCGCTCGCTCGTGCAAGACATGTAGATGCAGTGCACCAACACATACACTTCTAGTCAATTGTGACAGAACTGGCAGGGAAATACTATAGTTATACAATATGTATCCACCACACCGAGAGAGGCTCCGTTCCAAAATTTGACACCTCAACGTGGGTAGGAACTAAATTAGCAGTAGAGCACACTCAGATAACTAGAAAGATTTTAATTAAGACTTTAAAAGACTTTAACGAAAGATTTTAAAAGAATTTAATTAAAGTTGAATCAGTTCAGACTATGTGCATAACCCCACAAAATTGAAATATTTCTCTATTTAAGTACAAATTGAACCCAGTAAAAAACACCAAACATACTAGGTCAAGACCAAGAGGTTCAACTATCAGACTATGTGTGTCGCTCCACACAAATTTCACATTCCCCTCGATTTTAACCTAATTGATGCAAGTAACATCTCCAAATATAACTGCTTATGACTGAGATGTTCAAGGAGGACCCCAAAAAACTTATATTCAAGCAAAATACATTTCACCAATCAATAATAAGCACTGAAGAGGCCATTTGACGATGAAAGCGATCAGCCTATGATTAAATCACATTATATGAGAAGCTTATAAAAATTTCTCTACCCTCAACACACCCAACCTACTTTAAAATTGGAAAATTATTGACAACTACATTCACTCACAAGTACGTGAACAGGATATCTAGATGTTCGACGAAGTAGGTAATTCGATCTCGGAATCAGCAGAATTTCATTTAATTGTATAGTATCATGGGTTTTACTTTTTTCCACAAATTGTGGAAACAGAAAAAGTTATTAGACGGCAGTCAGAGGGAAAACCAATACTACTCTTAGAACTGAGCTAACTTTGGGTCTGGTTATGATCACTACGTGTAGGTCGGGATTCCAACGAAAGCATTTTTCCTGCCTAGATGCGTCAGTAGGCCTCATTTTCAAAAATTCGCGCATCCGCAGTTGGTATTTTGGTCTTTTTGAGTACACGGGTAGAAAATTACACGAAGAACACAAACTCTCTGTTTTCCAGCCGCCACTGCACCGAGATAACAAAGTTGAACTTTGCCCCAACGTTGGCCCCCTCCATACCTCACCCTGACGGCTCAAAGTTAATCTTCTATTCGTTACCGAAGCACATCCATGTAGGTATATTCCAACACTTATGTCGTAGATGACCCACAAATTTAGAAATCGCAATGATTTATTCCTCGATAGTTCAACACCCCTAAATCCTCCCTTAACATCCTAAATCTGGAACAACTTATCTTTGTCATTCGAGTTGAACAAAAATTAAATTTCCTTCGAAAAACATAATGTCGTTACCTCAGAATAAATAATTATTCCATCCTGAACACTATTCCTTCTATTTCATAGTTTATGACACGAACCCCTAGTTAGAAACAATGAGACGTGACGCGAAGTGTTAATTAGTGATAGTGACACAAACGCGCGAAGAGGTCATGAGCTTCAAAGTGCTGTTCTGTGTCTTTAGGATCTCCAGCTGAGTGGGAACTCGAGCCTTCAAAACCAAGAACCCTCCTTCTCTTAGAGTTTTAAGTATGAAAACTTTCCTAATTAAAGAGATGCTTTTCTCCACCTTCGCTCTACTCACCTCTTCATCACTTCTACTTTTACCACGTTCTTCCCCTTCTCCTTCGTACGTAGGGCATTTCCATATTCGCATACTGCTGTACAACTTCGCGTTGCTCGCTATAAAATACCGGTTTTTCCGTGATGACGATCAAATTTCCTTGGTAAGTATATACGGTTCCCCATAGTTTTTAGGAGAGGTATAAAAACTTCCGTACAACTGATAACAACAAACTCGTAAGCAGAAATGAACCTGTGATGAAGTTTTTGAGTATAATAATAAATTGAAGAATAGGTAAACTTTAAAACTCGATGTGCCTGACATACTTTTAACTTTTCAAATGCTTTAATTGAAATTGAAGTTATTACCACGGCTCAGAAAACTTTTGAAAAACGACTTCATTGAAATCCGTTTTGAGACATTATGAAACGAATCCTAGAGTTCAACACTTTTTCGTATACATGTGTCGTTGTAAACGATAACTCTCCTCAGGATTGAGATGAAAATTCTCTTCTTACTCAAAAAATCAAGCTTTCTAAATGATAGGATGAGTTCGT
The DNA here is from genome assembly GCA_030762985.1 of Adelphocoris suturalis. Lineage (NCBI taxonomy): Eukaryota > Metazoa > Arthropoda > Insecta > Hemiptera > Miridae > Adelphocoris > Adelphocoris suturalis. Next base: position 39,019,524 of record CM061049.1, read on the forward strand.
CGGCTAGCATTTTTTGGGCACATTGAACTGGTGTTATTTCATAAAATGTGCTGAATAAATAACCAAAATGGCTTAAAAATCGAATATTTTTTGGTAGAACATTAGTCAAATAAAGTTTATAAACTATAAAACAGAACATGCAAAAATTTATGTACAAAACTATGCAGAAAACTGTACTAAAATTTTATCAAAACTTGCTAAAAAATCGATAAAAACTGCAAAAAAGCTAATCACTTTTTGATTAGCAGATTATTATCTATGTTATTAAAATCGTAAGTATGTCTGTCTATGAATTGATCAGGATCTAGAAATTTTGAGTTTCTCTTCCGTTTCATGCTATTTGTAGATGACTGGCAGGTACAATTTTCTCAATTTTTCTCCGTCTATCTGTCCGTATGTTTGTCCGCTTTTCACGGTCAGGGGTCATTGGACAACTGATATAAGTGCCCGAAAATGACTGCATCAGTCCAACTTAAATTATAGGCTATTTTAAGTTTTTAAATTTGAGCCAGAGGGGGTGTTTTACGGGAGGGGGGGGGGGGGGGTGAAATGGGTTATTTCGGACACCATTGAACGAACTAGGGATCGGATTGGGGAATATGTTTGGATTTTTCTAACTTAAATCACAGGCTACCTGAAATTTTTCAAATATGCCCCTTGGGGAGTGTTTAAGGGAGGAGGGTGGGATGGCGTATCTTCGCCATCACTGAGCAAACTGGGGATTTGATTGTCGAATATGTTTGGATGACTCTAATCCAAATCAAAGACCACTTTTTTTAAATTTTTCAAATCTGACCCTTTATGGAGGAGTTGAAGCGTTTCAATCGTCACGGAACCAACTGAGGTTCTGAGTTGTCGAATATGTTTCGAATATTCTACCTCACAGGCTATTTGATGATGTTTAATCTTGACCCAGGGGGGCATTGAGGTGGGAGAGGATGGGCAGAAATGGGCAGAAAGTGAGTATTTCTCTAAGTGCTATACAAAATTTAATGCACTATACAAAATATTTTGAATCAGATCCATAGGGGTGTCCCAAAATGTGATGGGTGACAGGGGATTGAGTATATCTAAGTCAACCTAAGCAACGCACCTGCTAGTTTAGAATACGTTCATTGCCATTAAATTTATAGTTAACAATTTCTTTGCATTCAAACGCTCAAATTATAAAACTATTTAACATTGTACAATAGGATAGTAGGTACCTAATTTACGAAATTTCACTCATACAATCTTGCTGCATGACTGGAACTCCTACCCTGAAGGGGGACAGAACGGCATAAATACAAAGTAGACAATCATCGAGAATCTAAAACAATTCCCTCTCTCCTCGAACTAAAAAAAAAAAAAAGTTTCTCAAATCAAAGCAGCAAAAATCATCAACAATAGTTGTAACTAATCTGCAGAATACAATAAGAAAATCACAGAAGTACTGCTCATGCTGCATGGGTAATAGAGCAAATTTCAAAGAAAGTTGGAGATAAAATCAAATCAAGCCCTTAAAATCTGATCATTGAGGCCAACCAAGTCCTGAATAAAACTGAGGAGATCGCAAAAAAATAACAGAATGGATTTTAGTACACACAGCCAAACTCGAAAATTTGGTCAATTTCGGGATTCTCTACGTCAAAATCTATTTTCTCACTTATTTCTGAATTGGAGGGAAAGAGAGCCATTTAATAAGTCAATCTTCTGCGGCGACCGGATCCAACGTAAGAAAGAGAGTGAGAGGGAGAGAGAGAGGGAGGAGAGAGAGAGAGCGAGAGAGAGGGAGAGAGGGGGGGGGGGTGAGTGGGATGAACTGGGAGGCTTGGGATTGGAAAACGGAGCTGCACTTCCACCGCTACAAAAAATAAAACAGGCTTATTAAAATAGAACAGATCTCAGTTTGGGAGAAGAATTTAGTCCGAAAATGGTATTTTTTGGCAATACCTATACATATTCTAGTACATTTTGTTAAGTATATACTGCAAGAGCTTTTTGCTTCGGGTGACACGCCCATTTTAGTCCATGGGACGAATATTTGGGTACGGATCATCAAACGATGGGAGTAGACATTGTCCATCCATCCCCTCTGCACGATCATCGCTCTCGGATCGTCCTTTTGCAGTCCCACCCGCGCCACGCCTCTCTTTAATCTATAATGCATCGCCCTCCTCGACTGTCACATTGCTAATACTGGCTGCTCATGTAAATAGGAACCCTGAGAGACGAAGATGTTATACAGTTTGATGTACGCAAGTCCTCCCCCTTGGGCTATTCTATTATTCACCAAAGGAATACATAATCCCAGCTGTAGGCTCTGGAAGCTGATGGCGCCGAGGGTACGGGGAGAAATGTTACTACGCTGGAACACTCGTCTTTCAGCGTTTCATCCTTAAACCTCGCACCCTTCTGTATTTTCTCGCCTGTTTTCTTTTTTTTTTTTTCTTTTTTTTCCCTCTTTTGAAGCCTGATTCAATCATATACCAAACAAGATTCGTAGCAATATGGTTCTCAACACCATATTTCATATTAATTGTAGTCAAACTCTATTGTCGGCAGACTGGATTTCTGGATTGAATTTTAACATCCCCCACGAGCCATTCATAAAATGTCAACCATGAGTATAATTTGCATGTTTGTCATGTTAGCCGTTTGATTTTCGTACAAGATTCAAAATTTACATCTTCACAGAAATTTAGGATTTAATTTTCGTTTTTTTTTCCTTGGTCTCTAACCAGAGCAAACTGTTTTTTTGAAAGAAAAAAGAGACCAATAATGGGTCAATAGACCTATTTCACCAAAATAAAACTGGATTATACCATGTTATTCAAAATTAATTCCTGAAGTATCTAGGTAATTTTATCTTTTTCATTAGGAGTGAAATACTGAGAAATAGATTGAAAAGCTATTCAGCATTAAGGGGAAAACTTGACATATTTGTTTTGCAATCTCAAACAAATAACACATTAGAGAGTTCCTGGTTACCACGTTTTTAGTTTACACGGTGCCCGTGAGCCATGATCAGCTGATCTGGAAACAACTGACAGCTGACGAATTAGTAGAAGTGGACGACGTGGTAGGAGACCGCTTGATTGGCAACGCAAGATCGAGTACGTCCTCGTACCTCGTTACCACGTCTTCGACACTTCGCCCGTAAATGTATAAACCCGAGGAAGGTTTCTGTGATAAGCGTATTCAGTTCATATTTTTCATATTAAAATTTATACTGAATTAATATATTAAATATATTATTTAAAATATAAATTAAATACCTATATAATTATATTAAAATATACTAAATTCATTTATATACATCCTATTTTCACTCGAAGCAGTCCATTTATCGAGTGCCAAAAAACAACTAGTCAACAAATCGGAGAATACTTAAAGGTTTGCCGAAAAACGGATAAAATAATTTCATTCTAATCATATCTACCTTTTTCATGATACAAACATTAAACTTTTAAGATACCAACATGTATTATTTTAGTGAGTTTCTACACAAAATACATACAATCTGTATGTTTATCCTACCGACCTTTATATCTACATACACCAATATTACTACTAACATAGTTGACCTAGAACTTACTCGAACGATCGCCAAGACTAGTCGGACGGATGTGTCTTCAAGGTAAACCTGGAACACGTCGAGCTCGCCTTTGCTCAATCAACTTGCGTGATATATAAGCTTACGAAGTCTAATACTTCCCGCTGATTTTCATTGCACAAATAAAACGGCGGAAGGACGGAAACGGACTGATTCGATTTTTGAAATCCATGTATACATCTTAAAACGCAACCAAAAAATTTTGGGAGAGAGATTTAAAAAAAATTGCTTATCCGATAACAAAGGTTCACTTTGCAAAGAACACTACGAAACGAAAACAGAACAATAAACCACATGATAATAAATTATGGAATGTGAGATCTGGATGAAGGAAAATAGAGTCGGAGAAATACAAGATGTCGGAATCTCGGAATCAGCTTCAGGTTACAAAATTGATAAGAGACGACTTGTGAAGACAAATGAAACACCGTAGTAACAGCCAGCGTTGTTAGCAAAATTTTGGTTCTCCCTAGATTCACGTCCACCGTATTAAGACACCGTGGTAACCAGGAACTCTCTAATATCATAATCAACCAACCGTATGTCAACAGTAATTATTTATATACAAATAAGTTGAGATTGGTGCTTGATTGAAGATTCAATGTTTAGTGTATTTGTTGTTATCAATAAATGATACCGCCAGATAGGTAGGTCGTTCTAGGAAGCAGATGATATCTCGTCTAGTGTCAGGCATACTTGTGGTCCTTTGTGAGAGCCGGGCACAGAATAAATTTCACTTCTGGAATCAATAGAATTCATAGACAAGTTAGAGGAATATTCAACTTTTCAGGAAACATTAAAGTAAACAACTAATATAGAAAATCTATCGTTACAGCAATTACAACAGTTCCAACCCCCCGAACAAGAAAATCGTGAATTTGCGTTAAAATTGTATGTAATGATTTACCTTAATTTCGATCAGCTATATTTTATTTATTAAACATTTAGGAACGAAGCGTCCCACTATAATCAACTAATTGCCTCAACCCAAATTTTTTGTCAACGTGGGCCAACGTTTTGAAGTTGAGACAGTTTCCTCATTTTTTTTCAGAAGTTGAGGAATTAATCGATTCAGGATCAAATAAACATTGGTATAAGTCACAGTACGATAATTGAACCGTTTTGAAGAAAATGGCTTTAATGATGCGTTTCTCATTCAAATATTTCGATTTTACGATTTTTCCATGTGGAATTACCTAGTCTCAATAAATTTCAAAATGGTGACTTGTACGATCCTTTAGATACATTCCGATAAACTTGATGGAACAAACAAGAACGAAATACCTTGGCTTGGGTTGTACCTATTATACAAAAATAATGCTGGCCCGATTAAGAATGAGTAATAAAACAGTTAGGTCTATACTTATTTAAGCAAAGAAATCACTATACAATTCGAACGAAATTTCCCTTGAATTTTATGCAAAATGGGAGCGCAGGAGACTGTACGCCATGTGGTTGGTGAATGTCCTCAATTATCGATGTACAGAATAAAATATCTAGAAAATATAAAGCTGTCAGAAGAGTATTTGCTTAATGTAGTTTTAGAAGAAGGGAGTAAAGGAGAACACCGCTTGGTTTTCCATTATATTAGAGCATACATAAGAATTAGAAAGTTTATTCATAGATTACTGAAAGATGTTGATTTAGTGTAAAATAATGTAAATATGACAACTTGTAAATTTACATTGTATGGGTCAAGGACCTGAAAAATAAAGATTGATTTGATTTGATTGACGTAATACCTTGGTGAAAGTTATCAGGTGGTTTAGCAAATCCCGAAGGTTCACATGATGGCGTAGGAGTTGTTAGGCAAGGAGGTCGTCCTCCGCAACCAGTCAATGGACACGTGTCCTGCAGCCCGTTCCTTCTCGTGCAAAGACACACTCTGTAGCACTGAAAGACGAATTTTTAATTGACATCGGTGAATAGAGTTCTGTAGTTTTCAATTCGTAGATTTTAAGAAAGTTCAGCTTGTTATCTCATAACTCATAATAACCATTTTTCGCCAGGTTTTCCGAGCGAGAAGACATGTTCAATGACGTCACTTCAATTAAAAACCAGAAGTTGTCAGTCATATCTTCACTAATGATTGATGTTTCCACACAATAACAATTAGTTTTAACAAAAATAAACGCTGTTACTCTCGTAGAACACTACAGGAAACGCAAAATATCAAGTGAAGTCTGCATCTATGCAAGTATCTACATTCACTGGTGATGATTGTTGCGACGTCTCGATGATTTTTCCGAATGTCCGCAGATTTTTAAAGAAGATTTCTCATTGGCGTCAGATTCTAATGACGAATTCTTCTCTCTCGTTTATCCTACAGCGCTGACATTCTGTATGTTGCCCCTCGAGACAACTGAAACTGATTAATTAGAAGGATGTCACGGAAGTCAGATCAGATGTGAGAACAATAGAACTTGCATCCCTCCTGTCCTTCCTACAACGCTGAAATTTAGTACACCAAAAATTTAGTACGCGGTTTGGGGACTCCTGGAAATAGGTAAACATGAGGGAGTCACATCAGCTGTTTGAGCAATTATACTAACTTATTTCTTGATCATCCTAAAGCGGTTAAATTTGGTGCACAGCCAAACAGCAATTTGGTGCCCACAGGAGGTGATTTGGAGAAAATTAGAGTATTAATCTCAGCTAGATTTTGATTTTGTCAAAAATGAATATTCTTGTGTTGATGCATCAATAATTAGTGAATGTTCAGACTGCAAGGTTCTTGCTAGCCATAGTGTTATTTCGTATCGTATTAAGAGTACAATCTGTTTTCAAATCCATGTCATATATATATTTTTTATGCCATTATATATTATTGCAATAGTTAAACAGTAGATACATGAAATCTCCTTCATCGTTTTCAAATGTCTCGTAAATTTCAGTCATTCGAGGAGTATACTTCTTAAATATTGTCATCTCCCATTAAGTAAATCTACATTGATAGTACTATATTATACTGCTTACATGGATGAGCTGACTTTGCTGGTTTCTTCCTAATCACTACCGGTTGTCTAGATGATGCCCAAAAGCTGATTCCCATGTCCTCATCATCAATCACGCGTTGATGGTAGCAGTCAAGTTACTTGTTTTTGGTTAACTATGATATTTTGAATTGATGTGCGGAGGTATGTGGTTTCTCTCGCAACTAAACCGAATTGGTCTTTTGTATGGAGGATTTTTTTTTTTTTTTCTTCTATGACTGATATAGAATATTTCCTATGATTTTTAGAATATTTCCTATGACATGTAATTTTCAATGATGAAGCGAAGCATTGATTACTAACTGCGATTACCTGCTAGACAGCATCAATATTACGCAATCTGCAGGTATAGGAAACAGTTACGCAGGTACGCCAATAGCAGCAATGATACACCAATATCAATACTCAACATGCGTCACGCAATCATTTGAAATTCCAACGTTTTGCATAACTCACAGTGTCGCTTTTGACCTGATACTGCTCTGCAACTTCTCCTACCGCAGGGAGGCGGCCGGGCCTATGTTCTGGAATATACGCCGCTTTAGTCCGCAGTTTCTTGAAATTCCCCTGAGACCCAACGTCCAAATTATGAAATTCATTATGGTACTTCAGAAACAATCAGCACGCATCATTCATAATTAACTTACCGGGATTTCACCGCTATAACACGCTTCCATTGTCCTGTAGTTGGTGGATGTCAAAAGAAATATTTGATTTTTAATTTCAAAATATGAATTTTCATGATCTATATCTTGTTTGCGATATGTATTTGATGAAGATGTTTGTTGATATCAAAGTAGGTAAGTATGTATATTGGTTTACGTGCAATGTTGGGATGTTGTTGTTGGTGACTTGTTTCTAACAACAGCGAATTGGATTCCAAAGGGTCTTTATTGAAATGTAGTCAATCACGTTTCAATTTTTTGGAGGGGGAAAAGCAGATAATAAATACGGTGTTCATTGCATAATTGTTTTCGAAAAATGCTGATAATGACCATTAAACTAAATAATATTATACGGACTCAATCACTCACGACAAAGTTGTGGACGCTCAACGCTACTCGCTGAACAATCGTGACGTGGATACGTCTTATGATCACTCAAGAGTGTCTAATGACCAAGTGTCTTATGACTAAGAGCCTTTCTGGGGTGAACATGAACAATAGAGACTTTTTCACCCTCAGCTGATAAGGACGTAGTCCATCATCTCATTCTTCCCTAGATATTCCAGAGAGTCTCCCTAATAAATGTCAGCTTAATATGGTGAGCATGGCAGAATTCAGCTCATTCAGCTGATCAGGCTAGAGTCCGTGATTTCCAGGGAGACTCCCTATTAAATGTTAACTTGCCACAAGGTAAATGAGGTATATTGGACATCACTGAATAAACCGAGGACATGATTGATTAAATATGTTTGTAATACTTGACTATAACTTGAATAACATGACTGAAACTTGAATAACTTGACTCACAAACTACTTGAAATTTTCAAATCTGAACCATAACGGGTATTTTGAGGGCAGAGTGGGGGAGAAATGGGGGTATCTTGAACACCACTGAATAAACTGAGGACCTGATTGATAAAATATGTTTGGATAACACTAAAAAACCACACCCTACTTGGAAATTTCCAATTCCGACCCATATGGGTGTTTTTGGGGGAGGGGGTTTGAAAAGGGGTATCTTTGACATCACTGAACAAAAAATCTGATTGGGCGAATATGTTTAGATGAAGAATAGACGATAAACAAAGAAATTCACTCAGGATCAATGTAAGAATTGGGAAGATCGGGTTCTTCGAGAGTTATAAAATGGAATAATAGGTAATACCGAGAGAGTGCTGACATTTGTGATTTATACAAAACATTTAGGTATTTCGACATTTTAGTGCGGGATAGTGGTCTGATGTAGAATCGGTAATTGTGGTTCAGAAGTTGTTGAGGAAAGGAGGCGATTGATGTGAGTAACTTGGTACTGTTTGTGATGTGTGTGTAAATATGTCAGTAAATATCTTAGTGAAAATGGTTTGCTGCGCCGTCATAAAACCCAATGAGTTCGTCAGCACTTTGCCAGCGTTTGTGAGCTCCATGTATGCACATACTGGATGCGCACAGGATGGCAAACTATTCTTACGCGAATCCATCCTCGCACTACACCTTGGGGCCGACCCCGCCTATCGCTTAATCGCTCAGCCAGCACCTTCAAATTTATATATAAGTGTTTTCAGTTCTTAATAATCCAATTTGAGTATAAACAGCATATACCTACCTTTATTTGACCGTTGTTCTACTAAGTATATTACATTAGGGATGGGTGATCAAAAGCTGCATGCATCGTATGAAACACTTATATTCATTGTTAACCATCTGGCGTCATGGCTCAATTGGCTAAGACACGATTCCCGGTCAACGCATAATTATTTTTAGATTTTACGATAAACGGACAAATGTTCAGAAAATTTCAATTTAAGCGTTGTGCGGGTTAGTATCATGTGTTATGCGGGTTAGTATAATGTGTTGTGCCGGTTAGTATAACCTGCCCCGTGTTGGCCTCTGTCCCAGAAGGAACATAATAACCCTACTTACGTCAACCTCAATCACATGATATGCAAATTTTTTCTAGCCTTAACCATAGGGGGGGTGTTCGTGGTAAGGAAAAATAGTAAGGGAGGAGGGATGGTTAAATGGCCATTGCCATCATCCTGACTTTGCCATCACCGAACGAACTGTTGATCCAAGGTTCGGACTAACGAAATTGGACCAGTCTTCACGTTCTTTTGGGTTTACCTATCAAGAATATTAATTTTTAATGTGAATGTAGATCGTTGATCTCAGTAGTTTGGTTCTCATTGGTCATTTATAAGTAAGTACTTTAAGTAAGTATTTTTGGACCTTTTCCGTTAATTCACTACCACCCCTTTTATTGGCTTCAGTTAATTCACTACCGCTTGAAATATTGGACCTTTTCCGTTAATTCACTACCAACCCTTTTATTGGTTTCCGTTAATTCACTGCCGCTTGATATATGTTCTATTGTTCCAAAAACTGTTCCCCAATCATTTTTACGTCCACTGTGGTAAAATAGATCAGAATGCAATGTATTGTTAGGTGGTCTGGATGCTCACAAGCTCGCTCCTAAAAAATACATAACATCAAGTTGTCAATCCCTTAGTAAAAATTCAGATTAATTGGTCATGTAGGTCAGAATGATGGGTATAGTTTGGTGGTCTGGATGTTCACAAGCTCGCATCTCAAAAATACATAACATAGGTTGTCAATCCCTTAGTAAAAAATACAGATTAGTTGGTCATACAGGTAACTGGGGTAAAATAGATCAGAATGCTGGGTATAGTTGTATGGTCTGGATTCTCGCAAGCTCGCATCTCAAAAATGCATAACATCAAGTACTCAATCCCTTAGTAAAAACTAAGCTCGCATCTCAAAAATACATAACATCAAGTAGTCCATCCTAGGTAAAAATACAGGTTAGTTGGACATACAGGTCAGAATGAGTGAATGGTAGTGAATTAACGGAAAAGGTCCGTATTTTTAAATAAGGACTTTTTGGAATCAGATCCATGGGGTGTCTCAAAATGTGATGGGTGAGGATGGGCTTGCGTATATACAAGTCAACCTGTGCAACGCAGGGATGAACCATTTATAAATTAAAGACAGGTCTTCTGCGTAGAAGGACAGAAATAAAAAACCTTTGAGTAATAATTTGCAGCGGTTTTTTTTTTTTTTTTTTTTTTTTTTTTTTTGTAATGTAACCGTCCGAAGGCTAGGTAACCTTCAAGTAACTTACTGGATCGAGGTCTTCAGACTGCGTGTCGTAGCAAGCGGTCGGACTGACCAGTGCGGGATCGAGCTCGATTTCCCAGACTGCGTCCCGCCGCCCTCTTCTGGTCCAATCAGCCGGTGGCTCGTCGTCAGCCTCCTTTTGCGTCTTGCAGGGGTTCGTGAAATTGTTGTCTACGTAGCGAATACCGTCGCCAATTGAACTTGGAGGTAAGTCTTTGAGCTTGTAAGGAGCTTTTGGCACGGGATCGTCCCAAACAGGCGCTTTGATGGGTTCCATTCTCTCGCACACCAAACACCTTGACATTACGTGAATATTATGGTAGTAATTTGAGCTAAACGATTCATAATTCACTTAATCCGATTATTTTTCATCGAATCAAAACCCTGACCTTATATTCCAGTTCCCAATTCTGAAAACAAAACCACTAGATACGCTATGAAAAGAAAAACTCCATTCACTTGCCACTTATTTTCAAATTGTATTCGATTCGTGTGAATTTAATGTTGACATTTTTAATGTATCCAGTGTTCTCTTCTTGCCAGTTCGGCATGTACTTACCGTCCATTAGTATGGTGTGTGATCTACTCGCCCATTTCGGTTTATTATTTTCAATGATGAACCTTTGTAATCGATCGAAAAAAAAAAAAAAGTTTAACCCCCTCAAATTTGTTTTACGTTTCAAGATGCGTAGAATCCGAACACCGAACTTGCAACTCCTCGTTCAAGTGTGATGCTGCACACCAAGATGCTAATGGGTGTGATTCTGCTGACCACCAAGCATGTTGGCATATAGTGACCGTCTGCCTGTTGGTCCATGGATTAGTCTACGTCTGTCACCTTCTACTTACTAAACTATACTAATATATCCACAGTCAGATTTTAAAGAACATTTCAGGGACTATGCGCGTTTCGGTCCTTTACGGTTTTAGTTGCTGTAGGATCCTGCGTGAAGCCACAATTCCTGTCAGGGTGGTTTCATTCGATTTATTTGGATGATATCTATAAATGACAACCAAAAAACTACTTTTTTCCGTAAAGTGTTCGAGATGTCGATATTTTACCATTTCAGTCCCTTTAACTCCACCGTTCAGGATTGATAAAAATTGACGCCGAGCTTTATGACCAACTTAACCCCACTTGTGATTTTGGACCCAAGTTTCATAAAATTTGGCCTGACAGTTACAGAGAAATCTCATTGTGGCGTACGGTTAACTGGCGGAATTATCTTCTTCTTTTTTTCTTATTTTGAATTCTACACATCTTGAAACGTAAATCAACCAATTTTTAGGTTACCAATTTTTTTTTATTAGTCGATTTTAAAGATTCTTCAGGTATTGGAAATGATATACCAAAATGATTACACAATACTAGATACCTGCTATTGACTCACAATCAGAAAGAGTATAATGAAGTAAGCAAATGAGATACCGCTAAAATATAGACTGTAAAATATAACAATATTGGATGAACAGTTTCATTGATCTTACTTACTGGCATTTCGGTCGAGCCATTGACCATCGCCTGACAACTACTTGTCGATGGAAATCTGGATCGCGGGAACTTATGTAAGGCACGACGTTGCATCGTGTCTTGCAGGTAAACATTATATTTCGATACCTAACTGCTAGAATTTAAGTGATCGACCTTTGAAAAACATCGACTAACATATTCAAGTAGGCATGTTTTCTAAAAGTGGATATTTTTTTAAAGTTTCTCAATCTGGGGCTGACAACAACACAGTTATTCTGTATCAGTTTTGAAATGTGTGGTTCAGTGAACCTGAATCAAAATTGAAATGGATGATGGAAGATGTCATTAGGAATTATCTGGAAGTACTATGGGGCACCCAAAAGCTCATCTAACTAGAGTGAACTGCTCGGTGGTTGCAGCTAGCAGCAAGGGCGTACGCATGGGTGGGGCAACTGGGGCAGTAGTTCCAGTAGACTTCCTATTCGGCGATTATCTCGTCACACAAATTAATACGCATCTCTGTACATCCCATATTCGGATTCACTACTAAATTCATTACAAGATTGATTTTCGGATGATAATGTAACAGCTTTAGGTGGATTGATACTTCAACCATCGAAGATGTTGGAAATGTCAAAGGAAGAACTCAAACAGCGACTTTTGTAACTTTTATGGTCCGGATACCCTCATTGAAACTTGAGGCTGAGCTATCGCATACATCTTGGATGAAAAAGGGCTTAAAAAGAAATGGAATGAATTTTATTTGATCGATGTACTGCCAGAAACCAAGGGGTTTTACCCCCAAGTGAAATCGGCGCCAAACGTTCTTCTCACACAGCCGTGCACAACATGTACAATTGAAAGGTCATTCAGATCGTTGAAAAGGGTTAGAGGATGGTTGAGGTCAACAATGTCAGAAGCCCATCTCAACGGACTATGCCTATTGAATATACACAGAAAGTTGGTCCACGAGAAGAAAAATAAATTTGTTGATGAAGAGTTGAAACTATTTTGTAAAAATCCCAGGCGTTTGATGTTGCAGTAATAACAATTTTCAACTTGTTCTCAATTCATAAATTATAACTTTGCATTTACCCTCATTTTGTTCATGCCATATTTTTGCCTATATCGGTCTTGTAAAATTACCGTTGGCCCCATTGAAACAAAAAGTCTGCGTACGCCCTTGGCTAGCAGTGCGCCCCTTGCCCAGTCTCGAAAACGTCAAAACAACTCCAATGCTGTCGCTCTGATAGTTTTGCAGAAATGTAAGAAATCTCTCAACCCGAAAATCCTTGTGTCCACCCACGATCTACACTTTTGTTCAGTGGGGGCGATCAAGATACTTATGCTTGGGTAACCGTAATTTAGGATCACAGCAGCAAAATGATCCCACAGGTTTGATCTGGACGAGTGAACTCTCATAAAAGTTTTAGCTGGAAGTCACTCGGCACGTTCAACCAAACGGAGTGAAGCTGTAGGTATTAAGAACTAATTAAAATGTTTGGGCAAGAAAAACCTCATTTTGCACAAATTTCAGGGGTTGATTTTAGACCTCATCACATATAGGACCAAAGTTCCTCTTACACTTTTTTTTTTTTTTTTTTTTTTTTTTTAAATATTATGTACTTTGTTTTCGAGTAGGAGCCTTATGTCATGTTCAAGATTTTTTAAAGCATTTTATACCTTATTATATCAAGATGGAAATAACTTCCCTTGGGATCTTTGTAAAATCATTCAAAATGTCACCTTTAAAAAGAAACTTGAATTTCCTATCTCGCTCTGAAACCATCAGTATCACTTGGTAACCTAGTTAACCTGACTTCCCAAGTTAGATTTGATTATAAAACTATGTTTAATAAATTGTTCAAACTCCAAAAAATAACGGAAAAATAGATTGATCGAATAGAGACAGCGTTTCAAAAGTGAATGAATAGCAAACTTCAATAAACAAATGTTCAAGACCATGTAGTTGGACCAGTTAGTACTATCTCGGTAGGTACTTTTATAATCTACCTAAAGTAAATGAAAACCCACTCATCCTCAAACTTGCATAACTATCTTGAACCCAGTGCATGAACAATGTATTATCTGGCTCCCCTCCAACATTATTATTTATGTTTAAATGTTAATCCTAGAAGGTTTTTTATTTCTTGTTATGTATGGGAACGATAAAAAACATTTGGCATTCTAAACACAGCCAGAAAACCATAATGGGGAATTTTCATGGTTCTTTTGTATTTGCTCAGAAGAAAATTTCAACGTCAGCTCTCCAAAAAGGTGTCATATGATGGGTATCTGATGAGTAACCGTATATCTATATTAATTTGCCATAATATGACGTCATAGTTTCTTGCTACCTGGAGGGAACCGTAAGCTCCTTGCCCTACTCCATCACACATGATCTTCCTATTAGTTTATTGGCCGTAGTAGACGGTCCATTGAGCTGAAAATTGCCACTTAAACGTTTTCAAGTGAGCTGAATTCGTGTCTGAGGTCAGAAGTGTGAAATTCCAACGGATGAATGTTCTCGATTTCTGAGATTTGAACCTTTGACTTAAAGTAGGAAAAGATTTGATCAGGACGCAGAACAACTGAAAGTGGAGACATTTACAACGTTCACGGTTTTAATCTTCTGGGTATTATTCTTCTACCGAGCAGTTCACCTTAATCCAATAGGTATGTAACCTACACATCACACATGTCTAGTAAGAAAAAGCAGATTCCTATAAATATCAATATTTGAAAAGAATACATTGGAGATTCAATCTTCAATGAGAAAACTAGATTAGGTTCATAATTTATTCATGCCAAATAAAGTTAATATTCCTACTATCTGATTTATGTAATTGAGACCATCCATACCTATCTTTGTATGTTGATTAGTTCCTGGGATTCTCTTTCTTGATGCTTTTATTGATGTTAAATTATTCGCAATATTCAGAATTTCGTGAGAGATTTCAAACTAAAATTTTGATCAGTTAGGTACCGAATAACTTTGTGAACTGGGTGGTAAAATTGTATGCTATATAGTTTGGGCGAATGGCAAAGAAACCGTCGTTAGAGTAACAGTTGCACTACTACCATACTTCCGCTTTTCAATTTGGATGATTACTTTGGATTGAATGAAGCATAGAATTTGTGGGTGAAACCAGCTACTTTATTACGTTCACAAAATTAACACCATTACTTCAAACGCTTTGTCTATTTCTGTTTTAAGACATTAATTTCTTGTAGCGTATAGAGGTTGAAATTCAATGTCGACATACGTATGAACAAGGTTATTCTAATCAATCCTCATGTTATTTTACCTCGCCTCTCCAGTAATGGCGTCTCGTTCTAGCATATGAATTTTCAGTTTTACTACCTACCAGTTGAATTTACACAACATAAATAATTCACATAGGTACCTAGTTCGAGAAATCATAAAGCGTTAGGAAATAGTAATTTGCCGTTTCCACTTCGAGTCATTCTTGTTCAATTATTGATACCTATGCTCTCCAAATGGAAATGCGAGTATAACAGAAACTATTGACAATCATCTTTCATGTGGCGTTCTATATTTGTTGCTCATGGAATCCTTCTGATTTTAAGCCAGCCTTATGTATAAAACCATTGGAAAAAGACGGAGGTCAATTACTTACACAGCTTAATTATTTCAATGTTTTTTCCTTTCCATACAGATTACTGTTCTAGGTACGATATAGGTAACTAGTGTAACTTGAGATTATACCATATTTAATTTAGTTTACATTAGTTTAACGTACCTACTTGCTGTCTAACGAATATTCATATGTAGTTCAAGCGAGAAAAACTAAAATTTGACCCAAATTTGATGAAGTTATGTCACTTTGGTATTCACATTCGTGTTGATGACTTTCCGTTTAACTTCATTCTAGCCATTGTGAATCACAAACTGACTAGTACACCTATACAATTCTCTGAATGACCACAATCACTCCATTGGAAAATTATTTTAGAAGATTACAAAGATTCATCATTGAAAATAATAAACCAAAAGTTCTAGTCATGCAGCATATTGTATGAGCGAATTTTCGTAGATTATTGTATGATGTTAAAGTGTTTTGAAATTCGAGCTTTTTGAGTGCAAGGAAATTGTTAATTATTAATTTTATGGCAAAAACGTATTCTAAATAATAATCTACTTTCCAAGAAAAGGTTTTGGATTTTT
The DNA here is from genome assembly GCA_030762985.1 of Adelphocoris suturalis. Classification (NCBI taxonomy): domain Eukaryota; kingdom Metazoa; phylum Arthropoda; class Insecta; order Hemiptera; family Miridae; genus Adelphocoris; species Adelphocoris suturalis. The sequence continues at coordinate 39,035,572 of CM061049.1, forward strand.
AGTTTTTTCTTTTTTCAGTTTTTTCAGCAAATTTTAATTAAATTTGAGAATATTTTCCAGCATAATTTTGTACTTAAATTCTTTCGTGTTCTACTTTATAGTTAATAAACTTTATATGAGTAATATTCAGTTAAAAAAATATAAATTTAACAATTTCAGCTGTTTTTAGCCTTTATTAGTTTTTTTTAGTACGTTTTTTGAAATTAGATCGATTTATTGTGCTTAGAAAAAGCTGGCCAGCAAACTCATCCTTTCGTTTGAAAAGCACGATTTTTTTGGCGCAAGAACGAAAGTTTTATCTCGATTCTAATTTCTTTAAATTTGAATTTTAAAATTTTTCGAGCCATAGCAATAGCTTCATTTTCTACGAAAATTCGCTAAAAGGAGGAAATATATAAGTATTCAGAGAATGAGATTGTATCAACCTAAAACAACAGCCATTTTATTTCGGAATCGTATGAATGAATGATTCGTCGAAAATTACCTACAACACTCAAATTTTACCCTTTAAGGTTGAATGAGTTTGGTTCCTAAAATTCATTCACATCCCTAGCTGATATTAACTTGATTTTGCCGACATTTTTTTCTCCCCATCATTTTACGGATGGTTTTTTTCTCCATTTTTTGAAATCTGCCAACTGAAAAGTAACCTAACAAATTTTCAAAGAAATAACAACTTTTTTTTCCTTCTTGGTCGAATTAGGTTATTCATTCTACCTAAAACTAAATTAAAAATTAATGAAAGTGCTTTTTTCTCCATTTTAAATTTCGCACAATATTACATGATATGGAACTGTGCCAGTCTTGGTTTCGTATCAATGATGTCAGATCCAATCTAGTGTTATTTACAGTTTCATTTGAAATTTAAAACGACACCACTTGGATTTCTCAATAATTAACTAACTTGTTTAAAGACTAGCATACTAAGGCTTAAACTATGGTATTGAAACACATAACACTGATGAACATTTATTCAAATAATGTATCACTGAAAAATGCTTCTAATTTGACTACAAACATGATGATTTGAGAGCGTAACCAACTGACCACGAGTAAGTTCCCCAAATGACGACGAAAGAACCAACTGTTACCAACACACTCGAAACTGCGTATGTGTACATATATAAAGGTTTTGTGGCTGTAGACAATTCTGAGATGAACGTGCTCATAGTTGTTAGAGCACCACAAAAGCCGAGTCCAACTGCCGACAAAATGCAGCAATATATTTCACTTTTAATTAGCCACGAATCTTTATTTGGGGAATGATTAGGTTCTATACCAAGAGTCAGTAAAGTGGAAATTGATAAAACCACACTGCCCAATGCATTAGCAATGAATGTACCGAGAGGAAAGATTCTTTTCCGGTTGTTACGTTTATCGAAATTGAGCAGTTTGCTGAGGAAATACCTCAGACCAGTTCCCGGTAGTGCAAATACTGAAGCGAAACAAACGTAAATGAAAAAGTTGAAGGAACGAAGAATGTAAGTTTCCAACAAAGATGAGATTAGGATCAAAATCGGTATGGATATTGATGTAATTTTGAGGACTAGTGAGTTACGACGGCACCACTCCAAAAATTTAGAACCACTGTCTTGTAATATATGGATGGAGGTTGTACACCCGATGTGGTATCCTATGAATGAGACTCCGATATGAACGAAAGTGATTCCAGCAAAGTTTGATAAGTTTCTAAGTACTAAAATATAAGTTTCAGGGTGGTATTGAACTGTTGTGTTTGTGGAGGTTGAGGGTGGTTGGTTGAGATTCCTACCTGCAGCAGTATTGAATATTTCCAGTGCTGCTGACGAGAAAGAGGAAAACGTGCCACAGTAACCGGTTGTTAACCCTAAATAAACTACGTGGTCTTTCGGTAATCCCATCGCGCTGAATGTTTTCACGAAAACACCCATGCAGAAGCACGCTATAAAATTTGACCATACGATGCCACTTAATTCCGTTTTGAGCAGTTCGTTTGATACAATGATGATGCCAGTTCTGCTAAGAAGGCCTAATATTGTTCCTAGTCCAATGCTAGTACACATGCACACTGCATTGTGGATTTCGGATGTTGGGACTGATGTGTGATCAGCAGCAGTCGCATCGTTCCCAGCAACGGCCGCTTCTTGCTCACGTTGGGTCGTTATATTGCTTTGTGGATGTTCGCCATCGTAGGCCGATGCAAGAGCCATTCAGTTGGACAGAATCAGTCTGCAACAAAAAAATAAAAATGAGCAGATTCTCATCTGTTGAATATCGGATCTTAATTAGCTACGTAAAATATTAGCAGAATTAACCACATTGCTTACCGTATAGGTATATAAATCATATCATGAGCCACCTTATGATTCACGAAAAAACAAGCCACAAGGAGTGTAGTTGCTCCATTTCATTTTCGTTCTACCCAGTTCATTGTACTTATTGTAAGGGTAACTTTTCTGGATTTGTATCTTTGCCCACAAAATACATATTTAGAAGATTTTTCAACTACTCAGCAGCTTTCTCATCTGTCTTTTGGTTTATCTGCTACTGAAGTACAATAGATACCAAGATGAAATACCAAAAATCCGTAGTCCGGTCCATTCAAACAAACAACGCATTGTAACAATGCACAATGTAAGTTTATCAAATTTTTGTTAAATATGCCGCTAGGAATCCCAAATTACATGATCAAGGATAAAGCAGACGTGGACCACATAATAACGCTGATTTTGAACAGAATGATAGATAGATGGCTGAAAATTCTTAGGAGGGATTTGAATCGATTTCCTAGACTTTGCTACAACTAACATTGCTGCAACTAGCTTCCGGGACAAATTATGTCAATTTTCACGTTAAATTTCCGAACTGTAATTGAAAATGTAAAGTTAGAATAATTATACCGTATTGACTCTGAAAGTGTGATCATTCTTGCGCAATGAATAGTGTAGAAGTGTAATAACAGAAGTCGCAGGGAAAACACGATAGCTTATTTATTAATGCAAATTTTATGTTGTAGTGTTTAGTTTTTTATTTAAGAGAAAATTTGATGATTGGTTGGGGAGATTGTTTTACAATAGCTTAATATTTGGATGTAAAATGAACAGAAGGTATTAAATATAAAAGAATATCGCATTTCGAGGAATTATAATTATACATTAATCTTGTAAATGGTTTGTTTTTCATAAATGCATCCATTCGTTCTATTTATTCATGTACATGATAAAAATTGATTCAGTAGAGTGCTTGGTAGATGTGATTTTCCGCACGTTTTGGCAAAGTTTGGCTTCATAGTATGTAGATAATTTGTCATGATACCTACTTATCTGAGTGTTCAACTAGTGCAATCAGAGTGTTCAAGTTGTGCAGTGAGGCGCCATTCCTTTATTGTGAATTAATATATTCACATCATCATCATTTCATTTTTATTCATCATAATTCTGCTCATGATCTGATCAGCTTGGGCTTGACTTTGAGTACTCAAGTTGAGAATGTATTTACTTGAGTACTCAAGTATGTCAAGATATTTTTCAGAGTGTTCAAGTCAGTCGTCATTCCTTTATTTTGAATTATTATTTGGTTATGAACTGTTCTTTATAATTCTGCTCATGATCTGATCAGCTTGGGCTTAACTTTGAGTACTCAAGTTGAAAATGTATGTACTTGAGTACTCAAGTATGTCAAGATATGTTTCAGAGTGTTCAAGTTGTGCAGTCAGGCGCCAATCCTTTATTGTGAATTAATATTCGGTAATGAGCCATTCTTTATAATTCTGCTCATGATGTGATCAGCTTGGGCTTAACTTTGAGTACTCAAGTTGAGAATGTATATACTTGAGTACTCAAGTATGTCAAGATACTTATCAGAGTGTTCAAGTAGTGCAGTCAGGTGCCATTCCTTTATTTTGAATTAATATTTGGTTATAAGCTGTTTTTTTTTTTTTTTTTGTTTTTTTTTTTTTAATAATTCTGCTCATGAACCGATCAGCTCAGGCTTAACTTCGAGTACTCAAGTTGAGAATGTAAGTACATGAGTACTCGAGAATATCAAGATACTCTTCAGAGTGTTCAAGTGGTGCAGTCAGTCGCCATTCCTTCATTTTGAATTAATATTTGGTTATGAGCTGTTCTTTACAACTTCTGTTGATGTACTGATCAGCTTGGGCTCAGCTTTGAGTACTCATTCTCTCAATTATCTTACACTCTTGAATCTTGCTATGGATGCTCCAAGAATAAGCGAAATTTTCATTTCTAGCATGAAGCGATGTGATTCGATGCTTTGTACCTGGTAAAAAAAACCCGTATGCTGTAAGGAACCAATCTCCCTATAAAACCCTATGAATACCGCGGAAAGCCCTATAGTTATTTGGGTTTGAGTGGGTAAAAAAAAAGGAGGCAAATTTCCCGAAGTGTAAAGGGGAAAAAATAGCGCATGAAAAAGGGAATTTTACCTCGTAAAAACCTACTTAAAGTAGATAAACCGATCACGTACCTGCGCTTTAGGGTGGGTCTCGGGTATGAAGGGAAGTGGTTGTAGTCGGAAGGTCGTAAGGTGAGACGCTTAACATTCAGCTCTTCGTCTTTCCGCAACCCCGATCTTCCTTTCTCGGGTTCGAATAATGACGGGACTGATAGAGGTTGGCAGCTCTATCCCCGTGTTCAGAAGGTGATTTTTGTTATAGGTAAAAAGGGCACTAGGATCCTTTCTACGGCGTTGGGTAGAAGGGGAGCGTCCCCGTAATGATAATATAGGGTTTAGTCACGCGGAGGTTCAACTTTACGTCCTGAATAGGATCGAGTTCCGAAATACCCTATAAATAATCCGTAACCTCTTCAACGATCAAGTTAACGCATTAATTTACACCAATCATGTGCGTTTTTGTGATCTTCAAAACGATTAAAATAACCATGATTGGTTTATTCTATTTACGATGCATCGGTCGGTGATTGTAGATAACTCGACCTTTGGTATAAGCCCGAACCCGGCTTGGCGGTCTGTCGCTAGGCACGGTGGTCCTCGATCGGATTTTACCTTAAATGTGCTTACCCTTAAAATTTTCTTTAGAAATATGATTTGGGAATATGTTAGGATTATAATTCAGCAAAAACTGAAATTAAACAATGAGCCGTTTTTTTAAATTCAGTTTTTAAATTTTTAATTGATACTTGAATCATGAAAATACGCTATACCTAATAGCCAAAATTTAGAAAAAAAATATTATTTATTATTTATTTATGTGTCATTATACGATAGAATCTTTATCACTAGTTTCATAGTTCTGACCTATTTTGTGATCAAATATAATTAGAAAAACAAAAATAACATCTTATTGAAAAAAATAATGATTACATTTGCATGAAGCTCTTGATAAATGCCTGTGAGTATGCGTAAAGTATGTGCGTGTATCTTTGTGTACGCTTGTGTATGAGTTAATAATAATGCATTATATAAATTTCAACATAAAATGCATATCTAAATTGAATAGAAAATAAAAATAACATGGTTTTCTTTCATGTGGAAGAATTTTGTACCAAACACGGAAATAGCTTCGGCTTTAACAGTGAACTGGCTATAGAGGCCGTGCTTCATGATTTTTCTGCGACATGGGCCAAATATAAAGTATCGCGAATCAATCCTCAGTATGGACAACGTTTATTAAGAGCTGTATGTGAATATAATTCTCTGCATATGTAGTAAAATGTTAAAATGCCAATATTTTTATTTTCCATTCAATTTAGATATATATTTTATGTTAAAACTTATATAATGAATCATTATAAACTCATAGACAAGCTTACACATAAACACACACGCACATACTTCACGCATACTCACAGGCATTTACCAAAAGCTTCACGCAAATATAATCACTATTTTGTTCAATAAGATGTTGTTATTTTTGTTTTTCTAATTATATTTGATCACAAAATAGGTCAGAACTATGCAACTAGAGATGAAGATTCTATCGTATAGTGACACATAAATAATAAATAATATTTTTTTCTGAATTTTGGCAATTATAGCGTATTTTCATGATTCAAATATTAATCAAAAATTTAAATACTGAATTTAAAAAAACGGCTCATTGTTTGATTTTAGTTTTTTCTGAATTAGGTATAATCTTAACTTATTCCCAAATCATATTTCGAAAGAAAATTTGAAGGGCAAGCACTTTAAGGTCAAATCCGATCGAGGACATCCGTGTAGGGGCTCAAAATACCGCTCCCCGGTTGTCCATAGGATGAAATTGGCGCCTCAATTTTATTAATCTATATCCGCTGCTAAAATATAGATTACTTAGTTGAAAAAATAGATCAGAATGATTTATTAAGGTTCAGGATGCTCGCAAGCTCGCATCTCAAAAATACATAACATCAAGCTTTTAAAGAATAGAGCATATTTTTAACCGACATTAAGAACAGAAAGAAAATACCTTCTTATTGACTTAAACTTCCTAAAGTTAAGAATATTTTTTTTCAGATGACAACTCGGTACAAAGGAATGCAATTGATGAATAAACATTTTAAAAAGATTATGGATATATTGAAAATTAACAACGATAATTATTTCAAGAAATAAATAAATTTATTAATGCTGGAAAACAAAATCGAATATTTGTTATCAGTCGATGTGTAAACAAATATATATATATATATATATATATATATATATATATATATATATATATATATATATATATATATATATATATATATATATATATATATATATATATATATATATATATATAATCTATATGCATAGAGCTATTATAGGAGTGAATTAATTTGAAACATGTACTTATCACACATGATTTTAGCAAAGTGAGTTGAGTTGAGTTTCTACACCCACGCCTTTCCTTGATCTCTAACTACTTTCTCTTCTTCAGTAGTAATAATGGAGGTATCTACCTACCTATAATCTTCTGACTTTGACCGGTGTACTTGCAGAATTGCCTGAAATGATGTCATTCAACAATGAGTGAAGTGAGTGAGTTCTAAGTTAATCAGTTTCAATGATAGAAACGGAATCGATAAGTAAATAATAATTCTAAGTAAAAATGGATTAGAAATCGAGCTGCTCCCAAGTATAGTTGTATGAGCGAATTTTCTCAAATTATCGTATTATACAATTCTGTTAAATTCATTTGTGTTTGTTAGTTGTTGAAGTGTTTTGCAGTTGTTAGCTAATTCTCACGATGGAATCAATATTTAATAATAATCGCAAATTATTTGAGAGTATTAGTTTGTGCCCCTAATTTTATAAATCGCTGCAGTTTTTCTTAATCCATATTTTCTAGTATTATTGAGTACATATACTAATAAATATTTTACGTGTAAATATTTGATGTAGTTCCAAAGACACCCGACACAGAGTGTACTGGGAATCCCTAATTACTACGGGTATGATGGGAAAAGGAGCATTATATTACGTAGATAGTTTCATACTAATTGGGTTATTCATTACTGATTACCGTAGTAAAATCAGGTCGAGAGCGTAGGAAATTAATTTCAATGTGGTATGGTTGGTATCTGGCCAACTTGGGAGTAAAGCGAAAGTGCATGCGAAATTTACGGGAAATAAGTAATGGTAAACTACCTACGTACATGATCATGCCAGCGGACTAAGAGCCATACGCTGTATGAGATTCATACCTACCTCTTGTTCACCCAGCGACCTCTGAAATACGCACGCTGAAGTGTAAGCCGTTGAAGTAATTTAATGGACTCTCGTGTTTTCTGCATTCTAGCTTTTTACACGCTCCGTGTTTCCACGCGTGATTAAGAATCCGAGCACACGCGAGCATCCATTCGCTCGATCATTCGTTTAATGGTGAGAGTACGCAAGTACGGTCGTATTATTAAACAGTATGAAAACTGAGCAATGTAAGAGACGAAGCGGATGTAATTAATCTTCAGGAGAAATGTCGAGCGGAGGGGGTGGAATTATCCACTGGAGAAGGTCGAGACGGGAGGTTGTGAGAGAAGGGTGGAAACCTGAGCTGTATTTTAAACACTTTGAAGTAGAAAACGGGAGAATGTTTCTTTGGGCTGGCACTAAAACGACAAACAGTTTCGCCTTGCTATGACTAATTCCCGAGGAATACCTCAGGGAAGGGTTAAAGGCTAAAAAGTGACTTGAAGTCAGGAGGTTCCATCTCTCTAGGCTGTGCCTTCTCTTCATCTGTGCTTCTATCTCTCTCTCTCGCTCTCGTTCCCGGCAAAAATAAATGTGGGTTTAATTGTTTCCATCTTGATGAGGCGGAACGGGTGACTCGAAGCTCTGGGGGCGTAAAGCGCCGCGCGAGTCGCTTGCGAGAAAATATAATTAACTGAAGGAGCTGCTAAAGGTGCGTCAACAGGTGGGACGCCTTTCTTTGTTTATGGGGAATTAGTTCTCATTTTCGCCAAAACCGGGCGCCAGGTGTGAGGGATCGACGGATCGGACCAATTTGAGAGAGGGTGTTCGACTATATGAACTAGAGATCTTCAATGCATTTGCCAGAGCTTTAAGAAGAGGACCACATAAAAAACGGCTGCCAAGTTGGGTGTGGCACATAGCTTCGTCGTATATCATAGATAATAAATACACTGCCAAAGACGTGGCACAGAAGCTTCCTCGTGGCCTTCACAGTATGTAACCATTAACTGTTCAGAAATGACCGGTTTACCATCATCACAATGATATAGTGCTGGGTAACCAAAAATTATAACCTGACTGAAATTTGTTCAACATTGACAGACTTATGACTGTCACAAGAAAATTAGTTCACGCATGCGCAGAGCGTATCGCTGATTCAATAATGATGAAAGTGGTAAGGGACCATCTAGGGCTGAATCCTCACTATTTTTGAAAATTTCATTGGAATCCGATCAAAATTGTGGACGCAATGGCTGTGGCAAGGAAAAAGACCATGTAGAGCTATACCCGCACGATCCCTACAAATTTGAAGAAAATCGCATCAAAGTTGTGGAAATTACGGCTGTTGCAAGGACCGTAACAAGAATATTTCGTTCACGCATGCACAGAGTGTACCGCTAATGCAATTATGATTATTGTCTTATGGGATTTCAAGCAACCTTACCCACATTATCCCTGAAAATCTGACCGAAATCCGTTCAACATTGACCGAGTTATGACCGTCACAAGGAATTCACGTTAGCGCCTGCGCAGAAGCTACCGTTAATTCGATCATGATGAAGTTGATAGGGGACCATCTAGAGCTTAACCCGCACGATCCCTGAAAATTTGGTTAAAATCGGATCAAAAATGTGGAAGTTATGGCTGTTACGAGGAAATGTGGACGGACAGACAGACAGACAGACAGACACGGAACCAAATTTGTTCAGGAGGCTCTGAAACGCAAAATGAGAGTGGAAATTTTGATTTTGGAGCAAAAACTTTTTTTTCATTTCGAAATTGAAAACAAAGCTTCCGCAGCCTTGCAGTCTCGGAAGCTAAACGCATCGAATAATGTTGGAAAATTACAACAAGAAAGATGAAGGGATTCAGATTCCATGAAGGATTTCTTTGGAGTTCGAGTGAAATCTTTTAATATCCAGTAAGAAAATGATGTTTTATAGATGTTACGTTTGCAGATCCGCAAAAACTACCAATGATTCGGATGCAATTGAGTTCAATGAGTTCTATCTAAAGTCAAAGCAGGGTTGTTCGGGATAGATAGCAGACTAATCCAATAGCTTAAGCTCTCAAAAAATGTTATTCACACTAATTTAACATGAAGACTACAATGAATAAAATGGATGATTCACGTTAGCTTGATTTTCCCTCTGAACATTTTTCTGGTGATTGATAGGTACATTGGAGTGATGCATTTCATCAATTTGAAGTTCTATGAAGTGGAAAATTCGCTAGCCCTTCTTTTCTATCCGAATTTCCCTTCTTTGAACAGCTCTGCCGCTGATGGACGCACGGTTTCTTTGAAGGTTAGACCTCAAGTAGCTGGTAAAGGCGGAGAAGGAAGTTTTAAACTCTTCAAGCTTATTAGGCAGGAGATAATTCTCAATAATATCCCGGAGAAGATGTTATAAAACTTTCCTGAGAGGGAAACGTCACTGACAGTTGTAGGGGAAACTTTGCTGAAACACTTGACTTTTCCTTCTCATTCTCTTTCATTAGCCTTTGGGCTAACAACAGAAATTTCCGTTTAACTTCAAGAAAATGTAGGTTCGCTGCTGCTCATAGCAGTTTTTGAAGTGTTGCGGGAAAGATCGGGTTTGATCTACCTGGGCTCGTCACAACGCTAATTGCTGATTATTGTAATCACTGGATCAATTTGGCAACAGCTTCAACCCCCGATTTTCCTAAATAGGTAATATATACACACCTCAAAATATTAAGGGATCACTTTTCCTTGTAGACGTCAAAGACCCCAGATCAATTGGGCAAAGTTCACATTATATCTCATGATTAAGTACCTAATAGAGATGGGATTCACCCTTTTTTTCTTTTTAATCTCAAAAACTGAGAAAGATCAGCGATATCAAGCTCAGACTTGAGCCAAAACAGAAAAAAATCTGGGTATTTTTCTCGAAAGAAGTAAGACATAACTTTTTAGGTCACTACCCTCAAGCGCTCCTAGTGGTGGACGTTGTAAGTTTGGAACCCCATTGTATCAGTAAACAAATGGATGCCCGTATGAAAGGCCAATGTCATGATTTTTTCGAAAAGGGCCAATGGAAATCTTATGGTTTTCAATTGTAAACAAGGCCGATAGAGGTCAGGGAAATCGCATTTATGTAAAGAAGTGAGACAAATTGAAGCGGAAGAAGGGTCTATGCTATCAGTTCGTTATCTAATGTGATAACGTTGAGTTACTTTAGTTATTAGTCAAGCTGAGTTCCAAATTACCCAATGGAAGGAAGACCTATTCACTCCAGCAGACTTATATTAGTGGCCATCAGCAATATACTAATTTTTCAGCACTCTTGTAAAATTAAGATATTGTTACATAGGCTCTTCTTCCGAACACCCATTACATATTTTTTTCAAAATTGGATAGTTTTTTTTAACAATTTGGTCACAGGTTGTACTCAAAACTCAACAGCATTATTACCATATTTATTCCATGGAGTCATCTTGACTGTTTTTGTCTCTGAGAAAAACAAAACGGTAAATAAACCAGTTAAATTGACTGCGTAAGAAGAAGCCCACAGTGCTTACTTTACTAAGGACGGAAAGACAACTTTCCATTATTTCGTTTACAGCTCTTTAGAGCTAATGAAATTTCCCACCCCTCTACCAGCATCTGCGTCTTCACCTTCTGTTCTTGCCCTTGATGGTTTGAAGCAATTGCAAAAGGGATGCCAGGCCACCCGTGAAGACCGCTGTGCGGTTGTTAGTTGGGGAATTAGACTCTCTCCGTCCTACCGTAGATGAGAATTGGGGGGTAGTTGAAACAGCTCTCTCTTCACAGCAGTTCCTGAGGTGATTCCGTCTTTCTGTATAATGGAGCGGAGAAACCTCTCGTTTCTCGCGTTCCAAGCCTAAAGCATCTCATCTGCATTTTCATTTGCTCTAAAACTGAATAGGTGTGCATGCTAAACGCTTCAAAACGTCGGTCATGAAGCCGTTTTTGGTATTAACAGTTTCCGAAAGAGGAGAGGAGACGTCAAAGATGGAAACAGTGGGAGAACAGGCCTAATGGAAATTGACTCTCTTGGATAAACAAGATACGCCTCGAAAGCTATGCGTAGAGTTTTTTTTCGCAGAGAGAAATGTACGGTTTGGGCAATGAGAACTAGCTTCACCAACAAGTTATCAAATGAAAAGAGAAGAGAGAGGCGCTGCGCGCCCCGCAAGAGCTGGTCCCCTTGACCCCGCAGGGGAGACCCAAGACACCCTTTTGCTTTCACCTTGAGCCTCAGCTACACATTGGAGGAACATGGAACACACTCAATTCAAATTTCAGCTTCATAAGTTGAATAGCAAAGAGGATCTCACTCAGCTGATCTGGAGGCTCTAGGTCAAGACTTTATGACTGGTTTCTGGACGCCCCAAAGGGCCAACATTCCATATTCCAGCTTCATTGGTAGGATTGCACTGGATCTAACTCAGCTGATGGAAACTTCGTAATTTGTTTTTTGGTGTCCCAAGAGCTCTCCATTTCAAATTTCAGTTTCAGAGGTTGAATAGCAAAGAAATTAGGTCCGCCGCTACTTCCGTCTCGTTTTATCGTGATAACGACGAAAAAGCTAGAATTAATGAATATGAGATACATCCGCAGAGGAGGATAAATATAAAGATAGTCATTGTTTACTTATAAATCATAACGAAGTCCTATTGTGGAGGCCAATCTGGCTGAGATTTGACCAAATAAAAACGACGATTTGTAAAAACAATATATTTATATTACGGTGATCCATTTCTAATAATAAGTATTATTGTAATAATAATCATCTTCTTGAATTTATCATATCACTTCTCTTCAATTTAGAGCAAAATTTTGTCATCGGATCATGGGACATGTTTCAAAACTCAAGTTTTTGACGATATATACCCAATGGTTCTAAAACCTATAGGAAACCTTGAAGAAGGTCACCTGTGAATTCAATCAACATCAGAGAAACACCTTGGGTGTTCTGTAACTGGCAATAAATCACGAGTATCTAGCCGGAGTTAATGTCTTGAGATTCGCCAGGTATCATCTAGAGTCCATCCTTTAAGTCACATCCACATTTGAAAGAATTAAAGCAACTATGTACCGTAAGAAACACCTGAAATTTTAACAAAATGCACGTTTACGCATGCGCAATCACATTCTTTGGCGCAAAAGTGATTAAATCTATGGAGGATAGGAGCGTCAAGGCGTAGCGTAACTAGCCATTCCATCTCTAACTCAGCAGCTAAGTACAGTAATTCAGTAGATGCATTGAAGGTCCTTTGTAGACAAATGGCTAGCATATCGGCCTGGTGCAGAAGATCAATGATTCAATACCAATTCTAAACTAAAACTTTGCGTTGAATTTCAATATTATCGTTTCGCTACCCTGAAACTAATCTATACGTCCAACTAATCTGAATTTTACTAAGGGATTGAATTTTACCAACTAACTAATTTTACTAAACCTACTTGATGTTATGTATCTTTGAGAACCGAGCATAGCGAGCATCCAGATCACTGATCTATGCTAAAAACTGATCCGTGTAAAATATCTCTAAGAGTGGTTGTTGACGAGCTTACACTAGTTATGGCTAGTTAAAAGTGGATTCTTTGGAAGGATTCGTAACTTCTCGGCGAGTCGCACTTTTCCTGACGCTCCTTTAGAATCCTGTAGATCATGATTGATCTAATCCACAAAAACCTTGAAAATTCCATGAAAATGAAATAATATTTTTCAAACGAAAAATTCACACGTCTGAGTTTCTAAAGAGCTGGTAGCCTCACTGATCATTGCATACCTTAATCCTTTATAATTTGTTATGCTAGATATTTTTCCAGTGAACTGTGAAGATATTGCATATCTCCGAATAAAAATCGTATGGTTCAGTGAACTACCACGAAATTAAAAAGTCGTATATACCTTGTGACAAAACCCCTTTTTTCCTCAAAATATAAAATCAATCTAAATGACAAAGACCCCAACAGCAACCCCCACCTACCCTACTACCCCTGCTACAGTCAGTAATACCTAAGCTGACCCTAAAAGTATTCCTCATACTTCATGATTATTCCCTTCTCAGCAATAAATTTATCAAGATATAATCAGCTTTGCTAGAAGATAATTAACATCAAAATAATACAGAATCAGATCCAGTTATAAATCTCGCCTCTAAACTAGTCATTCCTCCAACAAAAGAGCGAAGAAAGGAAGAATGAAAATTAAAATATTGTTTTGACTGTAGTGGGAGGCAAAGACAATAAAGGCTCGGATATCTCGAGTTTCTAACCCCTGCCGTTTTCGCCCGTTTTCCCTACCATCCCTCCCACTGTATTTCTCTCCCTCCATCCCTCTCCCTCCAACTACATTACTGAATGCAAATGACAACCCGGAGCGAACAAAGAGGCTGGTTAATTGGCCATACGGACAAAGAATCTTATCACACCCCATTTTCCGTCTCAGCAATCACCCTTAGGGCCTCCCCTGGAAGCTCGAGCAGGCTGCTGGTTTTTGACGAGGCTTCCAAGACAAACCACGATCTTTCACTTTCCTTCCGATCGTCTCATTGTTGCTAAGATGTAACCCCGTGCGTAGATGTCAACTTTTCCTCAACCGTGTGAAGGAGACAGAACCTACATATACATTCCCCTTATACATTTCTATACCGGGTGCCCCCCCCCCCCCCCCCCCCGCGCTAAAATCACTAATATTGGGTAATATATATACCTATTTTTTTCAAACTTGATGTTTAGTTTTTTTTTTGTAAGGATCTCAAAAATTACAAAATGGTACATTTCACACGTTAAATGGCCCATCACTCGATGTTTTCCCAAGTTGTTGCAGATATCAATAAATGAACATCATTTCGAGGCTCAGCACAAAAGAATACCTCAGGGGCCGTTTTATCAATTATCTACATTAACTGTAGGATATCTGTACTAAGTATAGCACTATACTCCATATAAATAATGTGAGTCGTTTATCAATGCCGAATTACCTAGCGGATAAAATTATCCCTCCGATAAATTCTATCTTGCAGATAGCGCCGTTAGCACCCGTAGGTGTCCGACAAAATAAGGGCAATTTACATATGGAGCTACCACAGAGTGGAGTAGGATCTTAATTTTCTTCTTGGATCGACTATTATGAAAACCGTGTATGAAGTTATTCCCAAAACAGCGTCCATCATATTTTCAAGCTCGTCAAATAAAAAACTACCACATTTCTGGCGTTTGCTATTTGCTTCACTTAGAGAGAGAGAGAGAGAGAGAGAGAGAGAGAGAGAGAGAGAGAGAGAGAGAGAGAGAGAGAGAGAGAGAGAGAGAGAGAGAGAGAGAGAGAGAGAGAGAGAGAGAGAGAGAAATACTTATCCGAATTGCGATATTCCAACCTGAATTATTATGAATGAATTATTGTGATCTAAAAGTTGTGTACTTAGTTTCATCATCGATCTGTGTTACAATGTAAAGAACAGTAGGAATCTTTATTCAACCTAAACCTCAATAAAAATACGCACTCGTCCCATTTTTGTAGGGATCCACAGGGGGTCTTATATGGTCTTCCTTTTCAATCAACGAATTTTGCTACGATAGAATCTTTGCCGTCGTGAAGACAAATCCCCGAACATATCCATTGGAAGGTACGAAAATGAAGACAATCAAACTTGAGATTCAAATGAGATTTTCGGAAATGAATAAACATGTTCGAGGTTACAAAGCTCTAGATATCTCATTAACCACCATTCATAATTGTAACCGAGCCGTACGGGGGCCAGATAAATTAAAAAGCTAGAATAGGGTTCTGAACACCCCATATTGTGTTATACGGAGGTTAACGCTATCCAGATTAGATAAAGCCCCCTTATTCACTGGATAAATGTGATATATAAACAGGCCCTTAGTCATGTATTACAAGTGGTAATTGAGTATCTCCGAAAACTCGGTATTTCAAATTATTGCACTTTTGGAGCGGAATTTCGCACTTTTGGAGCGGAATTGCGCCCGTTTGCGAGCATTTAAAAATCGGAGGGATGGATAATGAAGTTTCACGTAAAAATCAAATTTGCTATAAAAATGGGGATTCTCGTTTAAAATAACGAAGGTGATTGCGTACGTAAAACACCAACTCTTGCTGTAAATCACCATTAACATCACCTGTTTGAAGCCATGCAACACCTAAATTATCTCTTTTGATTCCAGAGTAATTCAAAGTGCAGGTCACCGTTGTTAGGGACGAACGATTTTGGTTTATTATTTCCAATAATAAGCCTATGTGATCGTGTAGCAAAAAAATTTTGCGGGGGGGTGGAGTGAGAGGAGGCTTTGCGGCACCTTGTGGTGGGTACGGCGTTCCTTCGAGGCATGAATATATGTTTTTTTCTAGGTCATATTTGTGAGTTAATACCAATGCTTTTCCTACGCATATTTAATAACATCCTCTCGACTTTTCGTACGTACGTTATTGCTTATTAAGGCAATAACTATTTGAATAGATAGGAGCTCAAACCGAGAAATATAAACATGCGTATATAATTATATAAGTATAGGTTGTGGCAACTCGAAATAGGACACGCCGAGGAGTCTGGACGGGCCTTATGACGTACGCAAGCCAACTACGATCATACTCAATTGAATAAATAATAAACCTTTGTGAAATAATTTGCAGCGTTTTTCATATATCACCACTAGCTGACGTTTGAACAATAGGTATAGCGCAAGTGATCAAATATATTATCAGAGTGAACAATGAACCCCACTCTTTACATCGGGATCCGGTCAAACGTTTCGGATGTAGGTACGGTTTCAAAATGCTGAAAGTTTAGTGCTGGTATGGGCGATCGTAAAAATCCGGCAGAGACAAATGAAGATAAACATGGAGGCATTAGAAACTCCGCGGATCCATAAAGTCCGAACAACGGGCAACTTCCGTAGGTCTTTTTTTCTCCCCTCTATTCGAGCGTTGATGGGTAACGGTGAGATTGGGCGGGTGTGTGCCCAATAAAAATTACCGGGCATCGAGGCGAAAACATTAAATAATAAAACATTTGTATGCGGGATGTTGTAACGGCTGATACGTGCTAACTGCCGGGAGAATAAACAATCAATTGGGCGTGGCGATAAAAAGGGAGGGGGTCTCTGCAAAAAGGGCAGGAAGGAGGTCGAGTATTTGGAGAGTGCCGGGGCAATCAATTGGCCGAAAGGTTTGATTTAGGATTGGCCCCAATATCGGGGTTTTTTTTTCCTGGAGGGGGGCGGATGGAATCAGCTCAGGTGTTGAACTTGCCCGTCACGTTTTTAACACCAACGAGGGAAGCGATCCGTCTTCCGTTGCTCCTTGTAGTTATAACGTGGGAGAAAGAGTGCCGGAATGGCCTACGCCCGAATGACCGGTTCTGAATCTGACCAGGGATTTCCTTTACTGTGGCTTTCCATATAACGAAAACGAGCTCATACTTCAGATCAGTTACATGTAACCAGCATTTCATAACGTAACCTACATTATGGGCTAATTAGCAGTGAACCCATGCTTGGCAACGGACGATTTAGCGTGATAATAGAGGAATATCAAATTAGGTGCTGTTAACAAGAAAATGGGGGAAGGCCGGTTTCGAATCGCGATCGCTGGCGGTTTGGAGGTAGGTGAGCGTTCGGTATCAAATCGAATCCCCTAGCATCGATGTAATCGATATCGTATATAACTGCCGATTATGCTCAGATCAATAACTACTAATTTGATCACGATTCGACATAATATTCAATTAAAGGGTTCCACTACTTATAGTAGTAGTAGTGGTATAGATTGTATAGTTATTTGTGTAGTTATTACGATGATGCGTATAGTGTATTAGTATTATGACACTAATCTATACGTGCAACTAATCTAAACTTTTACTAAGGGATAGATAGCTACAATAGGCCATTACGGCCTCAGTGGCTTAATAAAAAAAAAATAAAAAATAAAAAAAAAGGGATAGACTACTTGATGTTATGTGTTTTGACATGGATATGTCTTTGCTCTGGGGGGTCAACCAAAAATTTCCGTGATGAAAAATTTGTGTCACAATTTCAGTGTTTTTCACGTACAACCCAGCCGTTGCTAGGGGAATGGAACTCGTTGGAAACCGCTTGTTTTATGTGATAAATGTTCACATTCCAAGCTACCGATTTCCCCCTCCTTACGTACCTGGCTACATTCCAAAACTAAGTTGATTGGACTATAAACAATGTTAATAAGCCGGTTACAATATTCTTAACGTAAAGCAATAGCATCATTTACTCCACTCCATAGGAAACATTTTCATCATCTTGACAACAGTCGAGGACAACTCGAGGACAGCCGTTATGAAATCCCCAATCAAAGACATATCCATGTAACATGGTATCTGCTTGTGAAGCGGATAGTGGAACTCGTTTACGAGTTTCAAGTTTTGAGATGCGAGCTTGCGATCATCCAAGCCACCGAACTATACATATCAAATAATATTTGCTGAACTTTTTCTGTTTATGACTTTTTGAATAGTAAATAAAGTAGCAGTTATACGTAAATCAAACTGAAATCGGCAGTTAACCCACCAAGGACGAGAACTATTTTTCATCAAAATTTTGACATTTTTTTCCAAATATTCTCATTTACTAGGTCTTATATTGCCCCATAAAAATGTTGAAAAAATTCCGCCAACCTTCAGTGAGGGGGGTGGGGGTGTGACATATATGTCACACTCGTCCTTTGGGGGTGATGGTTTATATTGTGCTAAAGGTAGGTAAAATGATTCAACACGGCATGTTATTCACAACAAAACGAATGTATTTAATTGTTACAATGACTAGTGAATGACCATGCAATCACAGAGGTACAGTGAATGATATTGAAAACAGAATGAAAGTAGAAATTGATAACAAATGTGCTAATTAATTTTTTTTTTTTTTTTTTTTTTGCAAGATGAAAGTTTTACTAACCCACATTACATTTTTGCAACATTACATTTTTTGAAACAACACTTTTGCACCCATCATTCACACACCTCCGCCTCACCTTATTGTTTACTTCCATGAGGAGGTGATCGGTTCGGTTGTAGCGAATGCCGTCAAACACTTGGGATGACCATTGGGACGATGGAACCAATGGACCAAAAGCTTTTATTGCAGTTTTGTATCGTGTGAGGTATGAAATGGCTATTTCTCATCTTAAAAATAAGTTCGGTTATTTTTCCCCCGATCTGTTAGAAATTTAGCCAGGCAAATTTCCAGAGTCTTCTTCACCATCATCTTCGGTTGTGATCAAAGTTGACACGCGGTTGG
The DNA here is from genome assembly GCA_030762985.1 of Adelphocoris suturalis. Taxonomy (NCBI): domain Eukaryota; kingdom Metazoa; phylum Arthropoda; class Insecta; order Hemiptera; family Miridae; genus Adelphocoris; species Adelphocoris suturalis. The sequence continues at coordinate 39,054,467 of CM061049.1, forward strand.
GCATTGAAAATATCTTCAATTTGTAAAGAATCATACCATAATATATTATCTCCCTTATACAATTCTCTAGCAACTGAATTATTCACACGACAGTCAGGTATCTTTCAAATTAATTTTTAATGTTATAGGAACAAAAAAATGAGTAAACAAATGAATAAACTAATGAAAATTCTTTTTTTGCCATAACCATTGAAAAATAATAATATTATTACGCATTACTGTTATTATTCATTATTATCATTATTTATTTATTCACTATCATTATCGCAAATTTTTTATTTTCAAAAATGTATTTATTCTATTTTTATTTCTAATTTTTTTTTTTTTTTTTTAATATTGTAATCTTTCATTTAACTTTTTTCAATGAAAATTAATAGTTTTGTTATTATTTAAAAAAATATCATTATTTTGTTCGAATAAATACAAAAAAGAAAGGAATGGTGGATCGTCAAAAAATATATTGGGGAAGGACGAGTGTGACGTATATGTCACGCCGACTTTTGTTCCCCTCCTCAGCCACCATATTTGGTTTCATATATCATTTTTTCATTCTAATCGTATGCAATGCTGTCAAAGAGAAAGATAATATTGATATACTACAATTTTAGGAGAAAATAAGCAATAAAAGTTACTTACTAGGGATCCAGGTCCATGATGAAAAATGCTCAACTTTTGTTTCGCGAAATAATACACTTTTATGACTTGTCACGACAAGAACACATGCTGAACTGAGATGCAGACCCCTCTGCGATGGGAAAACGTTGGGATGACCACAAATGTCGACATGGCGCGACAGGAATTGCGTTTTATTCAATCATGTTTGTTGTGACGTATACGTCTCACTCGTCCTTCGTGGGTTAAAGTCGATAACAGTTACATCGATGCTGGGGTTGGATTCGATACCAAACGCTCACCTACTTCCAGGTTCGATGCGATCGCGATTCAAATCCGGCCTGTCTCTACTGTCTTGTCCGATAAAATTATTACCATAAAAGTTTTAGTTTCGTTATCAAAATATCCAGTGAAACGCTGGTCTCCATAATACATAGAAACAGCATCGTTTTGATGTTATACGGTAGTCTCGCATTGCCAAGCCTTCAAAAAAACATTGCAACGAGACACACCGAAATAAGTAACACTCATTTTAATACCTACAAAAATATGTTTTCCGACCGCCTCGGATAAGGATATAATGAGCGTTACCCATGGGTCTGAATTTAATAAATTTTTTGACATGGATATGTCTTTGCTCTGAGGGGTCAACCAAAAATTTCCGTGACGCAAAATTTGTGTCACAATTTCAGTGTTTTTCACGTACAACCCAGCCGTTGCTAGGGGAATGGAACTTCCGCAGTTTTCATCGCACAGAAATCGTTCGCCACTCGTTGGAAAGCGCTTGATTTATGTGATAAATGTTCACATCTCAAGCTACCAATTTCCCCCTCCTTACGTAACTGGCTACATTCCTAAACTAAGTTGATTGGACTATAAACAATTTTAATAAGCCGGTTACAATATTCTTAACGTAAAGCAATAGCATCATTTACTCCACTCCATAGGAAACATTTTCATCCTCTTGACAACAGTCGACTGTTAACAACAACTCATTGTGTCTGTATTGGAAAAATAACTTTAATTTATAGTATGCTTTTTGTGCCTCCAAGAATGATAAAATAAATTCTTTATCCTACATTTCGTCGCCTACAGTCCGAAGATAAAGGATTTGTTTACAACTCTCGAGGACGACCGTTATGAAATCCCCAATCGAAGACATATCCATGTAACATGGTATCTGCTTGTAAAGCAGATAGTGTAACTCGTTTACGAGTTTCGTTTCTCCACACAAAATGCAACGCTCCGGCACTTTCAGTTTTGTTTTTTTGTGCTAATTATTTATGGGAAAAGTGAATTGGTTCAGGCGAAATCCCGAATATTTACTCAGTTTCTAAAATTACCTACTGCACACTGGTGACGTCACATGATGAGCTTCTTCCTCCACAAATCACCTCGAAAGTTGACGAACTTGAATGGATATTATTGTTTACGCCGCTCTTTATCTTATTTTCACTTTTCACTCCATAGCACAATTTTCACAAAGCACAATATTCTTATCACTTAACACCACTAAATTATCCTTATCATTACCTTCTCATTCAAACATCTTTTTTTTTGGCACCGGGAGGTGACCATTCTTTGTGTTCTGCGCCACGTGCACCCTCGCCGGCACCTTTGGGGAGGAAGGCACCACACATCTCAAGTATATCTCTAGAGTACTTGACGGATAGAGGTAAACTTGAAAGCTAATCTAAGTAATCGCATATCATTGCTGCCAGTACTATATCAACTACTGCTTTGTGGATCCACCCATTCCTACCACATCTCTACCTACCATGTCATCAGACCTACCTACCTATTCAAAGACTTTTACTGATCACATAGATATAATACCAAATCCTTCTTGTATGCTATATCAACGTAGGTACATACTGAATATCAATCTGGGTTGCCACTCACTAGGTAGGCTTGTTATTGAAAGAGCATTACTTGATACAAATATAACTTGTGGAAGCCGTGGTGTACGGTGTTTCCAAACGTACCTTTTGAATTTTATTGCTTACATACCTATAGACACATTAATTTTCTCCCAAATTGGGAGTGGTCCTTCGAGAAGATTATTCATCACTATCCATTAGGTAGGTACTTACTTATTTATCTCATCATCAACTTAGGCTCCCGGTAATTGGTGCATATATCCACACCTATCATCAATTCTGTTCTTTAGTGGAATATACTAGTCACCCCACCGGCCCAAACAATTATAGCATCCATAACTACTTCCTAGTTGCACTCTCGCGAGCAACCTTCTAACATTCATTACGAGGAATATAACGCAGAAAAAGTAAACACCTTCAAATGAAATGTAGACAGTAATATAATAATATCATCTGGAAAACAAGAATGTTATGTACAAAAATGGAACCATAAAAAAAGAAGAAGAAGAAGAAGAAATAAAAAAAGAAGAAGATTTATTTTCACAGTAACCGCGTTTGTCTGTGTGGACATGCTTAGCAATTAGAGCATGGAAAAGGATGGGGGTCTCCTGTTTGGTCGTTCAGTTTATTTTGGTCGTTGGCTGAAAGTCAGTGGCCCTAAGGTAAGGGATACCCACTTGCAGGGTAAACAATGTGGAGAAAAACTCACAGAATGACGGAGGGAGGGGGAGAGGGGTTGGTTGTCTTTGAAAAGGAGATTTTTTCCTCCTTTTTTTTGGAGATTGTGAGCGGGTGAGGAGGGGTGGAGCAAAAAGGGCCGGTCGGGGGGGGTAGATTGTCTGTCGAAAGAAGGTTTTTCCCTTTTGCTACAACGTTTTCTGCTAGCTTTTGGACCGTTAAAAGGGAGGAAACGCCGCTCCCCTACCACGAAAGGAAAATATTGCCAAAAAGCCTTCCATAATTCAGGAAACTCCATAAATCCGATGGGGACATTAATCGCTCATAACTCCCAAAGGGGGGCATTAGCTGGGACAGGGAAACTAAAGATATTAACAAACGAAGAATTCGCCCTATACAAACCCAAGATGAACCTCGTAGCTATTGAAAAAAGATAAATGTTGTATGAAAATTGTAAAACACTGTAAATTTAGTAATTGTTTTAAAAATATTCATCCGAACAAATTCTTTCTCCCATCCGCTCTGCTCCCACCAATTTAATTTTAAATTTGATATAAATGTGACCGTGCAAGGGAAGAGGGGGCTTGACATGCCAGAGGTGAAATCTGAGTTTCTATTCTTGCATTATTCATATAATTATTTTAATTTTCAATATTGAAAATTTGTAATCGGCCAAGGAGAAAATATTTTGATACCCCCCGAAAATTTTTTGGTTTACGTTTCAATATGCGTAGAATCCAAAAATTGAATTAAAAGAAAAAAAAATCCCTCCATCCGCCGTCCTTGGCTTTTCTTCAAAAATACTATACAAAACTATACGAAACTTGAGTTAAAAATCACATTTGTGGTCTAGATGGTCCGAAAACTTGGCATACATTTTTATCAACCATAAAGATTTGTATTAAAGGGCTAAACTGCTTATGCGTGACACCTTGATCACATTTAACAGTTACTTTTATGACATGGGACAAGAGAGAAAACAACTCCAACCCACGCAAGTGGCAGTTTGGGGAACCTTGATCACCTGTTTTAAATTGCCTAAACTCTGCAGAGTAGGTGTTTGGGGAAGGTAGTCAGTTGATTGAATGTAGATTAGTTAATTGTGTGTGTGTGTGTTTGCATTCACTGTAAATATATTCATTTACATGATAATTTATCAATTATTTCATGTTTTAAAAGACGTCATTGTTCATTTTATCATCTTCGACCAAGAAAGCATCACTCAGGAGATATACATGGAAGATCGGCACATACCAATTCTAGTTAGGCAACATTATAATTACCTTTATTGGATGGGATACGAATTAAATCTGCTACGATGCGCACACAACTGATCATGGGTGCTTCATACATCAGCTTGGCACACAGTTATACAAGACTGGGACCGTTGAGGATCCATTTATAAAGCAAACTAATTGGAAGGAAAGATTTACATTACCTTTAAAACTCAACATCGTTCTAACGTTGAAGTTCTTTTCTACTGTATTTCTATGTTAGAGACCTTGGTTATAGAGACTGAATTGAGTTGTAAAGCATCTCAAGTGACATAATCCGAATTATTGTATGGAAACAGATTTGTTGTGGCGGCTTGAAAGTGTAGATCGAGAAAGTGTGATACCTTTGACCCGATAAACCCCTAAATGGATGTTTTACCCTATATGCCAAATCTATTGGTACCGCAGCTTTCTATTCTATTACCTAGATCGCAGCCTTATATATTGGTCATACCATACATACAATCGCCGGTGGTTACCGTCGCGGTAACTACCTAATCCCATGGGCGCCACGGCTATAATTCTGGATCACGTAGGCGTAGCGAGAGTTAGGTTTGATATGAAAGAAGCCAAGTTGTTGGTTGAGTTAGAATAGTGAAAGATGGTCCTAGCAGCAAGTATCGGCTGTTATATATCACACTTCTTCCTCTGGCAGGTTGGCCTCACTCTAGGGTTACACTCCATACTCTAACGCTTGGCTCTGCTCCTAAGGCTCACTTAATGAATTTATTTTGAGAGAACTACCTACTTTTGATCAGGTCGGGCACTACAATCTTCTATCACAGTTTACATTTTCCTTTCATGAAATAGTTCAAAATTTGGAGCTTTAGCAAAATATCATTCATGAAGAGCAGGTATTTTATGATCTTCAAACTAAAACATTCGAAAATGTATGCTCAAAATTATGCTGTACAACTTGATTTAATTAAAGTAGTTGGGTATCATACATTGAATTCAAACTACGATAATTTCATCAACCTATGTTTCGGAAAGTCGTGTACGGAAAGTGTAAAAATTGGTAGAATATCCAACAATATGTTTGTTGTATATTGAGATTTTTTTTCTTGTGATCAATTCTACACATAATAACTTCTCTCTGAATTCTAAAAAATGCTAACAATAATATAATACAGAAAATTTCAATTTCAATTTATTTAGTCGATTGAAACCTCAGCTGTTTTCAAGGGTGAAGAATCCGACTCTTTGGTAAATAATAATGAAATTCAGAACCGCAAATAAAGTTGCCCGTCGTGAGGTGACAGATTAAATTTTCACGTTTTCCGTCAACCCTGAGAAGTAGTTTATGAGCAAACATTTTTGCTTTTCTCTAAAAACAGTGCGATCTAAATGTTTACAGTCGTATTTTCGTTTAGGAGAAAACAAGGTCTAAACATTCACAATAATAGTCATGTTGTATATGAAATATCACACGTTATATTAGGCGCGATCAGTAGCAAAGTAAGGGGTTTATAAGAAGGTAAGAAAATTGTCTGTGGCTTCATGATAGGTAGAAGAATGCAGAAGGAAATTGCGGGATTCCAACTCGAATTGGGTTCATTCTCATCTGTGCTGTGAAGGTATTGCGTACATACGTCGTCCGGGTTACCTACCGCAGGCTAACACCCATTACGACGTTCTTCCCAAAAATAAAGGGCGAATAAAAGTCTCGGAGCCGGGTTTTGAAGGCTGAAACTCCCCCATCTCGCACGTACGAGTAAGTTACGGGGTTGGCGTTGTTGGCAAGTTATATTGAAAGTCTTGCCAACCACACTGCTTGTTGGGCTAAAGCTGCAACGAGGGATATTGGGTAGGGAAGGGGAAGAGGTCGGTCAAATGGTTCATTCGTTTCCTAGCTTGCACCGCAGACACCAGTAACGGAGAGATCATCGAGGGCAGTAACACGTCCGAGAGAACCAGAACGAATGCGGTGATACCTTCGCGAAAATCACTGCTAGATCCGGCAATAGGCGAAAAACGTTATCGTCTCCGTCGGTGGGCGGTTTCTTTTTCCCTCGGTCTCGGGGAAGGAAAGTAAACATTGATCCTACCGGGATCGTGCGAGACCATAAAAACTAATGCAGGGTTTGTATAGCAGTTGTCCTTAGCTTAACAGCCACGGTATTAACAGTTAGAGTCAGATAAACGTGTGTAACAACGTACTGGAAAGCCAAAACAACAATTATGAGATTCCAGGGAGGTGCTATGAAAGGAGCAAGACAGGAAGCAATGTGGGTAATACTCACAGACTCTCTTCTGTTTCTTTAGTCAGCCGTTATCTTTATAACATCCAAGACAACACCTTCATTCGTTTTTCTCATAACAAAGGGGTAGCGAGGATTATCGGATGTTCAAACAATGGGATTAAGAACAATTCAGAATAATATCCGAGTATGAATGAATATTCAAGAGTGTGAGGGATTCTTGAAGCTATATCAATGATAATGACGCAAGGATTTATGGGACTGGATATTGAAAACTCCGCATACATTTTTGGTTTATTATTTTCTATAAAACCATTGTAATTGACCAATGAAAAAATGAACCCCTTCACCCTAGGAACGGAACGAAGGAATGGACCCCCAAGGAAGCTTGTTGGTTTACGTTCCAAGATGCAAAGATTTCAAAAATCGAATAAATAGAAATCTTTCCGTCTACCGTATGTCATTCGAAGGTTTTCTCCGAAACTACTGGACCAAAATTTGTAAAATTCGGCTCATAAATCATGCATTGACCGACCAAGGATGTGTCAGTAATAGTACGTAATAGTACGTCAGTATATTACTAGTAATATTGATATCACTTTCGATTAACGATAGAGAATATAATTTAAGGGATGTAAGGTAATTCAAGATGAAAGTAATGTTTGTAATTTATATATAGCATCCCAAAGAGTCGAACAAAACCACCAGAGCCACTGTACGTACCTACACTTTTTTGTTCTCTCTAAAAAAAAATACATCAACACGGGACTGAATCACAACTTGTGAACGTAAAATCTCCTTGAAAACTAAGACGATCGTATCGTTCCAACGGAACGAACGGTCGTATAATTATAAACGGGACGGACGATCGTATAATTCCAACGGAACTCTCACTCCACGAAATCGAGCTGGGCTTGTAGAGTGTACGGCACCTGATTTTTTTGAAAAAAAAATAAATAAAATAAAATTCCAGGATAATTTATGATCAATTAAAAGATGCTATTCTTGATTTAAATTACACGCTGAACATGCCAATACCACACATGATGGGTCTGAAATGCCTCCCTAACGTACCTTTCGTCAAACAACTGCCAAAAACGTGGTTTTCACCAAATGTCGACGATTTTTTGACAAAATTCACCACCTGGAGGCCTAAAAACAATTGCGCTATTACTTGGACTATTTCTGCGTCGAATAAAACCAACAGCAGCTCTGGAGGTGTGATAATTGATATTTTACGATTTTTTAAACTTTTGACCCAAAAGGTCAAAAACACCATATTTAAAAAAAATTAAATTATACCCTCTTTATAGACAATTAGACGCTGACATTAGATTAGACACCTACACCACAATTGATGGTCTAAAACGCCTCCTCAACATCGTTTTTATCAAGTTCCGAAAATATGGTGTTTTTGTAAATATACCGAAAGAAATAAGCTGTCAAAAAATGACAAAAAATACGTTTTTCGATGGTTGTTTGACGAAAAAACATGTTTTAATTTTCTTGTAGCTGAAATTTCAAACGCTCATCAAGCAGAAATTGAGGTCGACTCGCATAAAATTTGTAATTAATGCATTGTGCGGTACTATATCCACGCAGGCAGTATTTCCCATAATTCCCATATTCTGCATGAGTATAGCATATAATCGGATAATCTTGTGCCTTCTGGTCTCCAAGAAATATGAAGGATGATGTGGATCCTTTTCTCATTCATATTTCCTCTAGAATGAACACTTCATTGAGTCACCAGCAACACAGCTATCAGACAAATTCGAGCGATCAATATCGACTGATGCGCGTACACATAGTGGCCACCATTTATCATTGATTGCACAAATATCTACCGTGTAAAATTATGAAAAATGTAATACAACAGACGTGCTATAGTAAAACTTAAAACGAATCGATGTTAGATCTCAGGTAGTTCCACGAGTAACATCAGAACTGATGTTAGTATATTGATTCTACAACCCCTTTGGACTTATGGAGGACTTTCTCCCTTGAGATTTCCTTCAGGAGAGCACGATCTTCATGAACATTGCCTCTGAATGTCCCCAACTAGTTCAGAGCGAGCTAACAACCCCAAACCGAATAGGACCGTATGCGTGTTTGTTTTAGAAACGGTTTCACTAACGATCATTAACTACTCAACACATTGCACATCAAAGAGAAAACCCGACGAGCAATACCACCAACTTAGTTTATTTACCGTTATGTTGTTTTGCAATTATTCCACGTTGATATAGGAATATCGTTGTTTTCCCACCACGAGCTACCAAACATTCTGCTGGAATTGGAAAATGTTTTTAGCTCTCTTTGAGCCATTTTCTTCTCGACGGAATAATAACACGCCCGATCCTGTTATTCTCCTATTTGCCCGCTCTTTTACCCGCGTTAATTGTTTCCATTCAAAACAATGTCGCTTTTCGATCGCTTTACAGAATAAACTGGTTCTGAATTTTGTTCAAATAAACTTCACCGCGAATTGCGTACTAACTACAAAGGGAATTGGTAAATAAGGTTTCGAAAAAATGGAAGTACTGGAATTGGTTGAGTTTTTGATCAAACCGTGAAGTAATGAAAAAATTAGAAAATTAATTGATTTTGCTGAATTCGTTGGAATTACCTCCAAATGCTGAATTACAATATCCACATCCTCTGTTACAGAAAAGCGTGCAACTTTTGCCTAACAGAGCTCAACTCTGTGGCTTCTCGATGAACTGATTATATTGTATACAAGGGCGTCGCTTGCCACATGGTAAATATCAATAAAATGTTCATATGTAGTTTCGGCATTTTGAAAATTTAAAAATTATTTGTTGTGTTACGGATTATTAAGTACGGGTAAAAATGGACGCCTTTTCAGCCCCTCTGGATTCGTTGCATCTCGTCACTGCAAGTAAAATTGTCAGGTACCGACGTATCAAATTGTCACCGGCCGAATGATTCAAGCATCTCCACTAATGCTTGATTCTTGTAGAGTGATGTGACTTGTGAGTAAATCCTCAGTTACGGGTCAAATGCCCAGAACATGATAAAACAACAGTTTCGTCTAGAAAATAGATGCTGTTGAACTTATTGTGGGTGGACTGAATTGGGAACAAGACCTGCTTTCTTAAATTTTGCACTCTGTCATCCGATCTCATTGATGAAGTGTCGACCAACCAGTGAACATTAGATACGTTCCAAGGTACGTATCATGAAACCATCAAATTTAGCTAAGCTCCAGTACTTTCTCCTTCAGAATAACTTCCCAATATTTTATTTTGCGACATGGGAAGACAAATGTTCATCGCACGGTACTTATCGGTTTACGGGTTATTACTCATTTATGATGATCTTTTGGTCCAATCAGTCTATTTTGGTTTACTATTCTCAATAAATGAACCTTAGTAATCGACCAAGGAAAAATATTGTTTAACCTCCTTCGAGTTTGGTATTTACAAAAGTGACAGCAGGGTCTAAGATGTCCCACCTGTCAGTTCAACAATTCTCACAAGAAATACATTAATACATTGTACAACTGAGCCCAGTAAAGCCGGTTTGGCTTCATCCAGTCTACCAACTTAATTTACGAAAAATTCCACGAGAGGGAAAAAATATCCGTTAAATGGCAAATGAAACTGCGGTATCCGCGTGGACCCCAGTGTGTCCTTCTACAGGGCTAAAACCGCGTACTTCAGCTGAACCGAACCCCGAAACGTTCCACTCATTCCCCTGTTGTAGGAAATTCCTGTGATTCTGATTTAAAACTCCACCAACAGACTAAAGGAATCTCAATTGAAATGGTATCCGCTAATGATATTGATCGCGACAGAAAGAATCCCCAAGTATCTTTCGTAAGAGCACACTCTTTCTCATATATAGACCTTAACAAACGGCATTGAAACTGGGAATTTTTCATTACAGCGTCTTCCTTTGACGCCTTTCATCCCCTAGAATGTCCGGATGCGTTCTTGGAGTTCCGTGTTCTTTCTGACGAACAACCAATCCTATTTCCCCCCTTTTTTTTGTTCTCCTTCCCTTTTTTCACGGTTATTGAACCACCCTTTGTTAGTAGTCACACATGCAAGACAGGATTCAATAAATCACAGCCTTGGTGTAACCGTATTCACAAGATCCACCAAGATCCCTGCTTACTTTCATTCCGATGTACAAAACTCATTTCATCACTTCGAGTTCCAAATTTCAATTTATCGACGACATTATTATACTCAGGAATTGCGTCGAATGAATATCTCATCAATTCTAATACACATCTGGGTTCACTTCCCGGATCACGATAAAATCATCAGTTATTAACTTTTATGTAAGGTTTTTACCCACATCTAAAAAGGACTTATCTAAACATTGGTTTTTTTTAGTGCTGGCCAAAAATCTAAATAAAAGGTTAAACCGCATAACTAATGCTAATTCAGTTTTTCAGAAAAACCTTTTTTCTGAAATTAAACCATTCGTACCTATCTGATTCGAAATTTTTCCTGATGGTTTCTGAGGGAGAAAAACAAATCATCCCAAAATAGTACAGCGTGTATGAATGCGTAAAGAAGCGAATCGTTGGGCCATTGTAGCTCTGAATAATTTAATAATATAGGCATTTGAGTGAGACTACCCTCAAAAGTTTTAATACAAATCCTAATAAAACAACTGGTTGGTGCCTAGTGAGAATCTGAATGAATGATTATGCCACTTTCCCTTCAAAAATTTTGATAAATTTGCAATAAACCGCTCTTACACAAATTTATTTAACAAGAACAACTAACGAGAATTCAACGAATAATTGCAACATTGTTCATTGAGTTGAACAAATATGGCCATTTCTATAAAAATTAGCAGTATTTCATATCTTTCGGAAATCCTTAACGCTATTACTTTATCCAGAATGGAATTATATACATTACCTGATTAAGCAAAACTCCAACTTTTAAAAGTCCCCCTTCTACATAAGGACATGATTTGAAGGTATGTTTTGACTTTAATTGGCTATTCTACTTTAGTTTATAAAAAAAAAGAAATACAGAATAAATTAATTTACAGTACGAGCACCTGATTAAATACGACGGACAATATTGTTGAAACATGGATTCCACAATTACTCGTAAGTTGTCTTCCTAATTAATTATAATGTTTGGTGAGAGCGAACAACGGTATGTTATTATTAAACTGGCGAATAATGAATTACTCATTAGGGTATTTTAATCGCATGAATGTGACTGAACATTTTTCCGAATACATTACGTAATAATTAGTAACATAATTATTAGGGATTTACAACTCATCATCATCACAACTCAAACCATCATTGCTAGGTATTTTATATGCCTCCTTTCCTAGACGTGTACATATCTATGTATCACATTGGTAGGTTATATTACACTTAAATATTGCAATTAGCCATTACATTTATGACCTGACTTATGATTTTACTACATTAATTTGGCAGAAATGAATCTACCGCATGAGACCAGCCGGAAGTTCGTCGAGTATAATATGCGTTTCAGGAATGAATTGCTGACGTATAAAAAACGTTTGCCAAGTTGGGTGTGGCATTTAGATCCTTCATATTCGTACCATGAATGTATTGATCACTGGAATATTTGTAATGATTTCGATTGAGTCCATAGCGAGTTTCTGAGGTTGGGGAAATAGTAAATTAAACTGGAGCGTTAAAGGTTAGAATGATAGAGTCCTTGATGGATGCTACGATTGTGCATGCCGTGGGTCGGGAGCGATTAAGCTAATTTGGTACCATCTACAGCTTAATCCATACAATCCGTGAAAATCTCATCAAAATCGGATGCATAGGTACTGTAGATCAAGGTGTTACCTACAAGGATATGGTATCATGGGTTAATGCATGCAGCTACTGATGATTTCATCGTGATGGAACACATAATATGAGGTACTCAAATGGTAATTCCCTTCCTTACCCTCCGAAACGGATAAACTTTGCTAGATGGATTTTAAGTGAAAAATATTAATTTTTACTGATGAAATTGATGGGGGATTATCCTCAGCCTGACCTACACAACCCAGAACATTTCATCGAAATCAAATGATAACTGCAGAAGGACTGTTTGTTATGGATTTCACATTCTCACATGCGCAGCAGCTATGTATGGTAGGTATGATCGAGTTGAAATTGATGTGGGGTAATCACAGCGTCTTTCCTGACTGCCTAATCTCCTAGTTTCAGCAAGATCGAAAAAGCAAGGTCGGAAAAATGATCGAATGATAAGTGTTATGTACAAGTGTTATGTACGTGTTATCACGTATGCGCACGTGAAGAGTGTTGAAATATTGGGTTATGTGCAAGGAAACTGACAGGCCTAAACCTACAGCCTAATCGCACATTCTATGGGATTCCTATCGACTTTGGAAGCGAATAGGACTTGTGTCAGACAGACAAACCTGAAACGGACGATGCTCAAAATGACCTAAAACGTGAAACGAAATTCTAGTTTTGATTTTTTTTCCTCGGCATTCAAGAGCAAAATTATTGCTTCCGCCACCTGTGGTACACTCGGAAACCAAATTTATAAAAAGTTCCAGTCCTGCAGCATGATCATATGAGCGAATTTCCTTTCGTAAAGTATGGTATATTAGGCTCCTATAACTTGTTATTAAATTTGAGCACTTTGAGTGTAAATGAATTGTCAACTAGGTACCAATTTTATGGCAAATAAAAACTTGTTCTAAATTTATTCCGTGGTTCAAGAATGATTTTAGATTCATAGCATTTTGGGTTTTTGGCAATTATTATCCATTCTTCAGCCTAATGAAATAACGGAATCCAAGTACATTTTTCAGCATAAATAATAATGGAATCTAAGTATATTTTCAGCATAAATAATAATGGAATCTAAGTACATTTTTCCAGATAATCTTATAGGTACATGCATTTTTTTATGTTCTGGTTTATTGTTTCTTTGTTGAAAATCTTCTTTTGACTGGGTTTCTGAATTAAAAAAAAAAAAAAAAAACCAACGATTTTTCATTGTTTCGGCCATTTTTTAGCACATTTTTTGAATTTGACCGATTTTATGTACTCAAAATGTGCTGGCCAACACACACACGCTCGCTTTCTTTTGAAAAGCTTGAATTATGGCGCAATAATGAAATTTAGATCTCAATCCTAAGGATAGTTATCGTCTAGAATGACAAATGTGTGTACACCTAGTATGTACCTACCTACATTTATGGAAAAACGCATATTTCAGGAATTGTTTCAGAGCGCCTCAAATCTGATGTCCTTGAGGAAATTGTTCAACAATTTTCATTTTAAAATTCATGGAACTATTGCAATATCTTAATTTTTCACGAAAATCCGCTAAAAGAAAATAGTGAACATGACTGTGAGTCGCAATGCGCTTTCAATCCCTGCCAGGTGGCCTGATCTGTACGGTTGCAAATGGCTTCATCTCCAGTATATACGAGAGTATATACTCGTATTTCTATAGACCTGTGATCTTCACATAAATTACCAGAACAGATATAATGAACTATTGTGCAGTATTTGATCATTTGTTAGGTATAAAAATCGCATACTTGTCATCGATTAAATTGATTGTTATTGTTCCAATATATGAGTAGGTACGTACTCACCAAATATCCCTCCTTTCAATTTCTTGATTCACCAACTTGGGACGGCGTGACATCAACAAACATCGATACAACCTCTTGAAGCTGTCACTCACTTTTCTAAGGTCGAAGAAGATGAATAATTTATAAATAAATCCAATCTGTTTCTCTAACGTCACACTAGATATTCAACTAATGAGCCGGTCAACCGACTCTCGTTTCGTGACGAGCACATGTTGTTTTGTTGACCAGCTGCCGGTCCGCCAGTGTTGCCAACGTCGTCAAACTATCACCTTCACGTGCGCCAAAGAAACTAAAATTCCAGTCTCGAGAAACTGAGCCCGCCAGCGTTATCTCTGTCGTCGTTGCGGTATTCAGTGGTGCAAAAACTTTTATGGCAGCACACGATAAGGTCTGATTGTTGAGCTTATTACTTTCAAGCTATGAGGGTAACATTGCTTTGGAATCTTACCAAGCAACAACTCGCCACTAAAACTTGGAAGTTTCTGTTCCACGAAATCGAAATATCCAAACTAATTTCGCTAGAATAGCTTGAACGTACATGAATTGCAACTTGCATCCATATTATTCTTCTCAATCGTCTCACTAAGTTTTCCTAGATCGCTAGATCCTTTCAACTTGGTTTAGACCTTAGGTATTGAGCAAAAAAGGTTTTTTTTTTTCTTTTTTTTTTTTCGCATTTTTCCCCACCGAAATTGAATGATTTCCAAAACGATTGCTGGCCAAAATCCAATCTAAAATACCATAAGGAACACGGGATTAAGACATATATTTTCAATGTACATTAAAACGTTATTTATGGCTACTAGTGCTTTTGTAAAAACTTTTTAAATAATGCCTTTCTTCCCTTAAAATTGTTTTCTAATGCTCTCCAATATTTCTTCCCAGGAACTGGGGCACCTCCAGGGAGAATAAAATTGAATTCGTAAAAACAAATTTGAAACTGTTAAATCTCTATTGTTTGCTTTTGTATGAAAAACACGTTTGTGATTATCGATTTAAGAAAATCAAAAAAAAAGAAAAAAAAAAAAAAAAAAAAAAAATTAAGGACAGAAAAACATCATTAGTCAAGTTTTGAAATATCATTTAAACTGTCCGAATGAAGAAACATTACTATTCCAAGATAAAAATTAAGTGTCTTCACGAAAGGCACACAAATTGATTTTTTGAATATCTGGCCTATGATGTTAAACAGTGACTCGTTTTAATTGATTTTCAATTTATTCTTCAGTTTTTAGTTGTATATTGACGAAATTCACAGAAATAAAAATTATTAGGGTGAAAAGAGTTTTTTCAACATTCCTTTTGATCTCTTTTTATATTCTCTAATGACAACGGGATTCGCATCGCAGAAGGAAGGTCATTAAAATTTTAATCAGCCCATTAGGAGAATTAGATGGCTTTTTGAGAATAAAATATAGTGAGTGAAAATTGGGAATTTGATTGTATGCTAAGCTGGAAGAAAAATGCAAACAGCGGTTAAACTTTGGGAATTTGAAACGAACTGAAGACTAAAGTAGAATATGTGTTTTGAAACACTAATGGACGTCCACGTTCTTTATTGTTATTTTTATACCCCAATCGAGTAGGTGGGTAGGTATGTCAATAATGATTAGTAACACTACTTGTGACACCTATCTTCAAGAATACTAGTTAAATGAAAAAAACCCTGGAATGTCCCGGCTAAATTTCCAACACTTTACTCCCCGGTGGGGTGTGTCAAACTCCAACTTTGAAAAATGTTAGAAAATTCAAAAATAAGTTACCCTTGAATCAAATTTTATTTTTATTCTGTTATCAAGAGTGTAAAGAAACATGAAGTAGGTACCTAAGCTCATGAAGAAAAAAGTAATAGTAAGGCAAACCTCACGCTCCGAAGAAAAAAATTAATAGCAGAAAGGTACCTCATTGTAACAAAATTTCAATATAAAATAAGCACATTTTCATTTAAAAACAATAATAAATAAATAAATAAAATCAACAAAACAATTTTCTGAGATTAGTTTGAGACCTCTTACAAAACCCAAGATCTAGAATGAAAAGGTAACATAAAATTAGCACCAAGCAATAGGATCAACATTCTCAACACTTTGAAGATCTATGATGTTCACAGAAGGAACATCAAACTAGTTTCTCTAAAACTGTCACTTTTGACGCTTCTTCATCGGGGGCAACTTCTTGTAACTCGACATTATCTCCCGTGTTTGAATTCTCTCCGCCAAAATATACATCTCCTTCCTCCAACTGTTCCAAAATGGATCTAATGTCTTCAGGATCCGAAAACTTGCGTTTTTCAGCCAAAAACAAAACTGTGGGAACGCCCACAAAAATAACACTTGCTATAGAGAAAATCTTCCCTCAGCACAAAAATAGTAATATACCTTGCTCTCATCAAACCATTTTGGTCGAACGCTCGCGGTTTTTGAGTCGGGGCCGGCGGCGGCACCTCATATAAACAAAATACAGGTGACTCAAAACCGATTACTGCGGTTCCGTGGTATGTTCGAAATTCAACGTTCCACAATGATTTAGATGTACCCACCGTACAAGATGTGATCAAAAGGACCTAAAATTCTCTCCACACCCAAATTACCGATAATCCTAATTCCTTAATTTCACAGTTGGCAGCTAATCTTCCACCTATGCTGAATAGACGCAGACAAAAGAGGAAGCGACCACAGGATGCTCTCATCACATGAACTCAAACACTGTGTTTTCTGTAAAGACAGGACTAGCGAGTTTCAGTCAAGTGAGACGATTTTTGAGCTAACTGAGACGACGGGGGGGGGGGGGGGGGTTAAGTGAGACTCCCACCCTAATCCCTCCGACCGTTTCAGTCAACACACTACTATAATTTTCCATGTCAACAAAGACGAGAGCAACAACAAACTTGCATAACAAATTAAATGGAACGTACCTTATTCTGAATTATATCGGAACTAGAGGCCTGTTAGGGCTTGGTAAGCCCTAATCTAGTCCGTATAACAGTAGAAGCTAACAGGAACTCAGTACATTATAGTAACGATTGGTCCGCGAAGTTCTTCACAATTTCAAAGATCGTTCAGAAATAACTCTCCTAGATGTTAGTAACTAAACTACGTTTCTTACCGTGGCAACTGTTGTTACTATGATACAGCCTAATAAACAGAGAGTCTCCCTATCAAATTTCATCTTCTTACAGTGAACAGGAAAGAATTTAGCTCACTCAGCTGATCAGAAAAAACCCCATCACTTCACTCGTCACCCAGAGAGTCTATTTCTTATAGTCTATTTCCTACCAAATTTCAACTTCCTACAGTGAACCGGAAAGAATTTAGCTCACTCAGCTGATCAGAAAAGACCCCATCACAACGTTCCTTACTTACCGACATACCGACACTTTTGTAACAAACTTGGGGCCGTGCTGATTCGGAACTATATATAAAGAACTTTCGGAATTACATATAAAGTCCGCTTAGTTCTTCAGTTTCAATTTCTTCGTTCAGAAATAACTCTCCTATATGTTAGTAACTACACTACGTTTCTTACTTACCGTGAAATGATGGCAACTGCTGTTACCGCCACAGCCTAATAAACAACTCTCGTTGATAAGGACCGCCTAGAACACGATCAAGGCGGGTATAGAGACGAACGGCGACACTTATGCATCGAACTTGGGGCCGTGCTGATTCGAATGAGCAGTCTAACACTAAAATCGGACCGCGAAGTTCTTCACATTTTCAAAGACCGTTCGGAATTATATATAAAGAAGATGATTGTTCTTCGTCATATGGTGGTTTCGGAATCAGAAGATGGCTGTCGCAACCGGCTCAAACTTTATCCTCTTAATCCGTCTCAGCTGATGACCTGCACCCGGACAACCACTGGGTTCTACCTGAATTACACGTTTCGTGTGAATTAGGTAATTATATTCTTACTGCCATCAAAACTGTAATGTTGATTTATCGAGCAATAAAATTTACTGTTTAAAAAAATATAAAACTAGTTTCCATGACGATTGGGTCCATCGAAGGACGCCGGCCGTTGTAATTTTCCTCCAAGCTCCCCTCCCTACGTTGTAAAAGAGAAGCACCCAACCGTGGCAGCTCTTCCAAAAGAAAATAGAAAACAAAAAAGAACTCATGAAAAGGGCAAGAAGGTAAGAACTAAGGGGTATGAAATTAGACGGAAGACGCTGCCGTATAAAAGCCCCCTGAACTCTCTCCCCCTTTTCCGAAGAACAAGGGCGTTTTTCAAGTGTTTTTAATTGGATTAGGCCCTCGGGAGCATGGCTTTCCAGTGTATCCACCCTTCCTTTCCCAGGAGTCAAAGAGGATCCGAAGGAAATTGCGTGGCCTCGACCCAAGACTAAGGTTGCAGCTATCGGAGCAGGTGATCTTATTGTAGGGATGAGCTCGAATGAAGAAGCAAAGGCAAAACCTCCCCAGTAATATCCGTATAAGATCGGGGCCCAATTGGGTAGCTTTTTTATCAGTAAACTCTTTACTCCGATTTGGCCATTCTTCTTGGCTAACTACGAGTTTCCGCTTCATAAAATTTACTGCTGAATTGAGCTTCCGAAATTGCTTTTCTGTTCTCTCTAAGTTTACATACCTCGAAGTACATTTAGTAACAAGCTATACTTGAACGGGCAATACCCGTTTCGATTCATGTTGACCCGGATTTAGGACAAATGGAAGGAGTGTGACAGCTTCATTTGCCTTTAATAGCGCATATATTTATTTTTAGGTTTCAGGGATGTACTTCCTAGATTGTACGAGTAAGGTTTCTCGCGAATCGCCACTTAGAAATTTGTGAACACATTGTTCGACCCAATGAAAGATCGCAGAGTGAACGCATAGACGTACTCTCCAAGGTGTGGCGATACCTAGTACCTAGCTCCGAAACAACAGTAATGATGTGGACAGTAGTCAAGGCTGAAAAAAAGAAGATCGCGGAAAAAACTAACGAGACCCTCTCGAACGATCAAGTTTGTCCCCCACCCCGGCAACTACTTGGAACAGTTCCCTACAAGAAGAACTGTGAGTTCTTCAATTCCATTCAACCTGTTTAGTGGACATGTAGGTCAGAATGAAGTGTATAGTTTGGTGGTCTGGATGCTCGCAAGCTCGCATCTCAAAAATACATAACATCAAGTAGTCAACCCCTTAGTAAAAATGCAGATTAGTTGGATATGTAGATCAGAATGAAGTGTATAGTTTCGTGGTCTCATAACACGATCACATAACAGTTTAGAAACGTAAATGTGACTTTTAATTTGTGACTCATGAGCTGCTCCGCGTTGAACGGAATTGAAGAACTCACAGTTCTTCTTGTAGTGAACGGTTCCAAGTAATTGCCGGGGTGAGGGACAAACTCGATCGTTCGAGAGGGTCTCGTAAAAAACTATTGTCTTGGGAAAAAGTAGAAAGGATGAGGCTTTTGGAAGATTCTGGGTTTTACGAGAAGATTAAGAAAAATCGTATGAGAGAGTCTGAACGTAAACCCGTGAAAACCGTTGCCGCATTCCTTTGAAGTTGAAGATTGAAGCCGTTAATTAAGCTCGTCATTTGATCTACACTTGAACTCTACAATTCGAAGGTCGCTCAACATATCCGGAGAAGATCGCTGAATTAACTGCAAAGGCAGGTGACGACGAAGAGGCCCTAGGAGGAGGAAGACCAGAGAATCATTTTGAAGGTACGCTATTTAAATATTTCCTAGGATCGTTAAATTGGCGCCCAACGTAAAAATATGCTTAATAAATATCCTGATATCTTATTGAGGAGAAGCATGTCGCATCCAATGACTCGAAGTAAGACTAGAGAAATACGAGCCCAGGAAAGCATGGCACACCACTCAGGTCCACGTCAAACCCCTAAACAGGGTATGTGTTGTCAAACACCTACACACATTCAAAATCAAATTGAAAGCAATTCGGAAAAATTCCACTCTCTAAAAAATGACAATGTTCCAGACACGTCATCAGTTACTAGCAGTTACGTACCACAAACATCGAATTGTGTTTCCTTTGATATTTTTAACAATGCAATCGCAACAATTACTTCCACATTAGAAAAATTAGAAAATAAATATGAATTACAGTATCAACATTTGTGTGATAAGATTGAGAGCATTGAATTAGTACTCATAAGCAAGAAAAGTAATATAGGAACTGTTGGAGAGAAAGAACATAATGATAAAGAAAAACAAATTGAATTCCGCGTAAACAACCTGGCCAATAATCAAGATTTTCTTAACAACTAACGCATAGACGTACTCTCCAAGGTGATACCGGAACCGACACCTCCCTGCCATTAATAACAGACTTATCTGAAAAAAGTTATTAGGTAGGTACGTTGAATGTAGACAGACTAGAATAAGGGTTTAATTAAGGAAATTTCAACTGGAAAACCATTAAGCTAACTAGCTTTCTTCGTTGAAGTACTACAGAGATAGCTTTACCAGCGGAGAACTTGTGTTTTTTAATAAATAGATGCATTGATAGTTTGGAACAATAATGAAGGACTTAAGTACAGGATGGAATGTCTATAAATCCAGTTCAGGAAATGTCATCTGAAACATTATTTCGGCTACTCACCCCCAATCAGGGAGGATAGATGATTTGCTCAACTTTGTAGAATTATAACGATTTCGTCCTCATTTTAAGCTGTAAGTAATGAATTGCCTTCATTCGGAACTGTGAATAATATATTGCTCTTATTGGGGACTTTGAATAATAAATTACCCTCTTTGAGTCTTTGAATAATACAGGAACTGTGCTCTGAAAATATAAATGTGGGGTAATGACCCACGATAATATATAATAAGGCAGAAGTGCCTGGAATCAATTAGGTAATAATGGTTGGGAATGTAAATGATAAAATTTGAAAATTACGAATTCTTAATTGAATAATGTAAGTATTTATATCACAAGGGATTATTCACGGTTCCTTTAGAAGATCCTCTGGAATATTGTCCCTTCTGGAACAGCCAGAAAAAAAAAATCATGGAACATACTTTCTTCTCGCTAATTCGGTGTATTTTACTTTGTTTTCTAATAGTTATGATATTGCCAAACTAATTAGCCAGCCACCAAGTAATGTGACAATTCCGTCTAAACATAAAAGTGCATATATCTGTAGCTTTAAGGGATTTTCTTGGGGGTAACAGAACGTTCGACCCAATGAAACATCTACGGGTAGACGCACTGTCCCTGATGGGATGGGATTCTTCAGATTGTACCATGATATCCTGAAACACAGGACAAAAACTAATCTAAAAAACTGCTCCTCATCCACAAACCCAGTTTCGGCATATTTAGGTAGTTACGATGAATTTGTATTTACGTCAGAAAGGATGAATCTGCAAACCATAAAGATCACAAAAAAGAGAGAGAAATATGTCAGCGAAATCGTAAGAGAAAACCAATTCCAAAGAACTATGGTTGAGAACAAGAACCCTCCTGGCGACAGGCTGAGTACTTACGAACCGTGGGTTCTTCGCATCCCTCATTATTGACCTCGCCACTGAGCGATTTCCGATCACATGAAGGAAGATCCTTATCACCAGTTCGTGAATATAGTGGATCATTCTAACTCCCAGGAGAGAAGAATGGACGATCATATGTAACACTTACTGTATTTAACTGGCTTACCGTATGGGAATCCGAAACCAGAAGTAGGTGCCGGTTGGAGTGAAACCCAAAAAGAACGTTCATCCAAGAGGATTGTTAACATGGATTGTAAGCTTCTGCTGGTGGTAGAAAACAACTAGTTGCCAGGGGAATCATTTACAGAAGTGAGCAATATTTCAAGTAACATTCGGAATATCACTGCAGCTGAATACTAGGTTCTACCCTTTAGTGTTGATCGAACGGAACGTTCATCCAAGCGGATTGTTAACATGGATTGTAAGCTTCTGCTGGTGCTAGAAAACAACTAGTTGCCAGGAGAATCATTTACAGAAGTGAGCAATATTTCAAGCAACATTCGGAATATAAATGCAGCTACTAGGTTCTACCCTTTAGTGTTGATCGAACGTGATGCCGATGTTACTGGCACATCCCCGGCCGATGAATGATTTTTAAGCCGAATTTCTTGAAGTATGGATGGCTGGGGTGGCTCGAAACCGAGCTCTACAAACATGCAACAACGAGAGGTGACGGAAAGAAAGAGTTCCTCCTTCAAAGGTGGAACCTAGTCTCACCACGGAACGGTTCCGACCAGTGACAAGAATCCAACCCTTCCCGGTTCAGTTCCACGGACCGGAAGGTCTCGGCACAGTTCCACGGACCGGGAAGGTAATAGATAGACGTAATAGAAGCTGACCCTATTAATTGGTGGAACATTAACCGGCAAATTTTTCCATTGCTCTCCAAAGTTACCGAGGAAAGGCTATGTGTGGTAGCTACGTCTGTCCCCTGTGAGCAACTTTTTTCCAAAGCAGGGGCAATTTCGTCGGAGAGAAGGAGCTCACTGAGTCCAAAAAAAGCTAGTATGCTAATTTTTTTCAATCAAAACGAAAAACTACTTGTATAGGTAAACTCGTTCATTTAATGATTATTTTTTTGACACTGGCTTGAATAGTTATTTCCTATTGAATGAAAAGTTAGTCTGAGCCGTGATTCGTAACGATCGTTATTTTATTCGACGTTCTGTACCGGGAAGGGAACTGTACCGGCATTTCGGAACAGCGACTTTTATGTCACTGGAATCATTGGAACCGTTTCTGAGAATTACCTGGACCGACACACCTTACTGCTACACCCAAAGGTATCCCTGTTGGTTATTTAAACCGTCAGGCATATCCCCAGATGCAGCTTATTCAAGAATCGAGAAGGAGAAACTACTCCTATCCTACACAAATACGACTTAATCAACCCACATTTATTTCAAAATGAGCTGCTGAGCATACGTAAATGTGTAATCAATGTGAAGGGCTTCACTACCACAGTTTTCATATTCATGTTGATGACATTTTCAGATAGGTAATTAGAGGGTTACGTTGTAGATGGTCACCTATAAATTTCATTGTTCTCAAATCATTACTCTATTCCACGCATGCGCGAACGTAAATTACTTCAACCATAATTTTCTCGTTTTCAAATCAACCAATTTCTACTTATTACGCTACATCTTGATTTACTATTTTCTGAAATCGATTTTTTTAGGATCATCTAAAGTATTTCAATGACTTGGACATCCATGTTACGGATGCGAGGAAGCTATGTGCCGCACACTACTTGGCAATTTTTTGTTGTTTGTTTTTAATTTTATTCCGCCTGAATGCGGGCTATGTATGCATCAGGCAGCATGTGAATTTAGTATTCACAATTCAGTTATATTCAATTTTCTCCATATATATCATAAATATGTGAGATCGATTTTCATTTAAATGGCAAACAACGCCACGTGTGGTAACCTTTGTGGAATACATAACAATCGTAATTGTCTTCAAATAACAGTTGAGACACGTATGCGAATCTTCGTTTATTACAGCAATCACTAACCATAATACTGCGATTGCTATTAGTAATTATTGCAATTTCAATTATCATCTACATTTCAAAGGGAACTTTTTCTGTGCGAAGACGCAGCTACATTGAAAATGACAGCCGGGTTTCAAAGCCCCTCACCATCAAAGGACAAAGGGCCTGAAACGTAGTGGAATTAACGTTTTGATGATGATTGGTCAGAGTTAAATGAGAAATTATATACAGTCCACCCCTCCCTTTCACCCCCTCTCGCCTCTTTCCATGAACTGACGACGTTCACGATTGAAAACCCCACGGCTCCACCTGTCATAACTCACCGGGTCAACCGTGTATAATACCCATTAATTAGCTAGATGGCATAATTCAGCGGCCGTGCTTGCCTTTCAAAAGGCTGATCTCAGCAGCTCTAAGCCCTCGGGCGACCTACTGCGGCAGCATGACGACCAAAGGAATATCACTCGGACGACCCATGACATTCAATTATCCGCTGTAGTAATAATTACGCTCAGAACCCCTCCAGGGCATACGTTCCCTTTCTCATATTTTAACGATAAACAGTTTTCTGCTTCCCAAAGACCTTTATTTTAAAGCTGAATCAGTTTTCATGAAGCTCTATCCTCCTCCCTGTTTTCCACCAATTTTATATAAATCACCAAGATTAATTTTGCAACCAAATACGTTCATGGGAAATCGAGAAATTATCTCTCTTTTACTAGGACGGAATAATTATGTGAGCTGACAGACCCCAGTTAAAAAGGATGAAACTTAACCATGATCAGCTTAGCTACGTACTAAAACACTCCATTATTTATCAAGAACTTAATACCAATAAAGAGATAATATTGCTTACCGTTTGCATATGAAATAGCCGTCACAGCTTCTTCGGTTGCACTCTACTGAGATTCGGCCGCCTCAAACAGGGCTCGAAATATCGATTCATTCCCTCCCTCCTGATTGTTCCGATCCGGAGCTAAACGGAAAATTGAAGGTTTTGGGATGAAGCTCACGAAAGGACCAAAATTTTAAAGTTCCACAAAACAACGTTCCGAGCCGGAAAGAAATCTGCCCGAACGATATTTTTCTGTTCCGGATAATATCGTTCCAAATTTGGAACGGAAAAATTTCGAACTCTTGGATTTCGTTCCGCCTACTATTTTGATATAGATTCGTTAGCTATAGCCGATTCTACTTCTAGTTTGTAACTCCATGGGCTTTTATGGGTGAAAAATTGGTAAAAGAAGAGATTTTTCTAGTTATCTCTGCATAGAGTTGTGTGAGGTCGTCCCATTCCTATTCCTATGTAGACTTGTGAATAATCAGTTTTTGAGTGGATAGGTGACTAAAAACTTAAAAAAAAAAAAAATCAGGGCATTTGCCAGGAAGAGTATTCCGTAGGTACCTACCTACTTCGAAAAAAAAAAAAAAATCCAATTTTTCCTGAGTACAGCTCATTCTAAAGGTGTTTTATGGCTGAACATAATGGTGAAACCAGAATTGCAAAACCCTAATCCGTTCTTCGGTTGGAGCTGATGAAACACAGAAAAACACATTTTCTAAAAGCACCGATCGGAAGGAAAAATTTCGCTTTTTCGTTGTTCATCATCTCCAATCCAGAGACAGAATAATATAATTAAATTCTTGCCTCACAATCCAGTTCAGAGCTAACAAAAATCTTGAGGTAGCATTTGGCAAAAATCAGGAAACTTTTTTCCCACCCTCCCAATCCTCCTTATACACGCTCACAGCAAACATGCTCTCCAAGTTTCACTTTGATATTTCAAATATTTTGAAAAAAATTTGAGAGGTGGGGGGGGGGGGGATCACCTGTGCGACACCGTGTCCATTTATATGCAATAATGTCATAGGTATATGACTATACAGGACATACTTCCATACGTAACTAATATATAGTCTCAGAGACACATGGATTCTGGAAATGAAAGTTTAAAAAGTGGCTGGTTATTAATAGAAAATATAGATCAGTATTCGTGTAGTATGCCGAATATTAAGCGTTTTTTCTTTTAAGTCAATTAGCCTGCCACAAGAAATGACGAAATGAGAAAGGAGCAGAATGATTGAAATAATTATTTCAATCATTATTGAAATAATTATACTGATCTGATTATTTAGAGTATTGATTGGGGTGGTTTGGCGAGTTAAGATCCTGTTAGTATAATAACTGGAATGAGAAATAAAATAGTTCAAAACATGCTTTTAAACAAAGCAATTGGCAGGAGTCAACATCAAATACCATACTAGGAATGATTGGCCTTTCGAAAACCAGGAAATAATTAGAAATGACATTCTCAATTAGGTTCATTAATTCAGAAAACGCTCCCAGGGGCCATTTACTGGGGTACTCTTCCACTAATTTATATTTTCATTCGATAACCATCGGTCAACTTATACCAGTAATAATAGAATAATAAAATTTAATCGCTGTTTGAAATTAATTGACAAACTAATTGGTTCGTGAATGTAAAAACATGAATTCCATCCCGTTATTGATTAATTCTGTGATAGGTGTAATTATGTACCAACAGTATATAGTAAGATATTACTTGAACTAATAGTTTTGAGTTGTTTAACATACCAGGTACCTACCTATTAAAATCGTCACACTATAAATCTAATGGGTACGAGTGCCTTGGAAATTGAATTTCGTGAATTCGGGTAGGCATAAAAATCCATAGGTGCCTTGCCACACCTATTAAAACTTCCGAACGTGCAGCATGGCTACTAAGATGAATTTTCATAATTTTACGATTTTGAAATGGAACGACAAAATGGCATTCATTATGAAATGTGTGAATTTTAGCGAATTTTCATAGAAAATGAAACTATTGCAATGGCTCCAAAAATTGTAAAATGAAAATTTCTGAAAAATTTCTTCATTAAAATCTGAGTTTTTCTGAAACGAATCCTGGAGTTGAAGGCTTTTTAATATATATATATATATGCATGTATATATCTGTCATTCCAGACGATAACTCTCCTTAGGATTGAGATAAAAAGTTAGTTCTTGCACCAAAAAATCTAGCATTCCAAACAAAACGATTTGTTTGTTAGCCAACACTTTTTGAGCACATTAGATGGGTCAAATTTCAGAAAAATGCGCTAAAAAATCTCTAAAAATGACTAATAACGTCTCAAATCGACGCATTCATATTTTTATCAAAGTTTTAGCAAAAAAAGTTGCTCAACAATGAACTAGAACAATAAAAAATTTATTTACAAAATTATAGTGAAGAACGTACTTAAATTACATTAATATTTCCTCAAAAATCGATTTGAAAAAACCAAAAAATGTTGCTGAATATCCAAAATCTTTTTTGAATCGTAGAATAAGATTTAGCACGAGTTCATTTGCCATAAAATTGGAGGTTAACAATTTCCTTGCACTGAAAGTTCTCAAATTTCAAAACAAAGTAATATGCAATTGTAAGATAATCTACGAAAATTCGCTCATACGATCATGCTGCATGGTTGGAACATTTTCAAATTTAAGCATGGAAGCAAGTCTATACGTCTTATGACCTAGGGACATGAATTTCACTTGTGATTTTCAATAAATTTGTAGGTATCTCATGAGCAAGTCTTACTTGCTAGTGCCGTTGGTCTCATGATAAAGGAAGTGTAATTTCGAGTAACAGAATAATCGATTGCGGAGAGTTCGACGATGGAGATCTAAGAAAGGTTTTTAAATGGAAAGCCTTCAAAATTCGCTTAATACCGTCAGAGTGAAAAATACAATCGATTTCCGAACTTCTGAGAAAAAAGAACGAGTTTTTTCTGCTCAGTTCCTCTTTTAAATCATCGGGGTCGACTGGTGGGGGAGGAAAAATAAATTGGGAACGTCTTAAACTAAACTTTTTCTTTTTTTTCAATGGGGCAGCAGGGAAAGCGGAAAAGGAGATCAGCTCGCGGGAGAGTAACGGAAGAGGGGAGTGAAACGCATTAATATTCCTTCAGAGAACTTGCTAATTACATATCATCAGTGAAGACACTAGAGGGAAGTAAGGACAGGGGGTGAGACCCATCAAATAACAACCACTTCTTTTTCTTTGGTCTGAGTGAAGGGAAGCCACCCCCTTCCATCCCCTATTTCCCCGACAACCCTTCAGACCGTACTTTTCATAATTAACCCATTACTCAGGACCCCCCAGGGTCTCCATCGACTTTTACCCCCTTTTCTCTCCCTTGAACTACTACCCCCTTTTTTGGGGGGGTTGGAAAGGAGATTCCCCGGACCACGGCTTCTCGCGGTCCGACGGAAAGTGGCTGGAAAAGCGAAGAACTTTTCGGACGAAAAGTTCAATTAAAAACTTCGCCATCCGAAAAAGAGATTGATGCGGGCATGGTTTTTTTCTCGAATTCTTGAAGGATGGGCCTCGTTTTCAGTTTTTTAATCGTCGCTTTGGTAAGAAACGTATTATGAGTAGATATTTTGTGCTGGTCAACAGCGCCAACTGAGTGATAACAGCGACATTCCATAGAATCTACCCTGTTGTCATTGACTGTTTACTGAGATCAGAATCCGTACCTAGTTGGTACAGGGATGCCTTTTCCGTACCGTAGCCAAACAATGCCTGTACTGAGGTCCTGTATCTATATAAATAAATCTATATAAAAATGAATCCGTATTCCTCTCGGTCGCTTTATATATAGAGAATGGCTGGAGCAATTTCACAATAGTTCTTTAGCATGAGTTTTGTTGGAGGTTACAAGCTACTTTTTTGTCATTTCTCCTGAATCCTTCTGGCCGAAAGAGCCAGTTCACCACCCACAACTTTGCAATCGTGTTGAAACGACGAGACTCTAGACCCTGATTCGCTATTTAGTTCGACTACCCTCCACGCTGCATTCCCAGCGCACCAGACACCATGTTATCATTCTGTTGTCTTCCTCCAACGCTGATTTCCCCAAGAAGTGTCTGCAAATCGGTTCTGAGAAATGCCGCCAGCGAATTCTTCATAACTGGGTAGTTTTAATTAGTCAAAACTAGTGTAAGGTGTAAGCTCGTCTACAACCAATCTTGAGAAAGATTTTGTACGGATAAGCTTTTTGCTTAGATCAGCGGTCTGGATGGTCCCTACGCTTGCATCTCAAAAATACGTAACATCAAGTAGTCAGTCTCTTAGTAAACGTTCAGATTAGTTAGTTGGACGTATTGATTAGTATCAGGGTGGCGGAACAATAACAGTGGGGGTCCTGTTGGGGTGATAGTAGGAAAGGTCCAATATAGAAAAGTTAGACAAATTAATCAAGATGATGAGTATAATTTGGTGATTTGGATCACCAAAAACCAAAAACTAAATCCTAAATCAATCTTCTCAGTAGAATACATATTAATTGAACAAACAGATCGGAAATACGATAAAAATATGTTACCGAGATAGAAATATGAAGCAAAAATTTTAGTGCCGTGTCCTAATTAGAACCTGGGACCTCCCACGCCTTAGAAAACATTGTTCAACCATACTTGACTACACCGATGGGAGCGTTAGGAGTACTAAACGGAAAACAGTCGAGCCTAAAAGCAAGTCTGGGTCTTGAGTCTCGTGTCGAAACGATACCGATATTTTTATCACGCCTGATTGAAATCAATCTAAACCAAAATGTATAATGGTTACTGCAACGTTATCGAATGAAGCAACTTTTTAAGAATTATAGAAATTGAAATCTAAATATTGCAAGTTGGTAAACTGATACATACTGTAACTTTATAGGTACGATAGCGTAAACATAACAGCAGGTTTTAAAATGAAAAGACGACCGGGTAACGGGTAACCACGAATAGTGGGGCGAACTTTGCGTGCGTGTTGAAGCGGGACCGACAACAGCTTCGTAAACAAAACAGCACCTACCACTGGCGTTTACCGAGGTATAGACTTCAATCAGAGCAACGCCGCAAAGTAGTCTAAAATGCCGGGAAAGCGGCCAAAACCTCATTCGTTGAGAGATAAATCTAAACAAAATAAAAAAACAATTTAAGGACATTGAGGTCTTTTTTGTAAAGTCTTGTAATAATTTGAACTGTCCAAATAAATAAACGTCGAAGGCACTGATAAGCCCAGCAAAAGACCTGAGTGTAAATCGACAGATTCGGGGAACTGAGTGAGAACTTATCTTCGAAGGTATGTAAAAAATTTACCCTCATTAGTTTGTGACATAGTTGGGTGTCCCTTGTTTGTTTATTAAACTGCACCCCATTGTGAGTGGTACTTTTAGTTGGCTATGTTGTCTTAAGAACGACTGGTACGATTTTGTAATTTTTTCATACTAATATTCGAGTCTCGGACTGCCTCCACGGAATGTCGATTCCACGCATTCAGATAAGAAGGTTTTCTGCTGTGACTTGCTAACGCATCGCAATAGCGCTAACTTCCACCGTATGTTTTATGAATACAATCAAAGATCGCTTGAAATGAATCAAACATCGATGGTTGAAATAAATACTAATTCAATTTTTTTCAAATTGGAGAATTTTAAGCTTTTTAAATCGTTGAATCTATTTTTTTTTAAAATACAATGTTTCAAGATTCCAATTACGTCTGTTATTCTACGTCATATTCCTGGAAAATAAGGTTTTTTAAAAACATTTATGTTTTAAAATTCAATTCAATATTTACATGAGTCAACACCACACCAAAAACAAAAAATTAATGTAGATAATATTGGTTTTTGACGAAAAGTTTGAGAAAACCATCCGATTTGTAACAAAATTCATCAAAAAGTATCTTCAAGATAAGGTGGCTACTCGCACTAGCTATAATCTAGGAGTGTAATAATATTCCTTCACATGATAGCACATGAGTGTGATATAGAAACCCTCAGTGTTGCCGAACTAATTGTGTCCTCCCGTTTCCCTCCACCTTGACTTCCATAAAACCGTATACTAGGTATACCTAGTATCTACTAGCTGATTGGCTTGGCAATGGATTCTCTTAGTTTATTCCACTCTTTCGAAATTGCTACACAGAACGCTAGTTGGCTTTAACCAACCACCATTTTCCCTATGGTTGAGTACTATATCACTTTTGTTTCTTGGTAGAGGATCGGAAGTTGTTGTATACTTGCTTGAACTTGCCACGTTGTTTCATCATCAAAGTAACGGAGCCCGTATTTCCTACCAATGGAATGATTTGTAAGGAATTTAATAAACGATGCTCTGTCTTTTCCGGCTCTTGTCCACAATCCTACTATGTTTTTTATTTTATTTATTTATTTATTTTTTAACTTCCTCCTGTATCTGTTATAAAAACGAAATAAACTTATCTTTTTCCCCTCTTCCATCCGCGATAGTACAATGGCACTTCACATGAATAACGCGCATTCTAGGTAATTACACTAGAGACCTTGATTCATACTAACTCCCGTATAAACCGTTCCTGCTACGAAATGAGCCAATACGGACCACTCAAACGTTAACACCAACCATACAGTCGGCAAAAACGGTCTCAACAAAAAAAAAAAAGCAATACTGGGGACCAAAAGAACAACCCCGATTTCCCATATGGTTCGCGATACCATCGTTTCCGATCATAGCTCAAACCCCAGATGCTTCAGACCCCCATCTGATAATTTCCCAGGAGCTCAGTTATTCAATTCCGTCCGAGTCTGAGATACGGAACGGCACCTTCCGAGGGTACTGAGGTCTAAATATGTATTATTCCAGCCGATTACTCTGTTCATCCACCCCTATTTTTTCCGTCCTCCCCCACTCTTCCATACTAACCCTCTAGAGCCATTTCCCGCACTCACCTATCATTCGTTCCGCGCTCTCCCTCCCAAACAGGTAAAAGGTATTTTCCTTTGGAATATTTAACCCATCAGAATTGTATATCTGCCCCGCGAGGGCCGCCGTAGTCCATTTACTCGGGGTAATCTCACTTATATTTTTTCCTTCTCTCGGAGGAGTCTGGGTAACCACCGTTCTTAGTTCGCTAGTTCCGTGTGATTCTCATTCTTCACGTGGTTCCTTTTGCATACAGCTCGGGTAAAATCACCAATCGATGACAAAAAATTTTAACTTTGAAGTAGGTTTTTTAAACTGTATTTCGTTGTGAACAGTTCGCATGTATTTGATTTCTCCAAATAATTTTGTTTATTGTCACGAAGCTCTTTTTACAGATTCAGTTATTTTAACTATATAATATGTTGACACAAATGTCTCCAGGAATTGCAAACGTAGACGTTTTCAGTTCCTAATGTTGACACTTGTAGTAAATAATTCTTTTACCTAATTTCTCAGTAACACAGTGACGTGGACTTAGTTATGCCAGGTGGAGTTCACTGGTTAAAGGTTCTGGTTGATCGCTAGTCACTGGACAATACTGGCCCATTCCTAGTAATTTCTTTCGTCGATTCCTCCATTGGCTCATCTATATTAGATAATCCCTATTACCATTTTCTCACAGTTAATCTCCGCCTCGTTCCCCACCAATGTCAATGAAATTCCCAGAATAACTTACATCGTCTTCGCTGTTGATAGTCAAAGGGTTCCATTCCTCTGATTCAGTTGAAGATTCTGACAGCGATGAGTAAAAAACTCTCCTTACATTTTTTTGATCGGCTACGACCTCTTTTTTCCTCTAATTTCTTCTCGGTACGTTTTTTTTTTTTTTTTTTTTTCCTCATGCATATTGTGCCTTCAGGGCCAACAAATTATGTCAACTTTAGGAACCGAATGTCAACATAGGGAACAGGTTATGTCAACTGTAGGTTTCACTAAATGGAATAAAAAATTTCAAATATCCCTATATTAGACTTGCTGATATCACAAATATCGACTTTACAATGAAATTGAAAGTGTAACCTAATATTGAAACAGGCGTCAATCATAGGACACAAACACGTTTTATTGAACCCAATGTTGACCCGGAACAAAAACATATTTTTCTGTTAAAATTTAGAATTTTTATGCTTAGGCCTTCTTCTTCATGTTATTCATTGGCCATCGAAATTTAAATCGTAATTTTACTCATCTACTTGACCCAAAACATCCAAATTTGTAGACTCACCTCACTAAGCTGCAGGGCTGTGACAATTTCACTAGAGTGGCAGGTTACAGTTGTCATCAATATCACATCACCCAGATGGTTTATTACGTTCATATCAGTGGAATCGGCCAACCTCAACAATTACTTTGTTATCCGCCAAATGACGCCAATTTCGATAATCTACAGTGTCTCATTTTTTTTTTTGTTTGGATTTGAAATTGAATTGTCTACATTTGGATAAGTATCAACAATTGGTGCTTTTATCCTACCTTTTTCACAGCGGATCTAACGGCAGCAATCCCTCATCTATAATTTTACATAGTCCATTTTTGCGGACCCTGGGTTCCCCAGATTGTCGTGATGCCGTAGTACGCTAATCTATTACAGTACGCTAAATCTGATAAACGTTCATTAAACATTTCATTCACACCTTTTTGAAACCCTTAGTTCCAGTTTATCAATTTCATCTTCTAGCGCGTCTTTTTTTTTTTTTTACATTTTTGCACTATTCTTACGTTAAATATCTGCCCAACATTAATATAGTTACCTTTTTATCTACTCAGTTTCACTGCTCAGTTATCCGTTCATTAACGAATTTCCATTAAAATAATTCATAGTAGGTATATTGTAAAGATCCGTATGAATTAAAACTAATTTTGTATTGAATCATTTTGTTGCAGGTAAGGCGAATCTGCTACCTATAGGTACTTCACAGAAACAAGTTTATGAGCTACTAATTATGGTATGAGCGAATGAATTTCATCTATGACAATATTACATTTTTCATTTATTAGCTACTATTGTTAGTAACAATGATCTATTGACTATTTCCATAAGTCGTTCATATTTCGATTTTGATCTAATAATAAGATTCTAAATGTAATTTTATTGATCGCATTTACATGTCCGTTCAAAGTAAAATCGTTCTAAGTAAAACCTCTGACTATCTGTTTGTTGTGACTATGTGACATACCTGATTATCAATTCAGTTTCACTGCTCACTTATCCGATAATCGCTGATTACTTCAACTGAGCGTCTGAGGTTCGGTTACTGTTTAGCTGATCAGTTAACTAGTTATCTCTAACCAGGTCAATGGTAACTTTAGTGCAATAGTCAAACATTCCGTTCCATTCCTTATGACAATTGTTTTCTTAAAGTATCTGCTGGAATGAGAAGTATAATATGAAAACTGTTAAGATTAAGGTAAACTGCTGCCTCCACTGATGATTATTAGGTTCATTGTAATAGTGGTAATTACTTTTTCATACGTGCTTGTTGATAATTTACCCAACGGAATACCAAAAAACATGAAGTTCGTAACGACTAATGACCTATAAGTGCAAATAAACCGCGCTGTTCCCCACTCGAGGCTTACTATTTTTTCGTTAAATCCATACCCTCTTTACGAATTAAAAACTAAATATGAGAAATTAGCCAGTACTTTTTCTGAAACTAACATGAAATTTGAATTTAGGATTGAAAATGGGTGTGTCATATCGAAATAAAGAAATTGATTAGATAACCAGTAGACATCAAAACAGCTGGGGGAAAACATCGCGTTACACAACCACCGTTAACGTGAAATCAAAATTTGGTAGTTTTTGCAGTTCTCCGTCTGAGTCGGTAAGCTGCGTCGATGTACGAATAAGAGGTTTTTCTAGTGCAAACAAACCAGAAGCTAACCACTGATTCTTACTGTACGAA
Source organism: Adelphocoris suturalis (assembly GCA_030762985.1). Classification (NCBI taxonomy): domain Eukaryota; kingdom Metazoa; phylum Arthropoda; class Insecta; order Hemiptera; family Miridae; genus Adelphocoris; species Adelphocoris suturalis. The sequence goes on from CM061049.1 coordinate 39,088,899, forward strand.
TAGGGAATCGTTGTACGATTGAATGAAACGATTGAAAAGTCACACTAATGTGTCTACACAACTCCAAAACTTCACAATTAAGCCCGAGTCAAAGATTACCAAACGTGTGCATTATTTTTCTTTCATAATGGAAGAAGAACCTATTAAAAGTAGCTACAACTTCATCTACCTGTGTGGTTTAATTTTTTCACTTGAAATATATGTGGTAGAAGAAAGAAGGGAACTTGGAAGGGTAGTTGTTAAGGCAACATCGAAATTCGCCTTGGGTTAGGAGAATCTCTTTCGGCTACTTCAACATGATCATCGATCAAGATGTACCTAAATTATAAATATTTACCTATTACCTACATAATACGACATTTTACACTATTTTTCCTTTTGACAATCACGTTTTACTATTGAAAATAACGAACCATTTTTGAAGATTTGGATACCTGCTAATACGCAACAAAGGGTGAAGACAGCCGTTCTATCTGTGTCTATCTTCTCCGTTAAGTGGCATAATCCCTACCCATTTCATCAAAATCGATTTATTATTATCAGAACTTCGTCTATAACAACCAATTTCTGGTTTGACATGTGTATGGTAACATATTTCAACAAAATCAGTACGATATCATCCTGAAGCTTGTACCCAAATACCCTCGAACAAAATCGGACTGCTGGTAGATTGTGGAGCTGATCGTTAGCCTACCACCTTTTTTTAAACTCACGAATATTACAATGTCCAAGTCATACCACCTTCAAATAGGGAAACATTTATTATAGCATTTTAGATTATCGTCATCGAAGGTTACATGCGTATTCGGAGCTGTATTTGTCTTCCCATGATTTCCGAATAGGATTTTTCTATTCGTACAACGAATAGACCGCAAACCGTTTGCATTTTGCTCACATGACATGCGCAATGCTCCATTTCTATTCGTAGTTCATCCTACTTGACTACGACTAAGCATTGCAAAAACTCCCTATTAAGGCAATCGTGCCCCCGGATCCATTTGGGTTAGCATATTCATTTGCTCCCTCGAGACTGAGGAAACGGGTGACGTTAAGTTGAAGTTGCCAAAAACTTTGTTTTGGTGATTTTATCTTGAAAATTTCCAAGCAATTGGTTTATTTCGATCGCAAATTTTCGAAAAATGCATTTAATTTGGCTGGAGTAATTATTCAGTTTATTGATTTGGCCTTTCCATAGTTGAGCATTTGACATTCCCTTGATGAAAACTTCGATCGCCGCTAAATGCTACGAGGCCACTGCGTCTATCGCGGCCCGTGGGGGTCCACCTTTGCTCCCTTCACCCGTCGGCCGCCTCAACCCACCGGCCGCCGCCTTCGCCGCCCGACTGATCCGGGGAGGCGCTCCCGAGATTCTTTGATTGGGTCAAATGATGGCGAGGAAGTTCCTTCTAACCAATCGCGTGATCTTGGAGGAGCTTGCGCCCTTTAACGGGTCCCTCGTCCCTCGAACTCCTCCTCGCGTGGTCTCGGAGTCCCGCTCGTTTTCCCGCGATTTCGGGACTCACGAACTACTGCCTCCCAGCCGATCAAACGGCTGCTTCTTGACCCAATCGGCCGATTTAGTTTCTGCAGTTGACAACCCAGCATTACACAGGGAAGTTAGTGACAAACGTTGTCTATTTCCACGAAAAATAACGAGTTACAATGTTAAATCGATTTCGATGGTTAGGCCATCATCAGTAACAAGCAATAACTGAAGACACATTAGAACGGACGCAGCTTATATAGTGACAGGTGAAGGGAGAATGAATCCCATTGGTCGAGAGAAAGGAAAAGGGCAGGAGGTTCAACCAATTGTGTGATTTAGTTTAGAAATTAAGTGATTTAGTTCGAATTACACAGGGTGTACAAATTTAGGTCATACCGCCGACCAGACCGGCCTGAGTTCAATTTTACAACTAATTTCTAAACAAAAGGGTGTCCTAGCGATAGGTGTCCCATGTCACCCAGCACTTTTTTATAATCCCTTACAAACCAAGTTTTTTTCAATTTAATTTTTTGACAATTTATGTCTTTGCTATGGCACATAAACTAAAAAAACGTCACGGAAATTGACTGACGAAAATTGCTCACGAAAATATTCTGACGATTTCCGCTTACAACCGAGTCGTTGCTAGGGAAATGGTACTTCGTCTTTTTCATCCCACAAAATTCGTTCGAAAGCTCTCAATTTACCCAACCATATTATGTTAACTACAGCGAGATGCGTGGCCAACAAGCTGAGTTATGAGCAAGGTTATTTGAATAATTATGTACACTCAGGTGATCATTCTCAATAATTGATATTGTGAACATGATTGCCACCGCTTGTTAATTTCTGATGATTTCATTGAGCTGGTGTTTCGATGATTTGATTCATAGCAGGTGATCCAAATATTTCGAGAACGGTTTGATTTGTGAAGCGGTGGTTAAATCATTTTAATAGGTAATTTCTATGCTTTACACTCTAGGAAGCTGTAATTTCGTATGTAGCCTCTTTAAGACATTTACTTGACGATGCCCAGGGTCCGGATCAGATGAGTGGCTCTTAGAGCTTGCATACGAGTCTGCAACACATACTTGTCTTCAACTAAAGACATAAAATGTCCCAATGTGTTGCAGACTTGTATGCAAGCGTTTCGTTTCTACTGTGTCATTTCTTATGTCTTTGCTATGGCACATGAACTGAAAAAACATCACGAAAATTGCTCACGAAAATTTTGTCTTTGCTATGGCACATAAACTAAAAAAACGTCACGGAAATTGACTGACGAAAATTGCTCACGAAAATATTCTTATGATTTCCGCTTACAACCGAGTCGTTGCTAGGGAAATGGTACTTCGTCTTTTTCATCCCACAAAATTCGTTCGAAAGCTCTCGATTTATCCAACTATATTATGGTAAATACTGCGAGATGCGATGCCAACAAGCTGAATTATGAGCAAGGTTATTTGAATAATTGTGTACATTCAGGTGATCATTCTCAATAATTGATATTGTGAACATGATTGCAACCGCTCATTAATTTCTGATGATTTCATTGAGCTGGTGTTTCGATAATTTGATTCATAGCAGGTGATCCAAATATTGCGAGAACGGTTTGATTTGTGAAGCGGTGGTTAAATCATTTTAATAGGTAATTTCTATACTTCACACTCCAAGAAGCTGTAATTTCGTATGTAGCCTCTTTTACATTTACTTAACGATGCCCAGGGTCCTGATCAGCTGAGTGGCTCTTAGAGCTTGCATACGAGTCTGCAACTAAAGACATGAAATGCCCCAATGTGTTGCAGACTCGTATGCAAGTGTTTTTATTTTTCTATTCTTTTAATGTTCACGTACTACCAAGCCGTGAAACTTCTTTAGTTTTCACCGGACAAAAATCGTTCTCCACTCGTTGGAAAGCTTATACTTGGAGTTCATTGCTTTTTTTCTCGTGTTTTCGAGCTTATGGCACTAAAAAGGCCATAACTCCATCTTCATAGCAGAGACTAAAGGCGTTAAAAAAGTAAGATGTGAACATACTCATAGGCGCGTTGTATAAGGCGGCGCCTTTCGCCGAGCAGGGACTTCCTTCCTCAAAAGTAAACATCTTTTCATTAACGGTCTGCACCCGCTGGAGCGTCAGTACCGTTTCAAACATTACCATAAAGCGCAAACTTCCTGCCACTCAAAGAGTGACTCTGTTGGAACAAATGTTTTTGTACAGACCGTTGTAGAAAATGGAGTTCTGCGTCGAGCGAGACCACCGTCAGGTCTCCAAACCTTTTTCTCAATGTTTTGTACTCGACTTGAGGGTTTCCGTAGAAGTAAGTAGGTGACGAAAACTCTTGACGATTCTCTTTTTCTGCACTGCTAAGAGATGGGGGAGAGACCCCACAGCTATTTGCTAGGATCGCGTCCTGGACAAACTGCTTGTAGCCAGACTTCAGGCATACACTCTCACACACACACAGACACACACACGAGAGAGGGAGTGAGCGAGTAAGTGACAGAGGGGGGGAGGGGAGAGTGAGTTAGAGGGAAAACAACCGTTAAATTCCAGAAATCGTTTCAAAACGCCTCAATACTGATTACATGAATGAATTTAATAAAATATATGTAAAGGAAAAAATCCGATAAAATAATAAGAAATCAAAAAAATAAATATGGTAGGTAATTACATTAAATTTGGATTTTATTTTTCAATTTAGAATTTTAGGAGCCGTTTCAACAGCCTAATTTTCTACGAAGATTCGTGAAAACCGCCCCCAACCTCAAAAGTTACCAAAAAACTCACAGCAGAAGGATCTAACAATCTATTTCTATCTCTATTCTCTATTATAAGAATGAAACTCCATCCATCCATCCGAGCTATGCACGGCCAAATGGCACATATATGTAAGTCTAGGAGAGGGGTGACCTTCTTGAATCTCTTGGAAAGGGTGCATAAGCGATTTTAAAATTTTCTACTCCCACGCAAACCATTGGCTCCCGCGATTGGATGGAAGCCCCTTTTATTGCGAGTCTTTCAAGCCGTTCGCTCGATCTTCCAACGGCTGCCACATTAAAATTTGACCAAGAGCTCTTCGTATGTCAGCGACAAAGTTACATTTCTGGACCCGTGGACACGATGGTGGCGTCCAAATTGCCGAAAGATGCTGTCTTCCCTGAAACATCAGCGAGAATGTGCGAGAAATGACGAAAAAATAGAAATGCATTCCCCGCTATGGTTTTTTCCGCCTTAGACGCAGTAAATTTTACGGTTTTTTCTCAGGTTGGTTTTAAAATATTATTTGGAATTCCGATTTGGTCCCATTCGAGTTTCGAGGCATGACATTGTGTTTTCCGATTGTGGTGAACGAACATGAAGACGAAAAGTAGGTATACTCTGACCTTTGTATTCCAACCTCTTGATGGAAGGAACCTCTCGCGTTTGAAAAAGACTTCAACTGAATAATAGACGGGCAAAATCATAGCCCTTCTACGAAAATAAAATTATGGTATATCTTTATCAAATCTAATAAACTTTTCGAGGTTCACATAGTTTCATAAGATTTCATTTGTTGTCCAACAGAAAAAAAGTCTACCATGTTCAATGGGCAGTAGTTATGTAACTTCATCACTTATTGTAACATGGACGTACCTATAGAATTAGTTCAAGAATTGGAATGTCTTTAAAACTACTCTTTTCGTGGTCCCACAAAGACATTGCAGCACTTTATTACAAATCAACTTATTATTTTCGTTTTGCCCATTTTGTGAGATTTATTCATTTATTTTTTTGACATTCCCTTGGGATTGTCTATAGAAACGGATTGTAAGCAATTTTCAAAATTTTCACCCCTACCCGAACCACGGGCTGTAGGTATCGATGGTATGGGGACTATGTCATCCAGTCGCATCTATACATCCCACACCGAGCGACTGAGAAAACCCATCCCTAGCAAGCGAAGTGAGCAACATCCCCTACACACGTCGGATTTCAACGGGGTTTTTCCTATGAACTAGGGATGGACTATACATCCCATCGCATCTATACATCCCACAGAGAGCGAGCGAAGCGAGCAACATCCCCTACACATTTCAAATCACCCTTAGTGATCCATCATTTCCAATCATTTTACATGTCCCACTCAACAGTAAAGACCATTGGATCTATACAGCCATACCGAGCGAGTGAAGCGAGCGAGAAAACTACTTTAGAATGGAATAAATCCGACATCGTTCCCCAGTAACTACCTACTCTCACTACCTCATGTTGATTTTTCCGAACCGGCAACGTTTAGGGTTGAAAATACAAAGTTCACCACGTTCGGCTCGATTCGGAGTTTATACACCCATCGATTCACCTCGTATCTCATACATATTAATGATCTAATCGACTTATCAAAACCTTGGAATTAATATAATTTAACGTTCGAAGAGAAGAAATAACATGGAGCCTAATTAGGCTGCGGTTTCTGGAGAGGGAGCACCACCGTTGGCCTGAGGGCCTCCTCAGCAATTCATCTTTTGTTGACGTAATTATCCACGTTTTATCCCAAAAGGGAGAAAACTCGTTTCCCCTTTTGCTTACGATTCTCGGTATTCCTTTTAAATTATTCTCGAGGAACTCATCTCAATGTTACGAAAAAAGTTCAATTTTTAGTTGAAAGAAAACGTCACTCCCCCAGTGCGAAGGGTGATGAACAGGAATGACGGTGAAATGCGAGCGCTAAAGTTCTACGAAAGGACGAGAAATGTAGTTAATCAAAAGTTCCGCGCCAGTCAATATTTTCCCATGGTTCGATTCCGCGCCGAGTGCTTCTTGATCCAAATTTAGGTTTTCAGTCAGTTAGTATGTGTCAATAAACATTGAAGACCGCGTGTCACCTGTTCGCTGTGTATAACTAATATACATTTTAAGTGATCGACTACTTGATGTTATGTACGAGTATTTTTGAGATGCGAGCGTAGCGGTAATCTAGACCACTTTGTATGCAGGTTGAGCAGGTGTCTAATTTCGGCCCGGATAGTCTAGTTTTTTAACAAGCTGTCTGGGCGAAATCGCTCTGAAACCCAAATGTCTTGTTTTCACAGGAAGAGTTTCCCATATGTTGTGGGTACTATCGTAGCTCGCTATCATACGAACTCAGCCGTGACTTCCAGATAACTTAAATACCTACCTCATTCAAGGTCATCTTTCAGGAATTGACGCTGGAAATCTTTGTAAATGTCCAAAATCATAAACATTTGTACTCTTGACAAATTATTTGATATGAAGGAACTTTCGTTCCCTTCCGTTTGCCATTATTCGTGCAAACGCTCTTTCAGTTATAGACTGAATTTCTTATATTTTGTAATTATGAATATTATCATTTTGGATGTTTTATTTTCAGAAAAGTTAAAACCTCCACTAATTAAATAGAGTAACGTAAATATTGAATTACCCGCTATGTAATTGCGGTGTTTACCACGCCGAGTACTCAACGGAATAAAAAGCACATACCACCGCCTGTGATCAACCATATTTTTGCTTCATTGAAATATACATATACATGTACATATACTCAGGCAGGTGGATGTTTTCTCCATTAACGGATGTTTTCGTGTACCCGCCTTATTTTCTCTCTAAACAACGAGTCAAACAAAACGAAAAACAAACAAGTTTCTCTCTCCCGTTTCTTGTATTTCATCTAGCGAAGAAAAATGAAGCCGAGCGTGAGTTTCCCAGCGTTTAAAATTCAGAAAAATACGAGTTTTTCATGGCAGATGAAGGAAATTGCCCGAGGTACCTCGTTTGTAGCGTCTGTTTCAACCAACTGGAATAATAAGAGAGACGTTTTATGTGATTGCCACTTTTGTTTAGTTTAGTTTAGTTGAGGGAAATTATACTACGTGGAGGGAGCGTAAAAGTTCGAGGTGATTCTTGGGGAAGGATAAATTTTATCGCCAGTTATTTCACTTCCATGGACCGACGAGAAATTTATGAGTTTGTGTGATGCCTCGTTCAATCATGGATTCCGTATAAAGTATTTATTTTATTACCTGAGCAATGCGCGTTACCTACTGTCTATAAATATAATGTGTACTAATAGTATTTTTATCGACTAAACCATAAAAATAGTTAAGCTATATATATATATATATATATAAGATAAATAGTATTTAATATTGAAGAATAGATCGATTACCTCTTATACGTCTTTATTATTTTTCTCTTGAGCCTCCCTCTCAATTTCCAGCTTCCTGCATTGAATAGTAGACAAAATAGCTTTGGAGTTTTCTCCGCTGATCCATGACCCCTCCATTACATCCATACCGGGTTTCATCAAAATCGGAGGTCGGGAAGTGGCATTTGAAACAATTTTAAAAGGACATACATACATACACGGACAAAGTGAAAACAATAGCTCATTTTTCCTTATTTAAAGGATAATGCGCTAAAAAGTAAACTTTCTACGTAACTAAAAAGTTTAACGACTAAATATTTTTGGTTTGTCGGTTAGTAAATAATAATAGAATAATAATAGTTGTAAAAACGATGTACAGTTTAATGAGTGGGTTTCCACGAGTCAACTGGCATAACTAGTTTTGATAACACTTGCTCTTGAATGATGCCACAGTTATTTTATTTCAAAATGGCACTACTGGATAATGTGGAAAGCAGAGGCTCGGGTACATTACAGGTACATCCCATCTAACCCCCACTACAGTAAATTATGTTAATTAGACCCTCCATGTGAATCAAATCCTTGCTGAAGCTTCTCAATCTCTAATTTCAAAAAATTTCAAAAATGAAGAAGCATTTTTACTTACGCCCATCAACGAGTGTAGTTCAAGTCATCATTGAATCTCTTTCTACTAAGGAAGTTGTACCTTCTTCCTCATCTTTTAAAAATTTGTGAAAGAAGGAAGTAATCTTTGTGAAAGAGAAGGTGGTGAGGTTCATAATCAGTCACCGTGTAAGAAACAATTCGGAGAAATCAAGCAATATAGAGAGAAAAAATTCAGTCATGCAGCATGATCGTATGATCGAATTTTTGTAAATTATCGTAGGTACTATTTTATGTTACATTGCGTCAAAAATTGAGGAATTTGAGTGGAAAAAAAGTAGTTGTGAACTACCAATTTTATGGCGAAATCTCGTTCTAAATAATAATCTACTATTCAAAAAGAAATTTTGGATTTTCAAGTTTTTGCCGTTTTTATTGATTATTTAGCAAATTTTAATAGAATTTTAGTACATTTTTCAGCATAATTTTGTACATGAGTTTTCAATGCTCTATTCTGTGGTTGATAAACATTATTTAAACAGTATTCTGCTGAAAAATGTAAATTTTATAGTTTTTAGCCGTGTTTTGTTATTATTAGTGATTTTTTCTGCACTTTTTCGAAATTTGATCAATTAGATGTGCTCAAAAAATACTGGCCAACAAAATCGTCCTTTCGGTTGGAAAGCTTGATTTTTTGGCGCAAAAACGGAATTGTTATATCAATCTTAAGGATAGTTATGGAAGGACACACACACACACAGACACACAGACTCACACACACACACACACATATATATATATACGCACGAAAAAGCTTTCGTCTTATAACGTCTCAAAACGGTTTTCAACGATGAAAATCTTCGAAAATTTTGATTTAAAAATTCTTGGAGCCATTGCAATAGCTTCGTTTTCAACGAAAATTCGCTGAAAGACGGAAACAGGTTAAAGATGGCGAAGGCATGGCAGAAACAATTTTTTATTTCTGTCAATTTCAAAAGAAAAGTAATCTTGGCTGCAGAAAGCTCGAACGTACGACAGAGAAATACCTAACCAAAAAATTTAGGCGGATGACAGTCCTGTCATGAGTCTAATGGTGTGGTTGGCGTTTGAAAGAGTCAAAAGCTGGCAGGCACTGATGTGTGTGTTTGGGCAGGTTTGATGGAGGTGGGTGGGTGAGACACCCAATTTGCAATGGAGGGGCACATGGACGCTGGATTGGAAAAGCTGATTTGAAGGCGAGAATTTCAGCAAGATAGTCACCTAAATTGTTCAACTGCTGGGTCCGTTACCCTATTCTACGTTAGACAAGTCAAATCTCAATATTCTGAAGTTAATTTGGAGTTTACTTTGCTAAATAGTGGAGAAAATAAAGGTCAAGGGAATTAATAATGACGACGCCAACACACTAAAGTATGTCAGGAACCATACAATTCGGTGGGCTATGTGGGTTGCTTTTTCTGTATCCGCTGTACCCTCCGACCAAACATATATATTATATATAAAATATCTGGTTCGAAAACTAGAAATGATGACGCCAACTCACTCAGCTTAGTGGGTTAAGTAGACGGCTGTTCCTGCTTGTCCAAACCCTCCTACCCTGTAGCATGATATTCTTATTACTTAATAATACCAGATTTCTACCTTGGGAACTAGCAATGACGATGCCAACTTACTCCAGTATCCCAATGGGTTACCAAACAGTTGGGCGAGTAAAGTGAACAGCCGTTTATTTGTGTGGGTCGTGAACAGCTATTGACTTTACCCACAAATCTTGTCGGTTCCCCAAAATACTACTGGAGTGAGTTGCCGAATATTTATAGGTAGTATGTCTCCTATAAACCTAAAGGTGATCTGGTGTAGGAAAAAAAAGCTGTTGTGTCATTAATAATTAGGTATGCCTCTCTTTTTTATTTACGCGTTGAATTAATATTATCTTTAGTAAAATACATCAGTTATTTCAATTGATTGCTCGAGCAAGTTCGTTGTGATTTATTGAGAACGCTCATTGACCTATCATCCTAACCTACCCTCTGCTCTTTCCATAGAGCCGCTGCTCACAGATTGAAGTTAGTAGGTATGGTGATGCAATGGAGCGGGTCTGAGATTAAATAAGGACTACATTCCTTGCATTAACATAGCTTTGAAGTTTGGAGTACCCTAGGAACACCCGTACTCTCCGACCCTTAATTTTCCCACCTCGGTGGCGCTTTTAGCCGGCTAATGAAAAGTCATTAGTCCCCTCTCGCCTGTCTTACGACTGACGGCACGCTCATCCCAGCTCCGCCTTCGTCACTCCGAGGTCTCAAGTTCCTATAGCGTTATAAACACACCCTCCTGCCTTAGTGTCGCCTACATGCTTTACTATAATGCAGGAGAGTGCAAAATTGACATCTAAGTTCTACAGCATAGCATTATATACAACATACCCAGAATAATATATGTCTTATAATAATTATACATAAATATGTCTTACAAGGGTGGTTCAAAAAAAAAAAAGTTCTGGGATTTCCTGTCCCCATTGTTTTTTTGCTTCCTCGGTATGTCAGAATGACCCTCCTAAATTTTTAGCAAAAAAATATTAAATCCTAACCACTTTACCTGGGTCGATTTTGGCCAGTTATTGACCGGTATCGTAAACCAACCTCTAAATTGGTGCCGAGGTGATGATTTGAAGGACGGATTTCAAATGGTTGGCGTCCATTTATGGGTTTCCGCATGAGCTGAACACGATGTACTAATTCATTTTACGCTCCGTCCACTAGTTATCCGGTAAACTGGCAGAGGGCGCTGCTTGAAGATAAGTAAAAATCGAAAATTTCACCGAAAATGCTGTCGGCTGGTTAAGAATTGTACTAGAAACATGCTATTATGGTCGGATAACATGTTCCGAACATGAACCCGTTTTTTACTATACTTTTCCGCCGATGATTGCTTCGTTTATCGGCCATAAACCTCAAATTAAGTAATTAATAGACAAATTCACCCTAATTTCACCGGAAATTATGTCGTGTTGATAATTTAAGGTCCCGAAATTTATTATATGTCATTTATTATATTATGATATCCTCGTTAAAATGTTATGTTTTATGTTCCACGATCATGGATTCTTTCAGCTTATTGACCAAATTACAGATTGTCCCTCGAGCAAGTGAAACTGAAATTATATTATATCATTTTCAATTATATTGCATCATTTTTTATTTAACGATCCAATCACAGTTGTTCAGACAATTCAAAACTAAGAATTTGACCAATGTAAACCGATGGAAACTAAGGAATTTCACAGAAAAATGGGAAAATTTTAGCTATTTTCTCCATTTTGCCGCTATATTTGGCGAATAAGTAAAATGCCGGTTCAAGTCCTTGCCAAATTACCAACGGCTTTGTACCGAGTATCCTGGAAAATACCAAATTTTATCGGCACAAGGTATTTCGGGACCTTAAATTATCAACGCGACATAATTTCCAGTAAAATTGTCTATTACCCTACAACTAATTTGAGGTTTATGGCCGATAAACGAAGCAATCATCGGCGGAAAAGTATAGTAAAAAACGGGATCATGTTCAGAACATGCCAAATTATCCGACCATAATAGCAAATTTCTAGTTCAATTCTTAACCAGGCGACAGCATTTTCGGTGAAATTTTCGATTTTTACTTTTCTTCTAGCAGCGCCCTCTGCCAGTTTACCGGATAACTAGTGAACGGAGCGTAAAATGAATAAGTTCATCATGTTCAGCGCATGCGAAAACCCATAAATGGACCCCAAAAAAATGAAATCCGTCCTTCGAATCATCACCTCGGCACCAATTTAGAGGTTGGTTTACGATTGCGGTCGATAACGGGCCAAAATCGACCCAGGTAAAGTGGTTAGGATTAATAATTTTTGCTAAAAATTTAGGAGGGTCATCCTGACATACCGAGGAAGCAAAAAAACAATGGGGACAAGAAATCCCAGAACTATTTTTTTGTTTGAACCACCCTAATGTCTTACTATACATATGTGGTAGTAGGGTAACATGCATTGTAGATATAATGTGAGCAACACCGAATTTCCGAATCGTTTTTGCGGATTTTGCATGACATTACTTTTTTTTACAATCAACATCTCGCAATCCTGATTAGGTAGGGAGGCTTCACATGTAATGGGATGTTCCCACAGCTGTCAAGCAATAGCTTAATAATGTTCAAGTTTCAGCTATATAGATTAAGCATAAGAAACAATGAATGGTCATGGAGATAGACCACATGGTCATGTAGGTAAGACGCATTATTGATGAACGAAGTGAGTCCCTACATTGAATCCGCGATCATTTGTCAACATGTCTGCGTGTGTGCGTTCTTGTGTGTTCCACGCTACAGGTCGAAATTTCGGAGCTATCGTATTGAAATTTGCCAGGTAGAGTTTCTTGGCATCTGAAATTGGCAGTAGCGTTTTTTTGTGACGATTTGACAACAGGAACTGGTCGTCAGCGATAACGATCGTCGTCAAATTAGCCGAATATCAAGTGTGGTATCGTTTTCAATAGTTTTCGCCACACAGAATTGACTGAAACTACTAAAAAAAGCATTGGCAGCCGTCTGGGACGACTATAGGACGTCGTTACCGTCACTGACGTCAGTCATTGTCAAATCATCAAAAATCAAGTTTGGTAACGAACATTTGTGCATCACTTCAGAATCAGTAGGAACCTGGTCAGCGGACCCACTAGTACAGCTTTTCAGCAGTCCTAAAGAAGCTTCCTATTCAATTCCATTATCGTAGACTAAAATTCACACGAAACTTCCCTTTGAGCTCATTCAAGCATTACAGCCAAGTAGGTACCAGGGATTTATTGGGTTGCTTTTAAGAGTTTGGGTTGTGAAATGTTGTGAACCCGAACTTGCTCAGAACCCATGAAATGGCGTTTTTAGACACTTATTCATATTTAGCTGTGACTGATAGTTTTTTGGAAATTATGAATTGGCTTTTTATATTTTGATGTGCCTAGAAGTATAGAAAAGCTTTCTGTAATGGGATTTTAGGCTCCAAGCAAGAAGGCCTGTTGGTTTGCTGTACTATCAAAGGGTTTTCGTGCAATCAAAGAGACTCAGCACTTCAGCATGTTGCTGTGCTTAGATTCCATTCCGAAAAATTTTACACCACCTGTACAGTTTTATAAAAGTGGATATTGAGGTTGAATAAATAACACAACTATTAGAGTTGCTGAGCCTATAATAAACACAAGTATAGCGTTATTACAAACGGATGAAAATACGGTTTACGAATTGTATGACGGTGTTACTTCGACTGACTCCGAGAAGCTAAAGCCTGGAGTTTAAATACGAAAATGAAACCTATCGAACAAAGTTGAAAGAGAAGGGTCTGGGAAAATTCCCGATTAGCTGCTAGAGACTGAGGTAGGTAAGTAGGTATTTATGCTTAGGGAAAAACCCAGAGAGGGCTCAACTATTGAAGGAATGAAGGGATAGGATTTGAAGAGCTTACTTTCAAAAGGGGTCATATCGACTTCCGAAAAAATTTCAGGAAGTGAACAAAACGCCCAAGGAGTTATTGATTGGAATTTAAATTTAGTTTTTAATATAGTGTAGCTTAGTGAGGCACTAGAAATGATATCCCAAAACATGAGCAGACAATCTCGAAAACCAAAGGAGTTACAGCTAATTATCGTTAGGATATGACCCCTTTTTATCAAAATTTCGGATATGTTCCATTTTGATAAAAACACATCCAGTTCTCAATAAAAAATCTCAAAAATGAAGTGCATGTAATTCATATTTTTTAGGTATGAAAAAACCACACTTGGACTATGTTTCCAAATTATATAATGTAGGTGAAAGTAAGGTAAGGTATTATCAACCAATTTTCAGTTTGGAACGAACAAAGAAACCAATATAGAAAAAATCTCAAAAAATCTTTAAAATCTGTCAACATTTCAAACATGAAAATCAGTTTCTTCTTCGTCAAGACAATCACATTCTTCTACTTCGCCATCGTCTTGTGAGGGTGCTACTTCATGGTTACCCAAAAGAACGCCAACAATACCCTCCATTCTTGGCAACACCAATACGACACCTTAGCAACGCAAAAACGACGATAAGCCTAAAAATCTCAAGAGACACGAACTAAAAACAGAAAGAAGCAAGAGAAATCAGCGAAACAGGAGTGAAACATGATATCACAGCACGTCTTATATCAATATCATTGAATATTGGGATGTACAGGAGCACAGTTGATAACAGGGGTGCCGAAGAGTATTGCTCCTGCACTCTGTTGGTTATTCATACCAAACCCTTCATATCTTATCATCAAACAGCACAGGAATTTTAACAGGTATGTTCCAAACTAGAGTTGGAAAAAAATCCGGTAGATGGCATTTTGGATATGTTCCTTTTTGAAAAACATCAACGAGCATCAACTTGAAGGATGAGGATATATTCCCTTTTGATTGAAACGAAAATTATCCATCATATAGGAATGGATGTGATCCCTTTTGATCCAAACATCAAACTTTGGCCTTCAAATACACAAGGATATATTCCTTTTTGACGCTAACTGTTAATACAAATCGATTTCGCTTATCCTACTGATTGAAAATCCGTTTTTTACAGATTTTTTTCGAAAAATGGATATTATCCCCTTTTGAAAGTAAGCTCCTCATTTATGCATTGAGTGCTTGTCATGACCATGTCTACGGGGTTTTGACCTCTAGTCAGGTATTTTACCGTTACGAAGTAACACCATTGGTACTCACATACGATGAGTCGTTTTCTATATACAACTTTCCATAATTTTCTGCACTGGTGACTTCACTTGGTAGGGGGGGGGGGGGGGACTTTTACGTTTTACGTCACCACTGTGGGGAAACTTTGAAAAATAATAGAAAGAAAATTTACTCAACGTACGAGGGTGTGGTTGTCAAACCTCTTAGGATTCTTCCATTAAGAAAATAGTTGAAATGCCTCTTTTGCACCCATGGGTGTCGATCATTCAGATGGACCTATGTGGAGTTTGTGCCCCAGAGTTCACATCTGCCGTGGGTAAATGTATGGCATTCGAAGATTATTAGGGATGCTCTTTCGCCCGTCCTCAAATAGTCTACACAGGATTGGTCTCTGTTTGACCCTTAGCTGCAGGTAGAGTAGAAGGGTAGCTTTCGAGGGTGTTTAGAACTTTCGAACAGAAAGTTCACGAGTTGCTCAGAGATCAAACACCGGATAACAGGCTTATACCTCGTTTTACGTCTTTCACGTCGATTTGGATCACTTAAATGTCGACTCTTAGCTGGAAGCCCTTTAAAAAATTCAACTGCTGAGCGGCCCCCGGCACCATTAACTCGAGAGACGTCCAAAGTGCTCGGATACCTTTCTGCGTTTCAGATAGTACATGTTTCCGAACCCGGAGTAATCCGTGAGGGGGTTCGTACGAGACTAATCTAAATGGACTCGTCACTCCCTCGGGGCAGCCGCTAACGTTGATCCACCGGATACGTATCGGACTTGCGAGAGGAGTTGCAGTATTCCGATACGAAGGCGAAAGGAGAATAAACCGGGGGAGGAAAAAAAATAAAAAGGGGAAGGACGAAAATCCATCTGTTAACATCACTCCGACCTCTCTTTTTAGGGGTCCGTTAACCCAAGTATCATGACAGAATCTATTACTCCGAGGATCTTGAAGTGAAGGAAGAAAGAAAATAATGCATACGTAAAACCTGCTTCGGGGAAGGAGAAGATCCGATCTTCGCCGTCAAATCGGATTTCAGTTTGACGTGTGTTTTGCTGGAGGGTGAAAAATGGAGCTGCTTCTGGTGAAGACGGATTTCTCAGCAATGCCCTATATCCTTGTTCTTCTGAACTCGAGTTTTACAAGTATTGAGGCGATACAAAATTCATTTGAATTAATAATTGAGCTGGAACTCAATTTTCTTTGTTTGGATGGTATTATAATTTCTTTAAATCTGTAGATTATTACCAAACGATTTTAACGAATTTTTGAAGAAAATGTATGCAGAAATCCGTTTCAGGCTATTCTGAATCATATTCTGAAGTTTAACGCATTTTTAGCGAATTTTCTTAGAAAATAAAGCTATTGCAATGGCTCCAAAAATTTTAAAATAAAAATTTTCAAAACTTTTCTTCATCGAAATCTGTTTTGAAGCATTCTGAAATGATTCCTAGATTTTAACGCGTTATATATATATATATATATATGTATGTATATATATATGTATGTATATATGTATGTATATATGTATGTATATATGTATGTATATATGTATGTATATATGTATGTATATATGTATGCGTCATTCCAGACGATAACTCTCGATAAAATTGAGATAACAACTTCGTTCTTTCGCCAAAAATTCAAGAATTTCAAAAGAAAGGATGAGTTCGTTGGACAACACTTTTTGAGCACATTAAATTGGTCACATTTCAAAAAATGTACTTAAAAAATTACTAAAAAAGGCAAAAAACTGCTGAAAATTAACAAATTTCTATTTTTTAGCAGAATGCTACTCGAAAAAAATTAATCGAACATGAACTAGGACATTTAAAAATTTAAGCACAAAATTGTACTGAAAAATGTACTTAAATTTCATTAAAATAAGCTAAAAATCGATAGGAACACTTGAAAAAATTGTAAAAATCCACAAAATCGTTTGTTCATTGGAATATTACTGACAAAAAGTTAGTTTGCTATAAAATGTATAATAAAATTTTTATTTGTCCCCAAAGTGCTCAAATTTCAACAGAATTTACCATAAATGCAGTACGACCATTTATGAAAATTCGCTCATACGATCATGCTGCATGACTGGAACTTTGTAATGTATGTATGTATGTATGTATGTAAAACTCTTAAAAAAAAAAATGTATGTATATTATGTATATATCTATATATGTATGTATATATGTATGTATGTGTCATTCCAGACGATAACTGTCCGTAGAATTGTGCTAGAAACTTCAAACAAATTTTAAAATGTTAAGGACACAAGACGAAAGTTCAAGTTCGTTGGCCAGCATGATCGGACTACATCTTCGGGTTGAAATTTTCAAAAATGTAGTCAACAATTTCAAAATAGCCTGTTTTTTGCGATTTGTTGTGCGAAATAATTTTTTCAGCATACTAACATGTGATATATTCGGAATCATCGTAAAATTTCCTATTCGAATAAGTATCAAGTTTTCAAAAATTTCAAAGTTGACAAATCAGTCAAAAATCGGAAAATGCCGTTCGCTAGTTGTAAAAATCGGTAATATTTCCATGAAACATTGTCCAAATTCAGATTGAACTACTCTTATGGAAGTATCCCTGTATAACCGATCCTAGAACCATGCTGTTTAAAACGTAGGTAGTAGGTGTTTGTTTAAAAAAAAAAAAAAAAAAAAAAAAAAAAGTAATCACAACTACTGATGAGTTTACTCTGTGAAATATTCTGTCCTCCGATTCTCTCGGTCGCTCTCTTTAATGTTTTACACTCAACTATTTTAGGACTTGATTTAGCTTTAATACTGACTGTGGCTTAGAAAATATCAGCCATGAAATTATGGAAAAGTTCTACTCAAGGCCTCGCTCCGCTCGGCCGTCAGGTTACGTTGATCTCAAGGCCTCCCTCCTTCGAAACCTATGAATATTTACCTACATTTATCTTTAAATCTACAAGATTAGTTTAATAATAATAAAGTATGAGTACCTGCTCACTATTTTTAATAATTCGATTTCATGTTTGTCTATCAAAATCATAAACTAAAATTGCTCTACACGATCAATAGCGACTGAAATGTCGAAGATTTCTTCAAAAATTCGCTCATGGGGTCATGCTGCATGAATGGACTTTTCTATTCCAGAATGAGATTGCCTTCTTGTGAAGATCAGCCATCTGTATAAATTATTAGCTTCATAAATACTTCTCACCTGCTTGTAGGGCAAATATACCAGTAATTGGGCACTAAAGGTGACCGCTCCACTGAAGGTATATCTTTCCATTTTATCAATACCAAGGTCATTCTTTTTGAATTTCTTCAGTCCTTTCTGTCGAGCGTTAGGGGCCAAACCAGTGTATACATCTGTAAAAAGAAAATTCTCGAGTTTATTAGGTGACTGACTTTCCTTGGAATGACACTGACTATCTGACATGCGAAGGATCATACAACAATATCATCCTTCATATATGATGGCATATATGCCATCTAGTATGTGAACATTTGGGAAGGAGAAGAATTGGAGGAGGTAACTGTCAAATATACCTTGTAGTCCCACATTTCTCTCACTAGCTGGCCTGTGGAAGTTGATACAAAAATATCATCCTTCACATGCCGTCTAGTAAGTACAAATTGGAGAAGAAGGAGAAATATTGGAAGTAATTGTCCAATTTCCCTCATTGGTGGCCAAGTAGGACACTTCTGCTAACCCAGAAAATTTTGGTTTAAGCGTTCTAGTTAAAATTCAAACGAAATAATCAAACCATTCCTTGCCCTATCTGGGACCATGCAACAACTATTTTCAGTACAATCATAAAATAATTGTTGGATTGTCAATATTGTCAAGTCAATTATCCTTCCACAAAAGCGATCCAATGGATGAAAACCATCAACGTTTGTGATTTCCAGGTGCCAGTTGAGGAAGCTATGTAACAATTTTCACTCAATGAAAGGAACCTTTCCCCATGGCCTATTTAGGTATTCCTAAACACTGAGCTGAGAATCCATGCTTTGGATAAGCTCCTACTGGAAAACGACGTACCCCAGCCTGATCATATTACTTCTCCATATAATATAGAAAAATTGGTTTCCTTTCAGTTTGTCAATTCTCCAATGCTCGAAATTCGGTTGTCAACGTTCTTGAGAGCGCACTTCTAATCCTCAGGCAACTATTGGTGGACAAA
Organism: Adelphocoris suturalis; assembly: GCA_030762985.1. Lineage (NCBI taxonomy): Eukaryota > Metazoa > Arthropoda > Insecta > Hemiptera > Miridae > Adelphocoris > Adelphocoris suturalis. The sequence goes on from CM061049.1 coordinate 39,108,026, forward strand.
AGAATAGTCCAAGATTTTACGTTTTTTTTTTTTTTCTGATTTATCTACTACTTCCTTCCTATTTTTTCCATTAATATAAAACAATGATTTAGTTTAGAAAATCAAGAAAGAAATTAGTACCATTTTCATGTTTTTATGGAGCCATAACTATTTTACTCTGCATCTTCGTCCAATAATTGGAACACACTGACAAATCAAACTCATTGAAAGCGGTGGCAGTAACTGTAGTAAAACCAATTGAGGTTAACTCATTCGGTATCAAACTGGTTATGACAAAATGGCGAGGTGTTTGGTATTAGCTTATTGTCACTTCAGTCGCCTTTCCACCAGTTTGCTTGTGTGAGAAAGTAGGAATTCAGAGAATATAACTCCTCACCCACCAGTGTTTCTGCTGCTCCAGTTTAATAAAACGTTTCATTGTATCGTTTTAGTGATGTTTGGATTAGGTATATATTTTATAAGGAAAAATATAGTTTCCAAAAGTTCTTCCTAGAATTGAGCACAATTGTGATTCATATAATAGGTACATTGTTGTACCTCCAACAACTTCCGCATCTCGCAGGTTAAGAACGTAGCTCGAAGGTATTTTGTGTAACATGCTATGCTTACGATACGATAAATATGTACACCGAGAAAATATAATTAATATTTAATTTATATGAAAGCAGTCATATATTGTTCCCCAAATCATTTTCAAGTCGGCCCGTTGAAACGTAGGATTTCTACAGGTAAATCAAATAACTCAAATGTTCGGGGCAAAAGGAAATTGAGAGCAAGCCGATTCGTGCTCCAACTATGGGAAATCTTGATGAATCGACGTAACGCCAAACTCTCATGAAAACGATGGTAAATAAATGAAGAGACGCAATTGTTCAACATTAGCCCGTGCAACCGAATACGGGTCGAATTCAGTCTCTGTTACGGCAGAACCCCCCCACCACTTTAATTATCATTCTCATTATTAATTGATTCATACATTGCTTCGGAACAATCCACTGGAAACTGGTTCAGGCGAACATGTTTGCACAGGTCATTCCTGTTTGTTCTCCCTATTGTTCCATGTAACAACTAACTCCCCTTCCCCAGTTATCGTGACTTGCCGCTACCAGCGCTGTATTGGTTTTACCACGTTCACTCCCTTCTGCTCACATTCAGAAACTTTCTTTTATATTCACGTTACTCGTTGTAAATATTCTGACCCACATATTGGGGCTTCCATTGTTGCTTAGCGCTTACGTTACACATATTAATATATAGCGTACGCATATTAATTGCGTTTATTGTACACATAAGTTGGAGGAGCTAGGTGAAGGTTTATAGAGCCACCTGAGCGTTGGCTGAACTTTAGAGGGACATGGAATACACTCGATTCAAAATTTCAGCTTCATAAGTTGAATAGCAAAAAACTTTGCTTCGTTTCTCACTCAGCTGAGTTCGGGAGCTTCATACTTTACAATTATTTTCTTGTCACAAGGGTTCTCCATTTCAATTTTTAGCTTCATAGGTTGAATAATATAGAAGTTAGGACTGGAACTCACCCAGCTGATCTAGGGAGCTTCATACCTTACGATTCCTTTCCAAATGTTTCCAAAGGCTTCAATTTCAAATTTCAGCCTTAAGGTGTTGAATTGCTTAGAAATTAGCTCAGGATCTTACGTTTTATTTTTTGTATACTTCTTATTTGGCATTTATAATTTACATTGATTGCTTAATAAGACTTAAAAACTCATTGCACTGTTCAAATTGTTTTATAACTATATGTAAGAAAAGTGTATAAACACATTATAAACAGTGATTGAACGAGATTGTAGGAGACATGGAAGGGTTGATCCATTTCTTAAGACTAGATTATTTCGTCCATCATAATATTCCTTTTCGGTTTTCCAGGGACGGGCACTCAAGTATAATATGATGCGTATCTGCAATCTCGGAGCATCGGTCACATACAGTTGTGCTTTAAATATTCATTCTGTGCTTTGTGACCCCACATAGGGCATGAACCGCTCTCAACCGGCAAATAGAGCGTACAAGTCCTTTTTGAAAGCACTATTTTTGAATCATGGGACTCGAAGGGATTACTGGCTATATACTTCTGTAGTAAGTCCTTGCTGGGTTTGATTCAAATTGCTTCTGTCGTTTCTGGTACAACCTTTTCTTGATTAAGATCTTCAAATCGTTTGGATGGATTTTGATCTCAGGAGGGGTTGCAAAGAAAACTGCTTATTTTGCTAAGGAGTTTACAACGTAATTTCCCCGAATGCCTGAATGCCTTTTTATCCATACTAGCGTATTTTTCCTCTCCTTCTTAGCATTTAGGGTTGCTCTTATAGTACCTATGTATAAGAAATTTCGTAGTTGGTTTGCCCTTGTCAGCTTGAAGTGCACAGATTCTTTCTTGTATAGGTCTGAAACGTAATTTTATTTGGTTATTCTATTTCTCATGCAGCGGTTGTTCCACACCACCCAGGATTGATGAAGCCTTGCCTATGTATTTATCACTTAGCTTCAAAGGGACGTCCAAAACATACCAAAAATTTCACTTTTGAGATGATTTAATTCGACAACATATTTTTTGGGTGTTTAATCTCTTGTATCTACTTGCTTAGTCGTGATTAATTTTAAAAAAAATATTCCCCATAACTGCGCCACTTTCGTCCAAGTAAAATTTTATTAACGCGGAAAGTGTTTAGTCTGTTTGCCCGCCCCAGTTAGGTTTATTTTATTTCATTTTTTTATGCGTTTATTGGTAATATAACAACCAGTTACACCTGAAATACCATACACGTTACTATTTAGATACTTCGTTCACATAAATTACGCATCATTCAATGAAGCGTAAGTTCATTAACATACACCACACTACTGCCGCACATCAGCATCCAAGGTCAAATGGCTTGGTTCTTTTCAGACGTTTTACTTGTGAGTTATCGAGAAGAAGGTATGTACAAGGAGCCTCTTTTCATAGCTCTTGGCGTATCTTTTGATAACATCACTGACTCTCGATTCTAGGTCTTTGTGGAGGTCATCATTACGAATGTACCACGGAGCGTTCACGATACTCCTCAGCAATTTATTCTGAAAATTTTGTATAATTTTCATATTACTTTTTCCAGTGCATCCCAATAGCAGTATACCACAAGTCCAAATGGGTATTAGTACTGTTTTGTATAACAGCAGTTTATTATGTACACTTAGATGAAAGTATTGGCCCATTAGCCAATATAGCTTCCTGAATTTGATTGATAGCACTTTTTTTTCTTCTTCACATGTTCTTTTCACTTAGGCTTTGCATCTGAAGTAATTCCCAGATACTTAGCTGAATTGGAGAATGGGACCGTGCATAGATAAGTATCAGCGGGACGTTTGTAATTTTGTTGTAGGTGAAGTTAACATGAACCGACTAGTTTCGTCTAGTTTGAGGGAGTTAGGTTTAATCTCTCATGCAACGCTTCCACTTCTAATTCTAAGCAGGAGAATTTGACGAAACTTCGCCAATGTATTCATGACTTAGCTTCAAATGGACGTCCAAAACATACCAAAAATTTTACTTTTGCGTTGATTTAATTCGACAAAATATATGTTTGTGTATTCAATCTTTTGTAAATACTTGCCTAGTCGTGATTAATAACATTATTCCCCTAACAGCACCACTTTTGTCCACGTAAATTTTTGCTTAACGCAAAAATTGTTTGGTTTTTTCACCCGCCCAAGTTAGGTTTAATGGAGTATGAAGGAAGACTAGAATCTGGTAAAGGAATATCGATTCATTTTTTCTCTCTCCGCGATTAATTATGAATCACACGCCTGAAGTTTTTCCTTATGCATGCAAATTTTCCCAGATAAGAGATGGACACAGTTGAGGGGCGTTAGGATCCGATAAGAGAGCGGTGGAGTGGGAAGGGGTAATGCGGTAAATGCGATTTACTCGCATAAGGCCGAAAAACCGAGGAGTTTATCTTTTATAGGACAAAAGTGCAAGGGTGGGTGAAAGCGGGAGGGGTCGAACCTGTTCGTACTTGCACGTTGTATTTAGCGGGTTTCCCCCCATCCAATCAGGATGTTGGATCTCCCGTTGATAGCAGGCGGTCACGTAATGCTGAGCCGACCTTGCGGGTTGTAAGTTAATCGTGAGAAAGGGTAAATGGTGGAGCGGAAGACTTCGCATTTTTGTTAAAATTAAAAAAAGGAATGTTCACTAAGAACGTTAAGTAGGCACCATTGCGAATCCTTATATATAAAACTCAATGTTTGTTACTATTTATCTACCTATCAATGTATGTTTCTACGTATGTTCCAAATATACGGCTAAACGGCTGGACCGATTCTGATCGAAGCTCGTAAGTGTTATTGCACACACACCGATTTTGGACGGCCGGTTTTATTCTGGCCGCCCGAATTGCAATAGTGAACCATTGAATGGAACGGGACTTGGCACACACGCCGACCGTAAAATAATACCGGTAAAATATCGGGGAGCAGCCGGTCACTACCACTGCAGACCGCCGGTACCGGGAAGACCCGACCCCACAGTGGCGTACATAACTAAATACACGCTTGCACACTAACTATTATTTACCGACCGATTTCAGCAGTTCTACTAGTAACTACGCATCTTCTATTCCATTTGAGTGCTCTCGTGATATGGGACTAGTTTTGTGATTTCGGACTACCAATTTATTTATTTTCATTTTTTTTCTTCTTCTCATGGAGTTCGTCGAAAAATTCAATTGACATTCTAAAGAAGTTGAAAAACTTGGAACTATCACGCCTCAGTTCTTCAAAAAGAGTGTAGAATGTTCCACTGTGTTCCCTTCTTTGATTGATAGGATGAATCCACCACTTGCGCATAATCCTACGGCGCTTAATGTGGCGATACAATAACCAGTTAGCAATCACACGTTTAGGATTCATTGTTGTTCAAGAATCTCGCGTCACGAACACCAAGCAACTGATTGTTTTGCCGATAAAAATCCGATGTTTTTGCAATCACCTGCTACCGATAAAATATCGGCCGATTTTTTACCGACCGTCCAAAATTGGTGTGTGTGCAACTGACCTAAAAAGTTCGGCAAGTTCCGGCGCACAACATAGGCTAAGTCTGAACCTCCAATACATTCTTCTACTTCATAAAAGGGGCTACCCTTCACAACCGATTTATCTAGTTCCCGAACTCTTGTTATTATAGTTGCTAACAGGCAGTTTGTTAGCGGCGGCAATTCGTGACTAGTGGAAAAGCCTTGAGGGGTTGCGGTACGGGTGTTCCGAGTGAAGCATGGGCCGCATTATTGATGCGCGATGGACGGGTAGCGAAAACTGGTAGCGAAACGGGTACCACAACCCTTCCTCACACCCTCATAATGTTTGAGCTGTGGGGGTCCACTAAGTGGTTGGATGGGGATCCCTCATAAACCCTCATAAGGTTTGAGTTGTGGGAGTCCACCAAGCAATTAGATGGAATCCCTCAGGTGTGGATAAAGTGGTAGGTGCAGAGACACCTTCTCTGTGCCGGGCCAGCGACCATTCTGGCCTTAATGGAGGAGTGCTGGTTGGCGCTTTCTCCAGTAAATGGTACCGTGGGCGGGGGGAGCCACAGGCTACCGGTGCATAGACTTTGTCGAAGCACCACCTGCCTGCCCCCCAGTTGAGGTGGCTTCGCGGGGGCAGTGGTTTTATCACCCCTAACATGCAGTCAATTCTGCAGATGAGGTGGAGAGGTTCGTGGGAGTTGACTCGCGGGGGTGAGTCTCCTTCCACGAACCTCGGCATTTGGAGTTATGTGGATTTCCATAAACTCGGGTACCAACCTGCTTAGTTGGTAATGTGTGCTAGAACACATGCCTCTACCCGTAGGTCAATACGGGTACTTGGCAGATGTCAAGGACATTGACTGGGTGTGCAGTCTCCTCTCAGGAGGATCTTCCCGGCTTGTCTGGGGGGAGACCACAAGGCATGACTGCCTAAGGACTCCTTAAACACGACTTCCATTCTTTGGAAGGAGATATTGGATTCTTCTGGACGGGAATTTTATATTTCGTGCGAAGAGCGGGACGAGAAACTAATTTGTTTGGCTCCCGAAATTTTATTATGGTTGCCATCACGAGTCTGCCATCATGGTGCCTTTCTTGTCGCGTGTTTGGTTTTGACGATTTCGATCCGCTCAATGAGCTAAATTCTCTACTTTTCACCCTAGGAAGTGGAAATTTGACAGGATGATGAAATTGTGGGCCCTTTCCTAATCATCTGAGTGAGCTACATTATATCCTGTTAACGCTTGGAAGTTGAAATTTGATAGGGAGACTCGCTGGGTCATTAAAAGACGACTAAAATTATGGGCTCTTTCGTGATCAGTTGAGTGAGCTGATTTCTCTCCTGTTCACTTGAGGAAGTTAAAATTTAATAGGGAGACTCTCCGGGCCATTAAGATACGATTGAAACGATAGTATCTTTCCTGTTCAGCTAAATTTTCTCCTTTTCACACTAGGAAGTTGAAATTTGACAAGAAAACTCTCTGGATCATCATGAGACGATTGACACGGTGGCCTCTTTTCTGATCAGCTGATTGAGCTATATTCTCTCCTGTTCACCCAAGGAAGTTGAAATTTTATAGGTTGACTCTTTGAGGCAATAAGAGCTGATTGAAATTTTTTCTGGTCAGCCCAGGCTTGATATTGCTACTTTTACGCTGTAATAAGGCATGCAGCCTCCTTAGTTACGAACACAGTCTGGTTATGGTTATTTCAACAGTTTATGCACCCACTAATCCGTACAGGTGGGTCCGTGCAACGCACGGTTAACCAGCTAGTATCACATAATTATCTGCATCGGCTTTTGCAGAACACACTAAAATCTATTCTTTACTGGTCCCCATAAACGTTCCCTGAACGGTAGTTGAAACTAATCATTTCAGTTGAGATGTAAGATCATAGGCAGCTTAAAATTGTATAGCTATGGGTTATATTACTGGGTCAGATGACTATGGTCATCTGAAAAGCTCCAGCTCTGAAAACCATGTAGCTTGGTCAAATTTTTATGGAAGGGCTTGAGATAGTTTATTATTATTTTTTTATTGGTCGATTATGAAGGTTGATGATTGAAAATGGTAAACCAATACAAGCAAAATATTTCAAACAGTGGTTCATCATTTCCACCTACCTATCTCAATAAAATCCAGTACGATTTCAATTTCATGTTGGGAGAGGACGATTTGAACAGTCCATATTAATTTCAATCCAATCGTGTACTTAGTAGCTCCTGCGCATACAAGCTTGATTGTAACCACCATTATCGTCCTATTTTGATGAAATCCGCAGTGAATGTGCAGGTTGGAGTGTCAACAGACTGTTTGATTGTTTCCAAATGGATATTTCACTCAACGCATGCGCAAACGTAAATTCTATTAAGCATATTTTTTACGCCCTAGTCGTATGAAAACATACTCTATCTTAATTCACCATTTCCCTCAGCCATAGGAACCTGCGATGGAATCATAAGATAATTAAAAACCATCATAGCTCTGTACATTCATGTTACGGATACGAGGAACCTACGTGTCAGTGTGGGAGGTGTGTGAGTCGGGTGTGTCGTCACACCCAACTTGGCAGATGTTTTCTTACTATGGCGGATAATAATTGATTCTCCTCATTTATGGAAGAACATTGTTATGAAACGCCATGGATAAACACCGTCTACAGCTGATCGTATGGTCCATACAGTTTTTGGATTTGAGGATCAGCATTGTTACTGTGGATTCTCGTAGCGTGTATTAGTGTTTTCAATACTCGGAGAAGACAGAGTGAGTCTGACCCCAAGCGATGGAATGGGACAGAAGGTGGTTGAAGCGGGACAAGTCGGGAAGTGTTTTGCACGGCTACCTACTAGCGCTTCCCATGGCGAGCAGTGAGGGGTATTGCCGGTAGAAGGGTCTAGTTCTCACATCCCCCGCTAGAGGGTACTCACCGGCGTTGTTCCTCTAATCTATTTTTATATTACAAAAGCAATTTTCATTGCTACTTCAACCCAGCACTTAGAATTCCCAACAATGGCAAGTTGAGACCTCCGATCTCGATCATAATTCCGCGAAAATGATTTTTTTTTGGAATTAAGCAACGTCCTCCCCTCTTACTTCAGTTTTTCATTGGAATGGGTTTCCACAACTTTTCGACTTTCCAAGTTTCCATCTGCATAAAATTCACCAGAGCCAGGTTTGTCAGTCTGGACACAATAATCCACTACTCAACCTTAATAATGTTTTTCTTTTTTAGGATGTAGCTTCTTCTAGCACATTTGGAAAAAAACTGTCCGGTTTTGAGATTACTAAATTCCCTTCCCCGAAAGGATAACTTTGGTTAGGGCACCAATCTATTATTCAGATTTTTCATGTTTGCCTCCATCCTCCGTTTTCATATTTATTCACCCTCTTTGCCATCCAGTTGGCGAATCAAGTATGTAAACTTCAAAGTCAATACCTACTTTTAACGTTACACGATTCCATCTAAACTCAAGCATTTAGCTTTATGGTCACCACAGCATTACATGAAAATCAAATCGAATAATTTCAGTAACATTTTGTATGCCCTCTTACGACTTGAATGATATCCAGAAAACTGAATGCTGAGTAATTCGTTTGGGTGAATTTGATCCCGGCTTGGCCTAAGTAAACCCCCATTCCACTTCCCTCTGGTTCCACATCCCTTGAAATTTTGCTTTCTGAATAATTCAATTTCAAATTAGTTTGTTTTGGACTGTGGAACAGAACTCGACGTCTCTTGAGCCCCTTTTTTCAACATTAATGAATTATTAAGCGAATAAACAGAGCCGAGAAACATCAGTTTAATTCTTGGAAATAATCTACTTGAAATTATTTATTTAGGGGAGAGAATTACAGTTTTTTCTTCAGCTTTATTATTTAAATTTATGATAACATAAAAGTGAGGGGAGGATGTGTAGCGACAAAGTTGACTTGGCATGGAATTCCACTAAGTGGCTCTAGCGAAACAAGAGATAAAAATAAAAGTAGTTATTTTATTCCAACTGTTTACGTTGGGGCTTAATTCCCGAAAAAAACTGTTTGCGAGTTAGAACATGTAGGTACCTATCCTATGTGTACACGAGATGAAATAAGTAACAACTGAGGGATAACCGTTGTATTATATTAGAAATTGGTTTTCATGAACACCCCGAATCATTTCAAAGGCCCTCGAATCCCTCGAATATTTCTTTTTTTTGGTCACAGTCTACTTTTTTTTGGCTACTTATTTTAAGTCTATCAAGACAGAAATTTTAAAGATATATGATGTCATAAGTATACCTTTGAAATGACAGTGAACAGCTTTAAGTAACCGAACTTCGCACTAACATAAGGAAAATACTTTGACCGTAGCAGCTGGTTTCTTGTTCATACGGCACAATGAAGGAATTCGTTGTACCTATGTGTATTACTGAGCTTAATAGCCATATGTGACAGAGATGGAGTTTACTCATTTATGTCAAAATCGATATAATCAAATTGTTTCAAATCTTCTTAATTAGTTACAGAAATAGTAAGTTGAAGAACAGAAAAAAATACCTAGAGTCTAACGGCTAAATAGTTATGAGAGTGCGTTTTCACGGATTCTACGTCAAAATTTGCTATTCATAGATTGAATAGCAAATATATTAGCTCCGGAGCTGACTCAGCTGCTCTAAGGGGCATCAGAACTTATGATTCGTTTCTAGATGTTCCTATAAGAGCA